>OY540809.1:39276607-41776607 GCA_961205875.1 Sialis fuliginosa | reverse complement strand
GTCAGAGTAAGTATGAAAAAAATTATCTTAGCTGCGGTAAAACGGTTTAAGGGGGTGAAACACCCCTATGAAAATAATCATATATTTCAAATAACTCTGAAACTAATGAAGATTTTTAAAAATCTATAATATACAATTTTTATGATTTTTTGTGCTCTTTCAAATGACAACAGTAGAAATTAAAAAAAATAAAACCGTTAACCCCCACCTCCCACCCACCTCATTATTTATTTTAATTTTTTTTTCTATTAACTAAAATGAATTGTAAATAGTATACAATAGCAATTCAAATATATAAGACATGATATTTGATCGTCACATTATCATATTTTGAAAAATATTAATTAAAATTTTTTACTACGTTAGAGATAAGAAAAGTATTGACTAGAGTTGAAAAGTTACCAATTTAGAAGTAAATTTACATTTCAGGACTGCTAGAATACAATAAAGAGATTTTTTAGCGCATGTTAGTCTAGTAAACGACCGGTTAAAATTGTGTGATGGTTAACGGTTTCATTTTTTCGAATTTCTACTGTTGTCATTTTAAAGAGCAAAAAAAATCATAAAAATTTCATATAATAGATTTTTTTAAATCTTTATTAGTTTCAGAGTTATTTGAAATATATGATTATTTTGCACATTTTCATAGAGGTATTTCACCCCCTTAAACCATTTTACCGCCGCTAAGATCATTTTTTCTTATTAACCATGACCCCCTCTAACTATATACAAAATTTTAATTCGATCTGAATATACCACTTGAAAAGGTTCCCTTGTTAGTAAAGAGGCCTTTTTTTTTAACAGTTAATATCAGTGGCGAGGCGTGAAATTTTTAATAAGGTAGGCATATTTTGTCAATCCTCCCCCTCTTATTAACAAAAAAAAATAGTTATAAAACACCTTAAGTTCAAGCTTTTACTTTTTTAACTAAATTCCTATTATTGTGTTTATTATTACGTTTATTGTTAGAAATAATGGCTACTGAACGAGATTAAATCAAGCAATAAACATTATTTAAAAATAAAAACCAAAATACATAATGTTGTTTTTCATTTATCGAAATGAGTCGATATTTGTATGCCGAGTTGAAGTTCACTGCAGGAAATTTCATTAAAAATTTTCGAATTTTTTATTTCGTTAAAAGTATGTTTATTGTATAGAAAATGACGTGAAAAGTCAAACCGTAGGTCTGTATCTCAAACCGCTCGAGATATAGCCTCTCAAAGTTTTAGTTTTTTCAAAAAGAAAAATGGCCATAACTTTTGAACGGGTTGTTCGGATTTGATTTTTGTCGACGAATTTGAAATCATACTTGTTAAAACTATAAAAACCTTTAAAATTGATAAATATGTATAATAAAGTCAAATAAGATTTTGAATTTTCTAACAGAAACATTTTATGCCATAATGTAAAAGTATTTGTGAAAATATTTGTTAATTTCTCTAGCTTATAAAAATACAGATATCTCGAGAACTAAAGTAGATATCGAAAAAAATATTCCTATAAATTACCCAACAATATGACTAAATAATAATATAACGTTTATTTTTTTACCAAAAATCACAGTATCTTTTTTTAACTTATTCTATGTTTAACCTTAAGGCTCTTACTGTACTAAAAATTTGGGCTTCAAAAATTTTTTCGCAAGCGTTTTTATTTATTTATTTATTAAATTTTGGAACCAATCTGTCAAACATGTACATCATTTTTAAGGACCCATTTTTAGGTTTCGTAAGTTTTTAATTTTAAGGTCACGACTCTACCTGCAGATTGGGTGGTGTATAGAGGCCTTTACTTTCGAACCAATCTGTTAAATGTATCTACTTTTTTTTACACATTCATAACCAGAATTAGATATCGCGCAAAACAGTCGGGTGTATCTAAAATTAAAAAGATAAAATTAAGTCACCTTTTACAAAGAGCTCTATAGTATTCATGAAAGCCGGTTCTGCGTTCGCTGATGGGTAGTAGAAAGAACGCGGGACTTGTTCAGATAACGTCACTTCAATTTGTATTTGTAATTTGACACTTGCCTCTGTGCTGGGATCACGGCACATTCAATGCAATTTTTTATAATGAAACAGAGTGCGATAGTAAAGATAATGAAAATACTTATTATGAGAAATGTCACTTTTCAAATGGCAAATACTAGTGGCCTAAATAAACATATTCAAGTACATATATAATGTACTTGGATATGGCCCCAGTAATAGCTATTTTTTAATTAAACGAATTAGAAATATTTGTAGATATTTGATTGCTACCATTTCTGAATATTGATCTATATACATTTAACTGTCTTACAGAGTGATTTGATGACAATCGGCCGATAGGTGTCAAAATGATATAAATTATTTGGTAGTTTTAAGTTATCAATTTGCTCAGTTTTGTGTTACCAAAAGTAAAACCGAGAAACAGTAGCGATGGAACAAGGTTTTATTATAGTTGACAATGAGTGTTTACATAGGAGTGACGTCAAAAATGCGCCATGACACCTGCGAGCGTTTTGGCGTTAAATTCAAAATTAGTTTTAAAAGGGTCAATTTTTGTGATTAAACCTTTATTTTCTGCAGAAATAAGCATTTTTTTAGAAATAAGAGACACGTAAGATCATCATAAAATAGTTTTTAAAAATTAGGCATCATGCCTATTGCAAACAAAGAAATATAAATAATAAAATAACAATTGGTTTAATTAATACAAAGAAATTTACATTTAATTAAAATGGTAAAACTGGAAAAATCATTGTACTAATTGACTAACAATTATTATAGACTGTGCTTTACTTATTGTTTTAAATAATTACTATTTATTTCATTTACTGTCAATAAGCAGACATAAATCAAGAAAACAATGACTAAAAAGTCTAGACATATACTAGAACAAGAATCAACCATGTTTTACTAACTTTCTTCAGATATAAATTCGTTATTTTTATTTTTAAATGTAAAAACACAAAGTGAAAAAGTACTACTAAAAAGATATAAAAGTTATTAACTATCCAAGAATCAATCATGCTTCACTTATCGATTTTGCTAATAACAATTGATCTATTTTACTGTAAAATAAAGCGACTGAAACCATACAAGCGTGATATTCAAGTTTTAAATGACAATTAAAATACTTCTAATATTACTGACATATTATCTATTTAATAAAAATATTTCACAAACATAATTTTAATTAACAAATTACATTGTTGAATTTAAAAATAAATATTTTTGAAAATAATAATGTTAAAATGGTTTATCTGTTAAAAGAAGTAAGGTAGTGACACCAGTCTTGGGAAGGAACCCAGTAATGACAAATTTTTAATTAAATGTACTGAATTAAAAATATTTGTTGATATTTGATTACTATTTAACTATCTTACAGCGTGATTTGATGACAATCGGCCAATAGGTGTCAAAATGGTGGACATTAAACTAATTATTATTATTAATTATTATATTATCATAGCAACTGTTTTACATTGTTTCAAATTTGACGATTCTTTCTTTTATATTTTTTGTGTCGTAGTACTTATCATTTTGTAATCATTAGCAAGTGCGTGGTCATTACTGGTTTTACTTTATCCATTACTGGAGAAAAAACATAAAAAAATAAAAGGCTATAATTTAAAAAACAAACTATATTTGCGGACTTTGATAATTAAATTGATTAAATAAAGAGTTAGTTGTTTTATTAGTAACATGAGTTGATGAGAATTACAAAAAAGAAGCCCGCCAATCACAAAAACAGTAAACCTTTCTCTTATAGCGGCCATAACTGGTGTCAGTACCTTATATAAGCTCAAATGAAATTGGTCAGTCAACATTTTTCTGGTTTATTATAATAACACTTTTGTTACCAAATTGACGTTTTTAAATACATAAATATATAAATGCAATTGTAACTGATAATTTAGGTTAAAATTTCAATTTCTAACTTTTTCACGTCAATAAAAAAATGCATTAATTTCAAAAATATTATATTTTCCTGGCAGTTTTTATTATTTTTTATTCTAACTAATATGAAGTAAAATTACATACCTTCAGTAGTAATACAAGAAGGTAAACATAATAACAAAATAATCAAACAACTCGGTGTATTTTTGTTCTAGAATAAATTTGAGTATATTTAAATAACATTAAAATAAAGTAGCATATATATAAAGTTGTTATATAGATATGTAAATACTTGCTACTAGTTTTTTTTTTCTAGAAAGACAGTGAATAAAATATCATAGTTGAGTGTACAACACATATGTATGTTGTGTAGCTTGACTCTGAATTATAAGCAATAAATGGTGAACACCTGTGTATTATGTTCTGAAATCCAAAATATATATTATGCGTCTCTTTGTGAACAGTGTTAGAGCCGCAACACGACAATGTAGCTCATTTGAAAAGGTGAGCTGTGGTCAATTCAAACGGCAGAATGGAGTAGTTAGCTTGTCAGCTCGAGATGTCTGACAATCCAGTGGTACTCAACATATTAAATATGTATATACTTATTTATCTACTGATAACTATACTATACATATACAGTGTATTCCAAGTTGATTAAGGCGGCTATTACACTATCAAATAAATATGTCAAAGATCTTTGACAAAGATTTGATCATATTTCTTTGATAAAATACGAGATTTTGTTATATTACACTACATAAAATATTTGATAATATTTTCTCAATATTATCTAGGGATATTTTCTTCTTTTTTGGTGCCTTTTGAATATCAGTGCGTGGATGTTTGTCAATTGACGCGATCGAAGTTTGAATTTACAACTGTGTATTGCAGTTTTTATAATCAATAAGAAGATTATCATTTAATACTGGTTTTTGTTGATATTCATATATTAATAATTATGTAACTATAACTGTCAGTGATAACTTGGTAGTCGCCATTTTGTTTTTTACGTCAAAAAATCTTTGATCAAATATAAGAGACTGTCATTAACTATGATCATAGAAATATTATGAAGGTAAATATTATAAAAGTTGACTTATTACACTGTCATATTTCTTTGATCAAAGAAATTTTATCATATTTCTTTGATAGTGTAATAGCCGCCTAAGACATAGGAAATTTAACATGGAAACAATTGAAATGTTGTAGTAACCTTTGGTCAAATTTAACGATGTGTCATTGGTGCATTTTGAAATGCCGCCTCGAAACTAACTGATAAATTTTAAATTAATCAATAGTATTTTGTTTTCAACTTTAAGTTAACATCCTAGATAAAATTATAATAATATTTTTTGGCAGAAATAAATTTGAAAACAAAATACTAATTACTATTTTATTAAATTTTGTGGCAGCATTTCAAAATGCACCAATGACACATCGTTAAATTTGACCAAAGGTTACTATAACATTTCTAATTGCCCTCATGTTAAATTTCCTATGTCTTAATAAACTTGGAATACACTGTACAGTCGGGACTCGTTTATTCTAAGCCTTCTGAATCGTTTTGACAAGAGGAAGTCGCGTTTATTCTAAGTCGAGAGGGGCTCCCACCAAGTTATGTATTGATCCTTGACGTCACCACAAAGTAAAGATAGAATATCAATTACAAGAAATCCTTTATTTATTCTTGTCTTCGTATTTTTTGATATTTTAACAACATATACAATCAAAGAAGTACAAATTTGACATTGCAAAATCATGAAAAAGCTATCACAGACAATTTTGTCTATTCGGGAAGTGTCATTTTTACTATTCTTAAGTTGGCAATACGTTCTGTGATTTTTGACAGCTTTCTATGATTTTGCAATGTCGAATTTGTATGTACTTCTTTGATTGTATGTGTTGTTAAAATATCAAAAAATACGAAAACAAGAATAAATAAAGGATTTTTTTTGTAATTGATATTCTATTATACATTTATAACATTTGAATACGTCTTCGTGGTGACTTCAATTCCCGCGCCAACGCTGATTGGTCAAGGAGCTATAGAAACTATGTATGTAAACCTTGGTATTTAATATTTATCGTAACCAATAATCCTGACATATGTAATGATTGTCTTGCTTGAATAATTTAAATGAAATAATGTAACGAAACTGATTTCTTATATTTTTTTGTTTTAATACTTATGATAAATAATTGTTTGATAGTCTGTAATTCATAAATATATATTATGTTTTGTTTACAGCTGTATTTTAGTTAATATTCTATTACAGTCCAAATTAGCAACCTCGTGGTCCAATTTACAGTACCGGTTGGCTAAATTGAAACAAAGCTCCGATGTTACATTTTTTTTATTTTTGTCGATCTTATAATAATTATGTTGATTAATATTTAATAAAAACAAAATGTATAAACTGCTGTTTCATTTCATAAAAAAATAATTTGTCTAAACCTAAAACTAGTATACTAAATATCTTAATTTAAAAAAATGGTCCAAATTAACCGATTTTCCCCTATATAAAGTACGTGAAGATGTTGAGAAGCACTGCACAATCTTGAGGAATTCTTCGGGGGCAGCCAAAAGGTACGGTAAGACGTTTCCCCGCCTATTGTGAGGTCGGCCGAGACAGCCTGGCACCTCACGACAATGGGGGACCGCATGACGCCCAGCTTCTCGGGATCGGCTCAGCTTTTGGGTAATTCCAACCAGCTTTTGTTGGACACGTTATTATCCACATTGTTCTTCGTTTTCGAGATTATCACCTACAATTTGTAAGTACTGATACTCGTACAATTACAAGTAAAAAAAACTGTAAATATTTGTTTGCTTTGTGTAAAGATACAAAATAACGAAATAAAATTATTTAAAAAACGATATTTTTATAATTTTACATATACCAATTAAAAAATTAAATATAGTACTATTTTTAAAACATTAATTAAAGCACGGCCGTGATCTGCGGGAACGTGAGCGATTTTCAAATCTTGAATCGTGATCGTGAGTGAAATTAAAACAACCGTGCGTGAGTACATTTTTCTCGTGCGTGAGTCCGTGAGTATATTTTGAAGATAATTTTTTTTATAAACTTATTTTATTTTTAGTTTGATATCTGAACTAATAATGCATAAATATAATAATGTTTTAAAACGAATTTGGCATTGAAAAATACAGTATAAAAAATAAATGTCATTTTTAGAACCACTTTCACATTGTAGCTTTATTTTCTTATTGTTTTTTTTTTGCTATTACTTGTACTAGAATGCAGTTTAGAAGAAATAATATGAATTTAGATATACACAATATAATACACGTAAAAAACATTAATTTTCATCATTTCAAAATTTAATTTACAACAATTACATTAAATCGTATCACGAGCGTGATCGGACGTGAGTAAAAAAATAGGATTCGTGAGCGAACGTGATCGTGAATACTTCATTTTGTAATCGTGAGTAAGCGGGCGTGACTACAAATTTTTCTCTCATGAGCGTGCGTGATCGTGAGCAAAAATTACTCACACGCCCAGCTCTAATCGTATTTGTACTTAATTCAACTACATTTTTCAAAAATCCTAAGCAATAATTCCATAGTTCACGCGAGCGAAGCCGCGGGAACAGCTAGTTAATTTTTAAATGACAAATAGGAACGTTTCTTTTCTTGTTACTATCATCAATGGCCTAAATTTAAACTTGCATGTGATAAGGTACCAGTCTTGAATATTTGATTACTACCATTTCTGAATACTTATTAATCTATATACAATTAACTGGCCTTACAGCATAATATAATGACAATCGGCCAATAGGTGTCAAAATGGTGGACATTTAAACTAATTATTAGTATAATTTATTTATTAATTATTATATTATCATAGCAACTGCTTTACATTGTTTCAAATTTGACGATTCTTTCTTTTATATCTTTTGTGACTTAGTACTTATCATTAGCAAGTGTCCATCACTGCGTGCTCATTACTGCATGGTTTTATTTTATCCATTACTGGAGAAAAAACATAAACAAAATAAAAGGCTATAATTTAAAAATCAAACTATATTTGCGGACATTGGTAATTAAATAACAAATGTTATATTATTTTAAACCGACTGTGTATAACGTACTGGCACCAGTCTTGGATATAACCCCATTAATGGCTATTTATTTTTAAATTAAATATACTGGTGGACATTTCAACTAATCATTAGTATAGTTTATTTATTAATTATTATATTATCATAGCAACTACTTTACATTGTTTCAAATTTGACGATTCTTTCTCTTATATCTTTTGTGTCGAAGTACTCATCATTACTGGTTTTACTTTATCCATTACTAGAGAAAAAATATAAACAAAATAAAAGGCTATAATTTAAAAAACAAACTATATTTGCGGACTTTGGTAATTAATTTGATTAAATAATGAGTTACTTGTTTTATTAGTAACATGAGTTGATGAGAATTACAAAAAAGAAGCCCGTCAATCACAAAAACAGTAAACCTTGCTCTTATAGCGACTATAACTGATGCCAGTACCTTATATTCATGTTCCTGAAACCAGAGAAAGTAATAGATAACTGAACGCTAGTTAAAATACAATTGTGAGTAAAGCATCATTGAATAAAAACGTGTGTAGTATCGAAAAAATCAATGGGACAACAACAGGTACAAAAGACACACATTCACATTTGTTATAAGGTATTCACACTCGGGGTAGTTTCAGAGTCCACCCTGATATTTCTCACATGAATGAATGGACCTGTGTGAGATGTGGGTGGACCGATTTCAAAATCGGTTTCCGGTTTTTTATTTTCAGGTGCGCATTCTTTAGTTAAAATTCTTTAGTAAAGAAATTCCAAGGCCATTGTTGTAACCACTTGAAACTCTTATATTTTCTTTGTATGACCGTTTTGTGTACACAAGAATAATTGTGTGTTTGATATATTGTATGACACACGGCCGTATATAGATAAAGATAAGGAGGAGCTATCGCCTGCCCCCTCAATTTTCAAAAATCTATTCATTACAAAAACATAGAACACAAAAAATATTTATATATACATATGAAATTAAATCGAGGAGGGGGGCATACATCATTGACCTTTCACGACTCTCATTATTAGAAAGGGCCATAATTTTGAAATAAACCACCCAATTTGTTGTTATTTTTCATGGAGATAAATCGCCTAGAATTGGTTAACCATTTAATTTTTTTATAATTTTACTAAAAAATATTAGTTCGAAATTTTTATTAAGACGCGCCTGGTAATTTTTTTGTATATTTTTAATTTTTTGAGAATTTCAACCTAAATCTAAATTTATGCAATCGTGGAAATTACATTTAAAACGTCAAAATGAAATTTAATATATCAAAGTAAATATCAATTTAAAAAAAACACGATTTTTAAAAGCAAATTGAGAAAAAACTTTGTAAGGGAATATTTTACAACAAACGTTGTAGACCTATATTATAGGAAATTTAATACTCTACAAAAAATATTCTATATAATTTTTACGTAATATGTATCGTTCTTGAGATATCTTGAAAAAATAAATATTTTGGGATGTCACCCCTCCTCCTTACACACGATTTTAATGATTTTCAAATGGGACCGTCCTCAAGCCAGACCCAACCATCCGACCAAGTTTCAATAATTTAAGTTCAGTGGTTCATGAGTTATGCGTGTGACAAGAATTCAGGAGACAGACACACAGACGGGCAGACAAACAGATACAAAACGAAAAGTGTTTGTCTTGACGTGAAACGGAAAGATCAATTTAAAATTTTGAAATCGGAGAACATTTTTTTTCTCTCAATCTAAAACGATCACAAAGTTTCTCATACCTTTGATATTGTGAGGAAGCAAAACTTTCTATGATCAAAAATGAGTTAAGAATTAAGAGCTACTAAATAGACAAGTAAAATATTTTCCAGTTATAGAGCGTCAGTTATATTTTTTTATTCCAAATTAATTCACGAAAATCTTTAATTACCATTCTTTTCCACTGTTTGTTATATTCTGCTATGATTGACCCATTAGCAGCTTCCCTATTTATCTTGTCTCTCTGTCCAACACATAATCAAACTCAAATATACATATTGTACAAAGACATGAAGTATGTAACAATTTTTATGTTATATTTTACGTTTGTCTCCTCGGAGAAAAAGTCACATGCGCTCATGGTTAGAATAATTTTGGTTAGTGTGTACGGTGGCTTCTTCGTGCCTGGATGGCAGGTTCAGTGATTAGCGTTTTCCGAACTTTGTGAAAGGCAACAATAACTGTTATTATGCTAGTAACCTAACTGTATTATTCTGGGCTTAAAGAAATTTTCAGTATTCTTGGATAATAAAGATGGAGATGTGTAACTAATGCCATTTGTTAGGATAAATAGAAAAATATATCAATAGTGCAATAGAGCTACTCTAAACAAATATCGCCCATTTTTCTTCTTTAAAAAAACTAATGATATCAAGTAACTAGAAATGTTATGTTTGCCAAAGAAATTATAGAATTATGTATTCCATGGCTAGGTACTATGTTTTTATATACCTAAATGATAGTTGTATGCTTTGACATCATAGAAACAAAACACGACTTGATAAAGATTTTTTTAGTCTTTTGATGTTAAACCTTATGTATTTCATAAAATATTATTAACCACGATATTGCACAGAAAAATGATCTAACTAATAGTGAAAACCGCATTTAAATCGGTTCAGTAATTCCTGAGTCTATAATTCTCATACAAACGAACATTGATTTTTATATATATAGAGATGTGCACCTATTATTTTTGAAGAGAATCACTAAAATCGGAAATGGATGTATTTATTAAACGGTGTATAGTAGAAAAAAAAATGCATACAAAAAACTTTTTTTAACGGTTAAAATTTTATTTTATATATCATAGAATTAAAATTATACAGGAATATTATATTATATAAGGAAGCAGGGGTTATGAAGCAAGTTTAAACTTTTTGTGGGAGGGGGATACAGTTCTTATCTGCAAATAAATTGTAAATTTTCTAATGGTTTTTTACATTTTTTTCCGCGGGTACATTATTGTAAATTTAATTACAACTGCTTTAAATTAAAAACGAAATTCTTAAATTTTGGTCGCGAGCGAATTCTTTACAATACATAATAAAGTTATAAATGAATATTTTTTATTGTACGAAACTTTATAACTGTACCCAGTCAAAAATAAAAAAAAATTACCCAGACAAATTTGAAGAAGATTGTTTATTATTATATTATTCTAAAAAAATGAGAGGTCTTTTGTACAAAAAAATACCCGAAAATGCGTTTATAGTAAATCTTTAGACAGATGTTTTTTTCATGACACCCATATAATAATTTTACAAAAGTCCAGTTTCAAAACTTTACAGACCTATAACAATAATTATTCCACGGTCAAGGTGTATTGAAGAACAAATGGTGAATGGCACAGACTTTACACCTGAGATGTGAAATATAACGTTTTATTACCTTTCCGAAACGATTCCTCTTTTTTGTCGTAAAAGCTATTATTCAGTATGTATGCCCCGAAAGAATATAATGTGTATACAAATTTTAACATTACAATAGTACAAACTAAATACCTCATAACGTGACAATCGCAAAGAAACACGCGAAGAGTGCCCTGATTCATAGGAAAATAGTACAATATGTTCTATGTAGAAGTAAATTCGTCACCTAATAAGGCCTATGTGAAAAAAAACACATTTGAAAATTTAAATATTTTCTAAACTATACGACCAAATTGGATGCTGTAAAGGGCAAATTATATCTACATTAAGTACTTATGACGATGAAATAATTTATTTCGATAAGGATTAATGTTTTGCAGGTCATAAGTCCACGTAAACAAAACTCAAATTTTCTTTGTAACATCAAAGCAGTTATTGTGGCTTAAATATAAAAGTTAGACATATGGTGTCACTGACTTTATTGTAGATCTTTTGATTCTACACAATTCTTTAATACAATATTGAACGGTTTAGGTGATATTGCAAAATAGCGCACCGACGGCAAAATTTTTTCCGACTTGATTTACTATTATCGTCACTGCTTAGTTGTTATGTTACCTAACGTAACAAAATATAGCCTATAACCTGGCCAGAGAACGTACCTATGAATTAAAAAAGAAACCACGTAAATCTGATAAGTGGTTCTCGAGTGATAAGGGCACAAACGGACAGACATACAGACAGACAGATTAAGAATTATTAATTTAAGGGGGGGGTAAGATTTGACAACTTTTTTTTCCATTTTTTTATTATTTTTTTTCTGAACCTACAACATCTCAAGAATATTGTATTAAAGTTTTAGGTCATTCGGATCAAAACTAACGAAGTTACAGTAGGTTGAATAACCGTACCTCTAACTTACAAACATTACTGTACAAAATTTTAAATCGATTTTCCCAAACATGTCATTTTTAAAGTCGGTGACCAGCCTACAGAAAAAACTACTGAACCGATCGTTTTGAAATTTTGTACAAATATTCTACATATATAAAGCTCTCGAGTGACGTCGAGTTTTTCAAAAAAATTTAATTACTAACAATTTTACAATAACAAATAGGTCGATTTTTTCGTTTAAAATCGTCATTTTGGCTTCAAAATGGTTCAATATGGTTTCAAATGATCCAGTGATGCTGTAGGCTGGTCACCGCACAAAAACTTTTTTTCGAGGCGCCTGCGGAGATCTACGATAAATCCGTTATTCTTCGCTATTTTGAACAAATTTTTTTTAAGTATTCTTCAAATGTTGTACTTTCATATAATAATAAGTAAAATAAACCTACAGTAATAATTTTTTCTAAAAAAATTCATGAAAAAAGGTCTTTTTTCGACGAAACAAACCTTACTCCCCCTTAAATGTTACAATTTTTTATAAAAAAATTAATACACCTGTGTAGGTAATAAATATGTTGTAGTCCCATGGATTTATTTCTAGTGACTCAGGAGGTATCTATAATGAAAGGGATGTCGGCCTAACCAGACACTGTGGCGACTGCAGGCCCCGCAGAGAACCGGGGGACACCTGAGAATGTCCGCAGACCTCATGGGTAGTTCAATCTACGAACAACCACATAAAATTTGTATAAAATGTATATGAAAATATTAGACTGTCATTTGTTACTAACTGAACTAATATTTAAGTAACATATTACTTCCTTCTGAAAGTTTCATCATTTTTTAAAACATTATAAGGTACTACTGGCACCAGTTATGGACGCTATAAGATCAAGGCTTCTGTTTTGTAATTCTTATCAATTCATGTTACTTATAAAACAAGTAACTCTTTATTTAATCAATTTAATTACTAAAGTCCGCAAATATAGTTTGTTTTTTAAATTATATCCTTTTATTTTGTTTATGTTTCTTCTCCAGTAATGGATAAAGTAAAACTAGTAATGGAAACTTGCTAATGATAAGAACTACGACACAAAAGATATAAAAGAAAGAATCGTCCAATTTGAAACAATTTAATGTAGTCGCTATGATAATAGAATAATTAATAAATAATTTTGACACCTATTGGCCGATTGATCATCAAATTACGCTGTAAGACAGTTAAATGTATATAGATTAATATTCAGAAATGGTAGTATGTAATCAAATATCAACAGATATTTCTAATTCAGTACATTTAATTAAAAACTAGCCATTACTGGGGTCATATCCAAGACCTTATATTTTATCAAAGTATCCCATCTGTAAAAGAAATTGGCAAGTCTTCATAGTGAATTGGCTCAGAAAGCACGCATTCTTGAGTTTTTTAACTTTTAATTTTTTAACTTATCGCACATTAACTAGGTATTTATTGTGTATATAAAATATTGAATGTAACCCTACATTAATTATAGTATACATGATACAATTCGACAATTCCTTAATGATATATAGCATAATAGTGATTGTAAACTTTTATATACATTTTTAAAAGTAGATATCAACTTTAAAAAAAATCAATTCTTCAACACTTTTTTGATCAATAGACTTTAATCCTTTTATTAATTTCTGCCACGTCATTCTTTCCATAATATACAATAAAAGGAATTTCTGAATGAATAAATATAATCTTAAGAGCAAAAAATAAACCACACGTAGAAGTTGTGATGTTACCTGCTTGTCTGGCATCCACATCGGAATTTTAGTTTAGTTTTAAACGTCTGAATTAATTTGTTTTTGATTTATACATTCTAAAATAGAACTTACAATACATAACACAGAATGTACAGTATATATGGATCTTAATGTTATCTCAGATGTATGCAAATATTTCATCTATTATGATAAATTCATATGTTTTGTAAATTTGAAACTTGATCTTAAACCTCAACTTTTTTTATTTCGTACATGGGTTGTTATTTTCAATCGAATTATTAAGGGGGTAGACCCAGTTAGAATTTTGAAAAAATCCATATTTTTTTGCATTTTCTCAAAGTAGAATATTTCAAAAGTATTCTCTGAAAATTTCAGACAAATGTCCTATCCAAAGACGATTCAGTGTAAGTTCCAAAATAAATTTTTTATCTGCATGAAAATCGTACTCAAAACTTTAAACGCGTTTTTCTCGAAACCATGTTTTCGAAGTCGGTGATCACTGTAACATGAGAACAGCTTTGCCGATCGATTTGAAATTTTTCTCACTTATTCTATACATAATTGTCCTCCGGATAAACGAAGGATTTTTTTTGGACGATTGTTATTTTTTTTATAGCTGAAAATGCGAGTGAAATTTTAGTCGAATAAAGAACTTTGACTTTCAATATCCGCCATTTTGTGAAAATTCAAATTTTTTCAAATCCCTTCGTTCATCCGGAGCATTATGTCATTAGCTAATGATCCCTTTTATTTTTATTTATTTCAGATAATCTAGTGACGAGCAGCAGTGATCACGGCAAAACACTTTGGACCCCTCCCAAATTTGCTGTATCCCACTTTTTTTTAATATTTTGCCATAAAAGAATTACAATTTTTTTCATGTGGAAAAACATTTGTTATTAATTATTTTAATGCGTGGCCAAAAAAAATCCCAAAAAAGAGCTTTTTTTGGAAGTACCAACTGGGTCTGCCCCCTTAACAAATTGAAGAATTCTATAATTTTACTAACCTATTTATTTTTATTTTTTGATTTTCATGCAAATTCTAAGACAGGACCTGGTGTTTCCTGGGAGTTTGAAAATATAATTTTACACGATTTTCTCAGTAACTACTGAATGGATTTTATTTCGCTTTTCACTAATGGATAGGTTAAGTTTAGGTGTATAATTTGTGTAAATTTTACGAAGTCGGAAAAAACAATTCGTGTTGAACCATGTATTGTGAGCATGTTGGGTGGGCATGTTGAATATTTTAGGTCACTATGATTTCGTGAATATTAACCCCGGTAACACCGGGCCCAATGCGCTAGTAGGTAATAATATTCTCTGCAATTTTTATTTAAATCATTTTTTTTCTCATATGCAACGTAAGAATTTTATATATCGTGACTGAAGGGTTAAAATCAAAATGTCATAAAACATTTTTTATTGCATTTTAGGAGACCTATCTAAAGACATCCTACTTAATGGATTAAATGAAAAAAAAATTTTTATATACTTTTCAGTTTATGAAAAAGGGGTCCAAAAAATATTTTTTTCAAAAATCTTATCATTTCTGTTTTTGGGGTTTCAATCTTCGTCCGTATACCAAATTTCATCCTAATCAGTCTAAATTTTTTAAAGACATGGTGAAACTATAAGGTTTCCTAGTTTTCTACGGAAACCTAAAAAAAACAATTTAATACGTATCCCCTCACCCCCACCAGGTTTACGTGCCTGACATACATCAGTTATTTTATACGAAATAGAGAATAATGACACAATTCTATTAATAACATTATAAAATATTGATTGGTAATAATAAAATAAGAAATCTTTGAAAAAGCTTCAATTTACTTTGAACACACAGAAACATGCTTGTAAATTTCCTATTGATATGTATTTGATTTATAGTTTATACTTATCGACAAAATGTAGAATACAAGAAAAATAAGCCCAATATTTTTAGATTATACACCATTAATCTTTAATAATATTTCATAATGTATACACATCGTCAATATTGTATTGCAAATCAATCATATTACATACTAACTTTTAAAAAACATGGTATCATTTTGTGAGAAACGCGTTCTTTCAGATGTAAGAGATATTCAAAAAATGCTTTTAAAAATAAATTTACTGAAGACCATCTTGCATTCAGATATCAATAGCAATCATCTATATCAATCACTTAATCGTGTTTCAATTATAGATCATTGATACTACGAGATCTACCAATGTAACTGTGCTCTAGGAACAACTGAAACAGAAAATCTTATATCACGTATAGAATTCTTTCTTACTGTTATATTTGTATACATGAAATATACAGGGTGATTTACAACTAGGGTGACCAGGTCTCCGGTTTTGACCCGGAGTCTCAGGGTTTGCATATTGGATCTCCGGGCTCCGGGTTTGGGTACAATTTTTCCGGGTTTTGCAAAAAATGACAACTAAAAAAAAAGGTCGTCAAAAATAGAGCAGGGGGCACAAAAGTGCAGATTATGGTAAAAAATTTTATAAAAAAAATAAAATAAGAATAAAATAAATATAAAAAAGATAAAATAAAATAAAAAAGGGGTCTTCATTTACATCTCACAAGGGCAACCTTTCAACTTGTTCTTTCCGATTTTCTTCATATTGAAATATGTTGTAGAGGGAGGTCCCCTGATAACACCTATACCCGGTTTTGGGCGTAGACGGGTAATAATTTAGAAGATATGACCCAAAATATTTTTTAATGCTGCATATATACCTATTTGTTTAAACTATAGACATAAGCGTCTGTTGACCCAGCGGTAATGATAACAGATCGATAATCGATGGACCTGTGGTTCGATTCCCAGTGTTTGCTTTTTAATTTTTAAACCACGTGTCCATCGATTATCGATCTGTTATCATTACCGCTGGGCCAACAGACGCGTATGCCTATAGTTTAAACAAATAGGTATATAGGCAGCATTAAAAAATATTTTGCGTCATATCTTCTAAATTATTACCCGTCTACGCCCAAAACCGGGTATAGGTGTTATCAGGAGACCTCCCTCTACAACATATTTCAATATGAAGAAAATCGGAAAGAACAAGTTGAAAGGTTGCCCTTGTCAGGGTTTACCAAAACTAAAATCTGGTCACCCTATTTACAACTAGTGTAAAAAAATTTTACAGTAGATCGAGGGTATAATTTTAAGCAAAAAACCTTTTGTGAATCTGGAAATTTTTCATGAGGGAGCTACAGTCTTTTACCCAAAATTACATTTATTTAATATCTAGATAACCCATTGTGCTACAGTTATGAAATTTGATACAGGGATTGGTATTAAAAAGTATTATCAATTTCCAGTATAAAATAATAATAATTTAGACCAGGGGTGTATGGAGCCAGTGGCCCGCCGATTTTCATCAAGTATTTTTTCGTTCTTCATTTTTTTCCTGAGTTGGGTACTTGTAGAAGATTATATGATACAAAATACACAAAAATATACTTTGTTCATTTGTCATAATATCAACCGTTTTCGAAAAATATCAAAAGAAAGAAAGTACTGCAGAATTTTACTTAATACCGATGCTTCAAATTACACAAAAAAAAACTGTATTTTTAACAACAAACAACCATTTATAGTTTCGTTTTATAACCATGTTAGTAAAATACGTGTAACAGTAATACAACTGGCTATAACTCTATGATGATATGTAGTAGGAGGTATATTTATATTAACGTTTTATCTTATTTTTAATTATAGAACAAGAATATAAACTTATTTTGTGTAATTTGAAGCATCTGTATTAAGTAAAATTCTGCAGTAGGTACTTTCTTTTTTCGATATTTTTCAAAAACGGTTGATCTTATGAATGAACAAAGTATATTTTTGTGTATTTTGTATCATATAATCTTCTACAAGAACCCAACTCAGGAAAAAATTAAAGAACAAAAAAATACTTGATAAAACTCGGTGGGCCCACTGGCCCCATACACCCCTACTATAAATTATTATTATTATTTGATACTGAAAATCGATAACATTTATTATTTATTAATACCAATCCCTGTATCAAATTTCATAACAATGGGTTATCTAGATATTAAATTAACACTAATTTTGGGTAAAAGACTGTAGCTCCCTCACGAATAATTTCCGAACATAGGTTCACATAAGGTTTTTTGCTTAAAATTACATCCTGGATCTACTGTTTATACTAGTTGTAAATCACCCTGTATGTAAGTAGAAAGGCATGTCTTTAAAAAAACATCTGCCAAGTAAATGCACAGTGCTTCCTCGTGCTAAATTCACCAGTTTTAGCACAATGGGTTCTTCTATAAAAAATTGTAACTCCCTCATGAAGATATAGGTTCACATAAGGTTTTTTGGTTAAAATTACATCTTCTGTAAATTTTTTTACGCTAGTTTTAAATCATCCTGTATACCTCTATGAATATTTTCAAAGCATAATAAGATAAAGATAAAACGACTGAATAATATACATATCTCTCTCATGTACGTATAATCATATTTATCTTGCATATGTAAAACAAGGATGCATGCATTTATTTTTCAAAAGAAATAAACATCTATCTTTGTCAATGTTGTGTTGAATGTTGAATACAATTTCCATTTTGACAAGAAAAAAGCACTCTAAGCTTCTGACCATTGGTCAATAGTGAATACCTATTCAATACCTTTCTGTCAATAGCTAATGCAGTACACACCTGTTGGAAGGTGATATTGATAGTGAATGGAAAGAATGCATAGCCCAGGTAATATAGTTTTTGATTCTAAACTTATTTCTAACGGTTCTGTCTTATTTTATATTATAATCAATCACTTACTTTTTTACATTTTTCACCCTAGTATTGACATTTCTTCTACTTGTTTATTTTCTTTATACAGTTATACCTATTATATGAATGATATTGAATCTATAATTAAACTTAAATTAGAATTAATTATTCAATGCATTTAATATATATTATATTCGATCTGTTTGTTTTTTATATACATATAAAGGGGTATTCTACTCTAGAAATTTAAAAAAATGTGTGTTCTTTTTAAGGGGAGGTCTTAAAAAGTATAATTAAATAAATTTTATTAATTATTTAGTATAGTTAAACTTAAATTAGAATTAGTAATTCAATACATTTAATATTATTATAATTAAAAAATACATTAATGTACATCTGTTTGTTTTTTATATACATATACTCTAGAAATTAAAAAAAATGTGTGTTCTTTTTGAGAGGGGGGGGGGGGGGCTTTAAGAGTAGGATTAACTACAAAAACTGTATATTCAGTGCACATGTCATTATAGTCGTTAAATAAATGAAATCGAAGAATCAATTTTTAAATACCCACTTTTCGTAATTTTCAAAAAATTATAGATAAAAAAAACTGTGTAATACCCCAATAAGTCAAATCCTCTAAAATCGAAAGAAAGTCCCTTCCTTTCCCTTCAGATCCCGAAATCTCTACAACTGTAACTAATTACGGTTTTTATAGGAGGTATTTTCAATAAATGTTTTCCCTCTATAACTCGAAATAATTTTTTTTTTATTTCTTTAATTCAAATTAATTATTTAATTTATAAACATCGCGTTCGTAACTGGGTATTATACAAAAATCGTATGCAGTAATGAACATTGAATGCACCCCCCCCCCCCCCCTATAACAATAATACTATATTTTATTGTTAAGCTTCTTTAAAATACTATGCCCTAAAATCAAATATTGTAATTTCTCAAGAATTTATTTATTAGCCCAAGAAATAAAGGAAAATGTATGAGGTGCAAAATTTAAACAGTGATTAGAACATGTCCAGATGTATATTTCCTGAAAACTCCCTAGCAAAATTTGCTCCGGAACACCTTCAACCAAGGGCCCAAAGTTTTGTTTTACAAAGATTTTGTAAATATTTTTAAACAAAATAATTGAATCACGCTGTTAAATGTATATAGATCAACAAATATTTATTATATAATTCAGTAGATTTAACTAAACAAGAATTCAACACTGGAATATTGTCCAAGACTGGTGCACTTCTAGAAAAAATTAAATTATTTATAATTAAAAACCCTCATTAAATTCATGTTCTTTTTGTAGGAAAACAACAAGACACGTTTTATAATAATTAATATTACCTAACACTATTGTGTAAGGTTATGGTACTCATAAAAATTATACGACGCAAGTAAAATGAAAATTAAAAAAAAAAGTTGAAACACCTTTATACAAGGTATACAATAGCAGCGCGTGTTTTTCTCGCTATTCACCGGAATATTGTCACAGGCTCACATAAAATACATACAATAAGTAAAATGACAACATCTATTATGAGAGCATCCATTTCTCTATTCATCCGATATAATGGGCGACAGTTTTAGCCCATTGGGTTGCACAATGGACCATCGTTTCTACTTTTGTCAACTTTTAAACATTCGCTCAGAGGTTGTCAATCAGTTCATACTTACATAGCATAAATATTAAAGTATCTACATATTTTAAGAATGTATGGCAGGTATCTAATTTCAACGAGAAATAGTTGAAATTTGGAGAAGTTACTCCTTTATAAATCTTAAGTACCCACACAAAATTTCAAAAGGTTTTACAACATAGTTTGAAAGTTATTATTTTTTTAAATTAACATGGGCTTTTATGTCAGAATGGTGTATTTACGGTTAAAGTCCAATAAAACACATGGTTCAAGCATCGAGAAAAATCTGAAATTTTCACAACACGTCACTTACATATTTAGCAACAAGTTTCATAAAAAAAATTATACACATACAAAACTAAATTGTGAGAGAAAAAAAATTATTGGTGAAAAATATAAAAAAAAAAAAAATGGCTTACTGAAATGTCTGTTCTTACAGAGTAGGATTAACTACAAAATGTGTATATTTAGTGCACATGTCATTATCGTCGTTAAATAAATGAAATCGAAGAATCAAAAGGTTTTACAACATAGTTTGAAAGTTATTATTTTTTTAAATTAACATGGGCTTTTATGACAGAATGGTGTATTTACGGTTAAAGTCCAATAAAACATATGGTTCAAGCATCGAGAAAAATCTGAAATTTTCACAACACGTCACTTACATATTTAGCAACAAGTTTTATAAAAAAAATTATACACATACAGAACTAAATTGTGAGATAAAAAAATTATTGGTGAAAAATATTAAAAAAAAAATGGCGTACTGAAATGTAATGATTTGTTTTTATTACATATTTTTTCATATATGTAAGTATATGAAGTACTAATATTGTTATTTTCATTACATTTGTCTGTTCCACATATGTTCTAAATAGTGTTATTTAAAAATATTTTAATTTATGCCATTTATAACAATAAAATACTTCTTTTGTTTTTATATCTGACAGATGAATTCAGAATAAAAATTTTTCGTATTATCAACACAAATATTAATTTCTTGGCTAAAATTCTAAAATAACAGTCAATAATGGGAAATAAGGTTTAACAAAAGCATTTTTATAGTTTATGTAGTATTTAAACCAATTTGACTTTCTTATAAGCATTTAAAGTGAATTATTCATAATTTGATTTTGATCGTTCATTGCATCTAGATTTAAATTATTTTTGACTCACAACAGACTGTACGTGTATATCTTAAATTTCTATGGTAACCCACTTAAAAGTTTACATTTTATGAAAGGGAATATTACAGGCTCCATATTTACTTAATTTAATATCGATTGGTTTTAATTTTTTGTTTTAAAAATATAAACAAAGTTCAATTTGTCCATTTTTACCTATTTTACACGACGGCAACACACTACAGATCGCAATACGTAATAAATTAACAGCAATTCTTTGGAATTCACTTCATCCTGAGTGACTGACTGACTCTTTAACGCCCAGCTCTGGACGAAGAAACGTGATATTTTTTAGGTTCAAGGGATTTTCGGAAATACAAACCCTAACGAAGAAAAATGTGTTATACTGGTGAATTTTAGGGAAAAAAAACAAAGTTGAAATTAAAAAAAAAACATCAATTGATCTGATAGAAATTTGTAAAGTTATGAACGGATATTCTGGGAAAATAACATTATTTAACAAAATTTTAAATATTTTTTTTATATTAGGTTACATTACGAAGCTACGAAAAAAGATGAACAAGATATTAAAATTGGGTCAAAAAATTCGAAAATCGGGACCAAGTATGAAATAGTTACACACCTGTTTTGAAAAAGGACAAGTATATTCCAAACCTGTTTCTATCCCTTTCTTTTGACACGGTTCTGTTTTCGAGTCAGATGCGTGGTCCATTCTCTATGTCTATGGAAAAAATCTATTTTTGGCATGAAGGGTTATGAAAGCTGTATGTTAGGCACTTAGAATAACTGTTGTAGAAATTTTAATTTTCTAAAAACTTCGATTTCCTGATATCTATTTTTGGCATGAAGGGTTATGCAAGTTGTATGTCAGACACGTAGAATAACTGTTGCAGAATCACTGCACATAAAGCAGTAGGTATACAGTGTGCATAGGTGTACGCGGAAAAGGTTCGTGTATATAAATGTTTCTTTGGTAAAATGTCACATAATGATATTGTGTGCGCCGGAACAATGCGCTTGGACGATTGTGTTGCGAATTTGGAGTCCTTTGTGCAGCAGCGGACTCTAGCGTTTTATTACAACGAAGCGTTGTTCTCTTAGCCTCACTCATTCATGCCTGTCGTTTTGTTGTACTGCTCTTGTCCAAAACAGAAAAGGAAGTTTGCTTCAATGATTTTTCTGTTTCTTTACACTGCACGTCGTGATGAGAATTTATCAATACCAATAGTGTCTAAATTAGGACTAATACTAGACAGATAGCTACAAAAAATACAGTAGGTAGATTTATTAATGTATTTAAGCCAAGTCATTTTTCTGTTAATTTTACACGAAAACTATAGAGTAGCGTAACGAGGGAGGGGCAAAGAGGGTATTTTCTCCAGGTGGCAGTTTGTTTAGGGTCTAAATTAGGACTAATACTATGTAGACAGATAGCTACAAAAATACAGTAGATTTATTAATTCATTTAAGCCAAGTCATTTTTTTTGTTAATTTTACACGAAAACTATAGAGTAGCGTAACGAGGGAGGGGCAAAGGGGGCATTTGCCCCAGGCGGTAGTTTATTAAGGGCGGCAAAATTGTAGATTGTGGGCGACAAATTTGAGGAGCAACCAAAAAAACAGACATCAAAATTACTAGAAAGGTGTAAAATTGTGGATTGCCAAAGATAAATTTGAAAAAAAGGTTTCTTATTTAACATATAGCGCAAGGAGGGGGGGCATTGCTTTCTGCAAAGTTTACTGTTTTTGTGATTGACAGGGTTATTTTTTGTAATTCTCATCAACTCATGTTACTAATAAAACAAGTTACTCTTTATTTAATCAATTTAATTACCAAAGTCCACAAATATAGTTTGTTTTTAAATGTATAGCCTTTTATTTTGTTTATTTTTTTTCTCCAGTAATGGATAAAGTAAAACCAGTAATGAGCACGCAGTGATGGACACTTGCTAATGATTACAAAAAGTACTACGACACAAAAGATATAAAAGAAAGAATCGTCAAATTTGAAACAATGTAAAGCAGTTGATATTAAATGTCCACCATATTGACACCTATTGGCCGATTGTCATCAAATCACGCTGTAAGACAGTTAAATGTATATATTCA
Source organism: Sialis fuliginosa (assembly GCA_961205875.1). Taxonomy (NCBI): domain Eukaryota; kingdom Metazoa; phylum Arthropoda; class Insecta; order Megaloptera; family Sialidae; genus Sialis; species Sialis fuliginosa. The sequence goes on along the minus strand of OY540809.1, from coordinate 41,752,938 downwards.
GAAATGATAGTAATCAAATATCAACAAATATGTCTAATTCAGTACATTTAATTAAAAAATAGCCATTAGTGGGGTCATATCCAAGACTGGTACCAGTACCTTATAAATTTTCAAATTCTACCGAATTTCAATCCCTATATTTGTCATGGTTACTTTTTGCAATTATATATGCACATTTTTTTTTTCGTTAATTCAGATAGGTACATTATTGTGACTATATAACATTGATACAGTATTAAAAATGAAATATTATATAGAAATATTACATTTTTTTCTTCACCGATAATATAAAATACACGGCACAATTCAATGCGTATAAATAAAAGTATTACAATAAATAAAATTATACACATATACAAGAAATAAAAAATTCTATCGAATTGAAGTCGCTCGACACTCGTGATCAAAGAGGCTATGATATACAGTTGTAATGCATGCTGGGACTTATTTATGGCAGTCTCCAGCAGCGAGAATCATGTGTGATTCATATGTGATATCGGGACATGTTCAACACAATGAGCTGTAATAATTCAGGATTTATTTTTGCCAATCAAAACATGTTTACTGCGACGCTTACAAATTTTAATATCCAACGTTTATGTTTCATTATCGTTTTATTAATTGCACCTTGTATATTATTATAAGTATACCTACTTATTTTTCAGTCGACATTTATTTTAACTTCAAAATTAAAAAGAGATAAAACAAAACTATTGTAATTGTATGAGATATATGTATACAGTGTATTCGAAGTTGATTAATTAAGACATAGGTTTAACATGGGAACAATTAGATATGTTGTAGTAACCTTTGGTCAAATTTAACGATGTGTCATTGGTGCATTTTGAAATGCCGCCACAAAATTTAATAAAATAGTAAGTAGTATTTTGTTTTCAAATTTATATCTGCCCAAAAATATTATTATAATTTTTAGAGGCGGTATTTAAAAATGCACCAATGACACATCGTTAAATTTGACCAAAGGTTACTACAACACTTCTAATTTTCCCCATGTTAAATTTCCTATGTCTTAATCAACTTGGAATACACTGTATATTTTTACAGATAATATAAACATATGGACGTAACTAGATGTCCCCCCCCCCTCTCATTTTTTAGACAAGAATGATCCACAACATGTAAAGTATTAATAAATTATAAGTTCACTTTTAGAAGAGCCCTGAAGATGTCCACTGCAATGTGTGACGAAACGTTGGCCGATAATAAGACCAAACCGACGCGGTTTACACTCAGAATCCAAGATTCACAAAAGTAAGTAAAGTAAATTTTAAGTGAGTAGTACTTAGTACTTAAACCACATAATTGGTTCCTCGCAATATCAAAGATACGAGAAGCTTTGTGATCATTTTAGAATGAGACAAAAAAATTGTTCTCCGATTTCAAAATTTTAAATTGATCTTTCCGTTTCAGGTCAAGACAACACTTTTCGTTCCGTGTCTGTCTGTCTGTGTGTCCCTTGACTCCTTTTCACACGCATAACTCACTGAACCGATATTAATGAAACTTGGTTGGATAGTTGAGTCCGGCTTGAGAACGGCCCATTTAAAAATCATCAAAATCGTGTGTAAGGGGGAGGGGTGACATCCCAAAATATTTATTTTTTTAAGATATGTCAAGAACGACATACATTTAATTTAAAAAGTGTCCAACACTGGGGTATTGTCCAAGACTGGTGTCAGTACCTTATGAATTTATCTTACACACTTATATACAATGTACACATTTATATTTAATAAATATCTAGTATTAGCATAAGTAACAATATTTAGTATTATATTTAGTACCTATCTATAAAATAATCTCTGCAGTAAAATAATTTATTTTACAATATTTACAACAAAACAAATCGTTAGTGAGTGTTGGTTAAACACATATGAACATGTTTACATATAATATATGTATGTATGTATGTACCTATTAACAATTCAATAAGTAATAGAAGATGATTGTTTAAACAACACCATGCTGAATCTAGGCAAACATTTTTTACACTCGCTTGTGTAAACACGATCGCCAATATGCTATTAACAAACACTACAGAATCATATAAAGTATGTATATCCGTAGTCAAATAAGGAAGGTATTATTTAATTAAAATTACAAAACGAGACAGAGTCTGAAATTTTGACGAGACTATATCAATAGATTATCAATAATTTATTATAAAATTAACTATTTCATATAAATCTTTAAATCAATAATGTAAAATATATGATGAAAAGAACAAATTCGTTTAAAATTCAGGTAATTATTTTGTGCAAAAATGCTCGAACACGTCGATTACTATTTTTAGTTGCGGATTTTTTGACATAAGAAAATTGTATATAGGGTGTCTCAAGAAGAACATATACAGTCATCATTGATTTTTTTAAATAGAATACCCTATATATTATGCCATTTTTGAATTGTACGGTGTATAATCGTATATTTATTTTAAAAATCGTTAATTTTTTTTTTATTTCATAAAATATAATATAAAATATATTTTTTATAAAAAAATTTAGATTAGACCAAGAAATTGACTTGTTATTGTAGCAATTGCCAATTCGCAGAATTTTTTTGCTTTTAAGAGTGTTTCTGCAATTGTATAACGCTGTAAAGTACTGGCACCAGTCTAGGATATGACCCCAGTAATGGTTATTTTTTAATTAAATGTACTGAATTATAAATATTTGTTGATATTTGATTACTACCATTACTGAATCATTATCTATAGACATTTAACAGCTTAATTTAATAACAATCCGCCAATGGATGTCAAAATGGTGGACATTTAAACTAATTATTAGTGTAATTTATGTATTAATTAATCTTTTTTATGTAAATTGTTTAAAATTGTACGATTCTTTATTTTATTATTTTATTTTATCATTTTGTAATCATAAGCATGTGTCCATCACTGGATGCCCATTACTGGTTTTACTATATCCATTACTGGAGAAAAAACATAAAAAAACTAAAAGACTATAATTCAAAAAACATACTATATTTGCGCGGGCTTTGATAATTAAATTGTTTTATTAGTAACATGAGTTCATAAGAATTACAAAAAAGAAGCCCATCAATCCCAAAGGGGCCAAGACTGGTGCCAGTACCTTATCAGAATATTTTTTTCAATGATTGAAATCTATACTTTATAGAGTTTTGAAGGATTATTAAGCAAGCATAAAATTTAGTTATTTTTTGTAAACTTTATAATAATCAATTTTATTATTATATTTGCATTAGTTTAAAAACATGTAGGTAGGTATATATGAAAAACTACAAATATTTCTTTTATCAATAGTAGAGTTCAAATTAACAAATTTAACCTAATCAAGTCTTAAAAATTTCTGATTAAAAATATGTACTTAATTGCATAGTGTTTTTTCGTGATAAATTCACCGAAAGTAGTTAACCATCGAATATTTTTAATAAACATCTCACCCCCCCCCTTTTTACTACACCACCACCATAATTAAATTGGCACTTATGTTAGTTAGTATATTTTTTTCGTTTGGGGAGAATTCATATAACATAATTTCTGATAAATATGAAATGAAAGAACCTAAAATTTAAACCACTTTAACATAAAATAAGCCACACATAAGGTAAAGGCACCAGTTATGGCCGCTATGAGAGCAAGTTTTCGGTTTTTTTGATTAATGGGCTAGTTTTTTGTAATTCTCATAAACTCATGTTACTAATAAAACAAGTAACTCTTAATTTAATCAATTTTAATTTCCAAAATCCGCAAATATAGTTATTAAATTATAGCCTTTTATTTTGTTTATGTTTTTTCTGCAGTAATGGCAAATGTAAAACCAATAATGAGCATGCAGTGATGGACACTTGCTAATGATAAGTACTACGACACAAAATATATAAAAGAAAGAATTGTCAAATTTGAAACAATGTAAAGCAGTTGCTATGATAATATAATAGTTAATAACTAAATTATACTAATAATTAGTTTAAATGTCCACCATTTTGACACCTATTGGCCGATTGTTATCAAATTACGCTGTAAGACAGTTAAATGTATATAGATTAATATTCAGAAATGGTAGTAATCAAATATCAACACATATTTCTAATTCAGTACATTTAATTAAAAATTTGCCATTACTGGGGGTCCTTGCCAAGACTGGTGCCATTACCTTATGCGTAATTATAGACATAATAAAATGTGGGTATAGATAATTTCTACTCATACGACATACTGACATCGTAGACAGTTTAACAGCCCGACAGTGGCGGCGGCGCAATATTTACATTGGGGTGTAGGGATACGTGTTTACTTCCTCCCCTATCTCCTCAATAACCAACAGCTTTGATTTGATTATCTATCAATTGTTTGATGTTTGTTCACAGCACTCTACAATGTGTGCTTGTTTAATTTGTTTAATTGTTTGTGATAGAGAATTCATTTGTTTGCATTTGTAGATGACGTAATCTTTTATTTATTATTCATTTTACCTTTACGTTATTGGTTTGTAATGAATGAAAATTGAGGTTAATTAATTTACTTAAAAGTAGGAGTATGTACTTTAATTTACTTATCTATATTATAGATAAATTAACTATTAAGAAATTGGACATCTATAAATAGTATTAGAATATAAAAACATCTGCCAAGTAAATGCACAGTGCTTCCTCGTGCTAAATTCACCAAAGGTATAGTTAATTATTGAACAATTTAAATAAAAGCTGATAGTGTTTATAGATAAATTGCCTGAAATTGGTTAACCATTTAATTTTTATACAATTTTACTAAAAAATATTAGTTCGAAATTTTTCTTAAAACGCACCTGATTATTTTTTCGTATATTTTTTATTTTTTGAAAATTTCCATCTAAATCTAAATTTATGCAAACGTCAAAATGGCATTTGATATGTCATGAGATAAATCATTGTAAGGGAATATTTTACAACAAACATTGTAGTAAAAAAGACTTTATAAAATTTTCACGTAGCATGTGTCGTTTTTGAAATATCTTGATGTCACCCCTTCCCCTTACACACGATGATGATGATTTTCAAATGAGACCGTCCTCAAACCAGACTCGCAACTATCCAACCAAGTTTCATTAATATCGGTTCAGTTGTTCATGAGTTATACGTGTGACAAGGATTCAGGGGACAGACACACACACACACAGACACGAAAAAAACAGAAGAAAAAGTGTTTGTCTTGACATAAAATTGAATAATCAAGTGATAATTTTTAAATCGGAGAACAACATTGTTTTTTTCTTTAAAAAATGATAACAAATCTTCTCGTATCTTCAATACGGCGAGAAAACAAAACAAAAAATGTACATAGAAACATACAGCACATTTTGCTTCCTCGCAATATCGAAGATATGAGAAGCTATGTGATCGTTTCAGATTGAGACAAAGATTTCAAAATTTTAAATTGATTTATCCGTTTCACATCAAGGGAAACACTTTTCGTTCCGTATCTGTCTGTCTGTGTATCCGTCCGTCTGTCCCCTGAATCCTTGTCACACGCATAACTCATGAACCACTGAACCGATATTATTTTGAAACTTGGTAGGATGGTTGGGTCTGGCTTGAGCACGGTCCCATTTCAAAATCATCAAAATAGTTTGTAAGGGGGAGGAGTGACACCCCAAAATATTTATTTTTTCAAGATATCTCAAGAACGACATATGTTACGTGAAAATTTTATAGAATATTTTTTGTAGAGCATTAAATTTCCTATAATATGGGTCTACAATGTTTGTTGTAAAATATTCCCTTACAAAGATTTATCTCAATTTATTTTAAAAATTCGTGTTTTGTTGTTCTAAATTGATATTTGCTTGGATATATTAAATGTCATTTTGACGTTTTAAATGTGTCTTGAGAAAAATTTCGAACTAATATTTTTTAGTAAAATTGTATAAAAATTAAATGGTTAACCAATTCCAAGCAATTTATCTCAACACTATCGGGGTTTATTTAAATTCTTGAATAATTAACTACCTTTGGTGAATTTAACACGAGGTAGCACTGTGCATTTACTTGGCAGATGTTTTTCTTCAATGCAATCTAAACAAATAAAATCGAATCATCGTGATGAACGTTTCCGATTGATTCTCACAACAAGAACATCCCAAATAGCTTGATATCATATACATGTCATGACATACACATAAACACAAGGTCGGCCGTCCTTGAGCCGTCCGCCGATCACAGCTAATGCGATCTGACACAAATGTGTATTCATGAAGCAATGTCTCCCATTGTTTGGTGTATCATAGATTCCCTACATGAGCTTAGGTGCAAACTGCCTTCCGCTTCATATCACAATGTCTTTGCCAAAGTATTGTTTGTTGTTTTCGTGCTACACTAGACACACAAATGTCTTTCCACGGAAATACTGTCGTTGATCGGTGCACTGTATATGTGTCAGTGGCGTAGGAACGGGGGGGGGGGGGTTGGGGTTGAAACCCCACCCGAAATATTTTATGTGCATAAAATATATGAAATTATTATTACAATTTTGAATTGAATGACCTTTTTTTGTGATTATAACCACCCCCCGAAATATTCAATGTTCTTAAAGTATGTGAAATAATTATTATAACCCCCCCCGAAAATTTTTCTTACTACGCCACTGATATGTGTCATGTGTTGATTATTGTATTTAGGGGATGGGATCGAAATGTAACCTTTGAGGAGGTAAAATAAATTGCCGAAATGAATTAATAAAAATTACACAGACCGGCAAAAAAAATACTTTTGTACTGGTGTCTCTACTTTGGATTATTTTTTTTGGCGTGCTGAAACCAGGGCCGTAAGTAGAAGCTCGGAAGTCTCAGGGCAAGAGGTGACCGAGGAAGCCCCAGAATATGCAAAAGGAAAAATAGAAAACCTTTTTTTTGCTCCTAACTTACACAATATTTTCCTATTTACTTACTCCAATTTTTACGCTGCAGGGGGCCCCCTAACCTCGGGGGCCTCGGGGTACTGCCCCGGTGGTAGTTACGGCCCTGGTAGAAAAAGAATCCGTCACTCGAATTGTTCTATTACGTAAGGTTATTGGTATAATCTAACCTAAAAGTGTCGAAATGACGATTTTGGTAATGTTTAAAAATTTATTACCAAGTAGAGAATTTTTTTCTAAAGTTTTCGTTCGTGGCTCGCGGTAAGAAATAGTACTTTCTTCCTCTTTAAAACAAATTTTTATTTTGCTTCCTCGCAATATCGAAGATACGAGAAGCTATGTGATCGTTTCAGATTGAGACAAAAAAAAGTTCTCCGATTTCAAAATTTTAAATTGATTTATCCGTTTCACGTCAAGGCAAACACTTTTTGTTCCGTGTCTGTCTGTCTGTGTGTCCATCCGTTTGTCCTCTGAATCCTTGTCACACGCATAACACATGAACCACTGAACCGATATTATTGAAACTTGGTCGGATTTTTGGATCTGGCTTGAGGACAGTCTCATTTCAAAATCATCAAAATCGTGTGTCAAGAACGACACATGTTGCGTGAAAATTTTATAGAATCTTTTTTGTAGAGTATTAAATTTTCTATAATATAGGTCTACAACGTTTGTTGTAAAATATATATTATAAATTTGTATCTCATTTTGCTTTCAAAATTCGTCATTTGTTTTTTTAAATTGATATTTTCTATGACATGTTAAATGTCATATTGACGTTTTAAATGTCATTTTCACATTTGCATAAATTTAGATTTAGATTGAAATTGTCAAAAAATTAAAAATATATGAAAAAATATTCAGGTGTGTTTTAAAAAAAATTTCGAGCTAATATTTTTTAGTAAAATTGTATGAAAATTAAATGGTTAACCAATTCCAGGCAGTTTATATAAACACTATCGGTTTTTATTTAAATTGTTGAATAATTAACAACCTTTGGTGAATTTAGCACGAGGAAGCACTGTACATTTACCTGGCAGATGTTTTTACTGTACGATTTTTTTTCACCGAAATATACTAGTTTGAATATATGATATTTTCTTAATAGAGTAGACACAGTGACAAAATACATTAAATATTATAATAACTTCAAACTAGTTTATTTCGGTGAAAAAAAATCGTACAGTAGAAAGTAAAAATTTATTTTACAGAGGAAAGACAGAACTATTTCCTACCATGAACGAAAACTTTAGAAAAAATTTATCTACTTGGCAATTTTTTTTACGAATTTTCAGTTATATCTCAGCGAAAAATGATTGGATTCGACTGATCCAAAGCTCATTCGTAAGCTTGTACTTTTTAGTTTTTGAATCAAGAGCTCAATATTTTTATAATCATTCCCTGCCGCTCTGTGCCAGGGGTTAAAAGAGTTCGAAAAATTATCCCTTCATTTTTTATAAACATTGAAAGCGTAAAATTTTTGCATTAAATTTGATAGCTATGAATATGAAGTTTAAAAAATTAAGGGATAATTTTTCGAACTCTCTTAACCCTTAACACAGAGCGGCAGAGAATGATAAAAATTATGGAACTCTTGATTCAAAAACTAGAAAGTACAAGCTTACGAACGAGCTTTAAATCATGCAAATCCAATCATTTTTCACTGAAATATAACTGTTTGAAAATTCGTAAAAAATTTAAAAAAATTATCCTTCAATTTTTTTGATGAGGTTATATATTAATAGTAAACAGAAATATTTAAATAAACTTCTACTACATTATGCTCTGAAATGAGGCACATACCTACATTCAAATTCTTCTCTATTCACAGTATTAGTGTTAAAAATTAGCATTATTTAAATAAACATGCATTGTGACTATGAATAGTCGACAAAATAAATCGTGTACCCCTACACATGCAATACATCTAAATAAAGCCACTGAAGAAAATATAATCCGTAATCAAATTATCTCCGTGCATTGATCTACTTAAGTCTGTAGGTTGTGGTCTCAATGTGTAAGTAAGTCTACTGGTTTTGCTGGAACCTATCTGGCTTCTAACTCGCCAGACTGCTTGTCTCCCGGTATACATTTTTTCTGGACTCGACGGGGGTTCTAAAGGTCACAGAACAATGTAATATGATTGTGATTTGTTTGACGAAGGAAGCTTTTAATTCATTGTAAACTTTTTTTTGTAGAGTAAAGGGATACAAATATATTATGGATGTTGTTAGTTAGAAATACGCCGTTTCAAAGATTTGTATTTGTAAATAGTCCATTATGTTATATTTAACCCTTTTCTCTTACATTTTTTTCAGTTTCAGTGAGAGATGGGCGCAGTTTATTATAATGCAATATCAAGAAGACTGGAATATACGCAAATAAAAAATACATCTGCTGAATAAATGCACAGTGCTTCCTCGTGCTAAATTCACCAAAGGTAGTTAATTATTGAACAATTTAAATAAAAACCGATAGTGTTTAGATAAATTGCCTGGAATTGGTTAACTATTTAATTTTTATACAATTTTACAAAAAAATATTAGTTCTAAATTTTTTCTCAAGATACACCTGATTATTTTTTCGTATATTTTTTTAATTTTTTGACAAATGTCAAAATGACATTTAAAACGTCAAAATGGCATTTAATATATCCAAGCAAATATCAATTTAGAAAAACAAAACACGAATTTTTAAAATAAATTGAGATAAATCTTAGTATGGGAATATTTTACAACAAACGTTGTAGACCTATATTATAGGAAATTTAATGCTCTACAAAAAATATTCTATAAAATTTTCACGTAACATGTGTCGTTCTTGAGATATCTTGAAAAAATAAATATTTTGGGGTGTCACCCCTCCCCCTAACATATGATTTTGATGATTTTGAAATGGGACGGTCCTCAAGCCATACCCAACCATCCGACCAAGTTTCAATAATATCGGTTCAGTGGTTCATGAGTTATGCGTGTGACAAGGATTCAGGGGAATGATACACAGACAGACAGACACAGAACGAAAAGTGTTTGCGTTGACGTGAAACGGATAAATCAATTTAAAATTTTGAAATCGGAAAACATTTTTTTTGTCTCAATCTGAAATGATCACATAGCTTCTTGTATCTTCGATATTGCGAGGAAGTAAAAATAATTTTATAATACATTACAAAAAACATCTGCCAAGTAAATGCACAGTGCTTCCTTGTGCTAAATTCACCAAAGGTAATTAATTATTATTGAACAATTTAAATAAAAACCGATAAAGTGTTGAAATAAATTGCCTGGCATTTAATTTTTATACAATTTAACTAAAAAATATTAGTTCGAACTTCGAAATTTTTTTTAAAATGCACCTGTTTATTTTTTTGTATATTTTTAATTTTTTGACAATTTCAATCTAAATCTAAATTTATGCAAACGTTAAAATGACATTTGATATGTCAAAGTAAATATATCAATTTAAAAAAAAGCAAATTGAGATAAATCTTTGTAAGGGAATATTTTACATGCAACAAACATTGTAGACATATACCTACTTAATTATAAATATTTGTTGATATTTGATTACATACTGCCATTACTGAATCATAATCTATAGACACTTAACTGTAAAAACAGCTTAATGGGTGTCAAAATGGTGGACATTTAAACCAATTATATTAGTGTAATATATTAATTAATTATTATATTATCATAGCAACTGCTTTACATTGTTTCTAATTTTAAGATTCTTTACTTTATAACTGTTGTGTTGTAGTACTGATCATTTTGTATATAATCATTAGAAATTGTCCATCATTGGAGAAAATGTTATATTTGCAGAATTTGGTAAATAAACTGATATTTTTTTTTAAATTAAAACGGGGGTTGTCAATGTTATAATATATCGTAAGCTCAAACAAATACATATACGTATTTAAAACCGGTCCTGTGCTCTTTGTAAATCCGTCAAAAGCACTCGGTTCGCTCTTCAATGCCACTTATAGACAGTGCTCCAAAAGTGGAATTGCTCAATACAAAGATATCAATAAGTATTGGCCACATCCTTTATGCGAGATAATAATATCAGCGTTCTATCTATCCTTTCTGTTATCCCGATCAAGCGGAGATAAGCCAGTTGTCCTTTGTAAAACGGGGCTTTTTCATCTTCTTTATATGCGGTTACATATTATACTGAAACTTTATTAAAATACGTCTTCAGTAAGTATATTTATAGATATATTATACTAGCTGATACCCGCGGCTTCGCTCGCGCGGATTTCTAAATTCCCACCCCCGTAAAAATATATAAAAAAAAACATCTGCCAAGTAAATGCACAGTGCTTCCTCGTGCTAAATTCACTAAAACCGATTGTGTTCAGATAAATTGCCTGGCATTGGTTAACCATTTAATTTTTATACAAATTTTACTAAAAAATCTTAGTTCGAATTTTTTCTTAAAACGCACCTTAATATTTTTTCATATATTTTTAATTTTTTGACAATTTCAATCTAAATCTAAATTTATGCAAATGTCAAAATGACATTTAAAACGTCAAAGTGACATTTAAAACGCCAAAGTGACATTTAAAACGTCAAAATGTTACTTAATATATCCAATCAAATATCAATTTAGAAAAACAAAACACGAATTTTTAAAATTAATTGAGATAAATCTTTGTAAGGGAATATTTTACAACAAACGTAGTAGACCCATATTATAGGAAATTTAATTCTCTACAAAAAATATTCTATAAAATTTTCTCATAACATGTGTCGTTCTTGAGATATCTTGAAAAAAGAAATATTTTGGGGTGTCACCCATCCCCCTTACACACGATTTTGATGATTTTGAAATGGGACCGTCCTCAAACCAAACAAAACCATCCGACCAAGTTTCAATAATATCGGTTCAGTGGTTCATGAGTTATGCGTGTGACAAGGATTCAGGGGACAGAGGGACACACGGACACACGGACACACGGACAGACAGACAGACACGGAACGAAAAGTGTTTGTCTTGACGTGAAACGGATAAATAAATTTAAAATTTTGAAATTGGAGAACTTTTTTTTTGTCTCAATCTGAAACGATCACATAGCTTCTCGTATCTTCGATATTGCGAGGAAGCAATATATTTCGAGTTTATGTAAATGACCATATTTTAAATTAAAAGTATTAATTTTTTAGAGGTTTGGTCATTGGTTTATTTAAAAAAATATAAACATATTTCTTTAAAATATTATATTTCAGACGTTTCGACCATTGTTAGTCTTCATCAGTGTCTAAAAAATTATTATAAAATATAGACATGTTTTACAATATTTGACATTATAAAAAGTTTTCTTTAAAAAATGCAATTACATATAAAACAAAATTAAAACTATTTTCAACTTAAATTTCTTAGAAAGTTTATATATGTAATTGCATTTTTTTTTTAAACTTTTTATAATGTCAAATATTGTAAAACATGTCTATATTTTATAATAATTTTTTAGACACTGATGAAGACTAACAATGGTCGAAACGTCTGAAATATAATATTTTAAAGAAATATGTTTATATTTTTTTAAATAAACCAATGACCAAACCTCTAAAAAATAAATACTTTAAAAAATATATGTATACATATATCTTATTTATATATATATATATATAAATAAGACCCACCTTAATTAAAAATGCTATATTTCATGTAATAAGTAATTTATATTAAAAAGGCTATGTTAATGATAAACTTTGGTTTATTATTAATCTAAAGAAGTATGAAAATCAACATTTCTTAAATGATTTTTCATTTTTAAGACATGTTAAAAAAAAGTAAACTTGGGCCTTATTAAACTATGGTGGTATAATAAGGCCACTAAACTAAATTAAATATTTTCAGATAATTATAATGATATTTTGTATGTGAACTATGTTTAAGTCAACATTTGGCGTAATTTTTGCTTAATTACAGCTTATAAATAAACAATTAATAATTTTATTTTAACATTTATTTTTTATCCATAACGTGCCGATGCTGCATCCATAGCAGCTGCTAAACTCTCGCCAGACCACGTTATTTCTTCATTGTAGATGATTTTTTATAGAACTATTAGAAAACAAAATGACATACCAATCTGGAACAAAATATGTGATCATAAATTGTGATAAATAATAAAAAGTCCAATCTTAAATTTGGTGGTCTTTATTATTAAGGTACTACGGTATATTTTATTTTATTTTATAAAGCAAAAACTTAAAAACAATAGAAATCAACTTTTTACCATAAGCTTTAAGGATCGAACTTTTACCTGAAACATGTAATACATAAAAAAAATTAACAAAAATTAAGATTATTTGTTGGTTGTTTTTATAAAATTGAGCATTCATCACCATCTCTCGCAACAAACTCAGAGGTACCGAAAAGTTAGCGCGGCGAGAGACTAATTGGTGTGTAGTTAGCTTTGTATAAGTACCTTATATGTGTATATAAAAATCCAGTACGATCCAAATGTGTTTTTTTTCACATGAGCCTTATTTGCCGCAGGTACTTATAAAAATTAATCTATTAATGGTTTTACAATATAATCAATTTTTATTGTTTTATAAATTTTATTTGGCTGTTAAGGTATTTCTCGGAAAAATTAAAAGATTCAAGAGTAAGCTCAAATTTTGTAAAAAAAAAATAAAAAAAGGTTATTAGAAGCCCCATTCAAAATCTTAAAATGATTGACCATCTGTGAGCGAAGATATCGTCAAAATAAAATCAAAAATTTAACATTGCGAGTATATAGGAATTACGATATTTTAAGCGAATTTTCAATGAAAAAGTAAATAATTTTACGCGAAGGAATATCAAGAAATTTATGAAATTTTGAGAAAAACTAAATTAATATAATTGGAGTTCATATAAAAAATCTCAAGTATTTTCACCACCCCGTTTTTAAGTTATAAGTAAAATAAAAACTTATTTTCTGATAAAAAATATCACGGTACTAGCTATGACAACGCCGCAAAGTATTGACAATTGCCGCGGTATTTAAAAATCGTACGTGCTGAATATATTGTTCTTTTAATTATAAACTTTATTATAATATATAACAAATTCAGCTGCAAATAATAGTACACGTTATCACATCAAAACATTAAATAATATGTAGCTGTCAATACAAAAGTCGCGCATGCGCAATAGAAAATATATACTCAACGTTGCCAAATTTTATTTTAATTTATACCATGGCTATCTCGATTTTATACTACACTTTTTTTTCCTTTTCTAACATGTAGTGTATCTTGTTTCTCCCTGAGAAATACCTTAATTCAATTAAATTGTTTCGATTTAATAGATGTAAAAACAATAAATAAAATTAATACATAAACATGTTTTCTCGAGAATTATTATAACTTCTTCAGTAATAAAAAATATGAAGATTGTTTTTATCTCGAGAATTCTATATCGAGAATATACACATATGTTTTACAATACACAACGTACATTTTAAGATACATTATTTTCAAAAGTATTGAATTTATAACGTTTTCCATAATACAACGATATACGGGCACATTTGTATGAAAGCAATTGTTACGATGAAATAAATTTTAAGAAATATTTAAATATTCTGTCATACTACATATTCAATATATTTACTCATATTGTTAAAAAAAAGTTTTATATAGCGCAGACATTTTCACAACGGATTTTTAAAATTTGCATACAAAAAACGAAAAGTTAAAAGATCATCTTACAAGTTTCTTCGATATAAAATCAAACTTCACAAACGAAAATTATAACAATTGAGTTATCAAGGCGGTAACATTTATGAAAAACGTGAATTGTATTTCTGAAAAGTGTCAACGTATTTCTGGCCTGAAGAATTACATCACTCACAATTTATGTATTTCTGTACCTCCTTTTTCGTATTGAAATCAAACTAAGATATCGTTTACATGCTCAGTGCAAAAAAAAATGGGTTAAATAACTGCACAACCCATTTCTATAAATCATTAACATTCTAAGTACAAAAATCATGTTAAACCAGAATTATCACATCGTTAGAAATGTGCTACAATGCATTATAACATTCTTAACTATATCAAATGCACTTGACCTAGTGTGTAGTAGTTAGAATGTGACAGTGTTGTCTCAAGTTACAAAAACCCGAATGTAGATCACCTTTATTTATATTTATTATCAGATATACATTCGAACATCACAAAAAATAAAATGACAAAATTTTTGATTTGTTCTTTATTTAACAATACCTGAAAAGATACGGTTCAATTTTATATAAAGACATATCATTCAATGGTTTTCAACTGATTATAAATATTGTATTGCAAAAAATAACAGACGAAAATGAACAATACTATGGTATTCCTTAGGTACGAAATTCAAAACAGAATTATCTACGGATCCATATTGAAAGTTTTAAATACAATGAGGTATTGTTAACTTGCAAGAAAAATCTAAAATTCATTTCGGGGTTGTGAACTATATCCGGTATTGGGAACCCTTTCCAAATGAATCGAACCTTGATTTATTTGATTTTTCGGTCCTCCTTCCTATGAAAGGGTCGCGATACACTTTTCCAACAAGAAATGTTACATTTACGTAGTGCAGTGATTGTCAATCAGTGATCACTATTTATTTTAAAATAAAAAATATAATATTTTGTACTTTCTAAATTTTTCTTTACCTATTATTATATTCTTAAAATTGAATCTACATATTTATTATTTAATTTGTAATTAATTTCTAGTAATCAATACTAATTTTCAGAATCATTTCTTCGTCAAAAATGAAATGGAATACCTTATTACTAGGGATTGGAAAAATAGTTGTTATTATTTTCAATGAAATAGTTACTAGTTGAATTTTTTATCGGAAAATAGTTGGTAAATAGTTTTTTTTATGATTTAATAATAATTAGTGCAAACGAAGCAGTAAAAAGTGTCGCAAATAGTTGGAAAGGTAGTTGCAAATAGTTGATTTCAAATTGTGTTCAATCAAACCAGTTTTCTGAAAACGGTGGAGATATGTAATAAAAATTACAATAAATGCATTTTCACGCAATAGTTGAAAAACTATTTTTCCAATCTCTACTCATTACATTACATTTACATTCATTTATTAAGTGCTACTGCTATAGGTACATAAGGTACTGGCACCAGTCTTGGATATGACCCCAGTAATGGATATTTTTCAATTAGCAAATGCTACGGGCCCCGCGGCTTAGCAAAAAAAATACTTCTTATTGGATTTACCATCTACCGTCCAATGGTTGATACGGGGTGTCCAAATCTACAGTAATTAATAATTTAATTTCAGGGTTTCCTATCTCGATACGATTTTATCTAAAAATCAATTTTCAAAGCACCGATCTTTGATTTTTTTAATCGATTTTTCTAAATTTTCCCACATCAAATTGAGAAAAGTTTGTCTAATTTAAAAAAAGCAAAAAGAATTCAAATTTTCAAACAGATATCTCCGCGAAAAATTATTAGATTTGCATGAAAGTTTGCAATTTCTAATTTGGGGGGGGGGGCACTATCGATTTCCACTCCGGGTGTCACCCCCGCCCTCCGAGTGACGCCACTATACCAAGGGCTTCTTTATAACATTTGCTACAGGCCCCGCACTTAATCCGGCACTGACTGAACTTGATATTTGATTACTACCATTTCTGAATATTAATCTATATACATTTAACTGTCTTACAGCGTGATTTGATGACAATCGGCCAATAGGTGTCAAAATGCTGGACATTTAAACTAATTATTTATATAATTTATTTATTAATTATTATATTATCATAGCAACTGCTTTACATTGTTTCAAATTTGAAGATTCTTTCTTTTATATATTTTGTGTCGTAGTACTAATCATTTTAACAAACATTTTAAAGACCTCTGCAATAATCGATGAATTAAACACTATTCAAAATACATTGTAGACTATTTTATTAACAATGGGACATACAAATCGATAATCTACATATTCATTGATAAACCATTACCAGGGAATATCCATGCACATTATAGCTACTGAGCTGCCAAATCATTTGCAAATCTAATGTCCCATACGACCATATGTGTATAAAATTAGGGCGTTTTTTCTTGCTTTCTTTGCATCGCCAGGCGTGATATAGTCACGGTTATATTTCCATCAGCTTAAATTTGACTTTAATATAAAACGATACATCAGTTACACATTCATGATATTAGAGGAATAATAGATTCAGATTATTGTTCAATTGGGTGTTATGGCTTATATAGAAACTCCATTCGAAACGTCGGGCGTGTACAAAAGATTCTCTATGGTTACTGCATCTGAAAGTGTATACTTAATATTCAAACATAATATTATATATACGAAATTTGAATATTGTTATAATAGTGGTTGAATTATGTTGTAACCAACATATGCTTTACGAATACAGTATACAGGTTATAAATACCTTCTACTTGAAGAAAGAGAGATAAATTTGTGTTTACCTTTTTATTATAAATGTTCTACATCACACAAGTAGAAAAGTGACTTGGGTCAAAAAATTTTGTTATGTAAAACATTGAACATTTTTTCAGTTTTTTTTTTCTTTTTTCTTTTTTTTTCTTTTTTTTGCAATACCAGGTTATTTTAGTTGGCTTTTAAAAAAAAATTCAAGGTGTATTTGTTCAATTTAAACATTTTATTTGACTTGTGTGTATTTCAAAATGTCAATTTTCAAACGTCATTATTCCGAAAACCGCTGATTTTAGAGATATGATATGTTATACAAAAAGTATATAGGGTGTTCCATTTAAAAAATTCAATGATGACTGTATATGTTCTTCTTGAGACACCCTGTATACAATTTTCTTATGTCAAAAAATCCGCAACTAAAAATACTAATCGACGGGTCCGAGCGTTTTTTCACAAAATAATTACCTGAATTTTAAACGAATTTGTTCCTTTCATCGTGAACGCACTGTATAACGAAAACAATATTTTTTTAATCTAAGAATATATTCTTAACCCAAGTATGATAAAGAAACCAGTTATGGCCGCTATAAGAGCTAATTTTCGTTGTTTTTTTTTATCAATGAGCTTGTATTTTGTAATTCTCATGTTACTAATAAAACAAGTAACTCTTTATTTAATCAATTTAATTACCAAAGTCCGCAAATATAGTTTGTTTTTTAAATTATAGCCTTTTATTTTGTTTAAGTAATGAATAAAGTAAAACCAGTAATGAGCACGCAGTGATGGACACTTGCTAATGATTTATAGAAAATTATAAGTACTACGACACAAAAGATATAATAGAAAAAATCGTCACATTTGAAATAATGTAAAGCAGTTGCTATGATAATATAATAATTAATAAATAAATTATACTAATAATTAGTTTAAATGTCCACCATTTTGACACCTATTGGCCGATTATCATCAAATCACGCTGTAAGACAGTTAAATGTATATAGATTAATATTCAGAAATGATAGTAATCAAATATCAACACATATTTCTAATTCAGTTAACAAATTTCCATTACTGGGGTCCTTGCCAAGATTGGTGCCAGTACCTTATCAATCTTGGTTTAAAGTGAAACAATAATTTTCTGGATTAAGAATATATTCTTATACATAGAAATCTCGAGGCTTCCGCGGTGATCTTGATATGGATCTTGGCTTCTGGGTGTAAGCCACGTCGATTTGGTCGTGTTATCGGCCAACGTTTCTAAAGTTTAGAAGAGCCCTCAAGATGTCCACTGCAATGTGTGACGAAACGTTGGCCGATAACACGACCAAACCGACGCGGCTTATACCCAGAAGCCAAGATCCACCTTATATACATATTTAAAAATAATGTGAAATGTATATATAACGTATACATTTTTTTCAGTTACACTGAACAGAACTAGAATATATTACATTGAACTGTTAACATTTGGAAATCAAATAATACATATTATCCAAATATATATAACAATAAAAGATATGTCGCATTTTGTATGCTGAAATTGATTTAGCATACCATAAAGTATCGATTACAGTTTAACTGATTCGATTTTAACAGATGTTCAATATACATACAAATGTATAAAATATTCAGTTACGTATACATATTTCTCTAACTGCTAAATTAACCTTTCATTTGCTGCACTGAGTTTTTAATACATCGCCCAAATATGACAATTGATTTTAGAATTGAAACGAATAACAGTTATACAACTGGCTATAATAACTCTATGATGATATGTATTAGGAAATATATTTATAAGGTAAAGGCACCAGTTATGGCCGCTATAAGAGCAAGTATTCGTTTTTTTGGATTGATGGGCTTGTTTTTTTGTAATTCTCATGAACTCATGTTACTAATAAAACAAGTAACTCTTTATTTAATCAATTTAATTACCAAAGTCCGCAAATATACCTAGTTTATTTTTTTAATTATAATCTTTTATTTTGTTCATGTTTTTTCTCCAGTAATGGCAAAGGTAAAACCAGTAATGAGCACGCAGTGATGGACACTTGCTAATGATTACAAAATGAGTACAACGACACAAAAGATATAAAAGAAAATCGTCAAATTTGATAAAATGTAAAACAGTTGCTATGGTAATATAATAATTAATAAATAAATTATACTAATAATTAGTTTAAATGTCTACCATTTTGACACCTATTGGCCGATTATCATCAAATCACGCTGTAAGACAGTTAAATGTATATAGATTAATATTCAGAAATGGTAGTAATCAAATATCAACAAATATTTCTAAATCAGTACATTTAATTAAAAATTTGCCATTACTGGGGTCCTTGTCAACACTGGTGCCACTACCTTATTAATTTTGTATCTTATTTTTAATTATAGAACAAAAATATAAACTTATTTTGTGTAATTTGAAGCATCCGTATTAAGTCAAATTCTGCAGTAGGTATTTTTCGAAAACGGTTGATCTTATCACAAATAAACAAAGTATATTTTTCTGTATTTAGTATCATATAATCTTGTACAAGTACCCAACTCATAAAAAAAATTAAAGAACAAAAAAAATGCCTATAAAAATCGGCGGGCCCACTGGCCCCATACACCCCTGGTCTAAATTATTATTATTTGATACCGGTAATCGATAACACTTATTAATACCAATCCCTGTATCAAATTTCGTAACTGTAGCACATTGGGTTCTCTAGATATTAAATTAACACTAGTTTTGGGTAAAAGATTGTAGCTACCTCATGACTCACGAAGAATTTCCGGACATAGGTTCACATAAGGTTTTATATATTTCATAACAAACGTTGTAGACCGATATTATAGAAAATTTAATGCTCTATAAAAAAGATTCTATAAAATTTTCACGTAAAATGTGTCGTTCTTGAGATATCGTGCTAAAATAAATATTTTGGAATGTCACCCCTCTCCCTTATACACGATTTTGATGATTTTGAAATGGGACTGCCCTCAAACCAGAACCAACCATCCGACCAAATTTCAATAATATCGGTTCAGTGGTTCATGAGTTATATGTGTGACAAGGATTCAGGGGACTGATACACAGACAGACAGACACGGAACGAAAAGTGTTTGCCTTGACGTGAAACGGATAATTCAATTTATAATTTTGAAATCGGAGAACATTTTTTTTGTCTCAATCTGAAACGATCACATAGCTTCTCGTATCTTATTAGAGGAAGCAAAATTAAAATCAAATGCAATTAAATATATTCATTATTAATCTTCGTAAACAACATGACGCACTGTATCATTAATACGATGATTCATTAACCATTATTAACTGTTCTTTATATTCATAAAATATCACCAGCAGCAGTCTAAGTTCTGCCTGTGAGTGACACCGCAACTATTGACAATCGACAGGTCTTTGGTTCGCACTCTATCGGGGGCAAATAAATATTTACATGGGGGCCCATCGAGTTCCCTGCGGCGTGCCTCATGTGCGGTCTACCCATACATTTAGCACAGCGGGTAGCATCGGTACGCTTTTTTATATAAAATAAAATAAACCCTTCCTGAAAATATGTGTATAATCATAGATTTGCTAAAAAGTCAACTTGAGCGAAATTGTGTGTGAAAATTTATATAAAGAATAGAAGAAGGAATGGTTATATTATATTGCGACCTATGTATACTTTTATAATCCTTTTATTGTTTGTAAAATGGGTCAAAATTATATTAAAGAAGAATTATATTCGTTTACGTGACGGGAAAGAACACCAACCAGACGACACATGTGGGGTTAAATCAAAAATGACTATTCAAAAGTCGCTATGATTTTTTTTTTTAAATATAAAGTCTATAAGGTACTGGCACCAGTCTTGAATATGATCTAGTAATGGCTTTTTAAATTAAATGTATTGAATTAAAAATATTTGTTGATATTTGATTACTACCATTTCTGAATATTAATCTATATACATTTAACTGTCATACAGCGTGATTTGATGATAATCGGCCAATAAGGGTTAAAATAGTGTACATTTAAACTAATTATTAGTATAATTTATTTATTAATTATTCTATTATCATAGCAACTGCTTTACATTGTTTCAAATTTGACGATTTTTTGTGTCTAAGTACTTATACTATGTTACATATCATTAGCAAGTGTCCATCACTGCGTGCTCATTACTGGTTTTACTTTATCCATTATTGAAGAAAAAACATAAACAAAATAAAAGGCCATAATTGAAAAAACAAACTTTATTTGCGGACTTTGGTAATTAAATTGATTAAATAAAGAGTTACTTGTTTAATTAGTAACATGAGTTCATGAGAATTACAAAAAAGCCCGTCAATCACAAAAAGAGTAAACCTTACTCTTACAGTGGCCATAACTGGTGTCAGTACCTTTTATAAAAATTAATGTTCGTTTGTATGTGGCTATACAGTCGGGAATTACTGAACCGATTTCAATGCGGTTTTCACCAATAATTAGATAATTTTTCTGTGTAAATTCGTGGCCATTAATATTTTATGAAAACATCAAAAGCCTAAAAAAAATCTTTATCAAGTATTATTTTGATTCCATGTTGTCACAGCATACAACTGTCATTTATATAAAAACACATTAACATTAAAGAATTCAGGTGCGTAAAATTGTATAAAAATTAAAGGCAATTTATCTGAACACTATTGGTTTTTATTTAAATTGTTAAATAATTAACTACCTTTGGTGAATTTAGCATGAGGAAGCATTGTGCATTTACTTGGCAGATGTTTTTTCAATTAGTTGATGTTAATTATTATTGATATAAATTGACTTGCAAAAGTAGTTTCAAATATATATACTCGTATTTGCAAAAAAATAAAAAAAATAAAAAAAGGAAAAATAAAAGAAAGAAAAATGTTTTTTTTTTGCCATACCAGGATGTTTTTGTTGGCTTTTAAAAAAATGTTCAAGGTGTATTTTTTCAATTTAAACATTTTATTTGACTTGTGTGTATTTCAAAATGTCAATTTCAAACATCATTATTCCGAAAACTGTTGATTTTAGAGATATGGTATGTTGTACAAAAAGTGTTCAGAATACACCGTATAATTCGAAAATGGCATAATATATAGGGTGTTCCATTAAAGAAAAACAATGATGACTGTATATGTTCTTCTTGAGACACCCTATACACACAATTTTCTTATGTCAAAAAATCTGCAACTAAAAATACTAATCGACGTGTCCGAGCGTTTCTGTACAAAATAATTACCTGAATTTTAAACGAATTTGTTCCTTTCATCATGAACGCACACTGTATATGTATATTAAATAATTATTTTATACATATAAAAAATAAAGGCTGAATTTTATTTTTAAATAAAAAAATACAGATATTATATTCTGATAATAATTAAAATAAAACCACACACGTATTTATTGATGTTGAAAATGTATTTTTTTTTTATGTTTTAGGTATTGACATTCACATAATACAAATATTTTAAAAAGCCAATATGAACAAACAAACATACAATCATTGTATGTGAAAAAATAAAATAAAAAAAATAAGCTAGACACTTCTCAAGCTATTGTTGATATTGATTTTAAGGTAAGAATTAATCCTTTATTTTTCAAAGTAGGTATTTGTTATATCCCGATACAATTGATACAGTTTTTGACGGAGGTTTTTTAGGGTGCTTTCATAGTGTGAGAAAATCAATCAAACTGATTTTTACTACCTGAAGAATTGTATCTATTAAGCTGATTAATGCCGCCCTGCGTTCGAATGTTTTGTGGGAATGCATTCAAATAAACAAATGCTTATTTGAAATTTAATTATCTTAGTTTTATACGCCCCATATAAAGACACACATATTTAAGGTACTGGCACCAGTTATGGCCGCTATAAGAGCAAGGTTTACTGCTTCTTTTTTGTAATTCTCATCAACTCATGTTACTAATAAAACAAGTTACTCTTTATTTAATTAATTTAATTACCAAAGTGCGCAAATATATTTTTTTTAAATTAAATATAGCCTTTTATTTTGTTTTTTCTCCAGTAATGGATAAAGTAAAACCAGTAATGAGCACGCAGTGATAATGATTACAAAATGATAAGTACTACGACACAAAATATATAAAAGTAAGAATCGTCAAATTTTATACAATGTAACGCAGTTTGTATAATAATATATTAATGAATAAATAAATTATACTAATAATTAGTTAAATTTTCCACCATTTTGACACATATTAGCCGATTGTTATCAAATCATGCTGTAAGACAGTTAAATGTATATAGATTAATATTCAGAAACGGTAGTAATCAAATATCAACAATTATTTCTAATTTAGTACATTTAATTTAAAAATAGCCATTACTGGGGTGGTATCCAAGACTGGTACCAGTACCTTATCATAGCTTTGTAAAGTTCCTATATTAGTTACTAAGATTACAATATTATTATATTTTTACATTACACTTAAAATGCAAAATTACGAAAAAAAACGTTTTACAATAGAATTTTCAAAAATTTATGTGAATAAAACTTCCTATAGGTACATGTTTTGTAAAATTTACCTCGGATATTTTTCCTTTTTTTTGTTTTTTCCCTTTTCGACCCTTTCCCTACTTTCTACTATAAGTATATAAGTGTATTACTACTATAAGTATATATAAGTGTATTATATAATATAATATATGGCTGTTGTTTGTATTGAATTCCATGTATAGTTAGTTAATTAATACGGGGGGGGGGGGGGGTAGTGTATTTCCAGTGAAATGATAATGGAACATAACCTAAATAAAATTTCCCTATTCTACGATTCGTTGTACTACTATTCTACGATTCGTTGTATTTGAGTTACAGTGCTTACAAACAGACAGACACACAAATATTATGGCGAAAATAATCAGAATAGTTTCAAGGAAGGTCAAAAATAGTACATATTTAATATTTAAAGCCGTATAAGAAAGTAAAAATTGTTGAACAATCTAAAATGAACTTCTTTTTTTTAATCGTGACAAAAAAATTAATTCGTGAGTGACCATAATCGTGACCGAAACTTACTCACGCACTCAGCTTTAGTTCGTCATAAAAAAAGTTTTTCATATTTTTCCCATTTTAGATCTAATTAAAAAAACATCTGCCAAGTAAATGCACAGTGCTTCCTCGTGCTAAATTCACTAAAACCGATAGTGTTCAGATAAATTGCCTGGCATTGGTTAACCATTTAATTTTTATACAAATTTTACTAAGAAATCTTAGTTCGAATTTTTTCTTAAAACGCACCTGAATAGTTTTTCATATATTTTTAATTTTTTGACAATTTCAATCTAAATCTAAATTTATGCAAATGTCAAAATGACATTTAAAACGTCAAAGTGACATTTAAAACGCCAAAGTGACATTTAAAACGTCAAAATGACACTTAATATATCCAATAAATATCAATTTAGAAAAACAAAACACGAATTTTTAAAATTAATTTAGATAAATCTTTGTAAGGGAATATTTTACAACAAACGTAGTAGACCCATATTATAGGAAATTTAATTCTCTACAAAAAATATTCTATAAAACTTTCTCGTAACATGGTTCGTTCTTGAGATATCTTGAAAAAATAAATATTTTGGGGTGTCACCCCTCCCCCTTACACACGATTTTGATGATTTTGAAATGGGACCGTCCTCAAACCAAACCCAACCATCCGACCAAGTTTCAATAATATCGGTTCAGTGGTTCATGAGTTATGCGTGTGACAAGGATTCAGGGGACAGACGGACGGACGGACGGACGGACACACGGACACACGGACACACGGACAGACAGACAGACACGGAACGAAAAGTGTTTGTCTTGACGTGAAACGGATAAATAAATTTAAAATTTTGAAATTGGAGAACTTTTTTTTTGTCTCAATCTGAAACGATCACATAGCTTCTCGTATCTTCGATATTGCGAGGAAGCAATAAATAAAATAATATTCTCACAAAATGTAAATTGAGTCCAGACTAAAATATCAATTACATATTAGTTAGACTAACAAAACTTTTATTATTAAATACAATTTTTTTTATATATAAATCCTCACTTAATAATACAATAAAAATTCATAAACATTTTTTAATAATGGAATCTTAAATAGCTTTTTGTTAGTTGATAATCTTGCATTTTGTAATATGAATAAAACCCATTATTACTTTATTACAAAGATAAAACGTGTTTCAATCTAAATCAAAGCAGACAGCTTGGCGACTTAAAAAAATCTAAACCGACATTCTAAAAGCTAAAATATGAATGGAGGTGGTGCAGGTAGAAAGATTTTACATATTGTATTTGTGATTCCATTCATCCTTTATTCAAAAAAATGTTACATTTAACGATATTCCTTGAAATGCTTTCTTTTAAAAGCGATTAACAACGTAAAGGGATTCCGCCCACAAAAACATAAATAAAGTTGTTTGTTGAAGAATATCTGGTAAAAAGTAGTAATCGTATGTCTTTGATTAATTTATTTAATTTACAGGACTGTCTTTAAA
The DNA here is from genome assembly GCA_961205875.1 of Sialis fuliginosa. Classification (NCBI taxonomy): domain Eukaryota; kingdom Metazoa; phylum Arthropoda; class Insecta; order Megaloptera; family Sialidae; genus Sialis; species Sialis fuliginosa. Next base: position 41,727,087 of record OY540809.1, on the reverse strand, counting down.
TTTTTTCATAATTTTTTTTATAATAAAATTTGTTAAAAACAAGCCAATTAATCTACTAACTCTTATAGCGGAGATAACTGGTACCTTTACCTTATCTCAATTATTTTTGTTAATAAGATACTCGCATCAGTTATGGCCGCTATAAGAGCATTTGTGATTGACGGGCTTCTTTTTTGTAATTCTCAGCAACTCATGTTACTAATAAAACAACTAACTCTTTATTTAATCAATTTAATTACCAAAGTCCACAAATATGTTTTTTAAATTATAGCCTTTTATTTTGTTTATGTTTTTTCTCCAGTAATGGATAAAGTAAAACCAGTAATGAGCACGCAGTGATGGACACTTGCTAATGATAAGACAGTTAAATGTATAGAGATTAATATTCAGAAATGGTAGTAATCAAAGTCTTTGCAAGGACCCCAGTAATGGTAAATTTTTAATTAAATGAACTAAATTAGAAATATGTGTTGATATTTGATTACTACATAATTTTCTACATAATATTTTATATACATTTAACCATTTATCTGTCTTACAGCGTGATTTGATGAGAATCGGCTTATAGGTGTCAAAATGGTGGACATTTAAACTAATTATTAGTATAATTTATTTATTAATTATTATATTATCATAGAAACTGTTTTACATTGTTTCAAATGTGACGATTCTTTCTTTTATATCTTTTGTGTCGTAATACTTATCATTTTGTAATCATTAGCAAGTGTCCATCACTGCGTGCTCATTACTGGTTTTACCTTTGCCATTACTGGAGAAAAAACATGAACAAAATAAAAGGTTATAATTTAAAAAATAAACTATATTTGCGGACTTTGGTAATTAAATTGATTAAATAAAGAGTTACTTGTTTTCTTAGTAACATGAGTTCATGAGAATTACAAAAAACAAGCCCATTAATCAGGGCCGTAACTACCACCGGGGCAGTGCCCCGGGGCCCCCGCAGTGTAAAAATTGGAGAAAGTAAGTAAATAGGAAAAATTGGGTAAATTAAGAGTAAAAAAAAAAACATTCAATTCAAAATTATAATAATAATTTTTTTTTAATTTTACATATTTTGGGGGGCCCTCAGCCACCTCTTACCCCTGAGCCCCCGAGCTTCTAGTTACGGCCCTGCCATTAATCAAAAAAAAAAACGAAACCTTGATCTTATAGCGGCCATAACTGGTGCTTACCTTACCTTATAGCATTTCTGATACAAATTACTTATTTTGCTTCCATGACCTTATATTATACATTATTATTCAGTACATTTCACGTATAATATGTATACAAAATAGTAAATAGTAAATATGAAAAGATTTCAGTACTGGCCTGTATTATGCGGCCACAACAATGCGACACACACGTTCACAATAACATCTGCAAAAGACATATTTCTAACAATGCCGGTTTGTGTCGGTACGCCGTGTGTGAGTACGGCATAAGGACGAATATACCCGAGCGCATTGTCACCGATTCACAGAATTGGAGAAGTAGTAGGTACGTACAATGGGGAGCTCCTGAATAAAACCTGCGATTTGAAAATAATATTTTTCGAGTGATGGTGTTTCTGTATATGTATAGGTTATCTGTGTGCAGGCGCGTATACAAGAATTAAAATAATACACAAGATATTATGAAGAAATCCGAAAGTTATTTAAAGTAGTCAGATGAGTTCAAATCACTATGTATTATTAAATTTTCAACTAAACAAATTTTGATAATTTGCTCCTTGACACGTAGAAATGAAGATTGACATACTTTTAATTAGTAGAGATTGGAAAAATAGTTGTTATTTTCAATGAAATAGTTACTAGTTGAATTTTTTTAGGAAAATAGTTGGTAAATAGTTTTTTTTACGATTTAATAATAAATTAGTGCAAACGAAGCAGTAAAAAGTGTCGCAAATAGTTTAAAAATAGTTGGAAAGGTAGTTGCAAATAGTTGATTTCAAATAGTGTTCAATCAAACCAGTTTTCTGAAAACGGCGGAGATATGTAATAAAAATTACAATAAATGCATTTTTACGCAATAGTTGAAAAAGTATTTTTCCAATCTCTACTAATTAGTAATTATTTTATATGAGTTATAGGAAATTGATTTGACTTCATTTCTAGTTGCCATATTGTACATCTCTCTCTACTACCGTTTATTGCAAAATTCGAATTTGTAAAATAAGCAATTAAGTAAAGAATTTGCAGTCAAGAAAATGTTTGTTAACTTATATCACGAAAACAAATAAATTTTGATTTATACTTTATTAATCAGCGAATTTATATTTTTTACAAAAACTAAACAATAAAAAATGTTTTGAGATTTATTATACGTTTATTTCAAATATATGTATATGCTGCTATTAAAAAGTTTTTGTAATTTTTTTTCAGTGTAACCCCCTCCGAGAAGTTAGACTGTATACGCGCCTGCCTGTGTGTGTAGGTGTGTGTATGTGTGTCTATTGAAGAAGGATTAACACAACTCATTGACAAGGTGCGTAGGATTTTAATTAACGGTGCAGTTTATGTTCTCTTGAATGTAAATAAAGCTTGATTTAATTTAATTGCAATTGCTTCCAAATTACCTTGTTATTTTTTAATGAATATATCATATTTTTGTATAATTTATTTAAAAAGATTTTTGGATACATTACCTAATAGTCCACAGTACCTCGACTCTTTTGTAAATTTATTGCAAACTTCGTGAGTGGCTTTTTTGACGAGTCTAGCAACTTTTTTATTTGTCAAAATTCTTAAAAATGCGGAATTTTCGAGCGTGCAGCCACGGAATCTTCCGGGCGGCGAACTGGAAAAACGGCCCAAGATATTTGTCGAAAAAAATAGTTGCTATGATAATATAATAATTAATTAATTATTCATACTAATAATTAGTTACAATGTCCACCATTTTAACACCTATTGGCCTATTGTCATCAAATCACGCTGTAAGACAGTTAAATGTATATAGATTAATATTCAGAAATGGTAGTAATCAAATATCAACTCATTTTTCTAATTCAATACATTTAATTTAAAAATATCCATTACTGGGGTCCTTGCCAAGACTGGTGCCACTACCTTATGTAAAATAAAACACAATTATAATACTTCAATAGTAAAAATAATAAATACATTTCAATTATAAATTGAAAAAATAAAAATAGAAAACACTTCAGAAGCCTCAAATGTTAGATACATGTTATTATGTTATATAACATATAACAGTATCATATATGTTATAATAACATAGATTTGTTATATTAATTTATAGTTACTCAAACGAATTATTATTATACTAAATGATACATAATAAAACGAAAGAAAATGTCATATAAAAAACTAACAGGACCGAATTTGTTGTATTTATACAAAAATTTGTAATGGAATAAAATTTACACAAAAACGGTCTCTGTCACCGCTTCGACCTTGCAAATCTATTATATGTGATTCAATACAAATGGCATGTTAGCTGCGTCGAAAAGCGTTTAGTGGTCTTTATTCCAAAAACTTAACTATTGTAAATTTTATCACACTTGCTTTGGTTTGGTTAGGTTAGGTTAGGTATGGGTTTAATAATTGAGGAGGTTAGTATCAAAACGCAATATCTGACATAAGACAAAATATTGAGAAAATGGTGAAAACTGATAACTGGTAAGATTAGCGGAGAAAATTATTCAAATTTTCACTACTGGAAGATTGGACGTCGGTTATTAATCTAATAAAACGAAAAAGAAAAAAAAAATTGGAAATTTTTTTATAAAGTTTTTGCTTTTTACTTATTGCTTTTTGAACCAAAAGAAGGTACATATTGTTTTTTGAACCCAATTTTGATTATCAAAGAGTATGATTTGTATACAAAATTAGTTGTTTGATTAATTTAACATATTAACAAAATAAACATTTACTAAATAAACAAATTATTACATTTTTTAAACGTGAATTTAGTAAAATATGTATTTTTAATAAATTTATTTTGCACAGATATTGCGTTTTGAAACAAAATTAACACTTAAAGTAGCTTAACTATGGAACGCATTGCATTTTGTGTCATAATTATTTATCAACGAAAAAGAGGCTGCAAAGATGCATCTGATGCCATCTTAAGGTGAAAAATAAAACTTTGTGCAGATATTGCGTTTTGATACTAACCTCCTCAATTATACTTTTATATCATGGCGCATGTCACGCTCTCTAGCGTATAACAAGGCCCGGATTTAGAAATTTGCCGCCCTTAGGTAGTTGCGAAAATTGCTGCCCCCCCCCCCCCTACACTATTTTTACGCATTTTAAACTTCCTATTTTCGGTTCTCAGAATCGATGAATTGCATATTGACCATACAAGTTTTCGCTACGATATAGAAAATCACGTAAACTGTTACACAAGAATCATTGTTTATTTGCGATGTCGTTTTTTAGAAATCTGTATGTAAGAAAAACACTTGTGAAGATAACAAACCTGAAATTTATGCCGTTGAAACTTATCACACATACTGTTAACAATAAATTAACAATGTTGTTAATAATCGTTCACCAATGTTTAGTTTAGTAATAATGACAGAGGAGGTTATGTGTATCACAATATACTGTAGGAGAAAATAAGATGATTTTCGATACAGAAACTTATTGAATATTCGATATTAGGCCAATATCGAGACTTGTATAAATCGATTCTTTTCTCGATTCAGGCATTTTCCACTTATAATGTTGGTACGCGTGCCAACGAAATAGGTGAGAAATTCAATTCCCATACGAATATAACAAGTTTTCAAAGTTTCCGCCAAAATTTGCCGCCCTTCATTTCTTACCGCCTTAGGCTGCCTGCATGGTAAATCTGGGCCTGCATTAAGTACACCCCTGTAGATTAGTACATATAAAAAGTCACGGGTTATTAGCGTAAATCTGAGATCACATACCTAATAAAAGTCGACGATTAGCACATCTATATAATAGAGAATTAAATAATAATTAAGTTGTATTTTTCATAGCATAATACACGTTTATTGGGTAACACTAACATGTTAAATATTTCTGTGTCCAATTAGCACTCGGGTATAAAACGACGAAATAAACAGTAATTTAAAAGAGCTGTATTTATCTCACCGTATACTGTAATTTGTACGTATTTTAAATTAAATAATAAACACAATACTGAATTTACTCTATTGTATATTGACTTATCAATAATATTGATATCGTCCAAATATTAAACAATATCGGTTTGTTAAAATTCAAGTGATCAATAGCATAATCAAAAATAAGTTTTAAGTAGAGGTGTACCGGAATTCCGGCCGGAACTCACGATGTAGATTTAAAGTGAATATTTTAACGTCACTACTATTATATTTTTATTATTTTTATATTAAATTATTAATGACACTATAAATGTAATTACATTCGATCGAAAATAACGTATGCTATACAAATAATTTAACGAAATTATAGCTATACATGTTTGTAGCCTATAAATATTTGTAATTTTAATGTTTTGTCATATTTATAACATAAGTACATATAATATATTATACAGGGTGTACTTTATAATAATAAAAAAAAAATTTATTCGTATAATTATTTTTTGATTTATTAATAAATGCAAGTCAATTTAACACAATTTTTGTCTCTTTCTTTTTCTATATATTCATAAATTATTATAAAAGAACCATAACAAACTTTACAAGTGCTTAATTATACATAACGAAAACAAAATTGGACGAGAACCGTTACTTTTCTTAAATTGTCATATACATATGTCATTCTACTTGTAATAAACAAAATTCATTAAAAATAATTTTACAGGATGACAGATTCATACATCTGATAGAGAATTGACTGCTCTTAATATTTGTCCTATTAATTTTTCTCGTGAGAAACCCCGTTTACGAGATATTTGAGCATGAACGCAAATTTTACCGCGCGCGCAAATTTTTTCATAATTTTAACCCTCATTTATACGGCAACGGTGACTCTTATCGTAAAATTTATAATAACAAATTTTGTTTAGAAGCTTATAAACATTATTTTGGGTTCTTCTATTTGTGTCGTTCGGATAACCATTTACGAGATAAATAAGAAAAACTAAATCCGCGGAGATATTTTTGCCCCTAAAAGGGGGACCACACGGGTTTTTGAAATGTCGCCATTTCTAGTTTTGTAGAGGAAGGCTTAATGTACAACTATACCAATTTTCATGCTTCTATCAAAAAGTGCAGAGATTAATCGAAATATCGCTCTTAAACGTCTGGACTACTATACAAAACACAATTTTTATAATTTAATGTATTTAGCTGAGAGGGGCGGTAGATTCTTTAGTTTCTTTTAGTTTAATACAGTATATAAAAAAAAAAATTAGTAGAGCGACTAAAAAAAAAGGTCTTCAAGTTTGTATTTACCTATCTTCCAAATTTTTTATTTAATAAAATTAGGAATTTCAATTGACGTGATCAAAAAAAAAAGTTCATCAGTTTTTAATTTATATTAAATTTTGTTTTACATACATTACTTGTAAAAACAGTTATCACTTTTCAGTTCATATAGTAATTCTGACTTCTATCAAAAATAAATTATATTTTCCCTTGGTAGAGGGGCGGCAATTTTTGTTTTGCCCAGGGCGGCACTTAACGTAAATACACCACTGCCCTGAAGCAATACAAGTAACGTTCAAAAGTCAAGCATCGTCCAAGAATTGCCTCTGGAGTCTCAAACCTTGTAATCAAATTCTTTTGTAATGTTTACAATTGAATATGAAAATGCTCTTCATATCGAATATTTACAGTTTAAATTATCATTATTGAATGTATGTATATAAACACGTTATTCTTCTATGTCCTTCGACGTTTGTTTAGAATCATAATTTTCATTTATACAAGTCTTGAGGCTTTCGTGGTGATCTTGATATGGATCTTGGCTTCTGGGTGTAAACCGCGTCGATCTCCACAGACAGTGCCGGCCTTAGCTAATCTGGCACCCTGGGCGAGATTTATTTTTCCGCCCTCTCTCCCCCTAAAAAAATGTTAAATCACCGAAAATGTCAATTAAAATTGATAAATTAACAAATAAGTTGAATAGTTAATATCTCAGCTTGGCACGATCTTACAGACTCAAACATTTTTTTTAAATATAGTTTACATCATTAACTTTAAGAATATCAAATGCCTTAAGACCGTCGAGACCTCCTTCACCTATTATGGACAAATTAAAATTGATAAATCAACAAATAAGTTGATTAGTTAGTATCTCAGCTAATACCTTATTAAAGGTTTTTTGGATTGCTGAATAAGTATTTGTTAGTTAGCAGCTATCAAATAATCGATTTTTTTTTTACAAATTAACATTGTTTATATTTAGCTATATTTTTTGCTTAATCGGGTTTATCGACAAAAAATTTAAAGATAAAAAAAAAGTTTACTCAAAACTTACAGCCTGTACTGATTTGAACCAAAAAAGTTACTTTTGCTCCATTACGCGCCGTCCCACCTGTCCTGACGCCCCGGGCGGTCGCCCTGGTTTACCCCCCCCCCCCTCCTAAAGCCGGTACTGTCAACAGAAACAAAGATCTATAATTTTCATTTGTCTGGTAGTCTATGTATAATCCAGAAAATAATTCTACAAATTATATATGTAGTTTGATTATAAATTGTCAAACATGTATAATTTTAATTTTACTATAGGTACTATTGTACAAAAAATATTTTGTTAATATTATAAAACTGCCATGTGTCCCAGAATACAATTAAAAATAATAATCCATACATTATAAATGCGAAAGAAACTCTATTTGTTACCATTTCACGGATTAAACCGCTGAACCGATCTTGATGAAATTTGGCAAAGAGATAGCTTGCATCCTGTAGAAGGACATATGATACTTTATATCCTGAAAATTGAATAGATAAAAAAAAGTTGCGTGTAACAACTAGTACAAAAAAAAATTTCAACCCCCTACCTACTAATACGTCATAAAAAAACATCTGCCAAGTAAATGCACAGTGCTTCCTCGTACTAAATTCACCAAAGGTAGTTAATTATTCAACAATTTAAATAAAAACCGATAGTGTTTATTACTGTTTATATAAATTGCCTAGAATTGGTTAACCATTTAATTTTTATACAATTTTACTAAAAAATATTAGTTTGAAATTTTTCTTAAAACGCACCTGAATATATTTTCATATATTTTTAATTTTTTGGAAATTTCAATCTAAATCTAAATTTATGCAAATGTCAAAATGACATTTAAAACGTCAAAATGACATTTAAAACGCCAAAATGACATTTAATATATCCAAGGGAATATTTTACAACAAACGTTGTAGACCCATATTATAGGAAATTTAATGCTCTACAAAAAATATTCTATAAAATTTTCACGTAACATGTATCGTTCTTGAGATATCTTGAAAAAATAAATATTTTGGGGTGTAACCCCTTTTCTTTACATACGATTTTGATGATTTTGAAATGGGACCGTCCTCAAACCAGACCCAACCATCCGACCAAATTTCAATAATATCGGTTCAGTGGTTCATGAGTAATGCGTGTGACAAGGATTCAGGGGACAGACGGACGGACACACGGACACTCGGACTGACAGACAGACAGACATGGAACGAAAAGTGTTGACGTGAAACGGATAAATCAATTTAAAATTTTGAAATCGGAGAACATTTTTTTTGTCTTAATCTGAAACGATCACATAGCTTCTCGCTGCAAATGAATATTTGAAACTTAACGAAGTACCCGTACATCGGTAAAGTACATATAAATAATTCTACAATTGTAACAACAGGACTTAGTTCATAATGCCCAAAAGTTCAACTGGAAAGTACAATTGTGCAAACAGATAATCTGAGTGTCCGAGGATTTGAACTAAATACCCAGTATTTTCATTTGTAATGCACAACTCAAAGGGTTGCCGATAACTAAACGGGAATTACAACGCCGTTTGCTAGCTAATCTACGTCAAATGTTCACGCAACATCGCACACATAAAAATGTGTATTTGCCTTAATACAATTGTATATTTATCCATTGTATTTATAGAATTGTCAACCTACAAATAAAGGAATTAGTTGCATTTGTATATTTTAATTTGTAAAACTGGACCTGATAAAACTTGTGCACCGTGTGTAAAAGAAGATTGGATGATTTAATTTAAAATAACGATATAAGGTACTGGCACCAGTCTTGGTTATGACTCCAGTAATTGTTGCTTTTTAATTAAATGTACTGAATTAGAAATATTTGTTGATATTTGATTACTACTGTTTCTGAATATTAATCTATATACATTTAACTGTCTTACAGCGTGATTTGATGACAATCGACCAATAGGTGTCAAAAAGGTGGACATTTAAACTAATTATTAGTATATATAATTTTGCTTCCTCGTAATATCGAAGATACGAGAAGCTATGTGCAGTGGCGAAGCGAGGGGGGGGGCAAAGGGGTCTATCATGCCCCGGACGCCACTTACAGAAGGGCGCCAAATGGCCGTTAACCTTTTAAACCGCATAGCATAAACCTAATTTATAAAAAGCTAAAGGCTAGAATATGCAACTGAAGACCTTTTTTTTTTTTGTTTTTAGTCGTGAAAATGTAAAATGTATTTAATAAATAAGATTAGATAATTTTGATTTTTTTTTAGTCACGCCAATTTCAATTCAGATTTATTATAAAATTATTATTATTTTTTATTTTCTTATTTTAGGGGGTGCCAAAAAGATATCGTACCCCGGGCGCCAATTATGCTTGCTACGCCACTGGCTATGTGATCGTTTCAGATTGAGACAACAAAAATGTTCTCCCATTTCAAAATTTTAAATTGATTTATCCGTTTCACGTCAACGTGTCTGTCTGTCTGTCCGTCCGTGTGTCCGTGTATCCGTCCGTCCGTCCCCTGAATCCTTGTCACACGTATAACTGAACCGATATTATTGAAACTTGGTCGGATGGTTGGGTCTGGCTTCAGGACGGTCCCATTTCAAAATCACCAAAATCGTATGTAAGGGGGAGGGGTGACACCCCAAAATATTTATTTTTTCAAGATATCTCAAGAACAACACATGTTACGTGAAAATATTATAGAATAGTTTTTGCAGAGCATTAAATTTCCAATAATATCGATCTACAACGTTTGTTGTAAAATATTCCCTTACAAAGATTTATCTCAATTTATTTTAAAAATTCGTGTTTTGTTTTTCTAAATTGATATTGCTTGGATATATTAAATGTCATTTTGACGTTTTAAATGTTATTTTGACATTTGTCAAAAAATTAAAAATATACGAAAAAATAATCAGGTGTATCTTGAGAAAAAATTTAGAACTAATATTTTTTAGTAAAATTGTATAAAAATTAAATGGTTAACCAGGCAATTTATCTCAACATTATCGGTTTTTATTTAAATTGTTCAATAATTAACTACCTTTGGTGAATTTAGCACGAGGAAGCACTGTGCATTTACTTGGAAGATGTTTCTTTCTCTGTTTGACTTATTCTATGTATATTATTATACTTTCTGAATAAATAAATATTATTATTATTATTGTAGGCAAATTCATGACATACGGATGCGGAACAAAAACCAAATCGAACCGAAACGAATTTTTAGTAAATTCAAAACAAACAAGCATGTGTGCCTTTCACACAAACTTGGGAATATATATCAAGATCGGTATCTAATAGAAAAACCATGATCGAGTACTATTGTACCAAATACCTAGGACACAAATAAAATAAACCAAAAAGTAGATCCACTTGAATGGTTCCTTTTTTTCCAGCAATCAGGCACGTAATACAAACACAAAAATATAATTGGATTTTACACTGAACGAAATGAATGAATTGAAGAAATAAATGTTGTACAAATAAGATTATTTTTATAGATAGATTATACCTTTGTATTATCAATGTGTCCTTTTGAACACCGAAATTTATTTAGGATCAGAACCCATAGGTAATCCTACAGGGACATATGCATTGACATCAATCGAAGGGTAATGATTGTTTGTTATATAAAACATTATAAACTGATGCAAATTTAAACAATTTGTGCAGATTTATTTTGTGTAAAAAAAAAACTTAATTTTAATTTTATACACTATTCGTTTTAAATAATTCTTATAAACTCGCCATTGGAGATATTGATAATGATGTGGTGTATGGCAGATGTATTATTATAAAAAATATATTGATACTAGCGTGGAATTTGTAATTTTTTATCTAATAAATTTTTCGGAATATAAAGTAGCCCATGTCCTCCCTCAAGATGCAAAAGATGCCAAATTTTATTCAGCGGTTTAGTCGTGAAAAGGTAACAAATATACAGGCAGACAGAGAGACAAAGTTACTTTCGCATTTATAATATTAGTATATTTGATTACTACCATTTCTGAGTATTAATCTATACACATTTAACTGTCTTACAGCGTGATTTGATGACAATCGGCCAATAGGTGTCAAAATGGTGGACATTTAAACTAATTATTAGTATAATTTATTTATTAATTATTATATTTTCAAAGCAACTGCTTTACATTGTTTCAAATTTGACGATTCTTTCTTTTATATATTTTGTGTCGTAGTACTTATTATTTTGTAATCATTAGCAAATGTCCATCACTGCGTACTCATTACTGATTTTACTTTATCCATTACTAGAGATAAAACATAAACAAAATAAAAGGTATAATTTAAAAAAAAACTATATTTGCAGACTTTGGTAATTAAATTGATTAAATAAAGCATTAATTATTTTATTAGTAACAGGAATTATCGTGAATAGCGTGACATATATGTCACAGAGCGAAAATTTTTAAAATAGTTTCATTTATAACTATGTAGTTTTAATTTTTTAATTTTAAAAATTTGCACTGTGTGAGATATATCTCACGTTAGTCACGAGTGGGTTAAGGCTATCTCATCTCTATCTCGTCTTATCCAAATTTTAGGCACTCTCAAGAGCGAGATAAGTATTTTTTATATTTTACTAAACTCCAAACATTCTTAACCCTTTGGACGCGTAAATCAACTAATAGTCCTCGGTTCCGGCTTTAAATTTTGAAATAAAAAAACTCCTCTGAAACTTCGTGAGTGGATTCATTTTAGCGTAACCTACAACTTTTTTATCTTCGAAAATTCTGAGATTTGGGGCGTTTTTGATGTGGCATGCGTCAAACATGTTTAGGGCGTAAATCAGGGCAAAAGACCCTTGATTTTTGTAGGCCAGTATAACCATAACATTTTACTATTATTTATCTAGCAATTGTGCAAAAATCAGAATCATGAATTTGACATGTTGAGGGTGTAGTAATTCAAATAAAAAAGAAAGGGTTATTCGTAAATTTCCTATAACTATCATTAAATTGACATGTTTGACGCTATCATGAAAAGAAAATGTAAATTTAAAAAAAACATCTGCCAAGTAAATGCACAGTGCTTCCACGTGCTAAATTCACCAAAGGTAGTTAATTATTGAACAATTTAAATAAAAACCGATAATATTGAGATAAATTGCCTGGAATTTTTTTTAACTATTTAATTTTTATACAATTTTACTAAAAAATATTAGTTTGAAATTTTTCTCAAGACACACCTGATTATTTTTTCGTATATTTTTAATTTTTTGACAAATGTCAAAATGCCATTTAAAACGTTAAAATGACATTTAAAATATCCAAGCAAAAATCAATTTAGATAAACAAAACACGAATTTTTAAAATAAATTGAGATAAATCTTTGTAAGGGAATATTTTACAACAAATGTTGTAGACCCATATTATAAGAAATTTAATGCTCTACAAAAAATATTCTATAAAATTTTCACGTAACATGTGTCGTTCTTGAGATATCTTGAAAAAATTAATAATTTGGGGTGTCACCCCTCCCCCTTACACACAATTATGATGATTTTGAAATTCAATAATATCGGTTCAGTGGTTCATGAGTTATGCGTGTGACAAGGATTCAGGAGACAGAAACACAGACGGACAGACAGACACGGAACGAAAAGTGTTTGCCTTGACGTGAAACGGATAAATCAATTTAATATTTTGAAATCGGAGAATATTTTTTTTGTCTCAATCTGAAACGATCACATAGCTTCTCGTATCTTCGATATTGCGAGGAAGCAATAGAACATTTTGATTTTTCTAGGGAAATGTGCACATTTTTATATTATGAATAATTGTTTCGTTATACGGACGCGTCCAAAGGGTTAAATCATATTTTTGCAATTTACTTTATCCAAATTCAAAATAAATCTAATAAAAATAATTCAACCAAAACATTCTAAATTTTATTAATCCCATGTCTAATATTTCTTTATCAAATTCTCCACAGCAACACTTAAAATTAAAAGACACTTTTTAAATAACAACTTGAAATGATAAATTATAAAATTATTCATATACATACATAACGTTGTTTAAATGCCACTGGCGTACAATATGTTTTATAAAATGCATGCATATAGAGAAGACCCCCTCTTTCAAGTGCTGTTCACAATAAAATGTGCAATAAAATGACAAATGGAAACACCGGCTAATAAAAAGAGAGTCATTGTGCTTTGCGGTAACCCTGTACAATCATCTGTGCTTTGTAGATTGTCATTTACTTGTGGTATTAGAGATGTTTGGCCAGGCGAAACGAATTAATTAAAATAGATACAAGAAATATTGGGCCTTTTTTTATTAGTTTTGTATCTGATACACCCTTGTGGAGCAGGGGAAATGATTTGTCTTTTATATTTGTTTATTTCGATGACGTAACGCAGCAATTAATTTTATCTTGTGATTTGGAAACCGGTATGGATGTTTCTAAGGTACAGTCGACTCTCGATAATTTGAAGTTTTTTTCTGGCACCTTGAAAAACAGTCGATAAATTGAAAAAAAACATCTGCCAAGTAAATGCACAGTGCTTCTACGTGCAAAATTCACTAAAGGTAGTTGATTATTCAACAATTTAAATAAAAACCGATAGTGTTTAGATAATATTACCATTTAATTTTTATACAATTTTACTAAAAAATATTCGTTCGAATTTTTTCTTAAAACGCACCTGATTATTTTTTCGTATATATTTAATTTTTTGACGGTTTAAATCTAAGTTATAGTGACATTTAATATATCAAAGTAAATATCAAATTTAAAAAACCAAAACACGATTTTTTAAAATAAATTGAGATAAATCTTTGTAAGGGAATATTTTACAACAAACGTTGTAGACCCATATTATAGGAAATTTAATGCTCTACAAAAAATAAAATTTCACGTAACATGTGTCGTTTTTGAGATCTTCAAAAAATAAATATTTTGGGGTGTCACCCCTCCCCCTTACACACGATTTTGATGATTTTGAAATGGAACCGTCTTCAAGCCAGACCCAACCATCCGACCAAGTTTCAACAATATCAGTTCAGTGGTTCATGAGTTATGCGTGTGACAAGGATTCAGGAGACAGACACACAGACAGACAGACAGACAAACACGGAACGAAAAGTGTTTGTCTTGACGTGAAACGTAAAGATTTTAAAATTTTGAAATCGGAGAACATTTTTTTTTCTCAATCTGAAACGATCACAAAGCTTTTCATATCTTCGATATTGCGAGGAAGCAAAAATCGTCCTTTTGCTCACTTTTTCTCTTTTTAAAACGATCACAAAGCTTCTCGTATCTTCAATATAGCGAGGAAGCAATATGGATTCCTAGTCTAGCTAATTTCAATGCTTACAAATATACATAAAAATAATAATTAATCTAGTATCAACAAAATAAAATACAACACATAATTAAAATATAATTCTACAATAAATTCATAGAACTATAACACACTAACAATATGATAATAATGTAATTATTACCACATACATATGTCTTATACACATCCAACATATAAAACCCCTTCTTTACATTATAGTAATTGTACAACTCTGTGTATAATATATATAATGTGATTATATTATACACAATTTAAATACATTCTACATAACACATACATACATAACAAACAGGACCGGCTTATAATCGACTGGCACCAGTTATGGCCGCTATAATGTTTTTGTGATTGACGGACTTCTTTTTTGTAATTCTTATGAAATCATGTTACTAATAAAACAACTAACTCTTTATTTAATCAATTTAATGACCAAAGTCACATTTTTTTAAATTATAGCCTTTTATTTTGTTTATGTTTTTTCTCCAGTAATGGATAAAGTAAAGCCACTAATGAGCACGCAAAATGATTAGTACTACGACACAAAAGAAATAAAAGAAAGAATCGTCAAATTTGAAACAATGTAAAGCAGTTGCTATGATAATATAATAATTAATAAATAAATTATACTAGTAATTAGTTTAAATGTCTACCATTTTGGTACCTATTAGCCGATTGTTATCAAATCACGCTGTAAGATAGTTAAATGTATATAGATTAATATTCAGAAATGGTAGTAATCAAATATCAACAAATATTTGTAATTCAGTATATTTAATTTAAAAATAGCCATTACTGGGGTCGTATCCAAGACTGGTGTGCGTAGCAAAAAAATAAACTGCATTTTAGCTGAATGAAAAAAATGAACGATATTTAAGATTAATTTTTGTCTGGGAAGAAAACGTCCTATTTTTGAAAACGATCTTTCAACCGGATACGGATGTTTACTAAGCTCGATTTTTGAATTTTTCGAATTACTTTGAAACAGTGCGAATTAGAGACAAATGGTCAAGTTAAAATTTGTAGATATAATATTATTATCTATAATTTATGTCCTATTCATTTTTTCGAAAAAATATATTTTTATCTAAAACATTTTTTTCTTATTTCAAAAATAATTCGAAAATTCAAATCTTGACAAGAGAAAACACCCGTTTTCGGTTAAAACGTTCAAAAACAAATTCATTTGATACATAATGTAGAGAATAATATTATCTATAGTTTATGTCCCCTTCATTTTATTTTATCTTTTATTAGTTTGTCAGAAATGTGTTTTAATAAATTAAGAATCACGTACACTATTCACTGTCAGGATTTCGTATAAGAAAGTCCCGTAGCTCCCATGCTAAATATTTTGTATTGATTTTAAATTTTAAGTGAGAAACAAGTCTTGAAGCTTCCGCGGTGATCTTGATATGGATCTTGGCTTCTGGGTATAAGCCGCGACGGTTTGGTCGTGTTATCGGCTCTTTTACACGGGTAGAAAAGTTGACTTGGGCCAAGAAATCCTTGTTTTTACTTTCTTATACCATGTATATGAAATATACATTAGTATAAGTAAGTAGGTATAGTAAAGCCAATTTTTTTCAAAATTCGGATTTTGGTGGAATTATCCATTTTGACCTTCCCTTAATCCATTCTGACTATTTTCGCCATGATGTCTGTGTGTCTGTCTGTAAGCGCTGTAACTCAAATACGACAAATCGTATAAGGGTGAATTTTTCTATTTTAGATTAATTTTGGCTCGGACGAAAACGTCCTATTTTTTTATATAACGAAAACAATATTTTCTTAATTTAAGAATATACTCTTAATCTAAAAAATTGTTGTTTCTCATTAAAGAAATATTGTTGGACGAAAACAATAATATACTTATATTAAGAATACATTCTTATATTGAGAAAATATTGTTTTCGTTATATGTATATAAAACAAGATTTTCTTGGCCCAAGTCACATTTCTACCTGTGTAGAAGAGCCCTGAAGATGTCCACTGCAATGTGTGACGAAACGTTGGCCGATAACACGTCCAAACCGAGAAGCCAAGATCCACATTTAAGTGAGAAAGTTTAATATAAAAATAAAAGTTTTATATGTAAAAATATGTATGCTTTTGTAGGGTGATAAAATTAGAACCGGTCCTGAAAAATACACACACATATACACATACACACTCGCAAACAGAGTGGGTGCTTAGTGATTTGTAAATCATTTATACCGTGATGATTGTCATCAGATCTTTTGTGTCACGGTGGTGAAAAACGATCTCCGTCGCAGACACCCCTTTCTCTCGTTCCACAGTCCCCCTCCCCACGTTTCAGTGTCGGGGTAACAACCGACGCGGAAGATGTGCTTATTAATTATATATCATACTTGTTATATACCAGCTCTGTCATTAATTATTATATGTGTATTCTCGGCCAGCAGTTGCAAAATTGTTTTATTTTATTAGGTTTATTCATTAGAGATTTGTTAAAATAAGGTTCATTTGTTTAATTAAAATTCTAATTAAATAATAATATTATACAAAGATATAAAAATTATATTTCTAAATAACAATTTTATATTTGAACTAGACTTATATTGATACACTGTCAAAAATTTCCAAGTCAAATTTACAAGAAAGTTTTATTCATAAAGAGTGTCCAAAATTTCTATTACGTATTGTTAATGAAGAATTAAGTGAAGATTTCGAATAATTCCAACATGATGTTGGAATTTGAAATACTATACTGTGTAGGAAATTACGATACCATAACTTTGTTTGTCCGCGCATTTTTTTTATTTTATAAAATAAGGACTGCATCGAGATAGGAACATGAAATTCGGTATTATTGTACATCAAACTCTCCTCTTCAAAAACAGATGTGGCACCACTCTCAATTCTTATTCGGTCCCAGTTTTATAAAACAAAAAAGAATCGCGCGGACACCAATTTTCTTGTTATCGTTCAATATTCGTTGATTTTGGCTTCCCATTACATGGAAAATATAAAATTTAGTCAAAAATAATTTACTGTTTATTATTCAAAATTTTATGGCGAATCTATTTTTAATTATTTTTTTAATTTGAAGGTTTGCATATCAAATAGGAGCTATCAAGAGATCCTGCGGTAGTATGAATAGAAGTTTTTCTAGCAAAAAAATAATAAAAAACATGTTCGTAGCCTAAAAATATTTATAATTTTGTTAAGTAAATCTTGTATGTGCTGTTTGTAAGTGCAATCCACCTCATTATTTTGTAGCAACCACATGGGAATTGATTTAAAACTATTTTTTATTAATATATATTTAATATTTTTGGTAGAAAAATATTATTTTTCCGGAATTTTTTATCAAATCAATTGATGTTTTTTTTTTTTAATTTCCTGTTTATTGTTTATATTATTTACTTTTCTAATAAAAAACTTATTGCACAAAAATCACAAGATAGATATACAAAAATATATCGGACAGAAATACTACCTTGAACTATAGTAAGCTACCAATCAAATTCTTAGAAAAAGAGATAGATATATTCCAAACTACACTGCATCTCTCTCTCACTTTTTGAACAGATGTTACACCATTGTGTTAATACAGAATGCACTGTCCATTCTCTATGTCTATGAACCAAACCGATTTCGCTCCAATAGATTGTCCTAACCAAGGACAGTTCGATTAAATCTTCGTATTATTCATAATTTAATTACTATGTTGCAGTTTTCGAAAATAATAACAGAATATACAATAATTATCTATTAAAAAATATTGAAATTATTTATTACTCTAATCTACCCTCTGCTATTTTTTTTAGTCGTCATGATTTTTTCCAAACCCGGAGCACCGAAACACTGAGCCCGGAGAACCAGTATGCAAACTCCGGGTTAAAACCTGAGACCTGATCACCCTAACTTCATGTTACTTGCCATCTGCAAATGCCGGGGATATAATAGACAATACATGTGCGACAAATTCAATCTTAAACAATTTATTACTAATATCTAAACTAATTAACCCTTTCTGACCTAACTACCATTAATTTAGTCAACATATAACAATCATACCATCCTACAAACACGACAACCACGTCTACCAACATAAAAAAAATACTATATACTGACATACGTAAACAACAGAATACAAAAAATTAACAAAACTTTTTCTTCATCAAAACGTACACGGAAACATAGATTAACATAACAATGGTGGGTGAGGCCTGACGGCAAAACCAACGGTATGTTTTGAAATAATGGTTCGTTGACCACGCCTCCGCGCTGTGATTGGTCGCGGCCGCCACGCAAACGCAAACTAGTGATTGTTGTCTGCATGTGTGCACGCCGAGACTCGCTTTACAACTCTCGACGCCAGTGCTCTAGCTTCTAGATGTAGCTATGCAGATTCTCTGTTCTTTTTTGTAGTGCTAAATACTTAATAACTAATAACATACAAACCAAGTGCTTTTATGACTTTTGTGGTACGTGGCATTCTTGTGCGGTGCTTCACATTTAAATACTTTTTAATGAATGTGCTCGTTTCTTAAATAATGGTTCCGGTCAAATGCTATGACATTAAACAAATAAAGAGTTGATGTTGAGATATGTTTGATTGTTTTTTTGACAGTTGTGAGGTTCCGTATTGTTGAGCCATGTGCGCGGAGGTTTGAGCGAGTGTGTGTTGCACAGACATTGTACGAGAACGGCTTCATCACGGATTTTGAACTACATAGACAGGCCGCCGCAAGCGGCCACTTTATGAGGTATTTAAAAAAAATTGTTTTAATCGTTGCCTGGCAAAATATTATTCATCAACATGATATTTACGTTTGTTAGGTTAGGTTCTAGAAATATATTGTTTTGTTTTATAAACAGGACCGGACTTTTTTTTAATAAAGGAGCCCGGGTGCAAGTAGTTTTATTTATTTTTTATGACAATAAGAAAATTGGTGTCATTGTTGAAATTACTTTAAAAAAAAATACGGAGAATACGGATGTCCAGACGTCACTACTATCAAAAATCACGTGTTGATGTGTTAGAATAGAGTAGAATATGCTGTATCTATTGTAACAATTATTTAATAAAAACAGTTCGTTGCGGCGGAGATTGAATTCTCGTTTTTATACTATATTAACCCCCTTTCGCCCCAATAGATTGTCCTAACCAAGGACAGTTAAAGTGTATACCAGGGGTCACCAAACTTTTCGAGAAACGGGCCGGATCGAATTTTTTTTAAACATAGGGGGCCGGACGAAAAATATTCTTGTTGGAATCCTATTAGAACATTTATTTACATGTGCAATTAGCTATGTAAATAGAGTATATATCGTTTATAATGGAAATTATCTATTCAAATGTAGATAAATACATATATTTACATCAAATCCTTAAATTATATAAAATTAATATTTCTTATATGTATAAAAAATATTTATATATACAAATCAGGGGCTGGATCCGGCCCGCGGGCCGTAGTTTGGCGACCGCTGATGTATACTATTAAAGAATCAACTCTATTCTGAATAACTATATACGTGTTTTTGACAGTTGTGACGTCGGGATACCCATACTTTCCGTATTAACTAAAAAAAATGTATTATCTGAAAAATGCAGTTGTAATAATACTTACCTATTAATTAAGGCGGCAAATTCAAAATCTATAACCTGGTTAAAAAACAGTATAGCAATACAATATTAAGTAAAAGTCAAAAAAACATTTAATAAATTGCATTATATAAATGCAATGTTAATTACTAAATGCAAATAAATTCTCGCTTTTTCCTTTTCTGGAACTCAAGTGACTTACATACAACCCCTGTAGCCGGCTCTGTCTATAAATGTATTTTAGAACAATATATCTTATCAAATACAAATCCACTAACCATAAAAATTGTAAGAGAGTCTTTAGGACTCTGATGATGATAGCATTGCTATTGAAACACGTGTAAGTCTAAACTCTTACAATTTTTATGGTTAGGGGATTTGTATTTGATAAGTCATAACCATAGTTTTTGTCTGTTGTTTGTTAAAATATATCTTATACAGTGTATTCCAAGTTGATTAAGACATAGGAAATTTAACATGGGGACATTTAGAAATGTTGTAATAACCTTTGGTCAAATTTAACGATGTGTGATTGGTGCATTTTGAAATACCGCTTCGAAACTAACTGATAAATTTTAAATTAATCAACAGTAATTTGTTTCCAACTTTAATTTCATTAATTTAAGCATCCTAGATAAAATTATAATAACATTTTTTGGCAGATATAAATTTGAAAACACTATTTTATTTCAAAATGCACCAATCACACATCGTTAAATTTGACCAAAGGATAATACAACATTTCTAATTGCCCCCATATTAAATTTCCTATGTCTTAATCAGCTTGAAATACACTGTATATGATTTTATATGATAAAATCTATTCAAACGATAAACATTACATAACATAATATGCGTCGCCATACTTTGTAAAAAATATACCATGCCAATTTATTACATAATTCAATATAAAATTAATTGTTTCTGTCAATATCTGAATAACCTTTTCTTTAGATTTAAGTATAAATATGTCAAGGGAAAAAGCTAATTTAAATTACGACAAATTTTTAATTAATTTCTTACCTTCTAATATCAATGTTCCGACGGTATATTATTAAATTGATATCAGATTAATTTTTAAAAAGGTTATACTCATCAAAAACATCGGTAAAGACAGTGGAGGGGATATTGGGTACATACCCCTCACTTATATAAGTATTTTTTAATAAATTATTTTACATGATATCAAAAAATAATCGAATTAAGTTAATTAATTTACTATTTATTAATAATTAATGTAATATGTATACAATTAATAAATAAAACTGAACACCATATTGTATAAGACATTTTATTGCTGAACCCCCCATATCAAATTACTGGTTACGTCACTGGTCAGCTTTGAAAATATTGACTAATTTGTATAAAATTACTAACATATGTTTTTTAATTAGTATAGTACATTAGATTATAAATATATTTATTTGAGTAAGTATATAGTCGATATCATTCGCTTTGGAGGGGGATGAAAACAAATTAACGATTTAGGAAGGGGAGAGGGGGGGTCTCATGCGAAAAGAATATCGGATTAATGTAATTTCAAACAATACGAAGTTGTTAAATATATATATATATATATATCTAATGTAACACGTTTCACTAATTTATTGTTTATGAAGTCAACTGTAACTTAAGGCCTCACAATTATTATTATTGTTATTATTTGTTACCCCATACAACAATATATTAATAGGGCTCTGTCTATACATTGCTATAGGGTACTCTTTATAGACAATAGCATCAATTTTGCTAATTTTTTTAAATTTTTATTTGGCTGTATATTTGTTTTAACTTGACACGAAAACTACTGAACCGATTTTCATGCGACTTTCACTATTGAAAAGCCTAATACTAGAGTTGGTTAAGGCTATATGATAGTTTAGTTAGGACCAGCAGTTGATATTTTATAATAAAAATGTATAAAATATCATATATGGTTAGGCACGTATTAAAAAATGTACAAATGATATTTTTTTAATCAAAAAGGATAAAAATGAAAATGATTGTTGTGATATGTAGGTATGTTATAATTAAAACAGCAACTTATATTAAATAATTAGGTCAGGCACGTATTAAGAAAAAAACTACAATTGGTATTTTTTAATTAAATGTATAAACAAATGATAAGGTTTTAATTTTTTTTCTAAATAAACACGGGTAAATAAGGTAGTTCTAATAGAACATTATATTAATTGTTGTTTTATTTATAAACAAATTATTTATAATTGCGGTCATTCCATAAATAACCACACTTTTTTGGTTGTAGTCGCCGATTTTTTTAATTTTTACAAATGTTTTAGTACTAGTTTAGAGAAGATTTTTAACAATACTTAGACATCAAAATAAGTTCTCCTCCCAAAAATATCGACTTTTTAAAATATCACGTACTTTTTTTGAAATCGAAATATTTCAAAAACTATCAAAGATAGGATAAAACTACAAGTATAATCAATTTTGTGGAAAAATGTATGAAATTTATTTTTTTAAATATTTTTTGCTGCACAAAATTTTTGTTTAAATAATTTTTATTTATTTACAAAATTTAAATTGAAAATTTGGGGAACACGTCAACAAGCTTAGTCATTCCTGAGTACATACCACTTAAAAAATTTATCAACTTTTTTTTTTTATTTACTTTACGAAATATTAATTTTTTTATGACTTAATTATAAATATTTAATTCCGTCTAATTTGAACCTACTTAAAATCCAATCATCTTATAACTCAATATTAACCCCCCCCCCCCCACCCTTTCAGTATAAGTTATAACTAGAGATTGGAAAAATAGTTTTTCAACTATTGCGTAAAAATGCATTTATTGTAATTTTTATTACATATCTCCACCGTTTTCAGAAACACGATTTGAAATCAACTATTTGCAACTACCTTTCCAACTATTTTGAAACTATTTGCGACACTTTTTACTGCTTCGTTTGCACTAATTATTATC
Organism: Sialis fuliginosa; assembly: GCA_961205875.1. NCBI lineage: Eukaryota > Metazoa > Arthropoda > Insecta > Megaloptera > Sialidae > Sialis > Sialis fuliginosa. The sequence goes on along the minus strand of OY540809.1, from coordinate 41,703,856 downwards.
AAATCGTAAAAAAAACTATTTTCCAAAAAAAAATTCAACTAGTAACTATTTCATTGAAAATAACAACTATTTTTCCAATCTCTAGTTATAACTTATCGCGATATTCTAGATTTTTTTCTTTATAATTTTGCGACAGGAATCCTAGAAGGTGGAATATACATAAGTCAGACAGTAGTAAGCATTTAAGTTTTTATTAAGATAATAAAATATATTTATGCTATGCCAGAATTAGGAAGACTGTGGTACTATGATGTATATAAATAGTTTTATGGGGACATTATTTTCAAATTGATTTATTTTATGAACTTATTAAATATTATATGTTGAACGTAAAAAATCTCATATTTTATGTTTTTTTAAATTTACTTAATTACCATTTTCAAAAATGACCAATATAATAAATATTTAATAGCGTCAGAGTTTGACATCTTACAATAACAATTTGTTATCATTATGTTTAACTATATAATAGTCCTTACATAATATGTTTCTATGGGGCTAATGTCCTTTGTGTCGTTCATGTATTATGCAAACATACTCTTATGAAACTTAAAATAGTAAACTTTGGTTTATTATTAATCTATGTAGAGAAGTAAGAAAACCAACTTTTCTTAAATGATTTTTTCATTTTTAAGACATCTTAAAAAAAAGTTACTTTGGGCCTTATTAAACTATGGTGGTATAACAAGGCCACTTAACTAAATTAAACATTTTCAGATAATTATAATGTTATTTTATATGGGAACTATGTTTTAATCAATATTTGGCGTAATGTTTGCTTAATTACAGCTAATAAATAAACAATTAATAATTTTATTTTAACATTTATTTTTTATCCATAACGTGCCGATGCTGCCATCCATTGCAGCTGCTAAACTCTCGTCAGACCACGTTATTTCTTCGTTGTAAATGATTTTTTAATATAACTATTAGTAAATAAAAATGACATACCAATTTAGAACATAATATGTGATCATAAATTGTAATAAATAATAAAAAGTCCAATCTTAAATTTGGTGGACCTTATTATCCGTAAGATACCATATTTATATATTTTTTTTTTATAAAATAAAAACTTAAAAACAATAGAAATCAATTTTTTACCATAAATTTTAAAGATCGAACTATTACCTGAACAAATAAGAAACGTATAATACATAAAAAAAGAAGAGATTATTTGTTGTTTTTTTTTTAAATAAAATTGAGCATTCGTCACCATCTCTCGCAACGGCGTTGAATTTAGGGTATATGGGGCTTCGGGTCTTGAATTTTTCGGGTCACGATTGTGATCCGACGTGAACGTAAGCTATTTTCTTTTTTTTGATATTCGCGCATTTTAATGTTTAAATCCCCGTGATTTAAAAGAAAATATCGGTATGGAGAACCATACATGACTTCCATGTTCTTTAATATATTTTTAAATAATTTTTAATATATGAGAAATTTCAATAGGATTTGTCAGGAATAAAACTCACCTTTGTATAAATAATGTCCCAATGTCAAAAACATAATACACATTCGTAGAACAACTAATTTGACAATTTGAATTTAGTTGCATTTGTTTCCAAGGCAACATAAATTAATGACATATTAATTTGTATTTAAAATTCAAATTTTAAGGGTAGTTTTTACCCCTTCAATATCTGTTTAGGCACGTACAAATAGTAAATCTCCCTAAGGTTCAAATGAATTACAAATGTAACAAGTCTTATCAAAATTAGTGAGATAATACTCGCAACGTTCACTTTTTAGACGAAAATAGTTACAAAATTTCGAATATTTGTAAAATCCCTAATCCGATTAGCACCAAAATCAATAGGTCTGGAGTACTCACTGAGACAAACATTTTCCCCAAAGATAATTCAGATCGGTGCATTTTTACGGTAGTTATCGTGAACGCAAAAAATTCTACATCCAGACACACAGACACACGCACAGCCGCCATGCGGAAATTAACTTTTCTTTAAGTTTTGAAGTTAGTACAATCAGAATCTGTCATTATCTCGGACACGATTTTTCGATGGTATTACAATACTTCCATTTCTTTCAGAACATGGAATTAAAATTAGATGAAAAATAATATTTTAAAAATTATCAATTTCATCCATGGTAGCGAATTAAAAAAAAACTGAACTGAATCCAAAAACCGAAGTTCCAAATTATATTTAGAGATCCTCAATGAATAAAATACATATTCAAAGTAAATGTAAGCTATATATAAATCAACAGTTGACTGCAATATGCCAAGTTGTACAAATTCCCTGTAATCGGAATATATTGTCTAATAAGCCGTATCCTCCGGGAAACGCCACAGGGTCAAATCCGGTGAAGACCAGCAGATACTGTCCCTAATAATCTCTTGACCACTGGTTAAGCTGCGTTTACATTTTACGTATGTACATATATACAGTGTATTCCAAGTTGATTATGACATAGGAAATTTAACATGGGGACAATTAGAAGTGTTGTAGTAGCCTTTGGTTAAATTTAACGATGTGTGATTGGTGCATTTTGAAATACCGCCTCGAAACCAACTGATACATTTTAAATTAATCAACAGTATTTTGTTTTCAATTTTAATAAAGAATAAAATACATTAATGAAATTAAAGTAAGCATCCTAGATCAAATTATAATAATATTTTTTGGCAGATATAAATTTGAAAACAAAATACGAATGACTATTTTATTAAATTTTGTGGCGGCATTTCAAAATGCACCAATCACACATCGTTAAATTTGACCAAAGGTTTCTACAACACTTCTAATTGTCCCCATGTTAAATTTCCTATGTCTTAATCAACTTGGAATACACTGTATATTTATTCTATTTAATTCATGGTTACGCAGAAAAATCTTTTAGAGGTGTATCGGAACTCACGCCTAACGTCACTACCAGTGGCGTAGTAACGGGGAGGGTTTTGGGGATAACCCCCCCCCCTCCTGTGTTTTAAAAAAACGTATGTTTAGAGAAAAAATCAGTTCAAAATACCTTCAAAAAAATTACCCCCCCCCCCTCCGAATTGTTTTCTTACTACGCCACTGATCACTAGTATTATATTTTAAATATAAATACATATAGATTATTATCTTAAATTAATATAACATTATTCTATATGGTATTTCTTTAAGAAAATACATTAAGTTATAAAAATTGTGTTTTCTACGTATTCTGTAATTTTTACAGCTTCGTAAAACTATTTGTATAGCTATAATTTCGTTAAATTATTCTTTTTGATCGAATGTAATTACATTTATAGTGTCAATATATAATAATATAATATAAAAATAATAATAATATAATATTAGTGACGTTAAAATATTCACTTTAAATCTACATCGTGAGTTCCGGCCGGAATTCCGTTATACCTCTAATTGTTATCGACCGTGCTATTTCAAAATCGTGTAAAAAAAAATTTAGAAACAGATTTGGGTGTAATCACTTCTGAATTCTAATAATAATTTTTTTTTTAAACCTTTAGTGTAGTTATTCATATTTACAATAATTCTAATTGAATAATTTCTGGACAGAGCCTTACAAATTCTGAATAAATGTGCATGTAACTTGGGCAGTGATGTGAACAGAGCATAACGCCACTAACAGCCCTTAATGCCGGGTGAAGAGGCCAAACGCGGGGTTAAACCCGGGATTCTCACACTGACACAGATGCTGTGCGTCGAAATAAACACCCTACTCTTTATAGCTATCACCACATATAACATATTCCATCGATAAATATTATTTTGATATTATTTAATTTTTAACTACACTGAAAAAAAAAATATATGGTGCCAACTTCGCCGCGAGATTGGCCGTTTTGTAACTGCTTCAACTGAATTTCAGTTGTTTCAACAATACGATGGTTGAAACAAGGTTTTATGTTTTTTTCAGCCAAAGATAGGGCGGTATTATTATAAAATAATATGGATTTAAAATAAAATCAGTATAACTGAGCTAATTATATGAGAAATTACTATAAAAAAATATTAATTCGAGTCAACATCCAAAAAAATTTTAAAAGAACTGAAGGTAAAATTCAGATAAGTTCGTCTTTATCGTTAAGTCAAATAAAAAATTAATTTATGTCAAATTCTTCATCGTCTTCCTCTAAGTTATCTGTGCGGCTGCCGTAGTATATCTGTAAGTTGTGTTAGTCGAGTGATGTTATTGAGCCAATCCCATGGACGGTGTTGCTAAGAATGTATATTATGATAATATAAATTCTTTTTCTCAGTGTAGTACTAGCTGGACCCGCGCGGCTTCGCTCGCGTGGACTACAGAATTATTGTTTAGGATTTAAAAAATATAGTAGAATTAAGTACAAACACGATTAGTTATTATTGTACAGGGTGTCCACTTTCTGGAAAGTCAGGGAAGCCTAAAGTGGTCAGAGAAAGTCAGGGAATTTATTTAAAATTCTGAAAAGTCAGGGAATTTATTAATTTTATTTAGAAAGTCAGGGAAAAAAGGTCATTGAATTGAAGTGTAAAATTTTCAAGTTATTACCAAAAAAAAAGTATTCAAATTTTATTCTTTTTTTTAATCTATGGTCAGGGGAAGGTCAGGGAATTTTATTTTCAAAAACCATAGTGGATACCCTGTTGTAATAAAAACCAAACAACACTTAAATTACCTAACAAAAACGAATCAGAACAAAAAGTAAAAATATATTTTTTTTTGTTTAAAAAAAGTTAATTATAGAAAACAAATGCCAGCCGAACACACCGCCCCCTTTTGCCACACGCCCGTGCCACAACACGGGTCTGCTTTACATATAGTTCGCGCGAATAATATGTTCCCGTATGTATATTTCAAGTTATTTCCTAAACCAAAACACCAAATTAGATGCTGTAAAGGGCAAATTATATCTAATATATTAAGTACTTATGACAATGAAATCATTTATTTCGATACGGATTAATGTTTTGCAGGTCATAAGTCCACGTAAACAGAATCCAAATATTTTTAATTTTCTTTGTAACATAAAAGCAGTTACTGTGGCTTAAATATAAAAGTTAGACATATGGTGTCGCGGATTTTATTTTAGATCTTTTTGTTCTACACAATTCTTTACTACATTATTTAATTTAATTTTTATATTCAGAGTACCTAGAGAGGACTTTCTTTTATTATTTTTTCAACATACCATATTTTTATGGGAACTACAATCCAGAACTCATTTTTTAAACTTGCGCTGCTAACTTCACATATATATGTAAAGTGTATACCATTTTTATAGAAACATGTTAATTAATTTAATAAAAATGAATATGTATTATACAACAGAAATTCATTATCTAGTCGGTGTATTCATAAATTAGATTTATTAATGTTGACTACAGTAATAATTTAACACCATGCGTTTATTAACACAACTAGTATATGCATTATTTATGTTTAATTACTTGCCCGTCTCGATGTAAGTACATGTGTATTTGTGTAAGTGAATATCATACACAAATTATTACTTCCTTCTGAATAGTTTTGTACGATTCGAACAGGATTGGACTAGGCGTAATAATTATAAATACTAATTATTATTATGTTAAAATAAATAGTTTATTGACAGATTTCATTATTATTTATCATTTAATAAAATTGTTTTTGATATCATACAGGTCCGGCGACAAGGGGTACATTTATACCGGGTCACCAATTGATGTTTATAGATAATTAGAGACTTATTCCTTATGTTACCTAACGTAACAAAAAATATACTAAAACCTGGGTTATAAATGTATTTATGAATTAAAAAAAAACGTTAAGCGGGAAAGTAGTTATTGAGTGATAAGCGTACTAACGGATAGATAGACCAGGCGCGTATACAAGGGGTTATGCCCCCCCCCCCCAAGAATTAAAAAAAAATACACTAGATATTATGAAGAAATTCGAAAGTTATTTAAAGTAGTCAGATGAGTTCAAATCACTATGTATTAATAACTTTTCAACTACAAAATCATTTGAATAAAAAAATTATATTTTGATAAGTAGAAATTGATTTGACTTCATTTCCAGTTGCCGTATTGTGCATCTCTCTCTACTACCATTTATTGCAAAATTCGAATTTGTAAAATAAACAAATAATTTGCAGACAAAAAAAATGTTTGTTAACTAATATCTCGAAAACAACAGCTCTCAATAAATTTTGATTTATAGTTTATTAATCAACGAATTTTCTGCAAATTTTTTTTACAAAAACTAAACATTAAAAAATATTTTGAGATTTATTATACGCTTATTTCAAATATATGTATATGCTGCTATTAGAAAGTTAAATTTATAATTTTTTTCTGTATGACCCCCTCCAAGAAGTTAGGCTGTAAACGCGCCTGAGACAGAGAGAAAGATATATTAGATACAATATATAAAATATTATAATTTCTAGATACAAATGATGTTAAAATTAAATCTAATTCCGCCTCTGTATATTTACATGTCGAGTTAAAATTTAATTGTTTTAATTATGCTGAAACCACAGACAGTTATTAAAAATTAAAATATACATGGAAGACGAAAAGTAAAATATGAATTCATTACCTCTAAGAAATTTATTATGGTATTCATATTTAAATAGACCCAACAATTCTAATACCGAAAGGTATAAAACCATCTTTTTGATGAATAACATTTTAAATGCCCCCTGAATGTAAATTTAATTGCTTGTAATTCCATTGTAGAGAATTCAAATTAAGATGTAATGCGAAAAGGTTTTGCTTAAATTTCTGTTAGTTATTTACACCTATTTCTGGGATTCACACAATGGATTTAAAATTAATTTGTATAGAATCACATGCTTGTATTACATTTCTCAACATGTAAGTTTGAATTGTAAAATTCTGCAACGATTAGGTGTTATACAATTTTTAAGGTACCTTAAATTAGCACAACAATTGTAGCACACATCGATAAAAGAAGAATACTAAATTGGAGCCTATTTAATGCTAATTTAGTACGCAAAAAAATATTTATAACTCTTTTATTAAAAAAACTACGAGCGAGTGTGCCAGCTTAAGATTTAAAGTATTTCTCGGAAAAATTAAAATATTCAAGAGTAAGCTCAAATTTTGTAAAAAACTAAAAAAAGGTTATTAGAAGCTCCATTCAAAATCTTAAAATGATTGACCATCTGTGAGCGAAGATATCGTCAAAATAAAATCAAAAATTTAATATTGCGAGTATAGGGATTAAGATATTTTAAGCGGATTTCCAATGAAAAAGTAAATAATTTTATGCGAAGGAAGATCAAGAAATTTATGAAAAAAACTAAATTAATATATTTGAAGTTAGTATAAAAAATCTTAAATATTTTCACCACCCCGTTTTTAAGTTATAAGTAAAATAAAAACTTATTTTCTGATAAAAAATATCACGGTACAAGCTATGACAACACCGCAAAATATTGACAATTGCCGCGGTATTTAAAAATCATACGTGCTGAATATATTGTTCTTTTAATTTCAAGAAATAATAAAAATAATAAAAACTATTTCTTAATTATAAACTTATAATATATAACAAATTCAGCTGCAAATAATAGTACACGTTATCACATTAAAACATTAAATAATATGTAGCTGTCATCGGGAATACAAAAGTCGCGCATGCGCAATATATGCTCAGCGTTGCCAAATTTTAATTTAATTTAAAGCACGGTTATCTTGATTTTATACTACACTTTTTTTTCCTTTTCTAACATATAGCGTACCTTGTTTCTCACCGAGAAATACCTTAAGATTTAAGCCAGCACACTCAAGTAAAATAAGGACAAATCTTAACAATCAGGTATCAAACATTTAGTGCTAATTTATAACTCGCATTAGATAATTCAGACTTAAATTAGTAAACATGCGTCGAGTTGATCGCTCGAAACGAAAATTCGCATAAATATATTTAGTGCTAATTTAATACTACGAAAAAATGACTTTGGAGTGATAGGTTGTATTTTAGCGCATATGTGCTAGCTTAGTGTTTAAGTTAGCACACGCACCATTGTCGAAAACGCAATCAAAGTGGTGTACTAAATTAGCGCACATTTAGTGCTAATTTCGTACGATATTAAAACTTCCATTTGTTTAAATTACGAGCAAGTGTGCTAGCTAAAGAATGAAGTTAGCATTTTCACGTAAAGGGATTTTAAATTTGTCAAAATTAAGCGTTAAGTTATATTTTGCCTCCTCGCAATATCGAAGATACGAGAAGCTATGTGAACGTTTCAGATTCAGACAAAAAAAAGTTCTCCAATTTCAAAATTTTAAATTGATTTATCCGTTTCACGTCAAGACAAACACTTTTCGTTCCGTGTCTGTCTGTTTGTCCGTGTGTTCGTCCGTCTGTCCCCTGAATCTTTGTCACACGCATAACTCATGAACCACTGAACCGATATTATTGAAATTTGGTCGGATGGTTGGGTCTGGTTTGAGGACGGTCCCATTTCAAAATCATCAAAATCGTGTGTAAGGGGGAGGGGTGACATTCCAAAATATTTATTTTTTCAAGATATCTCAAGAACTACACATTTTACGTGAAAATTTTATAGAATCTTTTTTGTAGAGCATTAAATTTCCTATAATATGGGTCTACAACGTTTGTTGTAAAATATTCCCTTACAAAGATTTATCTCAATTTATTTTAAAAATTCGTGTTGTTTTTCTAAATTGATATTTGATTAGATATATTAAATGTCATTTTGACGTTTTAAATGTCATTTTGGCGTTTTAAATGTCACTTTGACGTTTTAAATGTCATTTTGACATTTGCATAAATTTAGATTTAGATTGAAATTGTCAAAAAATTAAAAATTTATGAAAAAATATTCAGGTGCGTTTTAAGAAAAATTTCGAACTAAGATTTTTTAGTAAAATTTGTATAAAAATTAAATGGTTAACCAATGCCAGGCAATTTATCTGAACACTATCGGTTTTAGTGAATTTAGCACGAGGAAACACTGTGCATTTACTTGGCAGATGTTTTTTTTTTAATCGTACGAAATTAGCACTAAATATGCGCTAATTTAGTACACCCCTTTGCTTAAATAAAGATAATTCCGGTGAGATGATTTTTTTCGCAGAAAAATGCTTATTTTCCTGGGCAAAGATTATAAGACCCTTTTTCGTAGCCCATCTAATGACAAATAGTACATTAAATTTAACATAACAATTCCTATTATATTTTTAAAGTTGCCTCCCCCTTCTGCTGTTAAGTCATCACCCTCCCCCCTACATATTTCACCGCCGCTCACTATACATAATGCATGGGTAATATAAATAACCCGTAACATATGCATAAAATTTGAATGATAACATTAGCATACGATTTAATGCAGTTTTAAAATGCATTTATATTTACCACTTGCAGGGCAGCGGGTGCGCTATGCGATGGAGGTTTCGCAGACGGGCTGAGCCGCATGGGGGCGCTTGGCGGCACTGGAGTGGGTGTTGGCAATCCGGGCGTAGCAGCCGCCCAGAAGAAACTGCAAGATGATCACATCAAAAGACCCATGAATGCGTTCATGGTCTGGTCCAGACTGCAACGACGGAAAATAGCACAGGATAATCCAAAAATGCATAATTCAGAGATTTCTAAACGATTAGGTAAGATTTTATGTGTTTTTTGCAGGGTTTCGAACCGGAAAAACCGTTATTTTTTGCCGGAACAAAAACCGGAATCGAACCGAAAAAAATATATCGGTTTTTTCGGTTCGGGTACATGTTGAAATACGCGCGTTAACATGATCTTATTCCCCACTTCAATTGTCAATCGGGCTATCATACTATAAAATAGGGCTTCGAACCGGAACTGAACCGAAAACCGGAAAAACCATTATTTTTTGCCGGAACGAAAACCGGAACAGAACCGAAATAAAAATATCGGTTTTTACGGTTCAGTACATGTTGAAATACGCGCGTTAACATGATCTTATTTCCCACTTCAAATGTCGTTCGGACTATCATACAAGTATCATAAAATATTCTAAAAGTATGGTAGAATTTTTTTTTTAATTCAAATAATTTTTTTGTTTTAATTAATCACTCGGAGCTGAACCGAAAAAACCGGAAAAACCGTTATTTTTTGAGGAACGAAAACCGGAACCGAACCGAAATATATTTTTTTACTCGAACCGGAACGAAAACCGAAACGAAAAAAATAACGGTTCGAAGCCCTGCTATAAAATGTTCTAAATTATGGTAGAAAATAAACGTTTAATACAAATAATTTTTTTAAGGATGTGTGGCAGGTATCTAATTTCAACGAGAAATAGTTGATATTTGGAGAAGTTACTCCTTTATAAATCTTAAGTACCCGCACATTTCAAAAGGTTTTACAACATAGTTTGAAAGTTATTATTTTTACTTTCTTATACCCATGAATATAATATATACAATAGTAAGTATAGTGAAGTCGATTTTTTTCGAAATTCGGATTTTGATGGAATTATCCATTTTAACCTTCCTTTAATCCATTCTGAATATTTTCGCCATATCTGTGTGCCCGTCTGTCTGTAACTCTAATACGACAAATCGTAGAAGGATGAAATTTTATATTTAAGTTTAATTTTTGTCTGGGAAGAAAACGGATGTTTAGTCTTGTCAATTTTTGAATTTTCGAATTATTTTTGAAATAAGAAAAAAATGTTTTGGATAAAAAATGTCGAGTATGTTATTATCTAAAATTTATTCCCCATACATTTTTTTCCAACATTTATGATTTAGCCAGAAAGAATTTTTTTATATAATTACTAAGACTCACCCACACTGTCCACTCTCAGTATTACGTATAAGAAAGTCCCATGACACTCATGGCAGATATTTCTTCTCTATTATGAACCATTTGAATTATAATAAAAAAAAAATTCAAAAAAAATTATAGATATTGATATTACCTACAATTTTTAACTTGACCATTTTTCTCTTATTCGCACTGTTTCAAAGTAAATCGAAAAATTCAAAAATCCGTATCCGGTTGACAGATCGTTTTCAAAAATAGGACGTTTTCTTCCCAGACAAAAATGAATCATAAATATAAAATTTCATCCTTCTACTATTTGCCGTACTTGAGTTACAGCTCTTACAGACAGACACTAAGACATCATGGCGAAAATAATCAGGTCAAAATGGATAATTCCATCAAAATCCGGATTTCGAAAAAAATCGTATAAGAAAGTAAAAACACATTAGTAAATTAACAAAAATCTGCGCTGAAATCATTAAAGCAAATGATGGTCATTTTCAAGAAAATCGGTTGAAGTAACATTTTCATAATATCTTCGATGTTCGAAATTGATTTGATTTTTATAAAATACAATAATAATAATGAAAAAATGTCTAAACTATGTTATGTAAGTTGATTTCGTGAAATAATCAAATAAACTCAAAAATTGTTTTTTCTTTAGGTGTATTCAAACTTTTGGCCATGGGTATAAGAAAGTAAAAAAAAAAAGTTAGTCGCTTTTGCTTCTGAGCAGTTCCTTTATGACATATAAATATACTTTCGTATTGTTGTAGTTTATTGTATAGTACAATTATTGACGTAAATATGATCAAAGCTTATATCTATTATTATTCAGAATAACAAAGAAGCATCATTACAATTCCTATATCCATTCAAAATCAAATTTATACACAACGTCAAGTTCTTTGACATGCTCCTCTATACATCGTAGTAATACTGTATGACATGTTTTCAATATCTACAAGGTTAGAATTAAGAGGGTTAAACTATATAATGCATGCTAAGTTATATTGAATTTAATATAACATATGCGAAGAGGGTGGACCGTTTTTTCAATGAAACAGAAAAGTAGAAGAAACCTTTTGCAGCTTTAAAAGTTTTTTTTTGTATACATATAAAACCGATATTTTATATACAGGGTGTTTAGTTCGACGATACGGAAGGTATAATGAGTCATTTGGAGGTATTCTAGTCTAGGGGTACAAATTTTGGGTGTTTTTTAAAATTCGATAAAAAAAAACTAAGAATATTTTTACTGGCCATTTTTTTTATTAGATATTTATTGATATTTTAACAATACAAAAAAAAAAAAAATTTGAAAATTGAAAACAATACAGGCTGGTAAAGTGGGAGGATGAAAAATAAGGGCGCGTCCTTCTTGACATAATTCCAACCCTTCTGGTGATCTGAAAAAGAAAAGAAAAAAGATTCTTAATTAGTAAAAATGTCGCTATCGTCTGAACTACGGAAATAAAAATAACAAAATTTTTCACAAAATTGCGGCTGTTTGAAAAAAAGTGATTTTTTGCCCTTTTTTCAAAGTTTTGAATTTTTTAAAAATAGTAAAAAACTAAATATTTACATAATTATAGTTCCAACAATAGAGGGATATATAATGAAGGTCCACACCAAATTTCAAGTTAATCGGTTTATTAGAACTTGAGAAATCCCGTCAGACGTATTAGAAAAAGTAGTTTCGAGAAAAACGCGTTTAAAGTCTGTACTTACATTTCGTTAATTGGCGATTCCTGCTCCATACATTGGGCCTTCTTCTTTTTATATACATAGCTATAAATCTGTAAATATTTGAAATTTTAAAAATTCTTTTGGAGGATATATTTTTGAAGGTCTAATCTTTAAAAATATGAAAGAAGAAAAAATCGATATTTTCAAAATTCTAGACTAGAATACCCCCTTAAGTAAATATACCTACCAATATACAAAGTGTAACAGTTTTTTTTATATCGGCCATTTTTGTAAAATTTTGATAAAACCCAGATTTATACATGTTAATCGCAAAAGTTCAAAAGTTAAAGAGCCTATATTTTTTAAACATGATTTTTATATTACTTAAATGTTTATGCTACACTATCAGATCAAAATAAAATTTATGAATATAAAAAACAAAAAATGGCTGCAGTTTAACATTTAAAAACTTATAAAACTTTGATAAAATTATTTCTTTAAAAAGTTATTTTATAAAATCTAGTCCACTTACAGATGTCCAGATGGTTTTAAAAACTGCTCTATTTTATACCCCTTCGAAAAACCTACCATAATACATACGTACATGAATTGGCTATTTTTGTTAAAAAAAACTTACATTTATCCCAGAATAAGTAAGATTTTTACAATTTTACAGTGAGTCGATCGTAGTATGCTATTCTAAATAATATTTTTGAAATATTTTTTATACTCAATGGACAGGATCATTCTTTGCACAGGAGTAAATGTTAAATGCCAATCAAAATATGTTGCTGTTTTGTTTTTGTTGGTGTAAACGCCAAAAAAGACTTGTTTATATTTTGTTATCCCCTTAATGAGGTCTTGTTGGCGAAATGCTGGTAAAATGTTGCAATTTTGTCCGTCAAAACGTTCCTGTTTTGTTGTTTTTCGAGTGTTTTTTCGGTGTGAACACGCCATTACACTGTCCAATGTGTATAAAAAAATGTTTAAAAAGTATCACATCACATTGTTAATGACTTATTTAGAATAGCATACTATGATCGACTCACTGTAAAATTGTAAAAATCTTACTTGTTCTGGGATAAACAAAAATAGCCAAATCATGTAGGTATATTATGATAGGTTTTTCAAAAGGGTATAAAATAGAGCAGTTTATAAAACCATCAGAACATCTGTAAGTGTACTAGATTTTATAAAATAATTTTTGGTAGATTACTTGAAACTTATTAAAAGTTAATTCTTTATTTATAAAATATCTTAAAAAGTTTTAAGATAGGAAAAATATTTTTTGTATATCGAAATGAGACAAAATATCATTATTAAAAAAATCTTCTTATTGCCAACCCTGATAAAAATGACAAGCTTCAATTAACTGTTTAAATTTTACTTGTTTTTAAGCTGAATAATATAATAATAAATGTGAACCATTTTCTAAAACTTATAAAAATTCGTTACACATGCCCGTATGGTCGATATAAGCACAAAATGGGAGGGGAAGTCTATCTATTGTAAAGGTACCTCACATTATATGAAATGAGCTCTTTTGAAAGTGATACACAGTGTACAAAGCTTTTGTAAGATCCGTTTTTAAAAAGGTGCACTGCACGCTTCGAAGGAAAATATTGAAAACATATGAATCGTTAATAAGCTGACTGGGAACACGCATGATGCACCGCATATGGGTATTATTAGGGGTGGAACAAAAGGTGTCCAAGTTCACCCTCTATTACGAAATTATAGAATATTTGATCTTTCAAACTAAAATTATTAACGAACTGTTTTACCTATTATACAGGGTGGTCCGGTTTGGGATACAGATATTTTAAGAGCTGATTCCTTGGCTCATCGTGATTAAAAAATTGTACGGGAAGGTGGGGTCTATCTTCAACACCTAAGTTACAGAGTGTTTAAAAAATTCTTTCAGAGTATTACTTACAAACAAAGATTATCTCATAACTTCCAAAGTAACGTAACTAGAGCAACTACAATGAGTCAGTTTCATAGGTAATTAACTAACGTATTTTTCAGTATTAGTTTTTTTTTAAATTACTAAATGGAAGACATTTTATAATTTTTTTGCTTTTTTGTATTTTTTACTATACACCTTCTTACTTATGAATGAAATATTATAAATGCGAAAAAGTATCTGTCTGTCTGTTTATTACCTTTACACGGCTAAACTGCTGAACCGATCTTGATGAAATTTGGTAAGGAGATAGCATGTATCTTGCCCGGCAGGGCTTCGAACCGTTATTTTTTTCGTTTCGGTTTTCGTTCCGGTTCGAGTAAAAAAATATTTCGGTTCGGTTCCGGTTTTCGTTCCGCAAAAAATAACGATTTTACCGGTTTTTTCGGTTTTCGGTTCAGCTCCGGGTGATTAATAAAAAAAATATATATTTGTATTAAAAAACGCAAAATACAGCAGTCCGCCATGTTGGATGACGTCACGGCTACGTAAACGTCATTTTTGTTTCATTAATATCAAATTGTTGGACACGTGTCTTTTTATTTTTGCTCTAGTTTGACATACCACAAGTTCATTGAAATTCTCATTAACCGTGCTGTTGCTTCCCCTTGTGAGTGAATTGAAGATATATCCGCGTAATTGGCATAATAGGCATGATGTCAGTAACAAAGTATCACTGAAATTATGATTTTAAATAATGAAATAAATTAAAAAGATTCTAAAAAATGTATTTATTTTTATATTAAAAGCGAGACAAATATGATTTTGTTAAAATAAAAACGCAAAATACAGCAATCCGAGTGGATGACGTCACGGCTACGTAAACGTCATTTTTGTTTCATTAATATCTGCACTGTTTATAAATTATTTTGTGGTTTTAAATTATCAATTTGCTCAGTTTTGTATTACCTAAAGTAAAACCGAGAAACATTAGCGATGGAACAAGGATTTATTATAGTTGACAAGGAGTGTTTACATAGGCGTGACGTCAAAATTGCGCAATGACACCTGCGAGCGTTTTGGCGTCAAATTTAAAATAGTTTAAAAGGGTCAATTTTTGTGTTCAAACCTTTATTTTCTGCAGAAATAAGCATTTTTTTGGAAATAAGAGACACGTAAGATCATCATAAAATAGTTTTTAAAAATTAGGCATCATGCCTATTGAAGTGGGAAATAAAATCATGTTAACACGCGTATATTAACATGTACTGAACCGAAAAAACCGATATTTTTATTTCGGTTCTGTTCCGGTTTTCGTTCCGGCAAAAAATAAAGTTTTTTCCGGTTTTCGGTTTGAAGCCCTGAATCTTGGTATATTCTGAATTCTTATTTTAAAATATCAATATTTTTCATTATATTAATTAATTGTATTTAATTGTTATTTATTATATTTTTAGCCTGACGACGATT
Source organism: Sialis fuliginosa (assembly GCA_961205875.1). Classification (NCBI taxonomy): domain Eukaryota; kingdom Metazoa; phylum Arthropoda; class Insecta; order Megaloptera; family Sialidae; genus Sialis; species Sialis fuliginosa. The sequence goes on along the minus strand of OY540809.1, from coordinate 41,688,066 downwards.
CTGTGAATCGAAAGCTTGCGTTTATTAAATTTCTTAATACATAATTTCTGACGTTTAGACAAACAAGTTGTTTTTATTTATATTTTAATATATGCCTCCAAAATTACAAATGTTTAGTTTACCTGAGGTTAGAATTTGTCCTTGACAGTTTATCAAAAAAGAAGCAAGCTGTAGATCTTAAGATTTTTAATTTAATTAATCGCTTGGGTAAAAGCACGTAACCATGACGGTGGGGAAGTATCATCGTCAAGTAATTTTCACAAAACACCGACATTGACGTGAGATAATATCGACGACGGCAACTCCCGTATAATTCTGACAAGATAAAAGAAAAATCCGTCTATTTGTAATTTATTCTAGCATGATATTAAATAAGTAAACAAGGTACTGGCACCAGTTATGGCCGCTATAAGAGCAAGGTTTACTGTTTACTGCTTCTTTTTTGAAATTCTCATCAACTCATGTTACTAATTAATAATTAAGTCCGCAAATATAGTTTGTTTTTTTAAATTATAGCCATTATTTTGTTCATGTTTTTTTCTCCAGTAATGACAAATGTATAACCAGTGATGGACACTTGCTAATGATTATATACAAAATGATAAGTACTACGACACAAACGATATAAAAGAAAGAATCATCACATTTGAAATAATGTAAAGCAGTTGCTATGATAATATAATAATTAATAAATAATTAGTTTAAATGTCCACCATTTTGACACCTATTGGCCGATTGTCATCAAATCATGCTGTAAGACAGTTAAATGTACATATATAGATTAATATTCAGAAATGGTAGTAATCAAATATCAACAAATATTTCTAATAAATTTAAAAATAGCCATTACTGGGGTCATATCCAAGACTAGTGCCAGTATCTTATGTATAATATGTATCTATCATCTATACACAGTAATACACACTACACACCATATTTATGCTATGACAGATATAAATGTAATACGTGTACCCAATAAAATTATAAAAGTTGAATAGAATAAATCATAGATACCTACAAAAACATAAGAAAGTATTTCTGGAATAAACAAATGAGGTATTTTGTGTAAATATAAATTATAAATAAATAAAAATATACATGTATGCTACATAATGATTAATTTACGTAAATGTATCATATTAAAGTATACTTATAAAATATTTTTCGCATCACTTTTACTTCCATGTTTTGAAATAAATTGTAAAATCGTCGAAAAATTGTGTCCGAGATAAAAGTAGATTTTGATTGTACTAACTTCAAAACGTAAAGAAGAGTTGTTTTGTCTGGGTGTAAAATTTTCTTTCGTTTACGATAACTACTGTAAATATGCACTGATTTGAATTATTTTGGGGAAAAATGTTTCTTACAAGGGAACCTTTTCAAGTGATAAAATCGTATCGATTTCAAATTTTGTATATAGTTAGAGGGGGTCAAGGGTAGTAAGAAAAAAATCATTTTAGCTGCGGTAAAACGGTTTAAGGGGATGAAATACCCCTATGAAAATATGCAAAAAAATCGTATATTACAAATAACTCTGAAACTAATGAAGATTTCAAAAAATCTATAATACAAAATTTTCATGTTTTTTTATACTCTTTCAAATGGCAACAGTCGAAATTCGAAAATGTGAAACCGTTTTTAAATATTTTTTTATATTGCAATGAAAGGGTTAAAATAACTTTTCTACGGTGGATGGGGGGTGGGGCTGAACGGTTTCACATTTTCGAATTTCGACTGTTGCCATTTGAAAGAGTATAAAAAAACATGAAAATTTTGTATTATAGATTTTTTGAAATCTTCATTAGTTTCAGAGTTATTTGTAATATACGATTTTATCGTAAAACAAGATGTGTCTCGCCAATTTTGAAATCATAGTTCTTTAATAATTTAATAATAATTTATAATAATTTTTATTAATTTTGGATTTGGTGGACGTCTTGGTTCCCCCTCAAAATCAAACAATTTTTATACAAGTCTAGAAGCTTGATATGGAGCTTGGCTTCTGGGTGTAAGCTACGTCGGTTTTGGTCGTGTTATCGGCCAACGTTTCGTCATAAATTACAGTGAACATCCTTCAGGGCCGATAACACGATCAAATCGACGCGGCTTACACCCAGAAACCAAGATCCAAACAACATTTTTTGGTTTATTTATGAATTGATAGAAAAAGGGGGGAATAGATTAAAATGTGACACCCTGTATATGTCCTCGGAATTCACGAATTGTTATATTTCCCCTGGCAAAATCAATACAAGCAGCCACAGTTAAAATAACAACCTGTGCGAGCATATTATAAATGTCAAACGCAGTGAGTGTCGGGCTGGGTTTGTTATGCCAAGGTTTCAATTGTGATCTCGTGAATTTTCAGTCGATATCAGTATATGTTCAGCTACGAACACCGGAAGTGGGGGCTTGATACTGCAGCATAATGAACCACCATCGTTTTTATTTACAAGTGTGTAGGCAGAGCCGACCCTAGAAAGTCTGGCGCCCTGGGCGAAATTTATTTTCGCGCCCCCTCTCCCCCTAAAGAAATGTTTAAAAATCACCGAAAATGTCAATTAAAATTGATAAATCAACAAATAAGTTGAATAGTTAATATCTCAGCTTGGCGCGATCCTACAGACTCCAACTTTTTTTATAATATAGCTTACATCATTAACTTTAAGGTTGAGTTGCATAAAGCAAAAATAACCACGATTAGTTAATCGTCCGTTTTCAATCAATAATTACAGTTACTTTACGGACGATTCATTTATTGTGGTTATTTTTAAATGTAGAAGATTCGCTATAACCGTAATTAACGTTAAGCATTAATATAATTTGGTTTTTAAATAGTCGATTAAGGGGGCAGACCCAGTTGGGACTTCCAAAAAAAGCTCTTTTTTAGGATTTTTTTTGGCCACGCATTAAAATAATTAATAACAAATGTTTTTCCACATGAAAGATATGTATTTACAGAAAGTATTGTAATTTCTTTATTCGACTAAAATTTCACTCGCATTTTCGGCTATACAAAAAATAATAATCGTCCAAAAAAATCCTTCGTCCATCCGGAAGACAATTATGTATAGAATAAGTGAGAAAAATTTCAAACCGATCGGCAAAGCCGTTCTCAAGTTACAGTGATCACCGACTTCGAAAACATGGTTTCGAGAAAAACGCGTTTAAAGTTTTGAGTACGATTTGCATGCAGATAAAAAAATTATTTTAGAACTTACACTGAATCGTCTATGGGCAGGACATTTGTCTGAAACTTTCAGATAATACTTTTGAAATAAGGTGCAGACCGGTTTTTGCATAGTTGGACTTTGAACCCATATATTTTCAATCTATTATATAAATACTTAATATTTTCAGTATCAAATGATTGTGCAGTTATTACTGACTAGTTTAAATTGAACGCCAATTTTCTTTGTATATTTGCATTATGATAGGAAATTGTAAAAAATGTCAACTAAAGTACACTTGCCCCATTTTCGGGGCAAGTGCATTACCGGTAGTTAAAAACGATTGAAGCATTATTTCATATGCTATGGGGCAAGAGCAGAATTGTGAATACGCCTAGTATAAAATGCCTTTTACCGCATCAAGATACGTTGTTTAGTTTTGGAGTAGTGAACTTTTTAAATAAGTTGGTATTAACTTTTAGTAGTTCCCTACATATTAGCTATTACAATTTCACTCGCATTATAATAAAAAGAACCCGTTAATGCACTTGCCCCGTTTCTGCACTTACCTCACTGCACCTTATTCTACTTTGAGAAAATGCAAAAAAAAAATGGATTTTTTCAAAATTCTAACTGGGTCTGCCCCATTAATGAGTTAAATAAAGATATAATATACTTCCAGTTGTATGTATACATAGAAATAGAACCGCTCCCATACACCTGTGTAACAAAGTATGTATTTCATCACGTGACAATACAATCAAATGAAAACAATTTCAATTCCGCTGAAATAATAGCTCGGCCCCTTCGCCCCGAAGATCTCAAACGTCCCGGGGAAGATTGTTCGACAATGCGCTGTCTCTTACACAACAATGGCTCGGCTGAAAGGGAACATTCTGTTTTTGAAATAATACACTGTGATTGTTTATATCTGTTCAGCCATATTGTATATGGATGTGTCCTTATTATCATCGACAATGTAGAATAGATGGATAGAGAGACTCGCATTATGTGAGTGCTATTATATGTGATGTAATGAACATTACGTTCTACTAACATAAATTAAATCTTTGGACACAATTAGTCTGATTTTTTTAGCATAATATTCAACATATCTGATTTGTTCTTATTATTACATTTTTATAAAGTCTATTCTAGTATACAGTGTATTCCAAGTTGATTAAGACATAGGAAATTTAACATGGAGACAATTAGAAATGTTGTAGTAACCTTTGGTCAAATTTAACGATGTGTGATTGGTGCGTTTTGAAATGCTGCCTCGAAACTAGCTGATAAATTTTAAATTAATCAACAGTATTTTGTTCTCAACATTAATTTCATTAATTTAAGCATCCTAGATAAAATTTTAATAATATTTTTTGGCAGATATAAATTTGAAAACAAAATACTAATTACAATTTTATTAAATTTTGTGGTGGAATTTCAAAATGCACCAATCACACATCGTTAAATTTGACCAAAGGTTACTACAACACTTCTAATTGCTCCCATGTTAACTTTCCTATATCTTAATCAACTTAGAATACACTGTATAAGGTACTAACACCAGTTATGACCGCTGAGTTTACTGTTTTTGTGATTGACGGGCTTTTTTTGTAATTATTATGAACTCATGTTACTAATAAAACAAGTAACTTTTTATTTAATCAATTTAATTACCAGTTTTTTTTTAAATTATAGCCTTTTATTTTGTTTACATTTTTTTCCAGTAATGGATAAAGTAAAACCAGTAATGACCACGCAGTGATAGACACTTACAAAATGATAATTACTACGACACAAAAGATATAAAAGAAAGAATCGTCAAATTTGAAACAATGTAAAGCAGTTACTATGATAATATAATAATTAATAAATAAATTATACTAATAATTAGTTTAAATATCCACCATTTTGACACCTATTGGCCGATTGTCATCAAATCACTCTGCAAGACAGTTAAATATATATAGATTAATATTCAGAAATGGTAGTAATAAAATATCAACACATATTTCTAATTCAGTACATTTAATTAAGAAATAGCCATTACAGGACCCATATCCAAGACTGGTGCCAGTACCTGGGGTCAAAACTGGTCAGTAAAATCATTCAATCAGTCAATTTTTTGTAACCCGCTCAGTTAAAGTGACGTTTTTTTAAAAAAATGGTCAATTTTGTCAGTTTTTTGGGTTTAGCACTCAAAGTTTTCACATCGGAGCCCTATTTATCATGAAAAAACTCACTATTTGACTTAATATATTTAACTTAAAAATAATGTTATATTTTATTTACTTATTTGTATTGTTTATTACCAACTTTTAGAAGTAATGTATACGTGAACATATAAATAACATTTAATCTCACCCTAGCACTGGCTATGCCAAGTTCGGTAAGAAAAACTAACAAAAATGAAATGTAATGATTGTTATTTTTGTTATGAACATAATAAAAAGTTGGTAGGGGTTGGCTATGGGGAATGGAGATGGTGGAGGCCAATAATTATAAAAGTATTTTTTTTATACATAACACATTTTTTAACTCGGTTCAGATGTCAGTAAAAGTCAGTATTTTTAGATTCTTGTGTCAGTAAAATCAGTATTTTTGAACACTCAACTTGTTTCGACCTCTTTGCTCATTTTGATCATGTATCAAAACTAGTTGTATCAACTGCGGATATTAGTTGTTGAAGTTTTTAATTGATCCATACCCAAAATAAATTACATTTGATTTTCATTCAAACGAACCCCACACATTCTGTTCAAACTTGTCTAGCAAAACTCCATACGTTTTGTGAAGAACGTAACTAATCTAATTAGTTTTTTTTAGCAAACACAGTGGCAGCGGAACAAATGATAAAAACTGAACAAACAATGGAATACTGAAAATGAGTTTTTGTAGTTGACATTGTCGAGGAAGCCACATCTGTTTGTAATCCCATGCACCTTTTGATTGGATCTAGAAGCTATTGATAGACTGATTGGTTCAGCCAATGAGAAAACAGGATTATATTAGTGTTTTCTTATTGTAACAACGCTTCTATACACACAATGAATTGTCATTTTGTTTGTTGCGTCTTTATGTAACACAATTGTCGTTTGTGATTTGAAATGACTGTAGTTCATTATAAGAAATAGTCAGATCTGTCAGTGTGTTGTCTTACTCTATCGCTTGCCAACATCAAAAATAGTATGCATTTATTTTAATCCTATACAGAATTTCGTTTTTTAGGGTTCCGAAGAAACCCTATTAATCTCACTTTGTCGTCCGTCCGTCCTTTTCACTCAAAGCTAAATAGCTCGTAAATTATATAAGCTAGAAATTTGAAATTTTTATTGAACATGTAAAATGACACCCTCTAGTAAAATATATACAAATTTATTGAATAAATAATTTTTCAGGGGGGGCAATAAGGAGCTAAAGCTAAGTAAAACAAAATCTTTTTTTTATGCCAAGGTATATGGCACGTTAAAATGTATAACCAAACAAGCGGAATTTGACCCTTTTTCTATTTTTTTCTGAATCAAAAATGGCGCCTGTTTGGGGCTAAAAGCAGTATTTTATTTTGTTCCCCCCCCCCTCTAACTCTGTAACTACCGGCTCAAAAAATCTGAAAAAAATTTGGTAACGAGGTTTTGGTGAGACTAGCAACGACAAATACTAAATTTAACAATATAGTTTTAAATTTTGGAATAATAGGGAGGGGCGTCATATATTTTTTTATTTTGATATCTAGGCAAGTGGGGTGTCAAAATATATATATCAATTAGTAGAACTTGACTCTTTTTAATATTTTTTTTTAACTTAAAAATGCACCTGTAAGTGGTTCCAAACATTCCACGTAGTACGTACTTCGGAACCCTTATGACATACACTCGTGTGTATGTCTTGCCCGAATTATTTTTTGTTTCACATTTTGAAATGCATTAACGCAAATCAATTATGATCTAATTTGAAGAATGATATAGTCTCAAACATGTTTCGCAAAGAGCTGTGGCTATAATTTTGACAGATTATTATTACAATATTTATTTACATGTAAATAAAAATTTAAAAAAAAACAAGTATTTTATTTAAAATTTTTTTTTAATGAAAATAAATATAATTGTGGATATCCCAATTTACGAAGCACCCCATCGTCACTTTAGATTTTAAGATAAATTGACAAAACGCTTGAAAAACAAGTTTTTCACCCTCCACTTTTCGCCAGTCTGGATTATTTTATTGAAGTCCACGTCCCAAAATCTATAAGAAATCAACCACGATATTTTATGTCCCTAAAAGCTAAGATTTTGGCACTTTTTATTGATTCATTTAGTAGACTAGTCCCGATATTATCATATTATTATAATTATTATTATTATTACCTGACCCCCCCAAACCTCAAAATTTAAAACAAATTAAATAAAGAAATGCTTTTTAAATACACTAAAGTAACTTTTTTGTCCATGTCATAGTCCATGACCCCCCCTCCCCCCCAGAATTGTCATTTCTCAGACCATGACTTACCCCAAATTGTAAACCTAGATCCACGCTTGGAGTAAATAGTATTATTTTGTACCGACTGCACAACCCTGCGAAAATGTGTCTATATGTCTGTCTGTCTGTCTGTTTGTTACCTTTCCACGGATTTTGATGAAATTTGGCAGGACATAGGCTAATTTGTATCCCGAAAAAATGGGTGTGTGGCATTTGTACGTATTATAGGCAGGCTCAGATAGAGGAGAGGCTAGGAGGGCCATATGGCCTGAATTTCAGGGGCCCGAAAATTTTAAGGATAATACGAAATTTGTTAGAAATTTCCTTACACTCGCGAAACGGGGGCGTATTGGCCCCCAAAATTTGTTTATCTCGGGCTCCATCGAAGCTCTCTAAGGGCCTGAATTATTGGTTATAATTTTTTGGCGTAGACATCTAACAGTTAGTTAAAAATAAGAAGTAGGTACAGTTAGACTCCTATAAGTTCGAACGATTCCTTCTACATCGTAGGAGAAGTTGTTTCCTTCACTCCATACGCATGCGCAAATGGTGAGAAAATAATTATTAGAGTGGTTTCACAATTATATAAATGGAAATATACGTACAACGTTATTAAACAGACGAAAAAAACAATATGTAATCAAATACCTACATTAGTATTCAAATAAAACTCAAATATAGTCACTATATCTTTTTTCTGAAGACGCCATATATTACAAACTAGCGCATTGGTCCGGTGTTACCCGGGGATATTAATTTAATTAAACATAAAGTAATCATGCCCACCCGACATGCCCACCCAACATGCTAACAACACACGGTTCACCACGAATTGCTTTTTCCGGCTTTATGAAATTTACCCAAAATATCCACAAATTACACACCTAAATTTAACCTATCCATTAGTGAAAACCGGAATAAAATCCATTCAGTAGTTATTGAAAAAATCGTGTAAAATTATATTTTCTCTCAGGAAACACCAGGTTTTATCTTAGAATTTGTATGAAAATCAAAAATAAATAAATAGGTTACCTTTCTTGGAAGTTCTTTATTGTAATTTATAAAAATCCGTTTATTTATATTGTAAAATGCATATTTTTTCATTTAAACTCATGGTGGAAAGATAATTATTTGTAGGTATCATGATTCTAACTGACATTCACATATAGTAATTGTTTTCAGCGTCTTATAGTCCATAGCTACTGTGTTTTGTCATTTAATGACAGTTCTATGCTCTGACATCATAGAAACAAAAGACGCTGTGCAAAAGATTCCTTTTCATCTTTTGATGTTAAATTTTAGATTTTCATAAAATATTATTAGCCACGATACTGCTCGTAAAAATTATCTAACTATTGGTGAAAACCGCATTGAAATCGGTTCAGTAATTTCGGAGTCTATAAGCCACACACAAACGAACATTCATTTTTATATATATAGATATATAGATGATGAACTATCAGATAACTTTTAAATTTTACCACCAGAGAGTTATGTTAGATCGCTCTGAGTAAAGTATGCGATAAAGAGAGAGAAAGTTATTTCTATCTCATTTCATTAGATCGGTATTGTGATGGAAGGGGTACCCTGTAAGTTCTATTTTCGAGAATTTTTGGTCCCGTAGCTTAGAACTTATAGGAGTTCTACTGTACATATTAATTCTGAATTATCTTTAAAACTTTCTCTAAAAAATGATGTCTTTCAATAATTATAATTAATGTTCATCTTTAGAAAAATTAATGACAACCCCAAAAAAATTTCTTAATTCTAATAATTGGCTGTGTTTACCACAACGTTGTTGTTTTTACGACTACTCCAGAATGGCCGTAACAAAGAGAGACAGTCTATTGTTGTTTTCAAAGGAAGTGACTATGCATCTTTTTCTTTGAATACATTCTTTCATTTATTGTTGTCTTTGAGATTAATCCAAGATGGCGGATTAAAGAAAATGCTTCATTCATGCTAGTACAGTGAAATGCCTTTGTTATAATTTCCAAGGACGTCTTTTCATGCCACTGTGTTGTACGTTAGTCGAAGTTAATTTTTTGTGTCGATAGTCTATTGATTTTTGTGCACAGTAGCGAGTCGTGTATAGAACCGAAAAGTAATTACAGATAATGAATGTCATTTTTTACATCGTTGTTATAAACACAACCGTAGAATATACACGTTTTAAAAATGTGTTGAAGAAAAACGCTCTGGATTCTGACCAAGATGAAACCATTTTTTAAATCTGTTTTTTATATTTTAATTTAGTATGGAATTTATGTTATTACGTGTGTTTATTTATATACCTACATATATTTTTATTATTTAATATTAATTTAATAATTGTCTGTACAGTACAATTATCATCGCCCCCCCCCCCCCTCATACAATAATTTTATTAAACCATCCTTCGAACAACTTTGCTCTGCAAGACAGGCCCAAGGGAGTTACTAATAATTATTAATCTTGTTTATAATTTAATATTGATAAGTTAATTATTAAATACATTGCGCAGTAGGTGCTGATACAATCCTATTTATTAGTGTATTATAAACGTGTATTTTATATTGCTTCCTCACAATATCGAAGATACGAGAAGCTTTGTGATCGTTTCTGATTGAGACAAAAAAAATATTCTTCGATTTCAAAATTTTAAATTGATTTATCCGTTTCACGTCACGACAAACACTTTTTTTCCGTGTCTATCTGTCTGTCTGTGTGTCCATCCGTCTGTCTGTCCCCTGAATCCTTGTCACACGCATAATTCATGAACCACTGAACCGATATTAATGAAACTTGGTCGGATGGTTGGGTCTGGCTTGAGGACGATCCCATTTCAAATTCATCTAAATCGTGTGTTCAATAATTAACTACCTTTGGTGAATTTAGCACGAGGAAGCACTGTGCATTTACTTGACAGATTTTTTTTTTATTATGTCAGAATGTATTTTATTGCTTTTCTTTCAGTAAATTAAATAAATTTTTTTAAATAATATTTTTTATCATTTTTTCTCGATATGCTCGCGCCCCACATGTTGAGAATCACTGCCCTATTGCATTGTTGTGATATATACACGTAACAAAAATCAATACTATAAATAAATACATTTTATTATAATACCCAAAAACATCAGACCAGTAAAATATAATGATATTTAAAATAATAATATAATGAAAATGTGGACGAAAGAAGAGAGAACAATAAGATTGCACAGCAGCGCTATGAGCGGTTATGTCGCGAAGCACGATAAGCATTAATTACAATCAGAACTCTTTGTTACCGACTGCTTTGCAACGTGATTGTATTTTGTAGAGAGACTTGTTTCGGGGAATTTAATGCTACTTTATTATTAAAACAAGGCGAGGCGGAGCATCGCGTTCTGTTTTCCGGGATGCTCGTTGAGAGGGGTGGGGGGGGGGGGATGGGAGTTTTCCAGCTCCCTACAGTCACACAGCGCAAGTGTACCTATACACGTCACAGGAGACAAAAGAGCATCCCTGTTTTGTGCCTCTTTGTTTTAAACAAAGTAATTCTGTACAATGATTATATTGATGTGATAGAAGCGTATTTGTTTAATTATATGAGGTATATATTATGAACGTTGCTAATACCTGTATTTTTGTTTATTACAAGCTTTTATTAAATTTCAATATTCGTGTATATTGAATACAATTACCTCTGTAATACATTTAATATTATGTGTTAAATATACATTATAACATAAGCTACTGGCGCCTACTGGCACCAGTTATTGCCGCTATAAGAGCTTGATAATGGTTACAAAATGATAAGTAGTGTTTATCTTTTGGTGAAAACCGCATTAAAATCGGTTCATTAGTTTTCGAGATAAGCGGTAAAAGATACAAAAATAAGCTTAGTTAAGAATATTTTGGGATGTCACCCCTTCCCTTTACACACGATTTTGATGGTTTTGAAATGGGACCGTCCTCAAGCCAGACCCAACCATCCGACCAAGTTTCAACAATATCGGTTCAGTGGTTTATGAGTTATGCGTGTGACAAGGATTCAGGGGACACACAGACGGACAGACAGACAGACACGGGACGAAAAGTGTTTGTCTTGACGTGAATCGGAAAGATCAGTTTAAAATTTTGAAATCGGAGAACATTTTTTTTGTCTCATTCTAAAACGATCACAAAGCTTCTTGTAACTTCAATATTGCGAGGAAGCAATATGAAACATTTTTTAAGCAGTATAGAAACTCTATTACAGGATTTCCCCAACCGTTTGTTTGACACATTGCGGGGAACCACTTTTTTAACAAGCAAAATGTACACTTAAATAATATTTGATTAAAATTATTTACTTATCTGCAGGTGCTGAATGGAAATTATTAACCGAAGACGAGAAGAGGCCTTTCATTGACGAGGCTAAGAGACTCCGGGCGCTCCACATGAAGGAGCACCCGGACTACAAATACCGACCGAGAAGAAAGCCTAAGACGTTACGAAAAGATGGTTACCCGTACTCTATGCCATATCCTTCAGTGCCAATGGATGCCCTCAGAGCCGGTGAGTAAAACATTTATATTTGTTTCTCTAATGCAGGCTACTTCTTCAGGGTTAAAAAGAAGATAAATTGTTATATTACAATTTATGTATTTGTTACAAAACATTTTAATACTGCGATTTTAAAATGTCTTCTTATAAAAATATAATACAACACTAAAACAGATCATCATTTATCAAAACTAAATACTAAAAACAAACAAAAAAATCCCGAGTGAGATTCTTGTATCTTGACAGTTGCAAATGAATCCTACAGTATTCTGAATGCACTACTAAAATTGGTGTAGGTATATATCTATTCTTGATAAAAATAAAGTTTTTGCTTCCTCACAATATTGAAGATACGAGAAGCTATGTGATCGTTTCAGATTGAGATAAAAAAAAAGTTCTACGATTTCAAAATTTTAAATTGATTTATCCGTTTCACGTCAAGACAAACACTTTTCGTTCCGTGTCTGTCTGTCTGTTCGTCCGTGTGTCCATCCATCCGTCTGTCCCCTGAATCCTTGTCACACGCATAACTCATGAATCACTGAACCGATATTATTGAAACTTGGTCGGATGGTTGGGTCTGGCTTGAGGACGGTCCCATTTCAAAATCATTAAAATCGTATGTAAGGGGAAGGGGTGACACCTCAAAATATTTATTTTTCAAGATATCTCAAGAAAGACACATGTTACGTGAAAATGTTATAGAATATTTTTTGTAGAACATTAAATTTCCTATAATATGGGTCTACAACGTTTGTTGTAAAATATTCCCTTACAAAGATTTATCTCAATTTATTTTTAAAATTCGTGTTTTGTTTTTCTAAATTGATATTTGCTTGGATATATTAAATGTCATTCTGACGTTTTAAATGTCATTTTGACATTTGCATAAATTTAGATTTAGATTGAAATTGTCAAAAAATTAAAAATATATGAAAAAATATTCAGGTGCGTTTTAAGAAAAATTTCGAACTAATATTTTTTAGTAAATTTGTATAAAAATTAAATGGTTAACCAATTCCAGGCAATTTATATAAACACTGCCGGTTTTTATTTAAATTGTCTAATAAGTAACTACTTTTGGTGAATTTAGCACGAGGAAGCGCTGTGCATTTACTTGGCAGATGTTTTTTTTAACTTGAGTTGTGTATTATTAATCTCATATTGCCGACCGTCCATCACAGCAAAATATCACGTAAACTATTAAGGAGGCTACACACGTACCTGCAAGCTTGACAAGCATGCCCATCTTTTTGTACATGCAGTCCGTAGCGTCTGTAGGATAATTTTGCGCAAGTATTTTAATTTTACAAGCCACTTGAATTTGAATCATGCAAACTTGAACAAGCCGCGCTTGCCCAAGCGAAACTAAACGTGTGTACCAAAGATGTACAGGTTTGTACAAGCAAATGTCAGTCGTGAATGAGCTTGTAAGGATAGTTGAATATTTCAAGTCTTCATAACTCCTTCCGGTCGCGAGAAATCGCAGTATTAAATAAAAACTAATTTTCTAAAAATCTTCGGAGAGCTATGTAGCTTCTTTATGAAAAAATTTCGGACACATGTTAATATAAAGTTTTTTGTTTAAAATATTTTTCTCAATAGTTTGGCACGACAATACTGAATCAACTGTATTGTAGGTTCTGGTTGACGGTGACGTATACTTTTCATATACTTTTATTATAGTCAACTACACAGGCAGAAGGCATACATTTATTGAGGGGGCTTGAGCCCCTTAAGCCCCATGTAGTCGGCGCCCCTGGTTACGTGTCTGTGTGACCTTTTTTTTTAGTCATAAGATTAGAAAATAAATATTTTAGATCATTCGATTAAAAATTATAATAATAATTTCGCATATTTTGGGAGCCCCAAGCTTTTTCGATTCGATATTTATTTATCATTTGAGTTATAACATTAACTTCTTACAATTCAAAAGCATTAAAATAATACACGTTAATTACATGACACAAAATCTACACAAAAACAAACACATGTTTACATTTCTAAGATATAACAATAAAATAAATATAACTAGTAGGTAAAGGTACAGTCGCCTGCAGAACTCGTCTGGCACCCTAAAGGCTAGAATCGCTTACAACAGATTCCAAATTTAAAGACAAACATCATCGGTTATCTTTTTCTAACAAGTTTAATATATTTAAATACTAAAATTCGGAATATCAAATATTTATTGCCACAAAATTTACTTATACAATTTTCAATAGTAATTTAATCGCACAAATATATATGAGTACTATAGACGAAGAGTAGTACTTTATCTATCAAATGAATTTCAAAATATCTGTCTTTGTTTGATACATGGAGAAGTGATTTAAATATTATAATAATCAAATGGGAGGAGCCTACTAAGTTTGTGATAAACGAAAATTATACAAACTGCAAGACCATTAATGCAGGTGACTGTACCTCCATACACACAGGCCCGGATTTACCATGCAGGCAGAGTAGGCAGCTGCCTAGAGCGGCAAGAATTGAAGGGCGGCAAATTTTGGTGGAAACTTTGAAAAATTGTTATATTCGTGGGAATTGAATTTGATTTTGATTCCATTATCGATGAGTTTGCCATCCGAAAATCGAGACGTAAAAATTTCAACCATAAGCAATAATTTCTCTAAACATGTAACTCAAGCAGGGCTAAAAAAAAGGTCTTTCAGTGTTTCCTAATGTAACTTTATCAAAATTTATAAAATTTGAAACCGACGCGACCAAAAAAAAAAGTCCTGAGTTTTATTAAAAAAAAGTTTTATTAAACTGTTAGTTTCAGGGGGGGGGGGCAATTTTCGTAACTGCCTAGGGGCGGCAAATTTTTAAATCCGGGCCTGCATACACATATCGCATAATATTAGGAGAGACTAAATATAAACCATATTATATACCAAGAGTAAATTTCCAACTATAAATTCCATTAGAACCTAATAATAACCATAGTTACATCGCCTAACAAACATCAATAAACAAAACACTATTGTTGAAACACTGCGCACAATGTTCATTGGCTTCAGCAGCGTAGCGAATTGTATCTACTGGTTAGCGTGACGTAACAGACTAACAATCAGGCGGGTGGGGGGTGGTTTGTGTGTGTGTGTGTGTGTCTGTACAGGTACGGAGTTATATGATGGCGGGAGTGATGTATTGCGCACGCAAGAATTATAAAGTCACGGAAGGTTTCGGAGTAGAATGTGCGACAATTGCGTACAATATTGTATTTTCATTTATTTTACTGGTGTGTTGTTTTTTTGTTGTTGAAAAAAGCTCTACAGTGACTATTTATATGTAAATTGTTTATGGGCAAGCTGGTTTTTGAGTCAGGCGCGTGTATAATCAATTCTCTGCGTAGAATATTTTAAAATAGGCAGTTATAAAGAAGCCCTTGGCAGTGGCGTTGTTGGGGGGGGGGGGGGGGGGGAGTTACTCAGGGTGGAAACCGATAGTGTCCCCCCGACCCGAAAAAATAAAATTATTTTTTGTACATTAAGCGAATGCACGCCCTGTGAATTTTTACGACAGAAAAAATATCAGTGGGCTCTATTTTTTTTAATAAATTGTACGGTTATCACACCTTATAGACTTGACAATTAACAAAAAATAAGTCATTATTAATCATATTATTTAATTTATTAGACATTTTACCCCTTAGAAGCTTTAAATAACCAAAAAAGGGAGGTAAATAGGCTTTATTTTATTAACAAACTAGCTGGGCCCACGCGGCTTCGCTCGCGTAGACTACGGAATTATTGTTTAGGATTTTTGAAAAATATAGTTTAATTAATTAAGTACAAACACGATTAGTTATTATTGTAATAATAATTTATCAATACCTAAATTACCTAACAAAAACGAATCAGAAGAAAAAAGTACAAATAATTTGTGTTCTGTTTAAATTTAAATGTTAATTATTGAAAACAAAATAAACACAAACGATCAGCCGAGGGACTCCGAATATCTACCGAGCGTACGCGAATCCAGTCTGATGTACTCGCTTCGATGCGGCACGACACCATACATTTAAGATATTATCTTTATAAATATATTTTAAGATATTTTCTAAACTATACGACCAAATTGGATGCTGTAAATGGCAAACTATATCTACATTAAGTACTTATGACGATGAAATCATTTATTTCGATAAGGATTAATGTTTTGCAGGTCATAAGTCCATGTAAACAAAACCCAAATATTTTATGTTTTTTTTTGTAACATAAAAGCAGTCATTGTGGCTTAAATATAAAAGTTAGACATATCGTGTCGCTGACTTAATTGTAGAACTTTTGATTCTACACAATTCTTTATTACATTATTTTGTTCTATATTGAACGGTTTAGGCAGCGTATTACAAAACAGCGCGCCGACGGCAAAATTTTTTCCGACTTGATTTACTATTATCGTCACTGCTTTGTTGTTATGTTACCTAACGTAAAAAAATATAGCCTATAACCTGGCCAGAGAACGTACCTATGAATTAAAAAAAAAACTCGTAAATCGGATAAGTGGTTCTCGAGTGATAAGGTAACTAACGGACAGACAGACAGACAGAGAGACGTTGAGCTTTATATATATTAAGGATTAAGGATGAGACGGGTGTCACCCGAGGCGTTTAAAGCAGGGCTTCGAACCGTTATATTTTTCGTTTCGGTTTTCGTTCCGGTTCGAGTAAAAAAATATATTTCGGTTCGGTTCCGATTTTCGTTCCGCAAAAATAACGGTTTTTTCGGTTTTCGGTTCAGCTCCGAGTGATTAATTAAAAAAAAATTATTTGTATTAAAACAATTTTTTCTACCATAATTTAGAATATTTTATGGTACTTGTATGATAGCCCGAACAACAATTGAAATGGGAAATAAGATCATATTAACGCGCGTATTTTAAAATGTACTGAACCGTAAAAACCGATATTTTTATTTCGGTTCTGTTCCGGTTTTCGTTCCGGCAAAAAGAACGGTTTTTCCGGTTTTCGGTTCAGTTTCGGTTCGAAGCCCTGAAATTTAGAAAAATCGATTCAAAAAATCAAAGATCAGAACTTTAAAAATCGATTTTTCGATTAAATCAAGTCGAGATTGGAAACCCTAAAATTAAATTATTAATTAATTACTGTAGATTTGGACACTCCGTATCAATCATTAGACGGTAGATGGTATAACCAATAAGAGATATTTTTCCGAAAGCTGCGGGGCCCCAAAAGACGCGGGGCCCGTAGCATTTGCTACTCCTGCTACGTAGTAAATCCGGCACTGAATGTAGGTATACTTCTAAAACGACAAATTAATTATTTGTACCTAATAAATGAATAATTATTGTTAAAAATTAAAAATACGATTAATTATTAACTTAAGTACTACAGAAAATATTTCAAGTCATAATAAAACATTTTTTTGAGTTATCTTTTCGTATGCAGTCTGCAGGAAAATACACTGCTTGTCACAATTAGTGGGACACTTTTTCAATGTAACACAGTTTTGTTAAAAATTGTCATACTAATATGAAAATTCAGAAAAATACCTACAGTTTTTAACTTGACCATTTTTCTCATTCGCACTGTTTCAAAGTAATTCGAAAAATTCAAGAATCGACTTTAATACACAAGATTGTTTTCAAAAATAGGAAGTTTTCTTCTACGATTTGTCGTATTTGAGTTAACCGACAGACAGACACACATCATGGCGAAAATAGAGTGGATCCATGGAAGATCAAAATAGTTAATTCCATCAAAATCCGGATTTCGAAAAAAATCGACTTCACTATATTTACTTATACTATTTGTATATTTCATATAACATGGGTATAAGAAAATAAAAAAATAATATTATTATTTTTTTTTTTTTTTTTTTTTTTTTTTTTTTTTTTTACTTGAAAAACGGAGAAACTGTGGTTTCTTAGTCACTAAACTAAAAATACACCTTAACCACAAAAATTAATGTCACTCGACACGTGTTTCGACTTCACAAGAAGTCCTCATCAGGAGCCAAACGATTCCAGTTTGGCTCCTGATGAGGACTTCTTGTGAAGTCGAAACACGTGTCGAGTGACATTTTTTTTTTTTTTTTTTTTGTGGTTAAGGTGTATTTTTAGTTTAGTGAATATTATTATTATTAAGTAACGTTATTAGTTGGGCACAGTTGCCCCTTTATCTATTTGTTTCTTAAATATTAAAAAAAAAATGATACATTGATTCAAATTTGAAATAGACACAATGCAACAAACATCTTAAAAATAAACATCAAATATCCAAAAATGGATTAATGTCTATAAATAGAAATAATCTTTCAATATACCTAACTTTATTTAAGAGTTTCAAACAAAAATTACATTAAAAATAAAATCCTACTCGTTTGAACAGTTTTATCAAAAGATATCTAAAATTAAAAATAATAAACATAATTTTCAGGGTATAATATTTTTCATATCGGATTTTTTATACACGAGATACTTTTCGTGTATAAACACAATAACAGTTAGTCAGTACGAACGATCATCATGATAATTTGCGCGCGTAATCGACGAATTTGACTGACCGATTGTATTTCTTCAGATAATAAGTTTGCTTCTACCTGAGCGAAATTAAAAGAAAATATTTACCAAAACGGTAACATCTAAATTCGGTTAAACTGCTTTTTGTCTGTTCTGACAGTTATTCAACATAACCGAAATATAGTTAAGGTAAAAGCACCAGTTATGGCCGCTATAATTCGGGTTTTTTGGATTAATGGGCTTGTTTTTTGTAATTCTCATGAACTCATGTTACTAATAAAACAACTAACTCTTTATTTAATCAATTTAATTACTAAAGTCCGCAACTATAGTTTGTTTTTTAAATTATAACCTTTTATTTTGTTTATGTTTTTTCTCCAATAATGGATAAAGAAAAACCAGTAATGAGCACGCAGTGATGGACACTTGCTTATGATAAGTACTACGATACAAAAGATATAAAAGAAAGAATCGTCAAATTTGAAACAATGTAAAGCAGTTGCTATAATAATATAATAATTAATAAATATATTATATTATATTAATAATTAGTTTAAATGTCTACCATTTTGACACCTATTGGCCGATTATCATCAAATCACGCTGTAAGACAGTTAAATGTATATAGATTATATGTATATTCAGAAATGGTATAATAATCAAATATTTGTAATTCAGTACATTTAATTTAAAAATTGCCATTACTGGGGTCCTTGCCAAGACTGGTAGCACTACCTTATTTTTAAAAGTTTCATTATTATCCCCCCCTCCCCCCATAAACAAAACGACTTTTTTTCTATACTTTTTTTAATACTTTCAACAATTGCTAGAAATTTTTGAAATTTAAATTGTCAGAATACTGAAAATAAGAATAAATGTATATAATATATTACTAAGTTAATATATTTGCATAGTTTTGTAAATTATAATAATTATAATATATAGCCAACATAAATCATTTTTCGCATACCGAAATGTATCCATTTTTCATAATTTCATATATTCCTATCATTTGTAATTCTGTCCGCTGCCTTTAGATACTGATCATAGTTAAAGAATCTCAAACATTTCTATATTGGATAAAAAAATATAAAAAGCATATCGTATACACAACAGCTCTACCGGTTTTTGTGTTAGCGAGAATTCCCTTTCAGAGGATATTAAACTGTCCATATTTTACATTTATTTTATTGTACAAGTTAATATTGCCACCGATTTAAAAAGATTGTAATTAATTGTTGTATCACAGAATTAATGCAAAATTAATTTTTTTAATACTTTTCTCAATTTAATGAATATTAATAAGGAAATAATGTCGTAAATTATTTCACTAATAAGAAGCTTTTACAAATAAGGTTATAATTAATTTAAATATTCTCGGTTTTCAAGAATTATTTGTAAGCTACACCTTATTAGGGTGTGTAAAAAAAGCAATATTTTGTTCCTTCGCTCTCATTACGAAATAAGTGAGTTTATGACTTAAAATTATTATTACTCTACAGTTCAATTTTAAGAGGTACCGCATTTAAATAACATTAAAAAATTATTCTTTATATCTTTTACCGCTAATCTCTTAACCGATTTTAGTACGGTTTTCACCAGTAGATAAATAATTTTTCAGAGTAGGTTCTTGGCTATATATAATTGTGCAAAAATTAAGGTTCTACAAAACATTTTATTATAAATTAAAGACAAGCCTGATTCCCAACTTCAGAGGGCTTTAAGTTTGAGTTTTTAGGAGTTAGTGCTCATTGAGACTGTTGATTTACTCATCGAGGACTATCAGAATACAAAGTTTCAAAGAGTTTGACCGACTGGGCTCATATCTAAAAAGATATGACCCCAGTAATGGATATTTTTAAATTAAATGTACTGAATTAGAGATATTTGTTGATATTTGATTAATACCATTTCTGAATATTAATCTATATACATTTAACTGTCTTACAGCGTGATTTGATGACAATCGGCCAATAGGTATCAAAATGGTGGACATTTAAATTAATTATTAGTATATTTATTAATTAATTATTATATTATCTTAGAAACTCCTTTACATTGTTTCAAATTTGATGATTCTTTATATCTTGTGTCGTAATACTTATCATTTTGTAATCATTAGCAAATGTCCATCACTGGTTTTATTATATCCATTACTGGAGAAAAACATAAACAAAATAAAAGACAATAATATAAAAAACAAACTATATTTACGGACTTTGGTAATTAAATTGATTAAATAAAGAGTTAGTTGTTTTATTAGTAACATGAGTTGATGAGAATTACAAAAAATAAGCTCGTCAATCACAGTAAACCTTGCACTTATGACGGCCATAACTGGTGCCAGTACCTTATCAACAAAAAAAAATTGAGATAAGGTGCAGTGGGGCAAGTGCATTAACGGGTTGTTTTTATTATAATACGAGTAAAATTGTAATAGCTAATATGTAGTGAACTACTAAAAGTTAATACCAACTTGTTTAAAAAGTTCACTACTCCAAAACTAAACAACGTATCTTGATGCAGTAAAAAGCATTTTATACTAGGCGTATTCACAATTCTGCTCTTGCCCCATAGCATATGAAATAATGCTTCAAAGCGTTTTTAACTACCGGTAATGCACTTGCCCCGAAAATGGGGCAAGTGCACTGTAGTAGACTTTTTTTACAATTTCCTATCATAATGCAAATATACAAAACAAATTGGCGTCCTATTCAATTTAAACTAGTCAGTAATAACTGCACAATCATTTGATACTGAAAATATTAAGTATTTATATAACAGATTGAAAATATATGGGTTCAAAATCCAACTACGCAAAACCCGGTCTGCACTTACCCCACTGCACCTTACTGGAAAATTCATTCAATCTTCCCTGAAAAATAAAATGACGTGTTACAATCAGAAACACAGAAACCAGCCCCCCAAAACGCTACTGTTGTATAGCTGACGCAAGTACCCGCGCGAATGATAACGCTCGATGACCGGTCGCGGGAAGCATCAGACGCATTCCAGTCGCCGCGGGTGATTCGGACCCCCGCCGCGTCCGGTGGTAGCGCCCTGGGTGTCACACGCCGTCCGATTAGCGGCCGCACCGCGCCTCCGCGGGTACTCGTCATCGCGCACCGTCCGTCCAACTCATACCGGATGCGCTATTTAATTACAGCCAGTGTTAATTACACCTTTATATACTTTATTGTCATAACAGTTGCGGTTTTTAATTTATGACCGGGGGTTCGTAATCACTTGTCGATTTGATCAGGTAGATACCATATAATTAATAAAAATGTTCATTACTTTTTAGTTTCTTATACCTTGTATATATATGCAGTGACAGATTTAGGCATGGACAACATGGGCTACTGCTAGGGTGACCAGGTCTCCGGTTTTAACCCGGAGTCTCAGGGGTTTGCACACTGGATCTTCGAGCTCAGGGTTTGGGTGCAATTTCTCCGGGTTTTGCAAAAAATTATGACTAAAAAAAAGGTCGTCAAAAATAGAGCATGGGGCACAAAAGTGCAGATTATCGTAATAAATTTTATGAAAATAAAAATAAAAAGAATGAAATTAAAAAAAATATCTGCCTTGGGAACCACGGGACTTTCTTATACCTAATCTAACCTAACCTAACAGTGAATTGTATACGTGATTCTTTGTTTATTAAAACATTTCTAACAAACTAACAAGATAGAACAAAATGAATAATTTTATATTTATATAACAAGTGATTTTTTTTAACGTAATAACTGAAAACGGATGTTTACTCTTGTAAATTTTTGGATTTTTGAATTATTTTTGAAATAAGAAAAAAATGTTTTAGATCAAAAATGTCGAGTATGTTATTATCTATAATTTATTCCCCATACATTTTTTTCCAACATTTATGATTTAGCCAGAAAGAATTTTTTTATGTATAATTATTTAGATTCACCTACACAGTTCACTCTCAGTATTACGTATAAGAAAGTCCCATGTTACCTACGGCAAATACACACACTGTTCAATCTGTGTAATACGTATAAGAAAGTCCCATGACACTCATGGCAGATATTTCTCCTCTGTTATGAACCATTTGAATTATAATTTTTTTTTTTTTTTAAATTCGTTTTACAAAAAAATGAATAGAACATAAATTATAGATATAGATATTGCCTACATTTTTTAACTTGACCATTTTTCTCTATTTCGCACTGTTTCAGAGTAATTCGAAAAATTAAAAAATCGACGTAGGTAAACATCCGTATCCGGTTGAAAGATCGTTTTCAAAAATAAGACGTTTTCTTCCCAGCCAAAAATTAATCTTAAATATAAAATATCAGCTTTCTACGATTTGTCGTATTTGAGTTACAGCGCTTACAGACAGACAGACAGACGGACACACAGACATCATGGCGAAAATAGTCAGAATGGATTAAGGGAAGGTCAAAATAGATAATTCCGTCAAAATCCGAGGTTCGAAAAAAATCGGCTTCACTATACTTACTTATACTAATGTATATTTCATATACATGGTATAAGAAAGTAAAAAATAGGATGACAAAAAATTGAATTTTATATTTGTTATTGATTTAAATTGGTCATTTAAATCAAAATTCAATTTAAGTCTATTTTTCTGGAAGCCCCTCGGTCACTTCTTGCCCCGAACCTCTAGTTACGGCCCTGATAGTAAACATACATCAACTAGTATTTGGCGAACAGCGCCCGTGAATTTATAATCTCGAAGAATGTAGTATTAGCAGAAGAATGCAAATTTCGTGGTTAAAATTATGATCTTGTATTAATAAATAGTTCGGACGCGACGGGTGCCGTGTTATAAATTGCGGTATTTCTTTCTCAGTTTTAAACATTACGATTTACATTAATACAGGTATAAGTGCATTTAATAAATATGTCGATTTATAAGTGAGGCATATTTACAATACCAATATTTACCTTGGTGATCGTTATTACAATATGGAACACTATATTGTGTATTTATTTACATATGTACATATATAAATCATTATATTATATATTTGGAATTTATGGAAATGTCTATTAAGGTACTGGCACCACTCTTGGATATGACCCCAATAATGGCTATTAATTAGTTGATATTTGATTACTACCATTTCGGAATATTAATCTATATACATGTAACTGTCTTACAGCGTGATTTAATGACAATCGGCCAATAGGTGTCAAAATGATGGACATTTAAACTAATTATAAGTCATTTATTTATTAGTTATTATATTATCATAGCAACTGCTTTACATTGTTTCAAATTTGACGATTCTTTCTTTTATATTTTTTGTGTCGTATTTTGTAATCATTACTGGTTTTACTTTATCCATTATTGGAGAAAAAACATAAACAAAATAAAAGGCTATGATTTAAAAAACAAACTATATTTGCGGTAATTAAATTGATTAAATAAAGAGTTAGCTGTTTTATTAGTAACATGAGTTCATGAGAATTACAAAAAACAAGCCCATTAATAAAAAAAAAAAAAAAAAATATATATAACTGGTGCTTTTACTTTGCATACATATCACAATACTTATTTAAATTCGTAACGAACGATTTTTTGGACATACTGCTGGAAAACTGAGAAACTGTGGTTCTTTAGTCAGTACTGCCTTAAGAGGGGGGGGGGGGGGGCAGGGAGACCGCCCGGGGCACCAGGCCAGGTGGGGCGGCGCACAATGGAGCATAAGTCACTTTTTGGGTTCAAATCAGTGTACAGGCTGTAATTTTTGTTTTTATCTTTAAATTTTTTGTCGATCAGTTAAACCCGATTAAGCAAAAAATATAGCTAAATATAAACAATGTTAATTTGTAAAAAAAAAATCGATTATTTGATAGCTGCTAACTAACAAATACTTATTCAGCAACCCAGAAAACCTTTAATAAGGTATTAGCTGAGATACTAACTAATCAACTTATTTGTTGATTTATCAATTTTAATTTGTTCATAATAGGGGAAGGAGGTCTCGACGGTCTTAGGGCATTTGATAGTCTTAAAGTTAATGATGTAAGCTATGTTTTAAAAAAAAAGTTTGAGTCTGTAGGATCGCGCCAAGCTGAGATATGAATTATTCAACTTATTTGTTAATTTATCAATTTTAATTGACATTTTCGGTAATTTTTTAACATATTTTTAGGGGGAGAGGGGGCGCAAAAATAAATCTCGCCCAGGGCGCCAGATTTGCTAAGGCTGGCATTGTCCTTAGTCACTTAAACTAAAATAATACACCTTAACTACAAAAAAAAACAATGGCACGTGTTTCAAATCACAAGAAGTCCTCATCAGGAGCCTATTATTTCTATATTTGCAATATATATGGCTTATAATTTGTTATGAATAATTGATATCAATATAAAGCTTTGAAGTAAAGAGGTGATTACAGTAAAGTTAAATAAATGTAAACGTCAGATGAAGAGTTGTAAGATATAAAATGTTTTTCACGAGGCACATGACACACTGCCGCTACCAGAATATGTTATATCTGAAATTACACCTTTTGTTGTTGCTCGTATAATACTTTTATACGTTTACAACGTGTCGTAAAAGAATTAAACTTTATTTCTTAATGGGTATTATCTGATTCATTTACATATGATGGTCTCATCCATAAACAAGGATAAAAAACAAGGATTGATAATAATATCCTTTATTATATGAACGGAATTTATAATCGAATTTAACGATCAACGCTATTCCAAGAGATTTATGTATGTTCAATCTTTATAGCTAGAATTACAGAAGATTGCTTCTTGATGTTGATTTTAATACTGAGTTGTTTACTTTAATGAAAACTTGAAATTTTATTGAGTCTGGTGCAAATTATTCTTTATATTATTATATTTATAATTTTATAACAGCGAAGATAATATAATTTAAGCAATTAGTGAAAATATTAAAATTCATCTCGTCTGATCAAATAAAAGAACAGTAAAGTTTATTATGGTGCAGTGTAGATTTAACAGCGTTTATCACTTTTATTGGGCGATTTTGATTTTATAAATTCTGGAATTATTCAAATATGTTCGTTTCAAAATAACTTAGAAGTTATTATAGTTTAAATATTATAAATTCTAAATAGTTTTAAAAATTACTAAATGGAAGCCAGAAATAATGACGAAATAAAATGGGAAACATTAATCAAATATTAATTTAGTTAAAAAATATTACTATTATTTATGTGTTGAAATTATATTTACTAACTCGTATTTTTTTTTACTTCCATCGAAAAATCGTGTCCGAGATAATGACAGATTCTGATTGTACTAACATCAAAACTTAAAGAAAAGTCAATTTCTCCGCATGGCGGCTGTGCGTGTGCCTGTGTGTCTGGATGTAGAATTTTCTTTCGTTCACGATAACCACTGTAAAAATGCACCGATCTGAATTATTTTTGAGGAAAACGTTTGTCTCAGTGAGTACTCCAGACCTATTGATTTTGGTGCTAATCGGATTAGGAGTTTTGAATTTTGTAACACTTTTCGTCTAAAAAGTGAACGTT
Organism: Sialis fuliginosa; assembly: GCA_961205875.1. NCBI lineage: Eukaryota > Metazoa > Arthropoda > Insecta > Megaloptera > Sialidae > Sialis > Sialis fuliginosa. The sequence goes on along the minus strand of OY540809.1, from coordinate 41,661,911 downwards.
GCGAGTATTATCTCACTAATTTTGGTAAGATTTGGTACATTTGTAGTTCAATTGAATCTAAGGGACATTTATTATTTGTACGTGCCTAAACAGCCATTGAAGGGGTGAAAAACACACTTGGAAACAAATGCAACTAAATTCAAATTAGCTGTTCTACGAATGTGCATTATGTTTTTGACATTAGGACATTAGAAAACTAATATTTATATACAAAAGGCAATAACAGTTGTAACCGTCGTAAGTATGTATGTTTTTTTATGTATTACGATATTTATATTCAGAGTAGTAGGTTATATAAATAAAATAAAATATTTAAAAAAATGTATATTTAAAAATTATTTAAAAAGATAGAAAGAACATGGTTCTCCATTCCGATATTTTTTTAATAAAAAATTCATTTTCATATCTGCTTTTTATTTTTATGGTAAGATGCATTGTGGCAGGGGCGTCCGCAAAAAAATTTCTATGGCAAAATTAAAAAATAATCCCCCAAAAACCTAGGTTAGGTAACCATATAATGTAAGAGCTTTTTTTGCTATCCACAAATTGTCTCCCAAATCCTAGTCACACGTATAACACATGGACAGATTTTAATGAAACTTGGTTTGTTGGATTTTAATAAAATTATGAAGGAGTGATATCTCAAAAACGTTGCATATTACGTAAAAATTGTAAGAGATTATTTTTTGTAGATTTTTAAATTTACATCATTACAACATTTACAGTTAAATATTCCCTAATAAAGATAAGATACTGGCACCAGATATGGCCGTTAAAAGAGCAAGGTTTACAGTTTTTGTGATTGACGGGCTTCTTTCTTGTAATTCTCATGAACTCATGTTACTAATAAAACAACTAACTCTTTATTTAATCAATTTAATTACCAAAGTCCGCAAAAAAAGTCTGCTAAATATCAAAAAAGATTGTAGGTAGATGAATCAATCAATGTAAATTAAGACAACTATTTGAAACACTAGACTTTTTGTAGATTTATTTTGCTTAACATAAATATTCCATTGAGTCAAGATCGAAGTCAAATATGAAAATATTATTTAAGTGTTTGAAGTAACACTTGAAAATATATTTAAAAATTATGCATATCTTCTTCTATTTACACGAAGCAATCGACAATAGAGAAAAATATTATCTTAAACAAAACAATACACTGAATTAATCATAGAAAAACATTTCGTTGAAGTTTCAAGGAACATATTTGGATTTTTATTATATTACAGTTACTTTTTTATTATTATTACTTCTAAATGTTATCAAGTACTTCACATTTTATTAGTTTATTTTGATATTGGGTAATAAGAAATTCGTGTATTTTATTGTCACTTAAGATAGACTTTCATCCAGTGATACTTAAGTGCGGATTTGGGAGTGTGAATGAAAACAACTTTGCCCTTAAAAAAACATCTTTCATGTGCTTCCTTGTGTATAAGCATATAAGGTACTGGCACCAATCTTGGATATGACCCCAGTAATGGCTATTTTTAAATTAAATATACTGAATTAGAAATATTTGTTGATATTTGATTACTACCATTTCTGAATATTAATCTGTATACATTTAACTGTCTTACAGCGTGATTTGATGACAATCGGCCAATAGGGGTCAAAATGGTGAACATTTAAACTAATTATTAGTATAATTTATGTATTAATTATTATATTATCATAGCAACTGCTTTACATTGTTTCAAATTTGACGATTCTTTCTTTTATATCTTTTGTGTCGTAGTACTTATTAATTTGTGTCCATCACTGCGTGCTCATTACTGGTTTTACTTTATCAGGGTGTCCACTTTCTGGAAAGTCAGGGAAGCCTAAAGTGGTCAGGGAAACTCAGAGAATGTATTCAAAATTCTGAAAAATCAGGGAATTTATAAATAAAATTTAAAAAGTCAAGGAATTTATTATAAATTCTTGGAAGTCAGATATTTTTCCAAGGCAGTTATACTTATTATTAATTTAGATTTTAATGATCTTTTTTTTGCTCCTCAACTTCAATTTTACACTTATTATTCATTTATAAAAGAAAAGAGTGTATTTTAAGTTGATGAGCAAAAAAAAGAAGGTCTTCAAATTTTATTTTTGCCCTTCTTGCCCCGGGGCCCCAGAGCCTCTAGTAGTCAGGGAAAGTCAGGGAATTTTATTTTCAAAAACCAGTGAACACCCTTTTTATCCATTACTGGAGAAAATACATAAAAGGCTATAATTAAAAAAAAACTATATTAGCGGACTTTTTAAATTAAATTGATTAAAATAAAGAGTTACTTGTTTTATTAATAAAATGCGTTGATGAGAATTGCAAAAAAAAAACCATAAATAAAAAAAAAACTTGCGCTTATAGCAGCCATAACTGGTGCCTTTACCTTATATGCGTGTAACTAATTAATGGCAAAATTCGAACTGATAATTCTATATGAACTACAGGTAAAATTTGATAAACAGATGTAAGTTTTTAATGGCGGCATATAATAAACCAAAACATCAGTTTCGTTTATACGAACATGTTCGCTGTACGCGTTTTCCAACATGGGAATCATTAACATAATGCTAATGATCTGTAACCATATAATGTAGACATTAGTTTTTATTAAAGTTTTTATTTTATATATCATCGTGGTTGAAACGTTCTTTGGTGCTTTAACTACCGACTGACACCTGGTGAGGATAGTTATGGTCACTGTCCAAAAATAGCGGCCAATTATTGTTATATTTACAATATTGTCTTCATATTATAGAACTGGTTTCATGTATAATATTATATTTACATTCGAAGGGTTAGTTATACTTGTGTATACAGTGTATTCCAAGGAAATTTAACATGGGGGCAATTAGAAGTGTTGTAGTAACCTTTGGTCAAATTTAACGATGTGTGATTGGTGCATTTTGAAATGCCGCCACAAAATTTAATAAAATAGTCATTAGTATTTTGTTTTCAAATTTATATCTGCTAAAAAATATTATTATAATTTTATCTAGGATGATTAAATTAATGAAATTAAAATTGAGAACAAAATACTGTTGATTAATTTAAAATTTATTAGTTAGTTTCGAGGCGGCATTTCAAAATGCACCAATCACACATCGTTAAATTTGACCAAAGGTTACTACAACATTTCTAATTGTCTCCATGTTAAATTTCCTATGTCTTAATCAACTTGGAATACACTGTATACAGGCTGATTTACATAGTATATTTTTGTGTATTTTGTATCATATAATATTCTACAAGAACCCGATTCAGGAAAAAATTAAAGAACAAAAAAATACTTGAAAAAAATCGACGGGCCCACTGGCCCCGTACACCCCTGGTTTAAATTATTATTATTTGATACTGGAAATCGATAACACTTATTAATACCAAACCCTGTATCAAATTTCGTAACTGTAGCAAAATGGGTTAAATAAACACTAATTTTGGGTAAAAGACTGTAGCTCCCTCACAAAGAATTTTCGGACACAGGTTTTTTACTTAAAATTACATTCTCGATCTACTGTAAATTTTTTTTACACTAATTGTCAATCATCCTGTAAGTCCAGTAATTTTAAATATTATTTCAACCAATCTGCGAAAAAAATTATAAAAAGTTATAAGCTGAATTTTTGTATACACCATCGTTGCGGTGTTTTAAATAACGTGTAAAAAGTCCCCAACGATATCGTGTCGGCGTTGCGAGATATTGAAGGTCTAATGTCACGAAAAACGGTTATTCGCGAATATCTCGTCTGTCCGTTAGTGCGCTTATCACTCGAGAACCAGAGATTTACATGGTTTATTTTTTAATTCATAGGTACATTCTCTGGCCAGGTTATAGGCTATATTTTGTTACGTTAGGTAACATAACAGCTAAGCAGTGACGATAATAGTAAATCAAGTCGGAACAAATTTTGCCGTCGACGCGCTATTTTGCAATACGCTGCCTAAACCGTTCAATATTGAACAAAATAATGCATTAAAGAACTGTGTAGAATCAAAAGATCCACATTAAAGTCAGCGACACCATATGTCTATCTTTTATATTTAAGCCACAGTGACTGCTTTTATGTTACAAAGAAAATTAAAAATATTTGGGTTCTGTTTACGTGGACTTACGACCTGCAAAACATTAATCTTTATCGAAATAAATGATTTCATCGGCATAAGTACTTAATGTAGATATAATTTTCCGTTTACAGCATCCAATTTGGTCGTATAGTTTAGAAAATATCTTGAAATATACATACGGAAATATATGGAAACCCGTGTCGCGGCGTGCGGTAAGAAGAGTGCGAACCAAGTAACAGTGGGGCAGAGGGAATGATCACAGACCGGTGTTCTTTTGATTGTCAATTGTTTATTTTGTTTTCAATAATTTACTTTTAAATTTAAATAGAACAAAAATTATTTTTATTTTTTGTTCTGATTTGTTTTTGTTAGGTAGGTAATTTAAGTGTTGTTAGGTTTTTATTACAATAATAACTAATCGTGTTTGTAGTTAAATAAACTATATATTTTTTAAATCCCAAACAATAATTCCGTAGTCCACGCGAGCGAAGCCTAAAGCCTGGTTTACACGCTACGATAAATCGTAACAATTCGATCGTTACGATAAATCGAAAGAGTGTGTACTGTTTACATGCAACGATTTCTTGTCTAATATTCATTGTCGACCGCGGTACACTCAGTTAGCTTTTGACATGGAGGAAGTACTGTTGTGGTCGTTATATGTATATCGTTTGTTTAGCAAGAAAGGTGAAAAGGTCACGAAGACCAAGAAGAAAGTGGAGCCGCCAGTGGTTGCTGAAGAAAAGGGTATTTTCTCATATAAAATTATTAAAAGAATTGCGAAATGAACCCAATGACTGGCGGAATTATTTAAGAATGGATGAAGAGACTTATGTTGAGTTGTTAAGGTTATTTTCTGCGTTTATTGTGAAAAATGATACTGTTATCGTAACAATGAATGGCTGCTATTTGTTTACACGTTCCAACTCCAATAAATCGCTACAATGTCCTGTTTACACGCAATGATAAATCGTAACAATTCAATCGTTACGATAAATTGTTACGATTTATCGTAGCGTGTAAACCAGGCTTAAGTCTATATCTAAAAGACAAAAGAATTGATACGTACTTTTTTGTATCGACTATTTATTATAATATGATAAATATACTATTGTCATTGTATTAACAATACATATTATGTGTAATGTAATATACGAAAATAGTCGATGAATATAAAATTAATAATCATATAGCACTTTCAATTCACGATATTATATAATTTTTTTCTGTCAATATAATTTATGATTTATCATAATTGTTCAATACATAATTAAGCAACTTTTTTCCCATTTGTAAACATCTCCAGAGAGATAATTTGACACACAAACACAAATAAACACATAAGTTTTTACGTACATTATTCACATATTTTCGTTCAATGATTAATTGTTTCTGAAGTCATGTCGATCATTCCATCACATGTAATATCTAAATATTAATGCGTCCTTACTATTCTTTCTTTCTATGACGTGTACATCACAAAGTGTTATAAATCTGGTTGTTCAAAATATTTACCTATATCGATTGTTTTATGCAGGGCTAAGAAACCGTTAATTTTTTCGTTCCGAAAAAAATAACGGTTTTTTCGGTTCAACTCCGAGTGATTAATTAAAAAAAAAATTATTTGTATTAAAAATGCTTTTTCTACCATAATTTAGAACATTTTATGGTACTTGTATGATAATCCGAACGATAATAATTGAAGTGGGAAATAAAATCATATTAACGCGTATATTTTAACATGTACTGAACCGAAAAACATATATTTTTATTTCGGGTCTGTTCCGGTTTTTGTTCCGGCAAAATTAATGTTTTTTCCGGTTTTCGGTTCAGTTCCGGTTCGAAACCCTGGTTTTATGCAAAGCTGTGTATGTAGTATGTACTTAAGTACTTTTTTGAGTAATTGTACATATAATTACATTAATTTGAAAAGTTATAAAGTATACTTGTACTTAAAAAGATACTTTGTACTTATACTTAATTACATTTATTGAAATACAATTTTACTTATGTACTTAAAAATGTACTAAAATAAGCTTGTCCAACCCGCGGCCCGCGAGTATCTTTGGTGCGGCCCTCATCGGATAGTTAAAAAAAATCTTATAATAATAACATAATGAATATAACACATAACACAACGCTAAAAGGATTCTACGATTTAAAAAATAAAATACAATGTTTTTAGAATCAAAAAGAAAAACTAGAGGTACCTTATTTGGAAGATCCTTATTAGTTGGCAGATTTAGCTTTCAAAAACTTAAAAAATAAACAAAAATAAAACAGATTTAAAAAAACCAAAAACACTGAACTGTATACCTAATAATTAAATTTAACAGTTTTTGAAGTCGGTTTTCTTTTTTCTTTATTAAAAAGTTTTTTATTGGCTTGGCACCGATTTCTAAAATTGTTAAATTTAATTATTAGGTATATTTCTCAGTGTTTTTAGTTTTTTAAGTCGATTTTATTTTTTTCTTAAAATTAAGTTTTTATTTTTCTCTTTTGAATGACGTATCTTCGAAGTCCATGGTCAGATTCCAGTATCGTAGTAAGAAAAAAATTTCGGGGGGGGGGGGTAAATACATTGAGGAATTTTTTAAGGTATTTTGAATTGAACTTTTTTCAAAACACTTTTTTAGAACACTGAATATTTCGGGGGGGGGGGGGGGGGGGGTCATGTGCGCCCCTTGGTAGATTGGGTTTATGCTATGCGGCCCAAAAGGTTCAAATACAATCCTATTTATAAGTGTATGTATTATATCAGTGTAAATGTAAACGTGTATTTTATTTTTTATTATGTCAGAATGTATTTTATTGCTTTTCTTTCAGTAAATTAAATAAATTTTTTAATAATATTTTTTCACATTTTTCTCAATATGCTCGCCCCCCCCCATTTAGTTTTATCACGCCCCCCACAGGTTGTGAAAATCGCCCTTATTCCTTCGTTAACTTTCTCAATCATCTTTTTTGCTATTCAGCATAGATCTTCGCTAGTTAGTAATATTAAAATGGTAGTATATAAAAAAAACGTCATATTTTGACTGTACCCGACATGAATAAATAATTATTTATAGATTTCACACAATAGCAATACATATCAACTATGACATCATCAACCATGACTGTGGTATCTTCCTCACCTTTGCAGCAAATCTCAAATAAAGGACTATATATAAATACATTTGTGACAATACCAATTATATCATACCGTGCGCTATGCATATAATAACGGCTACGGATAATTAGAAAGGTGTATGTGTGTGTGTGAGTGTGAGTGTGTATAAAGGTGGGTGTGTGTGTACGCGTCAATGCTGCTATAAATGAGGCATGATTGACGTACAAGAATGGACAAGTGAGAAGTGAGAGTGCAAGAGTCAAGAATGTTTAACACCAATATATCAGACATCTGCTTATTGAGCAGAGATTCTACATCAGTGGAATCTTGCCTGTGTTATATGTAGAGATTGGAAAAATAGTTTTTCAACTATTGCGTAAAAATGCATTTATTGTAATTTTTATTACATACCTCCACCGTTTTAAGAAAACTGGTTTGATTGAACACGATTTGAGATCAACTATTTGCAACTATTTTTAAACTATTTGCGACACTTTTTACTGCTTAGTTTGCACTTATTATTATCAAATCGTAAAAAAAACTATTTACCAACTATTTTCCGAGAAAAATTCAACTAGTAACTATTTCATTGAAAATAACAACTATTTTTCCAATCTCTAGTTATAAGTCAATATTTTATATGTATTGCTTCCTCACAATATTGAAGATACGAGAAGCTTTGTGATCGTTTTAGAATGAGAAAAAAATGTTCTCCGATTTCAAAATTTTAAATTGATCTTTCCGTTTCACGTCAAGACAAACACTTTTCGGCCCGTATCTGTCCGTTCGTCCGTCTGTCCCCTGAATCCTTGTCACACGTATAACTCATGAACCACTGAATCGATATTAATGAATCTTGGTTGGATGGTTGGGTCTGGCTTGAGGACAGTCCCATTTCAAAATCGTGTGTAAGGGGGAGGGGTGAAATCCAAATATTTATTTATTCAAGATATTTTAAGAACGACACATGTTACGTGAAAATTTTATATTTTGTAGAGCATTTAATTCCCTATAATATAGGTCTCCAACGTTTGTTGTAAAATATTCCCTTACAATGATTTATCTCAATTTGCTTTAAAAATCGTCATTTGTTTTTTAAAATAAATATTCGTTATTTTGGAAATAATCCGCTGGAAAGTCTTTAAAAAAATATAGTTTGTTTTTTTTCAAAATACTTTTTTATCTTTACACAATAATGAATTCTATCAATGTACAGAATAGTCTAATCAATTACGGTTTGTATTTGTTACAGCAGGGATGGCAGCGAGCCAGATGAGCCACCATCAAGCTGCTGGAGGAATGGGCTCCTATTACGCTCCGTATGGGTCTCTCAACGCCGCCTCCATGGCCGCGGCGTCCATGGCAGCAGCCGCCGCCCAACAATCCGCCATGTCTGCCGCGGGACTTTCTGCTGGACCACCTCAGGTAAATAACAACCTAGAATCAGTGCCGGGGCCTGTAGCAAATGTTATAAAGAGGCCATTGGCAGTGGCGTCGCTAGGGAGGGGGGTGTCCCAGGGCGGAAATCGATATCCCCCCCCCCCTCCCCCGAAAAAAGTCAATAGGATTTATTTTTTGTGCATAAAGGGTCGTTTACATTGAGCGAGCTTACAAGCTAACAAGCCAGCTAGTTACAAGCTGGCTTCTTAGCTTGTAAGATAGTAATGATGACACACAAAACTTTCCACTCGCTCAGTAGCCAACTAAATAGCGAGTAAACCACGTGTTGTGAATACATTTTATAGACACTGAAACCAGGAATCACCGAGATACTAGCAGCTAGCGAACTATCTACTATGATGACACAAGGCTAGTTTACAAGCTAACAAGCCAGCGAGTAAAGTAACCCGGCTTTCAACTTTTGTAGCAGATTGTTTACAAGCAGCTTGTTAACTTGTGAACATGATGACACTGAGCGAGTTTACAAGCTAACAAGCCAGCTTGTTAGCTTGTAAACTCGCTCAATGTAATCGACGCTTTAGGCGAGTGTCACCCTTTGTGAATTTTTTACGATAGAAAAAAAAATCAGTGGGCTCTATTTTTTTTTATAAATTGGACGGTTATCACCCCTTATAGACTTTACAATGACCAAAAAAAAGTCAATTGATTCAGATTATTAGACATTTTACCCCAAAAAGGGGGGTAAATAGGCTTTATTTTATTAACAAATGAGACAGGTGTCATTCGGGGCGTTTAATGTGGGCAAATTTAGAAAAATCGATTCGCCAATCAAAAATCGGAGTTTTAAAAATCGATTTTTTGATTAAATCGAATCAAGATTGGAAACCCTAAAATTAAAAATTAATTACTGTAGATTTGGACACCTCGTATCAATCATTGGACGGTAAGTGGTAAATCCAATAAGAGATATTTATCCGAAAAATCGCGGGGCCCGTAGCATTTGCTACTCCTGCTACATGGTTAATCCGGCACTGCCTAGAATACTATAAATATAAAATACTAGGTATACATAATAAATACATGAACAACTTTAAGGGGTTAGGCTACTCTAGAGGCTGAAAAAATAGGCTTTTTTAGGATTTTTTTTGAAGCGATTAATTTCAAAATGGCGGCAGTGCAGCGTTTTTCCGAAGACGTCTCCGGCCGGACAAACAGCTCCTGTAATTTTTGAATTATAATAAGCCAATTTTTTTTTATATATATATAATAACTGCTATAGATGTACGTAGATTTTTTTCGATATATTAATTTTTGGCCAAATGGCGCACTTCCAAAGTGGAAAGTGACAAATTTGCCTAAACAATCATCAGATAATTGTTAATAACAAATGAACTATGCAATATAAAAAAAAATCCTACGTACTTCTATAGACAACGTATTTTTCAAGATATATTCAATATTTCAAGTAAATCGGTTGAAAATTGTCTGTGTTATGTTTCCGGCCAACTTAAAAAATGCAGTTTTGAGATACACGCGTTTAAAGTTTTAAGTAGTAGAAAATCATGAATAATTTTGCAATACCTTTAATCCGCGATGCCAGCGGTCTTCTTCCAGATATTTTCGGTCTCTTGCTGTATGTATGTGTCTCTTTTGCACCTTATTGACCACAATACACTTTGTCACTCATTATAAAAACGAATCAATAACACTCACAAAACAAAAAAAAGTTTGCACAATTATCGATAAAAAACAAACCTGGCGGTCTTGTACTATACTTTGAAAAACAAGTACTTAGAGATATTTTCCGGCCATAATCTTTCCAGGTATCATTTTTGAGGTCCTAAGTGATCATTTAAAACAATAAAAAAAAATCGATTTTTTTTAAATCCTAGAATAGCCTAACCCCTTAATAAATTTAAAGCATGCTTGTATTTGTATTTTTGAACAATTTCAAAAAAATATTAAACGATGTAAGATTTGCCGCATAATGAGTAGTAAGTAGTAGCCTCATCAATTACCTCCAAAAGCGTTAAACAGTGTGTGTGAATTGAGACACCTTTTCTTGTTTACCCGGCGATAAGTTTTTTGTGTAAAACATACCGTGCTGTGTGCTGGTCAATCATTATTTAGAAAGAACCATTGATCGCGTTCAGCATACCTCAAAATGTTTATTGTATATTTTATAAAAAGATGTGACAGAAAATGAATTTTAAACAATTAAATTTTCATAAGTTTCATGTTAATAATTAAATATTTTGAAATACCTATATTGATTGAAAATTGAAATATAAAGAAATATTTCACTTCCAAGAAATGTAAAATATCGAAATTAATTATTATGATTGTTGCTAACCTATTTATTTATTTACTTTTGATTTTCATACAAATTCTAAGAAAGTTTGAAAATATAATTTTACACGATTGTCTCAATAACTACTGAACGGATTTTACTCCGGTTTTCACTAATAGGTGTATAATTTTTATATATTTTTTGTAAATTTCATGAAGTCGGAAAAACAATTCGTGGTGAATCGTGTGTTGTGGGCATGTCGGGTGGGCATGATTACTTTATGTTTGATTGAATTAATATCCCCGGGTAACACTGGGTCCAATGCGCTAGTCTAAAATATTTGCCCATTGCATTTACTGTATCTGTGTTTCCAATGCAAGATAATAGTAGATATATTATACCACAAGTCAATAATGATAGCTATTATTACCAAGGATAAATTTCGAACCGAGCCGCGTAGCGGCGAGGAAGAAAAAATTCCGAGGTAATAATAGCCATTATTGCGAGTAGTATACTGTACTATATCTACGACTATTTGAATTACTTTCATAAAACACAACTGAATACAAGTAATGCAAGCTTCAACATAAGCATTTTTGTTCTAACCTCAAATTAATATAAATTAAATAATACCATGGAAACAAAATACACAAATGACACAAACTCTGTGATGTATCAAAAAATTTTATTTACCAAAAAAATTAAAATTAGTAATATTACACTTAATAAACTGAATAAGTTTTGTACTGTCAACAACTGTACAAGTAATAGACTCTTTATTTTTATCCATCTCAATTTAAATACACAAACACTAGTGGTGGATTGCATAAAGAAAAAAATAACAGAGCATTAGTTAATTGCTCAATTAACTAATCGTTCGTTGCACAAACGAAAATATCAGACCGATTAACTAATTGCCACAGAATTACAAGATTTTCATATAAATACAGTACACAAAACGTCATGTAGAAAAAAAGTCAACTGTCAAATATACGAATTACAATCCACGCTATTTTAGCTTCTATCGCATTTTTCGCATGTCATCACGTATACGTTGCACTCATTTTAATAAATTTTTTAGACTTTAGAGTTTGTGTATTTTGTTTCCATGGTCATTATTTCCTCTTGTGCACCAATCACAATTTCTCAAATTATTAATTATTCCCTCTGGGATTAATATATAGCATTATATAGTAAAAACTGCGTATGTTATACATGTATTACATATAAGTCGTGGATAAAATACATTTATTCGAAGTAGAAAAGTTTGACCGTTACTGATAAATAGTGTTTTAACTAACAGCAGCTGACGTATGGACAGGGCCTGACTTGCACAGTCATCTTAGGACGATCACTCGTGGAACAAGTCATTCGTTGCGCTCAATCATCAACCAAAATAAAACACTCGTATATCGAGGGGCGGTCGTGGTTATTGTACTTGATAACATTAACATACCTCGTTCTTGGACCATTGTGTTGTTATTCTCATGCAGTGGCGTAGATAGCTATATGACCAGGGCCGTAACTAGAAGCTCGGGGTAAGAGGTGGCTGAGTGGCCCCCAAAATATGCAAAATAAAAAAAAAATTATTATTATAATTTTGAATTGAATGACCTTTTTTTTTCATATAGTTATATAATAAACTGTAGTTAGTGTACTCCTTATTACAAAAAAAGGTCATTCAATTGAAAATTAAGCAATAACTGAAAACCTTTTTTTTTATTCTTAATTTACCCAATTTTTCCTATTTACTTTTACTATTTTGTTCATACTAGAATAGTTTTAAAAAATGTCTTTGAGTTTTCTCATGAAGTAGACTCATGGGGAGGATTGATCCCCTTAATCCCCCCCCCCCCCTATCTACGCCACTGTTCTCATAGTCCGAGATGTGAGCGACAAAATATTGCAACTACTTTATAAAGGTTGATTTTTTGATATTATGTCACATTTGTGGTGTAGAGATACAGCCTGCCGTCAGTCAGCTAGTTTCGTTAGCGTTTGAGGCGGAAGCGGCTTTATTTTTGTAAAATATCGATACATGAAAATTTATTTGTGAGCAGTATACTAAGTAAAAACCCCTTTTATCATAATCAGCCTTCAAAATCTTACAACTGGGCGCGTCAGCAGCGCGTTAAACTCGTTAAGTAAACGCGCTGCTGACGCGCCCGGTTGCAAGATTTTGAAGGCTGACTATGATAAAAGGGGTTCTTACTTACAATTAGTATACTGCTTATAAATAAATTTTCAGATTTTATAAAGTAGTTGCAACGTGTACCGATTTTTTACAAAGTTAAAACCACCCCCGCGCCAAACGCTAACGAAACTAGCTGACTGACGGCAGGCTGTATCTCTACACCACAAATGTGACGTAATATCAAAAAATCAGCCTTTATAAAGTAGTTGCAATTTTTGGCGCTCACCTCTCGGACTAATGGTATTTCGAATAGACACACAGAATTTTTACACTGACTAATTTTAATTTTTAGCGAAACTGTAGTTCAGTTCAGATTAGTGATTTTGGTACATTTATTTTTATTGGAAAAAAGAAATTTGGCGATCTTTCAATAATATTTTTAAAACTTTGTATTTTTATAATAGAACCTGCGCTTCGAACCGGAACTGAACCGAAAACCGGAAAAACCGTTATTTTTTGCCGGAACGAAAACCGGAACAGAACCGAAATAAAAATATCGATTTTTACGGTTCAGTACATGTTAAAATACGCGCGTTAACCTGATCTTATTTCCCACTTCAATTTTCGTTCGAACTATCATACAAGTACCATAAAATATTCTAAATTATGGTAGAAAAATTTTAGTTTATACAAATAATTTTTTTTTAATTAATCACTTGGAGCTAAACCGGAAAAACCGTTATTTTTTGCGGAACGAAAACCGGAACCGAACCGAAATATATTTTTTTGCTCGAACCGGAACGAAAACCGAAACGAAAGAAATAACGGTTCGAAGCCCTATTTAGAACTTATAGGAGTTTTACTGTAAAACATTAATCTATCTAATACACCAAATAGGTATGTATTTGCAGTTGTGTGGCGTGTATAAGAAGTGGTGGTCGCGCCGTCGCTAAGTGGTACATAATCATTCCCGCTCCATTGTTCTGGCTGCAGTGATATATAGAGACAAGTCCCCGCAATGCGACCATCGAGATTTATTCAAACACAAACACACACACACACACACCTTCGCTTTGCAATAGTGTGTGTGTATGCTATGCGGAATCGTATTAACTCTTCAAATAATTGTCTCTTTACCTTGTTAAAAATAAATCATATAAACTCAGAAAAATATTAACTTTTTATAATACGTTATTATATACATATGTATAGAGAGATCCATTAATTTTTTTTTAGTCCATACGTCGTTTTAAATGCAATATAATACATTTTTATAGTTTTTAGAATTTTTATCTATGTATCTATGATTTTACTGAACCATACTTACCTCGGGTTGCATAAAGCAAAATTAATTACAATTAGTTAATCAGTTGTTTTAAAACCATTATTACGTTAATTCTAAAAAACAATCACGGTTATGATATATGATATATGATTATGATAATTTTTTTTACTATACCATTGAAATGCTTTTAAAAAAACATCTGCCAAGTAAATGCACAGTGCTTCCTCGTGCTAAATTCACTAAAACCGATAGTGTTCAGATAAATTGCCTGGTATTGGTTAACCATTTAATTTTTATACAAATTTTACTAAAAAATCTTAGTTCAAATTTTTTCTTAAAACGCACCTGAATATTTTTTCATATATTTTTAATTTTTTGACAATTTCAATCTAAATCTAAATTTATGCAAATGTCAAAATGACATTTAAAACGTCAAAGTGACATTTAAAACGCCAAAGTGACATTTAAAACGTCAAAATGACACTTAATATAGCCAATCAAATATCAATTTAGAAAAACAAAACACGAATTTTTAAAATTAATTTAGATAAATCTTTGTAAGGGAATAATTTACAACAAACGTAGTAGACCCATATTATAGGAAATTTAATTCTCTACAAAAAATATTCTATAAAATTTTCTCGTAACATGTGTCGTTCTTGAGATATCTTGAAAAAAGAAATATTTTGGGGTGTCACCCCTCCCCCTTACACACGATTTTGATGATTTTGAAATGGGACCGTCCTCAAACCAAACCCAACCATCCGACCAAGTTTCAATAATATCGGTTCATGCGTGTGACAAGGATTCAGGGGACAGACGGACGGATACACGGACACACGGACACACGGACAGACAGACAGACACGGAACGAAAAGTGTTTGTCTTGACGTGAAACGGATAAATAAATTTAAAATTTTGAAATTGGAGAACTTTTTTTTTGTGTCAATCTGAAACGATCACATAGCTTCTCGTATCTTCGATATTGCGAGGAAGCAAAACAATGTTTTTATGTATGTAACACTTTCTTCTAGGGTGTACAGTTTTTGCGTTATACAGAAAAAACGAAAAATTCGTAAAATTTTGAGAGGTTTTCACCCCTTAAATGGTCGTTATCACTCATATAAAAAAATACATGTCCCTTAGAATTTATTGGACTATTAGTATACGAAATTGCAACAAAATCGGGAGAGAGTCACCTCGCGAGTTATTGGACTTTTTTAAAGATAAATTTGGTCGGACTGACCAAACTGCCAAGATATGAGCTGGCCGACCGAAAGGTTTTAAAAGTACATTGTTATACCTTTAATTTGGCATATAATTCAGCCTGAAACTCGATGACGTAAAAGTGTCCTTAAAATAACCCCCCTCTTTTGGTCAGTCTGCATTACCTGCCAAGATATGAACTGGCCGACCGAAAGATTTAAAAAGTACATTGTTATAGCTTTAATTTGGCATATAATTCAGCCCGAAACTCGATGACGTATGTTTTGGGGGTTGATGGCTCCCGGTCTATTATACTTATTACTAATTTTGATTTTAATGACCTTTTTTTTGCTTTTCAACTTCCATTGTACACTTATTATTTAAGTGTATAAATTTAAATTGACGAACAAAAAAAAGTCTTCAAATTTTTTTTTGCCCCTTGATCACTTCTTGTCCCGGGGTCCCCGAGCCTCTAGTGGTCATGGAAAAGAATCTGTGGTCAAGGAAAGTCAGAGAAAAGCCAGGGAATTTTATTTGAAAAAACCAGTGGACCCTGATTTAATTAAACAAGTGTCCAACGCTGGAGTATTGTCCGAAACTGGTGCCAGTATCTTATCCAGTTCTGGTCTATCAATGATCAATATTCATTAGTTGATAAATTATTTACAATATAAACTAATCGATATTTTATTATTTACAGGTTGTTACATCGATGGATGCAATGAAATATTCGATGGAAGCAGACAAATACCGTTCTGCATATATGCCACCTTCATCTCTAGCCATGTATTCCGACCCCAAATACATGGACGGGTCCTCCAAAAGCTACCTAGATCGAAGTTACCTAGACTCATCAGCACTAACAAAGGCTTACTTCGAATCGTCAAAATTATATTTCGATTCTACCGCCAACTCGAAATACAACACCGATCTCAGTCCAAGATATGATTTCAGCAAATCGTATTCAACGGAACAATCTTCGTCGGCAATGGGTTCAGCAGCATCCCCCAGGTCAGTAGATTCCCCCGAAGTGAAAAATAACGAACGGCATGATGCTACATCAACGGAATCTAGTGGTGCTTCGACGTCTTCTCCGTCGGCAGCAAGTCCAGGTACTATGTCTAGTGGGTTGCCTGCGGGGTACTATGCACAGAGCATGGCCAGCATGTCGGGCTTGTTGCCCATGTCGCAGTATGCAAGTCAACATTACCACCAGAGTAACGCGGGTCCACCACCTCCGTCGGCGGCGAATGTGGCACCATCTCCTGGTGCTGAGTTTAGGAGACCTTTAACAGTGATCTTCTGACCCGATAAAGACTTATGAAATGTGTTATAAATACTTTAAGTAATTTTTGTTTGTTTTTATATTTGTAATTCGTATATATATGAACAAACTGTTTTTTTTTTTTATTTCTTCATATTTTATTGAAATTCGTCGATAGTGTAAATTATATGTTCCCCTTGTAGATTATTTATTTTGATGTAATTAAAATGTAATTTAAGAATGTTGAACTTATCAATAATTTTGATTTGATATTATTGTGATCTTAATCAATTTTTTTTTTGTAAAATGATTTAATAAGAATTTTAATTCAGTCGGTTATTTTTTTAAACCGAAAAGAAAACTTGGTATACATTTTTATTTTTCTGGTAAGGTACTGGCACCAGTCTTGGATATTTTTTTATTAAATGTACTGAATTAGAAATATGTGTTGATATTTGTTTACTACCATTTTTTAATATTAATCTATATACATTTAACTATCTTACAGCGTGATTTGATGACAATCGGCCAAAAGGTGTCAAAATAGTGGACATTTAAACTAATTTATTTATTAATTATTATATTATCATAGCAATTGCTTTACATTGTTTCAAATTTGACGATTATTTCTTTTATATCTTTTGTGTCGTAGTACTTATCATTTTGTAATCATTAACAAGTGTCCATCACTGCATGCTCATTACTAATTTTACTTTATCCATTACTGAAGAAAAAACATAAACAAACTATAGTGAAACTTCAGTATCCGACGTACACACAGATTTCATATTTTTGTTTGTTGGCAATACTTTATTTGGGTGATGCGCGAGCATATGAGTTGTGTCAGTGACTGAATGGTGCTCAAACGGTGAAATATATGCGACCGCCAATACATTGTTATACAGTGTATTTCAAGTTGATTAAAACATAGGAAATTTAACATGGGGGCAATTAGAAATGTTGTAGTAACCTTTGGTCATATTTAACGATGTGTCATTGGTGCATTTTGAAATGCCGCCACAAAATTTAATAAAATAGTAATTAGTATTTTGTTTTCAAATTTATATCTGCAAAAAATATTATAATAATTTTATCTAGGATGCTTACTTTAATTTCATTAATTTAAAATTGATCAGTTAGTTTCGAGGCGGTATTTCAAAATGCACCAATCACACTTCGTTAAATATGACCAAAGGTTACTACAACATTTCTAATTGTCCCCATGTTAAATTTCCTATGTCTTAATCAACTTGGAATACACTGTATAATATTATATTAATAAACTCATTATGTTTATCAACATAATATAACTGATTATTATTTTTAGTATATTTTTTGCTATTTACATATTACAATAAAATATAATATAGTATAATAATCAGTTATTTGTTGATAAACATAATAAGTAAATTTATTAATACAATATTATATTACAATGTATTGGCGGTCGCATATATTCCACCGTTTGAGCACCATTCAGTCACTGACACAACTCATATGCGCGCGCATCACCCAAATAAAGCATTGCCAACAAACAAAAATATGAAATCTGTGTGTACGTCGGATACTGAAGTTTCGCCAAAACTATATTTGCGGACTTTGGTAATTAAATTGATTAAATAAAGAGTTACTTGTTTTATTAGTTACATGTGTTCATGAGAATTATAAAAAAGAAGCAGTAAACCTTCCTTCAATAGTGGCCATAATTGGTGCCAGTGTCTTATTTATTTATATCATATTCATAAACATTTTTTCAAAGAAAGATTTGATATTAATTATCAATTCTATTTTTATTTTATTGATATAATACAATTGATTTTAAGTTCTGTTAACTCTTTGTTATTTTATGTATATGTAAATTAAATATTAATGTTGGATATATAAAAAATACTCACAACAATATCAATTCTATTAAATAAAATGTACTTTATTTAAAAAAAAAATTAATCCATATTTAATATACTTATAGCTACCCAAATATTAATATAATTAAATATGCAACTATATGTAATAGTTGGAAAAACTTTACTTTTGGAGATTTAAAATCAAAACTTGACAAATTATTATTATGTTGTAGAGTTCATATTGACAAAAAACAATAACGATTTTTCAGCAAAAAACAGTGGCGGTGCGCGAGCTATATTCATGTGAGATGGAAAATTTTCCCCCGCCCCCTCCCCTTGCACTTTATGCTAAATGTAAAAAAATTGAAGACTTTTTTTTCGAATTTGCCTCTGGCAATCCACAATTTTGCGCCTTTCTAGTAATTTTGATGACCTTTTTTTTTGTTGCAACCTCAAATTGACCGCCTCCATTCCACAATTTTGCCGCCCTTAACAAACTGCCAGCCAGGGCAAATGTCCCCCCCCCTCGGTACGCTACTGAGTCCAATGACAGTTTATGTTTAGATCAAACCAGTGGCGTAGTAAGTAAAATTGGGGGGGGGGTTAAATACATATGAGTTATTTTTTTTAAAGGTATTTTAAACTGATGTTTTCTAAAAACATACGTTTTTTTAAACACAGAATATTTGGAGGGGGGGGGGTCGTCCCCGAAACCCCCCCGTTACTACGCCACTGGATCAGACATATTCGACATAATATAGTCAGTAGAGAATAGGCATGATGCCTAATTTTTAAAAACTATTTTATAATGATATTACGTGTCTCCTATTTCCAAAAAAATACTTATTTCTGCATAAAATAAAGGTTAATCACAAAAATTGACCCTTTTAAAACTAATTTTGAATTTGACGCCAAAACGCTCGCAAGTGTCATGGCGCATTTTTGACGTCACGCCTATGTAAACACTCCTTATCAACAGAAATAAATCCTTGTTTTATCACTAACGTTTCTCGGTTTTAGTTTTAAAAAAACTGAGCAAATTGGTAATTTAAAACCACAAAATAATTTATAA
The DNA here is from genome assembly GCA_961205875.1 of Sialis fuliginosa. Taxonomy (NCBI): domain Eukaryota; kingdom Metazoa; phylum Arthropoda; class Insecta; order Megaloptera; family Sialidae; genus Sialis; species Sialis fuliginosa. Next base: position 41,642,246 of record OY540809.1, on the reverse strand, counting down.
ACAGTGCAGATATTAATAAAACAAAAATTATGTTTACTTAGCCGTGACGTCATCCACTCTGACTGGTGTTTTATCTAACATGGCGGATTGCTGTATTTTGTGTTTTTATTTTAACAATCTCGCTTTTAATATAAAAATAAATACATTTTTTAGAATCTTTTTAACCTATTTCATTATTTAAAATCATAATTTCAGTGATACTTTGTTACTGGCATCATGCCTATAGGCCTTTCGAAAGACACGACAAAATCCGAATGTGTTTGATCTATGATAGCAACTTGCATAGCCTCACCTGAATATTGTTTGAGAACCGCTACTGCAAAAAGTAATATTATAATTTTAATTAATGTTAAATATGATCAATACATATCATTATTTTATTAGATATCCAATTTGTTTAATTTCATCGTTTTCAAAAGTAACGAAATTTTGTGATAAATAGCTTTGTATATTTGTGAGTATTTATTAACATTTTTAAAAGATGTATGTGTTAATAATTTAACTATGTAAATAATTTATAACTGTATATAATTTTTGTTAGTGTAAAAACCCTTTTAATTGCGTTACTTTTGAATTATTATTCTGTATGTATTAAAAATACAAAATGGGATAAATACAGATGGAGCTTGGTATAACGTATACATACATACATACATTTATTTGTACCTACTTGCAATGTAAGAAAATATCAAATATTGAACATTATAAGGTACCTGCGGCAAATAAAACCCATGTGAAAAAAAAAACACATTTGCAATAGTTAGATCGGTCTGGATTTTTATATACACATAGAAGGTACTTATACAAAGCTAACTACACACCGACTAGTCTCTCGCCGCGCTAACTTTTCGGTACCTCTGAGTTTGTTGCGAGAGAAGGTGACGAATACTTAATTTTATAAAAACAACCAACAAATAATCATAATTTTTGTTAAAAAATACGCAGTATGGTATGTGTTTTTTATAATTTTTTGTGTGTGGAAATCGGGGGGGGGGGGGAAGTTTAGTATTTTAGCAAACAAACACCTTAGTGATTTTTACCAAAAAGATCAAGAATTTTTTGGTGGATATTATTTGCAAAATTCACCTTAAAAAAATTGTTTTTTCTATCCTTAATAATTGAGTTATACTTAAAAAAAAATATGCAAGTGAGGTTAATATAATAAGTATGTGTCTACCTAAAATTTGATTATTATTTCAATTAAGTGAAGAAAATAATAATCCCTAAAAAATAACGTAACGATTTTTAATCGATTTAAAACATGTTTTTCAAATCATATTTCAAAAATAAATTACTACTTGGCGCCCCTTGCAAGCGCCATTTTTGAGTTACAAAAAAATCGGGTCAAATCCCATATCTACATACATACACACCAGACGCCTTGGTATAATTTTTTTTTTTATTTGCTTAAAGGTCCTTGCAGATCAAGGTTAGTAAAGTAATAGGTTGCCTCATAACTCTGGCGGGGAGTGGCATGAGAGGGGAGAACGCGTCATCGTGAGGAACTCTTTGACATTATAAATGGCTGTCAAACTATATTTACTCTTTATTTTAGTTAAGCTGATTTATTGTAAGTTGTTTTTAAATATTTTCATTTGATATTGATAGTGTACTGAGTTTTAAATCTAAATTTTTATTATTTTATTATTATAAATAATAGTTTTAAACAAGTGTTTTTTTATATGTAACCAACAAATGTATTTTCTTTAAGCATTGATTTCTGACATCATTTTAAAGTTTTTATGAAGAAATATTATATATAATAATTTGTGCTTCTGTAATAAACAATAATATTTACTTTTTTTAAATACAAATATCCAAAAATTCGAAATAATTTGAAAAAAAACTTAATATATGAAACAACGTTTAAAGGTTCCTCAGAGTGACGTCATCACACGCAGCCGCTGATTGGTCAAAAAGTTATGAGGCAACCTATACATATACTAACCTTGCTTGCAGATGACATTTTTGATTTAGAAAAAATAAGAAAGTAGTTCAAATTTTACTAATTTGTTTAAGGCCCCCTCTAATTTTTTTTATTAGAGGGCATCATTTTACATATTTACATGTTAGGTAATATCTTGATTTGACTGAAAAGACGTAACCCGAAGAGGTAACCTCAAAAAAGAAAAATAAGATAATTATTAGAGGTGTACCAAAACTCACGATGTTGATTTAAAGTGAATATTTTAACGGCACTACTATTATATTATTATTATTTTTATATTATATTATTATATATTAACACTATAAAATTGAGCCGTTGATTTTGAAAGTGGCCTAACTCCATTTATGTTTAAACTGAGATATTAAAGAGTTTGCGTTTCAATACAATTGAAAATATACGTGTAAGATATCAATGTGCCACATTGATTAAGTGTTTCTAAGGGAGTTAAATTTATAATTATTATTAAAATAACCCCAATTATTAAATGAATAATATGTGTTTTTTTACCACAAATGGAGTTAGGCCACTTTCAAAATCAACAATTACGTTTGTTATTAATTTAAAGGAACTCAACTCCATTTGTAGTTAGTTAAAATGCTTCAAATTAAAAAAAAAAACTCATTTTAATTTATATTATTTCTTTATAACTCTTAAAAAAACTATACAATTCAGGAAATCTAAGTATGTATACAGGCTGATTTTTAAGTCTTGAGATTGTTTAATATCTGGAAAACTATGGATTTTTAGGGAAAATATTTGGTACAACAGTTTCAGGATTTAGAGGGGCAAAATCAATGGAGTTAACAATTTTGACCTTGAGTGGAGGTTTGAAGGTCATTTTGGGATCAACAATTTTTTTTCAAAGGAAATCTATTAATTTTTTTGAAGATTCGTATTTTGCAGAAAAAAAGAAATAACTTTTGTCTGAAAAGTTTTATAAAAAATTTCAATTTTAACATATTTTTTTTAATTTTGTAACATTAAAAAAAATTTTTTTACTTCACAAAAAAATTTTTTTGATGTAAGAAAAATTTTAAAATTACGTTAAAATTGAAATTTAAAAAAAAAACTTTTCAAACAAAAGTTATTTCGATTTTTTTACAAAATTCAAATCTGCAGAAAAATAATTAAGTTTCTATTTAAAAAAATTTGCTGATCCCAAAATGACCTTATACACACGTTAGTACAGTCAACAAAAAAAATTTGAAAAATGGAGTTAGGCCACTTTCAAAATAAAATTACATTCGATCGAAAAGAACGTATGCTATACAAATAATTTAACGAAATTATAGCTATACAAATAGTTTTATGAAGCTATAAAAATTGCAGAATATGTAGAAACCATAATTTTGTATAATTTAATGTATTTTCTTAATGAAATACCATATACAACAATGTTATATTAATTTAAGATAATAATCTATGTATTTATATTTAAAATATAATAGTAGTGACGTTAGACGTGAATTCCGGGACACCTTTAATAATTATTTACTTTTATGAATCAGACCCATTCTGGATAATTATTGACGATTATAATTATCATGATAATTTCACGCCCTGTTAATAAATATCTACATATATATATATATATATAGAACACTAGGTATATACACAAATATGAAATAGTATTATTAACTATATAATGTTTACCCACCACTGTTTATTTTCACAGAATAAATTAAACACGTTATACTATGCTTCTACTGTATATTATTATTGTAAACAGCTGAATACTGAATTGATTAAAATGTTAATTAGTTTTATGAATTGGGCATTATTGGCATGTAATAAATATTTCTATCAATCAAGTATCCACTGTAGAAACGAAATATATTAATCAAAATCAGTTACGAAAGATACAATAAAGAAATGATTGGACAATATGAATGTTTCTTTTACCTCTCAACTTATCCAGACATTTAACATAAGTAAGTACACTTATTTAGTTTCATTTGATATCGTTTTGTATTAGTTCATATTATAATGTTATTCAAAATTGCAGCTTTTCTTATATACATACTTATCCGCCCAAGAGGAAGTTTTAATTTAAATTTTTTAATTTAAAAAAAAAATTATTTTATGATTAGAAATTGGAAAAATAGTTTTTCAACTATTGCATAAAAATGCATTTATTGTAATTTTTATTACATATCTCCACCGTTTTCAGAAAACTGGTTTAATTGAACACAATTTGAAATCAACTATTTGCAACTACCTTTCCAACTATTTACAACACTTTTTACTGCTTCGTTTGCACTAATTATTATTAAATCATAAAAAAAACTATTTATCAACTATTTTCCGAAAAAAATTCAACTAGTAACTATTTCATTGAAAATAACAACTATTTTTCCAATCTCTATTTATGATTAATGTAATGTTTGGGGGGGCTGTGGAGAATGGCATGGATAAAAACTTCTGCAATGGGTATATTTTATAGTTCATAACAAAGGTATACACCGCGCGGCAGAAATTTTCATTCGGTATTTTAGATTTTACATTTTAGATTATAGCACCGAAGCCCCTACATAAAAAATTCTGCCATGATGTTTTTATGTAAGTAAATAAACATTTTTTTATTTGTTATCTGATTTTTTGGGTCGAAATTTTGAGGGCCCCCTGTAATTAAAACCATACGCAAAAATTTCTGCCGTATATCCAAAACATCTTTAATTGGGATCTACTTTTTTGGTTAAAATAATAATAAAAAAGGTTGTAGAAAATTTAATTATCTGTTTAAAATGCGAAAGACGAGGTTGATTGAACATTCCATTAATTAAATTCAAAGTGTTTACAAAATCCTTGTAAAACAAAACTTTGGGTCCTTGGTTGAGGGTGTTCTGGAGCAAACTTTGCTAGGGAGTTTTCAGGAAATATACATCACTGCAGTGGCGTAGTAAGAAAAATTTTCGGGGGGGTTAAGTTTGAGGTTCCCAAAATATGCGAAATTATTATTATAATTTCTAATCTTATGACTAAAAAAAAAAAAAAGGTCACACAATTGAAATTGAATTATGAATTAAATGAAAACAAATAATTAATAGTTAGTTATTGAAGACCTTTTTTTTTTTTTAGTCATGTAACTAAGTGCGTTTAACTATATGATCACAAAAAAAATAAAAAGGGTCATTCATTTCAAAATTATTATTATTATTTTGCATATTTTAAGTACATTGAATATTTCGGGGTCGGGGGGGGTGGGGGGTATTTTCACAAAAAAGTCATTCAATTCAAAATTGTAATACTAATTTCATATATTTTAAAAACATTTAATATTTCGGGGGGGGGGGGTTTATTTTCACAAAAAAGGCATTCAATTCAAAATTGTAATACTAATTTCATATATTTTAAAAACATTGAATATTTCGGGGGGGGGGGGGGGTCGACCCCAAAACCCCCCCGTTCCTACGCCACTGAATCACTGTTTTAATTTGGCACCTCATACATTTTCCATGTACTTTTTCCTTTATTTCCTACAGGAAAAAAAAAAGTACATGGGTTTAACTACCATTAGCCCATGGGCTAATGGTAGTTAAATCGGTGCATATTTGTCGTTATAAGTTATACATAAAAAATGGTATCCGGCGAGTTTTTCGAAACACAATTATCCGAAACACAATTTTCCGAAACACAATTTTCCGAAACACAATTTTCCGAAACACAATTTTTCGAATCACAATTCTTCGAATCAACAATTTTTCGAAAAAATTAAGTTTTGGGTTTTTTGAATTAAGTTTTATTTATACAAAATTTGATAAAGGTATAGAAATGAGAAAGAATAAAGAAAAAGCAAAACAATTTTACGTTGTTCAAACTTTTATTTATTAAATAAAATATAAAGTAAAGTAATATTTGGACATTTTACGAAGTTGTATTTGCATGTTTTTTGAAAGTTGGTTTATTAATAAATTCAATTTAAGCGATTTTCTTTTATGTTTTTTAAATCCCAATAAATGTTCTTTTTGACGCGTATGTTATTATTAACATTAAACAAAATTAGTTTATTGATGAGAGGATTAGCCAGCCCTCTTACAAATTGCATATGTACTAACATATGCATGTATGTACCTAAATAAAGTAGGAACATGGCTTTTTGTTTATTAAATATATCGTAAAATGTCCAAATATTACTTTACTTAATATTTTATTTACTAAATAAAATTTGAACAATAAAACTTAATTTTTTTTGAAAAATTGTTCATTCGAAAAATTGTGATTCGAAAAATTGAGTTTCGAAAAATTGCGTTTCGAAAAATTTACACCAAACCATAAAAAATATATATGTACATACAGACGAATAAAAAACCTACCTTTTAATAAAATAACCTAACCTAACCTAACCTCCCTTTTTTTGAAGTGAATAAAATAGTAAACGCGCGAGATTAAAAAATCAAAACTATATCCCCCTATTCCTAAAAATAAATAAATAAAACAAAAAAAAAACTGAAATAATATTATAAAACATAACAGAGGAATATACACACGTCATTTAATTTTAAATGTCCATTCGTAGCAATACCAAATAAAGTCGAATACAAAAAGGGGGTGCAATTGTATTTTCTGTGTAAATATTTATTTTGAAGCATTGTTCTCCGGATAATATTAAAGCCATGTATGCACGGCTCCGTTCTTTTTACAATTTCATGAAACATACACCAACAAAAGCAGGCACAAAAGCGGACTGTCTTTTATACGCGCATCAATTTATCATTTATTTTGACAGCGTGAAGAATCGTCCGTTTATGTAATTTCATAAAGCACTTGTGTGTTTTTTTTTTCACCGGATATTTCTTCAATAGTAAGCATGCAGTTAGTTCTCTCTATTTATTATATATATTTGTAATATTAATAAGTGAATATTGTTTTATTATTTTTTAATTGTTAACTAATTAATTTAATTTAATATGATTTTTTAGTATTATTATAAACAAAAATAATCTCCGTTATAAAAGAGCTCACAATTTGTTTAAGTTAACAAGAACTTTCAAATGAGGTATCAAACTTATATGGCAGTTTTATTGAAGTATAATGAAGTGTTTGATAAGTTTATCACATTAAAATAGTGGTGTTAATATAAAAATTATCTCATACGGTCAAAGTCACCAACTGTATTATAATACGTTAAAGTATCACATGTAAATCTAATGCGGTGTTCACACCAAAGAAAACAAAACAGCAACACGGTGTTTGAAAACACGTCGTATTTAAAAATGCATAGGCTTTATTGCACTTTTGTCAAAAAGACACGATGTTGCTGTTTTGTTTTTTCGGTCTGAACACGGCATAAAACATACTAAATATATAATAACATACTCACCAAAACCTCGTTACTAATTTGGGGGGGGGGGGGCAAAATAAATTACTGCTTGGAGCTCCCTACAGGTGCCATTTTTGATTTAGAAAAAAAATTTAAAATGGTCAAATTCCGCTTGTTTGGTTATACATTTTAACGTGCCACATGCCTTGGTATTAAAAAAAAAATGTTTACCTTTCTTTAGCTCCTTAGTACCCCCACACCTCACACTGAAAAATTATTTTATGTACATTTAATAAATAATTTTAAATTATATATACATATATAATTTATATTATTACAAATATAGCATAAAAGGGAAGCGGGTTGTTCTCAGGGTCAGATTTATACATCCATACTAATATTATAAATGCGAAAGTGTATCTGTCTGACTGTCTGTTAACTTTTCACGGCTAAACCACTGGACCGATCTTGATGAAATTTGGCAGGGAGATAGCTTATATTCTGAGGAAGAACATAGGCTACTTAGTATCCTGAAAAATATTAGATAAAATATTAAAAAATCAGCTTAATTGATGCACATTTTCTATGAAAAAAAATAGTTAAAAAACACGAAAATACCAAAATCAGCTGTTTTCGAAGCAAAAAAAGTTATGTGGGAGACTACAAATAATGATGATTTTTTTACAAATCTCTTTAATAATTATCTTAAAAGGGTAATTTGATTCGTTTTATGTTATTTTGATTTTTCTAGCCGCTAGAAATTTCCAAAAAAGCGGAAACTCCAAATTAACATAAATATTTTCTAATACATAACTGATTTCAGTATATTTATGGATATAATTTAAATAATCATATGAAAATTTCATTGAAGTAAGATCAAAACAAAAATTTAATTTTATGAAATATATTTTCTTTTAATATAAATTATCTTCAAAATTTTCCTAAATCTTACATTAGTTATTTATGGAACTACCGATTTGCAAAGTCGCAATATTAACAGGAGAGCAAATATTTGGATGTATCTAAAACAACATTGTAATCCCTATGTATAGTAGATATGTACACATTGTACATACATTTTAATTAAAAAATAAACAAGCCAAAAAAAAAACAATTTAAATCTTTTGTATGAATAATAATTAATGTCAATATAATTTTTAAAAGTCAACCTCCTTAACCTTTTGTTTCCAACCTCTTGTTAGTCCCATTAGATACAAAAGGAGAATATATAATTATAATGTATTGAATAATATAACACATTCATCATTCTTGGCAAGCGTTAATGTGTCAATTAAATTTGACAAGCATCCCTTGTAAATAAAATTATTTAACCACAGGTTATCGCCGATTTGTGTCCGGAGATAACGCGGCTCAATAGGTTAATAACAGCCCACTGGCTAGTCTAAAATATAAACGTCACTTGATAAGATTACTGTTGTTCACACATTCGTTTTTACCGAACGAGGCGGACGTTTCGATCGCTTGTGAATTATATGTTTGTCTTTAATTAATTTACTGTAGCTTCTTATGTTCATTATTAAATAGCTGCAGGTGTGTTCAGTGGCGCCCGCCGTTGTCATAAATCTAATGTACTTTATTTATTTATATATTGAAATATTGGTTTCGATACTCATTATTAAACACTATTAATGCTTTAGTATTAAGTATGGCCATTAATATGTCAATATAGAATGGATTAATTAAATGTAACACTGAACATTTGTACCATAGGAGTAAATATATTTATTATTAACTAAAAACAACTTGACCGATTTTGATAAAAACTACATCAACGTGTTTCTTGAAAACTCAGAAGTAAGTAAACTATAAGAGATACATCAAAATTATGTATAGAAGTTTTGTAGAGATCAATTAGTTCTACATAAAAGTTCACGAGACTATATATCTAACTTTAATATTTAAGTCACTGTAGACATTTTGTTGTCCGTACATCCTTTTCACTCAAAACAAAATATCTCGTAAATTGTATAAGCTAGAAATTTGAAATTTTTACTGAATATGTAAAATGATGCCCTCTAGTGAAAGATGTACAAAATTGACAAGTAAAAGCGACTAACTCTAACTTGATTTTCAGATATAAGTACCTATATTTAGTTTTATAGGACAACCAAGTATAACAATAGCTCTATATGCAAAGGCAGTAATTATGCTTAATTATAATAATTGCTTCCTCGCAATATCGAAGATACGAGAAGCTTTGTGATCGTTTCACATTGGGACAAAAAAAATGTTCTCCGATTTCAAAATTTTAAATTGATTTTTCCGTTTCACGTCAAGACAAACACTTTTCGTTCCGTGTCTGTCTGTCTGTCCGTGTGTCACACGCATAACCCATGAACTACTGAATCGATATTAATGAAACTTGGTCGGATGGTTGGGTCTGGCTTGAGGACGGTCCCATAAGGGGGAGGGGTGACATCCAAAAATATTTATTTTTTCAATATATTTTATTTTATAGAATATTTTTTGTAGAGCATTCAATTTCCTATAATATAGGTCTACAACGTTTGTTGTAAAATATTCTCTTACAAAGATTTATCTCAATTTATTTTTAAAAATGGTAGTTTTTTTTAGATTTAGATTGAAATTGTCAAAAAATAAAAAATATACGAAAAAATAATCAAATGCATCTTAAGAAAAATTTCTAACGAATATTTTTTAGTAATATTGTATAAAAATTAAATGGTTAACCAATTCTAAGCAATTTATCTAAACACTATCGGTTTTTATTTAAATTGTTCAATAATTAGCTACCTTTGGTGAATTTAGCATGAGGAAGCACTGTGCATTTACTTGTAAGATGTTTTTTTTTGACATTTCAATGAATAATACACGTATGGTTATGAAGTTACGACATTTGGCACCTCAGTTTAGAAATTTCATGATATTCACTTACACAATATTTTAATTTAGCATTCATAGAATAACAACGCAAAAAATGAGGCAATCAATTGAGCAGAATCGACTGATTATTATACGTAAAATGTTCTCCAGTGGACACACAACAAAAAAACAAAACACTAACGACCGATGATTGCGCGTTATTTACTTTAGCACCAGCTGTCAGCGCTGAGGACGTCTGAATGGCCCCTCACAATGGACCCTGTTATTTTAATTTCAATTCAAAAAATGAAAAATATGCAGTGTTATGTCCAGTTTAAATGAGCTACAGACTGTTTCACACAGCGTGGCGTCTTTGTGTACTACGTAAACTACCTATTTGTTTTATCGTGTGTTTATAAAAAAATGTCAAATTGATTTGATATTTTGTATGCTCTTTTATATATTCTTTTGTTAACATGTCAAAACTTTAATAAACGTATTGTTACTTTTTGATTATTTTTTATGTTTCTATAAGGCCTGTGCACGAGACGAGACAGTCAAGTAAGTCTCGTTTTGTCTCGTTTTTTGGGACTAAAGTTTTTTCTTGGTTTTGAATTTTATGTCACTTCACCCTAAAGGTCAGAAATGTTTTCAACAAATTCCAAAATATTTAGACAAACATTTTATGGCGGAGCTTATATAGTTACGTAATTTTAAATAAAAACATAAATATACGTCCATTTCATTAATTAATTTTATATCAAATTTGACATATTTAAAAACTATAATTTGGATATCAAATATTTATTGCCACAAAATTTACTTATATGTATTTATATATGATATATGAGTACTATAAACGAAGAGTATTTCTTTATCTAGCAAATGAGTTTGTTTGGTACATGGAGAAATGATTTAAATATTATAATAATCAAATGAGAGGAGCCTACTAAGTTTGTGATATGTGAGTTTGAATGAAAACTAGCCAGTCACTTCTGCATGCGACTATACCAAGGTTAGTAAATACACAGTAGCTTGTGGCCAATCAGCTTGGGCACCCCAGATGACGTATTTCCCTTTTTCACGCCGAGCTACTGATGCTAACTTGATCTTTACATACCTTACGACTATACCGACTAATTAATTATAATTTTGTACAGTTGTTCTTAATAATTTGTATAAACCGAAACTCTCGACGAGACTTTATTTTTCTAAGTCGGCTATTACACTATCAAAGAAATATGATAAAATTTCTTTGATCAAAGAAATATGACAGTGTAATAAGTCAACTTTTATAATATTTACCTTCATAATATTTCTATGATCATAGTTAATGACAGTCTCTTGTATTTGATCAAAGTTTTTTGACGTCAAAAATAAAATGGCGACTACCAAGTTATCACTGGCAGTTACAGTTACACAATAAATGAATATCAACAAAATCTAGTAGGTATTATATGATAATCTTCTTATTGATTATAAAAACCATAATACACGGTTGTAAATTCAAACCTCGATCGCGTCAATTGACGAACATCCACGCACTGATATTCAAAAGGCACCAAAAAAGAAGAAAATATCCCTAGATAATATTGAGAAAATATTATCAAATATTTTATGTAGTGTAATAAAACAAAATCTCGTATTTTATCAAAGAAATATGATCAAATCTTTGTCAAAGATCTTGGACATATTTATTTGATAGTGTAATAGCCGCCTAAGTCAATATCGTCTCAATCTCGTAAAAATGTCAGTCTAATCTTGTCTCGTCCAAATTCATGGCACTCTCGTCTGCAGCCCTAGTTTCAGCAGACATTACAAGAATTATACCATAACATAGAAGCATGCACTAAAGAAAATTAAAAAAAAAAAAACATACTTCTCGTTTTCATAAATTCTAGCCTGTAATTTATAAATCGTAATTATATATTTTATAACTTAACAATGTATAGTTATTGAAAAATCACATTTGATTAAAATAATACGTTTGAAAATACAAATCGACGTGTGAGTTCGAACGATGACTATGCGATTATTTGCAACAAAGAACCCAATCATAGGAGGCTTTGTATGTGGAGCTGAACGCGCCTGTCTGTTTCTTAAGGTGGTTCTATAACTAGATTAGTTAAAAATGTGAATTTAAAGTATGTCATAAAACAACATTTAGTGCATTGATATTTGCAATTTGAAAAATATCTACCGTATAGTTTAAGAGAAATTAATTATCAAAGTTATAGTCTATTTCATTTAAAACTGATTGGACAAAACGCCAGACAGATTCACAATAACATAATTACAAATACATTGGAAACAAATGCAACTAAATCTTACAATTAGATTGATAGATACATAACAACCAATGCTAGTTCGTATATGAAACTGTTGCCAAAATTTATGGCGACCATCTTTTCTTAAATGTCACAATCGTCATTTCCATGCATATTATCCCAGAGGCGTCAGTTGAAAATTTATAATATGCAAATATGCTTTAAATTACAATTGAATTTAGTATGTATGAGAGATGATAGTTCCAAATAGACGTTTCTCTGTTAATCAATTATCACTGAAATACTTTTAAAGACAATATACCTAAAACAAGTGATATTTATTTTAAAATCTGAATGATACGCCAATGACTCGTGGAGCGATTTCACTGATCTGGTATTATTTAACTGGATAGTGGATACCTATGGAATTACTATTAAACCGGATGGCTAAATTTCATACATTTTCTAACAGTATCATTTCCATTTGCGCATGCGCGAGACGCAACACTGAACTCAATTTTGATATAATATAGAGGTATGTGACGTGCTTCTATAGTTTCTTTATTCAATTGTTAATCAGATTTGACAGTTAGTATGCATCTATGTTTGTTTATTTAGTTATTATTTGATAATTAAAATAAATTACAGGTATTCACGTGTTAAATAAGTGTATTGTAGTTGATATACAATTGAACTTGTATGTATTTATTTATATATTTAATAAATCAATTTGATAAATTTGAATTTCGAACATCCGTTGACGCATGCGCATAATCAGTTTCGGTTGTTAGAAAATATTCAATTTCAGCCATCATGTCTGACTTATCATCAGTCCAGCCATGTCAATGAGCGATTTGGTAATAAAACAACGCTAGGTAATGTATTATTTATCCTCTATCTTTCCTTGTCTATAAGGACAACACCTTACTAAAACTATAGATACAATAAATCTAAGATCGTAATATTAACTACGTCACTGACTTTACGGAGCACATTTTTGCGGCGCACAATGGTTTCACCCATATTCGGTAGAGTAAATCTTATTTACTTCCTTGTAATGTAATATACTAATAATTTTGACATTATATTTCTAACGATAACTACCTTATTTTTATTTCACTGAGCTTTTTTAACGCACATTACAAAGTAGAGAGATATATATTATTTAGAAAAATATTTGAATTAACTATGCAGCATTTTGAAAGAGTTTCAATGTCCAAAGCAACATCGGTACTTGAGTAATATTTGTAGCAGAACGGACACAAATTAGCATACATCAAACGAATGTATTTCATGAAAATGTACATCTTGAATTACGGAAATAGTAATTCATATACAGTAATTACGAATACTTGCATCACGGTCATTATGTCATTGTATTATCGTTTTTTAAATAAAATTTTTAAATAATTTACAAATAAAGTCGACCAATTTTCTATTGAGATAGAAATTAAAATATCTGCCTTGGGAACCACGGGACTTTCTTATACGTAATCCTAACAGTGAATTGTATACGTGATTCTTTGTTTATTACAACATTTCTAACAATGTAACAAGATAGAACAAAATGAATAATATAGGTAATATTATTCTCTCCATGTGTGATTTTTTTTAACGTAATAACTGGATTTTTGAAATAAGAAAAAAATGTTTTAGATAAAAAATGTCGAGTATGTTATTATCTATAATTTATTCCCCATACATTTTTTTCCAACATTTATGATTTAGCCAGAAAGAATTTTTTTATGTAATTATTTAGATTCACCTACACTGTTCACTCTCAGTATTACGTATAAGAAAGTCCCTCGGTACCTATGGCAAACACACACACTATTCAATCTCTGTAATACGTATAAGAAAGTCCCATAACACTCATGGCAGATATTTCTCCTCTGTTATGAACCATTTGAATTATAATAAAAAATGTTTTTTTCAAAAATCCGTTTTTACGAAAAAATGAATAGGACATAAATTATAGATATAGATATTACCTACATTTTTTAACTTGACCTTTTTTCTCTATTTCGCACTGTTTCAGAGTAATTCGAAAAATTCAAAAATCGACGTAGGTAAACATCCGTATACGGTTGAAAGATCGTTTTCAAAAATAGGACGTTTTCTTCCCAGACAAAAATTAATCTTAAATATAAAATTTCACCCTTCTACAATTTGTCGTATTTGAGTTACAGCGCTTACAGACAGACACACAGACATCATGGCGAAAATAGTCAGAATGGATTCAGGGAAGGTCAAAATAGATAATTCCGTCAAAATCCGGGGTTCGAAAAAAATCGGCTTCACTATACTTACTTATACTATATGTATGTATATGTATGTATATTTCATATACATATGTACATCGTATAAGAAAGTAAAAATGTATTCATTAACGTGGCGAGTGGCGATAAATTATTATTTTAAATAATTTCAGAGGTTGTGTATTCTTTGGAGACCTATTTTATTGTAATTAGACATAATTAGATTATACTTTATACAGAGGTGGATTAAGGAAGATTACCGGGTGGAATGTTAATTATGACTCTCCCCTCCCCCCAAGGGTGTTGTAATATTTTTTTGTGAAGAAAAAATTTTGTTAAGAAAAAATGAAAATTTGCCTATGAAATACCTGAAATTTTGTTTTTACTTTTCAAACTTTGCTAATATTTATCATTTTCATGCCTCCCAGATCCCTTTTATTACTTTGGGCCCGAAGCGAGTTACCCCTCTCGCCTGTTTAATTATTAAATTATTGCATTATAAGGTACTGACAGCAGTTATAGCCGCTATAAGAGCAAGATTTACTGTTTTTGTGATTTTTGTAATTTTCATGAACTCATGTTACTAATAAAACAAATAACTATTTAAGTATGTTTTTTTTCTCCAGTAATGGATAAAGTAAAACCAATAATGAGCACGCAGTGATGGACACTTGCTAATGATTACAAAATGATATGTACTACGACACAAAAGATATAAAATAAAGAATCGTCAAATTTGAAACAATGTAAAGCAGTTGCTACTCTACGATAACATAATAATTAATAAATAAATTATACTAATAATTAGTTTAAATGTCCAACATTTTGACACCTAAAAATGGTAGTAATAAAATATCAACAAATATTTCTAATTCAGTACATTTAATTAAAAAATAGTCATTACTGGGGTCATATCCTAGACTGGTGCCAGTACCTTATTTATTATTAGAACTTCGCTTAAATTTACCTACATGAACTAATTAATTCAATATTATTGATTTTATTTTCGTAAAAAAAATATAAATTGTAGTAGGGTGATACATTCAACCCTAAATATAGACCACCTGGTGATTTCTGACGTACTACTTCAGAAGTTGCTACAATAGGAACAGAACAAAACATCAGGGTTCGATTTCATATCTCAATAGGAGGTACTAGAATACACTTCAGATATAATTTTAAATAATGCACAATCATTGTGAATCATTTAAGAGATTAGTCATTTATAAAAATTTAAATATATTATAGTACATTTTGTTCATCCTTAATAGGTATATTTCTGAATTTTTATTTTTAAAATATCAATATTTTCATTAAGGGGTTAGGCTACTCTAGAGGTCGAAAAAATAGGCTTTTTTTAGAATTTTTTTTCTGAAATACTACAAAATAAATCGAGATTCCAATAAAGAATATTTATTATACATATCAGTGACTGTATACAGACATTTTTTTGAAATGATTAATTTCAAAATGACGGCTGTGCAGCGTTTTTCCGATGATGTCTCTGTTTTTTCTGGGTCCACGGCCGGACAAACAGCCCCTGTAATTTTTTAATTATAATAAGCCAACTTTTTTTTTGATTTTATATTATAACTGCTATAGAAGTACGTAGGTTTTTTTCGATATATTAATTTTTGGCCAAATGGCGAACTTCCAAAGTGGAAAATGAAAAATTTGCCTAAAAAATCATCAGATAATTGTTAATAACTAATGAAGTATGCAATATAAAAAAAAATCCTACGTTCTTCCATAGACAATGTATTTTTCAAGATAGATTCAATATTTCAAGTAAATCGGTTGAAAATTGTCTGAGTTATGTTTCCGGCCAACTTAAAAAATGCAGTTTTGAGATACACGCGTTTGAAGTTTTGAGTAGTAGAAAATCATAAATAATTTTGCAATACCTTTAATCCGCGATGCCAGCGGTCTTCTTCCAGATATTTTCGGTCTCTTGCTGTATGTATGTGTCTCTTTTGCACCTTTTTAACCACAATACACTTTGTCACTCAATATAAAAACGAATCAATAACACTCACCACAAAACAAATTTATCGATAAAAAACAAACCTGACGGTCTTGTACTATACTTTGAAAAATAAGTACCTAGAGATATTTCCCGGCCATAATCTTTTTGGATATCATTTTTGAGGTCCTAAGAGACCATTTAAAACAATAAAAAAAAATCGATTTTTTGAAAATCCTAGAGTAGCCTAACCCCTTAAATTAAATTATATTAATTGTTATTTATTATATTTTAGCCTGACGATGATTATGTGAATCGAAAGCTTGCGAATACTTTTTCTTTATTAAATTTTTGACGTTTAGACAAACAAGTTGTTTTTATTATATTACCTATATATCTCGCAGATATAAGGAGATGTAACACTTATGTACATATATGTATGTTAGGGTGGGCCAATTTTCCAACCGACCTCGGCTACCCTCCTACGTGAAAGTACTCTCAAGAAAAAACGCCTATGGAACAATACCTCTACATTCAATTTTAGTTCGGTGCATTTTCGATTGAAAATTTTTATCTTGAGCGTCACCTGGCGCCAGATTTGGAAACTTAAAAGTTTGTTTCCAAAACTGGTGCCAGGTGAAATATACATATAAATATAAATAATACATATTGTTAAGGCGATTTTTTTCGATATCCGAATTTTGATGGAATTATTCAATTTGACCTTCCCTGAATCGATTCTGACTATTTTCGCCATGACGTCTGTGTGTCTGTCTATCAGTCTGTAAGTGCTGTAACTCAAATACGACAAACCGTAGATGGGTGAAATTTTATATTTATGATTAATTTTTGTCCAACGTATCAAAAGTTACAGATATTCTAAGTGTTTTATTTATTAAAATGAACGTCTGAAAGGCTCTCACAACTAAACTATATAAAAATAAGTTAAATGGTACCTAATTTAATTCTCTATAAAAATAATCTAGAAAGGTATAAGTATAAATGCAATGAGTTGAAACTTATAAGCGCTTTTAACGTCAATATTCTATAAATATCAATCAAATAGCAATATAAAACCCTACTACTAAGCTATCGGAAAAAGAATTAGAAAATCATTTTACTCTCTACCAAATGACGTCTTTAATTTTTTTTTATCCATTATCATAAAGAATAATTGAAGAGGCTAGTATCAAAACGCAATATCTGCACAAAGTTTCATTTTTCACCTAAAAGTGGAATCAGATGCATCTTTGCAGCCTCTTTTTCATTGATAAATAATAATGGGTTAAAATGCAATGCGTTCCAAGCTACTTTAAGTGTTAATTTTGTTTCAAAACGCAATATCTGTGCAAAATAAATATATTAAAAATTACATATTTTACTAAATTCACGTTTAAAAAAATGTAATAATTTGTTTATTTTGTAAATATGTTATATTAATCAAAAGAATAATCTTGTATACAAATCATACTCTTTGATAATCAAACAATGATATCTTCTTTTGGTTCAAAAAGCAATAAGTAATAAGCAAAAACTTTATAAAAAAAATTTCCAATTTTTTTTTTCGTTTTAGTAGATTAATTACCGACGTCCAATCTTCCAATACTGAAAATTTGAATACTGTCCTCCGCTTATATTACCAGTTATCAGTTTTCACCAATTCCTCAACATTTTGTCTTATGTCAGATATTGCGTTTTGATACTAACCTCCTCAATTGTTCAATGTTATTTAAATGAGAAACATGACCCCCTTTGCGGCACCTCTTAAAATTGAATTACAGGGTAATCCTTCGGCTAGAATTTATTCATTATAAACTAATTTATTTCGTAATGAGAGCGAAGAAAAAAAATATTGCTTTTTTACACACCCTATATAGTATACATATTTCTTTATTTGCGTGTGTCAAATATATAGAAACGAGAATTAAATATATCCACTTAATTATAAAATGAGCATAAAGAAGAAAACTCTAAAAGTAAACGAATACATTAGGTACAAAATTTTCTCATCAAACTCAAAGGGAAAAGTAATCGTAAAGAAAAATGTATACAAACTTACCTTACTTGAAATTCAAACTTATTTGACAAATACATAATATAATAACCAAAAATCATAATTTAAATAGCGTCTCTACTCGTTACATCTAGAAAGAAAACACTTGACTGTTAATTCATGTGTTAGTTTGCCTCAAGCAGCAATTAGCCTTTATGTCAAAGTGAGCTGTGCATTTTACGTTAGCTATAGACGTACTCTAGACATGGTAGTGTGGGTACACTAGGGTGCTGCTAGAGATTGAGTGGCCTACAAGTCCCCTTGTGTGCCTACTACAGATTCTTGGAAATCATGTTAGATTTAAATGCAACCTTTCAAACTAATATGATAGTGCTTTTATATTATAGTTGACAAAATTATTTATATTTTTAATATAAGTCATACCATACATGTACTTTTTGTTTATAATAACTAGAGATTGGAAAAATAGTTTTTCAATAATTTATAATTTCACGTCGTTTTAAACTCGCCCTAAAAAACAGAATCAAAATTTTCAGAGGGTAAAAAGTAGTTATTGACCCCCCCCTCCACTAAAAGTTGGGGGGGGGAGGCAACATAATAATTAGAGATTGGAAAAATAGTTTTTCAACTATTGCGTAAAAATGCATTTAATTTTTATTACATATCTCCACTGTTTTCAGAAAACTGGTTTGATTGAACACAATTTGAAATCAACTATTTGCAACTACCTTTCCAACTATTTTAAAACTATTTGCGACACTTTTTACTACTTCGTTTGCACTAATTATTATTAAATCGTTAAAAAACTATTTATCAACTATTTTCCGAAAAAAAAATTCAACTAGTAACTATTTCATTGAAAATAACAACTATTTTTCCAATCTCTACTAATAACAGACGAATGTGATTTCTTTATTAACCTTTTATTAAAAGAACAACACTTCCTAATTTACAGTTTACGTTTACTTTCCAGGGATATCAAATTTAAAAAAAACATTAAAATTTAATAGTTATTATACACCTTGATAAAAGTGTGTCTTAGCCACTTTTTTCAGCATAGCGAATAAACAAAACATCTGCCAAGTTAATGCACAGTGCTTCCTCGTGCCAAATTCACCACAGATAGTTAATTATTGAACAATTTAAATAAAAACCTATAAAGTGTGCAAATAAATTGCCTAGCATTGGTTAACTATTTAATTTTTACACAAATTTAGTTTGATATTTTTCTTAAGCCGCACATGATTATTTTTTCGACAATTTTTTGACAATTTCAATCTAAATCTAAATTTATTCAAACGTCAAAATGGCATTTAATATGTCACACACGATTTTGATGATTTTGAAATAGGACCAGCCTTAGAAAAACAAAACATGATTTTTAAAAATAAATTGAGATAAATCTTTGTAAGGGAATATTTTACAACAACCGTTGTAGACCTATGTATATTATAGGAAATTTAATGCTCTACAAAAAATATTCTATAAAATTTTTACGTAACATGTGTCGTTCTTGAGATATCTTGAAAAAAGAAATATTTTGAGATGTCACCCCTCCCCCTTACACACGATTTTGATGATTTTGAAATAGAACCGTCCTAAAGCCAGACCCAACCATCCGACCAAGATTCATTAATATCGGTTCATTGTTTCAGGAATTATGCGTGTGACAAGGATTCAGGAAACAGACACACACACAGACGGACAGACAGACAGACATGGAACGAAAAGAGATCAATTTAAAATTTTGAAATGGGAGAACAGTTTTTTGTGTCATTCTAAAACGATCGATATTGCGAGGAAGCAAAATAAAATATTTTTTTAAATGGAGGTTGTAGAGAAATTTTTTTTGTAAAATATTTATTTAGATCACTGTTTTCAATAATCAGAAAATAATAAGAATTTTATAACTGAACCATGATTTTAACCATGACGGTTACAACCAAAATCGGAAAAAACTTAGGTTAATATTCTACACCACATTTATGTACAACAAATTCTATGCGTAGTAAAACTTTTTAGCTAACACAGCCTGGACTTAGGGTATCGGTAATATGGTATTAATAAGTCGGTATTTTAATAATAAATCTAATTTAAAAATATAATGTTTATCCTGTTTGTCACGTGCTCACAAACGTGTCTAGCAGACCTGTTAGAAGATATGAGAAACACAATGTATGTAAAGTACAAGGTAGCCTCAGTAGCTCGGCGTGAGAGGGAAATACGTCATCTAGCGTGCCCAAATGTGGAGAGGGGAAGTGATGTGCCCAATCATAACAAATATAACTTTGTAACTCGACGCGAGAAGAGGAAAATACGTCATCTGGAGTGCCTAAACTGATTGGTCAAAAACAACTAAGGCAACCTGTGTATTTACTAGCCTTGTGAGAAACGTTAGAATACTGAATCCCCCTATTGGTTGGTTTCAGTTAGTTTACTATTAAATTAACTGGCGTCACTTATACCACGTGACTGAATGCACGATTTACCGGATTTTTTTTCATTTGAATAGAAAAAAAATATTTTCAGCAATATTTTGGAAAATGTTACTAGGGAAGTATCTATTATATGCATACGTACAACTTACAATATATTTTAAAATTTTGTAAAATACCCTATTCTATATTTTCGACTTAAAAATTAAATTAAATTAATATGATATGAACACAGACAATAGATTTTGCCGATTACATGCCATATTCTTGCTGTACAAGTGATATGATCAGATGGTCTTGAAGGGTAAATAATTGTTTAGGAAAAACAAAAGTTTTTAATCATTGTTATTAACACAATAGCACTGCTTTGGTATATTCAACAGCAGGTGGTGGCATCGCGTCGGCGTTATTTTGTCTACATGTACTAATTACTTCTGCAGTCACACGTAAGTAAATATGATCGATATTAATCCATTGCAGCGGTTCTCAACCTTTTCGCATATTGTAACTAAGGTACTGGCACCAATTATGACCGCTATAAGAGCAAGGTTTACTGTTTTTGTAATTGCTTCCTCGCAATATCGAAGATACGAGAAGCATTGTGATCGTTTCAGATTGAGACAAAAAAAAAGTTCTCCGATTTCAAAATTTTAAATTGATTTATCTGTTTCACGTCAAGGGAAACACTTTTCGTTCCGTGTCTGTCTGTCTGTCCGTCCGTGTGTCCGTGTGCCCGTCCGTCCGTCTGTCCCCTGTATCTTTGTCACATGCATAACTCATAAACCACTGAACCGATATTGTTGAAACTTAGTCGGATAGTTTGGTCTGGCTTGAGGACGGTCCCATTTCAAAATCATCAAAATCGTGTGTAAGGGGGAGGGGTGACACCCCAAAATATTAATTTTTTCATGATATCTCAAGAACGACACGTGTCACGTGAAAATTGTATAGAATATTTTTTGTAAAGCATTAAATTTCCTATAATATGGGTCTACAACATTTGTTGTAAAATATTCCCTTACAAAGATTTATCTCAATTTATTTTAAAAATTCGTGTTTTGTTTTTCTAAACTGATATTTGCTTGGATATATTAAATGTTATTTTGACATTTGCATAAATTTAGGTTTAGATTGAAATTGTCTAAAAATTAAAAATATATGAAAAAATATTCAGGTGCGTTTTAAGAAAAATTTCGAACTAATATTTTTTCGTAAAATTGTATAAAAATTAAATGGTTAACCAATTCCAGGCAATTTATATAGACACTATCGGTTTTTATTTAAATTGTTGAATAATTAACTACCTTTGGTGAATTTAGCACGAGGAAGCACTGTGCATTTACTTGGCAGATGTTTTTTTGTAATTCTCATCAACTCATTTTACTAATAAAACAATTAACTCTTTATTTAATCAATTTAATTACCAAAGTCCGCAAATATAGTTTGTTTTTTAAATTATAGCCTTTTATTTTATGTTTTTTCTCCAGTAATGAATAAATTAAAACCAGTAATGAGTACGCAGACACTTACTAATGATTAAAAAATGATAAGTACTACGACACAAAAGATATAAAAGAAAGAATCGTATTTGAAACAATGTAAAGCAGTTGCTATATTTATTATTACTTCACCTCAATCATTATAAAATAAGAGAGCAAGAGAATTTACAAGCACTCTTTGTATGTAATGTACAGTACATACACTACCCTGCAAAAGTTTAAGACCACCTGAAAATTTTTCCTTTTTTGTACTTTTGCGAATATTTCTCAATTTCTGACCGCTATATTCAACGTGTTTGTATTTACCGGTAATAAAATATGTTCCTCGCCCGATAACTGGACGGTCGGTTAGTTATCCGTGTATTTCGAAGAGTCAATTCAAATTGTCTCAGATGTGTCATAGTGAGAATTTTTTCCCCTAAAATTAGTGAGTATACATGGGCGTAGCCAGGGTGGGGCAGGGGAGGGCGCTTGCCCCCCCTAGATTGTGGACAAAAAGTAATAAGTAAATCAGTATTATTGTTCAAACAGGGATATTTCTAGACTTATATGATGTCCATTGGATTTTTGAACGTAAATTTATATTTTGGATCCAGAAAATTAAATACCAAAGTTTTTTTAATCACAATCATCACAATTTTTTATTGCTTCCTCGCAATATCGAAGATACGAGAAGCTTTGTGATCGTTTCAGATTGAGACAAAAAAAAAGTTCTCCGATTTCAAAATTTTAAATTGATTTATCTGTTTCACGTCAAGGGAAACACTTTTCGTTCCATGTCCGTCCGTGTGTCCGTCTGTCCGTCTGTCCCCTGAATCTTTGTCACACGCATAACTCATGAACCACTCAACCGATATTGTTGAAACTTGGTCGGATGGTTGGGTCTGGCTTGAAGACGGCCCCATTTCAAAATCATCAAAATCGAATGTAAGGGGGATGGGTGATACCCCAAAATATTTATTTTTTCAAGATATCTCAAGAACGACACATGTTACGTAAAAATTGTATAGAATATTTTTTGTAGAGCATTAAATTTCCTATAATATGGGTCTACAACGTTTGTTGTTAAATATTCCCTTACAAAGATTTATCTCAATTTATTTTAAAAATTTGTGTTTTGTTTTTCTAAATTGATTATTTGCTTGGTTATATTAAATGTCATTTTGACGTTTTAAATGTCATTTTGGCGTTTTAAATGTCATTTTGACTTTTTAAATGTCATTTTGACATTTGCATAAATTTAGGTTTAGATTGAAATTGTCAAAAAATTAAAAATATATGAAAAAATATTCAGGTGCGTTTTAAGAAAAATTTCGAACTAATATTTTTTAGTAAAATTGTATAAAAATTAAATGGTTAACCAATTTCCATTTATATAAACACTACCAGTTTTAGTAAATTTAGCACGAGGAAGCACTGTGCATTTAATTCCAGGCAATTTATATAAACACTATTTCTAACGAATATTTTTTAGTAATATTGTATAAAAATTAAATGGTTAACCAATTCCAGGCAATTTATATAGACACTATCGGTTTTTATTTAAATTGTTGAATAATTAACTACCTTTGGTGAATTTAGCACGAGGAAGCACTGTGCATTTACTTGGCAGATGTTTTTTTGTAATTCTCATCAACTCATTTTACTAATAAAACAATTAACTCTTTATTTAATCAATTTAATTACCAAAGTCCGCAAATATAGTTTGTTTTTTAAATTATAGCCTTTTATTTTATGTTTTTTCTCCAGTAATGAATAAAGTAAAACCAGTAATGAGTACGCAGACACTTACTAATGATTAAAAAATGATAAGTACTACGACACAAAAGATATAAAAGAAGGAATCGTATTTGTAACAATGTAAAGCAGTTGCTATATTTATTATTACTTCACCTCAATCATTATAAAATAAGAGAGCAAGAGAATTTACAAGCACTCTTTGTATGTAATGTACAGTACATACACTACCCTGCAAAAGTTTAAGACCACCTGAAATGTTTTCCTTTTTTGTACTTTTGCGAATATTTCTCAATCTCTGACCGCTATATTCAACGTGTTTGTATTTACCGGTAATAAAATATGTTCCTCGCCCGATAACTGGACGGTCGGTTAGTTATCCGTGTATTTCGAAGTGTCAATTCAAATTGTCTCAGATGTGTCATAGTGAGAAATTTTTTTTCCCTAAAATTAGTGAGTATATTCTATATTTACATTACCTATTGTCATGTTATAACCTTTTGTTTCGATTTCTGCACCGACAATTGCAGTGTTTTCACATTTCAAATGACCTAACCTCAATATTGTGTGATCCCCAAAAAAATCTTTTTTTTACAGAAAACACGAAAGTGGGGAAAGCACAGCAAATTTCGAAAGAAAAATGAGTAATTTTGAATAAATTGGGCCATTCACAGCGAAAAATTACTAAGACGAATTGAATCAGTATTAGCAAAACCTTTTTTCAGGTGGTCTTAAACTTTTGCAGGATAGTGTATATTACTTAAATAGAAATAAATTTTCTTCCTTTCGGGGGAAGAAAAATGTTTTTAAACATATGCTGACAAACACGAGAAAATAAATTTCATACAAAATATATGTCCCTCTTTACTATTAGATTTCAATATAGACGGATACAATAGCAAAAGAAAGCGAACGGCAAGCACACAACGTCCATAATGTAGATGTATTGTTGCCGCATTGAACCGTTATGGCTTTCCTATGCAAATGTTCCAGTCAAGGAAACGGCTCTACGATCAGCGTGTGTTTTGCCAAAATATATAGTCTGAGGAGGGATTGTTGTGTGTGTTTGTGTGTTGGCGAAATATACCCCTCCACCCCTCCACACGCACGGACTTGTTTACTGATTTAATGCCGCTTGAAGAGTTATATTCTAAATACTTAAATAATAGTTATACAGTGTATTCCAAGTTGATTAAGGCGGCTATTACACTATCAAAGAAATGTGATAAAATTTCTTTGATCAAAGAAATATGACAGTGTAATAAGTCAACTTTTATAATATTTACCTTAATAATATTTCTATGATTATAGTTAATGACTGTCTCTTATATTTGATCAAATGTTTTTTGACAGATAAATCAAAATGACGACTACCAAGTTATCACTGACAGTTACAGTTAATATATTAATATCAACATAATCCAGTATTATATGATATGATAATCTTCTTATTGATTATAAAAACTGCAATACACAGTTGTAAATTCAAACCTCGATCGCATCAACTATGACGAACATCCACACATTGATTATCAAAATGCACCAAAAAAGAAGAAAATATCCCTAGATAATACTAAGAAAATATTATCAAATATTTTATGTAGTGTAAATAAGTGTAATAGAACAAAATCTCGTATTTTATCAAAGAAATATGATCAAATTTTTGTCAAAGATGTTTGACATATTTATTTGATAGTGTAATAGCCGCCTTAGACATAGGAAAGTTAACATGGGGGCAATTAGAAGTATTGTAGTAGCCTTTGGTCAAATTTAACGATGTGTGATTGGTGTATTTTGAAATGCCGCCACAAAATTTAATAAAATAGTAATTAGTATTTTGTTTTCAAATTTATATCTGCCAAAAAATATTATTATAATTTGATCTAGGATGCTTACTTTAATTTCTTAATGTATTTTATTCTTTATTAAAGTTGAAAACAAAATACTGTTGATTAATTTAAAATTTATGTTAGTTTCGAGGCGGCATTTCAAAATGCACCAATGGACACATCGTTAAATTTGACCAAAGGTTACTACAACATTTCTAGTTGCCCCCACGTTAAATTTCCTATGTCTTAATCAACAAGAAATACACTGTAATATTTCTTAAGGGGGCAAACTTAAAGTAGAATATTTCAAAAGTATTCTCTGAAAATTTCAGACAAATGTCCTGTCCATAGACGATTCAGTGTAAGTTCCAAAATACATTTTTTATCTGCGTGCAAATCGTACTCAAAACTTTAAACGCGTTTTTCTCGAAACCATGTTTTCGAAGTCGGTGATCACTGTACTTGAGAACGACTTTGCCGATCGGTTTGAAATTTTTCTCACTTATTCTATATCCTCCGGATGAACGAAGGATTTTTTTTGGACGATTATTATTTTTTTTCATAGCCGAAAATGCGAGTGAAATTTTAGTGGAATTTTAGTCAATATCCGACATTGCAGTAACCTTTGGTCAAATTTAACGATGTGTCAAAAAAAAATTAATAAAATAGTCATTAGTATTTTGTTTTCAAATTTATATCTGCCAAAAAATATTATTATAATTTTATCTAGGATGTTCACTTTATAATTTATCAGTTAGTTTCGAGGCTGCATTTCAAATTGCACGTTAAAGACCAAAGGTTACTACAACATTTCTAATTGCCCCCATGTTAAATTTCCTATGTCTTAATCAACTTAGAATACACTGTATAGAAGACATATACTTCTATATTATCTTCAGGAAAAATGGTCACTTTTATAAAAGCAAATATATGTAGAACTTGTACTTTTAAATTTCACCGGATTTTGTGTTAGCAAATCCAATATTGTGCTTGTAGTGAATGATCTCAGTAACGTAATGTCACTGCATTGTGCGAATCGACAGTCCATAATACCAAGAAAAGGGGAGAACCGAAAGGTTTCTTATAATAACATAAAAGCGAGTTATGGGATTCTATATTCTTCATGTTATTTGTTACTACTCTTAATAATGTTTGGGGGCATTGTAATGGGTTCTTTACGATTTTTGTCATAGAAATACTTTTCCAATTCACGTTTTATTTTGCTTCACTTAATCTTACACTGAATAATATAAAGATATTCGTATTTATGCATTTTATTTTCAAGTAGTAGTCAAATTAAAAAAAATCATAATAATAAAATAAAATAATTACAAAGAAATTGTAATGTTGTTAAGATAGAATAAGCATGATGCCTAATTTTTAAAAACTATTTTATGATGATATTACGTGTCTCTTATTTCCAAAAAAATGCTTATTTCTGGAGAAAATAAAGGTTTAATCAGAAAAATTTACCCTTTTAAAACTAATTTTGAATTTGACGCCAAAACGCTTGCAGGTGTCATGGCGCAATTTTGACGTCACGCCTATGTAAACACTCCTTGTCAACTATAATAAATCCTTATTCCATCGCTAATGTTTCTCGGTTTTACTTTTGGTAACACCAAACTGAGCAAATTGATAATTTTAAACCACAAAATAATTTATAAACAGTGCAGTTATTAATGAAACAAAAATGACATTTACGTAGCCGTGACGTCAATCACTCTGACTGGTGTTTTATCAAAGGATTGCTGTATTTTGCGTTTTTATTTTAACAAAAATCATATTAATCTCGATTTTAATATAAAAATAAATACATTTTTTAGAATCTTTTTAACCTATTTCATTATTTAAAATCATAATTTCAGTGATACTATTGCCTATTGTTGCATACGAGTATAAAGTACTGGCACCAGTTATGGCCGCTATAAGAGCAAGGTTTACTGTTTTTATGATTGACGGGCTTGTTTTTTGTAATTCTCATCAACTCATGTTACTAATAAAACAAGTAACTCTTTATTTAATCAATTTAATTACCAAAGTCCGTAAATATAGTTTGTTTTTTAAATTATAGTATTTTATTTTCTTTATGTTTTTTCTCCAGTATTGGATAAAGTGATGAACACTTGCTAATGATTACAAAATGATAAGTACTACGACACAAAACAAGAATATATGATATTATAATATACCCCACTTCACCCTACACTTTAATGTGTCGACTCAAGACTCAAGACATTACTATTAAAGATGTATTTGTTTAACCTAAGAGTAATTATTTTTTTATGATTCATAAAATTGTAGATATATTTTATTAAGGTCATCTTGATTATATTATATTCACACCATTAATATTATAATACTCGGACGTGTCATTATCAAGCATTTGCTCAAATAAATACATATGTTCATAACTGAAAACACAAAGGTTTCATCATGGAATGCAAAACTATTTATTTATTGATCAATATATTGGTTGTTAACGAAGCACTTGGTATAAACGTAAGTATGAATTCAATGTAAACTTTAACATAATTATTAACAACTAACTGGGTTTCAGTTAAATCTGCAACTATCGAATTTAAATGAACAACCTAATCAAAATAATCAACAGGAGTGTGTTAATTATCATATTTCTGTACCAGGTATGTGAAATTATATTTTGTTTGCATTAAAATCTTATAATTTTAAATAAATTTTCGGTCCACCCCTTGTGTTATATACAATATCAGAGGGTTCTTTTGCTCATCAAATATTTTCATTAAATTTTTAAAAATATTTCTCCAAAAACGAATTACAAATTACAAAAGTTATAATGGGGGCATGGGGGGTGTCTAACATTAAATACAATAATATATTATCATTTTATAAGTTTATAAGCCTCTATAGGCCTATTTGTTATGATTTTTTTAGTGCATTTTATTACTAATCCAAATTTACCTTTTGGGGGAGCTGGGAGGGGGACCTGCATGAATAAAAACTTCTGCCATGGGTATATATCTATTTTATAGTTCATAATTTAGATTTTACAGCATTTTTAAGATTGGGGCCCAATTCTGGCCATTTGTAGGCCTTATAGCACCGAAGTCCCTACATAAAAAATTCTGCCATTATGTTTTTATGTAAGTATACGTCCAAATAAACATTTTGCACCAGGTCTGGTCCGGTTGTTATCTGATTTTTTTGGGTCGAAATTTTGAGAGGCCCCTATAATTAAACCCCTACGCAAAAATTTCTGCCGTATATCCAAAACATCTTTAATTGGGGTCTACTATAAGCAACCGTCTCATTCAAACGGTTGTTACGTGATTTTTTTCTGCGTATTTTTCGTGGGCCCTATCTATTAAATCCCTACAAGCTGGTGGACCGGACTCATCGTCCGAGCTTTGTCTGAGTGAGTACTTCAAAAAAACCACAACGGCAGACGGTTGTTAAATCTACACCGATTTTGCAGTTGGCTCCTATACTATTTGTATTCATTGACTAATTCGAAGCACTTTTAATTCTTTGTAATTTTTTTTCTAAAAGTTGTTCCTTTAGGAGATAAAAAATAAATATAAATATATGTTTCGATGCCCCCTGGAGTAGTAATTATGAATTTTTAGGGATAGCGTAACAATAATTTCCACAAATAATTTTTACAAAAAAGCAAAATTCATTGGTTTTTTTTGTGGGGTCCTTTCTCTTGCTCTACAACGGTTTATTTGTGGACATGGGTTTATTGACAAAAAGCGATTGTTTTAATCTCTTCGACAACTCCTTTGCGGTATGTTTACGGGGCATTCCCTATATTACAAAACTGACAAATTGGAGTTAATCACATTACCTTTCGAATGTAGTTTTCAATTTATAAATCACTGGCCAACATCATTTTTGATGTCTCTACTTAAATAGGTGATTTCGAAGGCTTTTGGCGTGCTGAAACCGAATACGTCACCCGAATTGCTTCATTAGTCAGGTTTTTTTTTATATAACCTAACCTAAAAGTGTCCAAAATGACGATTTTGGTAATATTTAAGAATTCATTACCAAGTAGGTAATTTTTTTCTAAAGTTTTCGTTCATGGTAAGAAGTAGTACTGTCTTCCCTCTTTAAAATAATTTTTTACTTTCTACTGTATGATTTTTTTTCACCGAAATAAACTAGTTTGAAGTTATTGTTATATTTAATGTATAATAAAGTCCATTGTGTCACTGTGTCTACTCTATCAAGAAAAAAATCATATAATCAAACTAGTATATTTCGGTGAAAAAAAATCGTACAATAAAAAATAAAAATTCGTTTTAAAGAGAAAAGATAGTACTATTTCTTACCGTGAACGAAATCTTTAGAAAAAATTTACCTACTTGGTAATGAATTCTTAAATATTACCAAAATCGTCATTTTGGACACTTTTAGGTTATGTTATATCAAAAATCTGACCTGATGGAGCAATTCGGGTGACGGATTCGGTTTCAGCACGCCGAAAAACTCCGAAATCACTTATTGAAGTAGAGACATCAGTTCAAAAGTATTTTTTTGTTGGCCTGTGAATCAATCATTGTCCAGATGAAAACAAGTCAAGAACAATAGCAAAATTCCGTGACGATTACACATTTTACCACGGATATGGATATTACAAGTACCACGTGAACCCCGCGCCGTGGCTGACAGCCAAGTACATCTGCGAGCTGGAAGGCGCGCACTTGGCTGTAATTGACTCTCAGAGGAAAGCGGATTTACTCGTGTTAATATTTAACTCGCATCCTCGTTCTCAAGTCTTATCTCCTAATCAGTTCTTCATCGGATTTCATTGTCTGCATGTCGAAGGACAATATGAAACTATTTTTGGTGAGTATGCCATTTTAACTGAAAGTTATGTTAAATACGATATTTTCCCTTCGACAACATGTATTTCAATTAGTTGTTTTAAAACTTAGAACAGGAAAGAAATATGACTACCTAACATTGTTACCATTGTGCTCCACAAAATGTGCTCCGTAAAGTCAGTGGCCTATCATTCAAATTTTAAAATAAATATCAATCGTTTGGAATTATATGTAAAATGTTTTTACTTAAATGGAATGATATATTATGTATTATTTCATAAAACAATAGAGCATGTTGTTCAGGATAACATAAGTTAATATACGAATTGTAAGCTGCCTTGGACAATATGGACAGTAATATATATAGGGTCGAGCGGGGTAAATATGAAACACCAAAAAAATGGAGTAAAAGTGAAACAAGCTTGTAACTAAAAAACTAATTTGTTTGTAGGAGAATTATAATTATAAAAACTGACATCATCATTAAAGGTTTGTTAAAGCGACCTGAAAATATGATTCGTCTAATAAGTGATGTGTCACCCCTGCAGATTTCCCTGTTATTCGATGTCAAAACGTGTGAATTAAATTTTAATTCTTTGCACATAACTTTCTGTATAGATATTAATTAAAGTTACAATTTCACATTGATATGCCACAAAGAAGATAAATCAAAGTTGCCAATGTAGGTTTTCTTTTAATTTTACGAGAAATATTTTCCATTAGAGGCCTGATTCACTTTTTCCCTTACCTGTTTCACTTTTTCCCAAATTAGAGGTTAAAAATGAAACACACTTTTTTCATTTTTAAAGTCCGTGTTGTATCGTACTGAACTAATGATGATAAGTATTTAAAATGTTTATTCATAAGCGCATCTAGTAGAAAAAATTAAAGTATGAATTTGTATCGTAAACTGTCAAAAAACATGAAAGATTTGTATTTTGTTTCACTTTTATCCCAGTTGACCCTACCTGTTTGTTTTATTATGAAATATAACTTGATCCTATGTATTATAATAGTGAGTTAAAATATTAATAAACGTCATATAAGTTTGATACCCTATTCACAGATCTTACAATTAAATACTGCGCTTATTTTACGAAAGTAAATCGAAAATAAAAACTATGTGTTGTATCCAGGGACTTGAATCAGAATGAATTTATGGTTCGGTTCGGGTTCGGGTTCAAGTTTGTAATTGAAAGCAAATTATTTTGTTCGAAAAACAATTATAATTAACAAATAATACATTTTCTGAAGAAGAAGCATTAATAGTCATTAAAATATTGCTAGAAAAAAGGGCAAAAAATAAAATTGCATTTTAAAGATTGAAATTTCTATTTTAAATTTTTTTTGCAAATTGAAATGTAATTCAGTTATAGAATTAAAAAAGAAAGTGAAACATATGTAAATTTCAGTAGTTGACTTGATAAGTCACATCATATCATAAAATTCAAACAGATTTCCGTATTAGTACATTTTATAATCTCTTTTAGAAATTATTGGAGGAAAATATTAAAATATTAAAAATAATTTATTGAACCTTTTAAAAATATATGGTTACCGGTTATCTATGAAAAGGTTCGGGTTCAGATTCAGGTTCGTTGACTTTGAGATAGGTAATGAAAAATAGGGATTTTTCGGGTTTACGGTTCGGGTTCGAGTTCAGGTTCAAGTCTCTGGTTGTGTCTATATAATATTTTATATTTCAGGTACACCATTAAAAGATTCAGGGTACACGAAATGGATTCAAGGACAACCGAGTAAATCAAAGGACGAAAAATGTGGCTCATTTGCTCTTACAGGATTAGACGATTTCCCTTGCAGCTACACCAGTAATTTTATTTGTGAAAAACAAATATAATACAAATAAATCATGTTGTATATAATATTACAATATAATATGCATATTAATAAATATAATACAAATTTTATTAAATTAGTACTTTTCTGTCGTAATTAATTTTTAAATAATTCAAAGAATGGGTAATGACGTTTTAGTTCCATATATTTTTCATCAGAATCTGACTATGACCTTCTTTTTAAGAAAAAAAAACCGATTTAAAAAAAACTTAAGACACTGAAAAGTATACTTAATAATAGGCATGATGCCAGTAACAAAGTATCACTGAAATTATGATTTTAAATAATGAAATAAGTTAAAAAGATTCTAAAAAATATATTTATTTTTATATTAAAAGCGATATTAATATGATTTTTGATAAAATAAAAACGCAAAATACAGCAATCCGCCATGTTTGATAAAACACCAGTCAGAGTGGGTGACGTCAGGGCTACGTAAACGTCAATTTTGTTTCATTAATATCTGCACTGTTTATAAATTATTTTGTGGTTTTAAATTATCAATTTACTCAGTTTTGTGTTACCAAAAGTAAAACCGAGAAACATTAGCGATGGAACAATGATTTATTATAGTTTACAAGGAGTGTTTACATAGGCGTGACGTCAAAAATACGCCATGACACCTGCAAGCGTTTTGGCGTCAAATTCAAAATTAGTTTTAAAAGGGTGAATTTTTGTGATCAAACCTTTATTTTCTGCAGAAATAAACATTTTTTTGGAAATAAGAGACACGTAAGATCATCATAAAATAGTTTTAAAAAATTAGAAATCATGCCTATTAAATTTAATAGTTTTTAAAGTCGATGCTAAGCCAATAAAAAACTTTTTAATAAAGAAAAAAGAAAACCGACTTCAAAAACTATTAGATATAGTTTTCAGTGTTTAAAATTTTTTTGAAGTTAGTTTTATTTTTATTTTTTTAAGTTTTTAACTTCATTATTTCACGGGACACTCAATGGCGTATTTACCATGGGGCCATGGGGGCCATGGCCTAGGGCGGAAGGCTGAGAGGGGCGGCAGATTCTTTAGTTTCTTCTAGTTTAATACAGAATATTAAAAAAAAAGTCTTCAAGTTTTAATTTACATAATCCAAACTTTTTGTTTAGTAAAATTAGGAATTTCAATTGACGTGACCAAAAAAAAAGGTCCCCAGTTTTTAATTTATATCATATTTTGTTCTACATCACTTATAAAAATAGTTATCACTTTTCAGTGCATGTAGTAATTCTGACATCTATCAAAAATAAATTATATTTTCCCTTTGTAGAGGGGCGGCAATTTTTTTTTTGCCCAGGGCGGCATTTAACGTAAATATGCCACTGGAGACACTGATTAATAACCACTGTAATAATTATATATACTCGTAAGTATACTTTCAAATGCGTCTTTCAATTAATCAAAATAAAAAA
Source organism: Sialis fuliginosa (assembly GCA_961205875.1). Lineage (NCBI taxonomy): Eukaryota > Metazoa > Arthropoda > Insecta > Megaloptera > Sialidae > Sialis > Sialis fuliginosa. Next base: position 41,608,118 of record OY540809.1, on the reverse strand, counting down.
GAATAACTAATATATTACATAAAACAAATACTGTTGAATACATTTCAATTCCGTTATTAATTTGATTAAATAAACAAATCAACGGCAGTAAACATTATAAAATATTTAATATAATATGCCCCACACAAATAGAATATTAATCAAAACAATCTATAAAATACAACTGACGTTTACTTCCTCTTTACGAATCCATATCTACGACAGAATCGCATCAAATCTATATATCAAATAATAGAGTCAAAGCTGACAATAATTTTTATGAGCAAACTTATTTAATGGTCCATGAATCATTAGGCACTGTAAATATGATCAATTTGTAACGCGGGTACTTGGGTTCGAGTCCCTCTGTGTTTATTTGCCTGGGGTACAAGCGTACAGCATATGACAATTAGTTTTTGTCTGTGAATATATTGATCTGTTTTGATAAAAGGCTATAAAAAGAAAGGGGGAATAATGGGTTTGTATTTTACACTTAATTCGTATATGGAGGGTGGAACTGATTTTTACACGATATGTTTTCTTTACATGCGGCATAAAACTGTAGATTAGAACAACTTTATGGGTTTAATTAATCAACAATTTTGAACTTTTAATTTTAATTAACTATGATAATTGAATTATGTTACATAATAATGTATCAACACATACAAATATAATTTTTGAGTAAAGAATGAAGTTTCATTTAAAATATAGTTTATAACATGAATGCCCGGTATTATCAACTAATTTAAAGCTCCTTTAAGGCTAAATGCTCCTTTAACCTAAATTTTGTAAATTACAAACATGATTTATATCAATATTAAGGCTCTCAATGAAAAATGTACATAATATGAGTTGTAAAAACATAATGTAGAAAATTAAAAACCTATTTGATTAAATATATTATGCTTGGTTCTGTTAATAATGTGACAGTTAGTTAAAGGAGCATTTAGTTAAACTTGATAATACTGGACGTAAATAATTTAAACTAAAAATATACACCTTAGCCATAATATAACAGTTCCAGACTGGCAGGAGTGGAACTGTTAGGCTCCTGATGAGAACTTCTTGTGAAGTCGAAACACGTGTTGAGTGACTGTTTTATTGTGATTAAGGTGTATATTATCAGTTTAAGTGACTAAGAAACCAAATTTTCTCCGTTTTTTTTTTAGTAAAATTACAGAAAATAGCTCAATTTTTATTTAACAAAACACTTTCTGAAAAAAAATTAATTTTGGTTTGATTGAAGAAAGAATGTTCATAAAAAACATCTGCCAAGTAAATGCACAGTGCTTCCTCGTGCTAAATTCACCAAAGGTAGTTAATTATTTAACAATTTAAATAAAAACCGACAGTGTTTATATAAATTGCCTGGAATTGGTTAACCATTTAATTTTTATACAATTTTTTCATATATTTTTAATTTTTTGAGAATTTCAATCTTAATCTAAATTTATGCAAACGTCAAAATGACATTTAATATATCCAAGCAAATATCAATTTAGAAAAACAAAACACGAATTGTTTCGAAGTATGATATACATTTATTTTTACAATCCTTCTAAAATTATTTTATTTTAAAGTATACAAAATAAATTTACAATTTCATAAATATTTTTAAAATCCATATAATGTTAAATGTATCTTGCTTTGAGAAGACAAATTCACCGCTTTTATGGCTTGCACATGTGCAGGCCGTAACAATTTGTAAAAACCCAGATAATCTTTTTCTTGGAATTTCCCATTCTCATGACCGTATTTTGTCTTAAGATGACCTGAGTTGGGAATCACCAGACCACACCCCATCTATAGTTCAAACCAATCAGTGATACTAGTTGTCACCACCTATTTTTATTTTTGTACCAACCAATTGATATTACCACCCTTTCCTCTATTTTCTATGTTTCAAAAATTATTTAAAATTACCAGTATTAAACCAAAACTCAAACCATATACTTCGAAAAGATCTCGCCGAGATATTCGTTTATATTATATTATATGTAAAAATTGTATTTCTTTACCGATACCTAATAAATTAGTGATAATTCTTTAATTAGAAATATCAGTCGTATCTTATTTTAAAAACCTACCTCACCATATTATGAATATTTTAAAATAATTTATGACAACAAAAAACATTGGTCCTTCGAGCCGGATTGTGCTAACGTTCGTGAGTGTTATGTGAGTGATGTGCTAATAACAAAGAAAATATACCACACCGAGGAAACAGAAATTTTCACCAGGCCAAGGCGCATCACCCAAAGTCTCCACGATCAACACCCAGAGAAATTCACCTAAGCTGATTAAGGTAGGTTGGTTCAGATTATTCACCATTATTTCGGCCAGTGTACCTTTATATATCTACACAATCCATTTACCCACACCTTATTCGAAATACAATACCTATACCTTTATCATTATGGCTACTCTTCCCAAATTAATGAAGAAACGCGGTCATATAATGAGCACCATCACGATCCTCAGAAATACTTTAAATTCATGTGAAGCTAATCCTGAAAATGTTGACATCTATCAAGTTAAATCAGCATACAACACAATGTTAAAAGCCTTTGAAAAATTTGAAGATATTCAAGATCAATTAGAAGAGTTAGATGATTCAGAGTGCGCACGCCGAATAGAATATCTTGAAATTTACAATCACGAAACGGGTCGAGTTTTAAAATTACTCGCAAAAAACTCACTAAAAAATAAAAATGATGAACGACCAGTCACCGAAAGAATACATCGTAATAAAACTACCATAACTTTACCACCGATACAAGTACCTATCTTTGATGGAACTACCGAAAAATGGACCTCATTTTACAATCGTTTTTCAAAATTAATGGATGAAGAGGATCTCCTGCCAGTGAAGAAACTCCATTATCTCCGGTCAGTAATTGTAGGAAAAGCAGCAACTGTCATTGAGTCCCTAGAAACAACGAATGAAAACTATGAAGTAGCTATTGACCTATTAAAGGAGAAATACGAGTCAACTCGTCAGATGTCTCAACGCCACTGGGCAATAATGCGCGAAAGGGACAATCCAGCAGCAGTAAATAATTTAGTCGAAACCTTTAAACCACATATTCGATCTTTAGAAAACTTAAAGGCTCCTGTATCCAGTTGGGACATTCCTCTCATAGATTTAATATTATCAAAAGTGAATTCAAATACAATTTGGCAGTGCGAATTAACATTAAAAAATGATGAATCACCATCTTACAAGGATTTACTCAGATTTCTTGATAAACGCGCTAATTGTGTCGACATTACATCATATGAATCCCATAGTTCAAAAACTATTTCATCAGCAGTACCGAACCAACCGATAAACCGCAGTATCACCAATATACCCGCTAATATCACATTGGCAGACCCAAGCTTTCACCAAGAGTTGTTTTTACAAAAAACCTTATTAGGATGGATTATAGGTGGCGCCGCCCCCTTAACCGACCATACGAATAAACGACGCACCTGTCATGTTACCACCTCATTAGAATTTGATCTAAGCAAGTTTTGGGAATTAGAAGAATGTCCATCAGAAAGGAAATATTCCAACGAAGAAGAACAATGTGAAGACCATTTTCGCAAAAATGCTACCAGAGACCAAGAAGGAAGATATGTAGTAGCACTACCATTCAACTGTCATAAAACAAAACTAGGAGAATCATATCATTCAGCGTTGAAACGCCTTGAAAACACCGAAAGACGACTCGATCGCGATGCAATTCTTCAGAAAAAATATAGTGATGTATTAAAAGAATATCTAGATCTAGGCTATATGTCTCCAGTCAACAACGCAACAGCTGATCCATCCAACTATTATCTACCTCACCACGCAGTAATGAAGGAGTCCAGTATGACCACCAAGGTACGAGTCGTATTTGATGGCTCTACAAAAACCACGTCAGGCATTTCCCTTAATGATACCTTATTTACCGGCCCAACGATTCAAACAGATTTGTTTTCGTTATTAATACGTTTCAGAAAATATCCCATCATCTTGACAGGCGATATCGAGAAAATGTACCGACAATTCTTAGTGCGTAAAGAAGACCGTAAATTTCAAAGAATATCATGGAGAGATGAGAATAAAAAACTTCAAGAGTATGAATTAAATACCGTTACCTTCGATCTAGCAGCGGCCTCCTACCTCGCTGTTAGATGTCTTCACCAGTTAGCCGATGATGAAGACCAAGAATATACAAGGGCTGCACAAGCTATAAAAAATGATTTCTATGTTGATGATGTTCTTACCGGATCAACCAGTCAAGCAGAAGCAACAAACCAAAAACGACATATACTCTCCGTAACCGCAAAAATATTTGATCCATTAGGTTTATTAGCACCTGTTATCATCGTCGCGAAATTTATGATTCAACAATTATGGAGCTTGAAACTACATTGGGACGAGTCACGTCCAATTGAAATGCACACAAAATGGCAAAATTATTACAATCAACTACAAACTCTTAACAATCTATCATTTCCAAGAACAATTATTACACAAAATGTAAAAAATATTCAAATTCACGGATTCTCTGACGCCAGCGAAAAGGCGTATGGTGCCTGTATATACCTAAGAATCACCGATGCACAAAACCATGTTAAAATTCAATTGTTATGCACTAAATCCAGAGTCGCACCGTTAAAAACGCAAACCATACCTCGTTTAGAATTATGCGGTGCACAACTTTTAGCATCGTTAACCGATTCTGTTATTAAGGCCATACAGTTAAAAATTAATCAAACATTTTATTGGTCTGATTCAATGATTGTATTACATTGGCTTAGATCAACACCTCAGCAATTAAAGACCTTTGTTTCCAACCGAGTAGCAGATATTCACCAATGGTTTCACGTGAGAACAAGAGACAATCCTGCAGATCTAGTATCGAGAGGAGTATTACCCGAAGAATCTATTTCGTCAAATTTATGGAGATCAGGACCTAGTTGGTTAACGAAATCTAAAAACCAGTGGCCTCATACTGTATTGTCACCTATAGAGATTTTACCTGAACAACGAGCAGCTATCTGTTCAATTACATCAATTGCAACAGAAAACGAAATAATTTTTAAAAGATTTTCTTCAATAGGAAAGTTAATAAGGACACTCAGTTATTACTTTCGTTTCACCACACAAAGGAAATTAAAGGGGTCATTGACTGTAAACGAATTAAAAGGTACCTTAAACCGTGTGATAAAATTAGTACAATTTCAAATATTTAATGCTGAAATAAAGGCTATTAATCAATCATTAAAGTCAATATCTCCATTGATAAAATTGCACCCTTTTATTGATAATTATGGACTATTGAGAGTAGGGGGTAGATTATCATTATCTAATCTACCTTATGATTCTAAACATCCAGCAATTTTACCGAAAAATCACCACATTACTCAACTGTTAATCGGAAATGAACATAAAATGCATTTACATTCCGGTGTTCAACAGACCTTATATTGTTTACGACGAAGATTTTGGACAATTGATGGAAGGAGCCAAGTTTGGAAAGTCGTAAAAAATTGTGTCACTTGTCAAAAAATCAAACTACAACCAACCAAATATTTAATGGGAAATTTACCTCAAGCGCGTGTTAATCAAGCACAACCTTTCAACCACGTTGGAGTGGACTATTGTGGTCCCTTCGTATTAAAAGAGAAGAAATTACGCAATAAATCAAGCATTAAGGCTTATGTAGCTGTATTCGTTTGTATGAAGTCTCTTAAAAAACACCTAAAATATGTCGCCGGACGTTATTTACCCTTCACCTATGAACAATTCAATGCACTGATCGTTGAGATAGAATCCATCTTAAATTCCCGACTCTTGACACCTCTATCCTCGGACCCCAATGATCCCATAGTCTTAACCCCTGGCCATTTTTTAATTGGTGATTCTCTGACCAACCTACATGGACGAGATCACAACGCAACACCCACCAATTTGTTCTCAACTTGGGAACATATCCAGAAAGTGAAACAACATTTTTGGAAACGCTGGAGTCGAGAATATCTCAATGAATTGACGATCAGAACCAAATGGACAACAGACAATCCTAACATACAAGAGGGCGCCATCGTATTACTTCGTGATGACAACACACCACCAACTCAATGTGCGTTAGGACGTATCATTGAGTGTTTCCCAGGAAGTGACGGTGTAATACGCACTGTATCTGTTAAAACTGCAACTACCACATTTATAAGAAACATTAAAAAAATTTACTATTTTACCTGTTCAAATTTATGATAACAAAATGTAAAAACTCTATAATCATAAGTTTAATATAAGTTGTATGAATTTGTTGATCGAAAACTTTCGCTCAACGGGGGGAGGATGTTTCGAAGTATGATATACATTTATTTTTACAATCCTTCTAAAATTATTTTATTTTAAAGTATACAAAATAAATTTACAATTTCATAAATATTTTTAAAATCCATATAATGTTAAATGTATCTTGCTTTGAGAAGACAAATTCACCGCTTTTATGGCTTGCACATGTGCAGGCCGTAACAATTTGTAAAAACCCAGATAATCTTTTTCTTGGAATTTCCCATTCTCATGACCGTATTTTGTCTTAAGATGACCTGAGTTGGGAATCACCAGACCACACCCCATCTATAGTTCAAACCAATCAGTGATACTAGTTGTCACCACCTATTTTTATTTTTGTACCAACCAATTGATATTACCACCCTTTCCTCTATTTTCTATGTTTCAAAAATTATTTAAAATTACCAGTATTAAACCAAAACTCAAACCATATACTTCGAAAAGATCTCGCCGAGATATTCGTTTATATTATATTATATGTAAAAATTGTATTTCTTTACCGATACCTAATAAATTAGTGATAATTCTTTAATTAGAAATATCAGTCGTATCTTATTTTAAAAACCTACCTCACCATATTATGAATATTTTAAAATAATTTATGACAACAAAAAACACGAATTTTTAAAATAAATTGAGATAAATCTTGTAAGGGAATATTTAACAACAAACTTTGTACACCCATATTATAGGAAATTTAATGCTCTACAAAAAATATTCTATAAAGTTTTCACGTAACATGTGTCGTTCTTGAGATATCTTGAAAAAATAAATATTTTGGGATGTCACCCCTCCCCCTTATACACGATTTTGATGATTTTGAAATGAGGCCATCCTCAAGCCAGACCCAACCATCCGACCAAGTTTCAATAATATCGGTTGAGTGGTTCATGAGTTATATGTGTGACAAGGATTCAGGGGACAGACGGACGGACACACGGACAGACAGACAGACACGGAACGAAAAGTGTTTGCTTTGACGTGAAACGGATAAATCAATTTAAAATTTTGAAATCGGAGAACATTTCTTTATCTCAATCTGAAACGATCACAAAGCTTCTCGTATCTTCGATATTGCGAGGAAGCAATACAAAGTTTTAATCAATCGCCAAATTTATTTTTTCCAATAAAAATAAATGTACCAAAATCACTAATCTGAACTGAACTACAGTTTCGCTAAAAATCAAAATTAGTCAGTGTAAAAATTATGTGTGTCTATTCGAAATACCATTATTGATTCAGGTTGAACAAAATAAGTGAGCAGGAAAAATTTGAATAGTCTGATTTACAAGAATTCTAGGACAAAAGTTATTTTGTTTGAAAAGGAATATTTGATAAAAGTTTCAATATCTATTCGTTGAATTTCTAATGAATCTATAATGTACTTTAAAGTACATGAAAGTAATTGATTTCACTCCGCACATTCTGAGAAATATATGTAATATAAAAATCGATGTTGCCTAGGTACAGATATTCCGTATAATTTATCTGGATTTTATCTCAAATAAATAATACTTTCATATTTACATTATCCGTAAAAAGTCACAACTATCAACTTGATTGGGGGAGAGGGGGGTAGGTCAAAAACGTTATTAGGTTTTTTTTCGTATTAATTATTTTATTTTAATTGAAACTAGTTTCAGCTGTTGTAATTGTTTTTTCGAATATTCAATTTTCTTTTTTGTATATTGACAAAAACTTACATGAGGATGATTCTTACAAGGGAAAGGGGGGGGGGGGGGGGGGGATTTCGAAAACCATTCTAACGTAATTAAAGAACGCTCCTTAACATAAGTTTTTAAAAGCGTGGGAAGCGTTGTATGTATATAAAAATCACTAAGGTACTGGCACCAGTTATGGCCGCTATAAGAACAAGGTTTACTGTTTTTGCAATTGGCGGGTTTCTTTTTTGTAATTCTCATCAACTCATGTAATTCTTTATTTAATCAATTTAATTACCAAAGTCCGCAAATATAGTTTACTTTTTTAATTATAGCCTTTTATTTTGTTTATGTTTTTTCTCCAGTAATGGATAAAGTAAAACCAGTAATGAGCACGCAGTGATGGACACTTGCTAATGATTACAAAAGGATAAGTAATACGACACAAAAGATATACAAATTTGAAACAATGTAAAGCAGTTTCTACGATAATATAATAATTAATAAATAAATTATATATATTATTTATTATATATAATAATTAGTTTAAATGTCCACCATTTTGACACCTATTGGCCGATTGTCATCAAATCATGCTGTAATACAGTTAAATGTATATAGATTAATATTCAGAAATGGTAGTAATCAAATATCAATTCAGTTTATTTAATTAAAAAATAACCAATACTGGGGTCATATCCAAGACTGGTGCCAGTAAATATTGTAGGAAAACATATACGAATGTAGAAAATGAAATAACAAACAACACTGTACGTTACAAACACAAAAAGGTTTCAGATAATTAATAGTTAGAGAGTAAAGTGCATTGTGAAGCAGTTTCCATACTTTTGGTACAAGTTTCCAACAAACGTGGTTATTATTGTTCTCACAAAACACAACACTTACCGTACAACTCCGGGTATATTCGGGACACACAATGTGCTCATTGCTTTACACAGACAGGGGCGAACTTCCGCCAGAACCGGAGCTTTTACACTAAACTGTTTCAAAAATAGAAACAATAAGACATACACGAGTGTATGCCATAAGGGTTCCGAAGTACGTACTACGTGAAATGTTTGGAACCACTTACAGGTGCATTTTTAAGTTAAAGTTAAAATATAAAAAGTGTCAAGTTCTACTAATTGAGATCTATATTTTGACATCCCACATGCCTAGATATGAAAATAAAAATTAAAAATTCTATTACACCCCTCTCTATTATTACAAAATTTAAAATTATATTGTTGACTTTAGTATTTGTCGTTGGTAGTCCCACCAAAACCTCGTTACCAAATTTTTTTCAGATTTTTTTGAGCCGGTAGTTACAGAGTTAGAGGGGGGGGGGCAAAATAAATTACTGCTTTTAGCCCCTTACAGGTGCCATTTTTAAGTTAGAAAAAAAAATATGGTCAAATTCTACTAATTGAGATGTACATTTTGACATGCCACCACACGTCTTGGTATACAATTTTTTTTTTTTTTTTTTTTGGATTTGCTTTAAAGCCCCTTGCAGGCACCATTTTTGATTTAGAAAAAAAATAGAAAAAGGGTCAAATTCCGTTTGTCTGGTTATAAATTTTAACATGTCACATGCCTTGGTATAAAAAAAATATTTGTTTTACCTAGCTTTAGCTCCTTATTGCCCCCCCTGAAAAATTATTTATCCAATAAATTTGTATATATTTCACTAGAGGGTGTCATTTTACATATTCAGTAAAAATTTCAAGATTCTAGCTTATATAGTTTACGAGTTATTTAGCTTTGAGTGAAAAGGACGGACGACAAAGTGAGATTAATAGGGTTTCTTCGGAACACTAATAAAAAAACATCTGCCAAGTAAATGCACAGTGCTTCCTCGTGCTAAATTCATCAAAGGTAGTTAATTATTGAACAATTTAAATAAAAACCGATGCTCAGATAAATTGCTTAGAATTGCTCATGAACTTTCAGCGTTGAAATTTCATGAATTTTCAACATTTCAATCTCTATCACGTTTTTCAACGATCTTTGTAGATCGTTGTAGATCTGTGTGGGTCGTTGTAGATCTTTGCAGGTCTCCACAGATTAAAAACTAGTGAAAAAATATGATGTTGTCTCAAAATGCAGAATCTATCAAGATCTGATTTGATCACTTCAAATCTGAAATTTTTTCCCGGGATGTTTAAAATAAGTTAAAAATAAAAATTATGAAATTATTTATCAATTTTTTAACATTATTTACTTTTAGAATATATAAAGTCGTCCAGATTTTTACAGTATAATAAAAAAAACTGTAAAAATCTTGTAACAGTAATTTATGTTTTTATTTTAAAAATAAAATATCTCGAAAATTCTCGGAAAATTTAAGAGAAATCTAAAATATCGAGAAACGAGAAACACTATGTATGGATGGATCTTGGCTTCTGGGTGTAAGCCGCGTTAGTTTGGTCGTATTATCGGCCAACGTTTCGTCACACATTGCAGTAAACATCTTCATGTGTGGAGAAACGTTGGCCAATAACACGACCAAACCGATGCGGCTTACACCCAGAAGCGAAGATCCATATCAAGAGCACCGCGGAAGCCTCAAGACTATGTAGGGAAATCTCTTTTTCACAAAACAAAATAATTTTGCATTATGGTGAATGTTGAATATATGTATGCTATAAAATACGTGTTCCCTTTATCATATTATTGACGACAACTTCAACATTCGTGAAAAACATTTTATTTGTGTCATTTTCAGTTTTTCCCATTTCCATTCCCCAATTGTATAAATGTATATATTATATTGTATGTCGCACTTATGCAGAATTCAGAATAGAAGTTTGTTGAAATTATAAATACTTACAAAACTAAATTCCATTTTACGTTCATACAACTATACCTATATAAGGTACTGCACCAGTTATGGCCGCTATAAGAGCAAGATCTACTGTTTTTGTGATTCTCATCAACTCATGTTACTAATAAAACAACTAACTCTTTATTTAATCAATTTAATTACCAAAGTCCGCAAATATAGTTTGTTTTTTAAATTATAGCCTTTTATTTTGTTTATGTTTTTTCTCCAGTAAGCGATAAAGTAAAACCAGTAATGAGCACGCAGTGATGGACACTTACAAAATGATAAGTATTACGACACAAAAAATATAAAAGAAAGAATCGTCAAATTTGAAACAATGTAAAGCAGATAATATAGTAATTAATAAATAAATTATACTAATAATTAGTTTAAATGTCCACCATTTTGACACCTATTGGCCGATTGTCATCAAATCACGCTGTAAGACAGTTAAATGTATATAGATGAATATTCAGAAATAGTAGTAATCAAATATCAACACATATTTCTAATTCAGTACATTTAATTAAAAAATACCCATTATTGGGGTCATATCCAAGACTGGTGCCAGTATATGTGATATTATTTAAAGCGCAAAATTACTGTCAGTATAATATATTCGAGTACCTAACTATACTTATTATAGGTTATATACAAACGGTGCTAACAGGTACAGTGCACATTATTCATCATGTTTGTTATCTATGAAAGTATTTAATTTCATAGAATATAATATACCGTAACATGATAACATAGTTCATTTTCTCACGACATTTTCGCATAAATATTGTCGCTTTGAAAACATAAGAAATATTTATAAACCTTCCATGTCTACCTTAGATCACTATCACGGCCTGCTTGTTTCTCTTTTCAACTAATCTAAGATTTATTACAAATGTATTGTAATTAGAATGCTTTTTATTAAGTCTATAAATAGTTTATTTTCATGATTTTTATCTGTATAAACAAAAATTATAAGTCAATATTTTTATGACATTTCTTCCTCGCAAAATCGAAGATACGAGAAGCTTTGTGATCGTTTTAGAATGAGACAAAATTTTAAATGACGTTCAGAATTTTTTTTGGGAGTATATAGGGGATAAGTTCTTAGAAAGAGTATGTATTAAGTTTTAATTTTTATAATATAGATCTTATATCCTCTTTAAAAAAAATTACTCTCAATATATTTTATTTTGTTAAAATAATAGTTTATAAAATTAAAATATATCTTTTAAGGGGGCAAACCCAGTTTTAAGATTTTTTTTAGCCACGCATTAAAATAATTAATAACAAATGTTTTTTCACATGAAAGATATGTATTTACAGAAAACATTGTAATTTTTTTATGGCAAAATATTAAAAAATAAGTGGGATACAGCAAATTTGGGAGGGGTCCAAAAAAAGTGTTTTGCCGTGATCACTGCTGCTCGTTACTAGATCATCTGAAATAAAAAAAAACAATGGGGATCATTAGCTAATGACATAATGCTCCGGATATTGAAAGTCAAAGTTCTTTATTCGACTAAAATTTCACTCGCATTTTCAGCTATAAAAAAATAATAATCGTCTAAAAAAATCCTTCGGTCATCCGAAGGGCAATTATGTATAGAATAAGTGAGAAAAATTTCAAACCGATCGGAAAACTCGTTCTCAAGTTACAGTGATCATCGACTTCAAAAAAACATGGTTTTTAGAAAAACGCGTTTAAAGTTTTGAGTACGATTTGCACGCAGATAAAAAATGTATTTTGGAACTTACACTGAATCGTCTATGGACAGGACATTTGTCTGAAATTTTCAGAGAATACTTTTGAAATATTCTACTTTGAGAAAATGCAAAAAAAATGGATTTTTTCAAAATTCTAACTGGGTCTGCCCCCTTAAGTACTCAAAAATAGTATTAAATAGAAATAAGCAATGAAGATTTTCTATTAAAAAAATGTTTTTCATATATATTGAATTTAGTGTCTCTATTTGACTGATAATTGAATTTATTTTTAAGAAAATACACATTTAATATTATGACGTTATGATATATATTTTAAAGATAATGTTCATATTAAATCAGGGACGTAGCTATCGATTAACAACATATTTCAATTTTATTAAAATTCGTGACATCAAATTTTTATTGCTGTCACAAATCTTCATCAACTATGGATAATATAATAAATACGTTCGCCGAAAAAAAGTAGTTAAAGTACCTATTTATAGTAAAGTTTTTTAATATGTAAATATGTTACATACGCTACCTCACATTGTATAGTATTTTTATTATTTTCAAATATATTTTTTCATACGAATGTTTTTGTTTATTTTCCTAAAAAGGGGCCCCCAAGAAATTTTAATACAGGGTCCCCTCAGGCCTAGCTACTAGCTACCCCACTGTATGTATTAAATTCAAATCAAATAAAAATAAAGATTGAACTTTTTGCCATCTATTGTTGGAACGTCACATTAATAGCGAAGATATGAACCCACCATAGAATTCTATTTCATGATTATCACTAGTACAGCTTCTCGTCGTTATGATACAGGAAAGTGACATTACGAATTTCGAAGGAATATTATTATACAGGCAATCCTCGACTTTCGTAGATAGTGGGTTTTTGATACAGAGCACTAACTGTATTATATTTCCCTTTTAAAATGACATTTACTTATGTCTGTACGATTTTTTTCGCCGAATTTATAATATTTATGTGTAGATATATAGTAAACTGTTTTTATATAGCCCTAAAAAATATAAAGGACCCCGCAGTTTTTGATAGGGAAATGGTTTTCAGTCAATCTCTTTGAAACCAACTGGAAAATATTCTCTAAGACATCCCGATTAAAAGTCTCAATGGTCGCAACCGCTTAAGTTTCCCAGGTCCCGCGCAAAGAGCTGTTTTGTACCTAGTAATGCAATAAAAAAATCGATATAGTACAGGACATTTTGAACAAACAAATTAATTTTTATGTATCGTTTTGTCTATTTAATTTCTAGATTTTTATGTTGTTAAAGTTTGCAAGTTCTAGCAAATTGTTTTATGGATTATAATAAAGTTTTTATAAAACATGTTAAGGTATGTGTAGTGCCGTCAGCGCCAGCTACTAGCGATAGTATTAAAAATATTAAATTGTAAAATAAAAACAATAGAAAATTAGTTGTCATAAAAATATAACTTTTATTTGTAACACACTTATGGGACACCTTATTTAAATGTAACTATTTTAAAAATATGCTGCTTGTCTAGCCTGACAACTTTTGTATTTAAAGTTTTCTTCCATTTGTTATAATGAATTAAATATTGAACTTAGGAAATCCTGTACTTTATCGATTTTTTTATTGCAATATTAGGTACAAAACAGCTTTTTGCGCGAGACCTGGGGAACTTAGGCGGTTGCGACCATTGAGACTTTTAATCGGGATGATTTAGAGAATATTTTCCAGTTGGTTTCAAAGAAATTGACTGAAAGCCATTTCCAAAAACTGCGGGGTGCTTTCCATTTAAAAAAATTGTATTATACCTTCAAGGTAAATATCTGGGTAGCCACTTTGAAGGCCGACTCTAAATCCTGCAGTTTTTATTTTAAACATTTTCTCTAATAATAATACTGTGGCCATGTATTTGGATTTTCTTATACGCAAAACTGTAAGGATACGTCTATTTATTTATATAATACAATTTTTTCTGATTAATTGATAAAAGATGAAATAAATCATAATATATAATACCATTATGTAGTACTATGATAGGCTAAAATTTCAGATTTTTATCTGATCCCTCACCAGAGTTATTTAGCTTTGAAAAGTGCTATTTTTCGAATCTTCAAATTTTGATAATTTTTTTAAACAAAGGGAGGTAAGTCTCGGAGTTGAAATTTGGTGTGTGAATACAACTAGTACCCACCTATTTGTAAAACATAATTTGACTTGTTAACTTTTCCCTTTCTTGCGAAAAGATCCCCTTGATAATTGGATTTTTTTCAAAAAACAAAATTAAGAATTCAGGCTGAAATTTCACCCTTTAGGATTACATTTAGGTGAAAATGTCTAGAAATAATCTTGTAGCCCATTTTCTCTTCTTCATTATCAATTTTAATTTGTTAATAACAGGGGAAGGGGGTCTCGACAGTCTTTGGACATTTGATAATCTTAAAGTTAATGATGTAAGCTATATTAAAAATTTTAAAAATATTAATTTATCAATTTTAATTGACATTTTTGGTGATTTTTGAACATTTTTTTAGAGGGTGAGGGGGCGGAAAAATAAATCTCGTCCAGGGTGAGTCCATGGAATGGATTTTACAAGTTAATGCTAATCGAAACGGGCGTTTCGGAAGACTATTTAAGCTAATTTAAGTTATTAATGTCCGGTATTATAAAGGAGCTAGCAAAATTTGCTAGCTAGCAATTACTTTCAAATGGAGTATTAATTCTGTACTAGTATCTATGGATTAGTTATGGAATTTAGAGCAGTGACACTTCAACTAATTGTAACACAGTTGGCATCTTTCACCGTACAAAATAATTTTCATAACATCACCACTGTTTTAATACCGTTGGTATTTACCTACAACGCGTGCGCGAAACTTGTCAAAGTCTTCAACAAACTCCAAAAGAACTGTCATATAAGTTTGATATCTCATTTGAAAGTGCTTGCTAGCTAGCAAATTTGCTAGGTCTTTTATAATACCGGACATAAGTCTGCTAAATCTCTTATTCCATTTATGTATTTTTTTTGTATACTGTCACATTAATATAGGCAGATTTAAACATAAAAATGAAACTAGATTGTATGTTTATCTATTTTTAATAATTTTTGATAAGTGTAACGGGCGTTACACACAATTATATAGATAATTTTTACTTAATTGCTTGGAGTTGTTTTTAAAATAATATGTAATAATGAAATGTGTTCTTTCTTATTGTTTCTTACCATTTAGGCGTCAATTTATCAAGAAGTGAACTTTTTACGCAAAAAATAAATAAAACAAAAAAGGTGAGTAAAAGTAGCGGTTAATCTAGACTCTCTCATAAACTGACGAATTACAAATAATAACACGAAATTTATTCGATATAAATACCAATAAGAAAATTAGAGGTGTACCGGAATTAACGTCAAACGTCACTACTATTATATTTTAAATATAAATACATAAATTATTATTTTAAATTAATATAAGATTATTCTATATGGTATTTCTTTAAGAAAATACATTAAATTATAAAAATTGTGGATTCTACATATTCTGCAATTTTTATAGCTTCGTAGAACTATTACTAGTTAAATTATATATATGTATTATATATTATAGAATACGTTCCTTTCGATCGAATGTAATTACATTTATAGTGTCGATAATAATATAATATAAAAATATCTGCCTTGGGAACCACGGGACTTTCTTATACCTAACCTAACCTAACCTAACAGTGAATTGTATACGTGATTCTTTGTTTATTAAAACATTTCTAACAAACTAACAAGAGAGAACAAAATGAATAATTTTATATTTATATAACAAGTGATTTTTTTTAACGTAATAACTGAAAACGGATGTTTACTCTTGTAAATTTTTGGATTTTTGAATTATTTTTGAAATAAGAAAAAAATGTTTTAGGTAAAAAATGTCGAGTATGTTATTATCTATAATTTATTTCCCATACATTTTTTTCCAACATTTATGATTTAGCCAGAAAGAATTTTTTTGTGTAATTATTTAGATTCACCTACACAGTTCACTCTCAGTATTACGTATAAGAAAGTCCCATGTTACCTACGGCAAATACACACACTGTTCAATCTCTGTAATACGTATAAGGAAGTCCCATGATTCTCATGGCACATATTTCTCCTCTGTTATGAACCATTTGAATTATAACAATTTTTTTTTTTTAAATTCGTTTTTACGAAAAAATGAATAGAACATAAATGATAGATATAGATATTACCTACATTTTTTAACTTGACCATTTTTCTCTATTTTGTACTGTTTCAGAGTAATTCGATAAATTAAAAAATCGACGTAGGTAAACATCCGTATCCGGTTGAAAGATTGTTTTCAAAAATAGGACGTTTTCTTCCCAGCCAAAAATTAATCTTAAATATAAAATATCACCCTTCTACGATTTGTCGTATTTGGGTTACAGCGCTAACAGACAGACAGACAGACGGACACACAGACATCATGGCGAAAATAGTCAGAATGGATTAAGGGAAGGTCAAAATAGATAATTCCGTCAAAATCCGAGGTTCGAAAAAAATCGGCTTCACTATACTTACTTATACTAATGTATATTTCATATAGGTACATGGTATAAGAAAGTAAAAAATACCGGGTGTTCCAGACCACTATGTTTCACGCCCAAACTATTGAAGATAGAGTTTTATGATAAAAAATTTACTATATATATCGACCCTAAAGAATTTCAGTAAAATATTTTCAATCCCCTAAAACTTACCCTTGGGGGGTAGTTTAAGTACAATGCCCGTTTCTCAGCAAAATCAAATGGAATGGTGTGTCTAAAAGTAGATCATTTTAAAGATCATAAAAAATAAGAAATTTTTGTAAACAAATTTTTTTCATACAATCAATTGTTTAGAAATTATGGCGCCTTGTTTCCAAATTTTAAGGTTTTACTAAAATTGCTCTAGTTTCGTTAAATATTAATAAAATTTTATTTTTAAAATTTGTTTTGAAAGTAGAAACAATGAACTTTTTAATGATGTATGCTTATTTGAGATTTGGATAATTTAAAGTGTCATACGCGACATATCAAAAATGCAAAACTTCAATTGGGGATAATTCAAAATTTTTAAATGGAATGATATATCAATTAGTACTTTATCTTACAAAATATATTTAATTTAACAATTTTGGTAAGAAAATTTTTAATTTAAAATTATAATTTTTTTTCTTTTTTTAATAATAATAGTACTGACGTTAAAATATTCACTTTAAATCTACATCGTGAGTTCCAGCCGAAATTCCGATACACCTCTATAAACAAAACGCAAATAATTAAATGAATCATTAAATGACTACATAAAAGCATTGCCAATACAAAAACGTTCAAACAGAAATAAAGATTTGGATACGTCTATTTATAAAATCTCTCTTCTATTCAACCACAAATCCCAAATACGCAAATTTATTGAATCTTCCTTATTCGAAATGTATGGACGATATAGAGAGCACATTATCTCTGCAAACCACGACCCCCCCTTTGCTATAAGCCATACTATATGGGGTATAATTACGTAGTGAGCTGCAAAAGCGACCAAAGATCGTTTAATCCTTTTATCAGAATTACTTTTACTGAAATTAAGCGACCGTATTTAAATGGTATGTATGTTTGTATGTATGTATGTTAGTACGTTGTTCGATGTAAACACTAAATAAAATTGTTTTTTTATCAGATCTACAAAAAGAGAACAAAAAATATTAATAATCTATATATATGTATATAAAACTCAACGTTTCTTTGTCCGTCTGTTTTTCCGTCTGTCTGTCTGTCCGTTAGTGCGCTTATCACTCGAGAACCACTTATCAGAATTACGTGGTTTCTTTTTAGGGTTCCGAAGAAACCCTATTAATCTCATTTTGTCGTCCGTCCGTCCGTCCTTTTCACTCAAAGCTAAATAGCTCGTAAACTATATAAGCTAGAAACTTGAAATTTTTACTGAACATGTAAAATGACACCCTCTAGTAAAATATGTACAAATTTATTGAATAAATAATTTTTCAGGGGGGGGGCAATAAGGAGCTAAAGCTAGTTTTAAAAAATATTTTTTTTTATACCAAGTTAAAATGTATAACCAAACAAGCGGAATTTTATTCTTTTTCTATTTTTTTTCTAAATCAAAAATGGTGCCTGTAGAGGGCTTTAAAGCAAATCCAAAAAAAACAAAAAAATTGTATACCAAGACGTGTGGCACGTCAAAATGTACGTTTCAATTAGCAGAATATGCCCATATTTTTTATTTTTTTTCTAACTCAAAAATGGCGCCTGTAGGGGGCTAAAAGCAGTAATTTATTTCGCCCCCCCCCCCCCCTCTAACTCTGTAACTACCGGCTCAAAAAATCTGAAAATAATGTAGTAACTAGGTTTTGGTGGGACTACCAACGACAAATACTAAAGTAAACAATATAATTTTAAATTTTGGAATAATAGTGAGGGGTGTAATAGAATTTTTAATTTTAATTTTCATATCTAGGCAAGTGGGATGTCAAAATGTACATCTCAATTAGTAGAACTTGACACTTTTTTATATTTTTTTCTAACTTAAAAATGCACCTGTAAGTGGTTCCAAACATTCCATGTAGTACGTACTTCGGAACCCTTATGGCATACACTCGTGTATGTCTAGCCCGAATTATTTAATTCACAGGTACGTTCTCTGTCCAGGTTATAGGCTATATTTTGTTACGTTAGGTAACATAACAACTAAGCAGTGACGATAATGGTAAATCAAGTCGGAAAAAAGTTTGCCGCCGGCGCGCTATTTTGCAGTACGCTGCTTAAACCGTTCAAATTGAACAAAATAATGTTGTAAATTGTGTAGAATCAACATATCTTAAATAAATTCCGCGACACCATATGTCTAACTTTTATATTTAAAAGATGTTTAATAATACGGTGTTTTGTTTATTGATTCCAAAATATTATCTAATTGTAAGTTTAATGTCCGGTATCATAAAGGACCTAACAAATTTGTTAGCTAACAAACATTTTCAATTGAGATATCAAACTTATATGACAGTTCTTTTGGAGTTTGTTGATGACTTTGACAAGTTTCGCGCACGCGTTGAAGGTAAATACAAACGGTATTAAAACAGTGGTGATGTTATGAAAATTATTTTGTACGGTCAAAGATGCCAACTGTGTTACAATTAGTTGTTGAAGTGTCACTGCTCTAAATTCCATAACTAATCCATAGATACTAGTACAGTATTAATACCCCATTTGAATGTAATTGCTAGCTAACAAATTTTGTTAGGTCCTTTATAATACCGGACATAAATGTAACTAACAAAAATTTTCTGAAACAAGTTAGGTTAGGTTTATCTGCAACAAATTTTGAAACGACCCATTATAAAAATCCGTCTTTATGCATATTCAGTTTTAACATTTAGTTCTTTATGTACTACATATATATTATATAAAAACTTCAATCACATAGTATTGAAATGAAATGAAAAACAAACAAATTATTTATTTATTCAAGCGGGAAATAACATTCTCAACAAAAAAGAAATAAGGGAATCATTTAAATCTATAAAGCGGTGTCATATATAGAGAGCAAATCGTTTCGGGTATGGCTGCTTGCTGCACATAACTGTCGACATTCAAAACGGGATTTGGCAAGTTTATGATACGATTCCGCGGACTATTCTCCTTTATGCACCCTTTATAGCGACTCTCTATCAAGATTTGCTGCTCTTAGAGAACTTCGTTTGCCTCTCTTACTTTCTTTGTGTTCTTTTATTCGCGCATTTTCGCAATTGGAAAAATTATAATAATCCTTTACGAGTTCAGTTCTGTGTATCCTATTGACATTTTATATACCATTTAAATGAATTTCAATATATATATCTACTTATTTATAAAATACAATAAATTCATATATTTATATGAATTGTTAAAGTTTTATTATATTACAATTAGATATAAGGTACTGGCACTGGCACCAGTTATGGCCATTATAAGAGCAAGGTTTACTGTTTTTGTAATTCTCATCAACTCAAGTTACTAATAAAACAACTAACTCTTTATTTAATCAATTTTATTACCAAAGTCCGCAAATATAGTTTGTTTTTTAAATTATATTCTTTTATTTTGTTTATGTTTTTTCTCCAATTATGGATAAAGTAAAACCAGTAATGAGCACGCAGTGATGGACACTTGCTAATGATAAGTACTACGACACAAAAGATATAAAAGAAAGAATCGTCAAATTTGAAACAATGTAAAGCAGTTTCTATGATATAATAATTAATAAATAAATGATACTAATAATTAATTTAAATGTCCACCATTTAAACCTATTGGCCGATTGTCATCAAATCACGCTGTAAGACAGTTAAATGTATATAGATGAATATTCAGAAACATTAGTAATCAAATATCAACTCATATTTCTAATTCAGTACATTTAATTAAAAATTTGCCATTACTGGGGTCCTTCCCAAGACTGGTGCCACTATACCTTATCTATCTATACAACAATTCTAGTCAAGGAGTTTTACAATGACAAAACATTTAAATGTCGTTACAAATACACTTGTTTTTTGATTTAATTTGATTTAATGATAAAATAAGGTAGAATATAATCATTGATAATAGGTAGTGGTTAAAATAATTAGTGGATAAAAAAGTAGTTAGCATAGATATTTATGTGTAATTCAACATTTTAAGACTTTAGATTTTGACATGGTATCTTCATAATAAATAGGAGTGTACCGGAATTCCGGT
This sequence comes from Sialis fuliginosa, assembly GCA_961205875.1. NCBI lineage: Eukaryota > Metazoa > Arthropoda > Insecta > Megaloptera > Sialidae > Sialis > Sialis fuliginosa. Next base: position 41,586,844 of record OY540809.1, on the reverse strand, counting down.
CCAGCCGAATTTCATGACTTTATTCCGGTTCCGGACGGAACTGATTTTGCTGGAATTTTTAAATTTTATTATTACTCTACTAAAAAATTCATAAATAACAGTGTAACGTTTTGCTAATTATTTTAAACTGTAGGTTCAATTTTCCTTTAATTGGAAGGTTGGAAAAGACCTCAGGGTACCGAAACGCACATTTATACAAAGATACAAAAACTATATTTCTAAATTACAATTTTTCTATTAAGATTTGACTTACATTGATAGCATAAACACACAATAAATACACTAATTATACACAATCAATACACTAATCATAAACAATTTTATACACCTATTCCCCGATTTACACGGTAGATACGTTCTGCACAAAACCGCGTAAACTGAAATCTTGGATAAAATCGTGTAAAACGAAAAAGAAAACCCAAAATGTGCATGATTCAGTAATTTATTTAAGTAAAACAAAAGTCAGAAATCTTGGAAAACTCAAAATTGTTCTTAGTTCATAAAACAACAAACATATGAAAGTAATATAAGTAGATATTTAATTTATTTTACATTAGGAACAATGATGAAGATTGCCGGGATTCCCCAAAATGTATATTTTACAAGGCCGGGAATCCCCTGTTCTTTTCATCAGGTTACCGAAGGAAAAAAATTCAAAAATGCCATCAAATCTTTGTATAGGCGTATATGGAGCGGAATAAACATTTGTACTAGTTTTTTGAAAATTGTCAATTTATAAATCGTGTAAAACAAGTGCCGTATAAATCGAGAGATAGGTGTACACTAATTAATCTTAATACCAAAAAAACAGTTAGGCCCTCCGCACACGGTGCGACTGTTTTGCAACGAGAATCGCAAACCATACAATTGCGGAAGCGACTATTTTACAACTGCAATCGATTTAAGTCCTCACTCCGCACACGAGCGCGACTGAATCTTGATCAGTCGACATTTTTTGGGAATTGCCGTGAAGAAAAAACACGATTTTTTTTAAGTTTTTTTAACTTTTGGCAACAAGTCAAGCATTCTAGAAAGGTAATACACCAGCCAATCTGCAGAGCCGGTTTGTCGGGAGGTAGAGTTGGGGTACTGAAGATTGGGTCGTGTATAGGGAAATCGGGCCGATTATTCCTCAAACAGTCGGCTCGATTTGCCTATACATGACCCAATCTGCAGTACCCCCACTCTACCTTTTGACAAATCGGCACTGCAGATTGGCTGGTGTATAGAGGTCTTTAGTTTATCAGTTTTAATTTGTTTATAATAGGGGAAAGGGGTCGCGATGGTCTTAGGACACTTAAAAATTACTCAATATTACTCTGAGAAATTTTCAAAAAAAATTTTTTTCAACGAACTATTTACGCGTAATGAAAAAAATAATTTTTCCCGTGTTAATCAAATGGGAAAAAGACTCGGTTTGCGCCGTTCTATGAGTCTGAAATTTTGGGACCGAAATTTTTTTTTAAAAACAAGCATATAAAGTTATAAAGCATTATCATAAAAAATACTGTTAGATAAGTACAGTTTAGTCTATTGGGAGAGGTTATTCTCGGAGACGGGAAATTTGACGCTCGATTTCCGAAATATAAGCCAATGAGACCGAAAAAAAACAAAAAACAATATGTATATAGGTACATTAGGGTGTTTTTTTAATTTTTTTAATTTTTATTCTTTCGGTCCCGCAGGCTTATGTTTTAGCTTCGTATCAAAAGTTAATTGTCCCAAAATTTCAGACTCATAGACCAAACCTGTGGACGGCGCAAACCGAGTCTTTTTCCCATTTGATTAACATGGGAAAAATTACTTTTTTACTTACACGTGAATATCTCGTTGAAAAAATATTTTTTTGAAAATTTCTCAAGGGAATATTTTGTAGAGAATTAAGTGCTTAATTCATAAATCCAATAAATTTTAAGAAATGTTTATTTAAAAATTAACATAAAAATTGGATTTCACTTTTTATGATAATGTTTAAACGAACATATCTTTAAAAATATTCGATCTATGAATGGAGCACTTGGGATCTTTTTTGTAAGAAATTTAATTCTCTATGATATGCTGCTGTAAGAAATTAAAATAAATAAATTTTTCAACGAGATATTCACGCGTAAGTAAAAAAGTAATTTTTCCCATGTTAATCAAATGGGAAAAAGACTCGGTTTGCGCAGTTCACAGGTTTGATCTATGAGTCTGAAATTTTGGGACAATTAACTTTTGATCCAAAGCTAAAACATACGCCTGCGGGACCGAAAAAATAAAAATAAAAAAAACACCCTTATATACATACATACAGTGTATTCCAAGTTGATTAAGACATAGGAAATTTAACATGGGGATAATTAGAAGTGTTGTAGTATCCTTTGGTCTAATTTAACGATTTGTGATTGGTGCATTTTGAAATGCCGCTTCGAAACTAACTGATAAATTTTAAATAAATCAGTAGTATTTTGTTTTCAACTTTAATGAAATAAAATAAACATACTAGATAAAATTATAATAATATTTTTTGACAGATATAAATTTGAAAACAAAATACTAATGACTATTTTATTAAATTTTGTGGCGGCATTTCAAAATGCACCAATGATAAATCGTTAAATTTGACCAAAGGCTATTACAACATTTCTAATTACCCCCATGTTAAATTTCCTATGTCTTAATCAGCTTGGAATACACTGTATAATGTAAAAATTGTATGTGAATACGTATACACTATACATACAAGTATAAATATATACGAAAATATAATTTCAACTCGAACGAACAGACAAAAGCAACAATTCCATAAAAACATATTGTCAATTCTAATCACGCGTCGTGTGTTACATAATAGAGAGCGTCACACCCCGATAATAAAACCAACCTCACCCCCCCGCTCGCGCTTTATACACCCCTACACACACACACACTCACAATTCCCAAAAACGATTCTATTATGTTTAACAAAAAGCTGTGAAAACAAATTGACAGTAGCGAGAGAGTGGCGGGCGTGACGTTGAGGAGTGGGGGGGAAGCGACGTGGTGGGGGGACCTACAATCGTCGCGCATTGTTTCTGTCATCAGTAGCTATTCAGGCCGCAGTGTGGCGTTCAATGCGGATTTAATCAGGAGGCTGGTTTGGTCAACCCCTTTGTGTGGTGTCTACACTCAGATATGAATATATTGCCCAACACGGTGTCTAAATAACACTGATCCAGTTTTCAATTGTAAACATTCATTGTATTTGCTTTACGTATTAAAGTGGATTAAAAACGAACTTAAAATAGGGAAAATATTTAAATAAATACTTTATATTGTATTCTAGATTAATTATGCAGTCGATTACTTAAATAGTAATATTTTATTTATGTCCGGTATTATAAAGGAGCTAGCATATTTGCTAGCTAGCAAGCACTTTCAAATGAGATATCAAACTTATATGACAGTTCTTTTGGAGTTTGTTGAAGACTTTGACAAATTTCGCGCACGCGTTGTAGGTAAATACAAACGGTATTAAAACAGTGGTGATATTATGAAAATTATTTTGTACTGTGAAAGATACCAACTGTGTTACAACTGCTCTAAATTCCATAACTAATCCATAGATACTAGTACAGAATTAATACCCCATTTAAAAGTGCTTACTAGCTAGCAAATTTTGCTAGCTCCTTTATAATACATTAGTTTTTCAATTGTAATTTCAACATTTTAAAAATATATAGGTAAGGTACTGGCACCAGTCTTGGATATGACCGCAGTAATGGATTTTTTTTTAATTAAATGTACTGAATTAGAAATATGTATTGATATTTGATTACTACCATTTCTGAATATTAATCTATACACATTTAACTGTCTCACGGCGTGATTTGATGACAATAGGTATCAAAATGGTGGACATTAATACATAATTTTATTTTTAATGTTATTTTACATAATTTTAAAACTAATTATGTAATTATAAACAAACAAAAATTATGACTGTTTCATTTAATAGGGTAGGTAGCAAAATAGTCACTTTGGGGATTATTTAGATAAATTTATAACTGGAAAACTATAAGACCCAGGTCCAAACTTGGTATAGTGAATTTGTAGGTAACAGTATGACACACCAATGTCATTTTCAAAAAAATAATCATATTTTTTGACTTTGATGAGCAATAATTCTGAACTGGAAACACGGCTAGTTAATTACGTTAGTTAATTACCTATGAAACTGATTCACTGTGGTTGCTCTAGTTACGTTACTTTGGAAGTTATGAGGTAATCTTTGTTTGTAAGTACTACTCTGAATGAATTTTTTCAACACCCTGTAGCTCAGAGGGTGTTGAAGATAAACCCATCTTTTCATTACAATTTTTTACTTACAATGACCCAGACAACTTACAAAACGGACCATCCTGTATATAGATTAAAGTTGAAAACAAAATACTGTTGATTAATTTAAAATTTATCAGTTAGTTTCAAGGCGGCATTTCAAAATGCACCAATCACACATCGTTAAATGTTACTACAAAATTTAAAGTTACTACAAAATTTTTTGATTATCCATAGTCCCTCTGTTAAATTTCCTATATCTCAATCAACTTAGAATACATTGTATAAAAAGGAGAACACTTTGAAAGCTTTACTCGATGGCATTTATGTGTGATATGAAGCAGTCAGTGTGTTTTGTTCGCACACTGGGGGACGTTTGTGATATGAAGTAATATTTGTATTCCTATCATACGTATTTGCATAACGCTGAGAAGGGATGTACACAGTTACAGTTATTCATTATATTGTAAACAGTTGATTCTATTATGGAAACATTTTTGTATTGAATTAAATGAGCTGTAACTAACCGTATTATAATAGCTGTCAAAGACAATGTATTCATTGTTATCATAGTAAAATGATTAACCCTTTACTGTCTAGTATTTATATATTATATAATATGGTATACTTAATTGTATTAATAATTACATTTGTTGTTTAAAACAAAATTAATTTCTGGAGAGTTTAAAAAACATCTGTCATGTAAATACACAGTGTTTCCTCGTGCTAAATTCATCAGGTAGTTAATTATTTAACAATTTAAATAAAAACCGATAATGTTGAGATAAATTGCCTGGAATTTGTTAATCATTTAATTTTTATACAATTTTACTAAAAAATATTGGTTCGAAATTTTTCTCAAGACACATTATTTTTTCGTATATTTTTAATTTTTTGACAAATGTCAAAATGACATTTAAAACGTCAAAATGACATTTAATACATCCAAGCAAATATCAATTTAGAAAAACAATACACGAATTTTTTAAATAAATTGAGATAAATCTGCATGTAAGGGAATATTTTACAACAAACGTTGTAGACCCATATTATAGGAAATTTAATGCTCTACAAAATATATTCTATAAAATTTTCACGTAACATGTGTCGTTCTTGAGATATCTTGAAAAAATTAATATTTTGGGGTGTCACCCCACCCCCTTACACACGATTTTGATGATTTTGAAATAGGACCGTCCTCAAGCCAGACCAAACCATCCGACCAAGTTTCAATAATATCGGTTCAGTGGTTCATGAGTTATGCGTGACAAGGATTCAGGAGACAGACGGACACACGGACACACAAACAGACAGACACGGAACGAAAAGTGTTTGCCTTGACGTGAAACGGATAAATCAATTTAAAATTTTGAAATCGAAGAACATTTTTTTGTCTCAATCTGAAACGATCACATAGCTTCTCGTATCTTCGATATTGCGAGGAAGCAAAAATATTTGTATAGATTTATGGTTATAAGATTAGATTTAGGATAATCGAAGAGATTTAAAGTTAAGGTACTGGAAAATAAATGAATACATACACTTAACGAGGGTGAATTTTCAATAGAAGGTTGATTTAACCCTCACTATATCTTTAGATTTATACAAGTCTTGAGGCTTCCGCGGTGATCTTGATATAGATCTTGGCTTCTGTGTGTAAGTCGCGTCGATTTGGTCGTGTTATTGGCCAACATTTGCAGTGGACATCTTCAGGGCTCTTCTAAAAGTGCACTTTTAGTTGACCGATAACACGACCAAATCGACGCGGCTTACATCCAGAAGCCAAGATCCATCTTTAGATTTGCTCAAAAATAACAAGAATGCAAAAATAATTTCATTAAGATTATCAGGTAAAAAAAATTGACTTGGGTCAGTGGCGTAGAAACGGTTTTTTTTTTGGTGACGAGCCCCCACCCCCCTAGTGTTCTAAAAAAAACGTATATTTTGAGAAAACTTCAGTTCAAAATACCTTAAAAAAATTTAACTCATATTTATACAAAGCAGTTGCTATGATAATTAATATAATAATTAATAAATAAATTATACTAATAATTAGTTTAAATGTCCACCATTTTGACATCTATTGGTCGATTGTAAGACAGTTAAATGTATATAGCAGCGGTTCTTAAACTTATGTAGTTTAGGGACCCCCTTTTGAACAATTATTTCTCAGGGACCCCCTCCCTGCAGTGGTTATTTTAAGAAAATTTTAAAGACCTTATTTTTTGCTCCATACTGCTTTTAAACTGCAATGACTTTTGTTTTTTGCATTACATTTTTTGCTTTTATAACTGCAATGACCTTTTTTCCACACATTTTACTATTTTATTTATTTATTAAACGTTGTTTCAATTTTTTGTACTACACAAATTAGCTTTTACAACTGCACTTTTCATTTTTACAACTGTAGAAACAAGCTACTTACTCAAATAACCCTTGCCTCCCTGACAGAAAAACAAAGAAGGTCGTTAGATATTAATTAATCACTGGTAAATAGAAATGTAAAAGTACTTTAATTTATGCCAAACATGGTTCATGGACCCCCGGGGGTCCGCGGACCCTAGTTTAAGAACCGCTGGTAATTAGATTAATATTCAGAAATGATATAGTAATCAAATATCAACAATATTTCTCATTCAGTACATTTAATTAAAAAAACATAAGTGATATTGAATATACCTATTACAATAAACATACAAGGTACTGGCACCATTTATGGCCACTATAAGAGCAAGATTGACTGTTTTGTGATTAACGAGCTTTTTTTGCAATTCTCATTAACTCAAGTTACTAATAAAACAACTAACTCTTTATTTAATCAATTAAATTACCAAAGTCCGCAAATATAGTTTGTTTTTTAAATTATAGCATTTTATTTTGTTTATGTTTTTTTCCAGTAATGGATAAAGTAAAGCCGCAGTAATGAGCACGCAAAATGATAAGATATAAAAGAAAGAATCGTTAAATTTGAAACAATGTAAATCAGTTGCTATGATAATATAATAATTAATAAATAAATTATACTAATAATTAGTTTAAATGTCCACCATTTTGACACCTATTTTGACCATTGTCATCAAATCATGCTGTAAGACAGTTAAATGTATGTATATAGATTAATATTCAGAAATGGTAGTAATTAAATATCAATAAATATTTTTAATTACTGGTGCCAATACCTTATTTAAAATAAATTATATTATTAGTTGATTTGATAGGATTGAGTTAAAGCTATATTCCATGAATTCACATATACAAGGTGGGGTATGTTTGATAATATTATAATTCCTATATATATATATATGATAAATCCCGTTGAATATGGAATAATGGTCGATATGAAAAGGTTGAATTGAGCGTATCTGTTAGATGCGCTACAGAAGTAGCAGCGGCAGTAATCGCGACCCGGCGAGAACAAATATTAGCACAGTGACGATATTGGCTGCTAGTGTGTTATGTCTCGGTGTCCACCACTTCCGGCTAATATAAAAGAGTCTCCCCGCTCCCGCTCCCGTCGCCGGCGGCCGAAGCGCCGCAACCAACGCTTTATTTGTTTTGTTCGATAACAAAAGCGCGCGCTTTATTGTTGTCGAGGTGGCAATATCGTACAGAATAGAGACATTGTTGTGATCAAATGTATAGCTTTTTGTGCGCTTTCAAAAGAGGACTACAATATTACAGAGTATATATATGATATTATATGTTACACTGTTAAAAATTATTACCGCTCTTTTTATCTATACACTTTACAGAATTAAATGTTATTAATGTTTATGTAAATAATTAGTAAGATTTCCCAGCTTAATTAAAAATGCTATATTTCGGGTAATAAGTTATTTATATTAAATGGTTAACTTTGGTTTATTATTGATCTAAAGAAGTATGAAAACCAACTTTTCTTAAATGATTTTTTCATTGTTAAGACAGCTTAAAAAAAGTAACTTTGGGCCTTATTAAACTATTGTGGTATAATATGACCACTTAACATTATAATTATCTGAAAATGTTTAATTTAGTTATTTTGTATGAGAACAATGTTTTAATCAACATTTGACGCAATGTTTGCTTAATTACAGATAATAAATAAACCAGGTCTTCGAACCGGAACTGAACCGAAAACCGAAAACCGAAAAAACCGTTATTTTTTACCGGAACGAAAACTGGAACAGAACCGAAATAAAAATATCGGTTTTTACGGTTCAGTACATGTTAAAATACGCGCGTTAACATAATTTTATTTCCCACTTAAATTGTCGTTCGGACTATCATACAAGTACCATAAAATGTTCTAAATTATGGTAGAAAAAAATTTTTTAATACAAATAATTTTTTTTTAAATTAATCAGTCGGAGCTGAACCGAAAACAGGAAAAACCGTTATTCTTTTCGGAACGAAAACCGGAACCGAACCGAAACATATTTTTTACTTGAACCGGAATGAAAACCGAAACAAAAAAAATAACGGTTCGAAGCCCTGAAATAAACAATTCATTTTTTTATTTTAATATTTATTTTTTATCCATAACGTGCCGATGCTGCATCCAAAGCAGCTGCTAAACTCTCGTATTGTTTCGTCGTAGATGTTTTTTTTTATAGAACTATTAGTAAATAAAAATTGCATACCAATCTAGAATAAAATATGTGATCATAAATTGTAATAAATAATAAAAAGTCCAATCTTAAATTTGGTGGGCCTTATTATCCGTAAAGTACTACGGTATATTTTATTTTATTTTATAATGCAAAAACTTAAAAACAATAGAAATCAACTTTCTACCATAAACTTTAAGGATCGAACTTTTACCTGAACAAATAAGAAACATATTATTATAATACATAAAAAAAAATTACAAAAATTAAGATTATTTGTTGGTTGTTTTTATAAAATTGAGCATTCGTCACCATCTCTCGCAACAAACTCAGAGGTACCGAAAAGTTATTGCGGCGCGAGACTGTCGGTGTGTAGTTAGCTTTGTATAAGTACATTATATGTGTATATAAAAATCCAGACCGATCCAACTATTGCAAATGTGTTTTTTTTTTCAAAATCTTAAAATAAATTAAACCATAAAATAAAAAAAATACTCTCGTTACAAAATATATTAGTTTTTGACCTGAAATAAATCCTCGCCGAAGAATTACTATGTAGTTCAATTTTAAGAGGTGCCTCAAGTGGGGTTCCGTTTCCCATTTAAATAACATTCTTTAGTACTATAGTTGGTGTTATTGATTCATGATAATTGATAAAAAAAAATTAAGGGCATTTTTTTGTAGAAGATAAAATTCTTTACAAAATCATGTCTCTCAAAAGTTACAGGCATTCAAATTGATTTATTTGTTAAATTGTACGTTTAAAATGCTTTCAAAGCTTAACTAGTGTTTCTATAAAAATAGTTTAAATGGTAATTTTGTAGGAAATTGAATTCTCTATAATAATAGTTCAGAGAACTATAGGTGTAAGTGCAAAGAGTTAAAACTTATATGCGTTTTAAATATTTATTTTTTTACAAAAATCAACATTTTAACGTCAATTTTCTATAAATATCAATTAAATAGCAATATATTACCCTACTACTGAGCTATCGGAAAAGAAATAACCAAGCCGATATCTAGCATTATTAGAACAAAATTTTATTCTCTACAAAATGACGTCCTTACATTTTTTTTATCAGTTATCATGAATCAGTAATACCAACATTAGTACTAAAGAATAATTTTCCATGTTATTTAAATGGGAAACATGACCCCCTTTGTGGCACCTCTTAAAACTGGGTAATCCTTCTGGGGGGATTTATTTTGGGTCATAAACTACCTTATTTCGAGAGCGAGGGAAAAAAATATCGATTTTTTGACACACCTTAATATATATTATGTAGGTACCTAGTACCTAAAATAAATAAAATGTTATTTTTAATAAAACACTTAAAGGAGTGTAGATATAATTCATCACTATCACCTTTTTATTTGTATAAGTTTTTATCACTTACAATAATTTAAAATTGTTTCCTTCAATTACAATTAATTTAAGCTGTCGCGCCTATATGTAAATTAAAATGACTAATAGTTCTTTCAATAATTAATTTCTTATTTGTTCAGATAATAGTTCGATCCTTAAAGTTTATGGTACAAGTTGATTTCTATTGTTTTTAAGTTTTTGCTTTATAAAATAAAATAAAATATACCGTAGTACCTTACGGATAATAAGGCCCACCAAATTTAAGATTGGACTTTTTATTATTTATTACAATTTATGATAATATATTTTGTTCTAGATTGGTATGCAATTTTTATTTACTAATTGTTCTATAAAAAAATCATCTACGACGAAAAAATACGAGAGTTTAACAGCTGCTATGGATGCAGCATCAGCACGTTATGGATAAAAAATAAATATTAAAATAAAATTAATAATAGTTTATTTATTATCTGTAATTAAGCAAACATTACGCTGAATGTTGATTAAAACATAATTCCCATATAAAATAAAATTATAATTATCTGAAAATGTTTAATTTAGTTAAGTGGCCTTATTATACCAACATAGTTTAAGGGTGTATGGCAGGTATCTAATTTCAACGAGAAATAGTTGAAATTTGGAGTAGTTACTCCATTATAAATTTTAAGTACTCACACAAAATTTCAAAAGATTTTACAACATAGTTTGAATGTTATTATTTTTTTAAATTAACATGGGCTATTATGGAAGAATAGTGTATTGACGGTTAAAGTCCAATAAAATACATGGTTTAAGCATTGAGAAAAATCTGAAATTTTCACAACACGTCACTTACATATTTAGCAACAAGTTTCATAAAAAAAATTATACACATACAGAACTAAATTGTAAGAAAAAAAAAATTATTGCTCAAAAATATTTTTAAAAAAATAGCGTAGGTACTGAAATGTAATTATTTGTTTTTATTACATATGTTTTCATATATGTAAGCATAAGAAATAGTAATATTATTATTTTTATTACATTTGTATGTTCCACATATGTTCTAAATAGTGTTATTTAAAAATATTTTAATTTAAGTCATTGATAACAATAAAATACTTTTTTTGTTTTTATATCTGACAGATGAATTCAGAATAAAATTTTCTTGTATTATCAACACAAATATTAATTTTTTGGCTAAAATTCTAAAATAACAGTCAATAATGAGAAATAAGGTTTTAAACAAAAGTATTTTTATAGTTACTGTAGTTTATAATACCAATTTGACTTTCTTATAAGCATTTAAAGTGAATAATTCATAATTTGATTTTGATCGTTCATTGCTTCTACATTTACATTATTTTAGACTCAGACTGTACTTAATAAGGCCCAAAGATACTTTTTTTAAGATGTCTTAAAAATGAAAAAATCATTTAAGAAAAGTTAGTTTTTATACTTCTTTAGATTAATAATAAACCATTTTTAATAAAAATAACTTATTACATGAAATATAGCATTTTTAATTAAGGTGGGCCTTATTTGCCTCCATAACCTTATAATTTTTATTTCTGAAAATCTATTGAGACTTTAGACTATCCGAATATTTAAGTAAATCTCTTTAGTTTTATAATATCCTTACGATGTAATCTTACATTACTATAGTAATCATGCATATATAAGATAGCACTTGTATCTTACAAATGACTTAGCACCCACAGGGTTAATCAAAAGACATAAAGTTAATTGAAACAGTGGCAAAACGCCACCCCTAACTCCATAACCGCAAGCATAACTTTATTAAACCACAATCCCGAGTTAATAGCCCATCATCCGCTAAAGACAGAAGGCGATCGCGGTAGCTATCTAGACCAATCAGACGCGTGGGGCGTGGCCTCGCGCCCTCACCCGCCGCGTACAATCCGCGATTGCAGTAGCCTGTGGTCGCGTGACGTTTCAATACATTAACGCGCGCGGGGGACAAGGAAAGACGATGAAAAGCCTCCCACCATTCAATCAACAAGTGGTTACGATGCTTTGTAGTAGGCGATGTGTGTGTCTTTGTTTATACTTATTTAAATTTTTACTTTCTTATACGTATTATGTAATAAGGTACTGGCACCAGTTATGGCCGCTATAAGAACAAGTTTTCATTTTTTTTGGATTAATGGACTTGATTTTTGTAATTCTCATGAACTCATGTTACTAATAAAACAAGTAACTCTTTATTTAATTAATTTAATTACCAAAGTCCGCAAATATAGTTTGTTTTTTAAATTATATCATTTTATTTTATTTATGTTTTTTTCTCCAGTAATGGATAAAGTAAAGCCAGTAATGAGCACGTAAAATGATAAGTACTACGACACAAAAGATATAAAAGAAAGAATCGTCAAATTTGAAACAATAAAAAGCAGTTGCTTATATTAATAAATAAATTATACTAATAATTAGTTTAATTGTCCATCATTTTGACACCTATTGGCCGATTGTCATCAAATCACGCTGGAAGACAGTTAAATTTAGATTAATAATAATATAGATTAATATTCAGAAATGGTAGTTATCAAATATCAACAAATATTTCTAATTCAGTACATTTAATTTAAAAATGACCATTACTGGGGTCACATACAAGACTGATGTCACTACATTATTCAAATGTTATGTTATAAATGTATAATTCAGGGGTTATTTAAAAAAAAATTCATCTGCAAGTACCTTTTTTTGCTCTACATTCTACAATTTGTATATTTCTTTCTTACAAATATTATAAACCTTTTGTTTGCTCTACACTTTCTTTTTTTTATATTTTTCTTTCTACTTGCAATTTTTCAATTACACAAATTTATTTTTACAACTGCAGTTTTCTTTTTCGGGACTGTAGAAATAAGCTACAACTACAGACTAAAATCAGGACCGGCGCTAGGGATTCAGATGGTGTGTGAAAAATTCATATTGCCGCCTTTTTTTCCACACTTTTGCGCCCCTGCTATTTTTTTGGTTGTCATTAAGATTTTGCCGCCCCTTAAATTTACGTTTGCGCTCTCTTTCGTTTTTTTTACTGCTCATATCACTTTTTACTTAATCTTGATAATGCTATTCTCACGCATTTTATTAAAATTTCGCCGCCTTCATCCGGCCCTGACTAAAATAACCCCTATTCTATAATTATAACACAGTAATAATTCCTTTATCAACATACTTATACTTTAAGAAATCCATTTTATTTTTATTCGCATAAAAATTAGTTTTTAGTATTATAGGAAATTTAATGTTCTACAAAAAATATTCTATAAAATTTTCACGTAACATGTGTCGTTCTTATGATATCTTGAAAAAACAATTATTTTGGAATGTCACCCCTCCCCTTTACACACGATTTTGATGATTTTGAAATGGGACCGTCCTCAAGCCAGACCCAACCATTCGACCAAGTTTCAACAATATCGATTCAGTGGACACACGGACGGACAGACACGGAACGAAAAGTGTTAGTCTTGACGTGAAACGGAAAGATCAATTTAAAATTTGTTTTATCTCAATCTAAAACGATCACAAAGCTTCTCATATCTTCGATATTGCGAGGAAGCAAAAACAATCTCCTATTTCGCATAAGAAATAAAAGATTTATGATTTTGTATACATAATGAATAAAAAGGAAAAAAATCATCCCTTGTCTTAAAATATTATTTGTGCTGCAACATAAAAAACGCGGGGAAACCCGCGGGCAAGTCCACTAGTTAAAAAATAACGAAAACAAAATTTCGAATAACTTGATACGGACTTTCATATCGCACCTTTATGAACAAGAAGAATATAAAAATATAGCGATTATGGAACACATAAAAAATTTTAATTGTTGCACCAACGATTTAAGTGTTCCTTAAATCGTTAAGTATCACCTAAATTTAAGTCCCAGTCAAAGTGATACTTTAGTTCCACTTAACTTTAAAACTGTACACAAAAATGAATATTGTAAACATTTTTGATAAAATTATTGATAACAATGATACAGATATCATAGGTATAATAGTTTATGACATTTTAAGCCAAGTTTATTATAAATATAACTAACCATTTTCATGGTACGTCAAAATTAACCTTTTTAATAGTATTTCGTTTAACAAAGCCTCCAGTGTTGGCTTTGATAGCTCGTTTGAAAAATAGACTCAAATATTTATATGACATGTTAGTAGTATTTCTTAAAACGAATATAAAAAATAACAAAATTTATAATACTTTATTTTATTTAATTTCATATATTTATTATATTTTAAATACAAAAAAGGCAATATTTTATCTTCCTTGAAACTCGCTCCTCTCTTTTATCGCTTTTGATATATCCGTGTATTACTGAATATTTTTTGGATAACAATTACAGTACAAATCAAATCCACAATTCATATTCAAAATTATATTGATATAAACCAAGGTGTAACTACCTTGGATACAAACAAATTATAAAGTTGCACCATTTAAGTGACACTTGGCTAACTATATGATAAGATAGACCTGTGAGATCGACGTAAAATTAGGAAGAGAAATAAGTTTGAGCGGTGAGACCGGGCATAAGAAACATAACACCGCGGTATTTCTAAGGATTGAACTTGTGTACCGGAGTGTACCGGCCACATGGTTGCGCGAGGAGGTGTGACCAGAGATCAACTCCGGCATCCCGATACACACAATCGGGAGTTACTCCAGTCGTGACTCTACACTCCCTGCATCACTATAGCCTTCTCCCGCCGGCCGTTACATTATTCATAATACATACTCTAATTATTTATCTTTAGGGTTCTCGTATAATACTTATCAACAATATATGTTATAGTGGAAATTATACATATTTATATAAAATAAACTATTATACTATTAAATTCATATTTTTGTTTGAGTAGTTGAGTAGCTATATATATATATAATTATAACTGACTTTTGTATACTTATGTGTGGTTGGAATATTCAAAAACTGTATTTTTGAAAAGTGAATTTATGAAAAACGAAATCTTTCCAATGACAAGATGAGTGTTTAATTGAGTTTATTTAAATAATATCAAAGTGTGTATTCAAGAATTGTCAAGTCGTATTGTCTACAACATTTTACACAAATATATAAGGTAAATATTTATTTATTATTAGAGGTGTACCGGAATTCCAACCGGAACTCGCATGTAGATTTAAAGTGAATATTTTAACGTCACTTATTATTTTTTAATTATATTATTATTGATACTATAAATGTAATTACATTCGATCGAAAAGAACGTATGCTATACAAATAATTTAACGAAATTATAGCTATTCAAATAGTTGTACGAAGCTGTAAAAATTGCAGAATATGTAGAAAACACAATTTTTATAATTTAATGTATTTTCTTAAAGAAATACCAAATATAACAATGTTATATTAATTTAAGATAATGATCTATGTATTTTTATTTAAAATATAATAGTAGTAACGTTAGACGTGAATTCCGGTCGGAATTCCGGTACACCTCTATTTTTTATAATATATTAACCAGGGCCGTAACTACCATCGGGGTCCCCGCGGCAGAGTAACACTTTTTATTCGTTACCAACTTGAATTCTACAGTTAATTATTCAGAAGTATAAAATGAAAATTGGCGGCAAAAAAAAAATGTTCAATTTTTTTCTGGGGTCCTCGAGCCTCTAGTTACGGCCCTGATATTAACATATATATACATTCATTAAAAGTTATATTATATTATAAAGTAATATTTTATAAAAAAATAAATATATTTTGTAACTATTTAAAAATACTGAACCGATTTAGATGAGATTTTTAAAATAATATTTGGTATATATATATTAAAAATATAGGTCGCTAAGCACGTTTATTTAATAAAGAAAAGACGATGATGAAAATCATAACTTAGAATTTAGATACATATAAGAATGCCATCCTTAAATATAACTTTTAGGGTAGGTTAGTCAAATTTTTTGTTCAATAACAATATAAACAATGTCAAAATATGTATCACTAACTTTCCAAGAACTCTAATATAATTTATTTTTGAAAACACGTGCTTATCTGGGGGGGAGGGTTATATTACAGGGGCTACGGAAGTAATTTAGCGTACAGTGTAATAAAAAATTAATTTTTATCTTTCAATAAAAATATAAATCAACAATTTGAATAAAATCAATTAAAAATAAATATCATTTTGTTTTGTATCCATAATATTAAAAAGTACCTAATTATAACATTTAATACATTTTGATAAAAGTTTTTATTTATATATTTCATGGTAAAGTATAAAGGTGTACCGGAACTGTAATTTTCCATTCCGGCCGGAACTGGAATTAAAAAAAATATTTTTATTAATAATAATAATTGAAATAATATATGCATGATATATTATAGATTATTATCTTAAATTAATATATCAGTATTTAATTAGCTATTTCTTGAATAGTAGAGTGGTAGAATCTTAAACTGTATAAAAAAAATAATATTTTTTATACATATATCCTGTAATTTTAACAGCTTCGTAAGATCGATTGTTTTAATACGTTCTTTTCTAATGGTAAAATATTAATATGATAAATCACAAACAGCATTTAGACAAATTCGCAATAGAGAAGATGGTATAAATTTGTATAGATAAAAAAAATGGCTACTATTCAAAATTGAAGCACCAATGGATTACTACAGTGTATTCCAAGTTGATTAAGACATAGGAAATTTAACATGGGGACAATTAGAAATATTGTAGTAACCTTTGGTCAAATTTAACGATGTGTGATTGGTGCATTTTGAAATGCCGCCTCGAAACTAACTGATAAATTTTAAATTAATCAACAGTATTTTGTTTTCAACTTTAGTAAACATCCTAGATAAAATTATAATAATATTTTTTGGCAGATATAAATTTGAAAACAAGATACTAATTACTATTTTACTAAATTTTATGGCGGCATTTCAAAATGCACCAATGACACATCGTTAAATTTGACCAAAGGTTACTACAGCATTTCTAATTGTCCCGATGTTAAATTTCCTATGTCTTAATTAACTTGGAATACACTGACTATAGTACATATGATACATTATCATAAACAATACTGTTAGATAAGTACACTACAGTCTATTTGGAGAGGTTATTCTCGGAGGCGGGAAATGTTTTTAAAGAAAACAGTTCAAGAGCTTGAGTTTAATTAAAACATGCAGAACAAGTCTTATTTTTAAACCATAACAGTCCGAAATTTTAAAAAATATTTGATTTATACTTGAACAGTTCAATGTTCATAATTATAAAGACGTTTTTATTAATATATTATTTATTAACTTCCCAACTGGAAGTTATTGTAATGGATCTGAAAATCAAAATCAAAAATTTCAACATAATTGTATGTTTTAATACATATTAAATTATAAAATAAATTTAATAGGTACACATATTAAAAAAATATTCACATAAATTATATGGAAACAATAAATAATTAGTATTCAAGTATTTATAATCATACCGCGTTGGGAAGTTGATTGTGTGGACCTAAAAGGTCCCACCTCACCCCAAAACTTGTTTTAAATATTTATTTATTTTAATATCTCAACTTAGCGCGATCCTACACTCTTTTTTTTTAAATATAGCTTACGTCATTAACTTTAAGAGTATCAAGTGTCTTAAGACAGTCGCAACCACTTTCCCCTAAAATAAACAAATTAAATCTGATAAATTTTGGAACCCTAAAAACCGTTCATTCTAAAACATTGTATTTTACATATTCAATAAAAATTTCAAGTTTCTAGCTTATATAGTTTACGACAGTCCCCAACCTTTTTGTACCTAAGAGCACATTCTAGAATACCGGCAGGCACCATTTATTTTTTCAAGGTAAATTTACAGTTGGAAATAGTTAATTATTACATAAAAAAAAAAATTTTCCAAAAATATAGTTTTAACATATAAAAATTATTGTTTATATTATGTAAAATAAATATAATTACAAAACAGTACATACAAAAATTTATATATCTAGTAAAAAAGTTTCATAATTTTTCAATTTCACCAAAAGTTTTCACTGCAAAACCTTTAAAATTTTTGAAAAGTTTTTTTCATACGTTGGTTTGGTTGGTACCACTTACTTTAATAATACACAAATTTGAAAAAGTTACAATATATTTTTTAAATTAATTTTGGAAATGATTGATTATTTTACTGTGATTACACAAGTATACAAATACAATACATATTTTCACAGAAGAAATATTGCTAAAATGATATAATATATTTAAAAAAATAGTTACTACTGAATACTAAAAATTAATTAATTTAAAATAATAAAAATTTTAAATAACATTTTATAGAAAACAAAATTTTTGTTTGTTATATCGTAGTCGCACAGCGTAAAACGGTTGGCGGGCACCATGGTGCCCGCGGGCATAGGGTTAGGGACCACTGGTTTACGAGATATTTTGTTTTGACTGAAAAGGACGGACGACAAAGAAAAGGTTTCTTCGGACAACCCTAAAAAGCGTTTATTCTAAAATATTGTATTTTCTCACTTTACAAGCGTTATTTAATTTTTTTTATTTGCAGATACGCTATGAACTGAATAAATGTCTACAGATTTTAAAATAATGATGAATTCATCAAATAATGGGAGTAAGTCAGTGGGGGGACAAGGTGTCAACAATGAGCACATCAAAAGACCGATGAATGCCTTCATGGTATGGTCACGTGGTCAGCGACGCAAGATGGCGCAAGAAAATCCTAAAATGCACAACTCAGAAATTTCCAAGAGACTTGGAGCCGAATGGAAGTTACTTACTGAAGGAGAAAAGAGACCGTTTATTGATGAAGCAAAGCGACTCAGGTAATTAATTGTATTACTTACACTTTTTACTTCCATGTTCCGAAGGAAATGGAAGTATTGTAATACCGTCGGAAAATCGTATCCGAGATAAGAGCAAATTCTGATTGTACTAACTTCAAAACATAAAGAAAATTAAATTTCCGCATGGCGGCTGTGCGTGTGTCTGTGTGTCCGGATGTAGAATTTTCTTTCGTTCACGATAACTACTGTAAAAATACACCGATCTGAATTATTTTTGGGGAAAATGTTTTTCTCAGTGAGTACTCCAGACCTATTGATTTTGGGGCTAATCGGATTAGGGGTTTTGGAAATATTCTAAATTTTGTAACTTTTATTTATATTTATCTTTCTACTTGCAATTTTTCAACTACACAAATTAGTTTTTACAACTGCAGTTTTTATTTTTGGAACTGCAGAAACAAGCTACACAACTAGACACTAAAATAACCCCTGTCCCTTTAGAAATTTAATTTAATTTCATTAATGCATTCGTGAATATTATTAAAAGACGGGTAACTTGAACTAACAAGGGAACCTTTTCAAGTGATAAAATCGTATCGATTTCAAATTTTATATATAGTTAGAGGGGGTCAAGGGTAGTAAGAAAAAATTTTATTTTAGCTGCGGTAAAACGGTTTAAGGGGGTGAAATACCCCTATGAAAATATGTAAAATAATCATTTTTTTTCAAATATCTTCGAAACCAATAAAAATATAAAGAAATGTACTGTACATCATTTTATGGATTTTTACTTCCATGTTCCGAAGGAAATGGAAGTATTGTAATACCATCGAAAAATCGTGTCCGAGAAAATGACAAATTCTGATTGTACTAACTTCAAAACGTAAAGAAAAGTTAATTTCCGCATGGCGGCTGTGCGTGTGTCTGTGTGTCTGTCTGTCAGGATGTAGATTTTTTTTTCGTTCACGATAACTACTGTAAAAATGCACCGATCTGAATTATTTTTCGGGAAAATATTTGTCTCAGTGAGTACTCCAGACCTATTGATTTTGGTGCTAATCGGATAAGGGGTTTTGGAAATATTCGAAATTTTGTAACTTTTTTCGTCAAAAAAATGAATATTGCGAGTATTATCTCACTAATTTTGATAAGATTTGGTACATTTGCAGTTCAATTGAATCTAAGGGACATTTATTATTTGTACGTGCCTAAACAGCCATTAAAGGGATGAAAAACACACTTAAAATTTGAATTTTAAATACTAATATGTCATTAATTCATGTTGCCTTGGAAACAAATGCAACTAAATTCAAATCACTTCAAATTGTCAAATTAGTTTTTCTACGAATGTGAATTATGTTTTTGACATTAGAAAACTAATATTTATATACAAATGGCAAAAAGAGCTGTAACCGTTGTAAGTATATATGTTTTTTTAATGTATTACGATATGTATATTCATAGTAGTAGGTTATATAAATAAAATATTTAAAATTAAAAAATGTATATTTAAAAATTATTTAAAAAGATAGATAGAACATGGAAGTCATGTATGGTTCTCCATACCGATATTTTATACTCTTTCGAATGGTTATATAATAATATAGTCAAAATTCGAAAAAATGAATCCATTTACCCCCACCCCATTAATTATTTAAGATTTTTATTTCTATTGAATAAATTTTAGTGTATTATAGATAAATTATCATAATTTCAAATTTTCATTTAAATATTTTAACCCTTTCATTGCAATATAAAAAAAAAAATTTAAAAAAAAATTTTCTCATATTTAATAGGAAAAATATTAACATAAAAAGATTTGCAATGAAAGGGTTAAAATATTTAAATAAAAATTTGAAATTATCATGGTTTTTAATTACTTTTCTCTTCACATTTTCGAATGACGACTGTTGCTATTTGAAATAGTATAAAAAATCATGAAACCATTTTACCGCAGCTAAAATATTTTTTTTCTTACTACCTTTGACCCCTTCTAACTATATACAAAATTTGAAATCGATACGATTTTATAACTTGCTAATTAATGTTCACCATTTTTGTCATCAAATCACGCTGTAAAACAGTTAAATGTATATAGATTAATATTTAGAAATGGTAGTAATCAAATGTCAACAAATATTTCTAATTAAAAAATATCCATTACTGGTGCCAGTACTGCAAGTACCGTATATACATACTGAAATAAAAATCAAGCTAATAATTTTTAATGTAATATGACATTAAAATTTTCAATTTTTATCTACCAGTTTGATAAAGAATATAAAAACACGCAAATATATTTTGTATGTACTTTTTCTAGAACACAACATTTATTTATCAAATAATAATATATAAATACAACGTATATTTCAGACTTAAGAAAACAACTATATAATAGAAAATAAAAATAACGTGTTATAAATAAGCACATAAAGAACCCTATCATACAAACTTCTTTGTTCCCTTATCTGAAATTTTGTTGAGTACGATAAAACCTCCCCTAATCTTACACCTTTGTTGATATCAACCACATTTTTGGTAATATTTATTCAATACAACATTATGACACGATAAGCTGTTATATATATACTTTGTTTTTAAAGATAATATAGCCATACATACAAACAATGCAGTTTTGTATCTTAGAATGCTTAAATTAAAATCAATATATGAATTTTAGAGGTTACATTTTTATGCTATGATTTAAAGGACCCCGCAGTTTTTGATAGGGAAATGGCTTTCAGTCAATCTCTTTGAAATTAACTGGAAAATATTCTCTAAATCATCCCGATTAAAAGTCTCAATGGTCGCAACCGCCTAAGTTCCCCAGGTCTCGCGCAAAAAGCTGTTTTGTACCTAATACTGCAATAAAAAAATCAATATAGTACAGGATTTCCCAAGTTCAATATTTAATTTATTATAACAAATGGAAGAAAACTTTAAATACAAAAGTTGTCAGGCTAGACAAGCAGCATATTTTTAAAATAGTTACATTTATATAAGGTGTCCCATAAGTGTGTTACAAATCAAAGTTATATTTTTATGACAACTAATTTTCTATTGTTTTTATTTTACAATTTAATATTTTTAATAATATCGCTAGTAGCTGGCGCTGACGGCACTACACATACCTTAACATGTTTTATAAAAACTTTATTATAGTCCATAAAACAATTTGCTAGAACTTGCAAACTTTAAGAACATAAAAATCTAAAAATTAAATAAACAAAACGATACATAAAAATTAATTCCTTTGTACAAAACAGCTATTTGCGCAAGACCTCGGGAACTTAGGCGGTTGCGACCATTGAGACTTTTAATCGGGAATATTTTCCAGTTGGTTTCAAAGAGATTGACTGAAAGCCATTTCCCTATTAAAAACTGCGGGGTCCTTTCATTTGTTAATTGGTTTTACTTCCATGTTCTGAAAGAAATGGAAGTATTGTAATACTGTCGAAAAATGGTGTCCGAGATAATGACAGATTTTGATTGTACTAACTTCAAAACGTAAAGAAAAGTTAATTTCCGCATGGCGGCTGTGCGTGTGTCTGTGTGTCTGGATGTAGAATTTTCTTTCGTTCACGATAACTACTGTAAAAATGCACCGATCTGAATTATTTTTGGGGAAAATGTTTGAGTACTCCAGACTTATTGATTTTGGTGCTAATCGGATTAGGGGTTTTGGAAATATTCGAAATTTTGTAACTTTAATCGTCTAAAAAGTGAACATTGCGAGTATTATCTCAATAATTTTGATAAGATTTGGTACATTTGTAATTCAATTGAATCTAAGGGACATTTATACGTACCTAAACAGCCATTGAAGGGGTGAAAAACACACAGAAAATTTGAATTTTAAATACTTATTAATTGATGTTGACATTCTACGAATGTGTATTATGTTTTTGACATTAGGACATTAGAAAACTATTATTAATATACAAATGGCAATAACTGCTGTAACAGTCGTAAGTATATATGTTTTTTATGTATTACGAAAATATTCATAGTAGTAGGTTATATAAATAAAATATTTTTCAAAAAAATTATATTTCATTATTATTTAAAAAGATAGAAAGAAGATGGAAATCATGTTTGGTTCTCCATACCGATATTTATAACTCTGGTCTTATTTTTCTAGATCACGCGGTTAAGTAGTTAAGAAGGCTGTGACAGACAGACAAATAGTGCTCCTTTTTCCGATTTTCATTATCGAAGTTAATAAATAGCATTATTTTTATAAAAAATACGAAATTACTTCAATGTTCTATTATATTATTTATTATAATGTCTCTGTGATTTAATTCGTTAATGTCTAAATCATTTATATTAAAGATTACTTTAATTTAAGTACATTTTTCTTATTCATAAAACCAATTCAATCTATTTACTTTTGAACAATGTATATTTATATATGTAATGATAAAAAACGATATAAAATATAAACCAAACATACCCACATATTTATAAATAAATGTAAACATAAAAATTCCAACGTATCAATAGGAAAGAAAACAAGTAATTCTTATACTTTTGTGGGAATAATAATTTACCTGGCGCATATCGAAATACCAATTATTGATAATAAATTTAGTTTTATTGATACAAATGTTAATAATATTATCAATCAATTCACTGAAATAACAAAGGTGTGAATTTGACTATGAGAATAATCTTTAGAAATGTTTATTTCATAACTTAGGTATATTTACTTTATTGTTAATATGATAAATATTTAAGTGTCCGTATTTATTATACATATATATACAGTGGCGTCGTTAAAGGGGTGGAGGGGGGAGTACTGCCCCGGGTGTCACCCTCAAAGGGATGACATCAGGCGCGTATACAGCCTAACTTCTCGGAATGGGTCATACAGAAAAAAATTATAAACTTAGCATTTAGAAAAAAACATCTGCCAAGTAAATGCACAGTGCTTCCTCGTATTAAATTCACCAAAGGTTGTTAATTATTGAACAATTTAAATAAAAACCGATAATGTTGAGATAAATTGCCTGGAATTGGTTAACCATTTAATTTTTATACAATTTTACTAAAAAATATTAGTTCGAAATTTTTCTCAAGGCACACCTAATTATTTTTTCGTATATTTTTAATTTTTTGACAAATGTCAAAATGACATTTAATATATCCAAGTAAATATCATTTTAGAAAAACAAAACACGAATTTTTAAAATAAATTGAGATAAATCTTTGTAAGGGAATATTTTACAACAAACATTGTAGACCCATATTATAGGAAATTTAATGCTCTACAAAAAATATTCTATAAAATTTTCACGTAACATGTGTCGTTCTTGAGATATCTTGAAAAAATAAATATTTTGGGGTGTCATCCCTCCCCCTTACCCATAATTTCGATGATTTTGAAATGAAACCGTCCTCAAGCCAAACCCAAACATCCGACCAAGTGGTTCATGAGTTATGTGTGTGACAAGGATTCAGGGGACAGACGGACGGACGGAAGGACGGACACACAGACAGACAGACACGGAACGAAAAGTGTTTGCCTTGACATGAAATGGATAAATCAATTTAAAATTTTGAAATCGGAGAACATTTTTTTTGTCTTAATCTGAAACGATCACATAGCTTCTCGTATCTTCGATATTGCGAGGAAGCAATACTTTCTAATAGCAGCATATAGGTATATCTAAAATAAACGTATAATTAATCTCAAAATATTTTATCATTAAGTTTTTGCAAAAAATAATAATATACAGGCTGTTCCAAAACAGTACGCAGAAAAATTCGCTGATAAATAATTTGTAAATCAAAATTTATTTAGAGCTGTTGTTATCGAGATATTAGTTAACAAATATTTTCTTGCTTGTAAATTTTTAAATTATTTATTTTACAAATTCGAATTTTGCAATAAATGGTAGTAGAGAGAGATGTACAATATAGCATTTAGAAATGAAATCAAATCAATTTCCTATAACTCATAAAATAATTACTTTAGTGATGCTCAATATTAATTAAGTATATTAAAAATAGTATTTCAATCTTCATTTCTACGTGTCAAGAAGCTAATTATCATAATATAAATTTTTTCTTCAAATGATTTTGTAGTTGAAAATTTATTAATATGTACAGTCACCTGCATTAATGGTTTTACAGTTTGTATTTATTTTCGTTTATCACAAACTTAGTAGGCTCCTCCCATTTGATTATTATAATATTTAAATCATTTCTCCATGTATCAAACAAAGACAGATATTTTGAAATTCATTTGCTAGATAAAGAACTACTCTTCGTTTATAATAGGTACTCATATATATTTGTGTAATTAAATTATTATGTAATCTATTGAAAATTGTATACGTAAATTTTATGGCAATAAATATTTGATATTCCGAATTTTAGTATTTAAATATATTAAACATGATAGAAAAACATAACCGATGATGTTTGTCTTTAAATTTGGAATCTGTTGTAAGCGTTTCTAGCCTTTAGGGTGCCAGACGAGTTCTGCAGGTGACTGTACATAGTAATTTGAACTCATCTGAGTACTTTAAATAAATTTCTAATTTCTTCATAATATTGGATAATTTTTCTGTCGTTAAAAAATCACAGAGGTTACACACGTCTAATGTGTAAAAAATAAAACTGATTGACACTCGATTTCCGCCCCGGGTGTCTCCCCCCTCCCCCCCTCCTAGCGACGCCACTGTATATATATTCTGCTATATTTATTACCGTGTTTATATACTTTCAATTTTATTATATGTATTATTGAAATATTAAAATACATCAAATAAGATAATATAATATATGATAAAATTTTATTATAAATGTACTTATTCAAATAGAATAAAATTATTTAAAATAATTATCAAGTCTATATACAGAGTGATTTACAACTAGTGTAAAAAAATTAACAGTAGATCGAGGATGTAATTCTAATCAAAAAAACTTATGTGAACCTATGTCCGGAAATTCTTCCTAAGGGAGCTACAGTCTTTTACACAAAATTAGTGTTTATTTAATATCTAGAGAACCCATTGTGCTACAGTTATGAAATTTGATACAGGGTTTGATATTAACATATATATATTAACATTGATTAATACATGATATTATTAAATGTTTTTACACTAGTTGTAAATCATATGTATTAGGGTGCTTTTTTTTTGCGACTATTTTTTTTTTCACTCCCACCTCAAAATTTTCTTGGAAATACCTCAAAAAAAACTCCCTGAAAATTTGAGCCCTTAATATTAATATTAAGTACTCGCTTTCAGCGTTTAAAGATTTCCCATTGAAAATACACGTAAACTTGAACTTTTTTTTTTTACTTTTTATAGCTCAGAGGCATTTTATCCTATTTGAACGTTTGAAAAACCAAATTACGCAGAATTAAATGTTCTATAAAAGTATTTATTGCAACGAAACTGTAACTTACAAGGGTGAAACAGTACAAGTGATTAAAGTCAAATTTTTCATGAATTTCTTGTTTTTTCATTGTTATTTCATAAATGGCTGAAAATACAGAAAAAGTTTAAATAAAAAAGTTGTAGCAAATTCAATTTTCTTCAAAAAAGATCCTGAGCATCAAATCTCTATTATTGATATTTTTCAAGATAATAAGCTTTTTGTTTTTTATGATTTACGATTTTCATGAACATAAAGAACATCTATTTGAGGTTATTTACCTCTTCTTTTCTTCTTGACTTTGAAAAAGTAGATAATAACTTAAAAAAAAAATTGTTTTTAATAATTAGAGTCGCGAATTCATGAAAATCGTAAATCATAAAAAACAAAAAGCTTATTATCTTGAAAAATATCAATAATAGAGATTTGATGCTCAGGATCTTTTTTGAAGAAAATTGAATTTGCTACAACTTTTTTATTTAAACTTTTTCTGTATTTTCAGCCATTTATGAAATAACAATGAAAAAACAAGAAATTCATGAAAAATTTGACTTTAATCACCCTTGTAAGTTACAGTTTCGTTGCAATAAATACTTTTATAGAACATTTAATTCTGCGTAATTTGGTTTTTCAAACGTTCAAATAGGATAAAATGCCTCTGAGCTATAAAAAGTAAAAAAAAAAAAGTTCAAGTTTACGTGTATTTTCAATGGGAAATCTTTAAACGCTGAAAGCGAGTACTTAATATTAATATTAAGGGCTCAAATTTTCAGGGAGTTTTTTTTGAGGTATTTCCAAGAAAATTTTGAGGTGGGAGTGAAAAAAAAAATAGTCGCAAAAAAAAAGCACCCTAATATGTATACAGGGTGTGCGCGAGAACTGAGTGATCATTGTTAACTTTGTTGTTATTATTGGAGCTAGAAGATCGGTTAATAATTAATTTATAAAAAATATCAAAAAATAGTTTATTTTACCCCCCCCCCCCCCTCCCAAATTTGTCGATATGACTTGTTTAATTTAACAATTACATATGATGAATTAACAGTGAACACGTGTTTTTTCTTATTAAGGGGTTAGACCACTCTAGAGGCCGAAAAAATAGGATTTTTTTCAGAAATACTACAAAATAAATATTTTAAGTAAATCGGTTGAAAATTGTATGAGTTATGTTTCCAGCCAACTTAAAAAATGCAGATTTGAGATACACGCGTTTGAAGTTTTGAGTAGTAGAAAATCATGAATAATTTTGCAATACCTTTAATCCGCGATGCCAGCGGGTCTTCTTCCAGATATTTTCGGTCTCTTGTATGTGTCTCTTTTGCACCTTTTTGACCACAATACACTTTGTCACTCATTATCAAAACGAATCAATGAGTACGTTTACACAGCGCCGTTATTCCGGTTTTATTATAACCGATGTAGATAAACCGATTCAAGTGGTACTGTTTACACATACGAGAATAAGTGACGTCAGCTGGAATTATAATTCCGATTTGAAATACGCTATAAGTTCGATGGCGTACCAACAAGAAATCTCAAAAATATTTCGTCTCTTTTATGTCCCACGAATCACGTTTCTTTTGTTTTCCATCTCTTCATTTCAGGTGTTTTAACTATATTTTAACTGGCGACGCTATTTCAAATGTTAATGCGAAGTGCATTACGATGAAATCCCTATACTCCATAGATTCTTATATTTTTTGAGGTTGGCTAAATAGGTATAACTATGTCCATGCAGTTTACACGCATTTTTACTCCTGCTCTATTCCGGTTTACTTAAATGCTATTCCCGTAGACCAAGAGGAATAGCATAACTAAACCCGATTAGTTATGTCGGGTGTAAAGTGCCGTTTACACGGACTTTTACACCCAGTTTTATTACATCGGTTATAGTTAAACCGGAATAAAAGCGCTGTGTAAACGTACTCAATAACACTTACAAAACAAAACAAAAGTTAGCACAATTATCGATAAAAAACAAACCTGACGGTCTTGTACTATACTTTGAAAAACAAATACTTAGAGATATTTCCCGGCCATAATCTTTTCGGATATCATTTTTGAGGCCCTAAGAGACCATTTAAAACAATAAAAAAAAATCTTTTTTTTAATCTTAGAGTGGCCTACCTAACCCCTTAAATATTTTAATCATTTATTTTAAACTGTGTTTATATTGTATGCTCGTACAATATATTGGAACAAATAATTGCAGCAGTAATAAAATAGTATTATAGCTTTAGTTTAATCGGTTATTCTTTCGGCAGTCGGTCGTGTGGCATATTAATTGAGATGTTACATAATATAGACTCGATGGTGCCGTATTATAGACACGTGCTCTTAAGGGTGTACATCAGACACAGGGGTTTTATCAGGGGTGTTGAATATGATATTAGGTTACATGGTTATTGCGATAAGTGATTTAGGATTGATTTATAGTAAATAATCCTTAAGAGATTTACTATCAATGATGATTTTTCATATCATAATAAATATGGTTTATGTTTTTATTTCTACTGATGTATATTTTTTTAAGAACAATACAAAATTTTGCTATTTCCTATAATATAGGTCTACAACGTTTGTTGTAAAATATTCTCTTACAAATATTTATCTCAATTTATTTGAAAAATTCGTTTTTTGTTTTTCTAAATTGATATTTACTTGGATATATTAAATGTCATTTTGACATTTGTCAAAAAATAAAAAATATACGAAAAAATAATCAGATGTGTCTTGAGAAAAATTTCGAACTAATATTTTTTAGTAAAATTGTATAAAAATTAAATGGTTAACCAATTCCAGGCAATTTATTTCAACATTATCGGTTTTTATTTAAGGGGCTATGCTAGTTTATCGGCCAAAAAAAAGGTGTTTTTCACGAATTTTTTTCCAGCAATCTATGACAGATATCGTTCTAAATCTTTTTGGGTTTAATAAATGCACTATTGAAGTACACAAAAAATTTTTTTTAATTAATTTTACTATACATATATGTGTATAATGCAGCCATGTATGCAGGTATGAAAAAAACAGGTGCGCAGTGTCCCAGTGTTTTAGCAGGAACGAAACACCTGAAACACAAAACAAGATATGTCTTTTATTCAGTAGGTGGTTGGCTATGGCCTGAACTAGAATTTTAATTTTTGGGGCAAAAATAACAAAATGGCGGCTGTTTGAACAAACGGAATCGAAAAAGACCCTTTTTTTCTTTGTTTTTCCTTGTAAAAAATAGAAAAAAATTGAAATTTGACATAATCCTAGTTCCAGCCATGCCTATATATGTAACAAACATGTGGTTAAAATTTCAGACCGATCGACCGAGTAGTTTTCGAGAAATCATTGGGACAGTATCGAAAAACATCATTTCGAGAAAAACTCGTTTAAAGTTTTTTTTTTTTGAAATTGTTATAAAGTTGATACTTACAACTAATCAGTAAAGTAGGAGAAAGTATACTTAGAAGGCTCAGATCACTCTAAAATTTTAACACAATATTTTCGAAGGTATTTACTTTCGAAAAATAAAAAAAAATCGATTTTTTGAAATGCATAAACTAGCATAGCCCCTTAAATTGTTCAATAATTAACTACCTTTGGTGAATTTAGCAGGAGGAAGCACTGTGCATTTACTTGGCAGATGTTTTTTTAAAATTTATATTTTATATAGGGTCCTAGTCAATAATATACACCCTGTATAACATAAAGCTGTACGAATATTGACTTCCAAGAACAGTATAATATAATCATTATTCCTGAAAAATAACAAGACACAGAGAAAAGTGTGTTGTGTATCCATAAAGTTGAAATCATTGTACCTACTGTCATAATATCTCATTGTATAGACAGTCGTTGTTTGATTTTGGAACAGTGACGTCTTTCATAGGACATCTAATCAAATAACAAACGGAAATGTCGTCGCACAATACGCAGTCCTTTCTCTTCCTGAACAATATTTGCATTTAGAACAGCGGCAACAATTTCCCACAATGCGATTCTACAAGATTGCTTCAATTGTTTTAGAACAACGACAATTATGTTGCGAATAATTTGATTATTCCCTTAATTACGTCAAATAATAAACGTAAAGTTATAATTGCATTCAGATAGAAATTAAATATTTAATGTGTATTTTGTACTTAATTCAAATATTATAATTTAAATTAAATAAGTTTTGCTTCCTCGCAATATCGAAGAAACGAGAAGCTATGTGATCGTTTCAGATTGAGACAAAAAAAGTTCTCCAATTTCAAAATTTTAAATTGATTTATCCGTTTCACGTCAAGACAAACACTTTTCGTTCCGTGTCTGTCTGTCTGTCAGTGTGTCCGTCCGTCCGTCCGTCTGTCCCCTGAATCCTTGTCACACGCATAACTCATGAACCACTGAACCGATATTATTGAAACTTGGTCGGATGGTTGGGTTTGGTTTGAGGACGGTCCCATTTCAAAATCATCAAAATCGAGTGTAAGGGGAAGGGGTGACACCCCAAAATATTTCTTTTTCCAAGATATCTCAAGAACGACACATGTTACGAGAAAATTTAATAGAGTATTTTTTGTAGAGCATTACATTTCCTATAATGTGGATCTACTACGTTTGTTGTAAAATATTCCCTTACAAAGATTTATCTCAATTTATTTTTAAAATTCGTGTTTTGTTTTTCTAAATTGATATTTGATTGGATATATTAAATGTCATTTTGACGTTTTAAATGTCACTTTGGCGTTTTAAATGTCACTTTGACGTTTTAAATGTCATTTTGACATTTGCATAAATTTAGATTTAGATTGAAATTGTCAAAAGTTAAAAATATATGAAAAAATATTCAGGTACGTTTTAAGAAAAATTTCGAACTAAGATTTTTTTGTAAAATTTGTATAAAAATTAAATGGTTAACCAATGCCAGGCAATTTATCTGAACACTATCGGTTTTAGTAAATTTAGCACGAAGAAGCACGTGCATTTACTTGGCAGATGTTTTTTCTACAACTTAACGGCGTGCGCAAGTGTTTACTGTATTCGTAGTAACACATACATTTTTACATTTTTTTTACGATTAATGAATTTTATAAATACAAATTATAAAAATAAATTACTAAAATTTAAGCACTATATTAATTATTGAAATAAAAAAAAATTAATAAAATTAAATAAATTATAAACAATACCTTAAGGTTTTTTTCTTGGAACAATTCATGGTATTATGTGTAATTTTCATATGTCAATTTAGATTTAGCAGATAGTAAATTTAAAATTACAGAATTTGCAGCTTCTGATATCTCTGGTGGTGCACACTTATGTTCTTTTTCAGTATCACCACTTATCCATCTTGTATTATACAATAACAAATTAAGAAACACATTTCAAAGAAAATAGAACTGTCAAAAATCTTGTCCAAAGCTTACTAGAGTTGAATTTTAATATTAATATAGCAAAGAACAAAGTATATAAATTATGTTAATATTATATAGGGTTGTAGAAAAAATATTGTGTGCACATTGGGTATAAAATGCGTTTTTCGCACTTGTGCGAAAAACTACAACTTTACACCCTAGTTACACAAATAACTATTAATTATTGTTTTATTTTGTTACAGAGCACTTCATATGAAAGAACATCCCGACTACAAATATCGTCCAAGACGGAAACCAAAAACTATGATCAATAACAAAAAAGAATCAAAATTTAATTTTCCACCATTGTTATCACCATCCATGGAAAATTTTCATAACATTCCTCGATCACTGTTACCAACAATGCCCCCAACTTCAGGCCCCCACCCACCACCTCATTTATTAAACACCGAAACAGATCTCAAGCTCTCCCGTTCGTTATTCCAACCATTTCCCTATTCTTTGTATCCGTTAAAAATGCCCGACGATAAAATGGCAGCGGAATTAGCCCTTCTGTATAACAGTTCTTTCTATTCCCAAACAATGGCAGCTGCAGCGGCCGCTTCATGGCCTCCTGGTATCCCTCACTCGTACATGGTTTCTTGTGGGTGTCCTCCAACGAATCTCCAACAGAGGCAATCACCAAGCAATACCGAAATCAATTCTTCGGGAGAGTCATCCAACTGTATCAAAAGACCTATCGCATATGTGCTAAGAAAACCTGAGGAATCTATAAACGGCAGAGATTCGCCATCTCCTTCCGAACGGCCAATTAGTTCCCCACTTAGCCAAAGAACGCATTCCCCCGTATCGCACGTACAAACGTCTCCGTATATTCGTAACGCATCTCCTATGCCACAGCACATGTTCTCTGCGTCGTTAAATCGGCACACAGCGTCTCCTAGAGCAGCGCCACATTCTATCCAGAATACGATCAATCGGCACTCGCATTCGCCCTTATCTCAACATCTTCCTTCTTCAGTAGCCGACGCCAGATCACCCTCGTTACCACAACATGTTATTTCATCATCCATAATTCGCCAGTCTGTATCTCCAGTCGTGCAAACTGTGATACCAACTTCGGTGATTCGCCAATCTTCATCACCGATTGCTCAGCATATTATATGAAGACCGCTTCCCGTTCTTCCCGAACAACCGTTTGGAATGAACGGGACGTTTAGAAATTGGTGGAACAGCACGTATCAAAAAGATTTAGGTTTTAATCTCGGTTGTTTAAATAGTGGAATTAGAATGGATTCGTTTTCGAACATTCCGAATACAAGTTCTTCGAAGGATGATGGGAAAGAAAGTGTAAAAAGTGAAAGTCCATGAAATGAGAAAATAGTTTTGAATGTGATTTAAATGCATATACAGTGTATTGACACAGGAAATTTAACATGGGGACAATGAGATGTGTTGTAGTCACCTTTGGACAAATTTAACGATGTGTGATTGGTGCATTTTGAAATGCCGCCTCGAAACTAACTGATTTTGAAATTATTCAACAGTATTTTGTTTTCAACAATAAAATACATTAACGAAATTAAAGTAAGCATCCTAATAATATTTTTTGGCAAATATAAATTTGAAAACAAAATACTAATTACTATTTTATTAAATTTTGTGGCGTCATTTCAAAATGCACCAATCACACATCGTTTATTTGACCAAAGGCTACTACAACACTTCTAATTGCCCCGATGTTAAATTTCCTATGTCTTAATCAACTTGGAATACACTGTATTACTTATTACTGTACTGTCGAATATTTATTAAATGCATGTAATGCATTTTGTGTGTTTAAAAAGAAAATCGTAAATAAAATGTCAACAGGACGCTAATTTTTTGATATACAAAGTACATAAATATAACATATTCATATAACTTTTTTTTAGAAAAATAGTTCACGGTTGTAAAAACTAACGGTGGTTATACACTAAAGAGATAACAATTTTTAATTACGAATTGTTTTTAAAATATCATGTATAACTACTATGCATATATTAAAAATATTACACAGGTCGACAAAATAATTTTCTTCTGTTATCTCTACTTCAATAAGTGATTTCGGTTTTTTTTAGCTTACTGAAATCGAATCCATTGCCCAAATTGCTCCATCACGTCGGGTTTTTTAAATAACCTAACCTAAAAGTGCCAAAATGACGATTTTAGCAATGTTTAAGAATTTATTACCAAGTAGGTAATTTTTTTTCTTAAGTTTTCGTAATTAAAATGAATTTTTACTTTTTACTGTACGTTTTTGTTTCACCGAAATATGCCTACCCTATGAATAAAAATATCATATTTTCAAACTAGCATATCTCGACGAAAAAAATCGTACAGTAAAAAGTAAAAAATCATTTTAATGGCGAAAGAGAGTACTACTTCCTACCGTAAACGAAAACTTTAGAAAAAAAATTACCTACTTGGTAATAAATTCTTAAACATTGCCAAAATCGTCATTTTGGCACTTTTAGGTTAGGTTATCTCAAAAACCTGACGTGATGGAGAAATTTGGTCAACGGATTCGGTTTCAGCACGTCAAAAACCTCCGAAATAACCTATTCAAGTAGAAACAACAAAAATGTTGTCGGCCTGTGTTATTAGACATGTATATAAAAAAAAAACTTTTTTTGCATTAAATGTACATACATACATACCTTTTTAAACAAATCAGGTATATTATTACGTCATATATATTGATTGTTTTTACATAAAATATCAAACCCACGTATGTATATTAATATATGCTATTTTATATAATTATTTTTAAATATGTGTTCATTTTTTACATTATTTTTTGAATTTTTATTATACAGTAAAGAGATTGAGTTGTAGTCAATTTTGTTAGTGATCTAATAAATACGTTTATCATATTATATAATAGAGATATAATATAACTGGAGTGATAATTCTAATGGATTAGTGTAGGTTGATAAAGATAGATTCCAACGTATCGTATTGCTCCTATAGTCTGTTTCATTTAAGATTACAGCAGTAGCTGTAGTTGCCGGGAATTTGACGGTACGATTTACAATTCGTACCGTCGAATTCCCGGCAACCACTGAAAACTAAAATGAAATAGAGTATAGCGTTGTTACCATATCGCTCCACGAGTCATTGGCGTATCATTCAGATTTTAAAATAAATATCAATTGTTTTCAATTATAAAATTAATTTATAATAAATGTTCTATATTGTCTTTAAAAGTATTTCAGTGATAATAAATTCAGTTGTAATTTAAAGCATATTTGCATATTATTAATTTTCAACTGACGCCTCTGGGATAATATGCATGGAAATGACGAAAGTGACATTTAAAAAAAGATGGCCGCCGTATAATTTTGGTAACAGTTTCATATACGGACTAGTATTGGTTGTTATGTATCCATAGTCTTTCCTAATCTAATGTCCGCGGTATTATAAAGGAGCTCGGAAATTTGCTAGCTTGCAAGCACTCTCAAATGAGATATCAAACATATATGAGAGAAGACTTTGACAATTTTCGCGCACGCGTGTTATGTAAACAGTAGTAAACACCAACGATATTAAAACAGTGGTGATATTATGAAAATTATTTTGTACAGTCAAACAGTGGCGTAGCGAGGGGGGGGAAGGCAAAGAGGTCTATCATGCCCCGGGCGCCACTTACAGAAGGGCGCCAAATGGTCCTTAAGACCAACTTTTTGAACCTCATAGCATAAACCCAATTTACGAAGGGCTATAGGCCAGAATATGCAACTGAAGACCTTTTTTTTTTAGTCACGCCAATTTCAATTCAGATTTATTATTATTTTTTATTTTATTATTTTCGGGGGCGCCAAAAAGGTATCGTGCCACTGCGGTCAAAGTCGCCAACTGTGTTACAATTAGTTGAAGTATCACTGCTCTAAATTCCATAACTAATCCATAGATACTAGTACAGAATTAATACCCCATTTGAGAGTGCTTGCAAGCTAGCAAATTTTGCGAGCTCCTTTATAATACCGGATATCGTGTGAATCCAATGTTTTTAGTACAGATAGTCATACCATCAGCCAATCAGAGCTCGTTAGACAAAGACGTGTGGTACGTTTGTGCTAACTATCTCGTGTGACAGATTTATAAAATTGAATTATCGCTCTAGTTATGTTACTTTTCTATGTATTATGTATTATATTGTTATGTTATCAAACTGAAAAGAAGAGTGCAATTTTACCGACATTTTACACATAAGAATCTATGTTAGATAATTTATTGTTACTGTTTGTATTTTTTGTTTTCTTTTAAAAGATAAATAAACGTTTTAAGTAACATACATAGTTTAATTTATTTATTTATAATCAACCTACAGGTTTCAGAAGAAAAACAATAAATGTCTAATAATAAAAAATATAAAAAAATATTTATATCTTTCTTTGATAATTCAAAAGTCTACATTATTTTTATTCCAGAGCCTAAATAAGCGATTCCGAAGGCTTTTTGTATGCTGAAACAGAAAAATATTTGAATATGTAGCTCAATTAAAATTATAATATAACAATAGGCATGATGCCAAATTAAAAAAAAACTATTCTATGATGATCTTACGTGTCTCTTATTTCCAAAAAAAAATACTTATTTCTGCAGAAAATAAAGGGATAATCGCAAAAATTGACCCTTTTAAAACTAATTTTGAATTTAACACCAAAACGCTCGCAGGTGTCATGGCGCATTTGTGACGTCAACAGTAATAAATCCTTGTTCCATCGCTAACGTTTCACGGTTTTAGTTTTGGTAACACAAAACTGAACAAATTGATAGTTTAAAATCACAAAATAATTTATAAACAGTGCAGATATTAATGAAACAAAAATTATGTTTACTAAGGTGTGACGTCATTCACTCTGACTGGTGTTTCATCAAACATGGCAGATTGCTGTATTTTGTGTTTTTATTTTAACAAAAAATATATTAATCTAGCTTTTAATATAAAAATAAATACATTTTTTAGAATCATTTTAACCTATTTCATTATTTAAAATCATAATTTCAGTGATACTTTGTTACTGGCATCATGCCTATTGTATTCAGTCAAAAAATCCGCTTTCCAACAATCTTTTTTTTAATTAACAGAATGCAATTAAAATAAAATACAGTTAATTCTGCATATCATATCTCCAAAATCAGGAAAAAATCATTGAAAATTTTCCTTTATTGGAGATTTCTAAATTAAGCCATTTTCAAAAAAATGTCTGGTATTTCCAAACTGGGGAATAATTGTAATACATTTCTAGTAAACATAGAAAACGTAAGATTTTGAGTTTATTGAACATTTTTTTTATCCAAATCACCTTTATGGTACATCAAATCAAAATATTACCATAATAAAGATTTAAAAGAGGAAAGACCTTTGCGAACGCGCAGAACTGGCCTTAGCAAATCTAGTGCCTTGAGCGAGATATATTTTTCCGCCCTCTCTCCCCCTAAAAAATGCTCAAAAATCACCAAAAATGTCAATTTTTGATAAATTAACAAATAAGTTGAATAGTTAATATCTCAGCTTGGCGCGATCCTACAGACTCCAACTTTTTTTAGAATATAGCTTACATCATTAACTTATGATTTATTCCCCATTGAGTGCCGCCCCACCTGGCCTGGCGCCAGTACCTTATATTGTAATAATTCGCAGATTTTAAAAACATTCCCGGGAAAAAATTTCAGATCTAAAGTGATCAAATCAGATCTGCATTTTTACAGATCTGTTTTGATCTCCATTTTGGAACATATCAACGCAGATCAACACAGATCTGTGTTGATCTGCGTAGATCAACACAGATCAAAACAGATCAACACAGATCAAAACAGATCAACACAGATCTGCGTAGATCTGTGTTGATCTGCGTAGTTCAACACAGATCAAAACAGATCTGCGTAGATCGGGGATTTGATTATGTTTTTGTACACACACACAGCTTGACTTCCCGCAGTAACTGGGTTCGAAGAGCAATCCTGGAGAAGAGAACCACCATATATGTATTGTATTACCTTATTACTAACTGATCCGACTTGGCTTATATACGAATGAAAGTGAAAATACTGTATTGGCGAGAGCTATGTTGCGATATTTATATATTATACATACATAATAATATGTACCTACTTATTCATAAATAAACTTTTGTCTACCTTAAATAACAAATACACATATACTATATAGAAACCTTGTTTATAATTTAATCAATTAAAAAAAATTGTACAGAAACGTACTGAATGATATTTGAGGCCCGTGTATTAAATTAATAAATAAATTCACAACTCACCCCCTGTCACAGATGAAGGGTTGTAATTGGTCTCATTCGATCCAGCGGGAAAAATACTTCGGGATACCAGGGGTATGGGGGGCAAAACAACCCTCTATCTAGCACAGGAGTCGAGATATTTACGATTTTCTATAATGAATACCATAAGTAGCGAAACAGAGAAAAATTCAATATTTACTGTTAATACAGCATAGAAACATAAGATATTATTATTAAATTTAATAAAATGAAAAAAAAAGTCCAGACACGTATTAAGTGATATTTAAGGCCCGTATTGTTAAAATAACAAATACACATATTTTTTTAAAATTGATTAAAATACAAACAATACGTTTCAATCTCACGATCTACGACGATCTGCAATGATGTACAACGATCTACAAAGATCAACAACGATCTGTAAAGATTTACAACGATCTGCAAAGATCTACAACAATCTATAAAGATCACGATCTGCAAAGATCTGCAACGATTTACAAAGATCAATAGCGATCTACAAAGATCTGCAACGACCTACAATGACCTACAACTATCTGCAAAGATCAACAACGATCTATTAAGATCACGATCTGCAAATATCTATAACGATCTGCAAATATCTACAACTATCTGCAAAGACCTACAACGATCTACAACGATCTGCAAAGATCACGATCTACAAAGATCTACAGAGACCTACAACTATCTGCAAAGACCTACAACGATCTACAAAGATCTAAAAAGATCTGATTTGTTCCAAAATGAAGATCAACCGAGATCACTTCAGATCTGAAATTTTTTCCCGGGTTAGAATATAGGCAAACGTCAATACACTGTCATATGATATATATATTTCATTGGTATTG
The DNA here is from genome assembly GCA_961205875.1 of Sialis fuliginosa. NCBI lineage: Eukaryota > Metazoa > Arthropoda > Insecta > Megaloptera > Sialidae > Sialis > Sialis fuliginosa. Next base: position 41,547,901 of record OY540809.1, on the reverse strand, counting down.
GTATAAAGTTCTATGCCTTAATACGGCTGCTATAAATATAAATACTGGGGCTGTTTATTTAAAAAAGAAATAATCAATTCTAATATAAATATAATATAATGCAGAAGCATCGGACATTTTACATAACAAATAGAGCGCCCTTTTCTCGCGTTTACTGTGATACTATGTTATAAGATAGGCATCATCCATTTCCGGTCAAGTGGTGCAAAAGCGCTCGTATTTCTTATGATAGTCAAAACGTCTTATCTAAAGTACGGGAGTTTTTCAGTTTTCATGAAAATATATGCATTTTTTCAATGCAGGAAATTATTTTTTGAAGTGTTCTTTATATATTATGTTTGTAATATAAGAAAAACTTTATAAATAAATAATATTTACTTGATAAGAGAGCATCTAATAATTAAGAGGGGGGATAAGAGGATAAGTGCAGACCGATTTTTGCATAGTTGGACTTTGAACCCATATATTTTCAATCTGTTATATTAATACTTAATATTTTCAGTATCAAATTATTGTGCAGTTATTACTGACTAGTTTAAATCAGGGCTTCGAACCGGAACTGAACCGAAAACCGAAAACCGGAAAAACGGTTCTTTTTTGCCGGAACGAAAACCGGAACAGAAATGAAATAAAAATATCGGTTTTTACGGTTCAGTACATGTTAAAATACGCGCGTTAACATGATCTTATTTCCCACTTCAATTGTCGTTCAGACTATCATACAAGTACCATAAAATGTTCTAAATTATGGTAGAAAATTTTTTTTTAATACAAATAATTTTTTTTTAATTAATCACTCGGCGCTGAACCCAAAACCGAAAAAACCGTTGTTTTTTGCGGAACAAAAACCGGAACCGAACCGAAATATATTTTTTTACTCGAACCGGGACGAAAACCGAAACGAAAAAAATAACGGTTCGAAACCAACCGCACCTTACCGTAAAACCTTACGCAGAGGAAGGGGGGTGTTTAGTTGTTTTTTTTTTTAAATTAATTATTTCAAAATTATTTTAAAATCACTTTTGTCTTTTGAAATTGCTTTTCCATATATTATGTCCGGTATTATAAAGAATTTGCTCTCTTACAAACCATAGTGACCTTTTTTGTGCTCTATACTTACATACTTTTTTATATTTTTTTTTACTTGCAATTTTTCAACTACACAATTTAGTTTTTACAACTGCAGTTTTCATTTTTGGAACTGCAGAACACAAGCTACAACTACACACTAAAATAACATCTGATTGTTACTAAATATAAAAAAGAATATGTATTTTTCATCCTTGTTTATACATCGATAAAAAAAACCTACAAAATATTTAATGGAACATAATATAAAATACATTACTATTATTATCCAAATATTTCAGTTGTTGTAAAATTTGAAGGCTGCTACAAATTCAAATCAGTATGTGCATTGTAACATGTGCACAAGGCAGTAGCGGTGCAAGAACCCCATACAAAACCGATGTCAATTCCGGTACAGTCAAATTGGCTGAAACTTAACTATGATGTAATTCGTGACTCGCTGGTCAAAAGGTTATATGGACACAAGGTCCGAAAGTGGACAGATTTTTAGTTATTTAGAGTCAAAGGTTGAGAATTTAAATATTTGTTACAGAATACCTATGTATATTAGGGAGGTTTGTTTTTTTTGGATCAAAAGTTAATTGTCCCATAATTTCAGACTCATAGATCAAACCTGTGGACGGCGCAAACCGAGTCTTTTTCCCATTTGATTAACATGGGAAAAATTACTTTTTTACATATGCGTGAATATCTCGTTGAAAAATTTATTTATTTTAATTTCTTACAGCAGCATATTATAGAAAATTAAATTTCTTACAAAAAAGATCCCTAGTGCTCAATTCATAGATCGAGTATTTTTAAAGATATGTTCGTTTAAACATTATCATAAAAAGTAAAATCCAATTTTTATGATAATTTTTAAATAAACATTTCTTAAAATTTATTGGATTTTTGAATTCAGCACTTAATTCTCTACAAAATAATGCTCTGAGAAATTTTCATTTTTTTCAACGAGATATTCACGCGTAAGTAAAAAAATAATTTTTCCCATGTTAATCAAATGATAAAAAGACACGGTTTGCGCCGTCCACAGGTTTGATATACGAGTCTGAAATTTTGGGACAGTTAAATTTTGATCCAAAGCTAAAATATAGGCCAATGGGACCGAAAAAAAAATTTTTTAAAGAAAAAATAAACCCTAATGTATATGTATAATAATTACCCATTGAAATGGTACAAACTTTACTCACATTGGCGCTGATGTTATCATATAAAACATGACGGTTGCCTATCTGTAGGACTGGTTATTTTATGTTCCTACTGATTTTTTTTCAAACTGCCGGGGATATAATAGACAAATACCGTTTTTTACTAACGCGAACAAATCTGTATCAACTAAATATTTTTATTTTACTCTTAAAATTATGAATACAAGTGATTTTCGTAATTGCATTGGTCTATTACCCATTTTGGCACCTGAACGACTAATTTAAAAAGTAATACCCTTGACGAAGGGTATCCGGCGAGTTTTTCGAAACACAATTTTTCGAAACACAGTTTTTCGAAACACAATTTTCGAAACACAATTTTTCGAATCACAATTTCTCGAATCACAATTTTTCGAATCACAATTCTTCGAATGAACAATTTTTCGAAAAAATTAAGTTTTATACAAAATTTGATAAAGGTAGAAATGAGAAAGAATAAAGAAAAAGCAAAACAAACTTTTATTTAGTAAATAAAATATAAAGTAAAGTAATATTTGGACATTTTACGAAATTTAAAAATTATTTAAATTGTATTTATTGCATGTTTTTTGAAAGTTAGTTTATTAATAAATTCAATTTAAGCGATTTTCTTTTATGTTTTTTAAAACCCAATAAATGTTCTTTTTTACGCGTATGTTATTATTAACATTAAACAAAATTAGTTTATTGATGAGAGGATTAGCCAGCCCTCTCACAAACTGCATATGTATTAACATATAAATAAATTACATGGCTTTTTGTTTATTAAATATATAGTAAAATGTCCAAATATTACTTTACTTAATATTTTATTTACTAAATAAAATTTAAACAATAAAACTTAAATTTTTTGAAAAATTGTTCATTCGAAGAATTTTGATTCGAAAAATTGTGATTCGAAAAATTGTGTTTCGAAAAATGTACACGAAACCTTGACGAAGAGCCTCTGGTTGAACACAGCTACGATATGTGTGCCAAATACGTGGGCCGGACTGGCAGCGTGTGCAGAGGGTGGCAGCATCGCAAGGGGCGAGTGCGAGGGGCTGCGAGTGGTCTTTACGCTCTATTCACAGATGAATGCCACTCAATTTTGTCGCTACAATGAATGAATCACACATCGACAACAACGGTTGATCGTGTTAGCAGCAGTTCTCCCGACGATGACAGATGGATTGCTTGCCAGAAGAATGAACTGTATGTGTGGGCGCGTGCTTTCTCAAACTTTTTATTTTTAACTTTGTCAGATTGTCTTTTGTTTTTAATTGATACACAAAACAGTAAATAAGTATACATTGAACCATAACGAAACCTACCTAAATAATTTCATCGTCATAAGTAGTGTCCAACTGAATATTCGGCTTCGGCCAAAATTTCACCTTCGGCTGAATAATCGGCTTCTTTCAAAATTAAGCCGAAGATTGAATTATATAGTATAATATTGTACAGTTATATAAAAAATCGCACAAAAAAAGACATACATAGCTTACATTAATAGATAGATAGATAAATTTCTTTATTTTGGTTTTGTAAAAAGGATTAATAGCGTCAGTGATACGTTCTCTAATTTTCTAAAATCAAATAAAAAAAGCAATGAGTTTATATAAACCAAAAATCCCATAAATTTTTTTCTGAAAATTTAAATATTGATTTTATTTCATTTGTGAAAATTTTTAAAAATAAAAGACGAAAACAAAAACCTTCGGCTTCGGCCAAAAACTGACCTTCGGTCGGACACTAGTCATAAGTATCTACTTAATGTAGATATAATTTGCCCTTTACAGCATCCAATTTGGTGTTTTAGTTTAGGAAATAACTTTAAATATACATACGGGAACATATTATTCGCGGCAATTCGCGCAAACTTTGATGAAGTGTCGCGGGGAAAGGGAAATATTCTGAGCTCGGCCGGCAGTTGTATATTTTGTTTTCAATTATTAACTTTTTTTAAACAGAACAAAAATTATTTGTAATTTTTAGTAATTTAGGTTTTGGTTAGTTATTATTACGATAATAATTAATCGTTGTTACGTTGTGTTAGGAGAGAAATGAAACAAGTGTTCAATTAGATGGCCACAGAACGAATGTTTATTCTAAAATTAAATAAAATGATCCCCTCTTGTACATAGATAACATAATATAATTATTTACATCGCAATCGAAGGAATTTTTTGAAAAATTTATTAAAAATTACATACTCCACCACCCCACCCACCCTCCAAAAAAACTGGTTACTCCACTGTAACTTCAGTCTAAACTGAATGATTTAAGTTTTTTTATCTATTTCCAGATGGAAATGTAAATGGTTTTAAATAATAAAAAAAATCATATTGTTTGGCCAAGTCTAAGTATCTACTTTTTGCTCTACAAATTTTTGTAAAAGTTGATTCTTTAAGAGAGTTAATAGGACCCCCGTTTTTTTTTTTCAAAAAACATTTAAAAAATAGATACACAGTCTTTAAATATTTTTTATTTTTATTTATTCACTACAAAATACATTTAATAGTTTCTTTTTTAGAACACCATTTCCAACAGAATTAAAATAAATCAATAGTTTGAAATTTCAATTAAAATTAGAGAATAAACGTTCAATTAAAATTGTTTTCAAATCTTAACAAGTCGTGTTTTTCAAGTAGCGATTGTTGAAACGATTATGTTTCAATAAAGCGTGTCTCTTCAGAACCCATTCGAGCGGATCTTAAGAGTAAGAACAAAGATATAGATGACTATAAATTACTCTTTATACTTCATACAGTACAAGCACAATACGTTGCTTCATTCTTATTCATAGTTTCATCCAGTCTAGTAATTACCAGAAATATATTGCTTCCTCGCAATATCGAAGATACGAGAAGCTATGTGATCGTTTCAGATTGAGACAAAAAAAATGTTCTCCGATTTCAAAATTTTAAATTGATCTTTTCGTTTCACGTCAAGACAAACACTTTTCGTTCCGTGTCTGTCTGTCTGTCCGTGTATCCGTCTGTCCTCTGAATCCTTGTCACACGTATAACTCATGAACTACTGAACTAGAGCTGGGCGCGGGCCGTGACCCGACGTGACGTGAGCGATTTAAAAATATTGGACCGTGAGCGGGCGTGATCGTGAGTCAAAATAAAACAATCGGGCGTGACCGGGCGTGAGTACATTTTTGTCGTGCGTGAGTCCGTGAGTATATGTATGTATATTTTGATATTTCTTTAATTTCTGATCTCATGCATATATGATAATCTGTTAAATCGAATTTTTATATTAAACATTTTATTTATAATATATTATTCGGGTCACGAGCGTGACCCGCCGTGCGTGATCGGGCGTGAGTAAAAAAATAGAATTCGTGAGCGGGCGTGATCGTGAATACTTTTTTTGTAACCGTGAGTGAGCGGGCGTGACTAAAATGTTTTCTCTCGTGAGCGTGCGTGATCGTGAGCAAAAATTACTCACGCGCCCAGCTCTATACTGAACCGATATTATTGAAACTTGGTCGGATGGTTGGGTCTGGCTTGAGGACGGTACCATTTCAAAATCATCAAAATCGTGTGTAAGGAGGAGGGGTGACATCCCAAAATATTTCTTTTTTCGAGATATCTCAAGAACGACACATGTTACGTGAAAATTTTATAGAATATTTTTTGTAGAGCATTAAATTTCCTATAATATGGGTCTATAATGTGTGTTGTAAAATATTCCCTTACAAAGAATTATTGATATTTACTTTGGACATATTAAATGTCACTTTGACGTTTGCGTAAATTTAGATTTAGATTGAAATTGTCAAAAAATTAAAAATATACGAAAAAATATTCAGGTGCGTTTAAGGAAAATTTCGAACTTATATTTTTTAGTAAAATCGTATAAAAATTAAATGGTCAACCAATTCCAGGCAATTTATCTAAACACTATCGGTTTTTATTTAAATTGTTGAATAATTAACTAAGTACCTTTGGTGAATTTAGCATGAGGAAGCACTGTGAATTTACTTTGCAGATGTTTTTGTCTTTGTGAATCATCGAAGATTTATATGTATATCATCTAAACATAAAAACAAATTAATTGTTCAAACGTCAAAATTAAATAGAATAAAAAAGTATTCGCGCAAGCTTTCGATTCACAGAATCATCGTCAGGCTATAATAAATATAATAATAATATAAATATAATATTAACCATTTAATTTTTATACGATTTTACTAAAAAATATTAGTTCGAAATTTTTCTTAAAACGCACCTGAATATTTTTTCGTATATAGGTATTTTTTTTTTATTCTATTAAATTTTGACGTTTAAACAATTAATTTGTTTTTATTCATATATTAACGTCACTATATTATATTTATTATCATCTAAACTGAATGGATTTTATTCCGGTTTTCACTAATGAATATATTGATGTGTCTATTCAGCCACACACTGTACATATTTATACGTATATGAATGATACATACATTGTCGAAAATACAGAATTTTCTTTCTTATTGATGAAAATCTGTATTGTGTAACAACAAAACATATGTATGACGTATTAGAATTGTGCTCACACCTGAACGAAGAAATATACTAAAGCTCGCATTTTTGTGAACGCACTGAATTCACAGATCTATTCATGTTTCGAATGTGTTTAGGACATACGCGTGAAGTGTTTCTTATATATACGATTACTGAGGCACGTATAATATGTAGTAGAAGAAAGATATTCTATTGTTGTAGAAAACAAGTATTAAGAAAATATTATAATGAACATGTTACTTATATTTAGCATATTATAATAGTTTACAATACAGTGGCGCGTTAGGAAAATTAAGGGATTTTGCAAGAAATTCAAAAATGTCTAACAAATTTAAAAACAACTGCTAAGTAAATGCACAGTGCTTCCTCGTGCTAAATTCCCCAAAGGTAGTTAATTATTGAACAATTTAAATAAAAACCGATAATCTTGAGATAAACTGCCTGGAATTGGTTAACCATTTAATTTTTATACAATTTTACTAAAAAATATTAGTTCGAAATTTTTCTCAAGACACACCTGATTATTTTTTCGTATATTTTTAATTTTTTGACAAATGTCAAAATGACATTTAAAACGTCAAAATGACATTTAATATATCCAAGCAAATATCAATTTAGAAAAACAAAACACGAATTTTTAAAATAAATTGAGATAAATCTTTGTAAGGGAATATTTTACAACAAACGTTGTAGATCCATATTATAGGAAATTTAATGCTCTACAAAAAATATTCTATAAAATTTTCACGTAATATGTGTCGTTCTTGAGATATCTTGAAAAAAATAATACTTTAAGGGTGTCACACCTCCCCCTTACACACGATTTTGATGATTTTTAAATGGGGCGTCCTCAAGCCAACCATCCGACCAAGTTTCAATAATATCGATTTAGTGGTTCATGAGTTATGCGTGTGACAAGAATTCAGGGGACAGACGGACACACGGACCGGACGGACGGACACACAGACAGACACGGAACGAAAAGTGTTTGTCTTGACGTGAAACGGATAAATCAATTTAAAATTTTGAAATCGGATAACATTTTTTTTGTCCCAATCTGAAACGATCACAAAGCTTCTCGTATCTTCGATATTACGAGGAAGCAAAATATTTTAATCTGAGCAGTTAATTAATGTAGTTTATATTTTAAAAACACGGAATATATATAAACTGCAATATGACAAACAATTTCATTAAAATATTCATTACATTATCTTTGAGATTAATTCGAGTTTCGACATTATAGTGCACATCCGCTAAGTTAATGATCCCGCCCTGTTTTCTCGCACAACAAGTTCCTGAGGGAAGCGTAGGTCTCGCTAATTCAGTCCCGTCTCTTCCCGTGTCGTCATAATTAGTTACAATGTTACAAACTTACCACTATATGTATATATATACAGGGTGTTTGGTTCGGCGATACGGATATTTTGAAGGAATGTTCTTAAGGGTCGATTACATTGAGCGAGTTTACAAGCTACAAGCCAGCTTGTTACAAGCGAGCGAGTCAGATAGTAAGATAGTGATGATGACACTAAACTTTCCACTCGCTCAGAAGCCAACTAGCTAGCGAGTAAACCACGTGTTGTGAATACATTTTGTAGACACTGAAACCAGGAATCACCGAGATACTCGTAACTAGTTCACTAGCAACTTTTTAGTCACGCCCGCTCACTCACGGTTAAAAAAAAAAATCACGATCACGCACGCTCATGAATTTTATTTTTTTACTCACGCCCGATCATGCACGACTGGTCACGCTCGTGACCCGATTTAATCTAATTGTTGTAAATTAAATTTTGAAATGATGAAAATTAATGTTTTTACGTGCAATATATTGTGTAGTATAGTTTATATTCATATTATTTTCTTCTAAATTTTACATTCCAGTACAGTAATAGCAAACAAAACAATAAGGAAATAAAGCTACAATGAATTTTTAAATCTTTTTTTGGTGTTCTGATATAGTTGGCAATACTGACCATGTGAAAGTGCTTCTAAAAATAAAATTTATTTTTTTTACTCTATTTTTTATTGTCAAAATTTGTTTTAAAACATTATTATATTTATTCATTATTACTTCAAATATTAAAAAAAAGATCAAATTAGTTTATAAAAAATTATCTTCAAAATATTCTCACGGACTCACACACGAGAAAAATATATTCACGCACGGTTGTTTTAATTTGACTCACGATCACGCCCGCTCACGATTCAAGATTTGAAAATCGCTCACGCTCACGCGGGTCACGGTCGTGGCCCGACGTGACCTGAAAAATTCACGACCCGCGCCCAGCTCTATTAGCAACTATGATGACACACGGCTAGTTTACTAAGCCAACTAGCAAGCGAGTAAAGTAGCCCGGCTTTCAACTTTTATCGCAGATTGTTTACAATCTGCTAACTAGCCCAGTGTAATCATGTTCACTAGCTAACTAGCTAGTGAACATGATTACACTGGGCGAGTTTACAAGCAACTAGTAAACTCGCTCAGTGTAATCGACCCTTTAATGACTTATTTAGAATAGCATACTACGATCGATTCACTGGAAAAATGTAAAAATCTTACTTATTCTGGGATAAATGTAAGTTTTCTTGACAAAAATAGCCAATTCATGTAGGTATTATGGTAGGTTTTTCGAAAGGGTATAAAATAGTGCAGTTTTTAAAACCATCTGAACATCTGTAAGTTTACTAGATTTTATAAAATAATTTTTTAAAGACATCATTTTATCAAAGTTTTAAAATGTTAAACTGCAGCCATTTTTTGTTTTTGTTATTCATAAATTTTATTTTAATATGATAGTGTAGCGCAGACATTTAAGTAATATAAAAATCATATTTAAAAAATATAGGTTCTTTAACTTTTGAACTTTTGCGATTAACATGTATAAATCTAGGTTTTTAAAAAAATTACTAAAATGGCCGATATAAAAAAAAAACTGTTGCACTTTGTATATAGGTATATTTGCTTAAATCACTTCCAAATAACTCATTCTGCCTTCCTTCAAAATATTCGTATCGCCGAACCAAACACCCTGTATATACATAGTGTATATCTAATTACAGTTTAAGATTTATTCAATGCCGAAAGTAATAATAAAGTTAAATTAAGTTTGTTTGCTTTACTTTGGTTAGATAAAACCATCATACATGAGTATAATTATCAACTCAAAAGAAATATTTAATGACTAATTTAACTCTAACATAAACCATAAATTTTAAACTTTGCTTAAAGAAAACTTGCATTATCTCGTTATTTTCTTAATAAAATAAAAAACTTGATATTATCTTACTAACATTCTTAAGGATAATTATAAACTTAACTTTTAAATGGTCAAACAATTTCAACACTACTTTTTGATATAATAAACAAAGAATTTTATATTTTTATAATACATTTATGAAAAAGCATTATTCTAAATTTTACAATATGCATGTAAAGTAAAGGCACCAGTTATGGCCGCTATAAGATTGGATTAATGGGCTTGTTTTTTGTAATTCTAATGAATTGTTACTAATAAAACAACTACTTCTTTATTTGTTTTTTCTAATTATAGAGTTTTATTTTGTTTATGTTTTTCTCCAGTAAAACCAGTAATGAGGACGTAGTGATGGACACTTGCCAATGATAAGTACTACGACACAAAAGATATAAAAGAAATATTCGTCAAATTTGCAACATGTAAAGCAGTTGCTGTGATAATATAATAATTAAATAATAAATTATACTAATAATTAGTTTAAATATCCACCATTTTGACACCTATTGGCCGATTGTCATCAAATTACGCTGTAAGACAGTTAAATGTATATAGATTAATATTCAGAAATGGTAGTAATTAAATATCAACAAATATTTCTAATTCAATACATTTAATTAAAAAATAGCCAAGATTGGTGCTAGTACCTTATATTTAAAATGTTCTTGTATCTCAATTAAAAATACAATTTTGTATTTTATTTTAAAGAAAAACATGTAAATTTGTTTAAAAAGCAACATAATAACAAAAATGATGTTTTATCTAACATTTATTTGAAAAATAAAATATAATACGAAATCATTGTAGAAAACTTTATTCTGAGATTTTCTGATGAAAACACTTAGCTATTCAAAGTTAAAAGAAATATTAAAAATCAAGAGATGTTTGAAATTAGCGCGTATTGAGGGCTTGTTGTAAACTTCACAATAATGCATGCAAGAACGTATTTATACATAACTTTTCTTATATTGTAATTTAGTTATTTTACTTTGAATACATCATTTAGATTTTTCTTCAGCACTTTTCTGAAAAATTAGCATAATTTAATTTTCTTTCTAATGATTTTTTTTCTTCATTAAGATACTATTATTTCTTAACAGTATTCAGAATAAGGAAATGTTATGTCCTAAATATGTATAGAAAACTTTTACAGCAATCGTGTATAATTGTATAAAAACTATATCATTTTTTGCACAAACGAATAAGTTAATTTTATTTTATATTTCTTTTTATTTGTTATACAAATATGAAATCTAATGTATTATATAATAAAGTATATTCCTACTATTATAAATATAGTAATTTTTAAGTGATGTTAACCATGGTATATCTTTTTCTATGAGAAAAAGAAACAATTATTTGTTGTGACAAATTTTCCAAGAAAAAAGAGAGATTTTTGGATTTTCAATATTTTTTTTACTCAGATACCATAAACTTTAGAAAAAAACAAAAAAAAACGAGTTTAATTTTGAAAAATTATTTCAATTTTTTTTAACTTATGTATTTAACAAAGCAAAAAATATCAAACCACGAACCTAAGCTCCCAGATGACAAATTCTCAAAGCAGCAATTTAAAAATGTTATTATCAAAATTTGGAATAAAATGCCAATGGAAACAGTACGCGCCGCTTGCAATGATTTTGAAAGAATATTGAAGCTAGTTATCAAAATTAAAGGAGGAGTTATTCCCAAACACTTATTATAAATTTTCAATAGATATGTCTACTTTAAGAATTGAAACATTATTATAAATTTAATATTTTAGCGTTTTCATTTGTGTCGAAATATAATAGACATGATGCCAGTAACAAAGTATCACTAAAATTATGATTTTAAATAATGAAATAAGTTAAAAACATTCTAAAAAATGTATTTATTTTTATATTAAAAGCGAGATTAATATGATTTTTGTTAAAATAAAAACGTAAAATACAGCAATCCGCCATGTTTGATAAAACACCAGTCAGAGTGGATGACGTCACGGCTACGTAAACGTCATTTTTGTTTCATTAATATCTGCACTGTTTATAAATTATTTTGTGGTTTTAAATTATCAATTAGCTCAGTTTTGTATTACCAAAAGTAAAACCGAGAAACATTAGCGATGGAACAAGGATTTATTATAGTTGACAAGGAGTGTTTACATAGGCGTGACGTCAAAATGCGATGTAACACCTGCGAGCGTTTTGGCGTCAAATTCAAAATTAGTTTTAAAAGGGTCAATTTTTGTGATTAAACCTTTATTTTATTTTTTGCAGAAATAAGCATTTTTTTGGAAATAAGAGACACGTAAGATTATCATAAAATAGTTTTTAAAAATTAGCGATCTTACCTATTGTCACCGTGTGAGTATTTTCATACCTATTTAATAATACATTTCTAAATTACAAGAAACATCATACAAGTCCAAGGTTAGTAAAGTACAAGGTTGCCTCATAACTCTGTGCGGGGAGTGGCATGAGACGGGAGATTGCGTCATCGTGAGGAACTCTTTGACATTATAAATGGCTGTCAAACTATATTTACTCTTTATTTAAGTTAAGCGTATTTATTGTAAGTTGTTTTTAAATATTTTCATTTGATATTGATAGTGTACTGAGTTTTAAATCTAAATTTTTATTATTTTATTATTATAAATTATGTATTTTCTTTAAGCATTGATTTCTGACATCATTTTTAAATTTTTATGAAGAAATATTATATGTAATAATTTGTGCTTCTGTAATAAACAATAATATTTACTTTTTTTAAATATAAATATCCAAAAATTCGAAATAATTTGAAAACAACTTAATATATGAAACAACGTTTGAAAGGTTCCTCAAGGTGACGTCATCCCACGCAGCCGCTGATTGGTCAAAAAGTTAAAGTTATACTAACCTTGATACAAGTTCACCAAAATATACCTATATAATTGACAAAAGAATAAGCAATAAAATAGACAAGTTAAGGTAGTTGTGCATTACTTTTACATACATATACACTGATTTGTATCCGGTGTTTCAATAACGAACAGCGTCCAAAAAGGGGTCGTCGTGACGCTTGCAAATCTCATGCTTTTGTGCCTGTGATTGTTACGCCGTACGTGAGCGGAATGCGTTTCAATCAACGCCTTTCCCACAACTATAACATATTCACATATTCGAATATACATATATACTGCTAGCTCTTGGATTCTGGTCACAAGCCAGGGTTTACTAATACATAATGCATACTGTCGACTCTCGATAATTTGAAAAATATCTGCCTTGGAAACCACGGGACTTTCTTATACGTAATCCTAACAGTGAATAGTATACGTGATTATTTGTTTATTAAAACATTTCTAACAAACTAACAAGATAGAACAAAATGAATAATATAGGTAATATTATTCTCTCCATTATATAAACAATTTTTTTTTTAACGTAATAACTGAAAACGGATGAGTACTCTTGTAAATTTTTGGATTTTTGAATTATTTTTGAAATAAGAAAAAAATGTTTTAGATAAAAAATGTGGGGGGGAGCGTCTACAAAGTGTAACAAGGGGGGGGGGAGTCACAAGCTTCGTGATGTCACATCTAAAATATCAAAACAATTAATTTTATATGAATTTTAAGAGAAAAACATCTGCCAAGTAAATAAATCTTTTGTAAGGGAATATTTTACAACAAACGTTGTAAATCAATATTATAGGAAATTTAATACTCTACAAAAAATATTCTATAAAATTTTCACGAAACATGTGTCGTACTTGAGACATCTTGAAAAAATAAATATTTTGGGATGTCACCCCTCCCCCTTACACACGATTTGGATGATTTTGAAATGAGACCGTCCTCAAGCCAGACCCAACCATCCGACCAAGTTTCAACAATATCGGTTCAGTGGTTCATGAGTTATGCGTGTGACAAGGATTCAAGGGACACACGAACGGACGAACAGACAGACAGACACAAAACTAAAAGTGTTTGCCTTGACGTGAAACGGAAAGATCAATTTAAAATTTTGAAATCGGAGAACATTTTTTTTGTCTCAATTTGAAACGATCACAAAGCTTCTCTTATCTTTGATATTGCGAGGAAGCAAAATTATACAAAACGAGCAAAGACGCGGGAAAACCGCTAGTCTTAAATATATAAATACGATTCATGTACGTATTTCTATTTTATGGTGTAGGTGCTGTAACTTATAATATAGAATACATTTACAAAAAACTGAAACACCAAATAAACGTCTTAACTACAAAAGCACACATATAAGACTTCACCCCAAACATGTTTCGGGGTGGCCGATGGGGGGTAGTATTAAATATCTACGGCATTGTGGCGCGCTAATTTCCACAATGCGACCTGCACGCCGCTATCTTCCTTGGTTTTATGTTTCAAACAGTATCGCACAATTTATACTTTATTCTCCATGAATTTGTGGCAGAAAACGTGACGGTGATTCTTGGAAGAAAGCAGTACTTGTATGCTAAACAGACAAACTATATTTTATATTTAAATTGTACAATGAAAGAGTCGAGAACATAATAATATGGTTGTATTATTATTATTACTAAAATGTATTGTTAGTATTTTTTTAGAGGTGTACCGGAACTCACGTCTAACGTTACTACTATTATATTTTAAATATAAATACATATATTATTATCTTAAATTAATATAACATTGTTCTATATGGTATTTCTTTAAGAAAATACATTAAATTATAAAAATTGTGTTTTCTACATATTCTGTAATTTTTACAGCTTCGTTAAATTATTTGTATAGCATACGTTCTTTTCGATCGAATCTAAATACATTAATTGCATATATATGTATAAAGCTCAACGTGTCTATGTCTGTCTGTCTGTTTGTCTGTCCGTTAGTGTGCTTATCACTCAATAACCACTTATCCGATATACGTTTTTTTTAATTCATAGGCATGATTCATAGGTACGTTCTCTGGCCAGGTTATAGGCTATATTTTGTTACGTTAGGTAACATAACAACTAAGCAGTGACGATAATAGTAAATCAAGTCGGCGCGTTCTTTTGCGATGTTTGTTTCTGGCGTTAATTTTGTGTTGAAAAGAAGCTTTGTCGTTTTTCTCTGAATAAATGAGTACAGATATTACACAAGTCGCTATTAAATAGATATTGCACTTTATTATTATACCTGTCTTATGTCAAACAGAATTGTCATTTTTGTTACTTTTGTGTAACATTTTCTTCATTCTTTATTTTTAAATATGAATATTATAAAGGATTTTGTTAAATCAGTAAGACATATGTATTAGGGTTTATACAAAACAGACTTTTGAAAAAAATATTTAAAAAAACCCATTTTATCCCGGTTTTCGAATTTTAACAAAATCGAATATTTGTATCTTTTGAACATTATATTTTGAAAAATCAATATTTACTGTCTGTCTGTTTGTCTGTCCGTTAGTGCGCTTATCACTCGATAACCACTTATCCGATATACGTTTTTTTTAATTCATAGGCATGATTCATAGGTACGTTCTCTGGCCAGGTTATAGGCTATATATTGTTACATTAGGTAACATAACAACTAAGCAGTGACGATAATAGTAAATCAAGTCGGCGCGCTCTTTTGCAGTACGCTGCTTAAACCGTTCAATATTGAACAAAATACATAATGTAGTAATTAATTGTGTAGAATCAAAATATCTAAAATAAAGTCCGCGATACTATATGTATGTCTAACTGTTATATTTCAGCCACAATGACTGCATTTGTGTTGAAAATTAAAAATATTTGGGTTCTGTTTACGTGGACTTAATCCTAATCAAAATAAATGATTTCATCGTCATAAGTACTTAATGTAGATATAATTTGCCCTTTACAGCATCCAATTTGGTCTTATAGTTTAGCAAATAAATAATATGTTTCCGTAATATCATTGAAAAGCCGTGTCGCGGCGTTCTAGGTCACTCGGGTAGAGGCGAGCGTATGCAATACGCTCAGCCACGCTGACATTCGAACTTTTTTGATCGTTACTTGCTTATTTTGTTTTCAATAATTAGCTTTTAAATTTAAACACAACAATTGATAAGTTATTATTACAACAATAACTTAATTCAACTATATTTCTCAAAAATCCTATACAATAATTCCGTATGGATCTTGGCTTCTGGGTGTAAGCCGTGCCGGTTTGGTCGTGTTATCGGCCAACGTTTCGTCACACATTGCAGTGGACATCTTCAGAAGTTCAGGGCTCTTCTAAAAGTGCAACAGAGGCACTAGTATTTAACGAGTGCAGACTCTTGCCTCTGTTGCACTTTTAGAAGAGTCCTGAAGATGTCCACAGCCCGGATTTAGAAATTTGATTTTTTTTTTTTTTTAGTCATGCTTGAGTTACATGTATACTGTATAGAGAAATTATTGCTTATGGGTTGAAATTTTTACGTCTCGATTTTAGGATGGCAAACTCATCGATAATGGAATCAAAATCAAATTCAATTCCCACGAATATAACAAGTTTTCAAAGTTTCCACCAAAAATTGTCGCCCTTCAATTCTTGCCGTCCTAGGCAGCTGCCTACTCTGCCTGCATGGTAAATCCGGGCCTGTGTCCACTGCAATGTGTGATGAAACGTTGGCCGATAACACGACCAAACTGACGCGGCTTACACCCAGAAGCCAAGATCCATATCAAGATCACCGCGGAAGCCTCAAGACTTGAATAATTCCGTAGTCCGTGCAAGCAAAGCCGCGCGGGCACAGCTAGTTCTATATAGTACAAATATTTATGTACATAATACGAGCAATTCAGTGAAGAAAATAATAAACACGCATACCTTCACTGACATCAAAACATAAGAAGAGCAAATTTAAGAGGTTACATCTCCCCGAGTGCCCCACTCACACCCACACCCAGACACACAGACACACAGACAAAACAACAAAGTACAATAGATAGTAGGCATGCACATTCTCTTACTTACATGTGTGTGTACAAAAGATATAAACTATAAACGGGGGGGGGATCGGGCGCACGCCAGTGGCCTGGGGGGGCAAAGGGGTTGCGGGGGTGGGCGCGACTGTGCGCTGCACACTCTGCTGATAAGGCTCGCGTTGTATAATAGGATTTACAGTAGAGAACATAATGGCCTATTCTGTGGGCTGGCATCTTATTCTTTTGCCATGAGATAAAAGTGTTGAAACGTTCAAGATACGGCCGTAGTTATCGTAGGAGGCGTCTGCGCCGAGTGACGCCGGAAATGAACGAACACCCCGTCCCCACCTTGCTTGTCGTCACACTCGCGTACCCCATTGCCGTATAATAGGGACAATACCGCTATCGGACCGCGTTCTCTGTCTTACTGTTATATGCCTTTTTCTGATGAAAAAGAAACCCGTTTCCTCAATTTCTGCCCCTACACAGGACCGGAATTTTATTTATATATTCTTTTTCTTTACACTCATTGTCACTCAGTTTAATATACACTTGAATATTTTAGGTAATTGTATTATTAGTGGTCAACTAGATCAGAGCTTCTTAAAGTGGGGGTAAAAAATAATTGCCGCCCTTGGCAAAAAAAAATGCCGCCCTTTTACCAAGAGAAAATATAATTTATATTTAACAGTCAAAATTCCTAGATGACCTGAAGAGTGAGAATTTTTACAAATATAATATAAATTAAAAACTGATTACTTTTTTTTTAAGTCACGTCAATTGACATTTCTGATTTTATGAACTACAAACTTTGAAAAATAGGGAAATAAAAATTTGAAGAACTTTTTTTTTTAATCATTTTTAGTCTCCCTATTTTTTTTAAAATACTCTATATTAAACTTAAAAAAAATCTACCGCCCCTCTCAGCCTGCCGCCCTAGGCCATGGCCCCCATGGCCCCATGGTCAATACGCCTTTGGGTGGGCCGCGACCTTCCCACAAGAGAGCCGCGAAAATTTTAAAATGATTATAATTTTACAACTACCTACTTATATTGATTTCACGAGTTATTTTTTTTTAATTGTTTGCGCGAATTCTAATTACTTTCTTGACGGCTAGATAGCACCATAGTTGTACAGGCGTGAACATGAAACAAATAAATTTTATTTAACCAACCTAGATTGCAAAAAAAATTAAGGGAGCGTGGGTTATGAATTCGATTTGCAGAGGAGTCGCGACATAAAAAAGTTTAAGAAGCACTGATCTAGATGATCTATGGAAGTCACAATACGGGAAATTAAAGTAAACAATAAATAATTCTTTTAAACTAAGGTACTGGCACCAGTCTTGGATATGACCCCAGTAATGGCTATTTTTAATGTACTGAATTAAAAATATTTGTTAATATTTGATTACAACAATTTCTGAATATTAATCTATATATACATTTAACTGTCTTACAGCGTGATTTGATGACAATCGACCAATAGGTGTCAAAATGGTGGACATTTAAACTAATTATTAGTATAATTTATTTATTGATTATTATATTATCATAGCTACTGCTTTACATTGTTTCAAATTTGACGATTCTTTCTTTTATATCTTTTGTGTCGTAGTACTTATCATTTTGTAATCATTAGCAAGTGTCCATTTTTCCATTACCGGAGAAAAAACATAAACAAAAAAGAGTATAATTTATAAAACAAACTGTATTTGCAGATTTTGGTAATTAAATTGATTAAATAAAGAGTTACTTGTTTTATTAGTAACATGCGTTCATGAGAATTACAAAAAAGAAGCACTTCAATCACAGAAACAGTAAATCTTGCTCTTATTTCTAACAAAGAATTTTCTCTTGAGCAAAAGCTAAACTAACGATATCTGTGGGGTATTAAATATAATATAATATTAAATATATATGACAGTGATGGTTTATGTGAATGACCTTGCGCCTGCGCGTTAAGTAGAAATCAGCGATTTAAAAGCAGTGGTGACTACCTACATAGTAGGTATACATTACCTACCTCATATTAATCATTTAACAACTGCTCTAAAATCTAGAGCAAATTCATTACGATTTGACACCTCGTAGATAGAGTTAGCTTATTGTTAGCTAAGTTACGTAAAAAAATTTTACTGGACTTTTTTCGAAGTAGATAGTTTTAATGAATCAGAAAATAATAAATATTAAATGTTTTTATACTAAATTTCGTCGAAAAAATCGTGGTTTAATCGGAAAAGATTTAAGAGACCCTGGAAAATATTTTTCCATTATATATTTTAATAATGCAATTTTGACGTTTTTTTCTACTTTTTAATAGTGCCTATTTGGATGGTAATAGACATAAAAACAATTATATGTTATGTGATATTAATATTACTCAAATTCAAAATAATTTGTATTATATGTTAGTATCTATATATTTACTTCAGTAAAGTAGGTATATATCTAAAGAAAAATCGCGGCATTCCAACTCTGTGCCATGTTTGTTTCTGGCGTTAATTTTGTGTTGAAAAGAAGCTTTGTCGTTTTTCTCTGAATAAATGAGTACAGATATTACACAAGTCGCTATTAAATAGATATTGCACTTTATTGTTATACCTGTCTTATGTCATACAGAATTGCCATTTTTGTTACTTTTGTGTAACATTTTCTTCATTCTTTATTTTTAAATATGAATAATGTAAAGGATTTTGTTAAATCAGTAAGTCATATTTATTACAATTTATACAAAACAGACTTTAAAAAAAAAAATTTACGAGATTGTTTTAAAAAAAAAAACATTTTATCCCGGTTTTCGAATTTAATCAAAATCGAATATTGTATATAACCTTAAAAAAACCTTTTTCGTATCTTCTGAACATTATATTTTGAAAAATCAATATTTATTATGAAGACAATAATATAACAAGCCGTTGGTTCGACTCTTGAGGACCACACAATCAAGTTCCCAACACGGTATGACTATAAAAACTTGAATACTGATTATTTATTGTTTCCATATAGTTCATATGATTTTTTTTAATACGTATACAAACATTTTTATAATAATATAATAAAAAAAATTTTGATTTTGATTTTCGGACCGATTACAATAACTTCCTAATGGGAAGTTAACAGTGGCGGTGGAGCCAGGGGGGTAGGGGGAGCGGTCCCCCCCCACCCAAACATTTCCAGTGGGAGGGGCAATGACTGTTTTTTGCCCCCCCCCCCCCCCCCAAATTTAGATCTTGTTTTTTTAGGAAAGGTTTAAAGCGACGTGCAATTATACAAATCTGTTTTCTGTAATTTTTTTACTTTTAAAAATTCTTTAATTTTTGTAAACAATTTACAAATTATAAAATGTAACCATGAGTCTAGTCAGAGACAAATAAAAATAAAAAGTGAATACAGTGAAACCTCGTTAGTACGTTTTTTTTCTTTTTTTTAGGTCCTGACATTCTTCTATAAGACCTCATGTTAAAATATTTCGTTAGAACGTTTTTCTCATTCTTACGTGTTTTCCCTCAGTCCCTTTAAAAACGTACTAACGAGGATCCACTGTATTTCTATTTATTTTAAAAAAATTACGATATTTACCAAGCTAAAGAAAATTTAAGTCAATTTTGAATTTTAAAAACGCCAAGTAATATTAGGTCAGCTTAATTTTTGAGGTTCATACTGCCCCCCCCCCACCCCTCCAAAAAAAATTGGTTTCGGCGCCACTGAAACTTAATAAGTAGATATTGCTTATTTTATTTAAAAAGCAGTGCTGTGCAAATGCGACACTTAACTTTAAATTAATAAATTTAAAACAAGGTAAGTACAATCTACAATATTAACGAGAATTCTCAGTCGTCACGCTTATACGAACGAAAACCGGCTGGTGTAACATATAGTCAAGTGTTTCACTTCCATATCCACCCCTATACAAATATTTATTTATTTCAATTTGATACAACTCCGCGGTGGTTAAGTTAGCTAACAAATTTAGTACAGGGGATGAACGGCAACACCCCTCGTGATAAAATCACAGTTGTCAATAATTTCACGCAACAAACAAAAAACAAGGGATGTAAGGGTTTTGGGAAGAAGAAATACGCCTAACTGTACATCATTTTTATCAAAGTAAAAAGAGGTAATTTTATTTAAAAAACACAGATACATTTTTAGGTTTCCGTAGAAAACTAGGAAACCTTATAGTTTCGCCATGGCCGTCCTCAAAAATTTATTAAGATGAAATTTGGTATACGGACGAAGACTGATAACATAAAAACAGAAATGATAAGATTTTTGGACCCCCTTTCCATAAACTGAAAAATGAACTCACATTTTTTTTTCACTTACCCCATTGTCATTAGATAGGTCTCCTAAAATGCAAAAATGTTAAATGATCTTTTGATTTTAACCCTTCAGTCACGATATATTTGCATTTAAATGTCGTTATCAGAGCGTCTCCCCCCCCTTAATTTCTAAACTATCTATTCAAAAAATCTGAAAAAATTCGAGAATGTAGCTTTTAATTAGTACTTCCACTGAAAATTATAACGAACACTGTCAAAATTATTTTGGACCCCCTCCCATAGACTGAAAATTGTACTAAACATTTTTTTCACTTACCTCATTGAGTGGGGTATCTTTAGATAGATCTCCTAAAATGCAACAAAAAATGTTATATTACTTTTTGATTTAAACCCTTCAGTTACGATATATTTGCATTTAAATGTAGTTATCAGAGCGTCCGTTGAAATAACTCTTGTTTATAAATCGTAATGACTACGGAAACCTATCATGTGCGTGCCCAACACGCACTTGGCCGTTTTATTATAAATATGTCATTGTTAAGTATCTACATATATACTTATAATTTTGGAAATGGATAAATTAGTTTTTGAAAAATAAATGAAAATATGGATTGAAAATAATATTTGATAACTTATATTATTCTTACAAAATAATTATACAATACTAAATAAGTACATGAAGACAGTAACGCATCCTTTGGGGAGGTTGAATACCAGACCCCCCTCCTCCAAGAATTTGTCACTATACATTATGTTACTTAACTATCAAGATTGATAAATAAATTAATATTATATACAATTACATAACTCATGTGTGGGGGGAGGGGTGACACCCCAAAATATATTTTTTTAAGATATCTCAAGAACGACACATGTTATGTGAAAATTTTATAGAATATTTTTTGTAGAGCATTAAATTACTTATAATATACATAGAAGTTTTAAGTAAAATTGTATAAAAATTAAATAGTTAACCCATGCCAGGCAATTTATCTTATTTAAATTGTTCAATAATTAACTACCTTCGGTGAATTTAGCACGAGGAAGCACTGTGCATTTACTTGGCAGATGTTTTTATATTAAAATAAATTCAGTCATAAATGTATTTTTATTTATAATTTTTCATACATTGCAGTTTCCAGTTTTTATCAAAATAAGTAAGATACGAACCGTTCGAAGAAAATCGGAAAAACTTCGTATAAGGTAAAAGCACCAGTTATGGCCGCTATAAGAGCAAGTTTTTTGGATTAATGGGCTTGTTTTTTGTAATTCTCATCAACTCATTGTTACTAATAAAACAACTAACTCTTTATTTAATCAATCTAATTACCAAAATCCGCAAATACAATTTATTTTTTAAATTATAGGTAGCCTTTTATTTTGTTTATGTTTTCTCTTCAGTAATGGATAAAGTAAAACCAGTAATACTTCGTTTAAGGTAAAGGCACTAAGTTTTTTGGATTAATGGGCTTGTTTTTTGTAATTCTCATCAACTCATGTTACTAATAAAACAACTAACTCTTTATTTAATCAATTTAATTACCAAAGTCCGCAAATATAGTTTGTTTTTTAAATTATAGCCTTTTATTTTGTTCATGTTTTCTCTTCAGTAATGGATAAAGTAGAACCAGTAATGAGCACGTAAAGGTGGACACTTGCTAATAATAAGTACTACGACAAAAAAGATATAAAAGAAATAATCGTCAAATTTGAAACAATGTAAAGCAGTTTCTATGATAATATAATAATTAATAAATAAATTATACTAATAATTAGTTTAAATGTCCACCATTTTGACACCTATTGGCCGATTGTCATCAAATCACGCTGTTAGATAGTTAAATGTATGTAGATTAATATTCATAAATGGTAGTAATTAAATATCAACACATATTTCTAATTAAAGAATAGCCATTACTGGGGTCCTTGCCACTACCTTATATACATTGTAAATAAACAAGATAAATCAGTTTTCTTCCGAAAATTGAGAAATATAAATAAATAAATACATATCTACAAAACGAATATACACATTTTGAAATAAAACGTATTATACATTTTTAAATTATTCTGGAATTAACTTTGAAAATAAAATTCACTTTACAGCATAACGTAAAAGGTTATTTACTTTATATAAGCAAAATAAAAAAGCGACACAATTTTCATTTAAAATTACGTAATCTTGATTCGAGGATAACTCGATCATTGTAGCGTCAAAGTTACCGGAGCAAAAGATATTACAATATTATCAGACCCTGGCAGAAAGGTGGTAGAATAGAGGGTGGGCAGTCTACAGTGATGAAGATCAAGTCACGTGTTTGATTCTTGTCTCGTATTCTGCATTTAGGTGTAGGTGCATTGCATATACATTTTTACTTCCATGTTCTGAAAGAAATGGAAGTATTATAATATCGTTGAAAATTCGTGTCCGAGATTATGACAGATTCAGATTATACTAACTTCAAAACTTAAAGAAAAGTTAATTTCCGCATGGCGGCTGTGCGTGTGTCTGGATGTAGAATTTTCTTTCGTTCACGATAACTACTGTAAAATATCGGTATGGAGAACCATACATGACTTCCATGTTCTTTAAATAATTTTTAATATATGAAAAATTTCAATGGGATTTGTCAGAAATAAAACTCACCTTTGTATTATAAATATTAGTTTTCTAATGTCCTAATGTCAAAAACATAATACACATTCTATCATGAATTAATGACGTATTAATTAGTATTTAAAATTCAAATTTTGAGGGTGTTTTTCACCCCTTCAATAGCTGTTTAGGCACGTACAAATAATAAATGTCCCTTAGATTCAATTGAACTGCAAATGTACCTAATCTTATCAAAATTAGTAAGATAATACTCGCAATGTTCACTTTTTAGACGAAAAAGTTACAAAATTTCTAATATTTCCAAAACTCCTTATCCGATTAGCACCAAAATCAATAGGTCTGGAGTACTCACTGTGACAAACATTTTCCCCAAAAATAATTCAGATCGGTGCATTTTTACACTAGTTATCGTGAACGAAAGAAAATTCTACATCTGCACAGACACACAGACACACGAACAGCCGCCATGCGGAAATTAACTTTTCTTTAAGTTTTGAAGTTAGTACAATCAGAATCTGTCATTATCTCGGACACGATTTTTCGATGATATTACAATACTTCCATTTCCTTCGGAACATGGAAGTAAAATGCACCGATCTGAATTATTTTTGGAGAAAATAATTGTCTCAGTGAGTACTCCAGACCTTGAAATATTCGAAATTTTGAAACTTTCATCGTCTAAAAAGTGAACGTTGCGAGTATTACCTCACTAATTTTGATAAGACTTGGTACATTTACTATTCAATTGAACCTTAGGGACATTTACTATTTGTACGTGCCTAAACAGCTATTGAAGGGGTAAAAACCATCCTCATAATTTGAATTTTAAATACTAATTAATTAGGTGAGTTTTATTTCTAACAAATCCCATTGAAATTTCTCATATCTTAAAAATTATTTAAAAATATATTTAAGAACATGGAAGTCATGTATAGTTCTCCGTACCGTTATTATTTTATATTTAAGCTTAGCAGGCCTTATTACCTTTATAGCCTTATAGCCTTTATCTATTTAAGCAAAATCCCTAACGTAGTTTTTGATTATTATTTTTCATGATTTTGAGCTGCCAGAAGCTATTCATATACGGCGAAAATTCGGTGAAGAGAATCACACATATAATGCTGTCCCTACGGTCAAACATGGGAATGGTAGAGTGATGATCTCCCCATACCATCACAATACCTATGTGCAAACCCTTACAAGCCAGCAGCAGGAGTAAGATACATTTTCATATGCAATTGTCGTATGAATAATAATAAATAATAATAAATAAACTTTATTCAATTTAACTTTATACAAGTGCTGAATAAGTCAAGGAAAAAAAGCAAAACAAATACACAATATACATGAAAGAATAGAAAATAAAATGAAGTACATGAAATAGTAAACAATAATACACAGGGTGTCCACTGGTTTTTGGAAATAAAATTCCCTGACTTTCCCTGACCACAGATTCAAAATTCCCTGACTCGGGGAGGCCCCGGAGCAAGAATGTGCAAAAATAAAATTTGAAAACCTTTTTTTTTTTTGGTCATAACTTTTTTACACTTGTTCTTACTTTCAATTCAATGACCTTTTTCTTTTTTTTGTTCGTTAACTTAAGGGGAGGTTCTCATCAAGCACGACCAAAAAATCGATTTTTTTTTTTTTTGCTTAAAAAGTTGGCAAATGTCTCGTAGAATACGCTCGTGAAACCCGTTTTGCCGAATTCATTTTTTTTTTAAGTGTAGTCAATATATACACACAAACACACACATATATACATGTTGTACTAAAACTTTAAACGCGTATTTCTCGAAACCATGTTTTCTGAGACGGGCGGCAAGATATCTCAAAAACTACTATAGATATCGATATGAATTTTTTTTTATTTTAAAGATAATTAAATTTTCTAGATCTTGAACTAAAATCATAATTTTACAATCATTATTTGTATTGTTACAGCACTTTTTAGAACCAAAAAAAGTGCGAATTTTTTTTTTTTTGCAAGTCCGCCATTTTGTTGATTTTTAACTTTTCTTAGTGATTTTAGTTCAAGATCCAGCAAATGTCTTCTATTTTATAAAAAACTTTGATTTTTTGATTTCAGACAAAAATTGGATGCGTTACCTTGCCGCCCGTGGAGGTGTTTTTTTTTTCGATGACTATCTTTGAATGCATATAACTAATAAACTATTCGGTATTTTTGTTCATAAAAATTTGTAAAAGTAGTTAATAACATACATAATAAGTACCAAAAAACTTGACTACTTTATTTACTTCCTTCCATAAGAAAAAAAATCGCGAAAATCACGTAATTTTTGGGTCGCTAGATGAGAACCTCCCCTTAAATTTATACAATTTTTCCCTGACTTTTCAGAATTTTAAATAAATTCCCTGACTTTCATTGACCACTTTAGGCTTCCCTGACTTTCCAGAAAGTGGACACCCTAAATACAAATAATAATAAAATAATATATCACTGACTCAGTGATATTATATATTATTTTATTATTATTTGTATGTATTGTGAGAAGCAAATTTATTGATACTGTAGTAACATTTTTCTAACAGTAATGTTTTTAATTCTAGTGTTTTTAAACGACTAGGTAAACAATTATAAATTTTGATAATTTGATTGATCGTTCTTTTAAAGACAATTGCGGATTGTTCGAAAGGGACATATAGGTCTTTTTTATTTCTAGTGTTGTATTTGTGGTTTGTTATATATTCTTGGAAGAACGACCAGTTGCTCTTTACAAGTCAGCAAGTCTCGTATATATATATTGAAGGTAGTGTTAATACTTTAAGATCTATAATACATATAATAACATGTCCAGACTGACTGATTCGTCATCGCCGAGCCAAAACCCCTGGACCTAGAAACGTGTAATTTCGGAGGTGTCTTCCTTTTATGACGTAAGCACCCAAATTCAACATTTACAGGGGTAAAAGTTTGAATGGGAAAAAATCCGAAATACTTACGATTTTGTATAGATATAGGTACCTAATGAATAAAAAAAATTAACTTATTTATTTAAAGTAATTATTAGTATAATTTATTTATTATTATATTATCATAGCAACTGCTTTACATTATTTCAAATTTAACGATTCTTTCTTTTATATCTTTTGTGTCGTAGTACTTATCATTAGCAAGTGTCCATCACTGCGTTTTACTATATCCATTACTGAATGAAAACATATAAAAAAATAAATAAAAGGCTATAATTTAAAAAAACAAACTACATTTATAGACTTTGGTATAATTAAATTGATTAAATAAAGAGTTACTTGTTTTATTAGTAACATGAGTTGATGATAATTACAAAAAAGGAGCCAGTCAATCACAAAAACAGTAAACCTTACTCTTATAGCGGCTATAACTGGTGCCAGTACCTAATATTGTCGAATTAAAAACCTCCTATTTTTAAGTCAGTTAAAAATAATAAAAAACATTTTATTAACAACAAAAGATTTAGAAAATATCGGTATTGAGAACCATACATGACTTCCATGTTCTTTCTATCTTTTTAAATAATTTTTAAATATACATTTTTTTAAATATTTTATTTATATAACCTACTACTATGAATATACATATCGTAATACATTTTAAAAAACATATATACTTACAACGGTTACAGCTCTTTTTGCCATTTGTATATAAATATTAGTTTTCTAATGTCAAAAACATAAAACACATTCGTAGAAAAACTAATTTGACAATTTGAAATTAGTTGCATTTGTTTCCAAGGAAACATGACATATTAGTATTTAAAATTTAAATTTTAAGTGTGTTTTTCACCCCTTTAATGGCTGTTTAAGCACGTACAAATAATAAATGTCCCTTAGATTCAATTAAACTGCAAATGTACCAAATCTTATCAAAATTAGTGAGATAATACTCGCAATATTCACTTTTTAGACGAAAAAAGTTACAAAATTGCGAATATTTCCAAAACCCATAATCCGATTAGCACCAAAATCAATAGGTCTGGAGTACTCACTGAGACAAACATTTTCCCCAAAAAAATTCAGATCGGTGCATTTTTACAGTAGTTATCGTGAACGAAAGAAAATTCTACATCCGCACAGACACACAGACACACAGACACACGGACACACAGACACACGCACAGCCGCCATGCGGAAATTAACTTTTCTTTAAGTTTTGAAGTTAGTACAATCAGAATTTGTCATTTTCTCGGACACGATTTTTCGATGGTATTACAATACTTCCATTTCTTTCAGAACATGGAAGTAAAAATGATAATAATATCATTAATAGTTGGTTAATATTAATTATAAATTGAAACCTATATAATGACATATTGAAGTCCGGTACTGTTTTACAATTTTATACACTGTTTCAATAATAAATTGTCTGGTACAATCGATTACACCGCCACACGGCGCGTGAATAAATTAACTACACATCGATGCCAACGCCGGTAACTACGTTATTAACGTCATCTTGTCGAACGATGAAACGGCCGAGGGCTAAATAAACGACACAAATCAACAACTTTAGATACGATTTCATTATTAACTTTTTATCAAAAAAATGCATTTTGTTGTTTTCAATTTTATATTTTAAATCGCAGGGATTTCTAAAATGGGGAGTATTAAAAGCTCTATAATTAAGGTAAAATAGTCGTACTCTACTTAAACCATTAAATAAATAGGTAAACATTCTACAGTTTGTAGTACTGGCGCCAGTTATGACCGCTATAAGAGCAAGATTTACAGTTTTTGTGATTAATAGGTTTGTTTTTTGTAATTCTAATGAATTCATGTTACTAATAAAACAAGTAACTCTTTATTTCATCAATTTAATTACCAAAGTCCACAAATATAGCTTGTTTTTTCTTCAGTAATGGATAAAGTAAAACCAGTAATGAGCACGCAGTGATGGACACTTGCTAATGATAAGTACTACGACACAAAAGATATAAAAGAAAGAATCGTCAAATTTGAAATAATGTAAAGCAGTTGCTATGATAATATAATAATTAATTAATTAATTATACTAATAATTAGTTTAAATGTCCACCATTTTGACACCTATTGGCCGATTGTCATCAAATCACGCTGTAAGAGTTAAATATAAGTATATAGATTGATATTCAGAAATGGTAGTAATCAAATATCAACAAATATTTCTAATTCAGTACATTTAATTAAAAAAATAGCCATTACTGAGGTCATATTATATCTAAGGTTTGCAATCCCGCGGGATCCCGCACGTTTTGGAGATCTGCGGATCCCGCACTGTCAGTGCGGGATCCGCGCGGAATTTTTTGAACATTGAATTTGTAGGTCGCGTGCGTTTTGAATACTTCTAAAGCGTAAATATGAATAAAAAAAGGTAACAATTTTGATAAAAAAAATTAAGGTTGAGATGATTGAATACGAAACTAGTGAAGTAAATTATATTTCTTGTTCACGATTAGTTAAATGGTTACACAGAGTGCGACTCAGGCGACGAAAGAAGCTCGAACAGCCCCCAGATTACAAAAAAAAAAAACATAAAAAATACAAAATACAAAAATTTAGAAGAAGAATAGCAGATTAAATAAAATTTAACCACAAAAATTTACTACACAAAATTTGATCTACACGATATTTTTTTAACAGTATTATCCCTAAAATACAACCGTAAATAATGATATTTAGTGGTTTATTTTTACGTGACATACCGTATATACTAGGGTGTTTTTTTTTTTTTTTAATTTTTTTTCGGTCCCGTTAGCCTTGCTTCAAAAGTTGGATCAAAAGTTAATTGTCCCAAAATTTCAGATTCATAGATCAAACCTGTGGACGGCGCAAACCGAGTCATTTTCCCATTTGATTAACATGGGAAAAATTACTTTTTTACTTATGCGTGAATATCTCGTTGAAAAATTTATTTATTTTAATTTCTTACAGCAGCATATCATAGAGAATTAAATTTCTTAAAAAAAAGATCCCAAGTGCTCAAATCATAGATCGAATATTTTTAAAGATATGTTCGTTTAAACATTATCATAAAAAGTAAAATCCAATTTTTATGATAATTCTTAAACATACATTTCTTAAAATTTATTGGATTTATGAATTAAGCACTTAATTCTCTACAAAATATTCCCTTGAGAAATTTTCAAAAAAAATAGTTTTCAATGAGATATTCACGCGTAAGTAAAAAAGTAATTTTTTCCATGTTAATCAAATGGGAAAAAGACTCGGTTTGCGCCATTTACAGGTTTCACCTATGAGTTTGAAATTTCGGAACAATTAACTTTTTTTTTTGTTAACTAAATTATAGTAACTTAGTATGAATAACAAAATTTTTGGAAAAACTGCGGGATCCCGCGGGATCCCGCGGGATTTGAAAATTTCCCGCAAAATTCCCGCGGGAAAAAAAAGTCTGCGGGATTGCAAACCCTAATCATATCCAAGACCTTATAATATTTTAAAACTAAGAAAAAAATGTTAAACTTCCGAAACGTAAGTTAATATAATTTTTATTTTTACTGACCAAGAATCCCTCCCCCCCTCTAAAAAAATAAAAAATATATATACATAAATATTCCAAAATTAAAAAAGGAAACCAAGTAATAGAAAAAAGACCTAACTACGAACAACAGAAGCATGGATATCAATTCCGACAAAGAACAAATTGAGGACTTATCCATAAACCCTGATTGCAATGGAACGATGCTATTATACTTGCACAAAATTCAAATTAAACTCAACTGAGAAGCCCTATATATATTGCGTATGAATCCGTCAAAGAATTTCTATTATGTAGATACATACGAGTACCAAATAGGATCAATTCGTATGTATGTACTATCTATAAAGAACTTACTATGTTTAAAAATCAGTATTGATGTTAAGAGTATGGGTTAATGTATATTCGTTCTGGTAGGGGAAGGGTTGATAAATTGTAACATTCCCTGACCCATTGTCAATTAAAAACATCTGCTAAGTAAATGCACAGTGCTTCCTCGTGCTAAATTCACCAAAGGTAGTTAATTATTCAACAATTTAAATAAAAACAGATAAATTGCCTAGCATTGGTCAACCATTGAAATTTTTAAACAATTTTACTAAAAAATATTAGTTCGAAAGTTTTCTTAAGACGCACCTAATTATTTTTTTCTATATTTTTAATTTTTTGACAATTTCAATCTATGTAAATCTAAAGTTATGCAAACGTCAATATGACATTTAATATATTATTATCCAAGCAAATATCAATTTAGAAAAACAAAACATGATTTTTAAAAATAAATTGAGATAAATCTTTGTAAGGGAATATTTTACAACAAACGTTGTAGACCCATATTATAGGAAATTTAATGTTCTACAAAAATATTCTATAAAATTTTTACGTAACATGTGTCGTTCTTGAGATATCTTGAAAAAATAAATATTTTGGGATGTCACCCTTCCCCCTTACACACGATTTTGATGATTTTGAAATGGGACCGTCCTCAAGCCAACGATCACAAAGCTTCTCGTATCTTCGAAGTGCTATAATTTTTCAAAGAATTGAAGTATTAACATTTTTATGGGGTCAATCGATTATATAAGTCTTTGAGAACAAATACAAACAGTTTTACAAAAACTTCTGTTGTTAATCAGAAACAAGTATGATTCCGTTATTAACTATTTAATAAAACAAAAACAATTGAAGATATCAGGTCCTTATTTTCAGTGAATGTTCTGTACTACAAAATGTATATGTTTATGTTAATGTTTTTATTTTTATTTTTTCAAAAATGGGAAAACCTAAGTTCTTTAGTGAAACATATTTCTATAATTTAATATTAAATATATATGTATTGCTTAGACATGCGAATCACAGTAACCAAAAAAATTGATAAATAATAACTATTTAAATCAAATTACTTGAAAAAAAAAAAACAAATATTCACAAAAATATAACAATCGAATAAACATTCTATTCAAAATTCAGTTTTCTATAGGCATCAAATATCAATATACGTAGATATTCAATAAATCGAATTTTCTAAATAGAACTGTATTCAGTGTATTGAAATAGTCTAAAATCTTATTTTATATCTCTATATCTGAGGAAATAACAATGATTTGCCTAAGGCATACATTTTTGTATGGAATATGCAAACCTAAACTTGACAATAATCAATTGTCAATTCTTCTCACAACACTTTGAAAAACGGAATGTAACTAAATTGCTCTTATTTCTCTTTAAACAAAATAAAATACACTAACTTAATTTTTTTTATTGTATCAGTCAACAAAAATGTAATTCACAAAGCAAACAATAAAGAAAATAATAGGTACGACTCTATAGAAAATAAACAGTATCAAAGGTAACTGTCATATCAGATAATCGAAGATCAATATTTTGAATAGTATCAAATAAACGTATATAGACAAAAATGATTAAAAGGACATCAAAACAAAACATTACTTATTGTTGGTTATCGATGTTCAAATGTTTTCTTTAATATAAATATCAAAATAAGGTACTTGTACCAGTTATGGCCGCTATAAGAGCAAGGTCTACTGTTTTTGTGATTGACGGGTTTCTTTTTTGTAATTCTCTTAAACTCATGTTACTAATAAAACAAGTAACTCTTTATTTAATCAATTTAATTACTAAAGTCCGTAAATATAGTTTTTTTTTATTTTGTTTATGTTTTTTTCTCCAGTAGTGGATAAAGTAAAACCAGTAATGAGCACGTAGTGATGGACACTTACAAAATGATAAGTACTATGACACAAAAGATATAAAAGAAAGAATCGTCAAATTTGAAACAATGTAAAGCAGTTGCTATGATAATATAATAATTAATAAATAAATTATACTAATAATTAGTTTAAATGTCCACCATTTTGACACCTATTGGCCGATTGTCATCAAATCACGCTGTAAGACAGTTAAATGTATATAGATTAATATTCAGAAATGGTAGTAATCAAATATCAACAAATATTTCTAATTCAGTGCATTAAATTAAAAATAGCCATTACTGGGGTCCTATCCAAGACTAGTGCCAGTACCTTATTACACCCAGTCACGAGTGGGGTTTATTACGTCACAAGTTAAGGGGGTCTACAAAGTGTGACAAGAGGGGGGGGGGTCACAACAATGAAAAATAGTTAGGAAACTAACTCAATTGGTTGAAAACTCCATCCAGTGGCGTAGTAACGGGGGGGAGATTTAGGGACGAACCCCCCCCTCGAAATATTTAGCGTTCTAAAAAAACGTGTTTTGAGAAAATATCAGGTCAAAACACCTTCAAAAAATTTAACTCATAAGTATTATCCCCCCCACCCGATATTTTTTCTTACTACGCCACTGCTTCCATCACAATACCGATCTAATAAAATGAGACGTGAATAGCTTTCTCTCTCTCTTACACACTTTACTCAGAGCTATATAACATAACCCACGTGAATGGTACTCTGATGGTAAAATTGAAAAGTTATATGACAGTTCATCATTTGTAATGTATGGCGTCTTCAGAAAAAGATATTGACTATATTTGAGTTTTATATGAATACTAACGTAAGTATTTGATTACATATTGTTTTTTTTTCGTCTGCTTAATAACGTTGTACGTATATTTCTATTTATATAATTGTAAAACCATTTTAATAATTAAGCCGTTGATTTTGAAAGTGGCCTAACTCCATTTATGTTTAAACTGAGATATTAAAGAGTTTGCGTTTCAATAAAATTAAAAATATACGTGTAAGATATCAATGTGCCACATTGGTTAAGTGTTTCTAAGGGAGTTCAATTTATAATTACTATTAAAATAACCCCAATTATTAAATGAATAATATGTGTTTTTTTACCACAAATGGAGTTAAGCCACTTTCAAAATCAACAATTACGTTTGTTATTAATTTAAAATAACTCCATTTGTAGTTAGTTAAAATGCTTCAAATTGAAAAAAAAACACTCATTTTAATTTATATTATTTCTTTATAACTCTTAAAAAAATTATACAATTCAGGAAATCTAAGTATGTATACAGGCTGATTTTTAAGTCTTGAGATTGTTTAATATCTGGAAAACTGGATTTTTAGGGAAAATATTTGGTACAAAAGTTTCAGGATTTAGAGGGGCAAAATCAATAGAGTTGACAATTTTGACCTTGAGTGGAGGTTTGAAAGTCATTTTGGGGTCAACAATTTATTGTCAAAGGAAATCTATTTATTTTTTTTGAAGATTCGTATTTTGCAGAAAAAAAGAAATAACTTTTGTCTGAAAAGTTTTATCAAAAATTTAAATTTTAACATATTTTTTTTAATTTTGTAACATTAAAAAAAATTGTTTTTTTTCAAAAATAATGAAATTATAAAAAAAATATTTTTTTAAACTGCATTTTTCCTCAAACATTAAGATAATAATTTCAAAATTTTTGATCACAAAAATATTTTTTTGATGTAAAAAAATTTTAAAGATTACGTTAAATTAAAATTTTTAAAAAAACTTTTCAAACAAAAGTTATTTCGATTTTTTGCAAAATACAAATCTGCAAAAAAAATAACTAAGTTTCTATTTAAAAAAAATTTGCTGACCCCAAAATGACCTTAAAACCTCCACTCAAGGTTAAAATTGTTACCTTCATTGGGTTTGCCCCGCCAAATCCTAAAACTTTTGTACCAAACATTTTCCATAGAAAGCTTTCGTTTTCCAGCTATTGTGATAAATAAAACAACATTATTAATAATGAAGTGGAGTTAGGTCACTTTCAAAATAAACTTTTTAACTTGAAATTAATTGTGAAAATTAATGTGTTCAAAAAAATGTTTTCCTTTCAATATACTATTTAACCAAAAATTGTTTTTTATGATAGTTTACTTCTAATTATACACATTACTTACTTTCAAAATAAATGGCTCAATTAGTAAGGAGTGAGGGAAACAAGGGAACTCGAACTTAAATGGTTCGAAATTATAGGAATCCAACTGTATTTATTTCAATAATTTAGTCAAGAATAAAACACATTACTAAAATATATAAAAATATAATTCAATATTAATCAAATCATGTTTAATAAAATATAACACAAAACAATAACAATATTCCAAAAACTAATACAATTACGACCAATTAGAAACATTTATAT
Source organism: Sialis fuliginosa (assembly GCA_961205875.1). Classification (NCBI taxonomy): domain Eukaryota; kingdom Metazoa; phylum Arthropoda; class Insecta; order Megaloptera; family Sialidae; genus Sialis; species Sialis fuliginosa. The sequence goes on along the minus strand of OY540809.1, from coordinate 41,512,976 downwards.
AGATCAGGCCCGGCTAACCCAAATTGCTCCACGGGCCGCACAGACAATAATAATAATTCTAAATTTTTTTTTCATATTTTTTTCGATATCTGGCTTTACACCGAATTTCCACCACCCCACCCCACAGACACCCCCACCCGCCCCATCAATACCAATATAACATCTATGCCAATGTAACCCTCTGAGACACAAACTCTTTCGTGTCGCTGTCGATTTTTCCATGAAATCTATCGTAACTAAAATAAATTTAAAAAATTTAATACATTTCACAATTATATTATAAGTATACCGGGTGTTCCAGACCACCCGTCCACTATGTTTTACGCCAAAACCATTGAAGATAGTTTTATGATAAAAAATTTACTATATATATCGACCCTAAAGAATTTCAGGAAAATGTTTTCAACCCCTTAAAACTCCTCCTTGGGGGGTAGTTTGAGGGGTACATGCCCGTTTCTCAGCAAAATCAAATGAAACGCTATATCCAAAAGTAGATCATTTTGAAGATCATAAAAAAGTAAGAAACTTTTGTAAAAAAATTTTTTTCATACATTCAATTGTTTAGAAAATATGGCGACTTGATCCTAAATTTTAGGGTTTTACTAAAATTGCTCTAGTTTTGTTAAATATTAATGAAATTTTATTTTTAAAATTTGTTTTGAAAGTAGAAATAACGAACTTTCTAATGATGTATGATTATTTGAGATTTGGATAATTTAAAGTGTCATACGTGACATGCCAAAAATTCAAAACTTCAATTGGGGATAATTCAAAATTTTTAAATGGAATGGTATATCAATTAGTACTTTATCTTAAAAAATATATTTAAATTAACAACTTTTGTTAAGAAAATTTTAAATTTTATTTAAAAAAAAAAAAATTATAATTTTAAATTTTAATATATTTTTTAAGATAAAGTACTAATTGATATAGGTACCATTCCATTTGAATTATCCCTAATTGAAGTTTTGAATTTTTGATATGTCGCGTATGACACTTTAAATTATCCAAATCTCAAATAATCATACATCATTAGAAAGTCCGTTATTTCTACTTTCAAAACAAAATTTCATTAATATTTAACGAAACTAGAGCAATTTTAGTAAAACCCTAAAATTTAGGATCAAGTCGCCATATTTTCTAAACAATTGAATGTATGAAAAAAATTTTTTTACAAAAGTTTCTTACTTTTTTATGATCTTCAAAATGATCTACTTTTGGATATAGCGTTTCATTTGATTTTGCTGAGAAACGGGCATGTACCCCTCAAACTACCCCCCAAGGAGGAGTTTTAAGGGGTTGAAAACATTTTCCTGAAATTCTTTAGGGTCGATATATATAGTAAATCTTTTATCATAAAACTCTATCTTCAATAGTTTGGGCGTAAAACATAGTGGGCGGGTGGTCTGGAACACCCGGTATAGAGTTGTACCGGAATTCCTGCCGGAACTCACGATGTAGATTTAAAATGAATATTTAAACGTCACTACTATTATATTATTATTATTTTTATATTATATTATTATAAATTGACACTATAAATGTAATTACATTCGATCGAAAATAACGTATGCTATACAAATAATTTAACGAAATTATAGCTATACAAATAGTTGTACGAAGCTGTAAAAATTGCAGAATATGTAGAAAACACAATTTTTATAATATAATGTATTTTCTTAAAGAAATACCATATAGAACAATGTTATATTAGTTTAATATAATAATCTATGTATTTATATTTAAAATATAATAGTAGTGACGTTAGACGTGAATTCCGGTACACCTCTATTTATAAGTAATGTAGAGATGTACAGAGGGATATTATTTCCACCTCTGTCTTCTATACGTACATTTTTTTATACTTCAACTTTTCTTTATCACTTAAGGAAGGCTGCGTGTTAGCTAACGCATCCAAAATATGTTTTTGAGAAATTAAAGCTTTTGTGGGAAATTGTCCCTGAAAAAAAATATTAATGTCAACTGAAATCATATATTATTAGGAATTGTATAGGGAAGAATTGAATAATTCCCTCAGATTTTACATTGTAGCCTCGCAAACAAAATATGACTGACCATAAGGTACTGGCACCAGTTATGGCCGCTATAAGAGCAAGGTTTACTGTTTTTGTGATTGACGGGTTTCTTTTTGTAATTCTCATCAACTCATGTTATTAATAAAACAAATATAGTTTTTTTTTAATTATAGCCTTTTATTTTGTTTATGTTTTTTCTCCAGTAATGGATAAAATAAACCAGTAATGAGCACGCACTTGCTAATGATTATAAAATGATAAGTACTACGAAACAAAAGATGTAAAAGAAAGAATCGTCAAATTTGAAACAATGTAAAGCAGTTGCTAAATTATACTAATAATTAGTTTAAATGGCCACCATTTTGACACCTATTGGCCGATTGTCATCAAATCACGCTGTAAGACAGTTAAATGTATATAGATTAATATGCAGAAATGATAGTAATCAAATATCAACAAATATCTAATTCTAATTCACTAAAAAATTGCCATTAGTGGGGTCATATCCAATACTGGTGTCAGTACCTTATGGCTTTATAAAAAAAAAACACGTAAGACGGTTATTTTTTTCACTAAAAAATCGTACGACAACGAAGTTGGAACTTTTGATTTTGCAGGATATGTTTACATTTTTTTATGAATTGTTTATAGGTTTATTAAATGTTAATTTTATAATTACTATTTTTTAAGACCGCATGAATTAAAAAAAAGGTGTTAAAATTTAACAAAAAATTTCAAATTGTCGCCATTTTGAAAAAATAAATTAATTAAAAAGGGCTCCACACAACTTTAGCTACATTCATATAGATATTGATAACCCATATCAAAATTTCGATGGAACAATAGAAAAATTTTTGATCATCACATCGAGGCTTATAACTTTGTAAATTTTTAATATTTTTCAATAAAAATTGGTATTCAATAAGTAGAATATATACTTAATAAAATGCCCCCTACCCGATCTTAAAATAATTAGTTATACTTGTGAAAAAAATTCCTAAACATTGACAATTTTTGATTCCACACAGTGACTTTTCCCCTTAAATTTTATCCACATAATCGGATAGAATTAATGCCACAAAATGTTATAGATAAATGATATATTAAGAAATTCTTAATTAATTCAGTACAAAGTAAATCAATTAAGATTACGTATGCATAGTGGAATACAGAGCCGGCCTTAGCAAGTCTGGTGCCCCGGGAGAGATTTATTTTTCCGCCCTCTCTCCCCCTAAAAAATGTTCAAAAATTACCGAAAATGTCAATTAAAATTGATAAATTAACAAATAAGTTGAATAGTTAATATCTCAGCTTGGTGCGATCCTACAGACTCCTACTTTTTTTTAGAATATAGCTTACATCATTAACATTAAGACTATCAAAAGCCCCAATACCGTCGAAACCCCTTTCCCCTATTATTAACAAATAAAAATTGATAAAATAACAAATAATTTGAATAGTTAATATCTCAGCTTGGCGCAATCCTACAGACTCCAACTTTTTTTTAAAAACATAGCTTACATCATTAACTTTAAGACTATCAAAAGCCCTAATACCGATGAGACCCCCTTCCTCTATTATTAACAAATTAAAATTGATAAACTAACAAATAAGTTGAACAATTAATATCTCAACTTGGCGCGATCCTACAGACTCCAACTTTTTTTTTAAATATAACTTACATCATTAACTTTAAGACTATCAAATGCCCTAATAAGACCGTCGAGACCCCCTTCCCCTATTATTAACAAATTAAAATTGATAAATTAACAAATAATTTGAATAGTTTATATCTCAGCATGGCGCGATTCTACGGTCTCCAACTTTTTTTTAAAATATAGCTTACATCATTAACTTTAAAACGTATGCCCTATTGTGGACCACCCCACCTAGCCTGGCGCCCTGGTTCGCCTCCCCCTAAAGCCGGTACTGGTGGTATGTAATGTATGGATACACAGTTACTACGTAAGTATAGTCATTATAGTATCACTAGATATAATCTGAATATCGCTTTGAAGTTAAAACAGATATATCTCGCGTTACAATTAATCGACAAACTGTACTGCATTTAGTAAATGATAAGGGCATATAATTAGTATACATGTAACTCCAAATTTAAACTTTACTCGTGGTTATTAAGAAAAGGAAATCCTTGCTCTTATCTTAAAACTTGTTAGTTTAACTTTAACATTATATTTATATGTATGTACATACGTATAATTCGATTTTTCGAAGTTTGTTGTTTTTTGTAATAATATGAGCTCATTTTGCAGAAATAGTTATTTAATTAATTTAAAAATCGGTCAAGATATACACGAGTGAAATGCCATTAGGGTTCTGAAGGGACCTAACTAACAAGGGAACCTTTTCAAGTGGCATATTCGGATCAAGTTTAAATTTTGTATATAGTTAGAGGGCGTCAGGGTAAGTATGAAAAAAATTCTCAGTTCATGTGATAATAGGCATGATGCCAATAACAAAGTATCACTGAAATTATAATTTTAAATAATGAAATAAGTTAAAAAGATTCTAAAAAATGTATTTATTTTTATATTAAAAGCGAGATTAATATGATTTTTGTTAAAATAAAAACGCAAAATACAGTAATCCGCCATGTTTGATAAAACAACAGTCAGAGTGGATGACGTCACGGCTACGTAAACGTCATTTTTGTTTAATTAATATCTGCACTGTTTATAAATTATTTTGTGGTTGTAAATTATCAATTTGCTCAGTTTTGTGTTACCAAAAGTAAAACCAAGAAACATTAGTGATGGAACAAGGATTTATTATAGTTGACAATGAGTGTTTACATAGGCGTGACGTCAAAAATGCGCCATGAGACCTGCGAGCGTTTTGGCGTCAAATTCAAAATTAGTTTTAAAATGGTCCAATTTTTGTGATTAAACCTTTATTTTCTCCAGAAATAAGCATTTTTTTGGAAATAAGAGACACGTAAGATTATCATAAAATAATTTTTTTAAATTAGGCATCATGCCTATTTTGTATAAAAAATAGGTTATATTTTCCCTTGGTAGAGGGGCGGCAATTTTTTTTGCCCAGGGCGGCACTTAACGTAAATCCGCCGCTGCTGGTCTCAAAATGTCAGATGGTCAATAGACATATATGAGGTTATTTTATAAAAAATTAAATAATGAATTATTATTATTATTGCAACTTAAATACATAAAGTGGGCGGGGCGAACTTTATGTAATTTTTAAAATTCATATTATTAAACATTTGTTAATTTACTAATGTGTTTTTACTTTCTTATACTACTGTATATTTCATATACAGTAGTATAAGTAAGTATAGTGAAGCCGATTTATTTCGAAATCCGGATTTTGATGAAATTATCCATTTTGACCTTCCCCGAATTCATTCTGTCTGTCAGTATGTAAGCGCTGTAACTCAAATACGACAAATCGTAGAAGGGTGAAATTTTATATTAAAGATTAATTTTTGTCTGGGAAGAAAATGTCTTATTTTTGAAAACGATCTTTCAACCGGATACGGATGTTTACCTACGTCGATTTTTGAATTTTTCGAATTACTTTGAAACAGTGCGAAATAGAGAAAAATGGTCAAGTTAAAAATTGTAGGTAATGTTATTATCTATAATTTATGTTCTATTCATTTTTTCGAAAAAACAAATTATTGAGAAAAAAAAGAGGAGAATTATCTGCCATGAGTGTCATAGGACTTTCTTATACGTATTAAAGAGATTGAATAGTGTGCGTGTTTGCCGTAGGCACCATGGGACTTTCTTATACGTAATACTGAAAGTGAACAGTGTGAGTGAGTCTAAATAATTATTTAAAAAAATTCTTTCTGACTAAATCATAAATGTTGGAAAAAAATGTATGGGGAATAAATTATAGATAATAACATACTCGACATTTTTTATCTAAAACATTTTTTCCTCATTTCAAAAATAATTCGAAATTAAACAATAGACAAGAGAAAACATCCTTTTTCGGTTAAAATGTTCAAAAAAAAATATAGAGAATAATATTATCTAATAAAAACAAATTAATTGTTTAAACGTCAAATTTATTAGAATAAAAAGTATTCGCGCAAGCATTCGATTCACAGAATCATCGTCAGGCTATTATTAACGTCACTATATTATATTTAAAATAATATTATCTATAATTTATGTCCCATTTATTTTATTATATCTTTTGTTAGTTTGTCAGAAATGTGTTTTAATAAATTAAGAATCACGTATACTATTCACTGTCAGGATTACGTATAAGAAAGTCCCGTGGTTTCCAAGGCAGATATTTTTTTGATCAAAAGAAATGTCTTACTTTCTTAGCAAAAAAGGGCCCACTAAAATCTTGATCTGAGACCCCGCAATATGATGTGGGGGCCAAACACTGAATATAAAATATAGTGCTCTGGTTATGTAGTGCAAATAATACATATTCTAACTAGACATATTAAATAAGCTTAAAAGTAAAAAATATTGCACTAATCGCTATACCTTTTTCATCTAATTCAGTTGACTCGTTCATTATAAATATAATAATTCAATAAATATACAAACGTACTTACTTTTGTAAAATCCTCTAATGTTTCCTCATCCCCAACATTCATAATTTCATCAATTGCTAACATTTGACTAGAATATAAAACTGACTGTAAATCTGCACCTGAAAATCCTTCCGTTACATTCGCTATACAACTCAAATCCACATCTTTACAAAATTCTAAATCTGAACTCAAATGACTTAGTATTGACAAACGATCTTCCTAAAAAAAAAAAATACGTAAGAATAAAGATTAATTTTACGTCAACATAGATGCCAAGGTTATTAAACTATACAGTTGTCTAATAGGGTAGTTTCACGCTATTACAGGGAATATATTAAAAATATATTACATTTTTTGGAAAGTCAGAGAAAAAAGTTGACGAGCAAAAAAAAGGTCTTTAAATTTTATTTCTGCACATTCTTGACCGAGTCAGGGAATTTTATTTCCAAAAACCAGTTGGCACCCTGAATTAGTTGACTGCTAGTGACGCAAGGTTATTAAACTATACAGGTTGTCTTACATACCTGATTAGGTATTGGGCAGTAAACTTGACGACCCAAACGTCCTGGTCGAATTAATGCTGGATCTAATAAATCAGGTCTAGAAGTTGCTGCTATTACGTAAACACCAATTAACGATTCAACACCGTCAAGTTGTGTTAAAAGTTGATTTACTACTCTGTCAGTAACGCCAGTATTATCATGCCCTCGTCTTAAATATTAAATTATATTTTAGTTGTAAATACACATACTTATTAGATGATAATCTAAATAGTAAAATTTGAAATATTTTACTTTTTACAAAATCAGTAAAATTTAAAAAAATACATATGGCAACATATAAAATAAATATAAATAATATTTACCTTGGTGCTAAACTGTCGAATTCATCAAAAAATAAAATACAAGGCTTGGCACTCTGGGCTCTAAAAACAAAGAAAAAAATAATGGCAGGTATCTAATTTCAATGAGAAATAGTTGAAATTTGGAGAATTGCTGGAGGGGGGTGGGGACGCTAAGTTGACTCAGTATACTTAAGAGACATCAATATAATGACTTACTTTTCAAAAATGTTTCTTACAGCCTCTTCACTTGCACCAATATATTTTGATAACAATTCAGGTCCTTTTACTGAAATCAAACGTATGTTGAATTCTTCTGCTGCAGCTCCAGCTAAAATTGTTTTTCCTGTACCAGGTGGTCCATACAACAAAATTCCACTTTGTAAACGAATAGGACATTGTGATAATATATCACTATGCTAAAATATTTTACATAATACTTTTTAAACTAAATATCTTTCTTTAATTACGAGTACATAAAATACTATACCAATAATGGCCAAAATACTGTTTCTATTAGAACTTCCTTTGCTTCTTTTAATCCTCCGATTTGATCCCATTTCCTCCCCACTGATTTATATAAATTTACTCCTTGAAGAGATAAAGCTTTAAACTTAAGTAAAGCATTTTCGTAATCAATATTTTCTAAAATTGGTTTTTCTTCACGATACAAAACATCTTAAAACAGAACAAATATATACCTATATGGAAATAGATTGTACATGTGCTTTTGTAACCTCTATTGATTTTTATTTGATTAAATTTGTTTTTATTCCTTATACAATAATTATATTCATTTAGGCCAAAAAAACTAATTGTTAGTATAAATTAGCTATGGTCAGTGACCACTCTGCCACCTATTGGATAGAACTTGAACCTGTCAAAAAAAATATGGGTGAACAATTTACATTTAACCTCCATTAATTATAAAAAATATTTATATTTACTGTGCACACTTTACTCTCATGCCCGGTATTATAAAGAAATTGCATGGGTGCAAATTCGCGCCTGCGCACATTAGCTGTCAAATAACGCTATCTACTGGGTATTAAATGTAAATTACAATTACTCAAAAATGTAGCCAATGAAATCGTAGATATTATGACTTTCACGCATGCGTGTTATTAAGTAGAAATCAGCAGTCGTAAAACCTGTTGTGATTTTGTGATATACAGAAAAATAGACTTCTAGTCAATATCACTAAAAGGAAACTATTCAATTTGACATTTCTTTATTATGATAAACAACTAAATCAAAATACTATAATAAGTACTTATTTTGATGAAAAGTTTATTTAAGTATATAAAAAAAATTAAAATGAGAGAAAAAGGATACAGTGTGATGATGATAAGCAGGTTTTATTAGAGCTGGTGTTAAAATACATAGATATTATCGAAAATAAGACAACCGAAATAGCTAGTGATTTCAATAATATTACAAAGACAGCCCAGTAATCGAAAAAGTAATCAAACGGAATGAAATACCATTCTGTTTTATTCCGGAATCTGAATTCCATTTTTTGTATTAATACGGAATGAGAAATCAAACTAACCGAACTAAAACGAATATTACCGGATTCAGGAAATACGATACAAATATAAGTCTATGGTTGCAAATGACGCGGGTACAAATATAAGTCTATGGATGTAATTGACGCGTGATAAAATTAATATTTATTTAAATAATTTCACCTGAAATTTATTTTATACAATAAATACACATTCAATATAATATTTTACAAAAAAACAACAATAAATACATAATATTCACATCATTTAATACATATATTGACATTTTTTTTATAGGTTATGTAAACAAGGATAGATATATTAGCATTGATATATCGAGCGAGCATGCATGCAAAACAAAAATTAGTGGTTTTTAAACTGTTTTTACTTGTAAATTATATAAAAATAAGTTGAAATGATACCTAATATTTGATTTGGTACTGTTTTGTGCTTTGAAATAGTCATGCGCAATTAATCATATTTTAATACTGCGATCAACTGATTTTTTAGTAAGCTTTTTTTTCTTAAAATTTTTCTGTTAACAATTTAGCAAAAATAATACTTAGACGTTCGGTAAATACGGAGTGTATGGGTGTCCCCTGTCAGAATTGTTAAAAATTATGTATATAGTAATTTAGAATAGAGTTTATGCGCATGCATGACTAGAACATTTTTACCTTCATATTTATTTTAATTGATAAAATTATTTTAAAACAGTTCGTTGTGGCGGAGATTGATTCTCCGTTTTTAACCTAACCGAACCTAACAAAAACTAATCAACTCTAACCAAGGACAGTTAACATGTATATTATTAGAGCATCAACTCTATTCTGAATAATTATTTACGTGATTATTGTTAAATCTGACAGTGGACATCCATACACTCCGTATTAGCCAGACATTCAAGTTACATTAATAGTTTCAAGATATTTTGTTAGAATAACGTTTTTTTTGTCCTTAAAATTATCACTTTCACAGACGGCACCTGTTCGTTTCACTAGCTAAAGGTTAATAATTAATCTTGGAATACGCTCGATGTACTCTTTTTAGCTCTCAAACTACTGGACTCCGTCAAAAATTCAACTGACATTCTTCATGTATTATTAATATCTAAATTTCAATAATCACTTCTTATTTTCTGTCAGATTGGAAACTAAAAAAACATTTATTTGTTGAAAATTAATTATCTAAATAAAATTATGTACATATTATTGTTATAAAAAATTCCATAGCCCTTTACCTTTTATAATATATTGAAAATAAGAGAGATACCTTCATTTTTCTTGTATTCGAAAGTTCTGTAATAGTCAATCATAACCAATTAGAACGGAATATTTCAATTTTCAAACTTCTGTGACCACAGTTTCCAGTTTCTCGTCACATTTTTGTCGAAACTTTGGTTCAATATAGTTTTAAAATCGAGTAAACTCATAATACGTGTCGACATTAAGTAATTGCGTCATTTTAAGAAAACAAAAAAAAACAAATGGCGTCTTCAATTGTATCAATGTTGTACTATTTTGCAAAACACTCTATTACCTCTTATATGCCAAACGACTCAAATTTTATCATGTCATCCCCGTGATATAATAAAAAAAGGTGATGTAAACTATTAAATTACCGTTCAAATGCTACGTTTTGAAAATTACAATGATAATATCTAATTTTTATAGTAACTGAATCTTTCGTTATAAACCGTATTCATTTAGTGCTGACATTCAGTAAACTGAATTTGTTTAATTACGATTCAGTTCCAAAAAACGTATTAAAACGAACATAGTTGAGAACCATAATGATCCGTATTCGAAACCTCCAATCTGAATTCCTTAAAACATAATAAACCGGATTCAAAACACCGAACGTAATAATACGTATTGAATATTTTCAAACTGAATGTCGTTTACCGGAACGATACGGAATCAACGTAATCATTCGAACTAAATCGGAATCAAAATTTACAGTTAAAAGAAAGGTTGGCAATGTGTATTGGTAAATTGTATCATGGATTGGTAGTACTGCAAACATCTTCAGACCGCTTGATCGTATTAAATCGTAATTAAACAGATTGACATTATTAAATTTGATTACGGAATTTAACAGATTCCGGAATGAAACGTCAAAATATGATTCTGTTTGATTACTTTTTCGATTACTGGGAGGCCAACTACGTAATGGTATTCAATTAAAAAATCTTCACGAAAGTATTTAAAAAAAAAGCCAAGAAAGATTGTGCGGATGAGAAGGTAATTCATTATTATAAAATAAGTTTTACAAACAAATTACTAATTGAATTAATTTTATAGGTAGAATTATACAAGACGGGAGATGTATTTAAAAAAAAATAGATTTTGTAAGACAAAATTTTTTTTACATACAATTGGAAATAAAACTAGGGAGCTATGAAATCCTGTTGGTAGCTGTGCACCTTTCGGTTTGTTTTTTGGTAATTTTTTATCATTTATATATAATTAAAATATCAATTAATTTAATTTTTCTTTATTTCAGATGCCTTATTAGAGAAAAGCAGTGACAACGAAATAATATTTGTAAGACCAATCATAACATTGCAATAATAAAAACATTTTAATCAATATTATACATTTATTTTCAGATTGATTTACAAAACAGAGCATCGCAATATACTTATGTTTTATCTCAAGTACTCTCATCTCCAATCAGCCGTAATCATAATCGTTCCTTATCGCAAGGTCGGAGAAAACCTCGATCAAGGCTATCACAGATATCCAAGGCGCCCTTGTTTCATAGACAGATCTCAAGGTTTCCTTCTAGAAGTAATGAATATTTTAGGACTTTTTAGTGACTTACTAGTGTTATGTTATTAATAATGTTTAGTTTATAAATAAAGTGTTTTTTTTAAATTCATTGTCCATTATCTTTTTTTTCCTTTATTCACTTTGTCTAAAAAGATAATGACAGCACAAAGCTACAGATTGAAATGTGTAACTACTTTTATGTTATGTTATGTTTATATACACATTGTCAGCATTACAGTTAAAATTGTATTCAAAGCTGCCTTAAGAAAGCTTCCGATCAACCTTGAGATAAGGAAGCCTTCGTAGTCAAGGAAGTTTTATGAAACGTAAATTTAGTAACAAGGAGGAACTATGAATACGGCTGAATATCTTCTCCACTGCTCTCGGTTCCTTTATATACATAATGCTGCTATTTGATCAGCTTCTGCTGTATCCAAACCACCTTATGACGCTTGTAAATTCGCTTCTTACCGTATACTTATACCACTTTTCGAACATCTATCATTTCCCAGCCACCTTCTGATGCTCATTTTTTAATCTTTTTTTTAATCATTAGGATTGGATCATTTCTTCTATGAACACCTAAGGTTCTCTTGGTATTTGAATGTTATTTTCAAAGTTATCTGAAAATAATATTGAATATTCATGTGATATAAAATGTCCAGATGATACAGATGAAATTGATGACATTTTGAAACGTTTCTGTAATATACAAAAAGTTGAGATAAATACTATATATTATAAAAGTATAATCATATATTAGATTAATATATGGTATAATATAAAAATAAATTTTATGTGACAATTAAAAGTAAACAATGTTTTTCATCTTCAAGCGTTTTGTAAAAAATTCCAAATGCAGGAATTGCTTTAAAGAGCTATGATATATATGAATGTGTTATATAAAAGTATATTTACTACTTACCGGCATTTTAATTTTCAATTTTTACCACAACACGTTATATTTTTGTACATAAATATCGTATACTTAGGTTATGTGTCAATTTAAATTCAATATAAACACATCACAGACTTAAAATACACATTTGTGTAAACCCATATAATGTACATGCATCGATTACATTATTATGTGTCTATTTATTACCACTGCTTTAAAATATCGAGCAATTTCGTAACAATTTAATACCCAATTGATAGCGTTATTTGACAGCTAATGTGCGCAGACGCGAATTTGCTCCCATGCAATTTCTTTATAATACCGGGCATCAATGACTTTTTTATGCCCGGTATTATAAAGAAATTGCATGGGTGCAAATTCGCGCCTGCGCACATTAGCTGTCAAATAACGCTGTCTACTGGGTATTAAATGTAAATTACAATTTCTCAAAAATGTAGCCAATGAAATCGTAGATATTATGACTTTTACGCATGCGTGTTATTAAGTAGAAATCAGCAGTCTTAAAACCTGTTGTGATTTTGTGATATACAGAAAAATAGACTTCTAGTCAATATCACTAAAAGGAAACTATTCAATTTGACATTTCTTTATTATGATAAACAACTACATCAAAATACATACTATAATAAGTACCTACTTATTTTGATGAAAAGTTTATTTAAGTATATAAAAAAAATTAAAATGAGAGAAAAAGGATACAGTGTGATGATGATAAGCAGGTTTTATTAGAGCTGGTGTTAAAATACATAGATATTATCGAAAATAAGACAACCGAAATAGCTAGTGAGTTCAATAATATTACAAAGACAGGCCAACTACGTAATGGTATTCAATTAAAAAATCTTCACGAAAGTATTAAAAAAAAAAGCCAAGAAAGATTGTGCGGATGAGAAGGTAATTCATTATTATAAAATAAGTTTTACAAACAAATTACTAATTGAATTAATTTTATAGGTGGAATTATACAAGACAGGAGATGTATTTAAAAAAAATAGATTTTGTAAGACAAAATTTTTTTTACATACAATTGGAAATAAAACTAGGGAGCTATGAAATCCTGTTGGTAGCTGTGCACCTTTCGGTTTGTTTTTTGGTAATTTTTTATCATTTATATATAATTAAAATAACAATTAATTTAATTTTTCTTTATTTCAGATGCCTTATTAGAGAAAAGCAGTGACAACGAAATAATATTTGTAAGACCAGTCATAACATTGCAATAATAAAAACATTTTAATCAATATTATACATTTATTTTCAGATTGATATACAAAACAGAACACCGCAATATACATATGTTTTATCTCAAGTACTCTCATCTCCTATCAGCCGTAATCATAATCGTTCCTTATCGCAAGGTCCGAGAAAAACTCGATCAAGTCTATCACAGGCTCCCTTGTTTCATTGACAGATCTCAAGGTTTCCTTCTAGAAGTAATGAATATTTTAGGACTTTTTACTGACTTACTAGTGGCAGCCCCGTTTTATAGCGCCTACAACTATTTTCACGTATGAAAATTTTGTATCAATGTGGTTTATAAGTTATTGTGTCATTAAACTTTTTTGATAATTATTATTAACTAATTCAGTAAAAGTGGAAAAAAATTAACTACTGTTTATTTAATTTGAATGCAAAATGGTAAAATTTTGTGTATGAAGGGCGTTTGGAAAAGGTTTTTATGAACATAATATTCAAAATATCATCGAAGAGATTAGTTTGTAACCATTTCCGGAGGCATCTATGTCCGAAGAATAAATGCATGGAGTTATATTAAAAAAATTACAAGCAAGTGAATGCTGTGAAGCGTGGTTGTAACAAATTATTTTAATTTGACAGTTATCGGCAAATTTTGCATAATAAATGCAGTAGACAAACAAGGGAATCTTATTATATATTATTTTTATGTTATTAATAATGTTTAGTTTATAAATAAAGTATTTTTTTTAAATTCATTGTCCATTATCTTTTTTTTCCTTTATTCACTTTGTCTAAAAGGATAATGACAGCACAAAGCTACAGATTGAAATGTGTAACTACTTTTATGTTATGTTGTTTATAAACACATTGTCAGCATTACAGTTAAAATTGTATTCAAAGCTGCCTGAAGGAAGCTTCCGACCAGCCTTGAGATAAGGAAGCCTTCGTAGTCAGGGAAGTTTTATGAAACGTAAATTGAGAACAAGGAGGAACTATGAATACGGTTGAATATCTTCTCCACTGCTCTCGATTCCTTTATATACATAATGCTGCTTTTTGATCAGCTTCTGCTGTATCCAAACCACCTTATGACGCTTGTAAATTTGCTTCTTACCACTTTTCGAACATCTATCATTTCCCAGCCACCTTCTGATGCTCATTTTTTAATCTTTTTTTCATTATACATTAGTATTGGATCATTTCTTTCTCTGAACACCCAAGATTCTCTTGGTATTTGAATGTTATTTTCAAAGTTATCTGAAAATAATACTGAATATTCAGGTGATATAAAATGTCCAGATGATACAGATGAAATTGATGACATTTTGAAACGTTTCTGTAATATACAAAAAGTTGAGATAAATACTATTATATTATATTATATGACAATTAAAAGTAAACAATGTTTTTCATCTTCAAGCGTTTTGTAAAAAATGCCAAATGCAGGCAATTGCTTTAAAGAGCTATGTATTATAATATGAATGTGTTATATAAAAGTATATTTACTACTTACCTGCAGTTTAATTTTCAATTTTTACCACAACACGTTATGTTTTTGTCCATAAATATCGTATACTTAGGTTATGTGTCAATTTAAATTCAATATAAACACATCACAGACTTAAAATACACATTTGTGTACACCCATATAATGTACATGCATCGATTACATTATTATGTGTCTATTTATTACCACTGCTTTAAAATATCGAGCAAATTCATAACAATTTAATACCCAATTGATAGCGTTATTTGACAGCTAATGTGCGCAGACGCGAATTTGCACCCATGCAATTTCTTTATAATACCGGGCATTAATAGTACATTTACATTGACTGGTAAATAATATTAATAATAGAAATCTGAATTTGAATTCAAATGGCTGTTTGGGAAGGGTTCAAGTTTTATCCAATAGGTGGCAGAGTGGTCACTGACCATTATTAAATTTTCTAAAGGACGAGATAAAATCAAAAATAACAATCATATTTCTAAACTATCAACCAATTATGGAGCTCTCTGAATTTGAGAAAACTTTCAATACGTTATATGCCGAAACTGTTACGAAAAAATTAACTAGCGTTGCATTCGGATAGAAATCATTGCCAATGTAGATTTAACTCTACCTATTCTTTTTACAAATTCTAAGAATCTACATGTTAAATGAAAAATTAGTGGTTAAAAGTCCTGATTTTTATAAAAAAGGACTAGAAAGTTGGGAAACTAACCTAGAATTTTTACAACAATCAACAACATACCTGTTCGTTTAAAAGCTTCAAAACTACATTTAACACCAAGGTCTACAATATCTTGTATAACATATCCGTCAGTGTTTTTTTCTTTTTTTTCGAATATGATATTCGATGCGTCTGCTGTTTGATTTAATATATGTTTCAAAAGTATCTGTCTGTCATTATTCTCTAAAACTGGTGTTTTTAGATCAGTTAAGAATATGTGCTTTCCACGTGAAGAATATAATATTTTGTTAAAGTTTGATGTTGATTCTATAGTTGCAATAATACTTAACAGATTATCATTTTGATATTCTAATAATAACGTCATTATCATCTCACTCATTCTAAAAACAATATCTATATTAATTTCTTAACTAAATGGCCAAAAATTTTATTTCAGGTTAGCAAATTTATCAATGTATTACTTTTTATGTTATTTCAAATTGTTACCTAAAATTGATAAGTAAAAATGTACGATTAAATTTATCAACAGTGCGTGTAAAATACCTATTAAAATATGCAGTTTCTGAATTTTGAATTCCTTCTCCCGACTCCACTGAACTTCCACAAATAGTGTCTAAATCATCAAATATCACAACAGACGGCTGATATAAAACACATTCATCAAAAATCTGTATTATGGACTTCTGTACTGTCTCAACTTTCTTTCCCTTTAGTGATTTACAATCGACAATTCTTGTATTTAAATAAAATGGAAAGTGCGATAGTTTTTCACAGATTATTTTTGATAAAGTAGATTTTCCTGATCCTTGCTGACCTGAAAGTAAATAATAATAAACATTACATATACATTAAATTCTTCTAAATATTGCCCAGATTAGACAACAAAGAAAAATTATATTATTAACTTTTGAACACCGCACTTAATTAATCAATTAATTGAATCACCAGTTAAATTACTATTTTAACTTTGTAATGTGAAATCTTGTAGCAAATAATTAGCTGAGAAATTTTTGTAGAAAACATTCTTTCATTAACTTTATTTAAGCTGTATTTATCTTATATACAGGATGTCCAAGATAAGCGTGAAATGCATGGGGATTTCCTAAACAGTAAGAGATACAGATTCGGTTTAATGAGATGGATTATTTGTACAGAAGAGGTGAGTATTACTACATCAAAAAATATTAATAATTCTATGTGGTTTAGGCGGTATACCCAAAAATTCGGAAATTCTTTAAATGGCTATAACTTTTTTGTCAAAGTAGATAGATACTTTTTGTTTGCGGTTTCTTAAAGCACTTTTTGTGTAGAATTGATTGGTGTATTTAGAATTTTTATATAACTTTTAGTTTTTGAGTTACAAGCCCTAACTTTAATTTTTCTTATGGGCCACTATGTTGGCTAACAAATGAATATTTGAAAACAAAGTTAAACTATTACAAAAAAAAATATTCTTACTTTTTTTCGATAGTAAGTATGACAAGTTACATAACATTGTAAAGTAGAGTAAAAAAACTCGTTCAAAAATGCTATAGCTAACTTAATGGCCCATAAGAGAAACTAAAATTAGGGCTTGTAACTCGAAAACTAAAAGTGATATACAAATTCTAAATACACCAATCAATTCTACACAAAGAGTGCTTTAAGAAACCGCAAACAAAAAATACCTAACTACTTTGAAAAAAAAGTTATAGCCATTTAAAGAATTTCCGAATTTTTGGGTAAACCGCCTAAACCACATAGAATTATTAATATTTTTTGATGTAGTAATACTCACCCCTTTTTTACAAATAATCCATCTCATTAAACCGAATCTTTATCTCTTGCTGTTTGTTTTGGACACCCTATATATGTATATATAGATATGTCAACATTATTTTAAATACCTTTTATTAAAATATTGTGTCCCCCACATAAATTTGTATTTAAATACAAACAGATCTTCAAATGGTTAACACAATCTTCAATAATCTGGGATAGATTTCCATAGTTTAAATATAATTTATCTAAATCAACTATCTTCTTAGTTTTTTTTATCTTATCGATATCAGTCAATTTAACTGTAGTTTCAGTCTCATTCATAACCGTACTTATTTTAATATCTTTTATGGTTTCAGTATTTAAATGATAATAATCCACATTTTCAGGAATTAACTTTACAATACAACTCTCGGTATCTGATATATTGATTACTGTATTTGAATTTAATAATATACCGTCAGTCTGAAATTGATTTATAAATAAAATAAATTGATTTTTTATATCTGAACATTCTGAACAGTTAATTAACTGTATTTCTGTGATTTTCGTCGGTTTTAAAATATTTGGATTAATAATAATATGATTTCCATCTTCTAGACTCAATAACTTATATAAATATTCAGTTAAATATATATTTCCATGAAGGAAACATGGAAATGTACTCTCGAGTTTTTCACCTGATACATTGGAAAATATTCTATCTATTATACATAACTGAATAAATACTTCATTTAAATTTTTAATTTCCACATCATTCCTGGACAGTTCTCGTATATGAGAACATAGTATTTT
The DNA here is from genome assembly GCA_961205875.1 of Sialis fuliginosa. NCBI lineage: Eukaryota > Metazoa > Arthropoda > Insecta > Megaloptera > Sialidae > Sialis > Sialis fuliginosa. The sequence continues at coordinate 41,494,413 of OY540809.1, read as the reverse complement.
ACAAAATATAATATCCCCATTTTCCTTCCACGGAAAATGCTTTGATCTTACAAAACAAGTAAAAGGATTATTTAAAAGTGTACGATGGTTTGAATATATTAGTTCAATATTCTCTGCATGAATAGGATGAACTCGTAAAACTATATTTTGATTGTGATATAAATATATTTCCAATTTTACTAATTGTTTATAATCTGAAATCTGTTCATGTATTGATTCTTCAACTATTTTAGTATTACTTAATTTATTCTGATATTTAGGTTGTTTTATTTCTATTTCTGTAAAATTTTCCAAGTAACCAAAATGATAATTTGGATTAATTTCATCTAAAAATATAAAATAGAATCGGTAAGTGATTTATATATAAACAAATTATACATATAGATACGTACCTACTCGAGCAGTCAAATATAATGATGGTCCTACCCAGATAACAATATTTTGATTTAATGCTACAATTCGAATAGTGTTTAATAATGTAGATTGTATGAGTTCGGTATTTAATTCCTGCAAAAAATGAAATATATTGCTTTTGAATTTCTACCTACAATTTCAATAATATTACGATTATTTCCCAGTCATCAAGAGAAGCAGGAGTTATTGATAATTTATCTACTACAGCTACTTTCTGAATAACTGATAATACTACTGTAGAATTATTATCAATTCCTAAACTATTAGCATATATTGCATTGATTCCGATGTTACTGTCATCAATAGAAGAATTGCAAATGCAAGAAAAATAAAAAACATTGTTTTTATATTGTAACTGTATCACCAATCGATTCTGAAATAAAACGAATGCATGTTTATTATATTTAATAGACAAGAAATTCAAATTGCAAATATACTTACAGACGAAGAAAATGTTTTATACCATTTATTTGATACATGTAATAAACAATTCTTTATGGGTACATATTGAATAACAAATTCCTGTTGCATTTTTGTAATGATATAATGAAAATAATTTTAATTATATTTTATAAATATAACCTAAAAATTAAATACAATGAATACAACACATCTGCCAGCTGGCCTGTCATAATCCCCTCCAGTTTACAAATTCAAATTATTTCGTCCAATGAAAAATCAGTAATCTAGTAACCGTACTTCACATTCAAAACAATTTATATATGTTTTGGTGGTACGTGAGCTTGAATCTAACGAACTTTTTATTTTATATTTATGTGTATTCTATTATATTTTATTAAAAGACAACTGTTTTTAAAGGTAAATATAATTTATGAATATAATATTAAATAAAAGCATGAAAACTTAAATATTTTGTATCGCATATTGGCTACAACTTGTACACATTTTTCTGTAACGGTTTTTTAGAATTCATGCAAGTTTGTTTTTATTAAGTAAGCGAATTCTATTTGTGTATAACTCCTTTTCAAAATGTTTGGTATGCTTTAAATATACATTTTTAGTATTAACGAATCTTGTAGGACGAATAATATACCATATTAAAGGAATTTTCCTGCTAGAACAGGTAAATTAATGGACGAATACCATTCATAGCTTGACTTGAAAAACGTTACGTATTTATAATGGATACTTCTCTACATGTATATTTTATAGTTGAATGTTATGTTTTAGTATATCTATATCTACAGGTTTTTTATTTATGATATAAAAAACAATAATGCGTTAATTTAGACATTACCATAATAATTAATTTTGGAATAACGGTTTTTATAAATATCTCGAAAAAAAAGCTTCTTACATTTGGATTACATTATAATAATTAGATAAATACCTTTAATAAAATGTGATATTTGCACGTGGCTTACGTTTTTATTTTATATTACTATATACTTATAGATGCAATAAATATTTTTCAAAATGAAAGAAACATTATGCTGTATGGTGATTATAAATTTAAAAAAAAGTTGATAAAAAATGCTTACCTTTTTTGATAGTTTTGAACACTGAACAATTAATAAATAATTTATAAATTAATGATTTATCATATACAGGAAGTATTGGAAAAAGTTTTAAAAAAACAACAGAAAATGCAATTTTTTAAATCCTACATAAAGTTTGCTTTGGTGAAAATAAGACCCTTTTTCCTATGAATAAATGCATGTGCAGTTCTATAAATAAACCTTGTGTTTTTGAACAACTGTTGTAGCAGTTTTTTAAAAGGTATATTAAAATGCAAAAAAATAATGAAATGTGCAAAACAGCACATGTGTAAACAAGTTTCATATACTTGTTTATCTAATTTATCCTTACTAGTTAAAATAAATCGTATACCTATTTCTGCTGATGTAATTGTATTCATACAATGAAAAGTATTTTCAACCAAATATACCTATAATGTTAAATTATTATAATTATTCACTGTCTAATAACTCAAAATGCATTCCAGATTTATTTTCATACACTTAATTATTATGGCCCCAGTTAAACCAGTGAAACCGGTGGCCACAGCATTGACTACAAATGTTATAAACTTACCAAGGCGAGCTGTGCCTACAAGAAGTCAGCAAAACGTGTCAATGATATCGAAAGCTTTAAAAGATGCAAAAAGAAAAGCGGATGAATCTCCGATAAAAGAAACAAAGACTAAAACTATGAAAAGGCCTGCGTTTGGCGATATAACCAACGCTTTAGCCACAAAACAAGATCAGAATAAAAAACTAACTCTTAATAATGGTGTTAAGAAAGTAACAATTAAATCAAAGGAACTTCCTTCAGTTAAAAACATAGACCAGAAAGTAAAGGGAAATTTAGTTCCGAATGCCAAAGTATTAACTAGAGCTGCTCTACGTGGCCCACCTATAAAACCGTCAACCAAATCAAAACCAAATGAAGTTCAAGATAAAGTAGTGTTAAAGAAAAATGATAAGTTAGTCCTAAAAACAGACAAAGAATGTACCGATTCAGCCGATAAGGAAATATTCGAAATTAAAAAAAGTGTTACGACAAGGCGTAGTAATTCATCAGAAAAAAGTGAAGATTCGTTGTATGTTTCTGCTTCTGAAGAAATGTTAGTTGTCACACGTTGATTTTCATGTTTTATTTTGTGTAGTAATTAGTACGTTTTGGTATTGTGACCAAAATGTTAGAATTTTTGGATACTTCATCAATTGCTAGTAGTTTTTTTTATGCATATTTTAAAGTGAAATATTTTTTGTAGCCATGTTTTTTAATTAACTATTCACAAGTGCTTTGTTTTTGATAAAAAGGTAAATATGAAACATTAGCTTATTAAAAATGACACAATCAAACAAAATGCAAAAATATGTTTTATATTTATCTTTGTTATAGTTTTAAATATTTGTTAAGTATTACATGGGTCTTGAAATATTTTAATGTTCTTTTACTGTAAAATTATTAGCATGAGAATTAACGTGTTAAATCAACTAGAAAAAAAAGTAGCTCATTGCAGAATTACTCCTTGACAATATTCAATTTAATTTTTTTTTAATATGCATGGATGTAGTTTTTCTGTAAATATTGTTAAGGAGTTACGGAGTACATCTGTATTAACATATTTATTTTTTTGTACAGAGATGAACTCACGCTTTTGCCATCTAAAGTAGTAACGGACAAAAATAAAGATGTACTGATATCGCCAAGTTCTCGAGTTGCACCTGAAGGAATTAATGACTTTGATAGAGAGAATTGGGATGATATATACCAGGCTTCGCATTACGCTATGGATATATTTGAATACTTAAAGAATAGAGAAGTATGAAAATAATTTAAATATATCTAAACAGTAAAAAAAAATTTGAATTGCGTATTTTCAATGTATGATTGTTTTTTGACATATTGTAGGAATATTTATCTTCCATTTGAATTCAGGAATATTTCTATGTTATTGAACGTTTGTTTTTTTTTTATGAAATATTTACAATTTTGAAAAAGTTTTTAGTTAAATGCGGTTATGAGATCATAAAAACGTTCAATAACGTAAAAATACACTTGAATTTGAAAGGAAAATAAATTTTCCTTCAATTTTTCCCCCTACAAATCCAGAAACGATCATTTTTGACTGACGCACTATTTAGAAAATAAGAAGTTTTGGGGAGAAAACAAAAATTATTAAAAACAAAATCAATACCTAATATTTTGGGGTTTGTGACGTCATTTCTTTAGTTTTATCAATTATTATTGTTTATTTAATCATTGAATTTATAAATATTTTGTTTGCAGTCACAGTTCCAGATAAAAGACTATATGCCAAAGCAAGTTAGCGTGACAACTTGGATGCGTTCATTATTAGTTGACTGGATGGTCGAAGTACAAGAAAGTTTTGAACTAAACCACGAAACATTATATTTAGCTGTTAAACTGGTTGACATTTACCTCAGCCAAGTTATCATAACAAAAGAATTATTACAACTTGTCGGAGCTTCCGCACTTTTTATTTCAAGTAAATTTGATGAGAGAATACCACCGCTGGTAGACGATTTTCTTTATATATGTGACGGAGCATATAAACGTAGAGAACTCATCCAAATGGAAATCAATATGCTTAAAGTATGCAAATTCCAATTGGGTATCCCTCTTTCATATAGATTTTTAAGACGATATGCTAGGGTGAGTACAGGTTTCAGTTTTATTACTGATCGGAAATTAAACGTGACAATTTGATTTACAGTGTGCGAAAGTTGCGATGCCAACTTTGACTCTTGCCCGTTTCATTCTTGAATATTCGTTGTTGAATTACAGTACGGTTACAAAAAGTGATTCGAAACTAGCCGCGGCTTCTTTATATCTTGCACTACGTATGAAAAATCTTGAAGAGTGGAGTTCTACTTTGGAATATTACTCAGGTAAATTTGAGTTTTAAATGTTAAGATTGTAAATTAAAGGAGGTTGGGAAGTTACTTTACTTTTTACTTACAACTACCATTTAACCTCCGGCGTCACTGTGAGTCAGTCATTATAAAATATTGTTTGTTGTAGGATACACGCTTGATGATATAATGCCTGAAATAAAAATTCTAAACGAGTACCTTCACAAGTCACCGAAAGAATCATTAAAAACAATAAGGAATAAATACTCGCACAAGATCTTCTTTGAAGTTGCTTTAACACCACTTGTGACTATATGATTATTTGTTACAGACAATTACTAGATCAAATGGACTGCCAAGTGCTGTATTTTAATTCATAATTTTAGTGTCGTATATATTTAATTTACATTTTATTCATTTATCCGTTTTTATTAGTTTTGTGTATATATATATAAACTTATTTTTATGTTATTTAAATAATAAAGCACATTGCGTGCAATATAAAGATTTTATACATTTATCATATACTGTTACTTTAATTTTTTTTTAAGACGTGCAAAATTTAATGTTACTTATAAAATGTAACTGTTTAAATTTTACTAAATGTAAATATCTGTACCTCTATTGGTCTTGGCGTCTGTAATTTTATGTAATTGTTTTATTTTCATTTATATCGAATAAAAAATTGTATATTTTTTGTAGTACTTGCTATACAATTATTTTTATCAATTCATAACTTCTTATGGCACAATATAGAATAGAAATTTTTCTTTATTTTTCAAGCCTTACAAAAATAAATGCCCTGGTCGGCACAAGACTTTTTTATACATCATGATACAGAAGAAATTATTTCAATTATTAAACGAATGTTGTAGCCAGCCATGATATCAATTTACGGCACAAAGAGTGAGTTTGGCTCTAATGAAGTTTTTTGTTTTTGATTTATTCTGATTGAATAATTAGTTTCCGAGAAAAAAAATCACAAATATACGAATTTTTCACTATTTTTAAAGTTAAATTTATCTTGAAAACTATTGATTTTAAAAAAAAGTTTATGAGACAAAAAATGTTCACTTTAATTCAATAAAGCTTACATAATTTTTTAATGGAGATTTAGATTTATTAAACAAAAAAATGTTTGTACCTATTGAAGGACCGCATAAAAAATATCATCTATATAGATGTTTTTTCTCAGGAAAATATAAAGAATTTAATAAAATCATTTTTAGCCACTAGAACGTCGATTGGTCGTTAGGTGTACTCGAAATGGCTGTAATCCGCTCGCCTATTACTTAAGCTACTCTTGTTTAAATTTTGTTTGAAATTAATAATCTCATATAAATAAATTCTGTAAAATGTTTAAATTTTTGGTTTTTGATAAAATCGTTTACATACATCAATCAAACAGAAACAACATATACAAAGTATATACAGTATATACTAAATTTGAAATTTAAGACCTTTTTTTCATTGCTACTTCAAATTTGCTGCAACCCAATCCAAAATTTTACATCTATTAATTTTAATGACGTTTTTTATAATTTTATATTTATTTAATTATTGTAATTGGTCTGAAAATCAAAAATGTCAACATATTTGTATGTTTCAAGGTCACTAGTATATTTACATTATTTTCAGAAAGGTGTGCGTGTCATTTTTTAGTGCACAAAATCTTGCAAATAAAAAATGCTATTGACTTTGTTTTTTTAATCCTCTATGTCCTATGTTATGTTTTTTTTATATTTTATACTTATCACTGAAAAAATATAATGTACAATAAACCAAATCATAAATAAATAAGGCAAATATTTGAAATTATATGTATTTTTGAAGTATAAAATATAATTTTATATTTATAAATAATTTATTAAAAATTAATCTAAAAAATAAGTTAGAGTATTACAAATTATTCGGCAAACTATCAGATTTTTTCTGTTTATTAGGGGACGGAGTGAATACGAATTAGGTAAAATGATTTGAAAACTATATTCTATTTCATTTAAGAATGCGGTGGTTTTTGACGGTAAAATGCACAATTCGTACCGTCAAATGTCCGGCAACCACTGCATTCTTAAATGAAGCCGATTTTCCATATTTCTGAATAACTTAATAATAGGTCTGATGAAAAAAATAGATTAATAACTGAACTAGTAAAGAGTGCTTGAAAATTTGTGCCAAATTCGCTAATTAATTTTTTTTTAAACTAACGTCTTGCTTGAATTAGCAAGAACAAAATGACAAGTACAAATTTAAATACTTGTAACTGTGATTTTAGTTATTATTTTATTTTTAATCAGTTTAAAACAAATTTTTTGTCAATTGAAATGATTTTGTAGATGAAGCTGATTGATTTTTTTTGGTCAATACTTCAGACTTTCTAAAGGTGGTAACACACATCCTATTAAAGTAAATATTAAACAAAACTTTTCTGTTGAACATCTATAATCCAAAATCAATATATTCTTTAACATTATGCCGAGTTATATGCATTAACGATTTGGTATTTATTATTTGATTTGTAAATTGAATTCACAAAACACTAAACAAATTTTACACTAGTTGTAAATCATCCTGTATATAAAGTGATACAAATGTCACTTGTGTATCGACAGTGACAGTTCCGTCACATCATTGTCATGTTAGTTTATTTTTTGTGAAGAAAATACACTGTCGTGGTGACAGTGGTCACGTTCACAACTGACCAAAAACAGTGAACAACGAGCTTTGATTGGTTGATTTATGGAATTTCTGGTGGATTGTTGTACCAGAAATTAAAAGAATGTCATTTTTTAATTGTGTAAGGAAGTGAGACAGAAGTAACCATAAAGAAATAGAAACTAGTGTTCTGACAGAAACGCTCAACATGAAGTGAACATAAAAGTTCTTTGGTTAGCCTGGTCACTAGTTTCTATCTCTTTCTAGTTACTTCTTTCTCACTTCCTTATATGATTAAAAAACGACATTCTTTAAATTTCTGGTACATTCCATCAGAAATTCCATGAATCAACCAATCAAAGCTAGTAGTTCACTGTTTTTGGTCAGTCGTGAACGTGACCAGTTACTGCTAGAATAATAAACTCAATACATTAAAATTTATGTTTCCAGATGTTAGTTATTACATAATCTGGTCACTTAGATTTGAATGTATCTTCCAGCAATAACTTGCTGCGATAGTTATGGCCTTAACCTAAATAGGTAGACAATAAAATATATAATTATATAAAAGGTTATATATGTAAACATCACATAACAATATATTCAGTACAGTGCTAAAGCTAATTTTTAGTCTTAACATTTTTTAAATGTAATAAATGATATCTAAAACATTAAGATCCTAATTACAGTGTTTGATCATTTTAATCATGCTAAGTGATAACATTTAAATTTTGCAGGAGAGTATTTTTTAATCATTACTTAATGTAACTGTTATTTAATAGATTTGCTACTAAAATTTTAATACCGTATACGAAGTTTTTATCAAAATAAAATATATAAAACTGCCAAATTCTCACTTATCATGTTTTAAAGGTAACAGTATATTATACTATATTTATATTCAGTAGAACCTCGTTAGTACGTTTTTTATTTAGGTCCCGCTATTCAATATCCCATGTTAAAATATTTCGTTATTTATTCGCTATGGTTAGTGACCACTCTGCCACCTATCGGATAAAACTTAAACCCACAGAACATTATACAACTTAAACCCTTCTGATGTTCCCAAACAGCCATTTGAAATTTTTAAATATAATGTAAAAATTATGTAAATTCCAATAAAACATTAAGTTTTCATGTTAAAAAAATGCAGCTGTCAAAGAAATATGGGTGAAAAATTTAAACTTAACCTCCATTAATTATAAAAATATTTATGTTTGCTGTGCACACTTTACTCCCAATGACGTTTTTAATAGTACATTTACATTAAAATAATAATAATAATAAATAATATTAATAATAGATATCTTAATTTGAATTCAAAAATCGCTGTTTGGGAACTTCAGAAGGGTTCAAGTTTTATCTGATAGATGGCAGTGTTTTTATGAATTTTTTATAAATTTTCTCATTAGTTATGTTTCCCCCCTTGCCGCTTCAAAAACGTACTACTGAGGTTCCACTGTATACATATATATATATCAGATGTCTTGTATGATGAGTTAGTCTGTGATTTGAGTTGTTTTTTATTTTTGTCTTTGCTTCATTATCCTATAACTTTGTGTAAAATTAAATAAAACTTATATCCAGGTCTTTTTATTTTGTAATGTAACGCAGTGGAACTGCGTTTCAGCACCTTTTTTTCGTGGCATAAGAAAAGCTTTAAATTTAATTTAAAGAATATTTGAATATAATTTTCTTTAGTAAAAAGCTTAACAAGAAATTAGTTCCGGCACCTTTGAATATTGAGCTACAGCTTGTTTTTTCAAGTGTCTTATTAGATATTTATCTTTTTCTGTGTGCTACATAAATGTTATATAATCATTATTATGTCGTGATGAAAAAAGGTTAATTGACATACACTAGTTTAACAACGATGTCAATCAGTGGCGTAGCGAGGGGGGGGGGGGGGGGCAAGGGGGTCTATCATGCCCCGGGCGCCACTTACAGAAGGGCGCCAAATGGCCCTTAACCTTTTGAACCGCATAGCATAACCCCAATGTATAAAGAGCCATAGGCCAGAATATTCAACTAAAGACCTTTTTTTTTTTTTTTGTCGTGTAAATGTAGAATGTATTTAATAAATAAAATAAAAACTGACTATTTTTTTTTTTTTAGTCACGCCAATTTCAATTCAGATTTATTATAAAATTATTATTATTTTTTATTCTATTATTTTTGGGGGCGCCAAAAAGATATCGTACCCCGGGCGCCAATTATGCTTGCTACGCCACTGATGTCAATACCAATTGTAACTTAAATAGTTGTAGAACAATATCATAGTTCAACTGATAGGTATTCTGAACTTTATATTTTTATATTTTAATTTCTTATATCTCTGTCATACAAGGTATCTGATCGTATTTTAAATTAATATACTATATTGATGGCCCTGTTTCAATAAACTAACAAACAGTTAAGGAGAACACCACTACAGTGAATGCTAGAAAATTAGTTTTTTTTTTTTTAATTAATCTGTAAACAAATTAAACATGGAATTTTTATGTTTTGTTTAAAGAGGTTGGGAAGTTACGTCAAATAAGTAGGAATAAGTTGAAATTTCACACAGTTGTTTAGACTGAATGACATACTGAAATTTCAGATTTTTTGACCAACTCGTTTTTAAGAAAATGAATTTTAAAGTCCAGTTGTAAATACATGGCGTTAAATTGCAGATTGTTAAAAGATAGAAAAATGATAAAAATCAATTTAAAAAACAGTAAGATTGTAAAGTATACATTTATGTAATTATTTAAACAAGAATTACATGTTTCGACCACACCATTATTAAGAAAACAATAAAAGAAACATGAAAAATGTATTAAATTATGTATAAATATTTTAAATTAATGCGTAACGCCGCTGACATTGTAAAATGACAAATACATGAGTGCAAGTGAGAAAGACAAGTCGTAGTTTTGGCAACCGAAAACTGCGTCTTACTCCACCGCCTTCCCCTCAAAAGTAACTTCCCAACCTCCATAATTACGAATTTATAAAGTCCCTCTTCCTTGAAAAAAAAAATTATATATTTCAAACTAATTGGAAAATTAGAGCGTAAGAAATCGATGCTGTAAGATTAAAAACTTTGAGAAAATATAAACAAAAAAAAATTAATTTTACCAAGTTTCACCACGGTGTTTTTCCTCCATAAAGTTAAAACCTATTGAACTATCAGAAAATACTTAGATAAATTGAAACATGCCATAAATGTTACCTAATAAATTTAACAAATTTTTATTTACCTCTAATATAAATAATATTTCTACACAAAATAAACATACATATATTAATTATTTTTCATAAGACTATATTGTTGAGAGGAAGTAGAGATATGATATGCATCAGTATTTAATTTTATACAATACTAATACCTTGCTGCATCTACGTTGACTAAGTTCTTAATAAAGACTTATTTATTTTAATCTCTTCTCTCTTTTCTTTTCTTAGTTTCAACCGAAAGCACCTTTTGCACTGGACTGAACTTTTAGATGTCCAACAGCTTTTGTGGTAACACGTACCACATTCAGAACATCGACTTACTTTTACATTATTCCAAGGAAATATTACTTCATTATTATAACAAATTTCACACACAAACCCTCTTGCTTGACACAACTGAAAAATATATAATAATTAGCATTTACAGGAATCACTGAATATTTTACTTTTTACGATATTATCAAAAATGCAAATCAAATCAATTTATTTTAAGCAATTGAGAAATAACTAATTTAACCATTTAAAAAGACCGCACAAATCTTTGCAGAAAAAATCCCAGCTAGTCAATTTTTGGTAAACACCTCTTTAATAGAGTAATCCGGAAATTTTTGACATAGCTTTTTTATTACTTAATTGCAAAGAATAGGCTAAAAAAATAATAATAGCATTGAACAAGTTGTTTTTTTATTGCTGTTTTAAATTATTCAATAATTAAGTCAAAAAAATCAGCTTGCATTTAAAAAGCGACGTTATTGGTTGAAGCTGTCAATGTTTGTATACAAAGTTTCAACTTGTGTGTTATAAAAACTATATAGAAGAATACTAAAAATGAGCCGAAATCCTCAAAATTGTGATTGTTGCCCTTATGTCCAGTATTATAAAGGAGCTAGTAAATTTGCTAGCTAGCAAGCACTTTCAAATGGGGTATTAATTCTGTGATAGTATCTATAGATTAGCTATGAAATTTAGTGCAGTGATTCTTCAACGTATTGTAACACAGTTGGCGACTCTGACCGTACAAAATAATTTTCATAATATCGCCACTGTTTTAATACCGTTGGTGTTTATATACCACGCGTGCGTGAAACTTGTCAAACATTTCATGAAACTAAAGGAGAACTGTCAGATAGGTTAAAAACCTCATTTGAAAGTGCTTGCAAAATTTGCTAGCTCCTTTATAATACCGGACATTAGAAAGCCATAATTTCTCAAGTACCTATATTATTATTGTACATATTGCAACTATATAGAATAACCTTACTTTTAATTTTTTCTTTAGTTTCCTTCTGGTACAGTTATAAATTTTTTTTCAACAGTTTTGTGAGTTGAATTATTACAACAAGGTATGAAATAATATTTATAACTTATTATTTTTCATGGGTGTTCCATGTTTATCGTTGACACTTGTATATTTAAGCATTGACTGACATTTCAATACTAAACAATTGGAAGCGTTTGAAAAGTAACTTTTTTAAAATTTGATATTTTGGGGTCAGGATAAACTTTTGGAGCATGAAAAAATGTTCTACACTGTTTTACTTTACCTCTAGATAACATTAAACAGGTTTTTAGAGGTTTTAATTTTTGACCGGATTACTCTATTGTTAAAAAAAAAAATTTAATTTTAATTTCTTATATTTACCTCGCAAGTAGATATGTGGTTTAGGAAAATAGCTAACGAGTCACTTAATCGTCGTTGAATTTCGCCTTTTCTGACTTCCAATAAATCTTGTAAAGAATATACTTCTGGTTCAGAATAAACGTATAGGTCTTCATGTTTCAATTTATTGCATTCACTAAAAAAGGACAATACTTATTAAATTGCACTGCAATAGATTTTACAAAATATTTAATTTACCTTACTGCAAATCTACAATTCAATATAAAATCCTTGACATAAAACAATTTTGTGCGTAACTCTCTGCATTTCTCTAACTGGCTAGACTTTCTGTATAATTTTATATTCATATCGGCCACATTAAACAAAGGATCTGAATACATTTGATCTAATAGTTTGTATGAAAAATTCGAAACAGGGTATCTGAAAATATAATAAATACATAGACATAGAGAATGGACAGTGCATTCTGTATTAACACAATGGTGTAACATCTGTTCAAAAAGTGAGAGAGAGATGCAGTGTAGTTTGGAATATATCTATCTCTTTTTCTAAGAATCTGATTGGTAGCTTACTATAGTTCAGGGTAGTATTTCTGTCCGATATATTTTTGTATATCTATCTTGTGATTTTTGTGTAATAAGTTTTTTTATTAGAAAGTAAATAATATAAACAATAAACATACTATAATGGTTCATATTTCATCGAGGAAATTTAAAAAAAAACATCAATTGATCTGATAGAAATTGCAAAATTATGAACGGATATTCCGGGAAAATAACATTTTTGCTACCAAAAATATTAAATATATATTAATAAAAAATAGTTTTAAATCAATTCCCATGTGGTTGCTACAAAATAATGAGGTGGATTGCACTTACAAACAGCACATACAAGATTTACTTAACAAAATTAAATAAATTTTTTTTTTTTTGATATTAGGTTACATTACAAAGCTACGAAAAAGGAAGAACAAGATATTAAAATTGGGTCAAAAAATTCAAAACTTATATTATTTAGAAATCAATAAGTAATTGTTTTTTTTTTAATAAAATTTTTTTAGAACGTTAATTATTTTTTGTTTTTTAACCTCTTTATATACATATAGTATATCTATGAACATTTTTAATGTTCGGGGCCAAGAATGAAATAGTTACACTCCTGTTTAAAAAAAAGGACAAGTATATTCCAAACCTGTTTCTATCTCTTTCTTTTGACACGGCTCTGTTTTCGAGTCAGATGCGTAGTCCATTCTCTATGTCTATGAATAAATATTATTTTTGTAATACATATCGGTTGTAATTAAATATTTTACCTATTAAAATCCCATTTAGTAAGAATACGGCCAGGAATAACTGCTAATTGATTTGAATGACAGCCGGTACAGAAAAATTTACCAAGGTATTCACAGTAACGGAATCTTGATGCATACTTCACAGCAACTCGCATTCCACAACCAGCACAGCGATAATTCTGTTTTGTTATCTGTGTTCGTCTCCTATCAAAAGAAAATATTAAAATAAGGTACTGGCACCAGTTATGGCCACTATAAGAGCAAGGTTTATTGTTTTTGTGTTTGACGGACTTCTTTTTTTGTAATTCTCATCAACTCATGTTACTAATAAAACAACTAACTCTTTATTTAATCAATTTAATTACCAAAGTCTGCAAATATAGTTTGTTTTTTTAAATTAGCCTTTTATTTTGTTTATGTTTTTTCTCCAGTAATGGATAAAGTAAAACCAGTAATGAACACGCAGTGATGGACACTTGCTAATGATTACAAAATGATAAGTACTACGACACAAAAGATATAAAAGAAAGAATCATCAAATTTGAAACAATGTAGTTGCTATGATAATATAATTAGTTTAAATGTCCACTATTTTGACACCTATAGGCCGATTGTCATCAAATCACGCTGTAAGACAGTTAAATGTATATAGATTAATATTCAAAAATGGTAGTAATCAAATATCAACAAATGTTTATAATTCAGTACATTTAATTCAAAAATAGCCATTACTGGGGTCATATCCAAGACTGGTGCCACTACCTTATAGGCAAGTCACATCATTTGTCTGCTACATTGATGAGGAAGTGGCCCAGGACAGGGAACGTGTTCGATTAAATGCATCAACGGGTAAATAAAAAAAGTGAGCATCGAAACATGATTTTAAAATACACGTGAACGAAGGACTGCTAGTTACAGTTAATGGGCTTAATTAACCCAATCATGCCCAGCGTTGTATATATGCAACAGAGCGCTTTTGTTAAGATTTAGCGTTGCTGTAAGATTATTTTAATATGAATGGGTTTGAAATCGTACTTATTTTCGAGTATTGGACTGAATACATCAACAATGCAATTACCAACGTTCTGGAGTTTTAGTATACATAGATAGGTATGAATTGATGACAGAAAAATCAGTAATATCGGTAACAAAAAAAAAATAATTGGTCATAATTGGGTTAAAGCAGTAATTTTGTTATAAATATTCATAATTTACTTACACAGGTGGTGGATGACAAGTAAATATGATCTGAGGTCTCGGTGGTGCCCAATCTACTGTTCCCCGTAGTGATGCAACACGATTAGGTGATACAGAAAACGAATCTTCGACATCAGGACTGACTGGCCAACTAGATGGCATTGGTAGTAATTCTTGGGGGGCATCTTTCTCAGACACTAACCATTCTAATTCCGAAGCCCTAAATTATTTTAAAGTTAGTATAAAAATTATACATTAAAAATGTAGTAGACCCCCCCTCCCCGGAGTAAACTGATTTTATCAGTATGAATTCTGTTAAATATAATAATCTAAAAATTGTTATAAATAATTTAAAATAATGTACCTTGGTAGCTGTTTATGACTAAATTTACTTATAAGAGAAAGTGCAACACTTTCTGCAGATACGATATCAGATTGACCATCTGGAGGTCCACGGTTATGTTTGGTTAGATCATTTTCAGAACACAGAGATGCGATTGACGCACTTCGCGAATTAATCAATTGTGATGTATTATCTATGTCTGTGTCGAAATCATCTTCAATATTTGTATTAAAAATAATTGACTCGTTTGTTTTATCAATGGTTAGTGTTGATGCATTACTTGATCTCGTATCTGAAACAGTAAAGAAACATTAGAACTGCAGTTTAAACTGTAAAAGTTGCAAGCAACCGACAAATATAATAGAAATAACTCTTTCTGTCTCATACTAATCAAAAGTATATTTGTTGAGAATTATTTGGAGGAAAATTACTGTTGCAGTATTTAAATAAAATTTACCGTTATTACAGGGGTTGTACATCAGAGAGAAATCTTTTTGTTTTAACAAATTTTCTTTTATTCTCAACTTTTCTAAACTACTTATTTCATTATCACAATTGTTGCAATTCAATTCTACATTCATTCTCTCGTTGAATTTAACTTGTGCTATAGCTGCAATCATTGCTTCAGAGACACTGAAATGTGCATTCTCTCTATCCAATTCTGCATTAGTCCTGTAATAAAATACAATATGTATTATTATTGTAGGTTAACTTTAAAATGTCAATCGGTAAATAATTACCTGGAAAATTGTTCTGACGATAAGAAACTTGTTAAACTCTGGCCCTGAATTGGCCTAGGGAAATAACCGGTGGCCATGGGTATAATACTATTTCCACCGTCTTCTATAAAACTTTTCTTTGGATTTTTAGAACGATCTTTATGTCCAGGCAAAGACAAAACTGGCATAAAAGAAGTGATGTCAGATGGAGGAATTGATAAAATACTAAAATTACTACATTTTGAAATACTGTCAGGAATATCTATTTGTTTTTCATCTGAATTGTAAATATCTGATGAAGGATTTTCATCCATTATTTTTTTCATTGAGTTTTCATTAGCAATATATATTGAATCATCTGTTTTAAAATCACTTTTATGTAATTTGGAGTAATCAATTTTAAGCATACTCGGAGACAATTTTGATTCTGGCGAAACAGAATGAATCGGCGTATTCGGAATGGAGTAATGAGATATAACATGAGATTCTCGTACCGTAGTTTCAATTTTCAAATTTGTTAAACTATTCCAAAGTTTGATTTTACCTACAGTAACCAAAGTAGAATTTATATTTTTAGTTTCCTTTTTATGATCTTTGATACTAATATTTAAGTCGGACGTAGTCTTCTTCATGTTACTGATTTTCTCATCAGTCAACAATGGAAATTTACTTTCAATGATAGTTTCATCGATATCTTTAGCACTGCATGGTGATCGTAAAGATTTAGTAGCAGACCATTCGTGATTTGTTCCGAAATTTGGAAATGACGAGCTACGTCTGTGCTTACGATCGAAATTATGATTTCCAGCTTGGTTTAATAGTAAAGATGGATTTATATCTGATAATAAACTCGGCTGATATCGTTCAATTGCTCTAAGGCATATCAATGTCGCTTCTGCAAATCTATCTTGACATAAAAATGCAGAAGGTTCATAACATGAAAGCAAGTGGTTTTTATCAGATAATAACCAGGACAATTTTACTGATAATGAATGTGTTTCTATATTTCTGTATAGCCAAATTGATGATCTATCATTTTTTAAATGAACAGGAATATGTGATTGATATTCAGAATCAATTGTGACAGATGAAGAAATTTTATTGTTTGGTTGCAACCAATTTAAACCTTCAATGAAGTGCATATAATTTATTTCTCTCTGAAAATAAGATTCTTTATAAATAATATAAGTGACAACATTATAGCAGCATGAGTTTATATATACAATTTAAGCATGAAAATAAAGATACTTTCAAAAGTTCATTCATTATAAATTTCTTGTTATCAAATACAAACGTATATGTAAGTTATTATTTACAAAAAAATGCTATAACTTACATTTGGACATATTTGTAGAAATCGGTGTTTAAAGATTTTTTCCATAGCACAATGGAGACGATTGAGGCCTCCGTAAACATTCCATACATTTGTAACTTGACTTATAAGCAATCCTTCTACAGTTTCTTTTAAATCCTTTAACAATTCTTGATGTTCTATATTTATTTGATTTTCATCATTCATTTTGATAACCTAGTTAGGTATACAAAAAAGTAATTATAACAAATATTGATATTTGCTTATATAAATATATGATTCATGTTCATATAATTGAAACAGTTATTTCTAATTAGTAAGCACAGTTTTTATTCATATCTAACCCTGTGGCCTAGCCTTTGAAAATATTTTAAATCAGCTGATATTTTTATACATACATATTCTCTCTATGATACATAGATAAATTATGATATATATTATAATCAATCATGCAAAATTAGCGACTATACTTGTACCAACGTAAAATTAAGAAAAGTAGAACTTTTAAATAATTAATCGAAAATGAAATGATAAAAATCTTAATTAATATACAGCACGGAATCATAGAGACATATTAATGAAAGAAGACAATATGTCAGAAATTATCATTATCAATAAAAAAACATCTTCCAAGTAAATGCACAGTGCTTCCTCGTGCTAAATTCACCAAAAGTAGTTAATTATTCAACAATTTACATAAAAACCGATAGTGTTTATATAAATTGCCTGGAATTGGTTAACTATTTAATTTTTATACAATTTTACTAAAAAATATTAGTTCGAAATTTTTCTTAAAACGCACCTGAATATTTTTTCATATATTTTTAATTTTTTGACAATTTCAATCTAAATCAATATTTATGCAAATGTCAAAATGACATTTAAAACGCCAAAATGACATTTAAAACGTCAAAATGACATTTAATATATCCAAGCAAAATTTAGAAAAACAAAATACGAATTTTTAAAATAAATTGAGATAAATCTTTGTAAGGGAATATTTTACAACAAACATTGTAGACCCATATTATAGGAAATTTATGCTCTACAAAAAATATTCTATAAAATTTTCACGTAACATGTGTCGTTCTTCAGATATATTATATAATATTTTGGGGTGTCACCCCTTCCCCTTACACACGATTTTGAAATGGGACCGTCCTCAAGCCAGACCCAACCATCCGACCAAGTTTCAATAATATCGGTTCAGTGGTTCATGAGTTATGCGTGTCACAAGGATTCAGGGGACATACGGACGGACAGACAGACACGGGACGAAAAGTGTTTGCCTTGACATGAAACGGATAAATCAATTTAAAATTTTGAAATCGGATAACATTTTTTTTATCTCAATCTGAAACGATCAGAAAGCTCGTATTTTCGATATTTCGAGAGAGCAATATTATTATTATTTTTTTTTTATTTTGATAATCCATCAACCGAATTGGATAGTACAGGTAAACGTCGTTTTACGCCGGGGTTCCGTTCCAAGAGACACCGGCGTAAAATGAACACAAATATAATGGACGATATAAGGTTAAATAAAAATAAAAAATCATACCTTTTTATTTTTCTTAAAAACAAAACGAAAATTAACTCGGAAACAATTTCACACACACAATAGGCTGCTCGCGTACACGGTAATAGAATAAAACAACGTGTAAAAGTGTCTGCTATTAGAATCGCGGCGCCTACTGTCGTCTGGTGTCGGCCGAACCGAGGAATCCCACGCCGGCACCAACCGGCGTAATTGTGAATCGGCGTAAATCGAACCGGCGAAAACAACGTTTACCTGTATATTATATTGGTATATTTATGATTATTATCTGTTCATAGTGAACCAGGAAAACAATTAATAAAATTAAATAATACAATTATTTTAATTTTACCAAATATGCCATTTTGTTTTTATTAAAACCCTGCACTTGACTTAATTAATAATTTAATATCAAGATACTGAATTTTTAGAAAGTTAAATCATTTTTAAAATATTTTTGTTTTATCCTACGGTTAAATATTTTAGAAAGTATGGGAATCTATTAGAGGGGAGGGGGCTGGGCTGGATGATTGTTAATTTGATTTTATGAAAAATAAAAAACATAAAAATATATAATATATCTTTTTATTGAAAAACTATTATTTAAACATAAATAATTGTATAAAGTAATTTTAAAAATTCTTACCTTCTGATACCCCATCCACAAATTCCACTTTAAACGAACTCGTGTCCCTTGTATATTAAACATAATGAACGGGCAATTTGTGGAAGAAAAATAAGACTTGAATTTTAATATTTTATAACTTTTATTATACAATAATTTCATTATTACATTTTCTTATATACTAACGAATGTTCCTAGACACTGCAATAAAATACAAAATATAATATGGGATATTTTCAAGGCTTTGCTTTATATGTAGGTATTAATAAATGAATATAAACATAATTTATATGATAACACAGGTTTACAAAAAAAAAGTTTATGAATATTTGACGAGACCATTGTATTCTTATGTATTTTGACGTCCTGAATCCGAATCCGAGGTTCGTTGACTTTGGTTAGCACAGTTTCAAGGTCATTTTAAGGTCACATTTTTTAAAATCGCTAAATGATTCTGGTAAAAGGTGATATATAGGTTTTTCTGGTCGCTGATTCTGAATTTGACGTCCGTTGACCTCTACTAGGTCAGGTTCAAGGTCATTTCAAGGAATTCAAGGTCATTTCAAGGAAAAGAGAAAAATTGCTCGAAACAGTACGTATAGGTTTTGACCTGACCTTGTAGAGGTCAACAGACGTCAAATTCAGAATCTGCGACTAGAGAAACCTATATACACCTTTTACCAAAACCTTTATAACTGACATTGTAGGGGTCTACTTTAAATTTTAATTCAACGACCCCAAAAATCTATATGTACTGTTTTGTCAGGATTTTCGAGCGATTTTTCCTACTTTGACCCTGAAATGATCTTGAATCTGACCTCGTAGAAGTCAACGGACGACAAATTTAGAATCAGCGACCAGAAAAACCTATATCACCTTTTACTAGAATCATTTAGCGATTTTTAAAAATTTGACCTTAAAATGACCTTGAAACTGAGCCATCCAAGTTCAACGGACCTCAGATTCTAAAAAAATTAAACCTATGTAGATTTATAGGGAATTTCATTCTGAATTAAGTGGTATATTTTTTATTCGATTATCAGGAGCCCCGATATTTCAGAAACACTGAAAATTCCTGTAAATTCTTATCTTTAATACACGAGTAATTAGGTGTTTTATAAAAATTATATCTCACTTAGGAGCTCAATATGAAAAAATGTTTTTTGAGGGTTGTTTTAAGGATAAAGAAAGAAACGTTTGCCAAAATTTAGTGCAATTTAGAGTATAGAGAAAAAAGTTTTAATGGTGTGAATATAGCGTTTTTTGGAAAATAAGACATCATAAAACAAGTGTAACTTTAAAAGTTTTTGACCAAATTAAAAAATCTATAAATATTTGGAAACTACATAAAAAATAGAATAAAATGACATATATCGGAAGTATTTTGGTTGAAACCAAAATATTTGGCGGCAATTTCAAAATTGATTATTTTTACAAAAAATCAAACTTAATGTTTTGGTACCGCATTCGGCCAAAATTTAATATTCGGCTCTGAAACCGATTTCAAATGAAATATCAATAACATGCATAATAAAGAACATTTTGAAAAATAAGGTAGGGGAGACCGGGGCAAAATGAGGTTCGGGGCAGGACGGGAAATGTGCTAGTGTGCGTGACTCGTAACGCACATGAGCCGACGACAGCGCTATTAGTTCGAACTTTAGTCGTTTTACGTCAGTCAGTTGGAGAGAAACGTGTCCCTACTTGTTTTGGCTACGCTGTGAGAAAAAACTGAATCTGTTTATAATTTTATAAAGTTTTGTGACAATCATCGATGTGTTATGAGGTAAGTAAGCAAGTTTTTACAATATTTTCAACCAAAGACCGTAATAGTAGTATATCGGATTTTGATATTAGGTACTGTTTATAGCTTTCACTGTTAGGAATGCTTGGTTTAATAAAAAAAATATATTGTTGGGGCAAAGCGGTCGGGGCATAACAGGATACTATCCCATCTTTCCCCGTCTTGTAGGTACTCAAAATTTTGTATTCGTTTCTTAGCTTTTTCTTTTTTTTTAGTTAAAATGGTCCGCAATTATAAACGGC
Source organism: Sialis fuliginosa (assembly GCA_961205875.1). Classification (NCBI taxonomy): domain Eukaryota; kingdom Metazoa; phylum Arthropoda; class Insecta; order Megaloptera; family Sialidae; genus Sialis; species Sialis fuliginosa. The sequence continues at coordinate 41,473,088 of OY540809.1, read as the reverse complement.
GGAAAACAGATTGTGCAAAATGGGAAGAGGATGACATGAGAAGGGCAGTTAGCGCTGTTATTTCTGAAAAAATGGGATTTCTTCGAGCCTCAAGCACATACAATGTACCGAAATCGACTTTAGAACGTCGCGTCAGGAAAGCGCGGAATAATGAAAATGAAGACCCAGATTCAAATGATTGTGGAAAAAAAGTTTAGGACGCTACAAAACAGTCTTTAATAAAGAGCAGGAGAATGAGTTATCACAATATATAAAATCTATGGAAGCACGATTATTTGGTATAACTGGTAAAGAGCTTCGTGTTTTAGCTTATCAACTGGCCGTAAGAAATAATATCAAAAACCCGTTCAACACGGAAAATGGAATGGCTGGAGAGGACTGGCTCAGTAGTTTTTTGAAGCGACATCCGGATCTAGCATACAGGCGCCCAGAGCCCACTTCTGCCGCGAGAGCTATGGCCTTTAACCAAGTGGCAGTTAATGAGTTCTTAAATTGTTGGAACAGGTTGTTGACAAGTATTCACTGACACCCGACAGAATATACAATGTCGACGAAACAGGTGTCAGCACAGTACCAAAGAGTCAATCAAAAATTTTGTTTTTGAAAGGCCAGAAACAAGTCGGCTGCCTGACTTCGGCAGAAAGAGGCCAATTGGTAACAACCGAAATCTGTTTTAACGCGGCAGGCACTTATGTTCCACCAATGATATATGCTCGGAAACGCATGAAAAAAGAGTTGCTGGATGATGCACCATCGGAATTTTGGGGAACATGCAGTGATAATGGCTGGTGTGACAGGTCACTTTGTGGGGTCACAGTTTGGTTTGATTATTTTAGTGAAATTGTTTTGATACCTCTGGAATTTTGCAACACGCAAAAAAACCGGTTATATTGAGTAGGGATGGGCTAGAGTGAGAGTTGCAGGGAGAAAGGGGGTGATAGCGTTCACCTAGTAACAATAAAAATATAGTAAAGTAGAGAGAAAAACGTTGAAGTATAAAGATATGTTAGTGGTTTAAAAGGAAGAAAGGTGTTTAAAATATAAATATATAGATTACAAGTTAGTATAAAGATATAGTAGTGGTTTAAAAGGAAGAAAGGTGTTTAAAAATAAATAATATTAGTTATTAGTCAAGTATAAAATAAAGTGGAAGGAAGAAAAGTGGTTTAAAAAAAGAAATAAGAAGTTAAAAAGTAGTTAGAAGAAGTGAAGTGAATTTTGGTAAAGAAAAAAGTAATACAGCGTCGTAGAAAGAAGTCAGTAACAAAGAACCATATATATGAAATAGACAGAGAGAGAAGAAAGACACGTAAAATAAAGTGCGAAAGAGATAAGTTTAGAATAATTAGTTAATAGTTTTTTTTTTTTATTAGAATAAGAGAAAAGATAAATTAGTTTGTTTAAAAGATAGAATTAAGAAGATAATAAAGTTAAGTATTAAAATTTAAGAATTTAAGTAAAAAAGGAATTCCTTAAAAGTTTACATAGTTTATTTTTTTTTTGTAATTAATGAAAATCAATGAAATCAATAAATTCAGTTTAAACAGAGTTCTCACTGTTATTTGGAAATATCCCACACACATTTTTTTATAGTAATTTTTTTTATACACAAATCAGTCTCCATACGTTTTGGGAAACATACTGGTTGGTACTCAAGATTTTGTTATTTTTCTACCATCACGATTTTCTAGTCTATCAGATGAGGAGTTAATCGAAATCAACAATACATCGCCAATATATATGGTGTACAGCGGTGAAAATGAATTACTGAAGACATCGGAGATTGTATTTTCAGATAAATAAAGTTAGTAAAATATTTTAATTTAATTTATATTTAATTCAATCCGTGCCTGACACTATCACTTCTTCGTTCTTATTATTATTATTATTTAGATAAGAAATGTCCGTTACATTTGTGTTTATCCCACCCCTAAACGTTCATATAAAAATGTATAAATACCTGGTGTTAAAACCATATCCTTTTATTGTCATTAACAATTAGTGCATTCTATAAATATTTTATTGTCGTGTGTATACCGTGTTGTGATTTATTATCAATTGAAGTCTACGTTCAAAATTAGTGAATTCAAACTAATATTATTATGTATGTATATTTTATTTTATTTTATAATAATAATTTTTATTATTAAAATTGTGATGTTAAATTTTAATTAGAAAATATTATCATTATTTTTATTTCATTACATTGGATTATTATTTTTTTTTTTAAATAATTTGTTAAAGATCTGTTGTGTTTTAGATAGTTTTCGATGTTGTATCTTCTAAATTAATTACAAATGTAAATAATTTCGATGTACCTACAGTTTTTAACTATATACAATTTTTATTATTTCAGAATTAAAATTTGATTGTCGGGTTGTACTCGTATATCGTGCTGTATTTCATTTCATTTCACTTTGCGTTTCGATCAACATCTCGTGGTCTTCAAATTAATATTATTATGTAAGTATATTTTATTTTATTTTATAATAATAATTTTTATTATTAAAATTGTGATGTTAAATTTTAATTAGAAAATATTATTATTATTTTTATTTCATTACATTGGATTATTATTATTATTTTTTAATAATTTGTTAAAGATCTGTTGTGTTTTAGATAGTTTTCGATGTTGTATCTTCTAAATTAATTACAAATATAAATAATTTCGATGTACCAATAGTTTTTAACTATATACAATTTTTATTATTTCAGAATTAAAATTTGATTGTCGGGTTGTACTCGTATATCGTGCTGTATTTCATTTCATTTCACTTTGCGTTTCGATCAACATCTCGTGGTCTTCAAATTAATATTATTATGTAAGTATATTTTATTTTATTTTATAATAATAATTTTTATTATTAAAATTGTGATGTTAAATTTTAATTAGAAAATATTATCATTATTATTATTTTTATTTCATTACATTGGATTATTATTATTATTTTTTTAAATAATTTGTTAAAGATCTGTTGTGTTTTAGATAGTTTTCGATGTTGTATCTTCTAAATTAATTACAAATATAAATAATTTCGATGTACCTACAGTTTTTAACTATATACAATTTTTATTATTTCAGAATAAAAATGGATAGCAGTGATAGCGCGGACTGCCAGATAGTAGCTGTGACCATCGGTACACAAACCGATGAAGATATCGGTTTGTGTAACCGATGCCATGGAGCATTGGTCGAAGATTCCGTGGCTTCAGCTGAAGCCGAAGCAGTGGTGCCGACATCACAGCAGGAAATTTTAAATGCCTTGTTCGATGTGTAGGGGGACAATTCTTCTTCTTCGATATCGACATGCCAGACTTCGCATTTGGTGACATTGGCGGAATTCTTTGGGCGCGATGTCGAAGAAGACGTCCCCGTAACCATTGAAGATCTTATGTTGACGATCCCCTTCCAAGAAACTGTGGTGGTAGAACCAGATAAGCGGTTCGATAACCCCAGTTATTCACCATTAACAATTGACGATGATTTCGATTGTGGTGGTGACTGGGAGTTTGACGACGACGGTATGGTAGAGGTAAATCAATAGATATTACCACTACCACCACGGTTGTTTTATGTATATACATATGTATAAATAATATTAATATGTATTTTAGTATAAATAAATAATAATAAAAATAAATTCTTTTTTAATTTATTTAGTACCTTGTTTCTAATTATAATTTAAATGGTTAGACTTACCCTAACAATTCATAGTTCACTGATTCATACACATATACACAACACATAACAACATATACACTACAACTGTTTGAAATTTTAGTTTTCTACAACATCATCATTAATTAATCACTTCATCCATGTTTTAATCACAGATATATATCCACACATTCAAACACACATACACACACATATATAAAAACTTTAGTATTCCGTAACACCATTATATGATATTATATTCGATATACAAAAGTAAGTATATATCCAATTATATAATAATAAAATATTGACTGGGTTTTATAAGTTGTACGAATTAAAATCAAATATTATTGAGTTTGTGTTATGTATAATCATACTCGGTATTTATCTCCGCCTACATAGTAACATTACCTAGAACGTAGTATCGAGTTTTGTCTTTCAATTTTAATAAATTATTATTATAATTATTATAAACTTTTTTTATTTTATTTTAGATCCTCGATATATTGGTTTTTATATAAGTGGGGGATTGTTGATATAATTCAACTATAATGAAATTTTATAATTATAAACTTAGGTAGTTATTATGGATCAGACACTTGGTTCATTGTTGTCGGAATATAGCGTATCACCTATCTTAAAATATGAAATGCGGTTATTCTATAAAGATTTGAAAACGTGTATTCGTCGGAATGATTACAATACTGTGAAGGAAATTTTATCAGATCGCTCTGGAATAATAGATGAAAGTTTTATTATATATGCATCTCATTGGAACACCTCTAGAGATATTTTTGTTTTATTATATGAGTCTTTACAACTGAAAGAATCGACCAAGATTTTGAAAATACTGTGTAGTTGTTTGAAAATTACATTGTTGTATGCTCGCCCCGAGATCTTAAAAATTATTTTCAACATAGCTAGTGAAAATAATGTAACGTTAATATTTGACCCTATTAAGAACGATAAAGATAAGATTGTTTGGAAATGGATTCTGGAAAATATTGAAAATTCTAAAAACAGCCGAAGAATTGGAATGGTGGTGATTCCTCGCCATGGCCTAGTGACAATATATGACCCGCATACAACACATAAATTACAGCCTTTGGACAAGGCATTTATGTCACCATTGAAAAGTTATTACAGCGAATATGTTCGACAGTGGGTGCGGCAAAATGATAGACCCCTCGGACCATATGACGTCGCTGAACTTTTTGGAAAGGCCTACCTAATGTGTCAAACTGCGTCCATTGCTATCAATGGATTTAAGGTGACTGGACTTTGCCCCTGTGACCGAAATGAACGATGTTGAGTTCCTGCTGTCCAGGGATGATGGAGAAACTGTGGATATCGAAACCATCTTATAAACCAAAGACAGAAAACAAACAAAAAAATCTGTAACATCAGCTCCAACCCTTCAAAACCCACCAAACACGACTCCGCCTGTCTCAAATAAAAGATCAATTTATGACACGCCGTGTGCTAAAGATTTACAGGAAGCTGGGACTTCAGGGTGCACTACAAATGCATTTCAAACTAAAAAAGTTGTTTCCCCACGAGACATTTGGCCAATCCCCAAACCAAAAAGAAAACAGTCTAATAAAGGCCCTAAATCTGCAAAGGCTGCACTTTTAACACAATCTCCGTACAAAGTAAATTTGGAAGCTATGGCCAAGAAAAATGCTGAAAAAGAATTGATGAAAAAAAAAACAATGACAAAAGGAAAAGCAGTTGAGAAAAAAGATAAACGTAAGATCAAAAGTAAATCATGCAAAATAAATTTGGTTTTTGACTCAGATGAGGAAGATAATAGTGATGTAGACATTGATTCGGGGGAATCGGTTATGGACTCTGATTTGGGTGTTTCGAACCCTGGAAATGACGATGCTGTTTGCCTTTTTTGCGAAGGAACTTTCGTTGAAGACATTAGAGGTTAACTATGGGTTCAGTGCATGTTGTGTAAACTGTGGGCAAAAGAAAATTCAGTTTTTTCGTCTGTACTTTGTGATATAGTGCTCTTTCCTTTCTACTGAAAGCTTCAGAAAAAGTCATCATCTTCTCCTGCTCAGTAAGCAACTCTGATTTCAATTCTATCTTTGATCTTTGGAACCAAGATGCCGTCTGAGTATTATTCTGATATTGTGGCCTATTTTAGGCAGGACCCAGAAATTGCAGCACTCCTCTCCAAAGAATTGCTTGAAGGAGTTTTCAAATATGAGCAAAAGCTAATTAAGTTATGGAAGCAAGCAATATCATTCCAGGGATTTGATCCTAGAGTAATTGTGCTAACAATGGCAAGGAACAGACTCATCTACATCAACAATCTAGGAAGGGATGATCTTTCACTGACCATAACTGTGCAATCTGACAAAGGAACCACAGATCTAGTCTACAAGGCTAAATGCACTATGGACGATGACCTCCAACTTTTGTCTCTACTTTTTGGATCTACTTGGACCAAATTGGAAAACAAGTCAACTCCAAAAATGCGTGAAGTACTGGTTATACTGAGAGATAAGTAAAACATTGATACAGAAGTGAGGAAAGCAAGCACTCAGCTGGGTAGTGATGTGATAACTATTCCCAGAATAGTAGGCTGCTTCCCCTGTGTTTCACTCTCTTTCGCTCACTTTGGAGATATAAGATCAATAGTGACATTAGCTTCTGTGGGCATGGTTGAATCTGACACCGTTAGCCGCTGCATCTTAAATGTTTATGTATACGATTTTTGCAAGTAGACTCCATTATTTTTCATTCATGTTATAAAATGAGTTATTTGTAATTTTTCACAATAAAACTTTGTTTTGTACCATAAAATTAGATTTATTTCGTTATTTACCATGGTGCCCATATTACCAGCACAACTCGTAATTTTCTCGAAGAATACTTAGGCATAAGTGTGGTTCCATCCCAGATGCCCCAGGTTCTGAGTCAAAAGGGGAAACGGCAAATTGGTGCTTTAACATCTGCTGAAAGGGGCACTTTGATAACTTGCGTGATAAGTATGAGTGCAGGAGGATCATTCGTTCCACCCATGATTATATTCCCAAGGAAAAGAAGCCATCCGCTTTTAATGAAAGGTGCGCCTCCTGGTGCCATATATGAATGTCACACTTCAGGTTGGATCCAAACAAACTTATTTACAAAGTGGTTTCAACATTTTATCCAACACGTGAAACCTACTGAAGAATCTCCGGTATTGCTTATTGTATATGGCCACACAAGTCATACAAGAAATCTTGAATTGATAGACCTTGCAAGAAAAAATCATGCCTACTTACTGTCAATTCCCCCACATTCCAGCCACAAAATACAACCACTTGATAAATCATTCATGGGACCACTAAAAAAATATGTTTCTGATGAAATAAGATCATGGGTTAGGAACAACTCACGCCCACTACGCCAATATGAAATGATGGAAGTATTTGGACCTGCATATCTACGTACTCAAAGTGGTGAGATAGCTGTCAGTGGTTTTCGTGCTACAGGGTTATATCCTGTAAACAGAAATGTTTTTAAAGATCACGATTTTATTGATATGGATAACGAGCAAGAATATAGACTCGCCAATCAAGAAAATATTAGACCAGAGCCAACCACTTCATCTTTTACTCCTCCTTACACCTTATGGTGTGCCATATTATCCGAAGTTACTCTATGTATTAGCGCTTGCGTCGACATCTCATTCAGTTAAAGAGTTGCTACAAGTTTTGTGTTTGTGTTCTAACGAAAACTTTGAAAGTAAATATTTATACTGATTTTAAAACCATTATACATAATTAATTGCATGATATTAGTCATACTGTATATTGTGGATATACTAAGATTGTATTACAGTATTTTTTTAGCGATTTGAGGTTAAAGTTAATTGTTGGTCGTCTTTTGTTTTCCAATATGGCGAGGGTGGTAATTTGGGCATTTTTTGTGCTGGTATAATGGGCCCCTACTGTAAGGTGCCCATATTACAACCACTAAAAATCAATATTTTGTTTTATTACAGATGCCACGTAAACAACTAACCCCACCCAGGAAAATATCCTGGGATAACAGCGATATGGAACAAGCCATAAAAGCTGTAAGGGAAAATTCCATGGGGGCTAAACGAGCAGCTAAAATATTTTCTGTTCCAAGAACAACTCCTCTTCAAAGGCTTGTTTCTTGTAGCTTACCTCCTGACGAAGCAGTGTGTATCAAATTAGGGAGAAAACCAATCATGCCAGTAGAGCTAGAGAGACAACTCGTGGAATACCTTATTATAATGGAAACCAAGTTCTACGGACTAACTAGACAAGATGTGCGGCGTCTAAATTTTCAATTGTGCGAGAAAAATAGAATAAAACATCCATTTGGTGGCGATGGAGTCACAGGACGTGCGTGGTTTGATCATTTTATGAACCGCCATAAAGATGTTCTGTCTATCCTCAAACCAATGGCTACTTCCTTTTCTCGAGCCAATGGGTTTAATAAAGAGTCTGTGAATGATTTCTTGGATATTATTGAGGCAGAGTTAGAAAAACATTCGTATCCACCAGATCGCATATTCAATGTATATGAAAGTGGCATCTCTGTTGTACAAAGTAAAGTGCCACATGTTTTAGGTCTCAAAGGGAAACACCATACTATTACTGCTATAAGGTTTGACACCCATAGTGAATATAGTACAGGCAATTAACAACTATCCGACCTTTCCTTGGAATGGATTAGCAGCAACTAATTCTTGTTGTTTAAGTTTTAATGTTTTTAAAAAATGTTTTATAATGGTTTTATCTGTTTTGAAATCACATCAACATGATTATATATTTCTTTTTTTAAAATTTAAAAAATTTTTTGATGTAATACGCATGGGTTTGTGCCTGCATATTTGTACACATTTTACTGTTTAAAGAGTAAGTTTTCTTATAAAAAAAAAAAAAAATATTTGTAAATCTGTTAATATCTAGTCATCTATTTATGTTTTTGCTCATTTTTGTTTGTTTCTTATAGGGTTGTGTATTTCTATTTCTGATGAAGACAAAAAATGTCGAAAATTATATAAGCGCTGTTAATTAAATATGATTGGAACTATGTTTTAGTATTTAATTAATTTTTGACCTTTAAAAACCCCTATAAAAGGTATATTAAATATTATCAAGAATAATGGTCATATATATGAATACGTATATATATATATATATTTTTTTTTCTTACAAAATATATATATCTTGATGGAATGTTTCATCACATTCGTTCCATTATATTGGAAAATAGTAGTTTAGGATTGCTTTTGTGGTATAGAGACTTTCTTGGAAAGGGAGTAAATCCACATCATCGGTTGATGACTTATTATGTTAATTTAGGTATTCTTGCTGGTATGGTAATGATTCCATCACTAATCTTATTGCTCATTTGCGAATTTGGATGCTTACGGGCAAAATAAATAAAGAAATTATAGTTTATATTCAATCAAATCCTCAGGTTGACATGTTTCTGTCCTTTCTTATGGCTTTGTTGAGCATTCCTTTATCCTCAACTTTAGGATGCGAATATAGGCGGGTAGCTGGATTTATAAGTCGCAGCACTCCGCACTTTAGGTTTTTTGGTGGGATTGAATGATATATTCGAGTGACTAATGGAATGTTTGACGATGCTCAGTATCTGGTAGTTCGTGGCCTTGAAAAATCGTAAAAAAAACAATATTAAACAAGAATATTATTCGTCAATATGGTCATATACATTAACCAGAATATAATTAAAATTTCCAATGGGAGAAAAACATGGATAAAAGAAGAAGACTTGTGGAAGTACAGGAACCGGAAGGATATCTGCAAATTAATAAGACAAGCAAGAAAGATGCAAGAAGCAAAGGCCAGGTTGGAAGCAAGAAATTTTTTTCTAATTCAATGTAAAATTAATAAGATTTTTCCAAAATTTTTAATTAGTAAATTTGATAAAATGAACAATTTCATACAACCTAATAACCTAAAAAACAGGAAAAGATATGCTAAAATTCTTCAAAATTATAAATATAAATTGTTAGTACTTCTAATTTCCGAATGTTATACTAATTTAAAAAAAAATTCTAATAATATTAAAAAAATCATTCTTCACTTAAAAATAAAATTACAGCAATCTCATTCCAGGGATTTGATCCTAGAGTAATTGTGCTGCTAACAATGGCAAGGAACAGACTCATCTACATCAACAATCTATGAAGGGATGATCCTTCAGTGACCATAACTGTGCAATCTGACAAAGGAACCACAGATCTAGTCTACAAGGCTAAATGCATCATGGACGATGACCTCCAACTTTTGTCTGTACTTTTTGGCAACAGAGGATCAACTTGGACCAAATTGGAAAACAAGTCAACTCCAAAAATGCGTGAAGTACTGGTTATACTGAGAGATAAGTACAACATTGATACAGAAGTGAGCACTCAGCTGGGTAGTGATGTGATAACTATTCCCAGAATAGTAGGCTGCTTCCCCTGTGTTTCACTCTCTTTCGCTCACTTTGGAGATATAAGATCAATAGTGACATTAGCTTCTGTGGGGATGGTTGAATCTGATACCGTTAGCCGCTGCATCTTAAATCCTCTCTTTTGCTGCTGATTGTGCGGGGTGTGAAACACAAGTTTATGTATGCGATTTTTGCAAGTAGACCCCATTATTTTTTACTCTTGTTATAAAATTAGTTATTTGTAATTTTTCACAATAAAACTTTGTTTTGTACCATAAAATTAGATTTATTTCGTTATTTACCATGGTGCCCATATTACCAGCACAACTCGGAATTTTCTCGAAGAGTACTTAGTTTAATTATTTTTTTTAGCTCATTAAGTAGTAGGCCTATGACATAAATAACAACATAATGTGTTAACCAAATGTCACAGTATGCTTTCTTTTAATTTTCAGATTAATTGAAGAGTTATTGTACTTTTTATTGTAAAAAAACAAAATGGGTGCCCGTAATACCAGCTTTGCCTTTATTAGTAAGAGCTCTAATCGTGCGCATGTGCAAACCCCGCCAATCTAAGTTATAGTTTAGTAATAGAGGGAGTAGATTTACTTTGAAGAGTTCAATTACATTATTCTCTATGTTTAGTTTAAAATCATATCTCGACTTGGCAAAGTGTTATTTTGAACAATAGTAACAGTAACAATGAGTGGGTTACTTGAGAAACTAAACGCAATAGCGTTGGTTAAAGAAACGCTGTTTGTGAAAGATATGGTTATTAATAATGAATATAAGATTGTTGGAGCAAAGAAAATTCAAACCAGATATGGGGGACGCATATTATTGGAGTTAGAGGACAAGACGATGTTCCTGCCAGCAAAATTTGCCACTATTGAGGAAGCTGTACTAGAGGGCATGAGCAATTTTTGTGTTGTTAAAACCGGAGAAGTAGGAAATATACCGAAATTAATTTTTCGTCACAGTTCTGAAGACGCTACAGAATTCGTGAGGGAATCTACTGGGATCTTCTGGAACCCCAATTATAAATCCAAACGCGATATAATTCAAAATGTGAAAATATATCTAATTATAATGTATGGATAACTATCTGAATAAATCATTTCAACTAATATAAATAAATATTTATTTTTATGTATTATAATTCATATTTCAGATTAATTAAAATTACATAGTTTGGATCAGTCTACTGGACTGGCAATTATGAATCCGAAAGTGAGGCCGGTAAAATCCCCAAATTGTGACGATATATATCTGATTGTTCTATTTGGTGACCAAAGCAGTGTGTGGTTTGGCGTTATCGTGGCGGAAGACGACGCCTTTCCTGTTCGTCAATTCCGGTCGCTTCTCCGCAACTGCCTGCTTCAATTTATCCAGCTGAGCGCAGTACATCTTGACGTCGATGATCTGACCGTACGAAAGCAGCTCGAAGTACAGGATGCCTCGCCAATCCCACCACACACTTTTTTCGGATGCAAATTCGCTTTGCCGATCGAATGTGACGATTCACCTGGACCGCACCACGACTGCTGGCGTCGGATATTATTGTACACCACCCATTTTTCGTTTCCCGTGACCACCCGTTTGAGAAAGGCCTCCAGCGAGTTCCATTTCAGCAGGGATTCACAGATAATGGTTGCGGTCCAAAATTTTTAATAGTTTTAATCGCTGCGCGACAGTTCTATGGGCGATGTCGAAACGCTTCGCGATTTCCCGCGTCATCAGGTGTCGGCCAACCTTGATTGCGGCCAAGATTTAGTCGTCGTCAGTGGTGTAGGGACGACCAGAGCGGACAGCATCAGTGATGTTCACATTTCCGTAACGAAAGCGCGAGTTACGAGACAGCCTCAATGTTAATATAAAATAATAATAATATAAATAATGATTAATAAAATGAATAGCTGTAATAATAATCTACATATATTATATTTATGTATCTCAATGTTAATATGTAATTTCTATATTATGAATTTCACTTACATTCGAAAGTAAATATTTCTTACAGATATTATCAGTAACATATTTGTATATTTCAATGTCCAAATATTCTGAACTGCAAAACAAGAACTTTGCCTTAAAACAAATAAATATTCTGGAATGCATACTTATTTGTTTTAGGGCAAAATTTTTTAGGAATGTTCGGTACATTTCCAAATTGTAATGACTAATGCCAGATAGACAATATAAAAGCATCGTCTCGGCATTTGTCAATCAGTCTTTTGCTACATATGTTATTATGTTCAACGTTGCTCTGTAATTTTGTTGGTTAAATAAAATATATTTTTTTTATTATTTGTTTCTTATACGAAACATAATTCGCGCAAACCAACGTTGGCAAGTGTCAGCGCTTATGGTCGAGTCCCCATACACGCTACATATCTCACGTTGTGCGTCCGTCGCTTTTTATCCATTCCAGAAGTAAAACAGAAAAATATGCCGAAAATACACTTTTTGATCGTCCATTTTCAACAAATTGCACGCACACAAAACACGTCCAAACACAATAAAGTCTCTGGAAAAATGTATTGTATTGTCTAATCTGTCAAGGGGTATGCGACAACTCGCGGTTCGGGTAATGCATGCTATTTTTTTCAACAGACAAAAGCCACCTACCGAAAAAACCGCAGATTTTAATGAACGACCCAATATACTAATTTATTTTTTACTAATGTAATCAAAAAATGTTGATCTCAATTTTTACATATAAATTTAAAAAGAAATAATTATTTAATTAAAATTACATATTTGCAATGTATATCTTATTATTAAATTAAGGATTAAATAAATATATTACGTCGGTTATACAAACCATGACTTTATATGGTCTATTTGTAGTCTAGGTCTGAACCCAAGATTACAAATTGATAACCGACCCCACGCATATCAGTTCGGAGCTGTAAGAGTCTCAGCCCCTGCCTTCGCCTTTACCTGTTCAAGATCTGTATGGACCTGTTCGAGATCTGTTCAAAAGCTGTTTGGACCTGTTCAAGACCTGTTCAAAAGCTGTTTGTACCTGTTTAAGACCTGTTCGAACCTGTTTAAGATCTGTTCAAGAGCTGTTCAATAGCTGTTCGAATCTGTTTGGACCAGTCTACTGGACTGGCAATTATAAATCCGAAAGTGAGGCCGGTAAAATCCCCAAATTGTGACGATTTACAGTAGTGTGAAAATGAACCGCAACACTACCTCGGATTTAACCAAATATTGCTTTTCTTGGAAAGGGATTATCATTGATTGACTCACATATTAATCTTATTACTTGTGTTGATTTACTACCCTATCCACATAGAAACTATCGAAAATTAAAATTATTTCAGTTTGTTTCTGTTAGTGATACAGTGAACATCATAATAATGGCAAATTATAAGTTATTGTTAAATGAACAAAAAGCTGTTGTTTTAGCTTTAAGAAAACTGAAATTATCGAGTGATAAGCACTCGAATCAAGTGTAGTCCGTCAACAGTAAGACATTTCTTGAAGAAATTTGAGGAAACTGGCTCCACTGAAAATAAAAGACGTGGTGGTCGACAAAAAAACAACTTCAAGAGATGATCGTGTGCTGGAGCGACATTGCCTGCAGAATAGAGCCGGGACATCGACAGAATAGTGTGGTGAGTGGAATCGAGCAACAGGAGTCACAGTTTGTGCGTCTACTGTGAAACGTCGCCTTAAAAAAATGGATTTAACCCTTATTCTGTATTTTGGGCAATTATTGCCCAAAATACATGTTGGCATCTAAAAAACTCGCGCAAATCTTATTGTATGTATCTGAAACTTCTTAACAATTACTTTTTTGACCAAAATAAGCAATATGCAGAAAAATTAGTTCTGGGGTCCTTCAGGGAGGGTTTTAGAGGAAAAGAAACGAATTCTGTATTTTGGGCATTTTTTGCCCAATGCAATTTTTTAATTGTCGTTACAAAAAAAATTGACCGTTACTTTTTGTTTCATTGTTTTTATTATCACCAGAAAAAATATTCGTAAACCCCCCCCAAAAAGAAGCAATTAGTAAAACGTATTGAAGTTAGTGGTCATATCTACAATTGCTTCCACTTTTTTTTTTGATTTGGTCCATTATTGTAAAAGTGCGCGAATTTTTATTCATTATTGTGTTGATTATTTTTTCAAATTAGTTTTATTGTTGAAATACTATAAATACTAAATATTACTTTGGTTGTCAGTGCTTTGTTAGTTTGTAAAAAAAAAAAACAATTATGTCACGAGCAATACGTCAAGATGAAATAGAAAAAATTCTCAATGAATCTGATGACGACGATTATGCCATGGATTACGCAAGCGGTGATGAAGATATTGAAATTTTGTCCGATAATCTATCCGAAATAGATATCAACATCAACGATGGGGAAAGTGTTTGCTCCGACCAGGAAACAGCTACAACTTCAAACATGAATGAAGAAGAAGCGATTTCTTGTTATCTTTCAAAAGATTCAAAATTATCATGGTATGATAAACCCAATCAAACATATTTGGGGCGGAAAAGCCGAAAAAATGTTTTGTGTACTACCCCTGGTCCAACTCACTACGCCGTTGCACTAACTACTGACATCTTGTCTTCTTTTGAACTCTTTATCACTACAGAGATGCAAAAGTTAATTCTACATATGACTAACATTGAAGGTTAGTACTAATTATTATTATAAACATGGGTTTTCTATTTGTTTTCTGCGAATACGTATTTTTACATATATATTTTTTTACTGTTTCAGGAGCTAGAGTTTTTGGCGATACTTGGAAAGACATAAATTACACATCGCTGAAGGTTTATTTTGGATTAGTCCTATTAGCAGGTGTGTATCGGTCTTGTGGCGAAGCTTTAGAATGTTTATGGGACGATTTGAAAGGTAGACCTATCTTCAAAGCTACTATGCCATTGCGGAAATTTCAAAATATAAGTCGTGTGTTGCGTTTTGACGACCGATCCGATAGGGAAGAACGACGTGCGCTGGACAAGCTGGCACCGATTAGAGTTTTATGGGACAAATGGGCTGCAAATATGCAAACATTATACAATCCTAATGAATGCGTAACTGTTGATGAACAGTTGGTAGCTTTCCGCGGAAGATGCCCATTCAAACAGTATATTCCGTCAAAACCGGCAAAATATGGAATAAAAATTTAGGCCCTCTGTGATTCTACCACTAACTATGCCTGGGCTCTTCAGGTATATACAGGCAAAGACCGAAATTGCAAAGCTGAAAAAAATCAAGGTATACGTGTAGTATTGGATTTAGCAGTTGGTCTCAAAGGTAGGAACGTAACTTGCGATAATTTTTTCACATCGTATGATCTTGGTGTTCAGCTTTTGAAAAGAAAAATGACTATGGTTGGAACCGTCCGTAAGAATAAAATATTTTTACCGCAACACATATTGGATATGAAACGAAAACCGCCACTTTTTTCTGAATTTCTATTTGAACATCAAAATAAAACAACATTAGTTGCATATGTGCCAAAAAAAAATCGCTGTGTCTATCTTCTAAGTACATTACACCACGACACCAAAATTGGAGAAAGCCCTCTGAAAAAGCCTGAAATCATTGAATTTTACAATGCGACCAAGGCCGGAGTTGATACTTTGGACCAATTGGTTGGAACTTATAGTTGTAAGCGAAAGACCAATAGATGGCCTATGGCTCTTTTCAGCAATATGCTTGACATTTCTGCCTATAATGCCTACGTGATTTGGACTTTAATAAATCCAGAATGGAATAAGAAAAAACATTTCCGGCGTAGACTTTATCTAGAGCAATTGGGGCTAGATCTAGTTCATGATGAAATCCAACAGCGAACATCCCAGCCACATAGCTCAAAGGCCAAAGAGGTTGTACACATTATATAGCCTCAATATAAACAAAATTTAAAGAGAGCACGTTGTCACATGTGCCCAAACCTATCTAATAGCACTAAATATGCTACAAAATGTACTTCGTGTAATTTATTTATATGCAAAACGCATTCATTTACTGAAATAACTTGTAAAAACTGTAAATAAAAAAAATAAAATTGTGTTGGGCAAAATTTACCCAAAAGACAGAATGTGTAATTTTTTTTGTTACAGGATAAGGGTTAAATGCGTACCGTCCTCGCAAAAAGCCTGTTTTGACTAAAAAAATGATGCAAACTCGGCTTCAGTGGGCTCGAGATCACCAAAATTGGACAGAAGACGAGTGGATTAAGGTGATTTTTTCAGACGAATCGAAATTTAATGTCTGTGGCACCGACGGAATCCAATATGTACGAAGAAGAAAAGGTGAAGAATTAAAAGACAGTTGTTTGAAAAAAACAATGAAGTTTCCCGCGAGTGTAATGGTGTGGGGGTGTTTTTCAAGCAAGGGTGTAGGTCCACTTCACATTATAACTGGAACTTTAAAGGCACAGGACTATATTAGAATATTAAGTGAATGTTTAGTGCCAACGATAGAAAGACAATTTCTAATGCTAACTGCATATTTCAAGATGATTCTGCACCCTGCCATCGTGCAAAAACCGTATGTATTTAATGTTTTTATCTTTTTTTGTGTTTGTTCTGTTATTTAGAATCATTTTAAAACGTTAAATTATTTCAGGTGAATAAATTTCTGCAAGAGAATAAAATTCATTGTCTGGAATGGCCAGGAAATAGTCCGGATTTGAATCCTATAGAAAATTGCTGGTATATAATATCAAGAAAAATATCGAAAAATAAACCAAAAAATAAAGAAGAACTAACCCAAACTCTGATCAGAGTCTGGACAGAGGAGTTAGGTTTAGATTATTTACAAAATCTGATAAATTCTATGCCAAGCCGTGTACAGGCTGTGATCAAGTCAAAAGGGGGGGCAACAAAATATGAATATATTTTATTTTTATGAAAAATAAAGATTATTTGTTCCTAAGACGAAATACTTGTTTTATTTTAATCCTACTTTCAATTTTCAAAAGTCAAAACTTAACTGTTCTTATTGCCTGAATCATGTAAAAACGGTATTATATTTTTCCTGAATTATTAAAGTTTCAGTAAAACGTTCAATGAATCAAAATCGATTAAGTTATGCTTCTTAAATATCTAAAATAATAAATTTATATTATATTTTCCATTAAAGTTCAAAAGGAAAGCAATAACCTATTATTGAATATCTTTAAATTTATATGTGTTGCGGTTCATTTTCACACTACTGTATATCTGATTGTAATGTAACATTATTTAATTAAATAAATCGTTTTTATTAATATACATATTATAAATATAATACAATTTGAGAGTTTTATTTATTCATATTACAGATTTTCTTAATGCATTCTATCAATTATTAATCCAAAAGTGAGGACGCACAAAATCTCCAAACTAAATAAATAGTTAATAGAAACGATTTATTTAATTAAATAATTTTACATTATAATCAGATATATATCGTCACAATTTGGGGATTTTACCGGCCTCACTTTCGGATTTATAATTGCTAGTCCAGTAGACTGATCCAAACTATGTATGTAATTTTAATTAATCTGAAATATGAATTATAATACATAAAAATAAATATTAATTGATATTAGTTGAAATGATTTATTCAGATAGTTATACATACATTATAATTAGATATATTTTCACATTTTGAATTATATCGCGTTTGGATTTATAATTGGGGTTTCAGAAGATCCCAGTAGATTCCCTCACGAATTCTGTAGCGTCTTCAGAACTGTGACGAAAAATTAATTTCGGTATATTTCCTACTTCTCCGGTTTTAACAACGCAAAAATTTCTCATGCCCTCTAGTACAGCTTCCTCAATAGTGACAAATTTTGCTGGCAGGAACATCGTCTTGTCCTCTAACTCCAATAATATGCGTCCCCCATATCTGGTTTGAATTTTCTTTGCTCCAACAATCTTATATTCATTATTAACAACCATATCTTTCACAAACAGCGTTTCTTTAACCAACGTTATTGCGTTTAGTTTCTCAAGTAACCCACTCATTGTTACTGTTACTATTGTTCAAAATAACACTTTGCCAAGTCGAGATATGATTTTAAACTAAACATAGAGAATAATGTAATTGAACTCTTCAAAGTAAATCTACTCCCTCTATTACTAAACTATAACTTAGGTTTGGGGGGTTTGCACATGCGCACAATTAGAGCTCTTACTCAAACAAGTAAACATGAATTGATGAATATTCTAGAAAATTGTGAAACGCTAACCTAACAAATTTCTTATCACAACGATAATGTAAACACTGTGTGGAAGTTTAATTGTGCGCACGCGCATCCTGATCTGGCGTACCCAGGTGATATTATAGGAAATTGTGCTCAGCACGCAATTTTTTACCATTTATTCTAGAATGTTGCGCAAATTAATTAAGTTAATTGATAAATCGAACTCGGAGCGGATTAAGAGTCAGTTGTTAAAAAAATTAATAACATTAGATCAACATATAAAAAAGAACACAAGAAAGTCACTGATTTTATGAAGTCAGTGGTAGGAGCCTCAGAAGTATTTTTATTCATGATAATTAATTATTCTACTAACGTAGTTGTGTAAATGAAATTGTTCCTGTTTTTTTTCCACCATATTTCAACTAGTAAGTATAATTATTATTTTTTTAGAATTATAAATACTATTAATTCTCTATATTTTTCAGAATGGATTCAGAGTGTTATATCGTATCGGAGAGTAAAGGAACGCAAACGGAATCCAATGCTCCGATAGCGGGTAATAGGGATACTCGTAGTTGCAATTGCAAATGCTCTTGCAAAAAACCAGCAGATTCAGTCATTCAAACAACGGTTACACAAAAAAATATATATCAGCACAAAATAGGAATTAAAGATTTTTTTAAATGGGATATGCCGAAATAGGTTAGTTGTTAGCCTTGTGAAAATTAATGATATTACAATTTAGTTTAAATTTTTAAAGATATAAATATTGGTTTGTTCATTAAGTTCTGCGTTTTTTTTGCCCTAAATTGAAACTTAAATCTATTGTACTTAAACATCCATCTTGATTGACCACCTCCTCGAGATCTGTTCAAAAGCTGTTTGAACCTGTTCAAAGACCTGTTCGAGACCTGTTCAAAAGCTGTTTGAACCAGTTTAAGATCTGTTCAAGAGCTGTTCAATAGCTGTTCGAATCTGTTTGGACCAGTCTACTGGACTGCCAATTATGAATCCGAAAGTGAGGCCGGTAAAATCCCCAAATTGTGACGATTTATATCTCATTGTAATGTAACATTATTTAATTAAATAAATCGTTTCTATTAATATATATATTATAAATATAATACAATTTGAGAGTTTTATTTATTCATATTACAGATTTTCTTAATGCATTCTATTTATTAATCCAAAAGTGAGGACGCACAAAATCTCCAAACTAAATAAATAATTAATAGAAACGATTTATTTAATTAAACAATTTTACATTACAATCAGATATATATTGTCACAATTTAGGGATTTTACCGGCCTCACTTTATGTGCCAAAATTTTGGTATTGCCATTTACTGCATAATTTTCTAGATGACCAAGAGGTGTCAAGGGAACAATTGTTAACCACTTTATATTTGCACCGCCCCACGCCAGATACATGCTATCATCCACCGCCAAGTGGTAAGAGAATACCCACCATGGACTGCCCTGGGAGTGGTTATATTCGTCAAGATAAGAAAACAATTAGTGCATTAAGCACAATTCACAACTCGTTGTCGTGTATAGTAAAATCAAAAAAAGGTGGCGAAGTAATAAAACCTCAGTTGATATGTGACTACAATCATATAATGGGTGGCGTGGACAGGGCTGATCAAGAACTTTCTTATTACAAAATCAGTAGGAAACAGCAAAATAAGTATTACAAGAAAGTGTTTCGGCATCTCATCGATCAGTCTGTATTTAATGCATTTATTATTTTCCAAAAAGTTACGAACAACACTAAAAAAACTTTTTTGGAATTTAGAATGGAGATTATTGAAGAGATTTTTGAAAAATATCTAGAAACCGTACCCCGGCAAGTACACGGAGATAGAAATACAACAAGATTGATAGAGAGGCACTTCATATCCCACATTCTTCCAAATCAAATCAAAAACTTTTTAAAATTTTTTAGCTTTGTGGCGCTGATGCCTAACGTCCCCCTTTGGTGCCACAATTTCGAAACCTTTAATGTAAAGACTACATGTACTTAGCTTTAAGATTTCTTTTTCTTTAAACACTAAAGAATTTATTTAATTTCTTTTATTCTTTACAATAAACTTATTTTTATTTAAAACTATCTTTCTCTACTTTTAATTTTCTTCTTCCAGTCTCTCTCTATGTAATGTAAGTGGGTATTACACGACTGTATTACAGTCCGGACCTTACGTCAAAGCTAGCGCTATAAAATTTACTCTGCTTTATTTTTCGGCTTTACAATTAATTAGGTACTTTAATATTTTTAATATATTTTTTCTTTCTTCTAACTTATCTTGCGGTAGAGTCTTGAGCTTCCCTCGGGTAACTTATTTTAGTGTCTGAAAAATTCTCTAGACTGGTAGCAGAATTACTTAGCCGATACCTTTTTTTCTTTATGCTACCCAGTCATCCGTTCTCTTCTCTTTAACCATACATTTTCCCACATTTTTATTGAAACATCACTTATTTATGTTATTAGCTGTAGTTGTAAAAGGAAACCACCACCACAAAAAGAAAAAAGTAGAGACGGTGCAATACTATTATATTTTTCTGTACAATAATAGAGTTGACCATAATTGTTTTTTGTCTTTCTTAGAACCAAACACACAAATCAAAAATATGGATACCCTTAACAGTATAAGTATTGAATTTAGAAAGGCTGTGTCCATAAGGACACTCAAAATCAATTACTACTACGAAATCATAGAATTTAATTTTAGATTGCAGAAAAATTCATTTTTTTATTTTTTACAATACAAATAAATTCATACATAATATCACAGTTATAAATACATTAACATAATAATAAAACATAAATATTATGGTAAGTTAATTTCATCAAAATGAATTTTAAAAAATCACTATGAGTTAGTAAACGCAAATATTTAATGTTTAATAGTTAATACGCATGCTGTTCATTATTGTAGAAAATTTTGGAAACAAATAATTACAGATACTACAATTGTTAAATTGTACTTTTTATGAGATTTTTTGAAATTATACTGTATGTTTTATTAGAAGGGTTTATTGTACACAATTTTATGACTGGGCAGTGCAAATTTATGATTCTACCTAATATATCATAAAATGTTTGCCAAATGTATATTTCGTTTGATAATTTTAAGATGTAAAAAACATCTGTGTTTTATGGACGCCTGAGTTATGACAAAAATTCAAATAATGCACTGAAGTAGCGCTCGCTCAGCAGGTCAAACGCATTCGTACTAGAATCATTACGGTGTCGAATGATGTTTAAGCGGGACATTTGAATTTTTGAGCGGGACGCGGGACAAGCTATCCTGTAGCGGGACTGTCCCGCTCCAGGCGGGACGTCTGGCAACCCTGATGTTTATAGACTAATACTATGGATAATGTAACATGATTTATTATATTTTAGAGCGACGAAATGCAGTTTTAGGTAATGAATATCTTGACGAATATTTAACAGAAAAAAGTGATGATAATAATGTATCAAATTCAAAGAGTACTTTAGAACCTGAAACATCAAATGTAAAGCAATGTTCAAAATCTACAGCAAAAGTTGATGTGACTGATATTGGTAAGAAAAATAATTCATTTTACATGTATATAAAATAGTACTTTTGTAATCTATGTATATTATAATATTTGTAATAAGTATTATTATGTAAAATTAATCAATTAATTTTTAGATATGCCGAAATTTTTTTTTAAAAAGGGCAATAAACAAGAAAATAGTGAAGAAAAGGAGCTAAAATTAGAAAGAATTCGTCGAATTATCCAACACGAGGAAAAATTAGCTGATGTAAAATTTCAACATGAGATAAAAAAAACAAAACATCGAAATAGAACATCTTGATGAAAAAAATTCTTTAGAAATTCGAGCAGTGACTGCCTCTGTAGCTCTCGCTGAATTACTTTTACAAGAAGCAAGCAACAAATACGAATAAAACAACAAACTTACCTGCCTATCTTTTGAGTCTACGAGATTATCATTTTTTTGATTCCATTAAAACTAGTTACAATTTTAAGTATTAAGTTATAAAAAAAAATATTTAAATAATTATAAAATTTTTAATTATTTATTATTAATAATGTGTTATTTATTCAAAGTGTTCTTCAATGTAATTTTTTAATACAATAAGAAAATCATAAGGTTTATGATTAGTATATGTATCAATAAGAAAACAATAAATATTTTTATACACTGTATTTAATTGTATGAAAATTCATTATAAATTTACAATAATACCAAAAAATTAATTAACCAAACATACGAGCAACCAATGCTTCACCTACCGCAAACCCATCTGCGTTATTTACATTCTGAAAATCAAGATTATCTTCCAAAACAACATTGAATATCAAAGACATGTTGTGTAACATAGCACATGCTACAACGATTGTTTCCACACTCCAAATGTACGTTCAACAATTATTCTTGTTCTAATTTGTATCGCGTTAAATCTACAATAAAATAAATTCATAATAATCATGTCCAATCTATGGACACCAATGGAATAATAATCATTGATAAAAAATAATAAAGACAATACTTACGCAATTTTATCATCCGTTTCTTCAAACAAGGATGTCATCTATCTCCAACAAGAATACCATCCAGTTGTCATTTCATGTAGTGCATGTATATTATAGAATGGTGTCTAAAGATTATAACTATCAATGCTAATTACTAGTTTTGTGTTATCGTTAAAGTTTTTTAGATCAGGAAGCACTTAAGTAAGAGACAAGTGTACCGAAAATGAGAATGGCGTCGCCATCGGGTGTTAACACCACGATTGTGACGTTTTGGACCATAGTTGTGGTTGTAGTTATGGAATCTTTCTTTCAATTCAAGGGGTTTTGAATAGCAGCAATGTTTTCCTTATACTTCATTGAAACTGCTTTGATAAGCTTCTCAAAAACCGAAACCAAGAAGACTTGGTATACGTTGGAATTTATTCTAACAGCATGCCAAATGTCGATGATACCACCAATAATGATCATTCTAATAACATGGGAATGCGGATCCCTTAAATGGGAAGATTGCAAAACCGGAGAAGTAGTTGAACTAGTCAACAAAATGGTAGATGAAACAATCCTTCCAATGGCAACACCATTGGTGGGTGAGAATAATGCACATGACATAATTGCCTACTTTAGACGTGACCCCACTATAGCTACTGCCATCACCGAGGAGGATTTTGTGAGCTTCTTTGATTGCAAAGAGGACACAATCAGGCTATGGGTGCAAGCTCTAGCATATCAGGGGTTTGATCCTAAGATTATCTTCAAACAGATGATTGAGAATAGGAAGAAATATGTGGATCAGTTTCAGAGAGCCCCAGAATTGATCACTATAATGGAGGGAGATGATAAGGGGGTGGGGCCCTCAAGTACAATCCACTATGTGCCACGAATGAGGATGGTAAAATGATATCAATCCTCTTCGGTAACCGAGGGTCCACCTGGACTAAGCTGGAGTTTAAGTCCTCTCCAAATATAAGAGAAGTGCTCAATGTGCTTAGGGCCAAATTCAACTTAGACACTGAGGTGAGATCCCTTAAATGGGGAGATTGCAAAACTGGAGAAGTAGTTGAACTAGTCAACAAAATGGTAGATGAAACAATCCTTCCAATGACAACACCATTGGTGGGTGAGAATAATGCACATGACTGGTTAGACTGGATAGTGGAATGGACAGGGAAGAAAAACTGGGACTTGTTGTTTGGATCCAGAGGAGGAAAGAGTACCATGAGATGTCAAGTGGTATGGGAGATGATCAAAGATGTGGTGGTAAAAATCCCAGGACTTGGTTTATGGACCAGCACAGACACAACACCAGAAGGATTTATGAATGTCTTCATCAGGAAGATAGACAAAGCGGCAGTGGAGAACTCACCGTACTTCGTGCGATTGCAGGAAGTGTACAATGGCCTGCCTCACACCCAAAAATGACATTGAAAATTATCTGCTAAAATATGGAATTGTATCTATGAGGGATTTGATTCAAGCCCAGAAAAACTCTACAAAACTATACGCATCAGAAATGGACCTAATATTAGATCAAGTAATGAGTAGTACTCCGGATGATAGACTACGAGCTTCCGTATGAGAAGCGTACATGTTTATTCGAATCGCGGATTTGTTCTGGTGTTTCGCAATAATGAAGTTCGGTACAGTATTTCATAAAATGCCATCTGTTTTTATGGCAGATCTCTGGTGGGACCATCTCATTTATATAAAACCACCCTGTGCTGTTGATATCTATAATAAAGCGCAATCGAAAGATTTGATAAACATAGGTAATAGACTAAAGAGAATTTACACAACATTTGACTCACTGCAAACAAAATTCTTGGGATCTAATCCTACAATAGTAGCAGGTGATAGATTTAGAGCCATTATAGATATTGGAAAACGACGTCTAGATGCTACCAAATCTAGATGTTTCAGAGAAAGCTTGATCTAGGTAAAAAAGTTAGGTCCAGTGATGGTACATTATTACTGAATGTCTGCAAGAACACTATGCAGAGTGATGAGGCCTATTGTTGTAGCTACTAGTTCTACTGAAAATCAAGATCAAGACTATTGGACCGGTGACGATGACGACCACGAGCTTCCGTATGAGAATCGTGCATGTTTATTCGAATCGCGGATTTGTTCTGGTGTAATCGTAAACAATGTTAATGTAAAGATCCTTGTCTTTTTCTCAGGATGGCTTACATGACGTTTCGACATGAAATCACACAATGTTTACGCGACAATATAGCGGTGAAATGTAACTGTGAGCTGACGTGCAACTTCTATTTGAAAAAGAGAGAGAAGAAAATTCTCTCTCTGACATTTTATAATAAAAATTAATATTATCAGCAGAGGGGCCGATTTAATTACTCTCATAATCAATAGTTATATTTTCTTTTGTCATCATGTCTAATATGCTTAATTGGAAGTCTAGAGTTGCAAAGAAAAAAAAACCTCGAGAAACCCAAGAGAAAAACAAGAAAAAACTCTGATTTGTGTTCAACATATATAATTGTTTATCTAATAAATTAGATAGTCTCGATGTACGGTAAAGAACAATTAAACATATTACGCACTTTGTTAAGAAGCTCTTCGTCCTGTCTCATAATGGTAAAGGTTAGTTCCGCTAGCACTGGACAACTACTAAGGAAGGCTACGGGATTTATCGTTTCCCAAAGGAAGATCGAAAGTGGGTTCAAGGTGGATGTATTAGTAGACCATCAGGGCTATAAGGGTATGTTCGATGACGATGCGTTCGGTACCCAGTGTTACAACATATTTGTCCGCCTTAATAACGACAAATTTCTAAATCTAATTAAAAAGTTTTAGGACTGAATTATCAATGTGATACTGATGATGATGGCGATTATTTCACAAACAGAGCGATAGGAATAAAGAGAATTGTGGTGAAAACATTAAAATTTACAGATTATAAAACAGTTCTCTTTAACAACTCTTTTGTGTATAAAAGACAAAAACTTTTGATAAGTAAAAACACATAATGTATGCAAATGCCATATCATCAGAGGTAGTTTGATGTATTCATGAGCATATCGAATAATTTCCTACACATGTTGCTCACTATGTAGACAAGGAAAAAAAGGACCTTGATTCTAGCCTTTCTGTCAAAACTTTGTACGAGCATATGTATAAACATAAACGACATTAAAATGTTCTTTACACATTTGTTACTTTGTCAGAAATCGCCATAAGAAATATCGCCATAACAGAAAGATATGGTTATCGATCGTGAAATAAAATCATTGGAGCTAAGAGGATTCAAATAAAATATGGGGAACGCATTATGAACAAGAGCCTTTCTAATTCAAAAACATTTTTGTTTTCTCTATAGAATTTTACCGGGTATTTAGTATAATCAGATTAAGAAAAATCCTGAACGCGTTCCAAACTGATTAGAGTTTAGACATTATCTCAACATACGGTTGCATTGAATGTACTGAGGTAGCAAAGATAGGAATTTCAATTAGGAATCTTACTTCACACAATTCAAAAGAGCTCAAATTGTACCATAATACCAACTTGTTTATTTTGTCAGAAATGGCTTTAAGAAATATCTGTAACAGGAAGATATGGTTATCGATCATGAATATAAAATCATTAGAGCTAAGAGAATTCAAATAAAATATGGGAAACGTATTACGAATAAGAGTATGTTCCTGGTCGCAAAATTTGCAACCGTGGAGGAAACTGAATTCAAAGGGATGAGTAAATTTTGTATTGTTAACACTGGATATACCGGAAACATGACGAAATTAATTTTTCGTCTGGCTTCTGAAGAGTCTACAAACTATAATTTTTAAGACAAACAACAAAAGAGGTACCGCCACATATGGGGGTAAGCATGATATTAACATTACCAAATCCCCCTTAGAGCTTGAAACAATCTGCATGAGCATACTCAATAGTACAAAGCAGAACACTATTCATATATTTCGAGTTTGAACAAAACGACATCTGTCAGATCTGCTTGATCAATCAAATTATTTTGATACGAAGAAAAAAGAAAAAAGAAACAACAACCCGTGAATAGTTCGACAATGTTATAAAATAATAAATAACATTATACCATATTTTATATTTATATTTTTTAAATTTCATGCATTCCACTACTACGGTAGAATTGCAGAGGAATTGGGAGATCAACATGTGGTACCACGTACTTTTTTTAGTAACGCTGAGTGTAATAAACCTTACAGCACATTGTGATTATACCCTTTTCATCAATTCTGAGTTTCAACTGTGCCAGAATGATTCATGCAATACAAAATTTTCAAGTATAATAACTGCATCATTAAACAGTCAGATCTGCTTGATCAATCAAATTATTTTGATACGAAGAAAAAGGAAAGAAGAAACAACAACCCGTGAATAGTTAGACAATGTTATGAAATAATAAATAACATTATACATATTTTATATTTATATTTTTTAAATTTCATGTACTCCACTACTACGGTAGAATTGCAGAGGAATTGGGAGATCAACATGTGGTACCACGTACTTTTTTTAGTAACGCTGAGTGTAATAAACATTACAGCACGTTGTGATTACACACTTTTCATCAATTCAGAGTTTCAACTGTGCGAGAATGACTCATGTAAAACAAAATTCTCAAGCATAACTGCATCATTAAACAGTCAGATCTGCTTGATCAATCAAATTATTTTGATATAGTAGGGGAGCCCAAGCGGGGATTTCGGGATTTACTAAAGCGCGGCAGATTAATATACAGGACGATACCTTGTATCCGGTTAAGTACCTCCACCAAATATGAACCCCATATATAAGGCCGCCCGTGAAGGATAAAGGATCAGATTAGTAAAAAAAAATTGATCATTAGAAATTCTCAAGCGCGTCAGATTAAGGTAAGGTGAGTTAATTACATGCTAAAAAGTGTATATTCCACTAATCTGACAATTTGAGAGTGACGTAAAGAAAGGGGAGGGCAGCAAAGTTGTAAAAAAAAAAACGTCATCTCGACATTCTCGAGCGTAGCCAAATTTTTTTTTATTTTGAAGGAAATAATTGAAGGATAACGAAAAATATATAATCTGACGATTTCCGCAAGCCGAAATAATAAAAAATCGTCGATAAAGTTTAATGCGTGCAGCTGGGTGATACCTATATTTCCCTCTCCGCGTTTCTACTCCTCTCTCACTTTTTCTCTATCTATTACTCTCTCACTCCGTCCCCACTCTGGATTTTATTGCCACGACGCCATCACAGCTGATCACAGAGACTCGTTCGTGGCGTATTATTTATCAATGTGTTTCCAACGTTTCGACTTATTTTGTTAATTTAATATTAGTAATGTGAATTGAAGTTTATAAACATTTAATATGAGTGATATTAGTTTAAAGTGCGTATTTTGTGGTGAAACAAATTTACAAAAAACAATTAAATTTACAAAAAACAATTAAATTTACATTAGAAACATTAAAAAAATGTATAAGTATTTTAGAATATCGTCGGAGCAAACCGGTTCTTCGAAAATCTCGAACAACGTACGATAATCTCGAACTGTCGATAGATTCTTCATTAAATAAAGTATATCACGCACAGTGCTATAAATTATTTACAGCAATTAAAATACCGCCAGAGGTTCAATATTTACAAGAGCAAAGTGTAGTGGAACGTGACAATGCATCGGAAGTTTCCGGAAATAGCTCCGAAATACATGCTGTTTCTGGAGAGCCTGTAATACTGCAGGTTCTCGAAGAGTGTTAGATCTGTTAAATGTCGTTTGTCTATTCTCTAATACTGCCGATACTGTATTCTGCTCATCACGCAATCTTCTCTCTACCTCATCCCTGAAAAATTGGACGGTATTGGTCCCTCTTTCTCTTCCTCTTGATGTTGATGGAGTAGTAATTTGGTCTAGTGTTACTGGTGCCTCTTGGTTTTCCTCTACTGTCTGAGTTGCCGTCGTTTCGTTAATTTGTGGGTCCGTCATGTCTGTATTGTTAATATTAGTCGGTGGTGTCCGTTGCATACTTTCCTCTAGCCCAATTTCGCTAACTCTTCCAAATTCCCCCTGATTAACTATAATATTGACACTAGTGCTTGAAAGTATATTAGTACTTCCCTACTCTAGCGTACTCAAAGATAGTGGGTACGTAGGATCTAATCCTGCCCGTCTGCGACTTCTCCTAAATTCTATATTCTCTATTTCGTCAGTATTTGACATTAATTTTGTATATATGTAGGTCAAAAAGATTGAGCCTATCTAATACCTAAGCTGGCGCCTCCACCAAAGTAAAATGTGTAAAGACTTATAAAGTGCATTATGGGTACTCAGATCGATCAATCCGGCTCGCAGGCAGGTGAAGGGATTTTAGCTTTAAAAGAAGAAACTGTAACACTAGAGATTAACAGAAGCATCGGGAATGTGCGCATATATATGCTTGACAATATCTATATATCTAATATATTGGTGATGATATCAGTGACTGGTTAAAAATTCCATCAATGACGCGATACATAACAAGAGCTTTCTCAGCGATGATTAACCCAAATTTATACTTATTTGGCAGCTCCTTGATGCAGGACTTCATAGAACAATCGACCTATGCATTGCCATACTTACTGATTGCTCAACTTTTCTTACCCCCGTCATCTTTACAGTATAGTGTGCGTATTAATATAAATAACGCAATTGCAAAATACATATTGTTATACAAGGTACCTTTGAACATGAGGAACATATTCATTGATATACCCGCTGATGATGATGTAATTAGATGGTCTACGATAACTGAGGATTACTTAGCTATATTGTATCTAAATTATAGACAGGCATTACTAACTAGATGTGGAAATTCAGGAAAGTCTGCTTACCATGGCATGGAGCACTACTTTAACAACGTTGCGCCAGGAGTAATTGCAAATACTTTTCGCATACGGCATGATGACCGTGATATTGATGTACAAATATCAACATGCGTGCCATATTTAAATGGCCCGCAATCCTACAACTATACTACTGATGATAGGTATTTGGATTCAAGAAGAGAGCTCTTTGGTTTAGATTCGTCACTAATACTACCTACCACTTATCAGCAAGGGATACCCAATATGTTATATTATAGCAATAAGTTACGTGCTTTAAGGGATCTTATGACCACTAATAGTATACCAGTACCAACTTATCCAAGTGAGATTACGATTGGAAATATTATAACTGCAATGACATCACCAGGGACTGAAAGGATGCGTCAGGTATATATTAGATATTATGAAAATATAGCTAAATTTTCGTTATCTCCAGTATGTGATTCTTTCGTACGAACTGAAATGAGAGATGATTTGAAAGAATTTATCAGTATACCGTATAGCTGGCGCCTCCACCAAAGTAAAATGTGTAAAGACTTATAAAGTGCATTATGGGTACTCAGATCGATCAATCCGGCTCGCAGGCAGGTGAAGGGATTTTAGCTTTAAAAGAAGAAACTGTAACACTAGAGATTAACAGAAGCATCGGGAATGTGCGCATATATATGCTTGACAATATCCAATCCTACTCAGTAATAACCCGAGCAGTGACGAAAGATAAGGAAGTTTCAAGGATACCAGTACCGGTACATTTCTTAGACGCTTCAGATTTACCACGTATGTACAGTTTTGAAATAATAAATTCAAATAGTTTTACCAAACGTAAGGATAGGCCAGTGCCATATATAATAGTACAATTCAATCAGGATTATCGTGCCATAATGCATGAATTAAGTGGATCTTTTGATTGTTTTAGATTTCAAGAGCTGTATCAGTTTATGGCTGCGGTAAACTTCCTAAGTAAACATGGAGCTATGCTCCTAAAGGGAGCTCCTACCGTTGAGAAAATTTCAACATTATCTAGGAAGATCTTAGATTTCACTAAAATGAAGGAACGTAATTTAATTAGTATATTTGGAAATATACAGGACGAACGAATACGTGAACGTTTGAACTCACAATTATTAAATACGTTTATGGAACGTGATGCTCCCCAAATACCATTAGAATATGCACACGACTTACCACAGTCATATAGTGAAAGTAATCTAAACTTTAAGTATATTACAGTTCCGTTATATGATTTTGAGAAAAATCTTCTTAATCTAGGTACTAAATTATTTGAAGGACAGTTCTATCATCCGGTGGAATTATTAAACGATATAAAAAGACGTATTCCTAATACAGTTGTAATTAGTCCATTATTACAAGATGAAATATATAATAAAGCTACCTCAGCATCCAGAGTAAATCGATTATTATTCGGAAAGGAACAGAACTCAATAGTTTATATAATGCCTGGAATTTTGGATAAATATCGTGAAATCGTTAGAGGCTTGGTGGATATATCTTAAGAGATGGATTCATTATCTAACACACGGAGAAGTATACAAAGGTTAGTACAATTCAATTCAGCTCAATACAGAGCTGGTGATGATATCAGTGACTGGTTAAAAATTCCATCAATGACGCGATACATAACAAGAGCTTTCTCAGCGATGATTAACCCAAATTTATACTTATTTGGCAGCTCCTTGATGCAGGACTTCATAGAACAATCGACCTATGCATTGCCATACTTACTGATTGCTCAACTTTTCTTACCCCCGTCATCTTTACAGTATAGTGTGCGTATTAATATAAATAACGCAATTGCAAAATACATATTGTTATACAAGGTACCTTTGAACATGAGGAACATATTCATTGATATACCCGCTGATGATGATGTAATTAGATGGTCTACGATAACTGAGGATTACTTAGCTATATTGTATCTAAATTATAGACAGGCATTACTAACTAGATGTGGAAATTCAGGAAGGTCTGCTTACCATGGCATGGAGCACTACTTTAACAACGTTGCGCCAGGAGTAATTGCAAATACTTTTCGCATACGGCATGATGACCGTGATATTGATGTACAAATATCAACATGCGTGCCATATTTAAATGGCCCGCAATCCTACAACTATACTACTGATGATAGGTATTTGGATTCAAGAAGAGAGCTCTTTGGTTTAGATTCGTCACTAATACTACCTACCACTTATCAGCAAGGGATACCCAATATGTTATATTATAGCAATAAGTTACGTGCTTTAAGGGATCTTATGACCACTAATAGTATACCAGTACCAACTTATCCAAGTGAGATTACGATTGGAAATATTATAACTGCAATGACATCACCAGGGACTGAAAGGATGCGTCAGGTATATATTAGATATTATGAAAATATAGCTAAATTTTCGTTATCTCCAGTATGTGATTCTTTCGTACGAACTGAAATGAGAGATGATTTGAAAGAATTTATCAGTATACCGTATAGCTGGCGCCTCCACCAAAGTAAAATGTGTAAAGACTTATAAAGTGCATTATGGGTACTCAGATCGATCAATCCGGCTCGCAGGCAGGTGAAGGGATTTTAGCTTTAAAAGAAGAAACTGTAACACTAGAGATTAACAGAAGCATCGGGAATGTGCGCATATATATGCTTGACAATATCCAATCCTACTCAGTAATAACCCGAGCAGTGACGAAAGATAAGGAAGTTTCAAGGATACCAGTACCGGTACGTTTCTTAGACGCTTCAGATTTACCACGTATGTACAGTTTTGAAATAATAAATTCAAATAGTTTTACCAAACGTAAGGATAGGCCAGTGCCATATATAATAGTACAATTCAATCAGGATTATCGTGCCATAATGCATGAATTAAGTGGATCTTTTGATTGTTTTAGATTTCAAGAGCTGTATCAGTTTATGGCTGCGGTAAACTTCCTAAGTAAACATGGAGCTATGCTCCTAAAGGGAGCTCCTACCGTTGAGAAAATTTCAACATTATCTAGGAAGATCTTAGATTTCACTAAAATGAAGGAACGTAATTTAATTAGTATATTTGGAAATATACAGGACGAACGAATACGTGAACGTTTGAACTCACAATTATTAAATACGTTTATGGAACGTGATGCTCCCCAAACACCATTAGAATATGCACACGACTTACCACAGTCATATAGTGAAAGTAATCTAAACTTTAAGTATATTACAGTTCCGTTATATGATTTTGAGAAAAATCTTCTTAATCTAGGTACTAAATTATTTGAAGGACAGTTCTATCATCCGGTGGAATTATTAAACGATATAAAAAGACGTATTCCTAATACAGTTGTAATTAGTCCATTATTACAAGATGAAATATATAATAAAGCTACCTCAGCATCCAGAGTAAATCGATTATTATTCGGAAAGGAACAGAACTCAATAGTTTATATAATGCCTGGAATTTTGGATAAATATCGTGAAATCGTTAGAGGCTTGGTGGATATATCTTTAGAGATGGATTCATTATCTAACACACGGAGAAGTATACAAAGGTTAGTACAATTCAATTCAGCTCAATACAGAGCTGGTGATGATATCAGTGACTGGTTAAAAATTCCATCAATGACGCGATACATAACAAGAGCTTTCTCAGCGATGATTAACCCAAATTTATACTTATTTGGCAGCTCCTTGATGCAGGACTTCATAGAACAATCGACCTATGCATTGCCATCCTTACTGATTGCTCAACTTTTCTTACCCCCGTCATCTTTACAGTATAGTGTGCGTATTAATATAAATAACGCAATTGCAAAATACATATTGTTATACAAGGTACCTTTGAACATGAGGAACATATTCATTGATATACCCGCTGATGATGATGTAATTAGATGGTCTACGATAACTGAGGATTACTTAGCTATATTGTATCTAAATTATAGACAGGCATTACTAACTAGATGTGGAAATTCAGGAAGGTCTGCTTACCATGGCATGGAGCACTACTTTAACAACGTTGCGCCAGGAGTAATTGCAAATACTTTTCGCATACGGCATGATGACCGTGATATTGATGTACAAATATCAACATGCGTGCCATATTTAAATGGCCCGCAATCCTACAACTATACTACTGATGATAGGTATTTGGATTCAAGAAGAGAGCTCTTTGGTTTAGATTCGTCACTAATACTACCTACCACTTATCAGCAAGGGATACCCAATATGTTATATTATAGCAATAAGTTACGTGCTTTAAGGGATCTTATGACCACTAATAGTATACCAGTACCAACTTATCCAAGTGAGATTACGATTGGAAATATTATAACTGCAATGACATCACCAGGGACTGAAAGGATGCGTCAGGTATATATTAGATATTATGAAAATATAGCTAAATTTTCGTTATCTCCAGTATGTGATTCTTTCGTACGAACTGAAATGAGAGATGATTTGAAAGAATTTATCAGTATACCGTATAGCTGGCGCCTCCACCAAAGTAAAATGTGTAAAGACTTATAAAGTGCATTATGGGTACTCAGATCGATCAATCCGGCTCGCAGGCAGGTGAAGGGATTTTAGCTTTAAAAGAAGAAACTGTAACACTAGAGATTAACAGAAGCATCGGGAATGTGCGCATATATATGCTTGACAATATCCAATCCTACTCAGTAATAACCCGAGCAGTGACGAAAGATAAGGAAGTTTCAAGGATACCAGTACCGGTACGTTTCTTAGACGCTTCAGATTTACCACGTATGTACAGTTTTGAAATAATAAATTCAAATAGTTTTACCAAACGTAAGGATAGGCCAGTGCCATATATAATAGTACAATTCAATCAGGATTATCGTGCCATAATGCATGAATTAAGTGGATCTTTTGATTGTTTTAGATTTCAAGAGCTGTATCAGTTTATGGCTGCGGTAAACTTCCTAAGTAAACATGGAGCTATGCTCCTAAAGGGAGCTCCTACCGTTGAGAAAATTTCAACATTATCTAGGAAGATCTTAGATTTCACTAAAATGAAGGAACGTAATTTAATTAGTATATTTGGAAATATACAGGACGAACGAATACGTGAACGTTTGAACTCACAATTATTAAATACGTTTATGGAACGTGATGCTCCCCAAATACCATTAGAATATGCACACGACTTACCACAGTCATATAGTGAAAGTAATCTAAACTTTAAGTATATTACAGTTCCGTTATATGATTTTGAGAAAAATCTTCTTAATCTAGGTACTAAATTATTTGAAGGACAGTTCTATCATCCGGTGGAATTATTAAACGATATAAAAAGACGTATTCCTAATACAGTTGTAATTAGTCCATTATTACAAGATGAAATATATAATAAAGCTACCTCAGCATCCAGAGTAAATCGATTATTATTCGGAAAGGAACAGAACTCAATAGTTTATATAATGCCTGGAATTTTGGATAAATATCGTGAAATCGTTAGAGGCTTGGTGGATATATCTTTAGAGATGGATTCATTATCTAACACACGGAGAAGTATACAAAGGTTAGTACAATTCAATTCAGCTCAATACAGAGCTGGTGATGATATCAGTGACTGGTTAAAAATTCCATCAATGACGCGATACATAACAAGAGCTTTCTCAGCGATGATTAACCCAAATTTATACTTATTTGGCAGCTCCTTGATGCAGGACTTCATAGAACAATCGACCTATGCATTGCCATCCTTACTGATTGCTCAACTTTTCTTACCCCCGTCATCTTTACAGTATAGTGTGCGTATTAATATAAATAACGCAATTGCAAAATACATATTGTTATACAAGGTACCTTTGAACATGAGGAACATATTCATTGATATACCCGCTGATGATGATGTAATTAGATGGTCTACGATAACTGAGGATTACTTAGCTATATTGTATCTAAATTATAGACAGGCATTACTAACTAGATGTGGAAATTCAGGAAGGTCTGCTTACCATGGCATGGAGCACTACTTTAACAACGTTGCGCCAGGAGTAATTGCAAATACTTTTCGCATACGGCATGATGACCGTGATATTGATGTACAAATATCAACATGCGTGCCATATTTAAATGGCCCGCAATCCTACAACTATACTACTGATGATAGGTATTTGGATTCAAGAAGAGAGCTCTTTGGTTTAGATTCGTCACTAATACTACCTACCACTTATCAGCAAGGGATACCCAATATGTTATATTATAGCAATAAGTTACGTGCTTTAAGGGATCTTATGACCACTAATAGTATACCAGTACCAACTTATCCAAGTGAGATTACGATTGGAAATATTATAACTGCAATGACATCACCAGGGACTGAAAGGATGCGTCAGGTATATATTAGATATTATGAAAATATAGCTAAATTTTCGTTATCTCCAGTATGTGATTCTTTCGTACGAACTGAAATGAGAGATGATTTGAAAGAATTTATCAGTATACCGTATAGCTGGCGCCTCCACCAAAGTAAAATGTGTAAAGACTTATAAAGTGCATTATGGGTACTCAGATCGATCAATCCGGCTCGCAGGCAGGTGAAGGGATTTTAGCTTTAAAAGAAGAAACTGTAACACTAGAGATTAACAGAAGCATCGGGAATGTGCGCATATATATGCTTGACAATATCCAATCCTACTCAGTAATAACCCGAGCAGTGACGAAAGATAAGGAAGTTTCAAGGATACCAGTACCGGTACGTTTCTTAGACGCTTCAGATTTACCACGTATGTACAGTTTTGAAATAATAAATTCAAATAGTTTTACCAAACGTAAGGATAGGCCAGTGCCATATATAATAGTACAATTCAATCAGGATTATCGTGCCATAATGCATGAATTAAGTGGATCTTTTGATTGTTTTAGATTTCAAGAGCTGTATCAGTTTATGGCTGCGGTAAACTTCCTAAGTAAACATGGAGCTATGCTCCTAAAGGGAGCTCCTACCGTTGAGAAAATTTCAACATTATCTAGGAAGATCTTAGATTTCACTAAAATGAAGGAACGTAATTTAATTAGTATATTTGGAAATATACAGGACGAACGAATACGTGAACGTTTGAACTCACAATTATTAAATACGTTTATGGAACGTGATGCTCCCCAAATACCATTAGAATATGCACACGACTTACCACAGTCATATAGTGAAAGTAATCTAAACTTTAAGTATATTACAGTTCCGTTATATGATTTTGAGAAAAATCTTCTTAATCTAGGTACTAAATTATTTGAAGGACAGTTCTATCATCCGGTGGAATTATTAAACGATATAAAAAGACGTATTCCTAATACAGTTGTAATTAGTCCATTATTACAAGATGAAATATATAATAAAGCTACCTCAGCATCCAGAGTAAATCGATTATTATTCGGAAAGGAACAGAACTCAATAGTTTATATAATGCCTGGAATTTTGGATAAATATCGTGAAATCGTTAGAGGCTTGGTGGATATATCTTTAGAGATGGATTCATTATCTAACACACGGAGAAGTATACAAAGGTTAGTACAATTCAATTCAGCTCAATACAGAGCTGGTGATGATATCAGTGACTGGTTAAAAATTCCATCAATGACGCGATACATAACAAGAGCTTTCTCAGCGATGATTAACCCAAATTTATACTTATTTGGCAGCTCCTTGATGCAGGACTTCATAGAACAATCGACCTATGCATTGCCATACTTACTGATTGCTCAACTTTTCTTACCCCCGTCATCTTTACAGTATAGTGTGCGTATTAATATAAATAACGCAATTGCAAAATACATATTGTTATACAAGGTACCTTTGAACATGAGGAACATATTCATTGATATACCCGCTGATGATGATGTAATTAGATGGTCTACGATAACTGAGGATTACTTAGCTATATTGTATCTAAATTATAGACAGGCATTACTAACTAGATGTGGAAATTCAGGAAGGTCTGCTTACCATGGCATGGAGCACTACTTTAACAACGTTGCGCCAGGAGTAATTGCAAATACTTTTCGCATACGGCATGATGACCGTGATATTGATGTACAAATATCAACATGCGTGCCATATTTAAATGGCCCGCAATCCTACAACTATACTACTGATGATAGGTATTTGGATTCAAGAAGAGAGCTCTTTGGTTTAGATTCGTCACTAATACTACCTACCACTTATCAGCAAGGGATACCCAATATGTTATATTATAGCAATAAGTTACGTGCTTTAAGGGATCTTATGACCACTAATAGTATACCAGTACCAACTTATCCAAGTGAGATTACGATTGGAAATATTATAACTGCAATGACATCACCAGGGACTGAAAGGATGCGTCAGGTATATATTAGATATTATGAAAATATAGCTAAATTTTCGTTATCTCCAGTATGTGATTCTTTCGTACGAACTGAAATGAGAGATGATTTGAAAGAATTTATCAGTATACCGTATAGCTGGCGCCTCCACCAAAGTAAAATGTGTAAAGACTTATAAAGTGCATTATGGGTACTCAGATCGATCAATCCGGCTCGCAGGCAGGTGAAGGGATTTTAGCTTTAAAAGAAGAAACTGTAACACTAGAGATTAACAGAAGCATCGGGAATGTGCGCATATATATGCTTGACAATATCCAATCCTACTCAGTAATAACCCGAGCAGTGACGAAAGATAAGGAAGTTTCAAGAATACCAGTACCGGTACATTTATTAGACGCTTCAGATTTACCACGTATGTACAGTTTTGAAATAATAAATTCAAATAGTTTTACCAAACGTAAGGATAGGCCAGTGCCATATATAATAGTACAATTCAATCAGGATTATCGTGCCATAATGCATGAATTAAGTGGATCTTTTGATTGTTTTAGATTTCAAGAGCTGTATCAGTTTATGGCTGCGGTAAACTTCCTAAGTAAACATGGAGCTATGCTCCTAAAGGGAGCTCCTACCGTTGAGAAAATTTCAACATTATCTAGGAAGATCTTAGATTTCACTAAAATGAAGGAACGTAATTTAATTAGTATATTTGGAAATATACAGGACGAACGAATACGTGAACGTTTGAACTCACAATTATTAAATACGTTTATGGAACGTGATGCTCCCCAAATACCATTAGAATATGCACACGACTTACCACAGTCATATAGTGAAAGTAATCTAAACTTTAAGTATATTACAGTTCCGTTATATGATTTTGAGAAAAATCTTCTTAATCTAGGTACTAAATTATTTGAAGGACAGTTCTATCATCCAGTGGAATTATTAAACGATATAAAAAGACGTATTCCTAATACAGTTGTAATTAGTCCATTATTACAAGATGAAATATATAATAAAGCTACCTCAGCATCCAGAGTAAATCGATTATTATTCGGAAAGGAACAGAACTCAATAGTTTATATAATGCCTGGAATTTTGGATAAATATCGTGAAATCGTTAGAGGCTTGGTGGATATATCTTTAGAGATGGATTCATTATCTAACACACGGAGAAGTATACAAAGGTTAGTACAATTCAATTCAGCTCAATACAGAGCTGGTGATGATATCAGTGACTGGTTAAAAATTCCATCAATGACGCGATACATAACAAGAGCTTTCTCAGCGATGATTAACCCAAATTTATACTTATTTGGCAGCTCCTTGATGCAGGACTTCATAGAACAATCGACCTATGCATTGCCATCCTTACTGATTGCTCAACTTTTCTTACCCCCGTCATCTTTACAGTATAGTGTGCGTATTAATATAAATAACGCAATTGCAAAATACATATTGTTATACAAGGTACCTTTGAACATGAGGAACATATTCATTGATATACCCGCTGATGATGATGTAATTAGATGGTCTACGATAACTGAGGATTACTTAGCTATATTGTATCTAAATTATAGACAGGCATTACTAACTAGATGTGGAAATTCAGGAAGGTCTGCTTACCATGGCATGGAGCACTACTTTAACAACGTTGCGCCAGGAGTAATTGCAAATACTTTTCGCATACGGCATGATGACCGTGATATTGATGTACAAATATCAACATGCGTGCCATATTTAAATGGCCCGCAATCCTACAACTATACTACTGATGATAGGTATTTGGATTCAAGAAGAGAGCTCTTTGGTTTAGATTCGTCACTAATACTACCTACCACTTATCAGCAAGGGATACCCAATATGTTATATTATAGCAATAAGTTACGTGCTCTAAGGGATCTTATGACCACTAATAGTATACCAGTACCAACTTATCCAAGTGAGATTACGATTGGAAATATTATAACTGCAATGACATCACCAGGGACTGAAAGGATGCGTCAGGTATATATTAGATATTATGAAAATATAGCTAAATTTTCGTTATCTCCAGTATGTGATTCTTTCGTACGAACTGAAATGAGAGATGATTTGAAAGAATTTATCAGTATACCGTATAGCTGGCGCCTCCACCAAAGTAAAATGTGTAAAGACTTATAAAGTGCATTATGGGTACTCAGATCGATCAATCCGGCTCGCAGGCAGGTGAAGGGATTTTAGCTTTAAAAGAAGAAACTGTAACACTAGAGATTAACAGAAGCATCGGGAATGTGCGCATATATATGCTTGACAATATCCAATCCTACTCAGTAATAACCCGAGCAGTGACGAAAGATAAGGAAGTTTCAAGAATACCAGTACCGGTACATTTATTAGACGCTTCAGATTTACCACGTATGTACAGTTTTGAAATAATAAATTCAAATAGTTTTACCAAACGTAAGGATAGGCCAGTGCCATATATAATAGTACAATTCAATCAGGATTATCGTGCCATAATGCATGAATTAAGTGGATCTTTTGATTGTTTTAGATTTCAAGAGCTGTATCAGTTTATGGCTGCGGTAAACTTCCTAAGTAAACATGGAGCTATGCTCCTAAAGGGAGCTCCTACCGTTGAGAAAATTTCAACATTATCTAGGAAGATCTTAGATTTCACTAAAATGAAGGAACGTAATTTAATTAGTATATTTGGAAATATACAGGACGAACGAATACGTGAACGTTTGAACTCACAATTATTAAATACGTTTATGGAACGTGATGCTCCCCAAATACCATTAGAATATGCACACGACTTACCACAGTCATATAGTGAAAGTAATCTAAACTTTAAGTATATTACAGTTCCGTTATATGATTTTGAGAAAAATCTTCTTAATCTAGGTACTAAATTATTTGAAGGACAGTTCTATCATCCGGTGGAATTATTAAACGATATAAAAAGACGTATTCCTAATACAGTTGTAATTAGTCCATTATTACAAGATGAAATATATAATAAAGCTACCTCAGCATCCAGAGTAAATCGATTATTATTCGGAAAGGAACAGAACTCAATAGTTTATATAATGCCTGGAATTTTGGATAAATATCGTGAAATCGTTAGAGGCTTGGTGGATATATCTTTAGAGATGGATTCATTATCTAACACACGGAGAAGTATACAAAGGTTAGTACAATTCAATTCAGCTCAATACAGAGCTGGTGATGATATCAGTGACTGGTTAAAAATTCCATCAATGACGCGATACATAACAAGAGCTTTCTCAGCGATGATTAACCCAAATTTATACTTATTTGGCAGCTCCTTGATGCAGGACTTCATAGAACAATCGACCTATGCATTGCCATCCTTACTGATTGCTCAACTTTTCTTACCCCCGTCATCTTTACAGTATAGTGTGCGTATTAATATAAATAACGCAATTGCAAAATACATATTGTTATACAAGGTACCTTTGAACATGAGGAACATATTCATTGATATACCCGCTGATGATGATGTAATTAGATGGTCTACGATAACTGAGGATTACTTAGCTATATTGTATCTAAATTATAGACAGGCATTACTAACTAGATGTGGAAATTCAGGAAGGTCTGCTTACCATGGCATGGAGCACTACTTTAACAACGTTGCGCCAGGAGTAATTGCAAATACTTTTCGCATACGGCATGATGACCGTGATATTGATGTACAAATATCAACATGCGTGCCATATTTAAATGGCCCGCAATCCTACAACTATACTACTGATGATAGGTATTTGGATTCAAGAAGAGAGCTCTTTGGTTTAGATTCGTCACTAATACTACCTACCACTTATCAGCAAGGGATACCCAATATGTTATATTATAGCAATAAGTTACGTGCTTTAAGGGATCTTATGACCACTAATAGTATACCAGTACCAACTTATCCAAGTGAGATTACGATTGGAAATATTATAACTGCAATGACATCACCAGGGACTGAAAGGATGCGTCAGGTATATATTAGATATTATGAAAATATAGCTAAATTTTCGTTATCTCCAGTATGTGATTCTTTCGTACGAACTGAAATGAGAGATGATTTGAAAGAATTTATCAGTATACCGTTAGATGGGATTTTACCGATGGCTTTGATGCTTTCTAGCTCAGATGAAGTGGGGTTAATAAAATTACCGTCATTTAATAATGGCATGGCACTTCCAACAAGACTTGCAATATTTAAAAGCTTATATAAACGTATTACAATTTTAGCTACTAGGCAACGCGATCCAAGTGTCAATGGTCAAATCGGTTTAGATAAATCAACCAGGATTGACCTGGCTACACGAATAACAAGATTAATAATAAAGGACGAGTCTTTTGACCCAATATTGGAAGCAATTGGTCCTAACGTAGAGAACGTTGATTTAAATAGATTTTTGAACGCTCAATTCGAACAGGAGTTGATTCGACCAGTACAACTGTATATGGAGGCTGTAGACAATGTGCAGCACATGATTAGCGGAATTGAGGATAGATTAGGAATTGTAAAGGAATTTTACTTAGTGCGTGATGCTGCTTCTAGCGTTCTATCTAGCACTCATGGATTTGAGTTTATAATTGGGGCGAATACTGTATGTGAAGATATGATTGGAGTTAAACACGAATATACGTCATTATTAGCCTTCGCTAATGCTATAAATGAGCCATTGGAAGTTGAAAATGGGATATTGAGAAGTAATGATTTTCAATCGATGTATTACAAATTAAGGAAAAATGATGTAATGACTATGGTAGGAGAGCGTATGCCTCCGAAAGTGGAAGCTATCAAAATTATAGCTCCCCTTCGAGTGAGAGCGAAATTGATATTTGTGAAATATGATACGAAGATGTTTTCTGTAGTTAGCCCAAAAAAGGATGTGATACTAAATACATATAAAACTTTCTCTCAAGATGTTAATATACAAAATATACCTGAAATTTCTGATCTTTTACCAACGGACTATGGATGGAAAGTTGTCGACGGAAAATTCAAAATGATCTGGTTTGTAGGTGATCAATTGCCGAAAGCGTACGAAGATGTAGTC
The DNA here is from genome assembly GCA_961205875.1 of Sialis fuliginosa. Classification (NCBI taxonomy): domain Eukaryota; kingdom Metazoa; phylum Arthropoda; class Insecta; order Megaloptera; family Sialidae; genus Sialis; species Sialis fuliginosa. The sequence goes on along the minus strand of OY540809.1, from coordinate 41,430,070 downwards.
ATAACACCTGATATTCTTGAGGATACTCCAGAATCAAGTATTTCTTTTCTCCAATAATTAAAAAAACACGTTATTCATAAAAAAAATATTGTTAAATATTTTCATGACTTTTTGTTACAGATACGCAATCTGAGGATGAATTCGAGCCAGAAGAGGAAGATAATTCTACTGATGAAGATGAAGATGATGATTAATTAATCAATTAATTATAAAAAATTAAATTTTTTTGGGCATTTTTTTAAAATTATTTTTTTATAAATACAAGTATTCTACTTAAAAAACATACACTTATTTATTTGCATGCTATTTCCTGAGCTTCTCAATTAATTAAGTCCAATGATTTAAAAAATTGAAAAAAAATTTGTTTTTTTGTCAGATTAGGCGAATCCCTTTAGATAATCGTCAGATTATGAGACAGCACGTCTAGAACATAAAGATGAACCATATATATCTTAATCTGACGCGCTTGAGTATTTCAAAATGGCGAATTTTTTTGCACATTATAATAATGGCCGCGAGTTTGCGTCAGATTATTGAATGAGAGCTTTTTTTTGGTGCACTTAACACCCCCTTAGAAAACCTGACGCGCTCGATTAAATTTTTTTTTTTCATTTTTAACCCTTACGTACAACCACCCGCATCATGCAAATGATCAGATTAACATACGTACATTATTAAAAATACGTAGGACATTGATGCTATCAATATCTGACGCGCTCGAGTATGTCCATGCAACAGTATTTTTTTACATATTTAAAAATCTATAGCCGCTTCCCCCACCGATGAAAAGGTATATATTATATAACATTTTTTTCTTTTTATCATCTAAGCTTTGCAACCTAATAAGTCTCTATGACGCTCGAGTAAATCCCCATTTAGCATCGTGGGCTCCCCTACTAATACGAAGAAAAAGGAAAAAAGAAACAACAACCCGCGAATAGTAAGGCAATGTTATAGTAAATCATTTTACCGAAAAAATAAATAAAAGAAATCACAAAAAATTCAGAACAAAAGATGTAATTTGGAAGATAGCAAAAAAATATACGGCTGTAAAGATCACAGAACATTTAAATAAATAAATGCCTTAATATACTATTCAACCTATGTCAAACTACATTCATTCGTCACTCCCCGTTGTTAAAGCAAGTGATATTCCAAAATGGGTTGAAATAACATATGATATTTTTATATTTTTGATATGACAAGACCTGGGTATGCTCTGGAAACAACAAAACATAAGTTTGTAAAAATTGAAGAAAATCTTAAACGCATCCTTGATACAACAGCATTTTATAACAAAACCAAATATGGAGTGGACGCTGTTGACTAAATGGCATGAAAGTATAATTAGTGTGAAAACCGGGTCCCGTAGATGGCCTCTTCAATCGAAAAGACGACTCCCACATCCATTCATCAAGTAAAATCGTTGTACAATTAGCAAATAAAATAAGTATTTCATATTCCCGCCATTATTGTTATTATTTTCTCCGTAACACCCCTATGAAATTATAACAAAATATAATAACAATAAGTGGTTGGGGCGGGTAGTTGTATATAAATAGAAAACATTTTCTTCATATCCATTCTAAGGAAACTTAAGTGGACACTCGGGATGCACTGATTCAACGTATAAGAAATGTTGCAGCCGATTTTAAACAAAGCCAAAACTCAATCAGGAGAGCAACAGGTGCCCTTCGTAGACGAAGCAGAAAATGTTTAGATGTGAATGGCGGTATCTTTGAACATTTATTATGAGAATTATTAATTTTTAGTAATTATGCATGAAATTTCTTTAATTTTTAATTACGGTATAACTTAAAAACAAATGAAAATCGGATAATAAAATTTGGGGTTTTTGTTATTATTTTCACGTGTACAATACATTCCTAGAATATTACAGATTCCTCCCGACTTTGGAAGAAACGTCCGTCAATATCTTGACGCCACATTTCCTGGAAGGTGGATAGAACGTAGAGGAGTAATTGAGTGGCCACCACGTTCTCCAGACTTTCAGTTCAGGAAAGCCGTATCAATAAGAACGCTGAAAGTAAATTACATGTACGAGATATTGGAGTTTAAGAAAATTAAAACACGTTATGGTGATAGCGTATTACTCAAATTAAAATATCAAGACATATTTCTTCCGAAACGATTCAGTAACCTATCAGAGCTTCAGCTAGCCGAATATAACCAAAAAAAAGTATATATTAGCTACGAAGGTATCGATAAGTTTAATGATAGCTTTAAGCTGAAATTCACCGAGGGGGAGAGCTTCATTGATGGTGAGTTTTTATTATTTTCACATACCTTTATGTAAGTAAATTATTTTAATATTTTTTCTTTCTATTTTTTTATCAGACGAGTTCGACAAACCTATGGAGGAGGGCGGAAATGAGGAGGACGTCGCCAGTGTTGCCTCCTCACTTTGGAAGAAACGTCCGTCAATATCTTGACGCCACAATTCCTGGAAGGTGGATAGGACGTCGAGGAGCAATTGAGTGGCCGTCGCGTTCCACAGACTTGACTTCCTTAGATTTTTTTCTGTGGGGTTATTTAAAATCAAAGGTTTATTTAAATAGGCCAAATTATTTAGACGAGCTACGGCAAAGAATTCGCGCTGAAGTGGAGCATATTACTCTTGAAGTCCTTGAGCGAAGTGTACAAAGTGTTTACACTCGTATCGGTCAGTGCCAAATGGTTAACGGAGAGCAATTTGAACATTTGCGCTAAATTTGATTTGTTTTTGGGGTTTTACCAAAAATCAACAAGGTGAATCAATAGAAGAACAAGTTAATGTATTCATAATTATGTTAATGTATTCATAATATATTATCGAATCAGTATGAAGTTTGATAGGATAACAGGGCCTACCCCTTTTTCGGAGTATGACCGTTTTTTGACGATTATTTTGTTCATTTAAATAATTTTAGTTTACGCGTGTTTTTGCCCCTGGCAAAAACGTGCATCAGAAAATATTACCTACTAATATTGTTTTACCTTTTTAAATAGCGTGATTATTACACCCTCCTGGACACAGCACCCTTAGCAATTTTTTTGTGTGCATATTATAAAGAATTTTATGTCTTAAAAACGTGTCAAAATTGTTGAATTTTATTTTGTTTCCGGGCGATCTATTATTACAACACAAAGAAGATACCGTCAACATGTTAATACTGCAACAGCTTCAAGTGCAAATATGATAAGAATCTTAATAACCCGATTTGAGGAGCGGGGTGCAGTATGTGATGTGCCACGAACAAACGCTAATCGACCTGTTCGCAATGAACAAGCTGTGGAGGCTGTACGCAAAAGTGTCAACGATGATCCATCTGTATCTACTCGTCGACGTGCTACTCAATTGGGCATCTCCAGAACATCGCTACGACGCGTTTTGAAACTTTATTTGAGGATGTTTCCATATAAAATTCATCTGACCCAAGAATTATTGCACAACGACTACAATATGCCCTATAAATTCATTCATCTTGCGACCGATAATGTCAACTTTTTGAATAATCTCATTATGAGCAATGAAGCACATTTTCATTTAAATGGATATGTCAATAAACAGAACTGCCGAATTTGGGGTACGGAGAATCCGAGAGAGTTGAATCATCGTCAACTACACCCTGTTAAATGCACTGTTTGGTGTGGAATTATGGCCGATAGAGTTATCGGTCCATATTTTTTTTGAAGATGACGATGGGCACCCACAAACCATCTCTGGGGTGGTGTACCGGACCATGTTAGAAAAAATTTTAAGTCCGGCAGTTCTGAATAATCCTGGCATATGGTTCCAGTAACAGGGGTTATTTTAGTGTCTAGTCATAGCTTTTTTCTGCAAAAATGAAAAAATAGATATTTACAGTTGAAAAATTTTCTTAAAATAACCTCTCTAGGAAGATGGAGCTACAGCTCATACCGCGAGAGCGACAATGGCGATCATTCGAGAACTTTTCGATAGCGGAATAATTTCAAAAAAATGCAAATTTCATTTGATTTGACGACCCCTGATTTTTTTGTGGGGTTTCTTGAAATAACGGGTTTACGTGAACAAACCACAAAACATTCGGGAAGTAAAGCAGAATATTCGAACAGGAATTGCAAATTTGGAGCCAGAAACATTGCACGCTGTAATGCAAAATGCTTTAAAAAGAGCCATTAACTGCCAACAAGAAAATGGAAGTAATTTAGGGGATATTATTTTTCACAATTTGATTTAAAAAAAATTATAAATTACACTTTCATTAAAAAATTTTTTAATCAGTCAGTCCAAGTTGGCCCACCTGTATTATATGACTGTTCTTTCACTCACATTTCTCACTTCAAACAATCGGTCACGTGTCTCAACGTTGTTACGATAGATCGGTTTCCCGGAACAGTCAAACAGCATCTCACACGAATGACGAAACGTTGAGTGAAGCTTTGGAATCCCACTGGTGGAAGAAATTCCCACTGATGAGAAGGAGAAAGCAAATAACGGCTAGTAACATTTCAGAGGAAATAATTGAAAGTTCTAACAGCGAAAATTCGTCGGTTCCGGCGACATTCTCAGACGACTCGTTTGTCGATGAAATCCCAGAATAATCTGACGTTAAAGACTTCCTGGAGTTTAGTATTCAAGGGGAGATCGTGATGTCACCCGTATTCCAAAAACCGAACAAAATGAAGGAATGAATGAAGGTTAAAGGAAATCGGAAAGGATGAAAGACTGCGACAACAAATTGAAATTCAGAACGAAAACAACCACAGTTTTAGCTTTTCCAGCTGCGTCCAATGGCAGTTTTATTATAAAAATACACTCAATTTTCTTCCAAATATCAAATTTTTTTGTACTGTTGAACCTAAGAAAGCAAAGGGTTGACTAAAATGAAACGTTTATTTTAAAAGTAAGGCAAATCCATTTTTTGTTATTATAGAGTTTACGTTTCAATAAAATTAAAAATATTGATAGGCACTTAGACAGCTTTTATGTATTTTATGGTGTTATATAATATAGATTTATTATCAATGATAGCTGAAGAAAATAAAGATTTTATTATAACCAAATGGACTTATACTACTTTCAAAATTACACGTTTATCATTTTTAGGTTTTTTAATAAAAACACAAATATATTATGCTATTTTATTTAAATATTTTTTCATATGATAAAAAATACATGTTTTTTAAATATGTTAAAAATATAACAACAAAAAGAATTCATTTTTATAAACAATTCCAGCAAAATTATAAATTTTCGTTAATAATTTATGTTAGTTTATATTTTGAGTTTTATTTAGGATTTATGTCCACTATTATCAACAAATTTAATGCTCCTTTTGCGCTAAATACTTTAAAAACTATTTGGTTTATTACAAACGTGATTCAAATGTCATACGATGTACATATATTTAAAATCTTATTTAGTTAAATGCTAGGCTCTCATAGAAAAATGTACATAATATACATTGTAAAAACATAGTGTCGATAATTTAAAATCCCTTTAATTAAATGTATTGTGCTTGATTCTGTTAAGTTAAATGACAGTAAAAGGAGCATTTAGTTAAACTTGATAATATGGGCGTTAGCATTTTATTTTTAATGTATTCATAATAATCAAGAGTAATACCATTGAGTAAAGAATAACAAGAGAAACAACGCAATGTATTTTGATGAAACGGGGACGATGTTCCAAGCTCTAGGTGGCAGCACTCAAGCCATCTTACAATCGGAACTTGAACTAACTTATTATCCAAGATACAAAATTATCCGTCCCGTGCCCCTCGCTTGACAGCACACAAAGCTTAAGCTCCGCCTTTACCCAAACCAGTTTAATATATATAATATTACTAGTTTCTGTTCATGTTAATGTAAACATTGACGCGGCTTTAACTATTTCACACGTTGTGACTTGTGATTCGTACTATTATTTTATTTTTAACCTTCTGTCGGGCGCGACTGATCTATTTAATACATTTCTAACATGAATATGTATTTATATGTAATTGAAAAAGTTATGTTAGTAGTTGGAAAAATTATTGGTATAATAAATGTGTTATTAAAATTAAAATAATGAACAAACTCTTTTTTAGGGTTCCGAAGAAACCCTATTAATCTCACTTTGTCGCCCGTCTGTCCGTCATTTTCAGTCAAAGCAAAATATCTCGTTAACTATATAAGCTAGTAACTTGAAATTTTTACTGAACATGTCAAATAATGCCTTCTAGTAAAAGATGTACTTTGTTGAAAAAATAATTTTTCAGGGTTGACGCTAAGGAGAAGCTAGGTAAACAAAATATTTTTTTTATATCAAGGCATGTGGCACGTTAAAATGTATAACCAAACCAGTGGAATTTGACGCTTTTTCTTATTTTTTTTTAAATCAAAAATTGCGCCAGCAGGGAGCTTTAAAGCAAATAAAAATAAATAAAAAATTGTATATCAAGACGTGTGGGGTATCAAAATGTAGATTTCAATAAGTAAAATTTGACCCTATTTTTTTATATATTTTTTTTCTAACTCAAAAATAGCGCCAGCAGGAGGCTAAAAGCAGTTTTTAATTTTGTCCCCCCTCTACCTCGGTAACTACTGGTTCAAAAAATCTGCAAAAATTTGGTAAAGTGGCTTTAGTGAGACTACCAACGTTAAATACTAAAGTCAATAATATCATTTTAAATTTTGGAATAATAGGGACGGGTGTCAGAATTTTTAAGTTTAATTTTCATATCTAGGCATGTGGGTTATCGAAATATAGTAGATCTCAATTAGTAGAATATGACCATATTTTTTATTTTTTTTCTAACTCAAAAATGGCGCCTGTAGGAGGCTAAAAGTAAAATTTTATTTTGTCCCCCCCCCCCCTCTAACTTTGTAACTACTGGCTCAAAAAATCTGAAAAAAAATTGGTAATGAGGCTGTGGTGAGACTACCAAAGAAAAATACTAAAGTCAACAATATAATTTTAAATTTTGGAATAATAGGGAGGGACGTCATAGAATTTGTGGGGTGTCAAAATATAGATATCAATTAGTAGAATTTTTTTTTTTTATACTAATATTATAAATGCGAAAGTGTGTCTGTCTGTCTCTCTGTCTGTTTGTTACCTTTTCACGGCTAAACCGCTGAACCGATCTTGATGAAATTTGACAGTAAGATAGCTTGCATACTGGGAAAGGATAAAAGCTACTTCGATTCCCGAAAAACAACCCCTAAGGAATTGCAAGGAGGTGGAAAAGTTTGTATGGGAACATTTTTTTGGTCATTAATATTTCACCCCCTGTCACATATGAAGAGTTGTAATTGGTTTCATTGTATCCGGCGGGAAAAATACTACGTGGGTAGGGGTTTTAGGGGGAAAATCAACCCCCTAACTTGCATAGGATTCGAGATATTTACGATTTTGTATAATGAATGAAAACCAAAAAAAATTTTTTTTTAAATATTTTACCTCCTATATATTCACATATAGAGGGTTGTAATTAGTTTTATTAGATTCGGTAGGAAAAATTCTACGGGAATGGAGGTTTAGAGGGAAAAACAGTCCCCTATCTCACATAGGAGTCGAGATATTTACAATTTTGTACAATGAATGAAAACCAAAATACCGAAATATTCCGTACTTATATTATAAATGCGAATGTGAGTCTATCTTTCTGTCTGTTACTTTTTCACAGCTAAACCGATCTTAATGAAATACCACTTTTTTGGGTAACGGCAATTTAACCCATTAAGGACCAAAATAACAATTTTTTCGTCAATCTTTGAGCTCCAAACTCATTAAGAATAATGGAACTAATATAAATAAAAGTAATGTATTTTACTATTTTCGAGTGTGCTCTTTCGATTTCCGGGTTCAAAATTGCATTTTTATGGCTCTGAAAAAAATATGGCGGATTTTAAATCGAAAAGTATCAAAAAATAAGAGATTTTTTATTTTCACTTTTTTTCAAGTCGAAAGAGTATCAGAATTGAATTGAAACTATGATCAACGGTGATCGGAGGTATCAGAGTTTAAGAAAACATTTTTTTTTGTCACCTTAAACCATTTAAAACTCACCAAAATGGTAAAAATAATAAAAAAATTCTAAAATTAAGATTTTTTTTGTATCATGCTTTTATGAGCTACTTATAATAAAAGTGAAATTCTATGTTAAATACACTATTACAGTAAATATTTTCACTCATTCCCCGTTTTTAATTCAATATGGTGGGGGTAAAAATTTAAAAATCATCATTTTTTTCGGAATTTTTAGTGATAAAACATTATAAACTACATGTTTTATATCTTTCAGTCATATTCAAATTACTGTGTACATTTTGGGGTGCTTTTTTATTGTGAGTCCCCTTGCCTCTCTCTGATAGCTGACTTATTTTAGTCTTTGTTTTTGAAACACATCGAAAAATCTCGTCACATTCCTTACACAATATTCTAGTTCTTATTGGACAATTTGAACAAGCTTTCAATGTTTCAAGCCGAGATTTTACGTGTGGTTTTCGACGTTTCAGCTTACCTTTTAGAATGTAATGTTTAGTAATAGAAATCGTGAAATCTTTTATTCCAATTTTTTTTCATTGCTTTAAATCCATACTAATATTACATATGCGAAAGTGTGTTTGTCTGTTTTTTTTACCTTTTCACGACTAAACCGATGAACCGATCTTCATGAAATTTGGCTGGAAGATAGCTTGCATCCTGAAGAACGACATATGCTACTTTGTATCCCGAAAAATGTATTAGATAAAAAAATGGGTGTGTAAAATTTTACCTGTTTATCGATTATCATACAAAAATTTGTATTATCTATATGTATTATTTACCTAACCGAACTTAAAAAATTGTAAATATTTCGGCTCCTATGCGAGAGAGGGTACTTCCCCATAGTATTTTTCCCGCCGGATCGAATGAAAATAATTACGACTCTCCATACGCGACAGGGGATGCAATATTAAATTATTATTTTTTCTGTTTTTCTTTATATGTAGAAACATTCCAGCCGTCGCGTCGGCCTAAAAAAAGGATTTTTATTTCTTCAAAATATCAAAAAAATGTACATAAATAATAAAAATTTCGATGATATTTGGTCAAAAGTAATTTTAATAAATAATATTTGAGAAATAAAAACAAAAGAATTTTTAATTTTCATTGAAGAAGATAAAAAAACTTATTTTGTATATATTATTATATGTAATATGTATCGGTCCACAATCCATATTCTATGTTTAAAGCAATGTAGATACAAAAAACCGCAGAACCATATTTTTAGTTTTGATATATTTTTATATTAATTTGAAATGAATAAAACGATCAATCTAATTTTACTTATTATATCATCAGTAATGTAACATCGCGTCACAAATTTAAATTTCTTACAACTTATAAAAACCTATTTTAAAGCAAAAATCTATTATATTATTGATAGCAGCAATTATCTCAAATAATTTTAACATTACATATTTTTTTTGTTTTATTTAAAAGAAAAAGATAATAAGTAACGAATATTTCTTGCAACGTTCTTGCCGCCTTTGTATCACGTATCAGCCGACTTAAAATAATGTAAACAAGACGTTCGTAAATCATTTCAGAAGGGCGGAGCTTAAAATCTGACGATTTAGCAGAGTCGAAAACCAGATATTTCATATGTATAATTAATAATTTTTTCAATAGATACCAGCACTTCCTGGGGCTTAAATAGTGCATGGTTCATATATCTACTGCGTTTCAACTCTCCCGTATACGTTGTTTCTCTTGTTATTTTTTACTCAATGGTAATACTATTCCAAGTTAATTTTAAGACATAGGAAATTTAACATGGGGGCAATTAGAAGTGTTGTAGTAACCTTTGGTCAATTTTAACGATGTGTGATTGTTGCATTTTGAAATGCAGCCACAAAAGTTAATAAAATAGTAAATAGTATTTTGTTTTCAAATTTATATCTGCCAAAAAATATTATACTTTTATCTAGGATGTTAACTTTAATTTCATTAAGGGGGTATTCTCATGTGAACGCATAAATTTTACCTCTTTTTAGGGAATTTTTTTTTATAAGACTATAAAATTCAATCATTTTAATTTTTTTATGTTTTTATTTGTATCTAAAAATTTTTTTTTCTTATTTTACATTTTTTATATACAGGGTGATTCAGCACTGTCGTGCCAAACATGAACAGTACATCGAGAAAAATATTTTAAGCAAAAAACATTATATAAACATGTGTCCGGAAATTTGTCATGAGAGGGCTACAGCCCTCTAAAGATTTTACACAAAATTAGTTTTTATTTAATATCTTGAGAACCTATTGTGCCATAGTTATGAAATTTGATATAGAGTATGATGTATGAGACAAAATACACAAAAATATACTTTGTTCATTTATCATAGGATAAACCGTTTACGAGAAATATCGATGCAAAAGAAAGCATGCAGAATTTTACTTGATACGGATGCTTCAAATTAAACAAAATAAATTTATATTCCTGTTCTTTGATTAAAGGTAAGAAAAAAGTTAATGTACATATATCACCTAATACGTGTCCTCTTAGACCTATAGCCAGTTCTATTAATGTTGCAAGTAATTTACTAACATAACTAGAAAGCGATACTTAAAATGGCTATTTGTTGGTAAGGATGAATTTTTGGAGGTATATTTTTATTATTTTTTTGTCTTATTTTTTATCATTGAACAAGAATATAAAAATATTTTTTGTAATTTGAAGCATCCGTATTAAGTAAAATTCTGCATACTTTCTTTTGCATCGATATTTCTCGTAAACGGTTTATCCGATGATAAATGAGCAAAGTATATTTTTGTGTATTTTGTGCCATACAATCTTATTCAATTGTCGTCTAATTTAGGAAAAAATTAAAGAACAAAAAAATACTAAATAAAAATCGATGGGCCCACTAGCCCCATACAGCCCTGATTTAAATTATAATTGCTCAATACTGGAAATCGATAACACTTATTAATACTAAACTCTGTATCAAATTTCATAACTTTAGCACAATGGGGTCTCCAAATATTAAATAAAATCTAATTTTGAATAAAATCTTTGGAGGTCTGTAGTCCCCTTACGAAAAATTTCCGGACATATGTTCATATAATGTTTTTTGCTTAAAATATTTCACTTAATTTACTGTTCAAGTTTGGCACGACAGCACTGAATCACCCTTTATATTTAAAAAAAATTAAATTAGACACCAAAAAAAAAAGCAGGTCACTGGTCATGGTAATAGCGGCTGTTCATGTTGTGTGAAATAAAAAAATCGAATGGATTATTGTTCAGTAGGTCTGTCGCTATCGGCCCTACCAAAATTAATCAATTTCATTGAAAAAATAAAAAAATTGGCGGACTGTAGAAAAAAAGTTTCGAAAATCTTGTTTTTTTTTTGTTAAAAATCGTTTAAAAAAAAAAAGAAAATATTTTCGAAAATAAGCAATTTTGGTACGGACGATAACTATTAATGAGTAGAACATATATAAATTTCAAAGCAATCGGTTGAATAGCTTTTTTTTAGGACCATGACAGAAAAATGCGTTTAAAGTTTCAAGAGCAGAATTTTCGGCATACGGCGCGTCGGCGACTATGAGTTGTAACTTATTTAATACTAGGAATTTCGGTCTGAATTTTTCACAGCATATTTTCGATAGGTTTTACTATCGAAATATGAAAAAAAATAAAAATCGATTTTTCGAAGTGGTCACATGAGAATACCCCCTTAATGTATTTTATTGTTGAAAACAAAATACTGTTGATTAATTTAAAATCCTTAGTCAACTTGGAATACACTGTATATGATCAAATGTATAGCTAAAGTTCTTTACGCCCCTGGCAAGGACCTGTATCAAAAAATATTACTAATATTGTTTTACCTTTTTAAATAGCGTGATTATTACGTCTTCCTGGACACAGCACCCTCGGCAAGACGGGGGCCGGTTTCATCACCGCCTAGAAATGCCTCTGCATATGGTAATATTTGGAAATAATTTAAAATACAAAAAATAAATTTTCCAAATATTACATTGATTTTTTAACTAACGTCTTTAGCACATGAATTCTGGAATACTGTGATAGTTGGAAAATACTGTACTTAATATCTAGAAAAAATATTTTTTAATACCTACACATTTTCTTTAATATTTTTTTTAAATAAAACATTGTTTAAAAAAAATTATGTAAACATTATTTTATACTTTTTATTTATTTTTCAAAATTATGCTATTAATGGTTAACTATAAATTTTTCCAATGACCCTCTGAAACTATTATGTATTGGGTTTCACTTTTTTTCCAGGTTAGCATAGGTAGAATAAGAAATAACCAAAAACTATGAACAGTAAAAATAAAACAATCAAAAAAAAATTAAAAGTAAACAAATAAATAAAAAACAAATTAAATTTAAAAAGTACATAAAACAGCTGTCTAAATGAACTAACAGTTCAATAGACAAAATTAATAATAATAAAAAACATCTGTGTGATACAGTATGTTATTTGTTTTATAATTAATCAACATTATTAGTTAATTAATAAACAATGGTGAGATACCACGGGCCCCTATACTGGAACTTGGTGGACCCCCTAATATTTTTTCAGGTCTTTCAATAGAAATGTTTTTTTTTTAGTTCTTTCAATTAAAAATGTTCATTTTAATCAATGAATTATGCCGGGTCCCAGGGCTGGAGCCCAGTCACCCCCCCCCCCCCCCCCCCCCCCCCAATGGGAGCCCTCAATAACGTAATTGTATAAATTGAAAAAATAATATTAATCATTAAAATGTGGAAAATAATTATCATTATTCAACACAAAAAAATCGTAATCTACGGAAAATGTGCTGTCGAATCCGTCCTTACAATCTCTGTCCCTAACGCGGCTACTGGTTGAGGGCACCTGAAGGTCAAAACACCATAGTAACATATGGCGCATCGTACATATAAGGTACGGTTTTAAACCGTACGTACGATTACACTGTACCGTATGTGTACGATACGCCATAAAATATGTTCCTATAAACCTAATACGCAGGCCCTGAAATTTTCAATGGGGGCCTGGGCATATTATGTAAGATAATTTTCATTTTAACTAAAAATGTAATGCAAGATAATATAAATTATATATACGGCCACCTTTAAACTAACATAAGTAGAAAAACTAATATGCGTTTAAATAAGATACGGGTTTCATGAGGCCCTCATCTACCACCTTATGCATTTGTTCATAACTACGTCTCTGATAAACACAGGTTTTTATGGATGAAAATAATTGCAATATTTAAATGCGTAATAGTTTACAAGATAAAAAATGGTGTATTTTATTTATAGCATACGTTGGGCGTGGGTAATTAGTTGAAGGTCAAATGTTATTTTATTAAATTATAGAAAAAATAAAAATACTTCACCTCTTAAAACGTACACTACACAATGAACACATGCTTATTACTTCTTAAAGCATTAGAACTTGAATTTATCTTCCTTCATACCATAAATATTAAATTAATACGCACTTTCAATCTTTCATAATGGACACCTCACAAATAACCATACTGCACATACTGCAACATACAAAGGTTATTACACATATGACACGTATGCACAAATATGTGCACGAAGAACGAATGGAGTGAAGTGAAATACAGACATGTTAAAAACATCAAACATTACACTCCCTTCTCTACATTCTTTTTGTTTTATTAACTCACATCAAAAAGAATTTTCTAAAAATAAGAAATAAATTCAGTAAATTAATTACATATTATTACTACCATCATCTGTTAAAGTTGTACTTACAGTCAGTATCAAATATATTTACGTGTTCAGAAGATAATAACATCTATGGATAACATGAAAAAGTTATAAACATAAATAACAAATACATACATTATTTTAAATATCATTAATTATAATTCATATAATACATAAGACATGAAGTAATATATTATTATAATTTATTATTTTCTTTTAAACTATTTAATTAATCTTAAGACCTTACTTAAAGTTTTAAAGATTTATTAAATACTAATAACATTAATTATGACTTAAATCAATTTGCGTACTCTGGAAAAAATTTAAAAATAATTTTTTAACGGGTTGTTTGAATAACAATAATTATAGATTATTGCTTTATTATTGGAAAAACTAAATACGGACATTATGAAATATGTATGTATGTATGTATGTGTATGTAATTGGAACGTAGTGACTTTTTAGATTTTTTGTTGGCACCACGGGGGTGTCACTCTAGTGGTAAAATTGGAAACACAGTTTGACATTAACGGGTGTAGGGATCTCAGGGGCATGGGCGGTAAGGGGATGCCGGGTGATGGGATCTCAGACGTATGAGAGGTAAGAGGAAGTGTCTTGCACAACAGTACAACGTTGATAAAAATTTTGCAACGATGTAAAAAGTTTAGACATGAAGGAAGATGCGAAGTATTCTAAAATGGCGTATAGAACTTCGGGAAGTGTATCGTTTGCAAAACGTTGACGTTATTTTTTAATATTAATGTAAGTATTTAATTATTATTAGTTTTTCTATTACATATGACTGATTTGCTTCTTTATTTTAATTTATGTGTTGAGATACAACTTTGAATTGAACTTATTTTTATTAAAAACAAGTATAAATATTTTTATGTTAATAATTAAACTTATAATTTAATGAAATTTATTCTTCACTTTACAGACACTACATACATCATATTTCCTGATCTTGAAGATAAAGAAACATTAAGAATATTGGTATGTACTCAAGTTTGATGTGTTTTTATAATTAAGGCTCAAGTCCGACTAGCCACTTCCAGCAACTAAAATATGGCTCAATGTTGCCAAGTAACAGCCACTGCCAGTGACAGTATGCCTTCAAAACTCGACTTCAGTTTGTTTTCAACTTCGAGCCATTTTTTAGTGACTTGAAGTGTCTGAGTTGAGCCTAACTTACGAGAACTAGCACCTTTGAAATATCAGGAAAACTAACATGTTTAACATATTTTAAAGAAAATTAACATGTTTAAAATATGCAGTGAGTTATCAAAAATGCTAGATAACGTGGTGAGAAATAAAATGTGCTAATTTTCATGGCAAAATATCATACATGCTAGTTTTCGTAAGAAATAAAACGTGCTAGTCTTAATAACGCAATTGAAATAATGTAATATTGTACTTGAAATATATAAATTTTGTGAATTAAGTGTAAAAAAATGTAAATCAAGTAATTTGTCATAGTTAATAAACATTAATTAAAACAATTTTGTATTTTTATTTCATTAATCTTAATATAAGAATATTTTATTTATTCCTTAATAATCCGTGATGTTTTATTGTGTCTGACATAATTTGTGCATTTAATTTTTTGTACAATAAAAAATATTGTTTAACATAATAAAACATCATGGGTTGTATAGGTTAGGTTTAATTTCAATAAACAGAAAACATATGTGGATTTCAAATATTCGTATACTGGTACATGATTGGTTCAGAGTATATATATTCCCAACCAATCAGAACCGTCGCACCTCTTAATGTCAAACGATGTTTCCAGTAAAATAACGTTGAGTGTCGCTTCTGTATATTTATTATTCTGTGGTTGGCACTAGTATTTATTGTAATCGATTATTCGTCATTCTTGAAGAAGAGGGGAGTGTACATCCACAAAGTCTGCTTTGTAATAGACATTAAAATTATACGACATATTTTAATAATTGTAAATTAGGAAAATATAGTTTGTGTAAAATAGTGTTTGTGTCAATAGACATTATGGCAGACAACGAACAAAAAGCAATGCAGCTTATAGCTGAGGCTGAAAAGAAATTGACATCATCAAAAGGTTTCTTTGGTTCATTATTCAGTGGTTCAGGTAAAATCGAAGATGCAGTTGAATGTTATCAGCGAGCAGCGAATTTATTGAAAATGGCTAAAAAATGGTCTCAAGCTGGTAATGCTTTTTGTGAAGCTGCAAATTTACATGCTAAAGCTGGCTCTCGACATGATGCAGCAACTAATTATGTCGATGCTGCAAACTGTTATAAAAAGGCTGACATCAACGAAGCTACGAATTGTTTGTTAAAAGCAATCGAGATATATACAGATATGGGTCGATTTACTATGGCCGCTAAACATCATCAAACTATTGCAGAAATGTATGAATCGGATGCAATAGATTTAGAAAGATCTGTACAGCATTACGAACAAGCTGCCGATTATTTCCGAGGTGAAGAGAGTAATTCTTCAGCGAATAAATGTTTACTTAAAGTTGCACAGTACGCTGCACAATTAGAAAATTATGAAAAGGCTATTCAGATATATCAAGAAGTAGCTGCGTCATCATTGGAAAGTTCACTTTTAAAGTACAGTGCTAAAGAGTACTTTTTTCGTGCTGCTCTTTGTCATTTGTGTGTTGATGTGCTGAACGCTCAACATGCTTTGGAGCGTTATCAAGAAATGTATCCGGCATTCCAAGATTCAAGGGAATTCAAACTTGTAAAAACATTAATCGAACATATGGAAGAACAAAACGTTGAAGGATTTACCGAAGCTGTTAAAGATTACGATTCAATTTCTCGACTCGATCAATGGTACACTATGATACTATTGCGTATAAAGAAACAACTGAACGATAACCCAGACCTCCGTTGAAATGTTTATTTTTGTTTGACGCATAAGGAATCCTCTGATTTTATTTTGTTTCTCTGTTCACCTCATGTAAATGTTAAAATGCTAATATTTATTGCCCGTAATATATAACAATAATTATTATAAGACTATATTTACATTATTATCGGGTTCTAATTTTCAAATTAGTTTTAATTTTTATTTTAATTCTTCCATCAGATTAAGAACATTTACTAATGTATATTAAACTTTTGTTTGTAAATTAAAAAGTTCAACCCTTGTAAATATTTGAAGTGCTCAGTTTAATGTTAATTATATTAAAGTCGCTATTTGCAATAACAATGTATTTTGAGGATTAGTATTATTAATTATTGTAGGCTTGTAAAGCCAGTGTTATAACTAAAATATTAAATTGAATACTTCAAACAATAAAAATATCATGTTTATTTTAAAATTTAAGTTATTCAATGTAAAATATCATATACACACAGACATAATGTGTATGTATATAATAATATAAATACGTTTGTTTCTGGCATGTTAAAAACAACAGTAAGCTTAATAACGTGTAAAGTTAAGCTTGAGTTTGAGAATTATATACATATGTACGCCCGTAAATGTTTGTGTGTTAATTTTACCTGTTATATTTAACTTGACATCTTGTCCGTAGAGAGTATACATATGTTATTATATTGAGGTAATCTTTTGTTTATTTTTAGAGTAATTTATGAAATGTTTTCTAAATATTATATATAATATTTCAATTGTAGATTAAGGTTGTCAGCTACTAAACTCTATGTCGTTAGTAAAACACAATATCTAGCTATGTTGCACATAGAATATATTATAAACAATATGGTTTAATTTGGAAACGGTACGTGTGAATATACCAATTATGTTCTATTTAATTGGATTGTATCTAAATGTATAGTTATTTATATTAAAACATATGAATTTAAATTTTTTGTGATAATTTGTTATCGTTCCATTTTTGTTAATGTTTATTTCAAAATATTATTTATAAGAATAAAAGACTTTTTTGTGTAAATGTTATTTTTAATAATGCTTGTACTATATATCAAATATTTTTATTTATTTATAACATTGTTTTTAAAATTTAAACTGTTTATTAAATATAATTTTCTATTTCAAAAACTTTATTTTAATTTTATATTATTTATTTATTGATAATATTGTAGGTAAAAATATCTGTATGGAGAACCATACATGACTTCCATGTTCTTTCTATCTTTTTAAATATTTTATTTATATAACCTACTACTATGAATATATATTTCGCAATATATAAAAAACATATACTTACGACGGTTACAGCAGTTATTGCCATTTGTATATAAATATAATCTAATGTCCTAATGTCAAAAACATAATACACATTTGTAGAACAACTAATTTGACAATTTGAGTTTAGTTGCATTTGTATCCAAGGTAACATAAATTAATGACATAATATTAATTAGTATTTAAAATTCAAATTTTGAGGGTGTTTTTCACCCCTTTAATGGCTGTTTAGACACGTACAAATAATAAATGTCCCTTAGGTTCATATGTACCAAGTCTTATCAAAATTAGTGAGATAATACTCGCAACGAACATTTTTTAGATGATAAAAAAATATTTCCAAAATCCCTAATCCGATTAGCACCAAAATTAACAGGTCTGGAGTACTCACTGAGACAAACATTTTCCCAGATGCACAGATCAGTGCATTTTTACAGTAGTTATCGTGAACGAAAGAAAATTCTACATCCAGACACTAATTAACTTTTCTTTAAGTTTTGAAGTTAGTACAATCAGAATCTGTCATTATCTCGGACACGATTTTTCGATGGTATTACAATACTTCCATTTCTTTCAAAACATGGAAGTAATAAATACATACTGAAACAACTTCAATATTTGGTATAAATAAAAAAAAAATGTTTTAACAAAATATATTTTAAAAATCTATTTACAATGACAATAAATAAATTAGTCATCACTAAATTGCTTATTTATAACTTTAATTATTCCGCCTTCTTCTTGGACTTGGTTTCTACGTTCCAATAATAAACCATTTGGAATGACAAAAGTAAATTTGCAAAAGTGGAAGCGCAAAAGGTGATAACCAACATAGGATCACCGGTTTCTTGAACAGAGGTAAATATTCTAGCTGTAGCACCTCCGGTCATCATGAAAACAGTAATAGCAGACAATTGACCTGTGCTACCATTCTTGTAATTCTCCCATCCTTGTAAGAACTTGCTGCACATCGGGATAGGTATATTACATGCTTGCATGTACCATAAAACAGACAACGGTGTCAAACCTGAAATAGAATAATAATTAAAATTAATTACTTGATATTTGAAGAACTCTGTTACGTTTTATTTTTCAAACTTATATGTACATATTTATTTATATGAGATTTACTATTAAATTATATTTTATATTTCTACAGATTTTATGGTTCAGTAAGAATCACAGATGTAAGAATAACTGTAAACAATTCTTCAACAAAGCCTTGTTCGCTTCAGTAATTTAAAAAATGAAATAAAATGTTATCAATGACAGATTGGAAATGCACCAAACATACTAACTTTATTGATTGTTTTTTTTATTTGTATGCAATTAATAATCTACAATTAACTGTTCTTGTCAATTAGTATTTAAAAATATTACAATTATTTATATTTTTACATACCTCCCATCATTATCACACATATTATCACATAAATTGCTATAAAAGAAAACGCCTTTTTTGCTTGGTTTCCATAATATAAAACAAGAAATGCCACTATACAAGTCTGAACAGCGAGTGTTGCACTGTCTCCCCAAGCGCCAAATGGAAATCCATTAATCAAATTGTACGAAGCATGAATAGTCATAGCAGTCAATTCCAAAAGTACACTAATTATATTGATACCTTTACTACTTTTATTCATATACAATTTTATTATTTGTGGAAGTTTTACTATAACTGAACCTAGGACTATTAATAATCCTAGACATTTACTTAATGTAGATCTGAAGCAATCCGCTGTAATAAATATAAATAATATAAATTAAAATATTGATATTACTGAAAATAAATATAATTTAAAAGTTACTTACCATCAGCAAAATTGAATTTAATAAAATACTCATCAAAACAACTCTCTTTCATGGTAAATAGAATTAATGGTTTTATATAGTCCATTTTATTTTGTGATATTTACTTATTTTTATTTAAAAAATACACGTAGCAATTATATACCAGTATACACCACTTGTCAACCAACTTCTTACCCTTTCAAGTTGTTTATCTTTAACATGTCAATGATTTTTACCTATTCGTGCCATTCGTGACTATTCGAATAAGATTCGAACGATTCGAATAACACGACCGATATGACAATAGATGCATGTTACAAAGGTCACTAAAATGTTGCCATCTTTGTCAATAAAAAAGTAAATTACCTAAAAAAATGTTTTCATAGATTGTTACAACTGAATCGGAACAAATCGTTTTCGGAGTATATTCATATGTTGATGTCAAATGTGCGGAAATCAGTTGATAGACATAGGAATGGATTTATCCAGATATTGGCAAGTTGTCTAACAAGTTTTTATCTTTCCTTTTACGGATTTTCATGTCAAGGGTACCGAATAACACGAAGAAAATGTACTGAAACGTTTTCTTTGACAAGTGTACGACAAAATAAAATAATTTCACACGTGTTCATACTCGTCTAATGTGACATTTGGATTAAAACATGATACATACATTTGAACAAAAGTGATTTTAGTACTTCTGTATTTTAATTTTCACGGAATGGCTTCTTTAACAAAAAAATCTTGGAAAATACGTGAGTATTATAAATTAATATATCATTATAAAAAACAGATGTGAATAATTTCTTTAAAAAATGTCACTTTGTTTTCATTTTAACATGTTAAACCTTTTTCATTGGATACAGTCATATAGATTTAAAAAAATCATATACCTCAGAGACTAAATATAAATGTACCAAATAAACTTTTAAGTTAATTATAAATATATTCAATTTGCTTACCAATGTTGATATTTTTAATGGACTGGAGTTTTGTCATGTAATATTCTGTCAGTATTTAAATACAATTAATTTGTTTCAGAGGAGTTTGCAGCCCACAGTGCCAATGTGACATGCCTCGCTTTAGGCCACAAATCTGGCCGTGTACTTGTAACGGGGG
The DNA here is from genome assembly GCA_961205875.1 of Sialis fuliginosa. Taxonomy (NCBI): domain Eukaryota; kingdom Metazoa; phylum Arthropoda; class Insecta; order Megaloptera; family Sialidae; genus Sialis; species Sialis fuliginosa. The sequence continues at coordinate 41,409,272 of OY540809.1, read as the reverse complement.
GTGATGATCGTAAGGTAAATTTATGGGCAGTCGGAAAACCGACATGTATTATGAGTTTAAGTGGACACTCTACACCCGTTACTTCAGTAAAATTCAATCATACCGAAGAACTAGTTGTTGCAGGGGCACAAGCCGGAGCTCTAAAGGTATTTTTTTTGTGTATTTTTTTTATTTAGTCAGGTCATATTTTATTGCTTAAATAAGCAAATGCTGTGTATATTAAAGACAAAATGGTAAACATTTAGTGTTTATTCTTAACTATATCTAGTTAGTATTATATTTTTAGGTATACTACAAAATTATTAAACATTATAATATTTTTTACTTGATAAGAAATGTCTATTATATTGTTAGTATTCATCTATTATATTTAATAGGTGTGGGATTTAGAGGCTGCACGATTAGTTCGAACACTTACAGGACATCGTTCTTCAATTCGTTGTTCTGATTTTCATCCGTATGGTGATTTCTTGACGTCTGGAAGTCAAGATACATCTATTAAACTTTGGGATACTCGGCGCAAAGGGTACGATCATTTGAATGTATATTATATTGTATATGTATATTATTATATATATTAAATGTAACATTTTTGTTGTAGATGTATATTCACATACAAAGGCCACCAAATGGCTGTAAACAGTTTGAATTTCAGTCCAGACGGTCAGTGGATAGCTTCCGGAGGTGATGATGGATTTGTAAAAGTCTGGGACTTACGAATGGGACGTGTGCTAAAAGAATTCTCAGATCACTCAAGTCCTGTCACTTCAGTTGAATTTCACCCACATGAATTTCTACTTGCTAGCGGTAGTTTAGATCGTACTGTAAATTTTTGGGATTTAGAAAGCTTTCAGGTATGTTTTCATTAATAATTTAAATTCAATTTCTTAATATTCATACATTTAACACGTTTGCGGATACATATTTTTTATAGGATCCACTACCATAAATTTCTTATTTTTTGGTTTTTTGGAATATTTCATTTTTGATTGAATCGTTATTGATGACATTTGAGACATTTTATTGCAGAAATTTTTTTTTATAGGGACACAATACTTACTACTATCATATAATTACTTTAGTTTCAATGCGGCTATAACAGTCTTTTTACTACAAATGTCTGACCTACGGTTATAACTGTCATTTCCTGAATAAGAGATTTGATTTTGATGGATATAGCAGTCATAACCGTGAACGTGTTAAGTAAAAATATGCTTTTTCTACAGCTGGTATCAACTGAAAAAGAAGCAGGCGCAGTTCGATGTTTAGCTTTTAACCCTGGTGGCGAGTGTCTATATGCAGGTTCAACAGACACTCTGCGTGTACTAGCGTGGGAACCGTCGAGGATTCTAGATGTATTGGCGGTTGGTTGGAGTCGTGTTAATGATATTGCTATTGCTCAAAATCAATTGGTAAGTTTATTTTTTTAAACAAATTTTAACTTCAGTTAAACTGGAATGTTCGATCAATTATAAATGGAAGAAAATAGTTAAATGTGAGAACATTAAACAAGTGAAATAATAAATAATAAGAATGAAAATAGATGGTTAAAAAATATTATAAAACGTTATATAAAATATTTTTTTTAATTCTGTACAATTTTAACTGATAAAACATTAACATTCATTTAAAAATAAATAAGGTACTGGCACCAGTCTTGAATATGACCCCAGTGATAGCTATTCTTTAATTAAATGTACTGAATTAGAAATATTTGTTGATATTTGATTACTACCATTTCTGAATATTAATCTATATACATTTAACTATCTTACAGCGTGATTTGATGACAATCGGCTAATAGTTGTCAAAATGGTGAACATTTAAACTAATTATTAGTATAATTTATTTATTGATTATTATATTATTATATTATATATTATATTATCATAGAAACTGCTTTACATTGTTTCAAAATTGACTATTCTTTCTTTTATATCTTTTGTGTCATAGTACTTATCATTTTGTAATCATTAGCAAGTGTCACCCCTGCGTGGTCATTACTGGTTTTAATTGATCTATTACTGGAGAAAAAACATAAACAAAATAAAAGGCTGTAATTTAAAAAACAAAGTATATTTGCGGACTTTGGTAATTAAATTGATTAAATAAAGAGTTACTTGTTTTATTAGTAACATGAGTTGATGAGAATTACAAAAAAGAAACCCGTCAATCACAAAAACAGTAAATCTTGCTCTTATAGCGGCCATAACTGGTACCTTATTTGAATATTGCACATTTACAAAAATAAAATTAATATTTTTTGCTGCTTTTTGTAGTGAATTTTGAATGTATGATATATTTTTTAAGATTGGTGCTTCATTCCATATGGCAAATATAATGTTGTATGTAGTGGAAATAAAGAAAATGCAACCGTTTGACGTTTCACGGGCCGTGGAACCATTTGCTCGAAGTTCTGTTAGAAGGAGTTTCTTACGAGAAGGAAGTGTTGAATTATCACCGAAGACTGCACCACAGGTGAAAACAATAGAAGAATCTACTTCAGGCACTGATCAAGATGAAGATGCTAGTGCTGATATACCTAATATCAATGATTATCGGGAAGTTTTTAAACCTAACAGAAGTTGTAAGTAATATTATTTATTTTATTTAACATACTTTACATATTTTTTTAGATGAAACAGTAAAATTTTAAAAGTAAACAGTAAAACTTATGTAATTAATGATAGACATTGTGTAAACACATTATATTATTTTATGATGTTATTACACATTGCGATAGTTATTTATTTAATAACGTTTATCAAAACGTTTTTGTTACAAATTCTAGATAAAGTATATAGAAATATTACTACAATATTTAACCTTTATTTTTTTACTCTTCAGTAGTGAGAACACCTCCTCCTACACCATTTTTAGAACCTGTTGAAGATGAAATTATCGGTAAGTTGATTATTATTTGATTTATTATTTTGCAATACAAATGGCATTTGTACCATATTTTAACCTTTTAACTATGGGTGTTATCAATAGATGACAAAACTTAAATTTTACTACACAGCTATCGTCATTAAAGCATTGATTACATTGAGCCAGCTTGCACTGATCTGAATTATTTTCGGGGAAAATGTCTGTCTCAGTGAGTATTCCAGACCTGTTGATTTTGGTGCTAATCGGATTATGGATTTTGGAAATATTTGAAATTTTGTATATCTCACTAATTTTGATAAGACTTGGTACATTTGCTGTTCAATTGAACCTAAGGGACATTTATTTTTTATACGTGCCTAAACACCATTAAAGGGGTGAAAAACACCCTCAAAATTTGAATTTTAAATACTAATTAATATGTCATTAATTCATGTTGCCTTCGAAACAAATGCAGCTAAATTTAAATTGTCAAATTAGTTATTCTACGAATTTGTATTATGGTTTTAACATTAGGACATTAGAAAACTAATATTAATAATACAAAGGTGAGTTTTATTTCTGACAAATCCCATTGAAATTTCTCATATATTAAAAGTTATTTAAAAATATATTAAAGAACATGGAAGTCATGTATGATTCTCCATACTGATATTTTGAGAGTTGTGCTCTTAGGCTTGGACACCGTTGATATATTATTATATTTCTTACTTCTTTAACTGAATTTTATTTATTTTATATAGATCCAACACTACCGCAGATTATAACATCACAATCTGATTCTGAATACTTGTCGCTGAACAGTCTTGAGATTCAAGGCTCCTCGTTACCACATCAATCTCATAGTCTTGAACTGGAAACACAATCTGAATCTCGTACATCTCCTCATTTAGCCGCCGCTTTCCACACAAACCGTTCCGTTAGCAATCTTGAAAACGTATTCAACACTCGTTCCAAAAAGACTGAACCAGTCAGCATTCGGCATCACAGGCAACAAATAAGTGAATGTATCGATAATTCACCTGAATCAGAACCTGTGAGACCACCGTCACAAAGAGCAAAATCACCAGCATCTGCGGCGAATTCACCTCCGCAGCGTTATATTCGACGACAAGTATCTTGCAAAGAAGATGAGACGTTTCAAGTTGTGTCCTCAGGTCTTAAACACAGTGTCTCAGAAGTGAACGTAAATAGAACTGTAAGAAGTAACTCCTTTAGTCGTAACACAAGACCAAAAGATTTGCCGGTAAAGTTAAACAGCAATCGTGCGTCTGTAAATCCGCCACGAGTTCCTAGTTCCGGTCGACCGTTGGATAAACCGGTAGCAGTGAGGCCGACGTCTGTGTCTATTTCAGATAGTACACCGCGTAATGTGTCTAGCAGAACTATTGATAATGCAGTGAAAAATCTTAAAAACTCTATTTCGTCTTTAAGTGAACCTGTGGATTTTATTCCTATGTCTGTAGATAAACCTGTTGGGCTTGATTTGGATGACTTCTTACCGGTTCGTATATATTTATTGAATTATGTATTATTAGTCAGGGTGTCCACTTTCTGGAAAGTCAGGAAATTTCTTTAAAATTGTGAAAAGTCGGGGAATTTATAAAATTTTTTTGGAAAGTCAGGGAATTTATTATATCTGGGAAGTCAGTGAAGAAAAAAAAAAGTGTATAAATTTAAGTTGAAGAGCAAAAAAAAAGGTCTTTAAATTTTTTTGTACATTCTGGGGGCCTCTCGATTACAGAAAATTAAAGTCAGGGAATTTTATTTTCAAAAAACAGTGTGTTTATATTAATCCATGGATAATAGAAAGCTTAGAAAAATAATGGATTTTTAGAAATGCAACATTAACTTATTGTTATTATAATAAAGAGCAACACAATCGATTTAACTTCCTTTTTAATAATATTGATAATTTTATAATATTAAAAATTTTATACAAAAAATAACTTTTTAATTACAAATATTTTTATTGATATGTGTCTTATGTCCGGTATTATAAAGGAGCTAGCAAAATTTGCTAGCTAGCAAGCACTTTCAAATGAGGTTTCTAACATATATGACAGTTCTCCTTTAATTTCATGAAACACCAACAGTATTAAAACAGTAGCGATATTATGAAAATTATTTTTTGTACGGTCAGAGTCGCCAACTGTGTTACAATTCGTTGAAGAATCACTGCTGTAAATTTCAGAGCTAATCCGTAGATACTATCACAGAATTAATACCCCATTTGAAAGTGCTTGCTAGCTAGTAAATTTGCTAGCTGCTTTATAATACCAGACATAATTATGAAACGTATATAATCACTGATTTAATTGTTTACAATTAGATGACAGTTTGCCCGATTGCGTTAGTTTCGATTTTTACCATCGTAAATTTATTTCTCTTTTAATTGTGTAGACTTAAGTTTATTTCTATAAATTATTTATCAAAAAGAACTTATAAAAATATAATAACTATACTTGTTGGAATAAATACCGATGAACAGGATTCTTTCCTTCGCGGGAGCAACGGACCTGTTCAAAGAGTGAAGTCTTGGTAACCTCAAGGGGGCACAATGGGCCCTAGCAGCCTAAGTGCAGGAGCCTCACTCCCCCCCTTTATCTATCTATCTATCTGGAATAAATCACATTAAGATCTTACGATTTATCTACAATAAAACTGTTTTTCCAGAGTTGAAAAATTGTTTTATTCCTTCTTTGAGTATATTCTTGAGTATCACATCTCATAAAATATTTGTATTCCTTACTATTTAGCATATCATTAAAAAGAAAAAACACTTTAAAATTGATCCATTAGATCCCGAAATACAAGCATAAGAAAATAATGGGTTACATTACTTCACATGGTGAAATCGAGTGTGTTGATGAGTTAAAAATAATAGCACGGTGAAATGAACTACTTTTATTTGTTATCAGAAATCACACAGACTGATTCAAAACAATCGATCGACGATGACTCAAATATCGGAAGAAGAAGCATTGGAAAGTTTAACCAAAGGGCACGCACCAATGATGGCGGTGTTGGAAAGTCGGGTCCGATCTCTGAACCTGGTTTATTCCGTGTGGCATAATAAAGGCGTGAAGTCAGCATTGGAAGGAGCACTTGCCATGAACGATCTTGCGATACTTGTTGATGTACTTAGTGTCATGGTTTTAAAGACGTAAGTATTTTATTTAAATTTTTAATATGGTACTTTCTTTAAAATTCTAATAATTGCTATTGAAACGCTTGTAAACTTTTAACTCGTACAATTTTTGGATAAGGGGATTTGTATATGATAAGGTACTGACACCAGTTATGGCTGCTATAAGAGCAAGATTAACTGTTTTTGTGATTGACGGGCTTCTTTTTTGTAATTCTCATGAACTCATGTTACTAATAAAACAAAGTCCGCGAATATACATTGTTTTTTAAATTACAGCCTTTTAGTTTGTTTATGTTTTTTCTCCAGTAATGGATAAAGTAAAATCAGTAACGAGCACGCAGTGATGGACACTTGCTAATAATTACAAAATGATAAGTACTACGACACAAAATATATAAAAGAAAGAATCGTCAAATTTGAAACAATGTAAAGCAGTTGCTATGATAATATATCTAATAGTTAATAAATAAATTATACTAATAATTAGTTTAAATGTCCACCATTTTGACACCTATTGGCCGATTGTCATCAAATCACGCTGTAAGACAGTTAAATGTATATAGATTAATATTCAGAAATGGTAGTAATCAAATATTTCTAATTCAGTACATTTAATTAAAAAATAGCCATTACTGGGGTCATATTCAAGACTGGTGCCAGTACAGATTTTTCACATTTGTGTATTTTGTTACAGATCGTTGTGGAATTTGGGAATTTGTGTCATAATGCTACCTAAGGTTCAAGAACTTTTGCAGAGTAAATATGAAACGTAAGTAGATAAATTAATTACATGATATGATTATGATAAATAGTGCCTCTTTAGTCTGTGTTCTTCAAAATTCCTCTAAGTGGATGTAATTTCTATAAACTTATTTAAATTTTTTTCTTATTGCCTTCTAATTATCTGCTTTACAAATATGAATTTAAATAATATATATTTTTTTAATAAGCTCTGTTATCCTATATTTTGTCTTGTTTTTATTTTCTTAATATACATACCAGGCGCGGATCTAGGTTTACAATTTGGGGGGGGGGGGGGTCATGGTCTGAGAAAATACAATTTGGGGGGGTCATGGACTGTGGCATGGACAAAAAAGTTATTTTAGTGTATTTAATAAACTTTTTTCTATTTAATTTACTTAATTTTCTGAGATTTGGGGGGGGGGGACATGACCCGCCCCCCCTCTCTGGATACGCGCTTGATACATACAGTAGAGTTGAGGTTCCCAATCCTATGAGAAAAAAAAATTGTTTTCAATAAAAAAAAAGTGTTTGTCTTGACCTGAAACGGAAAAATCAGTTTAAAATTTCGCTCCGTGTCTGTCCGTCTGTCCCCTGAATCCTTGTCACACGCATAACTCATGAACCTCTGAATTATTGAAACTTGGTCGGATGGTTGGGTCCGGCTTGAGGACGGTCCCATTTCAAAATCATCAAAATCGTGGGTAAGGGAGAGGGGTGACATTCCAAAATATTTATTTTTTCAAGATATCTCAAGAACGACACATGTTACGTAAAAATGTTATAGAATATTTTTTGTAGAACATTAAATTTCCTATAATATGGGTCTACAACGTTTGTTGTAAAATATTCCCTTACAAAAATTTCCAAAAAATTAAAAATATACGAAAAAATATTCAGGTGCGTTTTAAGAAAAATTTCGAACTAATATTTTTTAGTAAAATTGTATAAAAATTAAATAGTTAACCAATTTTTATAAACACTGTCGGTTTTTATTTAAATTGTTGAATAATGAACTACCTTTGGTGAATTTCGCACGAGGAAGCACTGTGCATTTACTTGGCAGATGTTTTTTTCTGTATGATCCCCTTCGAGAAGTGAGGCTGTATACGCGCCTGTACACTGTGACGGATCCAGAAACAGTGTGAGCGTTATAAACGTGAACGGGTTAAATGCACGGTTTAATTCGATTTGTTGTGGGTAAATCCAATGAATTTATAATGGACCTGATTCAATACGTTATTGGTCGAAGGCAGCTCGTTCGTATATTGATGAATGTTACCAAAACAATAACGAATATATCAATATTAACTTGCCACGCGCCAAACGAATTGCCGAAGCGAATTCAAATTGCGGTGGTGTAAATTATACATCTCATGTTTAGAATAATCAAATATGTGTATAGGCTGTCCGTAAAGCCAGAGCCGGTCTTAGAAAGTTTGGCACCCTGGGTGAGATTTATTTTTCCGCCTTCTCTCCCCCTAAAAAAATATTCAAAATTCACCGAAAATGTCAATTAAAATTGTTAAATTTACAAATAAGTTAAATAGTTAATATCTCAGCTTGGCGCGATCCTACAGACTCCAACTTTTTTAAAAATATAACTTACATCATTAACTTTAAGTCTATCAAATGCTCTAAGACCGTCGAGACCTCCTTCCCCTATTGTTAACAAATTAAAATTGATAAATTAACAAATAAGTTAATAGTTAATATTTCAATATATGAGCCGTTTATTTTGAAAGTGGCCTAACTCCATTTTTCAATTTTTTTTTGTTGACTGTAGTAACGTGTATAATCAGAAGTAAACTATCATAAAAAACAATTTTTGGTTTAATATATTCAAAGGGAAAATTTTTTTTGAACACATTAATTTTCACAATTAATTTCAAGTTAAAAAGTTTATTTTGAAAGTGGCCTAACTCCACTTCATTATTAATAACGTTGTTTTGTTTATCACAATAGCTGGAAAACGAAAGCTTTCTATGGAAAATGTTTGGTACAAAAGTTTTAGGATTTGTCGGGGCAAACCCAATGAAGGTAACAATTTTGAACTTGAGTGGAGGTTTTAAGGTCATTTTGGGGTCAGCAAATTTTTTTAAATAGAAACTTAGTTATTTTTTTGCAGATTTGTATTTTGCAAAAAAATCGAAATAACTATTGTTTGAAAAGTTTTTTTTTAAATTTCAATTTTAACGTAATTTTTAAAATTTTTTACATCAAAAAAATGTTTTTGTGATCAAAAATTTAGAAATTATAATTTAAAGCAAAAATTTTCTTTTTAATGTTACAAAATTTAAAAACATATGTTAAAATTGAAATTTTTTATAAAACTTTTCAGACAAAAGTTATTTCTTTTTTTCTGCAAAATACGAATCGTAAAAAAATAAATAGATTTCCTTTGAAAAAAAATTGTTGACCCCAAAATGACCTTCAAACCTCCACTCAAGGTCAAAATTATTAACTCCATTGATTTTGCCCCTCTAAATCCTGAAACTTTTCTACCAAATATTTTCCCTAAAAATCCATAGTTTTCCAGATATTAAACAATCTCAAGACTAAAGAATACTTCTTTATCTAGCAAATGAGTTTCAAAATATCTGTTTTTGTTTGGTAAATGGAGAAATGATTTAAATATTATAATAATCAAATGGAAAGAGCTTACTAAATTTGTGATAAGCGAATATGAATAAAACTGGAAGACCACTTCTGCATGCGATTCTACGTATACATATTCTGCATTTTAGTAATTAGCTAAGCGGGGTTTGAAATGCGTCATTGTTGATAATTAGCACGCCTTTAGCCCTCACAATGCGTCTATACGTATTATATACGTGCATCTGTCTGCTCAATCACGGACTAGGCCTTGTTTTTCTATTATATTTATAATATTATGCGTGACGAGTAACGAGAGAACTGTTAAAGTATGTAGTGTGTTTTTAAAATTTGAATACTTTTTTAAATTGACATTGTTGTATTCTATATATAAATTAAAGTGTTCTATAAACAAATGTTGTACGGGGGATATGAATAAAAATTATAGCGAGTTTATTTTTAACCCAATCGTGACCGTGTTTTTTTTTTGTTGCTGATATTGCTGATTTTTCTGTCATCAATTCATACCTATCTATGTATACTAAATCTCCAGAACGTTGGTAATTGCATTGTTGATGTATTCAGTCCAATACTCGAAAATAAGTATGATCTCAAACCCATTCGAATTAAAATAACCTTACAGCAACGCAAAATCTTAACGCTGGTCACGATTGGGTTAATATTGAATGTAAAAAAATATGGGCGAATTTGAAATATTGATTATTGAAAAATTGTGTGCTTTCTGCCCGGTATTATAAAGAATTTGCTTGAGTGCAATTGCAAATTAGCTTCCAGCTAACGCTATCTGTTAGGTGTCAAATTGTTATGAAGCTGCTAGATATTTTAAAGCAGTGGTAATAAATGTATAATAATGTAAATGCTATGCATTTTATGAGGTACACTTGACAGCATTTATTTTATATATGTCGCTGATTGTACTTATCGCGCATGCGTCAAGGTTATCATATGCACGATTTTATTCGCTACATCTGTGAGTGCATGTGTTGTCATTATATTTAATATCTAGCAGATAGCGTTAGCTGGAAAAAGTTAAGTAGTTTACTGACTGTGTGCAAGGTACATTTTGAATAATAACACTTTTGAAGTTTTTAGTAATTATTTATTTATTGTTGTATAAATGTATATGTTGTATGATGTATGTTACTTATAGTATATTGTGTGTATTCAGCGCGAAGGTACTGTAGTGAGATGTTTACTATGTCAGTAGTTGAGACCGAGTGTTTAGCGAGATGTTTACTATGTCAGTAGTTGAGCCCGAGTGTCCTGTCTCGAAAAATGAAAGATCCTGTTTTAGAGCGGTTAGAAAAGGATAGCGATAGATATTTAGAGAGGGGGAAAAATTCAGAACGTACTCAGAACGTTTTGGAAAAACCCCGGTCGGCATGTTTAAAGCCTTTAAGCCTTATTGGACCTTTCCGCCAGCATTATCGGGAATTCCAAATCGAACGTGTTTAAAACGAAATGGACAGGCTTAAGAGATTTGAAAGTTTTATAATCCTGTAAGAAATTTGTCGCCAAACTGCAATAAAATTATTTCTTAAAAATAAATGTGTGTATGAAATATTTAAATGAAAATTTTGGAAATCTAATATGTTAGTGTAGGAACGTCGCTACAGTAGAAAAGTTGGGTATCCTTCGGAATGAATTGGTTCAAAATTTTTTCGAGACCAATGTCCCCATCCTCTTATTGCTTATTTTTTAGTTTTTTTTTAATACTTCATTTGTTGAGGTACCGACTTCGATTTTTAATTGGTTTAAATATTTCCACTTTTTTAAATTAAATCCCAACGAGTGGGGAATCAAATGAAAGCGGGCAATTCGATAAATTTAAATATGTAAACGTTTTGTTATTATAAAATCTTCGGTTAAAAAAATAAAATAAAATATTTTGTCCCCATATCTCAAAATTAGAATCAAGTATAAATGGAAAATACATTTTACTGCCACCTTTTCGATAAATTTTAAACTAGACTACACTATTTTAAATTGGCTTTAAAGTTCACATCAGTGGTGTAACTACAAATTTTGAAGGTGGGGCTCTCAACAAAAAAATAAATATACAAGTGTAGGCCATGGTAAAAAAAAATGGAAAAAAATCTTACTAGATGCCTATCGTGGAGCCCTCTAAAGCTGGGGGGGAGCTGGTTAATTGCCATTGTTATTTTATTCATGAAAAACTATACGGTACGAAACGCTAATACCCTAGACTCGACTTGCATTTGACAAATTTTTTTTTCAGGTACGTACAGACAGGATGCAATGCGCTGCAATTGATATTGCAGAGCTTCGGCCAGGTGATCTCTAATACAGTCCGTGCGGGTCCGGGCAGTGCTCTGGGCGTAGACATCACACGTGAAGAGCGACACTCCAAGTGCACCAAGTGTCATTCGTCTCTGGTCAACATTCGGGCAGTTCTGCTGAAGCGACAGACTGTCCAGGGCCCCCTTGGCTCGGCCTTGAGAGATCTACATACCCGTGTTACTCAGACACTAGAATCTTCCACATAGGTATGTGTTAATAATATTGAATTTCTTAATACACAGATATCGGTAAAACTTTGTTGCAATAGACTGCAGTGGTTCTTAACAATTATTTTTCAGGGACCCTCTCCCTACAGGAGTTATTTTATGAAAATTTTATAACCTTATTTTTTTGCTCCATACTTACAATTTTTGCTTTTCAACTGCAATGACCTTTATTTTTTGCATTGCATTTTTTGTTTTTACAACTGCAATGACTTTTTTTGCTCTACATTTCTTACATTTTTTGCTTTTACAACTGTAATGGGCTTTTTTCCACACATTTTATTATTTTATTTATTTTGTATACATTTTTTCAATTTTTTGCACTACACAAATTAGCTTTTACAACTGCAGAAATAAACTACAACTACACACTAAAATAACCGCTGCCTACCTGACAGAAAAATAAAGAAGGTCGTTAGATAGTAATTAATCATTGGTAAATAGAAATGTAAAAGTACTTTAATTTAAGCCAAACATGTTTCACGGACCCTCGACAAAAATTCCGCGGACCCTAGTTTAAGAACCACTGCAATAGAGTAATCCGGTCAAAAATTAAAACCCCAAAATATCAAATTTAAAAAAAGGTACTTTTCAAACGCTTTCAATTGCATGACGTCATTATTCAGTATTGAAATGTCAGTCAATGCTTAAATATGCAAGAATCAACGATAAACATGGAAAACGCACGAAAAATAATAAGTTATAAATATTGTTTTGTACCTTGTTGTAATAATTCAACTCACAAAACTCCTGGTAAAACATTTATAACTGTGCAAGAAGGAAACTAAGGAAAAAATTAAAAGTAAGGTTATTCTATATAGTTGCAATATGTATAATAATATATAGTTTTTATAACTCACGCGTTGAAACTTTGTATACAAACAACATTGACAGCTGAACAGAACATGAATTATGACGTTAAAAATGCTTTAATCGATATATAAATAATTTTTTTTAACTTTTAAAGAAAAAATGAATAAATAAAAATTCTCAAAAAATCCTTCCTTAAACCCAATCATTCTTGCGATTATTTTTAAAAATTAATAGTTTTCGAGTAAAAAATTATTTAAAATCCATAAATTTTTGTTTGGTTTGATCCATATAAAAAATGATTCAGACAAAAGTTGTTTATTTTTTCTCGTAAATTACGAATCTGCAACAAAAAATATAGATTCAGATTTGAAGAACCCATCAAGGGGATCTTTCTATGGTCACCCCATTGTGTCAATATTTAGCGCCTTCGAAACCATGAACCTTTTGTCTGAAACCTTTTTTTCTGAAAATTTTGGAAATAGTCGACTCTTTAAAAACGGGCTCTCCTAATCAAGCGTCAGATATACACCTATCCCCCGATTTACACGGTAGATACGTTCTGCACAAAACCGTGTAAACTGAAATCTTGGATTTTGCTAAGTAAAATCGTGTAAAACGATAAAAAAACCCCAAAATGTGCATGATTCAGTAATTTATTTAAGTAAAACAAAAGTCAGACATCTTGGAAAACTCAAAATTGTTCTTAGTTCATAAAACAACAAACATATGAAAGTAATATAAGTAGATATTTAATTTATTTTACATTAGGAATAATGATGAAGATTACCGGGATTCCCCTAAATGTATATTTTACAAACCCGGGAATCCCCTGTTCTTTTCATCAGGTTACTGAAGGAAAAAAATTCAAAAATGCCATCAAATCTTTGTATAGGCGTATATGGAGCGGAATAAACATTTTTACTAGTTTTTTGAAAATTGTCAATTTATAAATCGTGTAAAACAAGTGCCGTGTAAATCGGGGGATAGGTGTATATATTTTTTGCATAAAAGGGCATTATTCAACAAGATAGTATGCATATCTGACAGGCTGCTAAATTTCAAACAGTAGAAACATTAATGATTTTATTTAATTTATTTGTTGTTTATATTTTTTTAGATTGTAAACAATTTATCTGATATTCCACAAAACTAAATACTGAAACTCAACATAAAAATGGGGATTCGGTAATGTGAATTGCAGCGTATAAATGTAATAAACAATGAGTATGATTTTTTTCATCAAACTTTTGTACTGTTTTAATTTAATATGTATTATTTAATTGTTTGATCTTCACTTTAAAATGATAACAATGCTTTGCAAAAATTACTTTTGAATAAGATATATTATATTTATTAATAACGATTTACATTTTCTGTATGTAGATATTATATTTAATTTTTAAAAATCAATAACTACGTTTACACAGCGCTGTTGGTCCGATTTTACTATAACCGATGTAGTTAAACCGCTTTAAGTGGTGCTATTTACACATACAAGAATAAGTAACTTCAGCTGGAATTATAATTCCGAATTGAAGTAGGCTATAAATTCGATGGCGTACCAACAAGAAATCTCAAAAATACTTTACGTTTTATTTTATTTTTCATCTCTTCGTCTCAGGTGTTTTAACCATATTTTAATTGACGACGTTTTTTCAAATGTTAATGCGAAGTGCATTAGGATGAAATCCCTATACTCCGTAGATACTTATATTTTTTGAGGTTGGATAAATAGATATAACTATCTCTATGCAGTTTACACGCATTTTTTATTCCATTTCTATTCCGGTTTAGTTATGCTATTCCTGTACGTCAAGAGGAATAGCATAACTAAACCTGATTAGTTCTGTCAGGTGTAAAGCGCCATCTACACGAAATTTTACACCCGGTTTTATTACATCGGTTGTAGTAAAACCGGAATAACAGCGCTGTGTAAACGTACTCAATGTTACAATTATTAACAAAATAAATTTATAATGATCTCAGTGATTATATATTTTTTAATTAAAATATAAATTTTTATACATAAAATAATAATCATTTGGAATTTTTTTGTGAAAATTTTTTAACGTTACTTTCACAATAATTTATTTAAATAAATAATGGTTTGTGCTACAAGACACAGTAAGACCTATGTCCGATATTATAAAGGAGCTTGCAAATTTGCTAGCTTGCAAGCACTCTCAAATGAGATATCAAAAATATATGACAGTTCTTTTGGAGTTTGTTGAAGATTTTGACAAGTTGTAGGTAAACACCAACGATATTAAAACAGTGGTGATATTATGAAAATTATTTTGTACGGTCAAAGTCGCCAACTGTGTTACAATTAGTTGAAGTATCACTGTTCTAAATTCCATAGCTAATCCATAGATACTAGTACAGAATTAATACCCCATTTGAGAGTGTTTGCAAGCTAGCAAATTTGCGAGCTCCTTTATAATACCGGACACTAAAGTAATTGAAACAGAAATAAAGGTATGAACGTGCCAAATTTATTTGAAATCTTTTTTGCACAGCATTGTTATTTAATTTTGTATATGTTATAAATAAATCATTGAATTTGTCCTATTTATTAGTAGATTTAACCCATCGATATACATGATTATTAAGAATGTCATATTGTACGTTATAAATGTGTATAAATATGGTTATTATATTATCATTAAAAAAACATTGATGTGACATTTATTATATTAGTTATTTATTTATTAAAAATAATGGGTCATTCCATAAATAAAAAATCACTGTTCAGATCAACCTCGAGGATTTTCATGAATTTACAATTGAAGAGTTTGCAGCAACAAGGAGTTAACTCCAGTTTTTATAATTTGTGGGAAAATAGAAAAAACTGTTAAAAAAATGGAGAATGTATTTAAATCGCCTTTGTCTTCGTCCAACACTTCATGTTTTGGTCAAATTCCATTGAGAAATTCGTCAAATTCGCAATTCTAGAGTCAATTTTATTCTGGAGTTAACTCCTTTTTGGCCCAAATAGTTGAAAATTATTTTCTTTTTAAAGTAAGGAAGCATTGAATAAGAACAATTTTCAAGAAAATTGGTTTATTTCAAGAAAGAACACAGTAACGAGTGTACTAACTAAATTCTAAGCCCAAAAAAAAAGAGTCAGCTTCTGGAGTTAACTCCATTTTGACCCAAGCGAATGAAGCAGCTAACTCATTCTAGCGGATACCTTGAGAACTATCAACGGTAGGTAACTCTTTGTTGAACCAAACAAAAGAATGATTTTTTTCCCCCAAGAAACGGTTGTTAACTCTGTTTGGCCTAAAAATGGAGTTAACTCGTTGTTGCTGTAAACCCCTCAATTTGTTATACAGGCTTTTATAAGGATATGTTCTAGACTTCTAGCATAATTTAAATTTTTTATAATTATTTAAAAAAAGTTATATCGTATTGACTTTTTTAGCTAATTTTTTTTTAATGCCAAATATCTTAAAAAGTGTGCATTTTCCGCATAATTATCAAGATAGCTTTTTGATCGACAAAATACAGGATTATATAAAAAAAATCTTTTTGAGACAAAATATTAATTCGTCTATATTTTTTTTTATAAAAAATAAAAATGAAAATTTGATCAAATACTCAAGCTTCGATTTTTTTTAAATAAATATGTATTATAGCTTATTTTATTCTGAAGATAATGCCGTTTGGCTAGTTTTTTTACTCTTAATACTTTTTAAGATATAAATTTTTAAGTACAGCGCCAAGCGATGCGCCTGCATCGCCCGAGCGCTAGCCTGAGTTTCCTTGCACTTACAAATTTATATCTTATAAAGTATTAAGAGTAAACTAACTAGCCATACGGCATTATCTTCAGAATAAAATAAGCTATAACATATATATTTTTCAAAAAAAATCGAAGCATGAGTATTTGTTAAAATTTTCATTTTTGTTTTTATTTTTTATAAAAAATATAGACAAATTAATATTTTGTCAACCAAAAAGCGATCTTGATAATTTTCGAAATTAAAAAAAATAGCTAAAAAATTTAATACGTTTATAACATATTGTAAATTCATGAAAATTCTCGAGGTTGACCTGAAAAGTGATTTTTTATTTATAGAATGACCCTAATGTGATTTTATAATATCCTATCATTATTTAATGTTTTTAATTGAAAATGTATGACTCATGATTTTAAAACAATTTATATTGTAGATTTTAATTTATACTTATAAAGATACATTGGTTATTTATATACTAGAATTTATAATTAAACTTTCCTCAATAACCAAATTTGTATTAAAAAAAAATTGAAAATTAATTTTAAAAAAATATATAAAAATTTTTTAAATTTAACATTGTGATAGACTTTTGTTAATAGGTTTCTATTATTTGCACTGATACTTTTAGTCAGAGGCAAATTGGTCATAAAGTAGGTGTATAGAAACACTAAAATAGTGTTTTTATACGATTACAATAACGATAAAAGAATTTAATTTTTGGGGGATTCCATAATTTAAGATTTTGATAGTGACATGTTTTTTCTGGTGAATTTAAAAAAAATATTAAATATTAATGTCAATTTGCTACTGTATTAGCCATCTAATAGTTGAGATTCTCGTTGTAATAAATATATAGGGTGTCCCGTAAATATACCAACAAACTTTCAGGAATTGTCGAGGATATTGAAACAATCGCTTTTTTTTCTACAATTCCTGAAAGTTTGTCGGTGTGTTTACAAGACACCCTGTATATAAAAATTGTTTAATTTTGTACTATTGATTTTTTTAAATCATTTTTCAGTACACTTGATTTTTTGTTAATTCTTGTCTTCTAGACACAAGCAATGTCATAACCAAAATTTTTAAATATGATTTGTTTAAGAGTAATAGTCCTCAGTACTTCGACCCTGTAAATTTATTACCATACTTCGTGAATGGCTTTTTTTTGACGAGTCTTCCAACTGTTTTATTTGCGAAAATTCTTCGAGCATGCAGCCGCGGAATTTTCCGGGCGGCTGACTAGAAAAACGACCCAAGATATTTGTCGGACAAAATGACCAATGGATTGTAACTAAGATAATATGGTGAGAAAATCTAAAAAAAAAACATCTGCTAAGTAAATGCATAGTGCTTCCTCGTGCTAAATTAGTTAATTATACAATTTAAATAAAAATCGATAGTGTTTATATAAATTGCCTGGAATTGGTAAACCATTTAATTTTTATACAATTTTACTAAAAAATATTAGTTCGAAATTTTTCTTAAAACAAACCTGATTCATATATTTTAATTTTTTTGACAATTTCAATCTAAATCTAAATTTATGCAAATGTCAAAATGACATTTAAAACGTCAAAATGACATTTAATATATCCAAGCAAATATCAATTTAGAAAAACAAAACACGAATTTTTAAAATAAATTGAGATAAATCTTTGTAAGGGAATATTTTACAACAAACGTTGTAGACCCATATTATAGGAAATCCAAGCAAATATCAATTTAGAAAAACCAAATACGAATTTTTAAAATAAATTGAGATAAATCTTTGTAAGGGAATATTTTACAACAAACGTTGTAGACCCATATTATAGGAAATTTAATGCTTTACAAAAAATATTCTATAAAATTTTCACGTAACATGTGTTGTTCTTGAGATATCTTGAAAAAATAAATATTTTGGAGTGTCACCCCTCCCCCTTACATACGATTTTGATGATTTTGAAATGGGACCGCCCTCAAGCCATGACAACTATCCGACCAAGTTTCAATAATATCGGTTCAATGGTTTATGAGTTATGCGTGTGACAAGGATTCAGGGGACAGGCAGACAGACACGGAACGAAAAGTGTTTGCCTTGACGTGAAAGGGATAAATCAATTTAAAATTTTGAAATCAGAGAACATTTTTTTTGTCTCAATCTGAAATGATCACATAGCTTCTCGTATCTTCGATATTGCGAGGAAGCAATTGTTGAACAAAAATAGTCAAAATAACGAGGTTATTATAGTTTATTACCAGCTATCTGAAATTTGTAGGATTATTAATTAATTATTTTTACAATCTATTGATCATTTTGTCCGACAAATATCTTGGACCTTTTTTGCAGTTCGTCGCCCAGAAGTTCCCGCGACTGCGCGTTCGAAAATGCCTCATTTTTAAGAATTATCGAAAATAAAAAAGTTGAAAGACTCGTCAAAAAGAAGCCACTCACGAAGTTTCGCAAGTATGGTAATAAATTAACAAAAGGTTCGACGTACTTAGGACTATAATTTTTGATTCAGTAATGTAAGAAAAAATTTTCAACGA
The DNA here is from genome assembly GCA_961205875.1 of Sialis fuliginosa. Classification (NCBI taxonomy): domain Eukaryota; kingdom Metazoa; phylum Arthropoda; class Insecta; order Megaloptera; family Sialidae; genus Sialis; species Sialis fuliginosa. Next base: position 41,390,262 of record OY540809.1, on the reverse strand, counting down.
AACAACTATTATATTCCTCTTTTGCATTTTTAGATAGGATTGTAAACTTTAAGAAATATTGAAAAAAAAAGAATCAAAATATCCGTCCAATTAACTAATATTATAACAATGTAACTGGTTTGGCGTTATTGTATATAACAAAAATTATAAATTTGATGAATGTTACAATGTAAATATACAATCATAGATTGATAATTTCAGTGCTAATATCAGTGTTAATAAATAGCTTTATAGTCATTAGTGTTAGGATATTAGATGGTTTTATTCAATTTGAGGCTCAGACTTATTTTGTAGATTTAAAAAATTTAATTGCTTAAAGATGTATGAAATTGTGCAAAGAAATTACTTATGAAAATACATTCAATGCTTTTTTTTTAATTTCTAATTTGTTTTATTAGATAATTCGCATATTTTTGATAATAAGGCTTAACTCAGACGAACCACTGTTTCGTAACCACTTTTCGTGGTTGGGAGTGGTTACGAAGTGGTTGGTAATTAAATAACATGCAATCTTATGGAAAACTCACATGGACTACAAACTGCAGTCGAGTTTGGCAGTTGGTACTATGCGTGGTCAGTAAAATGTAACCACTCAGTCGATACTGACTACAAGTAAGCACTAAACGTGTGACCACCGAAAGTGGCTGTGCAGTGGTTTGTCTGAGTTTTTTGTGTTTAGTAACGTTACTCATTTTGTTACAGCTTATATATTCTTATCATTATTGTAATATTTGAATATTACTTTTTTTATAATATAAAATGATAGTTTCAATACAAAAACATTTTTTTTAATGTTAATTCAATTAAATAAAATGATCCTTACACCTTTTTATTTGATTTGCCATTGATTGTGAACAATTTCTTGGTAATTTCTTTTTCTCTTTGAATAATTGTTATGCTCATATAAAATTTTTTCATCAGTGATTTGAACATATATTGTCGATGGTGCCTTTGAAACGAATGATTAATATTTTTTCAAAATAACATATCTTTTATTCTTTTATAAGTAGATACATCCATTTAGAACAAAAATATGACAAAATAAACCAAATGTATACAGTTTTACTTACTTTTATCTTGCCTTAAAAAGTGTACGTCTTATTGGTATAAGTGATATATATTTTTTAATTTTATGTAGGTATATATTTAAAATTGTTGATAATTTAATTAATATTTTTTTACAAACTGCTTTTTCACATATCATTATCATTGATATTATTAACTGCAAAATTTAGCCATATATAAACAACTAGTTGGCATCTTAAATTCCCAGAGAATATATATACTAAATTTCAAGGTTCTACGATAAGTGGAAATGTTGAAAATCCTGATAGATCAGGGTACTTTGCTATATATATTAGATATGTATCAAGAAAAAATTGTTTAAAAAATCAGAATTATTTTTTAATATAAATAATAATAAAAAATCAATTTATGAATTTATTAATTTTCACTTGTACCAATTAAGTACATTTAATGTTAGTTCTGTTTGTAGTGCCATTGCATGACAATAAAAATAATATTATTTTTACATATTTATGTGTTTTATCTTTATTTTGTTTGTATGAGATATTATCATTTCCATTTTACAAAAAAACATAAAATATAGATTTTAAATATAGAGATATTATTAATATGTATATGAATAAATAATTATGAAATGATAATATCTCTAACATGATAAGGCGAGTTTTTTATCATTAGGAATTTAAATCATACCAAATTGTAAAATTCAACTCAGTATTAACAATTTAATTTATAAAAATCATATTTAATAGAAATTATAATAATATAATATAAATAATTAAGGAAAATAAAGACAAAACTAAATAATGTAACAAATTAGATTCTATTATCAAATTAATTATTAAATTTTATTGAAACAAGCTTTGTACAATTACAAATGTAGTCATTTTATAATTAATAAATATTTTTATTAACTCTAAATGTCCAATTTTTTTGTCATTTCAGCTGTTTTGTTATATTTAGGTACTTTGCATTACGTAGAAGACTTTTTTTAAAAATATTTTGGTAACTATAATAAATGCTACAGTCCTGATAAGTTATTTTTTAACTAATAATAGGCATGATGCCTAATTTAAAAAAAAACTATTATATGATGATCTTACGTGTCTCCTATTTCTAAAAAAATACTTATTTCTACAGAAAATAAAGGTTTAATTACAAAAATTGACCCTTTTAAAACTAATTTTGAATTTGACGCCAAAACGCTCGCAGGTGTCATGGCGCATTTTTGACGTCACGCCTATGTAAACACTCCTTGTTCCATCGCTAACGTTTCTCGGTTTTAATTTTGGTAACACAAAACTGAGCAAATTGATAACTTAAAATCACAAAATAATTTATGTGCAGATATTAATGAAACAAAAATGATGTTTACTAAGGCGTGACGTCATTCGATCTGATTGGTGTTTCATTAATCATGGCGAATTGTTGTATTTTGTGTTTTTATTTTAACAAAAATTATATTAATCTCGGTTTTAATATAGAAATAAATACATTTTTTAGAATCTTTTTAACCTATTTCATTATTTAATAATTTCAGTGATACTTTGTTACTGGCATCATTCCTATTGTGTAAAATAAAAAGATCTAAAATAAACTCCGCGATACCATATATCTAACTTTTATATTTAAGTGAACGAAGCCGCGGGCACAGCTAGTTAACTATAAATGTGGTAAAAATATTTCACATTTCAACAAAATCAGATTAACTGTATTTAATTAAATGTATCAGCAGATTGTACAACAAAGAAGGAGGGGTAAATGATTGCAAGCTCCCTTGCATTTTTTTATCATAACAAAAAACGCGTGCGATCGTGAACAATGCTATCTAGCTTGTTTTACAAGAAAACGCCGGCAGTGATCGATTGATTATTCGACACAAGCCTTTCATATTGAAAGTGGCCGAAACGAATCTGTCATTAAATCGTTTTATGCCCTTTTATAAAACATTTCCCCCGAGAGTTCAGAACTGGTGTAGGTAATATTATTAACTTTCGTGTCCGGTAAAGTGACCAGAATTCTAAAACCCTGATGCGGGACACCTCCCCCCCCCCACACACATACGAAAAAAATATTTTTAACAAAAATAAAATAAAAAAAAATTTTCATAAATTTTTTTTTTAAATTTTAATAATACAAGTTTTTCTATTTTAGATAAAATTTACTAATAATAAAATAATAAGACCTTTTTTTTGTACTCATCAAATTGAAATTCAATTCTTCATTTTTTTTTGTAAGTAAATATACTAAAAAAAAAAGGTCTTTAAATTAAGGTGAGCATTTATTTCCCCGATCTAAATAAAATTTTGTATATAATGTTATGAATGTCTAATCCGGGACGTTTTCTGGGACAATTTGTGATGCGGGACAGGCTACTCAAATCCGGGACTGTCCCACGCAATCCGGGACGTCTGGTCACTTTAGTGTCCGGTATTATAAAGGAGCTCGCAAATTTGCTAGCTTGCAAACACTCTCAAATGAGCTATCAAACTTATATGACAGTTCTCTTGGAGTTTGTTGAAGACTTTAACAAGTTGTGCACACGCGTTTTAGGTAAACACCAACGGTATTAAAACAGTGGTGATATGGAAATTATTTTATATGGTCAGCCAACTGTGTTACAATTAGTTGAAGTATCACTGCTTTAAATTCCATAGCTAATCCATAGATACTAGTACAGAATTAATACCCCATTTGAGAGTGCTTGCAAGCTAGCAAATTTTGCGAGCTCCTTTATAATACCGGACATCAATCTTAATTATATTACATATAAGGTATTGGCAGAGCCGGCCTTAGCAAGTCTCTCGCCCTCTCTCTCCTAAAAAATATTCAAATATCATCAAAAATTACAATTAAAATTGATAAATTAACAAATAAGTTGAATAGTTAATATTTCAGCTTGGCGCGTTCCTACAGACTCCAACTTTTTTTTAAATATAGCTTACATCATTAACTTTAAGACTATCAAATGCCCTAAGACCGTCGAGACCCCCTTCTCTTATTATTAACAAATTAAAATTGATAAATTAACAAATAAGTTGAACAGTTAATATCTCAGCTTTTTAAATTTATTTTTTGAATAACAATCAATTTATTTCTGTACTTTGCGTTATGCCCGGTTTCCAAAATTCACAAAATATATAATTACAGATATCTAATAAATACAATTCAAGTTTATTCCAAACAAGGATTATTCCGTATTACCAAGTAGTTATAACAGAGAGAGTCCATAATTCGGGAAACAATTATATGAAGGGTCGAAGCTAAATAACTTGTATGTACTGACTTTTGATCGACATATAATAGGTATTACTGGTCTATATTTGACATGTGTCTATCAGTTTTTGTTCTTAGTTAGTATTTATTAAGCATTGAACATTTGAAATTATTTATTGTTTGCATTAAAGCTAATTCTAAAGTGAAATATATGGGAGGTATTTGTTTTTGTAAGGTATTTTTATGAACCCTTATTTTTTTATAATTTTACTAGGAATTAAAACAAATAATTCTATGTTTACAAATTTTCTAAATTTCAATATAATTAATTATATAGGTCCTATATTCATGGCCCCACAAAGATGGGGGGGGGGGACTGACAGCGCTCTAGATTGGGGCTTAGCAGGAGAGGGCCCATCGAAAATCCTGAACGGGAGCCCACAATAGGATGTGGAGACCATTTATCAAACAATACTTCGCAATCAATTTCTTATTAGATTAATATAATAATAAATATCTGTACCTTGTGGGTCCAAAATCACTGTAATTTCAAAACCCAAAATGTCTAAATATATCGTACCTCGATGCCAGTACCCAGCACTGGCTTTAGAGGGAGGTGGGGGGGCGAATCAGGGCGGCGCACAATGGGGCATAAATGACTTTTTTTTTGTTCAAATCAGTGTACAGGCTGTTATTTTTGTGTAAACTTTTTTGTTGGAGTCTGTAGGATCACGCCAAGATGAGATATTAACTATTCAACTTATTTGTTAATTTATCAATTTTAATTTGTTAATAATAGGGGAAGCGGGTATAGACGGTCTTAGAGAATTTGATACTCTTATGTCCGGTATTATAAAGGAGCTAGCAAAATTTGCTAGCTAGCAATTACTTTCAAATGGGGTATTAATTCTGTACTAGTATCTATGGATTAGTTACGGAATTTAGAGCAGTGACACTTCAACTAATTGTAACACAGTCTGCATCTTTGACCGTACAAAATAATTTTCATAATATCACCACTGTTTTAATACCGTTGGTATTTACCAACAACGCGTGCGCGAAACTTGTCAAAGTCTTCAACAAACTCCAAAAGAACTGTCATCTAAGTTTGATACCTCATTTGAGAGTGCTTGCTAGCTAGCAAATTTGCTATCTCCTTTATAATACCGGGCATTAAAGTAAATGATGTAAGCTATATTTAAAAAATGTTGGAATCTGTAGGATCGCGCCAAGCTGAGATATTAACTATTCAACCGCTAATATTTATAGTCCTCGGTCCCGGCTTTAAATTTTGAAATAAAAAATACTGAAACTTCGTGAGTGGATTCAGTTTGGCGTAACCTACAACTTTTTTATTTTCGAAAATTCTGATAATTGGGGCGTTTTTGATACGGCATGTCTCAAACATGTTTAGGGCGTAGGTCAGGGCAAAAGACCCTTGATTTTTGTAGGCCAGTGTAACCATAGACATAGAGAATGGACCAGGCATCTGACTCGAACACAGAACCGTGTCAAAAGAAAGAGATAGAAACAGATTTGGAATAACTGTGTAACTCTATGTCTATGTTCCAAACTACACTGCATCTCTCTCTCCTTTTTTGAACAGATGTTACACCATTGAGTTAATACAGAATGCACTGTCCATTCTCTATGTCTATGAGTGTAACCATAAAATTTTACTATTATTTATCTAGCAATTGTGCAAAAATCAGCCGGTTATTTATAAATTACATACCATCATGAATTTGACAAGTTGAAGGTGTAGGTCTCGCTAAATGCCCCAATATTTTTGTAGGTCAATATATTTCCTGATGTTTGCATTATAAAATCTTGTAATTCAAGTAAAAAAGAAAGGGTTATTCGTAAATTTCCTATAACTATCGTTAAATTGACATGTTTGATGCATGCCACATCAAAAACGCCCCAATTCTCAGAACTTTCGAAGATAAAAAAGTTGTAGGTTACGCCAAAATGAATCCACTCACAAAGTTTCAGAGGAGTATTTCTTATTTCATAATTTAAAGCCGGGACCGAGGACTATTAGTAAAATATTAAAATACAAAAAATGTACCGATCAGTTGAGTTGAATGTATAATAATAATCATACAAAGAATTTCAATATCGGCGTTGTTTGCTGAAAGCCTGTAACAATGGTAGGTATGTCAATACTTGATTTTGCAGCTTTGATGTCTGTCAATCTACACAATACAAGCTTTGTGTATTCATGACTCCCACGCAATTACAAATAATTGTTTGATATTAGTTCTTTCGAAACATAACATTTCTGTAATAGGGATCCGGCTATTATTTGTTTTGATATTGATTAATTTTTCGTATAGGTACAATCATACATACATCTATGATGGATTTTTTTGGTATCTGTTTAATTTAACCTTATACCTGAACGTAATGAAATTTTGTTCCGAAAGTTTAGCTGTTTACGAAAAAAAACTTTTTAGACAAAAATTATTCAGTTTGAAGGGGCAGTCTTGTTTACGACCCCAGTAATGGCTATTTTTGAATTAAATATACTGAATTAGAAATATTTGTTGATATTTGATTACTATCATTTCTGAATATTAATCTATGTATATTTAACTGTCTTACGGCGTAATTTGATGACAATCGGCCAATAGGTGTCAAAATGGTGAACATTTAAACTAATTATTAGTATAATTTATGTATTAATTATTATATTATCATAGCAACTACTTTACATTGTTTCAAATTTGACGATTCTTTCTTTTATATCTTTTGTGTCGTAGTACTTATCATTAGCAAGTGTCCATCACTGCGTGCTCATTACTGATTTTACTTTATCCGAGAGTTACAAAAAAGAAGCCCGTCAATCACAAGAACAGTAATCCTTACTTCTTTAAATATTTCGAAAAAACGAACAATTTATTTAAAAAATTATCACATAGCTTCTATCATTATTATGTTATATTATATGATTATATTATTATATTCCCTTATTTTTTGGATGTTGTTAAAGAAGAAAAAATTAATTTAATTTCATAATAATAAAAATAAACAGTTCTACTCATAAAAAAATTTGAAATATCAATAACAAAATAAAATTATCACCTACCCTTTATTAAAGGGTAGTTTTTTTACAAGAATAAAATTAATATGTAAAATATACAACGGTACCTATGCATATATAAAACATAATATTCAAAAATCCGTATCCCTGTGAATAAATAATACAATATAATGCATATATTTGAGTTTGTACTTAGCGCAATTACTAAGTGTTTTGAACCCTTCATCAGACAGACGCGTTAACCCTTCTCATGGCAATATTTCACGGTATTTAGTTCGACTGCCGATGTTTACTGATCTGATCAAAAATTGCATAACGCTGTTTTTATGTTTTGTACATCAATCAAAAAAAAGTGTTTTATGGTTTTGGTACATGATATATGTTTTAGTTTACATTCAGAAATATGCATACAGAAGTTTATTTGTTCTCATATAATATGTATATAAGCAGGCCCAGATTTACCATGCAGGCAGAGTAGGCAATTGCCTATATAGGGCGGCAAGAATTGAAGGGCGGCAAATTTTGGCGGAAACTTTGAAAACCTGTAATATTCGTGGGAATTGAATTTCTCGCCTATTTCGTTGGCACGCGTACCAACATTATAAGTGGAAAAGAATCGATTTATACAAGTCTCGATATTGGCCTTATATCGAATATTCGATAAGTTTCTGTATCGAAAATCATCTTATTTTCTCCTACAGTATATTGTGATACACATAACCTCCTCTGTCATTACTAAACATTGGTGAACGATTATTAACGTCATTGTTAATTTATTGTTAACAGTACGTGTGACAAGTTTCAACGGCATCAATTTCAGGTTTGTTATCTTCACAAGTGTTTTTCTTACATGGGGGGGGGCGGCAATTTTCGCAACTGCCTAGGGGTGGCAAATTTCTAAATTCGGGCCTACATATAAGGTACTGGCACCAGCCTTGGATATGACCCCAGTAATGGCTATTCCTTAATTAAATGTACTGAATTAGATATATTTGTTGATATTTAATTACATACTACCATTTCTGAATATAAATCTATATACATTTAACTGTCTTACAGCGTGATTTGATGACAATCGGCCAATAGGTGTCAAAATGGTGGACATTTAAACTAATTATTATGAATTATTATATTATTATTATTTTTTATATATATTTTTTGGCCTCATTATTATTATATTATCATAGCAACTGTTTTACATTGTTTCAAATTTGACGGTTCTTTCTTTTGTATCTTTTGTGCCGTAGTACTTATCATTTTGTAATCAAGTGTCCATCACTGCGTGTTCATTGCTGGTTTTACTTTATCCATTACTGGAGAAAAACCATAAACAAAATAAAAGGCTAATTTAAAAAAACAAACTATATTTGCAGACTTTGGTAATTAAATTGATTAAATAAAGAGTTAGTTGTTTTATTAGTAACATGAGTTGATGAGAATTACATAAAAAAAGCCCGTCAATCACATAAAACTTGCTCTTATAGCGGCCATAACTGGTGTCACTACTTTATATTATTGTACTTATTTCTGCAATTGTTTAAAGTTTTGATGCCGACGGCGGAGACAGTAGAATATTTTAATTTAGATTTACCTAACTACACTTTGCTTAAAATCACTTTATATAGACAGAGAATCACAAATGAGCTGTTGCAGATAAATTAAGTTATAAAGAAAATACTCATGTCCGGTATTATAAAGGAGCTAGCAAATTTGCTAGCTAACAAGCACTTTCAAATGGGGTATTAATTCTGTGATATTTTCTATGGATTAGTTATGAAATTTAGAGCAGTGACACTTCAACTTATTGTAATATCGTTGGCGGCTCTGACTGTACAAAATAATTTTCATAATATTGCCACTGAAAATTGTCAATGAAAAAAAACAGGTGCAAGGGCGTGATTAAAGAAACAAATAAAAATTCAAAATCGATAAATTTTACGCTTGATCTGCATATCTATAAGTAGATCGCACAACGTGGATTATATGTACCCTTTATTTAAACTGGGTTGGCGCGGGTCGCTTTCACAGTCCCTTTATATGCAGATTAGTTAATATTTATAATGTCCGATATTATAAAGGAACTCAGTTACAGTTACATAATTATTAATATATGAATATCAACAAAATCCAATATTATATGATAATCTTCTTATTGATTATAAAAACCACAATACACGGTTGTAAATTCAAACCTCGATCGCGTTATTGACAAACATCCACGCACTAATATTCAAAAGGCACCAAAAAAGAAGAAAATATCCCTAGATAATATTCAGAAAATATTATCAAATATTTTATGTAGTGTAATAAAACAAAATCTCGTATTTTATCAAAGAAATATGATCAAATCTTTGTCAAAGATCTTTGACATATTTATTTGATAGTGAAATAGCCGCCTAATGTAGATAATTAAAAAGAAATAAAATCTAAAAAAAATTAAAAAGTTCGATCACGATTGTTGTATTAAAACTATGTATGCAAATTTAAATGTATGCATTAGTATGAAGCAGCTGTAGGCTTTGTAGATATTGAAATAATTAACACGTTACGCCTATTTTATTGTCACGATTTAAAATCAATTCGAGCAAGTGCAGCGACCCCTTTATGTAAATTAACTATGTAAATTTAATATCACTGCCAAATAATTTATTACTTGTAATATATGATACACTAAAATCAATCTCAACACGCTGGGCTATCTAACTAGAACAAAGAATCTGTATTTTGATTTTAGACTTTTAAAGTGTCAACGTTATGATACAAAATTCAGTGAATAGAAATATGTGTCCTATTTAACAATAGGCTTGATGCCAGTAACAAAGTATCACTGAAATTATGATTTTAAATAATGAAATAAGTTAAAAAGATTCTAAAAAATGTATTTATTTTTATATTAAAAGTGAGATTAATATGATTTTTGTTAAAATAAAAACGCAAAATACAGCAATCTGCCATGTTTGATAAAACACCAGTCAGAGTGGATGACGTCACAGCTACGTAAACGTCATTTTTGTTTCATTAATATCTGCACTGTTTATAAATTATTTTGTGATTTTAAATTATCAATTTGCTCAGTTTTATGTTACCAAAACTAAAACCGAGAAACGTTGCGATGGAATAAGGATTTATTATTGTTGTTTACATAGGCGTGACGTCAAAAATGCGCCATGACACCTGCGAGCGTTTTGGCGTTAAATTCAAAATTAGTTTTAAAAGAGTCAATTTTTGTGATTAAGCCTTTATTTTTAGCAGAAATAAGCATTTTTTTGGAAATAAAAGACACGTAAGATCATCATAAAATAGTTTTTTTTAAATTAGGCATCATATTCAGTATATTCAAGAAATATGAATCACATAAACTTCAAAATGGTGTCAAAATGTTTATTATATTATCTCATACATGACTTCCATGTTCTTTAATATATTTTTAAATAATTTGTAATATATGAAAAATTTCAATGAGATTTGTCAGAAATAAAACTCACCTTTGTATTACAAATATTAGTTTTCTAATGTCCTAATGTCAAAAACATAATACACATTCGTAGAATAACTAATTTGACAATTTGAATTTAGTTGCATTTGTTTCCAAGGCAACTTATTAATTTGTATTTATAATTCAAATTTTGAGGGTGGTTTTTACCCCTTCAAAAGCTGTTTAGGCACGTATAAAAAATTAATGTCACTTAGGTTCAATTGAACTACAAATGTACCAAGTCTTATCAAAATTAGTGAGATAATACTCTCAACGTTCACTTTTTAGACGATAAAAGTTACAAAATGTCGAATATTTCCAAACCGCCTAACTGAGACAAACATTTTCCCTAAAAATAATTCAGATCGGTGCATTTTTACAGTAGTTATCGTGAACGAAAGAAAATTCTACATCCAGACACACGCATAGATGCCATGCGGAAATTAACTTTTCTTTACGTTTTGAAGTTAGTACAATCAGAATCTGCTCTTATATCGCACACGATTTTTCGACGGTATTACAATACTTCCATTTCCTTCGGATCATGGAAGTAAAAATCAAGAAACGTTCCAATTTAAATACGCATTTTATTGACTTAGGCGGCTATTACACTATCAAAGAAATGTGATAAAATTTCTTTGATCAAAGAAATATGACAGTGTAATAAGTCAACTTTTATAATATTTACCTTCATAATATTTCTATGATGAATACCAAGTTATCACTGACAGTTACAGTTACAGTGAGTGTAATAGAACAAAATCTCATATTTTATCAAAGAAATATGATCAAATCTTTGTCAAAGATGTTTGACATATTTATTTGATAGTGTAATATCCGCCTTATATATTTTTTTCAGATAAATCATACAATTTCGAGTGAAACATGATTTTTTTTAGATAGTTAGAAACGCAGGGGTAAGAGTTAATCAGTGGGGGGTAGTGACTTCCCCTAACGTGTGTTACGGGGGCTCTTTTGTCATAGGTTTGTTGCCACTCCGCTCCACTGATCCGATGTATTTGTGTATACATCGAGTTGACACTTCAATGGATAATGTCTCAATTCTGAATATTTTATATATGTTAATCCCGTATACTGCTATCGATATACATAGATTCTCTGACGTACCGGCTTCTTTATTCTATGTATTGTGAGTTCTATTATTGTATTTATTGTAAAGATTTCAAGTATTTGATGCGTATACAGATGTTTCGATTCAAGTGACTTCTCTATAATATATTGACAGTTTGTCTTTCACGTTAATTTGATTATTTCTCTTACTTATAAGTATTTGTAGGTACACATAAAGCACAAATGTAACGGATTTTTTTAAATTTTATATAAGGTACTGGCGTCAGTCTTGGATATGACCCCAGTAATGGCTATTTTTATTAATTATAATTAAATGTACTGAATTAGAAATATTTGTTGATATTTGATTAATACCATTTCTGAATATTAATCTATATACATTTAACTGTCTTACAGCGTGATTTGATGACAATCAGCCAATAAATGTCAAAATGGTGGACATTTAAATAAATTATTTGTATAATTTATTTATTAATTATTATATTACCATAACATCTGCTTTTAATTGTTTCAAACTTTACGATTCTATCTTTTGTATCTTTTGTGTCGTAGTACTTATTATTTTGTAATCATTAGCAAGTGTCCATCACTGCGTGCTCATTACTGATTTTATTTTATCCATTACTGGAGAAAAAATATAAACAAAATAAAAGACTGTAATTTATAAAACAAACTATATTTGCGGACTTTGGTAATAAAATTGATAAATAAAAAATTACTTTTTTTATTAGTAACATGAGTTTATGAGAATTACAAAAAAGAAGCCCGTCAATCACATAAATTGTACAACTTGCTCTTATAGCGTCCATAACTGGTGCCAGTACCCTATGGGATATTCCGTGTGAAGCAAATCATATATAGCCAAGGCCAAAAATTGTGTATGATAATTTTTGTATCATAATTTTAAGAATTTTTTAACTTCTACAAAAAATTGAAAAGAGTAAAAAGTGCTTAAAATTAACCAAATAAAATATAGAAATTATTTTTAGAATGTTTCATAACATTTTTATATTTTATTTAAAAAATTCTGAACAAAAAAGTCACGAAAAGTTTTAAAAATAGCTGCATTTTTTGTAAATCTAAGCCGACGTTTTTCAACCTTTTAGTATTTGCGACCCAATTTTCAGTCAAAATTCTCATCGCTCCCTCCCCACCCCTCACACAATAATTTTTACTGAAAATCTCAACTAAATATAGAAAAAAAGTTTCGAGTGTCAATTTATAATATTAAACCTTTTTTCGAAAAACTTTGCTCTGCAAGACAGGCCCAAGGGAGTTGCTAATAATTATTAATCTTGTTTTTAATTTAATATTGATAAGTTAATTATTAAATACATTGTGCAGTAGGTGCTGATACAATCCTATTTATAAGTGTATTACCTATATCAGTGTAAATGTAAACGTGCATTTTATTTTTTATTATGTTAGAATGTATTTTATTGCTTTTCTTTCAGTAAATTAATTACATTTTTTAAGAATAATTTTTCTCGATATGCTCGCGTACAAATAGTAAATCTCCCTAAGGTTCAACTGAACTACAAATGTACCAAGTCTTATCAAAATTAGTGAGATAATACTCGCAACGTTCACTTTTTAGACGAAAATAGTTACAAAATTTCGAATATTTCTAAAACCCCTAATCCGATTAGCACCAAAATCAACAGGTCTGGAGTACTCACTGAGACAAACATTTTCCCCAAAAATAATTCAGATCGGTGCATTTTTACGGTAGTTATCGTGAACGAAAATTAAATTCTACATCCAGACACACGCACAGCCGCCATGCGAAAATTAACTTTTCTTTGCATTTTGAACAGGGCCGTAACTAGTGGCTCGGGGGCCCCGGGGCAAGAGGTGACCGAGGGGCACCACAGATATGCAAAAAATAATCATCATAGTTCACAAATTTTACATTTGTTACTAATTTTTATTTGAATGACTTTTTTTTACTTGCCAGCTAGAATTTTACACTTCTTAGTAATTTTAATGTACAATAAGTCTAAAATTGAAGTTCATAAGCCCAAAAAATGTCATTAAAATCAAAATTATGAATAAGTAAATCACGTTTTCATGTTAGCACTAAATACATTTGAAAAATTCTTCAATTTATTTATTTTTTCTTGCTTACTCCAATTTTTACGCTGCTGCGGGAGTCCCCTAACCTCGGCTGCCCCGGTGGTAGTTAAGGCCCTGATTTTGAAGTTAGTCCAATCAGAATTTGTTATTTTCTCGGACACGATTTTTCGATGGTATTACAATACTTCCATTTCTTTCAGAACATGGAAGTAAAAAAGTGTATAGTTAGTTATTTATGGAATTACCGATATCTAGTTCGTATCGTTAAGAAATTGATCTGAAATGGGTTAAAATTAAAGCCATCTTGTCTCGTTCTAGTACTTCGATGTAGAGCTGGGCGCGTGAGTAATTTTTGCTCACGATCACGCACGCTCAAGAAAGAAAATTTTTTAGTCACGCCCACTCACTCACGGTTACAAACAATAGTATTCACGATCACGCACGCTCACGAATACTATTTTTTTACTCACGCCCGATCACGCACGACGGGTCACGCCCGTGACCCGATTTAATGTAATTGTTGTAAATTAAATTTTGAAATGATGAAAATTAATGTTTTTTACGTGCAATATATTATGTGTATTTTATATTCATATATTTTCTTTTAAACTGCATTCTAATACAAGAAATAACAAAATATACACACGAACTCACGCACGAGAAAAATGTACTCACGCACGGTCACGCCCGATTGTTTTAATTTGATTCACGATCACGCACGCTCACGATTCAAGATTTGAAAATCGCTCACGCTCACGCGGTTCACGGCCGTGACCCGAAAAATTCACGACCCGCGCCCAGCTCTACATCGATGTATAACTTTTTTTAAATTTGCATTATATTAAAGATCACAATACGTCAAGAAAGCATCCGGTGATTTGTTTAATTGATACGAATAGGTGAGTAATAATAATTAAACATTGTGAAGAGATAATGTATCAAGTCACTGGTGTTACAGCTCAGTGGGCTATGAGTAACAGACCACACGTGAGCCGGTCACCTGACACCGGAGAGAGCGTACGCGTATTATTATTGCTGTCTAACCAACAGCTCATGTTTTACACTCGACTGTGTATTAATAACCCATCTGCATGACTGACAACGCTGGTACAGCTATAGTGAGCATCGCGATCAAATATATCGATCACAAATATCTTGTTCATTTGTGTAACTAGTTGGTGAATTTCAGCTTCTGGATATACAGTAATTCTTCCATTTACGTGGTAAATTGATTTCATAAAAACAATGCGTAAAAAAAACCAGGGTTTCGAACCGTTATTCTTTTCGTTTCGGTTTTCGTTACGGTTCGAGTAAAAAAATATATTTCGGTTCGGTTCCGGTTTTCGTTCCGCAAAAAATAACGGTTTTTCCGTTTTTTTCGGTTCAGCTCCGAAGGATTAATTTAAAAAAAAATTATTTGTATTAAAAAAGTTTTTTCTACCATAATTTAGAATATTTTATGGTACTTGTATGATAGTCCGAACAACAATTGAAGTGGGAAATAAGATCATGTTAACGCACGTATTTTAATATGTACTGAACCGAAAAAAACGTTATTTTTATTTCGGTTCTGTTCCGGTTTTCGTTCCAGAAAAAAATAACGGTTTTTCCGGTTTTCGGTTCAGTTCGGTTCGAAGCCCTGAAAAAAACAATAGGAATTGCTCTATTACGTTCTTTTTTTAAGTCTTTCCACTTCTTTTATAACTTTTATAACTGCGTGAAAAACGTGTCCGAGATAAAGGCAGATTTTGATTGTACTATAAAGTACTGGCATCAGTTTTGATCACTATAAGAGCAAGGTTTACTGGTTTTATGATTAACGAGCTTTTTTATGTAATTCTCATGAACTTATATTACTAATAAAACAAATAACTCTTTATTTAATCTATTTAATTACTAAAATCCGCAAATATATATAGTTTGTTTTTTGAATTATAGCCTTTTATTTTGTTTAGATTTTTTCTTCAGTAATGGATAAAGTAAAACCAGTAATGGGCACGCAGACACTTGCTAATGATTTCAAATTAATAAGTACTACGACACAAAAGATTTCTTTTATATAAAAGAAAGAATTGTCAAATTTGTAGCAATGTAAATTTTTGGTTTAAATATCCACCATTTTGACATCTATTGGCCGATTGTCATTAAATCACGCTGTAAGAGAGTGAAATGTATACAAATTAATATTCAGAAATGGTAGTAATTAAATATCAACAAATATTTTTAATTCAGTACATTTAATTTAAAAATAGCCATTACTGGGGTCATATCTAAGACTGGTGCCAGTACCTTACCTTCTAAACGTAAAAAGGCATGTACTCTTTATTATGTGAGACTGGAGAAGTTTTATAATAAATGTTTTTATTTCACAAACGAGACGAAGAAAATCCCTTGTCGTTATATTTTTGTTAAATGAATACTGGTAATCATAATTTATTCATGCGTTCAAATAAGGAGCCTGTAAGGTTTTGGCTTAAATCACACGTGGCCACCCACCCCGACACGTGTGCGTTACTAATCCCGGGTTAATTGCTGGCTGTCAGGAGATCAGCTGGGATCATCCCAGATGCAAAAAACTGTGCGTAGATATCAGAAGGGATTAAAGTTATTTCGATACATATATAAAATATATACCTAAGTAAAACTAGCATATATATAGGTAATGTTTAACAAGTATTTTATAATAAACTAGCTGGGCCCACGCGGCTTCGCTCGCGTGGACTACGGAATTATTGTTTAGGATTTAAAAAATATATAGTTGAATTAATTACAAACACGATTAGTTATTAATGTAATAAAAACCAAATAACACTTAAATTACCTACCTAACAAAAACGAATCAGAACAAAAAGTATAAATAATTTTTGTTCTATTTAAATTTAAAAGTTAATTATTGAAAACAAAATAAACAATTGACAATCAAAAGAATACCGGCCTGTTCCCTTCCCTCTGCCCTGCGCTTCTAGTTGGTACGTTCCATCGCCATACACGAGTCACCATCGCACGAATTATATTTTCCCGTATAACATATATTTCGATATTTTCTAAACTATACGACCAAATTGGATGCTGTTAATGGCAAATTATATCTACATTAAGTACTTATGACGATGAAATCATTTATTTCGATAAGGATTAAAGTTTTGCATGTCATAAGTCCACGTAAACAGAACCCAAATATTTTATGTTTTCTTAGTAACATAAAAGCAGTAATTGTGGCTTAAATATAAAAGTTAGACATATGGTGTCGCGGACTTAATTGTAGAACTTTTGATTCTGCACAATTCTTTAATACAATATTTTGTTCTATATTGAACGGTTTAGGCAGCGTATTACAAAACAGCGCGCCGACGGCAAAATTTTTTCCGACTTGATTTACTATTATCGTCACTGCTTAGTTGTAATGTTACCTAACGTAAAAAAATATAGCCTATAACCTGGCCAGAGAACGTACCTATGAATTAAAAAAAAAACACGTAAATCGGATAAGTGGTTCTCGAGTGATAAGGTAACTAACGGACAGACAGACAGACAGAGAGACGTTGAGCTTTATATATATTAAGGATATATTAACTTATATGTTTAGAACTTCAAGTATATGCTATAAATTATATAATATATTCTATTTTGTATGAAAAGTTAATTTTTGATTTACATTTGTATTAAATTGTGGTCTTTGCAGACTTTGGTAATTAAATTGATTAAATAAAGAGTTACTTGTAAACCTTGCTCATAGCGGCCATAACTGGTGCCAGTACCATAGTTTCTTTTATAGTAATTCTGAAACATAATAGAAAAAATGTATCTCTCAGGAATTTATTTTATATCTCATGGATATTATTTAGCACATAAATTTCAAAATATTTATGGACACAAAAAAGAATAATAATGTTTTTGTGTGAATTCTGGTTTTTCATACCTGTAAGGTTTAAATTACAGCAGCTCAGGTGTAGACAGGTGAATTTGGATCAAATGTCTACAAGATCTATATCGACTTCTGAAGCCCTTGAACATATAGAACTCACTATATTATATATCATTGAGAATATAAAAAATGTAGTTTTTTGGTATTGTACATGCATTCTCTCTCATAGTTTGTTTTGTATTTTTTTCCTGATGTGATATTATTATATGCATTTTATTTTATTTCATAATTAACATAAATACTGTAGATTGTTTAATTATAAAAGTTTCAAGAATAGAAGCATGGCCAGATATTTCTTGGGTGACGGGGGAGTCCTTTTACATGCATGGTTATCATTAACGATTGACAGAATGCTTCATTTTAATCGGTCTAAGTCAGGGCTGGCCAACTTGCGGGCCACATGCGGCCCGCCGCGCCCTTTATGCGGCCCGTGACCACATTTGAATAAATTATATTTAATAACATTTTTTTAAGTATCGGGTTATTTTAATAATAAAATACTTCAAAACTCGACAAAAAAAATTTCGCGAAAAACTGAAAAAATTCAAATGTCGATTTTTAACCAATTTTTTTTTGTCTGATTTTGAAGTGTTATAAATATAATTATATAGTTTTTGTCACTCTTATTTCAAATTCGTCAACTAAAATCAATTCCAACCACGCGTTCAAAAGTTACAGCTATTTTTCTCCAAAATGTTGATAAAACTGAAACTTTGAGAGGCCATACCTCAAGAACAGTTTAAGATACAGACCTGCGGTTTGAAAATTTCAACTTTTCACATTATTTTTTATATAAAAAACATATTTTTAACGAAATTTAAAACTCATATAGTTAAGTAATGTGAATGTAAAAAAAAAATATTTTAAATGTTATTTAAAAAAAAACGACAGGAAATTAAAGTTTCAGACATTCCGATATTAAAAAAAATCCTTATAAAACATAATTTGTTCGTATGAGGTCGCGGGCCGCACATAAGAACACGGCGGGCCGCAGATTGGCCAGCCCTGGTCTTATGCATTATACCTATAATAGGCATGATGCCAGTAACAATTAAAGTATCACTGAAATTATGATTTTAAATAATGAAATATATTAAAAGCGCGATTTGTTAAAATAAAAACACAAAATACAGCAATCCACCATGTTAAATAAAACACCAGTCAGAGTGGATGACGTCACGGCTAAGTAAACATCATATTTGTTTCATTAATATCTGCACTGTTTATAAGTTATTTTGTGGTTTTAAATTATCAATTTGCTCAGTTTTGTGTTACCAAATATAAAACCGAGAAATGTTAGCGATGGAACAAGGATTTATTATAGTTGACAAAGAGTGTTTACATAGACGTGACGTCAAAAATGCGCCATGACACCTGCGAGCAATGTGGTGTCAAATTCAAAATTAGTTTTAAAAGAGTCAATTTTTGTGATTTAACCTTTATTTTCTGCAGAAATAAATAGGAGACACGTAATATCATCATAGAATAGTTTTTAAAAATTAGGCGTCATGCGTATTATTAGGTGTATAATAAAATAAATAAACATAGTGTTTTCTTATTGGCTATTTCAAACTACAAGGGAACAACGCTATGTGAAGGTATCTATAAGTCTCTATAATCATGTTTATTGTGACAAAAATGAAATGTTTTCAAACATCATATAATAGGCAGGATTAAATGTTATATGAGAATCAAATGAAAACATTTGTTGAGCAAATATTTTTAATGCAATAGAATACTTTGCTACTTGACACCACTTTTTTTCTAACTATAATATGTAGTGTGTATGATTTCAGTTTTATTCTTATATGCTTTTTTACATTTAGATTATTATTTTGTATAAAATATTGTGTATACTGATATGATTAATATTGTATGTATTAATTTTTTTATCACTTATTCAAATATGATAACACTCCGGAAATCGAAAGGGAATATACATATAGTTTATATTAAACTGTGTTAATACAAATTATTTGTATATTACTAGTGAAGTAATATTAACAAAAGTTTTCTTGAATAAGGAAATGCAAGGAGAAGCAATTTTATTAACTTATTCTAGCCATCACAAAAAGTACATACCTAATTGAAATCTTTACATTAGGTTACTTCCTGGAGGCTGTTTATTTCTGCGTATATTTTGAAAGTATGCCGAAAAAAAAACCAAAAGTTTTCTGGAATAACTGCCTCATTTGGCCTTCCTGAACGTGGTGCATCATTTCTGCTCGTAGGTACGGTCACGACGAAACTCAGCAAACCATATTTTTCGGTTGAATTAGCTGGGGCAGATGTACCGTAACACTTATCAAACCATATATTTATTTATATATATATATATATATATATATATATATATATATATATATATATATATATATATATATATATATATATTTATTTCCATTAAAAAACAAGTTCACTTTTTTCCATGATTAAAAAAATAACAAAAGTAGCGTCACTTCGAAGGCTGTAACTTGAACAAGAGTACATGAAATGTCATGAAATTTTGACAATATTCTAGTTAAGGTTGGTACTCTATGGGAAGCATAAGGATTTTTTTGTTTATGTTGTCATATGTATGTCAGGCTAATGAATTTTCAGCCCATGCAGTACAAACATACAATAATCTTTTTAATTGTAACATGACAAACAAAATCGTTAGTTTTAAAATGAATTTTGGTTGCATTCTGAGGCAGGACAAAGATTATTTTGTAACTTGAAAAATTTATTAGATAAAAAAATGGGTGTGTGCATAGACATAAAGAAATGGACCAGGCATCTGACTCGAACACAGAACCGTGTCAAAAGAAAGAGATAGAAACAGGTATGGAATAACTGTGTAACTCTATGTCTATGTTCCAAACTACACTGCATCTCTCTCTCCTTTTTTGAACAGATGTTACACCATTGAGTTAATACAGAATGCACTGTCCATTCCTCTATGTCTATGGGTGTGTGACATTTGTACTGGCGACCTGTTTTATCGACTATCATAACAAAAATCTGTATTACCTAATCTTCTTCTTTTTCTTCATGGGTTTTACATCAAATGGATTTTATATTTTTCTGACAGCTCCTACTTAACCTACCTTAAATTCCACGCGAACGAAGTCACGGGTAAGAACTAATTTATAAATTAATTTATTATCGTTTCGATCGTTAGTTTTAAAACTGATTAAACTAATTACAGAAACGGGTAAAATAGAATTAATATCGACACTTTCCCAACGCGCAGTGTGTGGCCAATACGTTTCATTGCTCAATTTACAGTTGC
Source organism: Sialis fuliginosa (assembly GCA_961205875.1). Classification (NCBI taxonomy): domain Eukaryota; kingdom Metazoa; phylum Arthropoda; class Insecta; order Megaloptera; family Sialidae; genus Sialis; species Sialis fuliginosa. The sequence goes on along the minus strand of OY540809.1, from coordinate 41,369,132 downwards.
CTTTTTTAAACCCTTTCAAAAATAAAATCAAACGCGTGTAGAATTGAATCGTTTACAGACAGATAAACTCACAGTACAAAGTAGAAACTTACACTCGAATAGTTTTTCTCATTCTGGTAGCAATCACATGGAACTAACTATGGGATATTTAATGTTAACTGTGAATAACGTGTCGATAAAAAAAAACTCGAACCCTCGAAATCGGATATTTTATAATTAATTTCTTACATTTGATTGACATTATTCTTAGTTTTTGTATATCTATTACATTTTATAGTATCGTCATAACAGCTTTACGTTTTTATTATAATAAAACTTTTCATCAAAATCAAAATCTGTTCATTTTTACACATTTTATTAGAAAATTTGAATTGTAACTTTTCTTTATACGTGTCTGACCTAAATATTAGTTAGTTTAATTACATCAACATCCAGGCGCGGATCTGAGTTTGTAATTTAGGGAGGGGGGAGAGTCATGGTTCGTGAAATGAACAAAAAAAAGTTCGAAACAAAAGAACTGTAATACATATATTTAATAAGCATTTTTTATTTTATTTGCTTTAATTTTATAGCTTTGCAGGGAGGGTCAAGTCCCCTATACCCCTCTCTCTAACATCATTGATTTTTCTTGATATATTGGTAGATATATAATTTTTTACTAATTTTAAAATTTCTTTAACATAGGCCTACCTTAATTAAATTATAATATAACCTTAAAATTACCTAGTTTAAGGATCTTAGACTCGCTAATGAAAGTTCTATAATTATTTTTCGTGTCGGAAAAGACAAAAATCTGAAAATTACATCAATATATTTCTAAACTATCAAAAAAAAGTTTAATTTTAAGTTATTAATAATAACTTACCTAAAAATTTGTATTTTATATTTTATTTGTATGTATGAGAACTTGGTAAATAATCTCAAAACCAAGTGAAGTTATTAAGATAATATTTTAAGGAAACACTGATAAAGTTTTATAATGAAATCGACTTCCTTTTCATGAGTGATAAATTTGTTTCTCACAGTAACATATGTATGCACGGGCGCCGGTAGGGGGGTGCAAGGAGGTGCACTTGCACCCCCCTGGCAAAAAGAAAAAACTAAAAAAATTAAGAAATACTATTTTTATTTTAAAATTCAGGTCAGAATATAGAAGTGAGAACCTTTTTTTTTTTTAGTTATAATGCATGTTTATTATTACAAAGTTATTATTTTTATTTTATTTTATATGTAATTTAATTTTATATATTTACATGCACCCCCCTGAAAAAAATTCTGCCGGCGCCCATGTATGTATGTTTTTAATACATACATATTCGTACATAAAATAAGATTTCTAGACACGTAGAAAATTGTATTTTCTATATTAACCCATTAACGCCCAAAAGAAAACTAAAACATGCCGAAGATTTTTTAAAATGAAATTATGTACAAATACAATATATTTAACTAAATATTACAACAAAAACATTTTTTTAATATTTATGGCACCAGTTATGGCTGCTATAAGAGCAAGGTTTATGGTTTTTGTGATTGACGGGTTTCTTTTTTGTAACTCTCATCAACTCATGTAAGACTCTCATGTACTAATAAAACAACTCACTCTTTATTTAATCAATTTATTTTAATATTAGTTTTTTTTTAATTATAGCCTTTTATTTTGTGTATGTTTTTTCTCCAGTAACGGATAAAGTAAAACCGCAGTAATGAGCACGCAGTGATGGACACTTACTAATGATTACAAAATGATAAGTACTACGACACAAAATATATAAAAGAAAGAATCGTCATTTTGACACCTATTGGCCGATTGTCGTCAAATCACGCTGTGAGACAGTTAAATGTATATAGATTAATAAGGTACTGGAACCAGTTTTGGCAATCAAGTATCCATCACTGCGTGCTCATTACTGGTTATACTTTATCCATTACTGGAAAAAACATGAACAAAATAAAAGACTATAATTTAAAAAACAAACTATATTTGCGGACTTTGGTAATTAAATAAATTAAATAAATAGTTACTTGTTTTCTTAGTAACATGCCGAAGATTTTTTTAAATGAAATTAAGTACACACACAATATATTTAACTAAATATTACAACAAAAACATTTTTTTTATATTTAGAAAAAAAAAATAACGGTGTACATTCGAGCGAGTAAATTTGGCAGATATGAAGTCTATTTTGTGTAAGACTGCTTTTCTGATATAAAATAAAATAATAAATTACATTTACAAATCCAGTTATATGTACAATATATTTAAGTTATTCCATATGATTTAAACAAAATTCGAAATCACATGTTTCAGTTGGATAAAATATATTAGCATATCACATGCCTCTATTCATATTCAAATAATTCGCAGCAATTAAAACACGTTTAAACACTCATGAAACTAATAACGTTAACAGATTTTGATTGTTGCACTTCTAGCATCTGATTTTTAAGGAAATATTATGAATAAATATCCATAGAAAGCAACACGAATTATAAAATGAGGTGTACACAATTGTGTACGGCGGGCGTTAATGGGTTAATATAAAATTGTTAAATACAGTCCTGTTTTTAATTGACCGATTATATAAAGTGTTAGTACTGCTGTTGCTACAGAATGTTTCTGTTTGTATCATTAATAATGATTTTAATAAAAAGATGTTCGGATGACAAATATATTTTAAAATTGGACAAGTAGAAAGGGGTGCGCTCATTGTTCGTTGCTATTAACAAATGTGAATGCATTATTGACGGTATAAATTTTGTCATGTCGACAGCAGTCAGCAACTTTATTTAAAATGTAATTGCGAAATGTTTAACACTATTATCATCGGCGTATTTTAAAATTATGAAATGTGTTTTTTTTTTTTTAATTGATAAAATAAAGTTAAAATTTATATCTCGGTGGTGAAAAAAAATTAAAACGTTCCAGAATATTCTTTATACAGTGCAGCTTAACCATATATTTTCGACTTAACTGACAAGATCGAGATAACTCTTTCCGTCCCATTATAATCGAAAGTACATTATTGATAATACTTTGGACAAAAATAACCCGAAATTACTGCGTCGGAACATGGCAAAATGGGGCTTCAAAGTACGCGACTCTCATTCGACGTTTTAAACGCTTTTTCCATTAATCTATTTATGAAATTCGAAATCTTTTGTAATATACTCATTAGATAGACATTAGGCTTCAAGAATATATGAACATATATATAAAAAAAATTGTTAAAAACTAAAAAAATGGGACTTGAAGGATGATTTCTGGAATTTTTGGGAGATTTTTTATATACAATTTTAGTTATTAGTTACTATTCCAAAAAAGGGAGGGGGGATACCAAAGATTATTATTATAGTATTGGTCGAGTATAGTCGAAATTCAAATTTTTGGAATTTTGTGCTTACCAGTTTTTTTTGAGCTTGAATAAAAATTAAAAAAAAATGGTAAGCAAAAAATTCAAAAAATTTGGATTACGACTATTCTCGATCAATACTACAATGCTATATAGGTCACTTTTTGCCCCCCCCCCCTTTTTCGAAAAATTAAACCTAAGCCCAAAATCCAATCTCAAATAAAATAACTGATGAGCAGAAAATTCCAAAAATTTGGATTTCGACTATGCTTGACCAATACTAAAATACTTTTTTGGCTCCACACTTTTTTTGTGTGTAGCTGTTTTTGAAATCGATACCAAACTATTAAAAAAAAATTTTAAAATAAAAAAATAAAACCTTTTTAAATTTAATAATTATGTATTTTTCAGTATATTTAGTTGTTTTTTTTAAATCGGCTTTATTTTTTTCTTAAGAAATGTTTTAATTAATTTATTTATTAATATTGAAATTGAAAAATGTGACAATTTCAAATTAATACCGCACAAGCACGGATATTAATAAAATATTAATTTCTAAAGGGTTATTTTTTAAATTAATTATTTTATTAACACATACACACATACTATAATTTACATGTGTATGAGTGTAGATAGACATATATACAGAGAGGTATAAGAGCTTGCCTTGCAATGCTAACAAACTGTAACTAACGCGCGGGTAATAGGGTTACAACTGAGAACACATGTTCAATTACACATACGTAGGTACAGCAGCACCTCCTGTGTTTAATGCACTCGTAAATCATAGCTCTGTTTGTTCTGTCCATCTCACGCCTGGGCCATTGTCTTTATTTGTTCTAAACGGTCCATATAAAAAACGTATATGTGTCGTAAAAACTGGAACTATTTATCATTTGCATTTCTTATGAGAATTCACTTGATTTTTTGCATTAAGATTTCTTATTATGTTGTATATAATATATGTAATAGTCTTGCAGATGAAAAAGTGACATTTATATAAGGTACTAGCACCGGTTATGGCCGCTATTAGAGCAAGGTTTACGGTTTTTGTGATTGACGGGCTTATTTTTTGTAATTCTTATGAACTCATGTTACTAATAAAATAAGTAACTCTTTATTTAATCAATTTAATTATCCCAGTAACGGATAAAGTAAAACCAGTAATGAGCACGCAGTGATGGACACTTTCTAATGATTATAAAATTATAAGTACTACAACACAAAAAATATAAAAGAAAGAATCGTCAAATTTAAAACAATGTAAAGCAGTTTCTATGATAATATAATAATTAATAAATAAATTATACTAATAATTAGTTTAAATGTCCGCCATTTTGACACCTATTGGCCGATTGTCATCAAATCACGCTGTAAGATAGTTAAATGTATATATGTAGATTAATAAGGTAGTGGCATCTGTCTTGGCAAGGACCCCAGTAATGGCAAATTTTTAATTAAATCAACTGAATTAGAAATATATGTTAATATTTGATTACTACCATTTCTGAATATTAATCTACGTAATTTGATGACAATCGGTCAAAATGGTGGATATTTAAACTAATTATTAGTATACGCTAGGAAACCATCGCTACTAGCGCCGCCCAGTAGCGAAAATTAACATTTTTGGGTTTATGTCAAACGTAGATAAATTCAAACTGTCAAAATTATTATTAAAAAATCTATATAATTTATTGTGACTAATCAATATAACGAATATTTTTGTGACTCACACGAATTTGTATTCCCTCGAGTAATGACTAAAAATAAAAGTAGCCACATTTGTTGTGTACCCAATCAAAAAGTGCATCGCTTTGTTATATACCAGAATTACGTTTTCTTACATTTTAATATGCATTTTAAAAACTTTGTTTCTTGTACAGCCTACGATCAACGCTGTATAAATTGAAACTAGAAGTGTAATTTGGTAAAAAAATATTGATTCCTGATTTTTTACTTAGTTTATAGTGCAACATATTTTTTTTAAATATGTATTTCTTCACCCTTATATTGGCTAATATCATTGGTAACGCTATTCATATTTGGTTATATTATGGTTGATCTCAATTTTTTGGAGCTTTAGGAAGAATTTAAGCTAAATTACGAGTTAGCGCGATGATGTCCCCGCGAGTTATTCAATTTTTACTGCTTAAGACCGAAAATTAGCAATGTTATGGCTTTTTCACCCTGTGAAAGTGGTATTTTTTTATTGTATTTTATCTAACTAATCTCAATTGATTCGTTTAAGTATCAGTTACAAATATCAATCATAATATAACCCTATCATCGATTTAGATTGTGAAATAAATCGAAAAAACGGGGAGAGGGGAACTTGATGTTCACTCTTTTATCCAATTTTTAGAGGTGAAGTTATTTTTTTCGTGTTCAGCGGCTAAAAATCTATAAGAATTAACTTAAACATCGTTGTTCCGGAAAATTTCCCATTTTGATCATTTTCTCTGTTTCATTGGTTGGACTATTCGGAGATATCCGCACTTTTGTAATCCGCCATATACATTTACATAAGATACGCATATTCATGAATCACAATAGGAATATTTCGCTTTAATATAACATACATAACTTTATGTTCGACCTCCGTAATTTTCGTATTGGATAAAATAAGAAATTTGAAAATAAAAAAAAATAAAAATGCCATAAAAAAAGTTTATAAAAAATTTAAAAAATGGTTTTTAAGACCATATATCAACCTAAAGTTTTCCTGAAAATTTCATCCAATTATATGAAGCCATTAAGTAAAAAAAAAATGTTTTCGATTTTCAAATTTTAATTAATTACAGCTAAAATAATTTTCAAAATTAATTAAAACTTAGTGAAATACTTCTTCATATAGAGGTGCATTGATAAAAAAAAAATTAGCGAAATCGAAACATAGGCACACTGCTATTGACACACCCGGCTATTCCGACTATAGTATTTTTGAAAGTACAAACCCAGTTTTGCCAGCGTCGCTCACTAGGTGGCGACGTGTCGTTTTTGACAGATGGTTTCCTAGCGTATAATTTATTTATTAATTATTATATTATTACCATAGCAACTGCTTTACATTGTTTCTTTGACGATTCTTTCTTTTATATCTTTTGTGTAGTAGTAATCATTTTTTAATCATTACCAAGTGTCCATCACTGGCTCATTACTGGTTTTACTTTATCCATTACTAGAGAAAAAACATGAACAAAATAAATGGCTATAATTTAAAAAAAGAAACTGTATTGGCGGACTTTGATAATTAAATTGATTAAATAAAAAGTTAGTTGTTTTATTAGTAACATGAGTCATGAGTTCATGAGAATTACAAAAAACAAGCCCATTAATCCTAAAAAACCGAAAACTTGCTCTTATAGCGGCCATAACTGGAGCCTTTAACTTATTAAGAAATGGTAGTAATCAAATAATTATAAAGAAATATTTTTTATTCAGTACATTTAATTAAAAAATAGCCATTACTGAGGTCATATCCAAGACTACCTTATTAGTTGTAACAATATTATATTTAATAAAAGAATAATTGTATAAAGTTGTAACGAAATACAGAACAGTTGTTATCTATATAAAAAGTTATATATTACCAATTTTCAACGCCACCCTTGATGTAATCGGCTGTAATTTTGTTAAAATCAGGAAAAGGGGTAAAAGAACAATCACAATGTAACTCCAATTCGATAGATAAAAAGCTTTATTTATTTCTGATATTATATATAATACAAAGAGGGGGCTGACTTTCACATTAAGACCATATACACATAAATAATGTTACATTAAAATATAGCAAGGTTTTAAGGTTGTTTACAATATTGTTTTCAATAAAACCTCGAAATATTTATAAATATCACAAATAACATACATTTTTCAAATATTTATAACGAAAAATATTATAAAATTGTAAACTATAGTTAAATCAGTATCACATTAAAATTGAATAAGTCGAAAGATAATGCTAATTATGATGTCCGTGGCTTAGATCATTCTTCTTTCTTCCCTGTAAAATAATGACATATTAATATAATACGCGTTGAATTAAAGGAAGGCACTTTATTTCTGTATTGGAGGAAACAATCATATATATTAGATGCATGCAAATTAGAGCATTCGAATATGCAAACATAAATGTGCATAAGTGCAACAATGAGTACGTTTACACAGCGCCGTTATTCCGGTTTTACTATAACCGATGTAGTTAAACCGCATTAAGTGGTGCTGTTTACACATACGAGAATAAGTAACGTCAGCTGGAATTATAATTCCGATTTGAAATACGCTATAAGTTCGATGGTGTACCAACAAGAAATCTCAAAAATATTCTCTTTTATGTCCCACGAATCACGTTTCTTTTGTTTTCCATCTCTTCGTCTCAGGTTTTTTAACCATATTTTAACTGACGACGCTTTTTCAAATGTTAATGCGAAGTGCATTACGATGAAATCCCTATACTCCGTAGATACTTATATTTTTTGAGGTTGGCTAAATAGGTATAACTATGTCCATGTAGTTTACACGCATTTTTATTCCTGCTCTATTCCGGTTTACTTATGCTATTCCCGTAGACCAAGAGGAATAGCATAACTAAACCAGATTAGTTATGTCGGGTGTAAAGTGCCGTTTACACGGACTTTTATATCCGGTTTTATTACATCGGTTATAGTTAAACCGGAATAACAGCGTTGTGTAAACGTACTCAACATTAAATATTATTTTTAAGTGGAACTATTTAACTCCTAATGAGGACTTCTTGCGAAATCGAAACACGTGTAAATACATATTTAGTTTAAATGAATAATAACTTCAATTTATTATTTTTCCACTTAATTATTCGTAGAAAATGTCCCAGCATAAAAACACAAAACAAAATTATAAAAATTTAAATATATTTTTAAAAACACCTACATTATTTTTTACGATTTTTTTTTCTATTTACTCAATTTAATTGTATTGTATAATAGTAATTCAAAAATATAATACATATTTCACAAAAAAATTAACCCTTTCATCGCCACATTATCATATTTTGAAAAATATATACATATTTTTTTAAATTACGTTAGCGATAAGAAAAGTGTTGAATATAGTTGAAAATACTTGAAAAGTGACTAATTTAGAAGGATATTTACATTTCAAGAACCCTAGAAACCAGTAAAGAGATTTTTTTAGAGAAATTTAGATAAAAAACATTTTATGAATAAAATAGTAAAAGGTAGACAATTAAGTTAGGTTATATCCATGTATACCTTATGTCCGGTATTATAAAAGGTGCTCGCAAAATTTGCTAGCTTGCAAGCACTCTCAAATGGGGTATTAATTCTGTACTATACTCTATTTAATTTAAAAATGCAGTGGTTGCCGTGATTTTTGACGGTAAAATGCACAATTCGTACCGTCAAAACCTCGCATTCTTAAACCACTGCATTCTTAAATGAAATAGAGTATAATATCTATTGATTAGCTATGGAATTTAGAGCTGTTCAACTAATTGTAACACAGTTGGCGATTTTAACTGTATAAAATAAATTTCATAATATCGCCACTGTTTTAATACTGTTGGTGTTTACATGGTCTTTATATAAAACTTAAAGAGAACTGTCAGATACGTTTGAAACCTCATGCTTGCAATGTTAGCAAATTTTGATAGCTCGTTTATAATACCGGACATTAGCCATTTTTTATATAATTCTTTAAATAAATGAAATGTTAAAAATATCTGTTAATTCCCAAAAATGTAGAATAAAAGTATATTGTATTTGTAATTTATTGAAAACTTTAGATTGTGACAGGTAGAATAGTAAAAAATCAACACATATTGTACGAAAAATATCAATATAAACACATTTCTATAGGTACTGTATTTATCCATTTTACAATCGTACAAATAAAATGAATGATCAATATTGAAAAAAACCTTTGAGACACGAAATCGATCTAAAAAAAATATAATTTTGAGACGGAAGAGTATTGTAAGAAACGCCACACATTCCTTGTGACTTATGTATAAAACACAATCACCCTTGTCAACAGAAGCACCCCTCGCGCGCCTGGACGCACGTTTACAATGGTGACAATTTATTAAAAGGTCCTATTTAGCCCTCTGTCACAAAAGGGCGCGCAGGTATGAGTTACATAACTCCGGCAACAGATTTATATTTACAAAGGTAACGAGCTGTCAGAACATAAACAAGCTAACAATTGAATGTATACATACTTTGTGAGGACTGTTCACAATTTAGATATATTTCTCTCAATATATTACTAGTAGCCTTTTGCTTGCCGAAGAGCATGATGGTTCAATTCACTTATAGAATTCATACAAATCAATACAGCCAATACTAACTCAAGATTTTGTCGATTTTTATTTTTATTTTGCCTCTTCGCCATATCTGAAAGATACGAGAAGCTTTGTGATCATTTCTCAAAAAGAAAAAAAGTTGTATTCGCCAATTTCGAAATTTTCATTATATATTTCGGTTTCTACGAAAATATGACGAGGAATAAATATCCCAAGAACAACAAGTTAAGGTACTGGCACTAGTTATGGCCGCTATAAGAGCAAGGTTTACTGATTTCGTTTTTGTAATTCTCATGAACTCATGTTACCAATAAAACAAGCAACTCTTTATTTAATCAATTTAATTATCAAAGTCAGCAAGTATAGTTTGTTTTTTTAATTATAGCCTTTTATTTTTTTAATGTTTTTTCTCCAGTAATGGATAAAGTAAAACCAGTAATGAGTACGCAGTGAGGGACACTTGCTAATGATTACAAAATGATATGTAAGTACTACGACACAAAATATATAAAAGAAAGAATCGTGAAATTTGAAACAATGTAAAGCAGTTAATATAATAATATAATAATTAATAAATAAATTATACTAATAATTAGTTTAATTGTTCACCATTTTGACACCTATTGGCCGATTGTCATCAAATCACGCTGTAAGACAGTTAAATGTATATAGATTAATATTCAGTACATTTAATTAAAAAATAGCCATTACTGGGGTCATATCCAAGATAAATTTGATAAAATATTTTTTGTACAGTATTCAGTTTTGTATAAAATAGGTCACTACAATTTTGTACTCAATTTTCCCTATCGAAGATCTATCTCAATTTTTTTTTAAATCGTCGTTTGTTATTTTCGCTATTTTGATATATTTTTGCAGAACAAAAAAATTGATTTATGTAGATTGAAAATGTTAATAAACTAACTATCAAATACAGTGCATTTTTACTTGGTCGATTTTGTATCTAAATATATTAATATCAGAATATATAGGGCAAATTAAAATTTAAAATATTGATTTTATAATAATTTATTTCAATGAAAATCAAATGGATTTTGACCAAATATTTTATTTTTGTGTTATGCTATCTGGAATTATTTAGAAAAATAAAATTAGTTTAAAAAATATGAATTAGAATTATAACTATCGGAAATTACTTTCTACCTTTGGAATTAAATTAATGATATAAAAATAAAAAATAATTTAATATTATAAGTATAGGGATTCTTCAGTTATACATAATTGTTCAATCAACTATATTGCAAAGAATTAAACAACTACACCTATAGAAAAGAAATATGAAGACTGTACAACACATTAAAAATATAATTAAAAACATCCAAACTTTCAAATAATCCTTAGAAAATATTTATTTTTTTGTAAATATATTTTAGTTCCTAAACATTAAAATGTTCTAGTTACCTATTGTAAATAATGCAGTTTTATTTGGTCGAATGCATTTCTTTTCAAAAAAACAGCAACATTTTCTCAGATAATACATCACTTGAACAGAAGGGAGTCGCTACTAGAAAATGGGGATGTGCTCCTTGAAAATGAATTTTAACGTGTATGTATATGGATATTTAAGTAGTGAATGCCGACAAAAGGTTCGACCTTGCCCCTTCAGATAGCAGTTAAGTGTTTGAAATTGATACATCGATAGTTTTGTTAAACACGTCTTGTGTCAAACTTTAACTTTACCTGCTACCTTTTTCTTATTTATTTTTTTAAACTGAGATAAAACTACAAGATACTATTAAATATATATATGTAGTTTAATGAATAGGGAGCTCTTAATAATGTAGTTGATATTTTATGGATGAAAACAACTACACTCACGGAAAAAATTTAAGAACCACTTAAATTTTTTGAAAAAATTGCTCTTTTTCAAAGTAGTGCCGATAGGTCAAATATGAATTGATCCTTTTTTTACATATAGTATATGAAAATTGAAGGAAATTTTATCATCTTTTCGAATTTAGGGGTATTTTTGTGTTATTAAAATATTTTTTGTGACCAAACGGCGGTTTAAAAAAAATAAAAAAATTGATTTTTTTTAGCAATTTTGAAAGTTATCCACGGGGATGTTTAATTTTTTTCCAAAATTTCAAGGTAACCATTTTGTAGGAAATTTTCTCAGCTTTAAAAAGCTTTTTTCAAATTTGTATTAGCATTTTTTTGTATCGCGATATTCGAATTTGAATGAAAAAAGTACCAAAAAGTTTTAAACGACCATAAAGAGCCTAATTTTGGGTGCACAGAAAAGAATAAAAAAGAATATTAAAGCTTAAATAATCACTTATTGTCTAGTAGCATTTAAAAAATGTGTAATTTTAATTTAGCCCTTCAAATACGAAAAACAAAACAATTTTTTTTTCAAAAATCTTATTATTTCTGTTTTTGGATTATGTTATCAGTCATCGTCCCTATATCAAATTTCATCTTAATCGATATAAAATTTATATACACAGACAGACGGACGGACAGAGCGGAACTATGAGGGTTCCTAATTTTCTACGGAAACCTAAAAAAGATAATTCAGGAAAAAAACCCAAGTAATTTGCCTTCTTTGATTCATGATTATCAAAATATCATAACCTGACAGTAACATATTTCATAAAATTTAACTGGTATTATTTCTAACAATAAGAACACGAAAAATATTTAAAATTAATATTTATTTAATAATTCTATATAACATATGATACATTTAAAAATAAACAACACAAATATTATTACTTATTAATTACAGTCGAACCACAAGAAGCAGTCAAATATATTGCAAAACATTCCTTTATATGACTGTTTGTTATATATAATATATATGTCATTATTACTTAATAATAATAAATGAACAAAACTATATTAATAATTATATATACACAAACAATCACTGAATAAATATATGTACACATAACTCAATAAAATGTTAAACTCGATTGCGTAAAACCTTTGGCAATATGTATAATATAAAAATAACTGACAGATATTTATTTGTATATAATGACAAAATTATTTCATGATTTAAGCCTTGGCACTTTACAGAAACGGTCTCCGTCACCGCTTCGACCTTGCAAATCTATTATATGTGATTCAGTACAAGTGGCATGTTAACTGCGTCAAAACGGCGCTGCGTTTTGACGCAGCTAACATGTAATAGATTTGCAATATCGAAGTGGTGACGGAGACCATTTCTGTAAAGTGCCAAGGCTTTATTGCTATGGAATTTTATAAAAATTGATAATATTTTAAAATTTATTTCAATTATCTAAATAGAATATAATTTTTATGTTCTCGCATTTAATCGAGTTTTCCATTTGATTACATTTTTAATATAAACCTGTGCGCACATACATATCAAGCTGTATTACATTACATGCTTACAAATATAATAAATATACAGGATAGTTCAATAGTGCGTCCGGCTTTCCTAGCGCACTTCCCGTAGGAGATAGAAAAAAAGAAGATTTAAGGGTATTCCATTTAAAAAAATCTTTGTTTTTGTTATAGCGCAATAATGGGACACCCTGTATTGTTGAAAATAATTTTACGACGTTGATCTTTTCAGACCAAAAATATTATGCACCAAACTATTTTTTCTAAGTGCGCTAGGAAAGCCGGACGTACTATTGAACTACCCTGTATATGAATTTATTAATGTGTACAGAAAATACTTTAAATGACTGAATCGATTCTATTAAAAAATATAGATTTAGATAGTTTTAGATTTAATTAATTAACTGAATTTATTGTACACAGAAATAAAAATAAATAAAATATTTTCATTGCTGAAATAAATCGGCATAATAGATAAATTAAAAGCAAATACATACAGAGGTTTATTTATAGTATCTTTAAAATTGTGAAATAGAAAACGAGTAGGTACTAATGATAAAAATTAACAAGACTGCATTTTTATGATTGAAATCTTTACTTTTCATTTTTCATGCACTTATAGTTTGGGACTGAAGAGGACTTCTTGTGAAGTTGAAACACGTGTCGAGTGACAGTGTTTTCTTGTGGTGAAGTTGGATTTAACAATTTTAATAGATACATAAAAACGTGCATAATTTAGATAACATGTAACATCAATACAATCAGGGCCGTAACTACTACCGGGGCAGTGCCCCGGGCCCCCGAGCATAGGGCCCCCCGCAGCAGCAAGATTGAGGAACAAAAAAAAGGCCATTAAAATTAATAACAAGCAAAAACTGTAGACTTAGGTGGCAACGTAAAAAAGAAGATTTTTTTTTAATATTAATATTTTGCATGTAGTGAGGGGCCCCTCGGTCACTTGCTGCCCCGGGGCCGCAGAGTCTCTAATTTCCAGGGACGTAACTAGAGGTTCGAGGATAAAAAATTTAAGACCTTTTTTTTGATCATAGCTTACAAATTTTACACTTGTTACTAATTTTGATTTGAATTACTTTTTGCTTGCCAACTAGATTTTTACACTCCATAGTGATTTTAATGGATAATAAGTGTAAAATAGGATGGCTTGGTCATAAAATGCACACCCCCTAGACTTTTGAAACTATCGTTTTTTTTTATGGATGTTTAAAAAATGGTAGTTTTCTTATCTACTCACATATCTTGTAAAAAATTGATGTTAATAATAATAAATGACATAACCTCACTTTCAAGTAGTATATTTTCTTAAAACAATATAGAACCTGAAAAACATATTCCACAAATAATAAATAATACATTTTAATTAGGTTTAAAAGGTTTAATGTTAATTTATTACGTATTGCGAGCTGCAGTTTGTTGCCGTGGTGGAAAAATAGGTCTAAAACGATAAATTGAACTTTATATTTTTATGACAGAAAATTAAAACCAATCGATAATAAATTTCTCTTTCAAAAAATGTGGGTTACTAAAAAAATTTACGATATAATGCTCATTTTATCAATGTATCTACATACTTATGCAAAAAAATAGAACGATAATAGACCACATTCCAAGCCATAGGTTGCTTGGGGTGTGCAATTGAAGTTCATAAGCCAAAATAAGGTCATTAAAATCAAAATTAGTATCACGTTTTCAAGTTAGCACCAAATACATTTTAAAAAAAATTCAATTAACTTTTTTTTTGCTCACTCCAATTTCTACGCTGCTGCGGGGGCCCCCGGGGCACTGCCCCGGCTACAGTGGCGTAGTAAGAAAAATTTTCGGAAGGGGGGGGGGGGGGTAAGATTGGGGGTCCCCAAAAATATGCGAAATTATTATTATAATTTCTAATCGAATGATCTAAAATCTAATTTCTAATCTTATGACTAAAAAAAAAAAAAGGTCACATTAATAAGTAGATATTGAAGACCTTTTTTTTACTAAGTGCAGTTAACTGTATGATCAAAAAAAAAAAAAAACAGAAAAGTCATTCAATTCAAAATTATTATAATTATTTCGCATATTTTAAGAACATTGAATATTTCGGGAGGGGTTATAATCACAAAAAAGGTCATTCAATTCAAAATTGTAATAATAATTTCATATATTTTAAGAACATTGAATATTTCGGGGGGGTTTCGATCCCCCCCCCCCCCCCGTTCCTACCCCACTGCCCGGCTGCCTCGATGGTAGTTACGGCCCTGCTAGTTACTGCCCTGAACACAGTCATAATAAAAAGGTCTAACTCTGTATGTATTCTGAGACAAGTATATATATATATATATGTATATAACATTCCTTCTACCATGTATCAAATTCAAACTGATTTGCATAGAGAGCGTGCAGTAGACAAAAGGGCAGCCGTTGTGCATTTTAGAGTTGTGACAATAGAGCTGGGGCTGTGATGTGTTGATTTAGCATCTGGTCAAGTTACAAGCTCGACAATCAGATCTATAAAAAGTGTATCGTTTATTTAAAGGCACACAATTATTTAATGACAACAAATATCAACTGCGAATGTCAATTGTGAACCGAGTGAACAGTTTCGTTTTTTTTTAATGAAATGAATAAGGTACTGGCACCAGTTATGGCCGCTATAAGAGCAATTATTACTAATAAAATAAGTAAGTCTTTATTTAATCAATTTAATTATCAAAGTCCGCAAATATAGTTTGTTTTTTAAATTATAGTTTTTTATGTTTTTTCTCCAGTAATGGATAAAGTAAAACCAGTAATGAGTACGCAATGATGGACACTTGCTAATGATAAGTACTACGACACAAAATATATAAAAGAAAGAATCGTCAAATTTGAAACAATGTAAAGCAGTTGCTGTGATAATATAATAATTAATAAATAAATTATACTAATAATTAGTTTAAACGTCCACAATTTTGACACCTATTGGCCGATTGTCATCAAATCACGCTGTAAGACAGTTAAATGTATATAGATTAATATTCAGAAATGGTATAGTAATCAAATATCAACAAATATTTCTAATTCAGTACTTTAAATTAAAAAATAGCCATTACTGGGGTCATATCCAAGACTGGTGCCAGTACCTTATTTATTTTTATAATTGGAGAAAGATTACATTGATTGATTTGTCAATTATATAATTAAGTGGAAAACTTTATTTAAATATTTACAAATTGACAGTTTTTCGAAAATCTTTTCAATAGAGTATTTGACAATTTTTTAATGTTTATAAAAAGTATAGCATACATATATTAATCAGGTAGAAAAGTGACTTGACGGAAACAATATTATCTTAATACGTATTCACCTCAATCCCTCGACTGTTTTGTTTTTACTTACAAAAATATATAATTTTCAAATGGTTAAAATATTTAAACCATTTCAGTTTCAATCAAATCGAAACAGACCACTTGAGCCCTTATTAAAAATAGTATCAAAAATATTCGAAGCGTTTCGAGTAGCCCTTTTGTCTACAGCATTCCTGTGCGCACATACAACACAACAATACAGTGGGGGTGTTCACGGGGGTGTAATTGGAAGGCCTACTTGCAGGGAGAGTCCATGTCGCGGCGGTACAGGCCCATGGCATCGGCCGGAGACTGCGCCTCCACCGTGGTGTCCCCCTGCGCCCGTCACGTGATGGCCCCCGTGCAGAGCCCCTGCCGACATGCGCAACTGAAACAAAAAAAAATGTGTATAAGTAAAAATTTACTATATCCAGAATTACAAATAAGTTACAAGCATTGTCTATATATGAATATATTAATATCATAAAAATAATTTTTACTAGTACACTGGCAGAAACGTTGACCATTGCGGCATTTATTCTTACTTATATCAATAGTTGAGGAAAAGGGGGGAGGGCACCCTGATAACGACTTTGAACGCAAATATATAGTGACTGAAGGGTTAAAATCAAAATGTCATATAACATTTTTGTGGCAATTTAGGAGACCTATCTAAGGACACCCCACTTAATGGATTAAGTGAAAAAAATTTTTTTTTACTTTTCAATCTATGGAAAGAGGGTCAAAAAATTTTTTTTTTCAAAAATCTTATTTCTGTTTTTGGGTTATCAGTTTTCGTCCGTATACCAAATTTCATCTTAATCGGTATAAAATTGATATAGACAGACAGACGGACGGACAGAGAGAGTCTATGAGGGTTCCTAGTTTTCTACGGAGCATAAAAAAGATAATTTAGGAAAAAACAAAGGAATTGGCCTTCTTTGATTCATATTTTACTTAGATTTGTCAACATAGTGAATTATTAATAAAGACAAACCTTGAAAAACCTATTCACAAATAATTTTTAGTGTGTTTGCAATAAACATTTTTCATTAATTTTGATTCTTTTATAAATTAGCCTATGATAATTGGCATATTCAATATTCGTAATTAAGATTGATGAAGTTAAGTTACGAATGATTAAGAGATTATTGTCATGCGTTTTTATTTTCTATTTATTTATGCTTATTAAATAATTAATGAGTTTTTTTTAATTCCTCCAGTTTTTAACATAAAAAAAAAAAAAAAACACTTTAGAAGTGACTGTTCACTAATTCAAGTAGTGAATAGTCACTAATTTACTTCATAGTGGCATACTTTTAACCAGCGCTTTTTTTGTCATGTACACAGGTAGAAAAGTGACTTGGGTCAAGAAAATCTTGTTTTATATATAACGAAAACAATATTTTCTTAATATAAGAATTTATTCTTAATCCAAGTATATTATTGTTTTCGTTCAACAATATTTCTTTAAATGGAAACAACAATTTTCTGGATTAAGAGTATATTCTTAAATTAAGAAATAATTTTTTTCGTTATATAGAAAACAAGGATTTCTTGGCCCAAGTTAACCTTTCTACCAGTGTAACGCGGTAGAACGGCGTTCCGGCACCTTTTTTTCGTGGCATAGGAAAAACTGCTTTAAATTTCATTTAAATGATACTTCAATATAATTTTCTCTAGTAAAAAGCTTGACAAAAAGTTATTTCTGAATTTATTGAATATCACTGAATTAGTGTAACGTTCGCCGAAAAACTCTTATTTTTGATCAACAGTAATTTAACCCCTAATAAACAAAACCCACCCATTTGAACAATCAATATAAACATATCTATATTCTATATGTATAAACGCATGCAGCAAACGATGTTAATTAACGACCACGAGAATCGTTTACGTACACACATATCTGCATATAGTAGAGAGAAATCCACTTTAATTGATAGAATATCCCGGGCTCGTAGTTGTGATCACGATCTAGCACTCGACACAAAGCCGTGGAAGCGTCGCCCGGTGAGACCCGTGATTAACGGCGGACGGTTCGCTAACTGCGGCCACGTGGCCCCTCGCTTTTGTAAATAGACACGAAAATATTCACTCTGTTGTCATTAACCCTAGTACGATTTCAATTATATTACTTCAATGGAAGAGATTTGAAATGGGAGATGGGATGAACGTAGACTTGTATAATATTAGAGAGTTATTTATACAAAAATTCATTTTAGTAGAGGGAAATTAGCATTTTAACAGATTTTGGCATATGATCACAAGAAAGTACATAAAAAAGTCTACAATTAAAAAATATTCTTCTGTAGGCTTTCGTGGCCATTGTCCAGAGTAGCTAACTTTTCGGGCTGTTGTTCACGTTGTCGTATTTTTACACTTGACGTTTCGACTCTCATGTCGGAGTCTTCTTCAGAAGTGATTCTGAAACAGTTTCAGAATCACTTCTGAAGAAGACTCCGACATGAGAGTTGAAACGTCAAGTGTAAAAATACGACAACGTGGACAACAGCCCGAAAAGTTAGCTACAATTAATTCTCATTAAATTGCGAGCTTTTCCATTTTTTTCAAATATGGCCGATTGGGGGTGTAAAAATCAATTTATTTTATTTTTTTATTTTTCATGTATTTATAACATAAAAATACATATTTCCTCTTATTTTCGTAAAAATCCCTTAATTTTTACGTTAATTATTGCATTATTAGTGATAAAAACATTTTTTGGATAATTTTTTTATTTTTGAGGATACGGTGCGTTTGAATAGTAACGCTACCTATGCAGTTCTATAGTCTATTAACTTATAAGTATTTTAATTTTTTTTTCCTATGACCTATAATACCGGAGATATTTCAAAAACAGTGTAGCGATACACTCGAAATGTATCAAAAATGCACAATTATGAAATTTTCTCGGGACGCACACGGCCGATTTTTCTAAATTTTTGATTTTTCAACTCATCTTCGAACATATAAAGAGAAAATCAAAAAAAATCCAACTTCCCGAATACATCACTATTCATCACTTTTTACGTTTCTATTCCCTCTATTATTTTTAGCAAGCATAAAGAAAATAAAATTTATTGATCTTAATATTTAATTTATATACTTATATTTAATATGGGAACCACGGGACTTTCTTACACGTAATTCTGACAGTGAACAGTGCACGTGATTTTTATTTTATTAAAACATATTACTGACGAACTAATAATTTTTTTTTTTAATTAATTTATTTTTGTCTTCTAGCTCCTCTTGAACTTTTTAGACAGATTTTATACTTTTTTTTTTTAATTAATTTTTTGACATTATTACCGGGTGTTCCACTATGTTTTACGCCCAAACTATTGAAGATTATGATAAAAAAATTACTGTATATATTGATCCTAAAGAATTTTAGGAAAATATTTTCAACCCCCTAAAAACTCCCCCTTGGGAGTAGTTTGAGCCTTGAGGGGTATATTCCCGTTTCTCAGCAAAATCAAATGGAAAAGATCATAAAAAGTAAGAAAATTTTTACATACATTCAATTGTTTAGAAAATATGGCGACTTGTTCCCAAATTTTAGGGTTTTACTAAAAATGCTTCAGTTTCGTTAAATATTGATGAAATTTTATTTTTAAGTTTTTTTTTTTGAAAACAAGATGAAATGAATCTTAGCCATGATATTTTATTGTATTATTATATTGAATAATGTATAGGAGATATTAATTTATACTTTGTTAGAAACGGAAGTAAATATGGTTATTACGGAAGTTTCCAGGAATGTTTTTGTAAATATATTTTGATAGTTAAATTACTCAACTAGATACTTTTAATTTAAATAGGAATACCAAAATAGCCCTATTATATCGTTTAAAATTTACAGATTTTTTTATATTTGAGTTCCAAAAAAATAGATGGTTGTAATTCAATGAATTCTTTTCTTATTAAAATTAAAATAAAATATTTATTTTTGATTTCAATACTATATCATTGTAAGTCCACTATTGATTACGTATGGATGCTTTTCGAAATTTTCGATTCCTCCCTCCTACACCTTGCTAGGATTCGTAGCTATAAGGTGACCCCCCCTTCCCCGATTTTTTATTTAATTCCAATAATACCGATGCGCGAAAATATACTATTTTTTAAACACCAAACGTATAAAAAAGTAATTACATTTACAATAGTCGAAACTAGTTTCAATTAATAATTAATTAGACAAAACCATACGTAAATAACGCTTTGGGCCCCTTCACCTCTACCAACATAGATATTCGTAAAATTTTATGCCCCCCCCCTCCCTCCCCCCAATAAAAAATAGATAGTTAAAATTGAAAAAACTAAACAGGTAAAAAAATAAACGAAAAATTCACAATGATATTAAAATGAAACGGCACAAGATGAGAAGAAAACTGAGACACATAAAAAAGCCCGTCAATGTTCAAGAGTGACGCAGATAATCGTTTGTCACAACATGTAACGAACGAGCAGCAACAAAAGGGACATCGGCTAATCCTATTGGATCGCGATCCGGCATCCATCTTCGTACCGGGACTCTTCTTTTTTACAAAGAATTGTTTTGATAGTTCCAAAATCGGATCAGGCTATTATGTATGTTTTTTATGTACGGCTTTAGGGCGTTGCGCATTATTTTCAATAAGCTTTTGAATTTTTAAGCATACAGGATATACGGGTACGTAATTATTTATAACAGAAATGTACTTGGATAGTATTACAATTTTTATAAGTATATGTGAAACATTGATTTTTATCTAAATTTAGGATTATTAATAATGGTCTTTCAGAAAAAAAAAACTATTTCTAGAGCCGAGGGGAAGGGGCAGTAACCACCCAAAATTTTCAGAGGGAGGGGGACAATGACAGCTTTTTGCTCCCCCCCCCCTCAAATTTAGATCCTGTTTTTTAGGGCGTGGTTGAAGTAACGTGCAATTATAAAAATCTGTTATCTGTAAAAGTTTTTCCCATAAATTTTTTTTATTTTTGTAAATTATAAAATGTAACCATGACAAATAATAGTCCTGTACATTTAGACGAAAAATAGCTGTGTCTGGGGAAAAATTCGCAATAAGCTGAATTTTTGTACACACCTTTTTGTATAAAAATAAAAAGTGAGTACAGTGAAACCTTGTTAGTACGTTTTTTAATTTTTTTTTAAGTCCCGGCATTCTTTCATAAGACTTAATATTAAAACATTTTGTTAGTACGTTTTTCTCGTTAGCACGTGTTTTCCCTCAGTCCCTTTAAAAACGTACTAACGAGGTTCTACTGTATTTCTATATTTTTTTTATTTTAACAAATAATAGGGTTTTAATCAAGCTAAAAAAATGTTAGTCAATTTTGAATTTCAAGAACCCCAAGTAAACTGAGGTCAGTTTAATTTTTGAGATTCGTACTGCCCCCTTTGAATATGTGTTGATTTCCTAAAGAAGTAGTAAAAAAACATTTTTTTTAAATAAAAACTACAAACGTTGGAAAATCAATGTTATTTTAGATGCATGCAAATCTTTGTTAATTTTCTTTTGTTGAAGCTTCTCCCAATTTCATTTGTTTTCAATTCGGCCTTGAACACCAAGTTGAGGTTGTAAAAATTAAAATAAAAATTAAATAGGAAGCCTTAGTTTTAGAATTTTAATAATTTCATTTTGACATTTAAGGAACTAAAAAGAAAATTTTACTATTTTATATACTAATTTTTGTAGAGAAAATATTTGCACGTATCTGAAAAACATTGATTTCCCTATGCGCCGTAATTAAATTCATTTATTTTTATTTTTTTATTTATTTTTTATTTTTTTCTGAATCAATTTGGATCATTATAAAAAACGCACAATGTTTTAAGAAAATTATACGATAGCATAGCCTTTGATATTATTGTTTATTTATTTGATAATTATTTAAATAATCTGATTCAATGTTGTTATATATTTATATAAAAAAAGAAAGCAACAACAAACAATAAAATAAATCTCTTGCCAAAAAACACCGACTATTATTTAACATTAAAAATGCAGTCAAGACGAAAGACTTTACTAAGAAAAGATGTTTTTACAAAACATGTTAAAATTACACTTGCATTAGTGTCACGGTAAAACGGTGTTTAAAGAAATACATAAATGCCTACACAAAAGGTCCTTAACATCTACATTACTATTTTCGAATAACACGCTCCATATATCTCCTAAAAGATCCGAAGAATGATAGATGCTAACGTAAGTAACTATGCTTTAGAATACGTGCCTTATATACCGTGCCTCTACTGTATAATTAGGTGTAATGTAGACATTTCAAATTACACCGTACCGACACTTAAACGAAAAGTATAAAACTGTTAATAGAATGCTTTTAGTATATACATAATCCATCCAACTCAATCCTTATTTTTACCGATTTCCTAATTTTGATACATATAGTAAAACCAGTGCCTGCCTTAGCAAATCTGGCGCCCTAGGCGAGATTTATTTTTCCGCCCTCTCTCCCCCTAAAAATATGTTAAAAAATCACCGAAAATGTCAAGTAAAATTGATAAATTAACAGATATGATGAATAATTCATATCTCAGCTTGGCGCGATCCTACAGACTCAAACTTTTTTTTTTAAATATAGCCTACATCATTAACTTTAAGGTCCGGTATTATAAAGGACCTAACAAAATTTGCTAGCTAGCAATTACATTCATATGGGGTATTAATACTGTACTAATATCTATGGATTAGTTATGGAATTTAGAGCAGTGACACTTCAACTAATTGTAACACAGTTGGCATCTTTGATCGTACAAAATAATTTTCATAACATCACTACTGTTTTAATACCGTTTCTATTTACCTTCAACGCGTGCGCGAAACTTGTCAAAGTTATCAACAAACTCCAAAAGAACTGTCATATAAGTTTGATATCTCAGTTGAAAGTGCTTGCTAGCTAACGAATTTGTTAGGTCCTTTATGATACCGGACATAAGACTATCAAATGCCCTAAGACCGTCGAACCTCCTTCCCCTATTATGAACAAATTAAAATTGATAAATCAACAAATAAGTTGAATAATTCATATCTCAGCTTGGCGCGATCCTACAGACTCAAACTTTTTTTTTATAAAAAAAATATCGAAGATACGAGAAGCTTTGTGATCGTTTTAGAATGAGACAAAATAATTGTTCTCTGATTTCAAAATTTTAAATTGATCTTTCCGTTTCACGTCAAGACAAACATTTTTCGTTCCGCATCTCTTTGTCTAATCCTCTTTCCTCGAATGTAGGGTTTCCTTTGGACTTCGATTCATAGAGGTTCTACTGTATATGTATAAAAAGTATAATCGTATACAACTTATGTAAAAATGTTTAAATTAATGTATCGTTCTCGAATTGTAATGTTATATAATGGATGCAAGCAGGTGTTTTATTTCCTGAAATCGGATTAAACACCCTCGATCTGAATCTGCACAAAGCAATGAATATACCGACCCAACTATAACGGATCGGACAAATCTGCGTGGGAGATGTTGATATGTTCAAATATTTAGTACATGCTTTTTCAATTTGCTCATTCAGATCATGTTTGAACAGAAATCGGGTTCAATCTAGTGATGTAATACATACATAATATGGTAAGCACATATTTACTTTCTGATATAAAATTTAACCCTGTAAGAAATGAAAAGGTTTATATTATAGACTGCAAATGATTCTTTGGGATAAGTAAAGTACTGGCACCAGTCTTGGATAAGACCCCAGTAATTAAATGTACTGAATTAGAAATATTTGTTGATATTTGATTAATACCATTTCTGAATATTA
Organism: Sialis fuliginosa; assembly: GCA_961205875.1. Taxonomy (NCBI): domain Eukaryota; kingdom Metazoa; phylum Arthropoda; class Insecta; order Megaloptera; family Sialidae; genus Sialis; species Sialis fuliginosa. The sequence continues at coordinate 41,345,021 of OY540809.1, read as the reverse complement.
ATCTATATACATTTAACTGTCTTACAGCGTGATTTGATAACAATCGGCCAATAGGTGTCAAAATGGTGGACATTTAAACGTTATTAATATAATTTATTTATTAATTATTATATTTTCATAGAAACTGTTTTACATTGTTTCAAATTTGACGATTCTTTATTTTATATCTTTGGTGTCGTATATAGTACTTATCATTTTGTAATCATTAGTAAGTGTCCATCACTGCGTGCTCATTACTGGTTTTACTTTATCCATTGCTGGAGAAAAAACATAAACAAAATAAAAGGCTATAATTTAAAAAACAAACTACTTATAGTTTGGTAATTAAATTGATTAAATAAAGAGTTACTTGTTTTATTAGTAACATGAGTTCATGAGAATTACAAAAAAGAAGCACGTCTTCAAGAAACTCCAAAATAACTGTTATATAAGTTTGATATCCCATTTGAGAGTGCTTGCAAGCTAGCAAATTTGCGATCTTGCAAGCACTCTCAAATTGGGTATTAATTCTGTACTAGTATCTATTGAATTTAGAGCAGTGATACTTCAACTAATTGTAACACAGTTGGCGAGTTTGACCGCATATAATAATTTTCATACTATCACCACTGTTTTAATACCGTTGGTGTTTTTTTGTGGTCTTCAACAAACTCTAAAAGAACTGTCATATAAGTTTGATATCTCATTTGAGAGTGCATGCAAGCTAGGATATTTGCGTGCTCCTTTATAATACCGGGCATTAGTATTAAAATTGCAAATATGAATTACCGACCAAAGTAACATTTTTATTTTAAATCGCGCTAATCAGTGAACGATTCCTCCATTCAGTCAAATATCCCGGAGGCTTGCAGGTTCAACTAGGGTCGCAGAGAGAGCATTATTTGGATTTGTATAATACATATTTGTTTTAAAGCCTCGGGCTGCTGCATTTACCCAGTGTCTAACACCCAGACAATAACTCCTCAATGCGATTGTACTAATTGTAGAAGAAGGGGGTGTTTTGAATGCCTGTTTTACAATTAATTAGTGATTTTTTTAAATATAAAACCGAATCATGAATTTATTTCGTTTTTATACACAAATCGCACTCGTAATAAAATAAATCAAATATAAAAGATAATTGATTGGAAATTAAATAAATTGATATAAGGTACTGGCACCAGTCTTGAACAATACCCCAGTGTTGAACATTTTTTAATTAAATGTACTGAATTAGAAATATTTGTGAATATTTAATTAATGCCATTACTGGATGTTATTCTTTATATATTGAACTGTCTTGATAATTGATCATTTTTTTTCAAAACATGTCGGTTCGGCACATTATCAAGAAAAGTGTATTTTCTTATTACATTGTTTTAAATTTTACGACTCTTTATTTTATATCTTTTGTGTCGTAGTACTTATCATTTTATGATCATTAGCAAGTGTTTTAATCATTGGATTTACGTTGTTCATTACTGGAGAAAAAATATCAAAAATAAACTATATTTGCGGATTTTGGTAATTAAATTTATTTAATAAAGAATTAGTTGTTTTATTAGTATATAACATTAGTTCATGAAAATTACAAAAAAACTAACCCATCAATACCAAAAAACAATATACTTTGCTCTTAACGTGTTCAAGACTGGTGCATTGGACCCGGTGTGATCCGGGTTAATCCACAAAATCAGAGCGACCTAAAATATTCGTAAAATGTCTATCTCTATAGATAATATATCTCTGAGTATATTTGCAAAATATTTTTTATCGTACATTTCTTTATATACATTTTAAGCCATCAATGTCTTATTTATCTTAGAGATCACCTAACAAGGATTACATATGGATCAATAGAGATATCTGAACAGGTGACATTCAAAAGTCTTGAGAACTTTCAGATATCGCTATCAAATAAATAATTCTAAATTCACAAGTTACATATACATATTTACCAAGAATCTAATAGAATTTTACTAAAATGTCAGAATAAACTTCAAAATAATAATATTATTAAATGAATTTTAATTGACATGAGCTTATTTTATAAAAGTGACCTAATACTAGTACCTAGGTACTTACCTAAATTCGATACATTGATTGTAACCAATTTTCTACTCTATTAGACGACAATGCATATAAACATCAAGATAAATTCATTAAAGAAGGATAAATAAATTCTTTAGAAATCCCTTACAAAAAACAGCAATCACTTTTTAATATATTTTATTTTCAATTAAAGTATTTTATTGGATTTAAGTAACCCCCCATATGTACGGCTGAATTTTGATTATTAGTGCTGCGTGGGGGACGCTACCCTTTCGACCCCTTCGTATAATAACTCGCTCACAATGCGTAAAGGGTTTGCAGACACAATATGTTTTGTCTGACAAGGGGCATCAATAAACATACTGATAATTGTTTTTTGGAACTCGAATTCTACCGGGTAAGTTCAACAATTTGTGTATTAGTATGTAAGGGGTTGTATGTTTTATACTAAAGGAGTTTTCAGCGATTAAATACAACATTACATAATAAGGTACTGACACCAATCTTGAATATGACCCCAGTAATGGATATTTTTTAATTAAATGTAATGAATTAGAAATATTTGTTGATATTTGATTACTACCATTTCTGAATATAAGCGTGATTTGATGAAAATCGGCCAATATGTGTCAAAATGGTGGCCATTTAAACTAATTATTAGTATAATTTATTTATTAATTATTATATTATCATAGAAACTGCTTTACATTGTTTCAAAATTGACGATTCTTTCTTTATATATTTTGTGTCTTAATACTTATCATTTTGTAATCAATAACCGCGTGCTCATTACTGGTTTTACTTTATCCATTACTGGAAAAAAAACATAAACAAAATAAAAGGCTATAATTTAAAAAACAAACTGGTAATTAAATTGATTAAATAAACTTGTTTTGTTGGTAACATGAGTTTAAGAGAATTACAAAAAACAAGCCCGTCAATCACAAAAACATCTTGCTCTTATAGCGGCCATAACTGGTTCCAGTACCTTATTTATATGTTATATGATCCAAAATATAATATTTCTATGCAATTTATATTCTCTTTTTTGAAATAATTGTTCAATATTCTGACAAAAATATATTTTTATATTAAAGAAATACATTTTTAATAAATACACTTCGACCTTTTGTCCGAGTAATAATTCATAAAAAAAAAGTTACAGTTGACAAAGGTAACGTCCGCCCAGATTGATTATTATTAGCGCGAAATCATGTGATTAGGGTGCAGCAGGGGGGCAGAGCCTCTAGCGCTTGGTTGGGGGTCCCCTACGCGCTACAAAAGGTGACGACGTGAAAAATCTCAACATCACTCGACCCCCCGCTCAATATTTGTATTTGTTGCTGTAGGCACATGAGTGCCAGTGCACTCATGCAATAATAAACATATTTTTAAACAAATATTTAATTGCTCTTCTCATTAAACTGATTATGAAGTTTCTTCTTTATCCATAATATGTGTAAATTAATGTGTTATGTTTTTATATGGACGTATGAAATAGATATAATAGTATTAGGGCGAGTCCAGTTTAACCGCTACTTTTACTGACTTTTTTGATTTATTTATTTTTTGCGTAAAAAGTTCACTTCTTGATAAATTTACGCCTAAATGGTAAGAAACAATCAGAAATAACACCTTTTTCATTATTATATATTATTTTTAAAATCACTTAACATTTAAAAACTCCAAGCAATGAAGTAAAACTTATCTATATCAATTGTGTGTAACGCCCGTTACATTTATCATTAAAAATAGATAAACATACAATCTAGCTTCATTTTTATGTTTACATCTGCCTATATTAATAATGTCACAGTATGCAAAAACTAAACACATAAATGGAATAAGAGCTTTTGTAGATTTACCTGACTTAATAACTTAGCTAAATAACCTTCCGAAATTTGTAACGCCCGTTACAGGTACAAATCTAATAATAAGTGTGCAAAATTCTCCTTTTAACATTGTGAAGTTAATTAATAAAAAATCAGGTGTTATGTTATCCATTCCATGGACTCGCTCATTAGTAATGTCCGGTATTATAAAGGAGCTAGCAAATTTGCTAACTGGCAAGCACTTTCAAATGGGGTATTAATTCTGTACTAGTATCTATGGATTAGCTGACACTTCAACTAATTGTAACACAGTTGGCATCTTTCACCGTACAAAATAATTTTCATAATATCACCACTGTTTTAATACCGTTGGTATTTACCTACAACGCGTGCGCGAAACTTGTCAGTCTTCAACAAAATCCAAAAGAACTGTCATATAAGTTTGATATCTCATTTGAAAGTGCTTTCTAGCTAGCAAATTTGCTAGCTCCTTTATAATACCGGACATAACAATAATTATAGTGTACACGACATTTATTGTTAGTAAAGCGTAAAAGAAAGTCAAGTGGTTGCATGACAGCTTTTCTTAATATACATTATTATTTAGTCTGAAACATAATAAAAGGCAAATAAACATTGTTTCTATTCCTAAAGGGATATTATTGTAATTTTAATATTGCCTTATAATTTTGACATTTACATTAAATATTTCAATTATTACATTGTAATTGGAAGCATTTTCTATTAATTTGTATTTTAATTTATTTCATGGCTTTAATTATACATATGCAGCCAGAAATTTGTATTTACTTATATGAATATTCATGTAGAAATAGTAAATAGCATTTTTATTAAAAAGAACGAGGTAATCAATACTGTTCTCAAAGGGAATCAGTAAAAACTTTTTCTATAAAGGGGCTGGATGTAAGCTCTGTAATTTGCAAGGGTCGCGCCCTTTGATACTATTGATTCTGCAATGATGCCACTCCCAATTTCAGCAAATATATCTATATTTTCGTATAGATAGAAACACGATTTATTTTTATGACATGCGTTTCATTTTATACTGAAATTTTAATAAAATCGTATGTAACCAATTTAATTATTTATTTATTATATTGTGAATATGATTTTTGTATTTCCACTAGTCCTAATATTATAACTACGTTGTTTTGATATTTTTAATGGTAGATATTGAACTAAAAAGTTTCCCCTACCTCTATATAAATATATATAAATTATATAATAAAAATAAATAAAAATAATAGTAATATATATAAATATGAATTTCTACGGTTCCGGTAATTTATTATCGACCAATGCTCTGAAATTGTTAAAACATTATTTAAAACTCCAGAAAAAGTATAAAATTAGAGATGTTCTTAAATTTGTACGTTGGTATGTATTATCAGTCGATTCAAATTCAAAGAATAAAAATTAAAAATCTTATTGTAAGCAACAAATGCAATCTACTTTTATTTATATAAAATCCATTAACCCGTTAACGCCCAGCGACCTATATACAGGACAGCGAGTTTTTATGCTAGTCTTTGTTTTAGAGAACATAAACAAAATCGAGCCTAAAACTTGCTTATCTTATTGTAAGCAACAAATGAAATCTACTTTTATTTATATAAAATCCATTAACCCGTTAACGCCCAGCGTCCTACATACAGGACAGCGAGTTTTTATGCTAGTCTATGTTTTAGAGAACATAAACAAAATCGAGCCTAAAACTTCATGTCTTATATATAGGACGTTGGGCGTTAATGGGTTAAACATATCGAGTATTGAATTTAAAAACAATTAAGCCTTGACACTTTACAGAAACGGCTTTCGTCACCGCTTCGACATTGAAATAAATATTAACTGCGTTTCGACGCAGCTAACATGCCACTTGTATGGAATCACATATAATAAATTTGTAAAGTCAAAACGGCGTCAAGGCTTTATACACAAAATATAATTATCAATTTTCATACCGAATATTCTGTTTTCGGTTATTCGGTAAAAATTCACTTCGGCGCATTTTTATATAAAATCAATAAAATTATTACAACTAAAAAACACAGAAGTTAAACTAAAATTTCTCAAACTTTTGAATACTTAAATTATAGGGTCGAGCGGGGTAAATATGAAACACCAAAAAAATGGGGTAAAAGTGAAACAAGCTTGCAACTAAAAAACTAATTTGTTTATAGGAGAATTATAAAAACTGACATCATCATTAAAGGTTTGTTAAAGCAACTTGAAAATATAAATCGCCTAATAAGTGATATGTCATCTCTACAGATTTCCCTGTTAGTCGATGTCAAAACATGTGAATTAAATTTTAATTCTTTGCACATAACTTTCTGTATAGCTCAGATATTAATTAAAGTTACAATTTCACATTGATATGCCACAAAGAAGATACATCAAAGTTGCCTTTGTAGCTTTTCTTTTAATTTTTCGAGAAATATTTTCCATTAGAGGCCTGTTTCACTTTTTCCCAAATTAAAGGTTAAAAATTAAACACACTTTTTTCATTTTTGGCATCTAGTAGAAAAAATTAAAGTATGAATTTGTATCGTTAACTGTCAAAAAACATAAAAGATTTGTATTTTGTTTCATTTTTACCACTACTTATCGTATTTGAACTTTATTAATATAAAATAAAGTTCCCACTTACTTCTAGCTCTTGATCCGTAGCGGCGGCGGCCGTGACGTGGTGATGTTGCTGGTGATGGTGTCGGTATGCCCGTTGTTTGTCCTCAAAGTCACGTAGCCGTTGATTATAGCGCTCTATCTGGTCTCTGAGGACGGCGTCCTCGTGTGCCGCACGCTCCTCTGCGAACTCCAGACAGCCGACACCGTCCAGCCGCTCCAGGTCTAGCCAACCCCGCCAACGCACGCACACACCGTTCATTATTAAATGCGAACGTATGTGGACCTGAAAATAACATAAAAATAATATAATCTGGACATAAAGAAATCTAGGTATACACCCAAACTGTTGAAGATAGAGTTTTATAATAAAAAATTTGCTATATATGTATTGACCTTAAAGAATTTCAGGAAAATAATTTCAACCTGCTAACCCCCCCTTGGGTTTTTATCAAAAAAAAAATTAATGGATTTTGCATTTTGGTTGATATTTTTTTGTATCATGATCTAGAGTTGTAATGGTAGTCCAGGCTGTGTAGACTAAAATAGATTATTTTTGCGTACAGTTTTAATACTTACAGGATATGTTACAAAAGTGGTGTGGAATAATACCCTAGTTTGCTTCGATTTTGGTTGTCCGCGACAGGGGTTAACCATTGTTAATAATGGAATCATGCTTGTCTTTGATTAACAATAAAAGTTTTTGTAAAACCTTTATTTTTGTACAACTGTTTGTATGTGTCCTCAAAAACTTATATAATCGATTCCCACTATACAAAGTAAAAATTTTCAATTCATTGTCAAATGGTAACACTAAAATCTTATTGTTGAGTTTTTTTTTTATTTTAAACCAATTCAATTGTTTCATAATTCAGCAAAAATCAGAAAATCTGAAGAATTTTGCAATTGAACCATGTCGCGGACAACCAAAATCGGAACAAACTTAGGGTATTATTCTACACCACATTTGTAACAACTTCTGTGAGTATTAAAACTGTACGCAAAAATTCCTATTTTACGTACTTTTTAGCCTAGCCAGCCTGGACTATGGGTGCAATTTACGAAAATTCATAATTTCATTGTTTTTCTGTGGGGTCTTTTCTTTTGCTCTATTGCTAAAACGGCTCGTTTTCGGACATGGTTTTATCATTGGCGGTGCGCGAGCTATATTCATATGAGTCTAGTGACAGTTTATGTTTAGATCAGACACATTCGACACAGTCAGTATAGCAGAGAATTACCCTTTCAGAAGACACGACAAAATCCGAATGTGTTTGATCTATGATAGCAACTCGCATAGCCTCACCTGAATACAGCTCGCGCGCCGCTTCTGGGTTTTATTAACAAAAAGCGATTGTTTTAATATCCTCTACAACTCCTGAAAGTTTGTCGGCATTATTACGGGCACTCTTTATAATATACCTACCCGACATTACACGTTTTGTAAATCAAACTTTCCCTTTTAAAAAACAAGACGTGGCGCCACCCATAAAATCCATGCGGTCCTAAATAATTATTTTTGTACACTCATCTTACAGAAAAGTTCAACAGATAAATCCAGATGAAAACAAATTACACGCATTAACTAAACATTGATCTTTTATAAAAAAAATAAGCCAGACATCGAATTTGTTTATAATAAAAGGTTTGTTTATTACAATTTGTAATAAATGAAGACATCCTAGAACGGTTCCTTTGTAATTTAATACTGACAATATTTATGCGTGATATATATATTATTTGTTTATTATATGTAATGTTTACTAACGGCGATTTAATGTACCCTTCATAAGTGTTCGTTTTTCTTTGATGCAACTTCAGATGTATTTAACGATGTTATTTTATTACTTTTCTAAATAGTAAGTCTTCATTTTTTTCTGCATGTTTTTATCAAATAGACAAATGGGCGAGTCCATAGAATGGAAGGTTATGCTAATCAAAACGATATTTTTGATATTAATATAAATTTATAATATGAAATAACACCTGATTTTTTATTAATTAACTTCAAAATGTTAAAAGGAGAATTTTGCACACTTATTATTAGTTTTGTAAAAAAAGTACTTGTACAAATTTCGGAAGGCTATTTAAGCTAAGTTATTAAGTCAGGTAAATCTGCAAAAATTCTTATTCCGTTTATGTTTTTGTTTTTTTGTATACAGTGACTTTATTAATATAGGCAGATGTAAACATAAAAATGAAGCTAGATTGTATGTTTATCTATTTTTAATGATAAATGTAACGGGCATTATACACGATTGATATAGATAATTTTTACTTCATTGCTTAAAGTTGTTAAATGTTAAGTGATTTTTAAAATAATATGTAATAATGAAAAAGGTGTTATTTCGTATTGTTTCTTACCATTTAGTCGTCAATCTATCAAGAAGTGAACTTCTTACGCAAAAAATAAATAAAAAAGTCAGTAAAAGTAGCGGTTAGTCTGGACTCGCCCAAATGTTATTTATAGAAACTAGGTAATTTTAAAGTATTAAAATTAAGTTGAGTTTTTACTAATGATAAACAAACGTCCCAAACAACAAAAAAATTCTACGAATTTTAAATCGTTTTCATCGAGATATTTAGCACACGCGCCCTATTTACAAAGAAAACAGCAAATGTGCTGGTTCTAAAATTTACAACCTTTTTGACTGCTTGTCTATCATCAACTATGCACAGATTTTGTAAATAATGTTGTACTTAGCAAAATTTTCCTCTCGTAACTTTCCAAGAATCTTTAGTTACAAACTCTTGCCCGCATTTATTTATTCTCAAAAATTTACTAAATATTACATTTTTTAAATTACACAGATACCAAAAAAGCGACCTATATAGCATTGTAGTATTAGCCAAGCATAGTCGAAATCCAATTTTTTTGAATTTTTTTTTTTTTGTTTGAGTTTGAATTTTGGATTTAGCCAACTTGGAAAAATTCAACCTAAAAATAATGTAGTAAAGAATTGTGTAGAATCAAAAGATCTACAATAAAGTCAGCAACACCATATGTATAACTTTTATATTTAAGCCACAATGACTGCTTTTATGTTCCAAAGAAAATTAAAAATATTTGGGTTCTGTTTACGTGGACTTATGACGTGCAAAACATTAATCCTTATCAAAATAAATGATTTCATCGTCATAAGTACACTAAATGTAGATATAATTTGCCGTTTACTGCATTCAATTTGGTGTTTTGGTTCAGGAAATAACTTGAAATATACATACGGAGACATATTATTCGCGCGAACTAAAACAGACCCTTGTCACGGCGCCGCGGCGTGCGGTCATTCAGTCCTTTGACCGCCAATTCAATAATAAACTTTTTTTAAACAGAACAAAAATAATTTGTACTTTTTCTTCTGATTCGTTTTTTTTAGGTAATTTAGGTGTTCATTAGTTATTATTACAATAATAACCAGGGCTTCGAACCGGAACTGAACCGAAAACCGGAAAAACCGTTATTTTTTGCCGGAACGGAAACCGGAACAGAACCGAAATAAAAATATTGGTTTTTACGGTTCAGTACATGTTAAAATACGCGCGTTAACATGATCTTATATCCCATTTGAATTGTCGTTCGGACTATCATACAAGTACCATAAAATATTCCAAATTATGGTAGAAAAACATTTTTTAATACAAATAATTTTTTTTTTTAATTAATCACTCGAAGCTGAACCGAAAAAACCGTTCTTTTTTGCGGAACGAAAACCGGAACCGAACCGAAATATATTTTTTTTCTCGAATCGGAATGAAAACCGAAACGAAAAAAATAACGGTTCGAAGCCCTAATAATAACTAATCGTGTTTGTACTTAATTTAACTATATTTTTCAAAAATCTAACAATAATTCCGTAGTCACAGCTAGTACAATAAAATAAGTGAAATTTTGTTTAAAATCGCTTAACCGAAACAGAGATCGCGTGATATATTTAACAAACATTTGTTCTTACGGGGGCGCCAACTGGCTTAAGTCGATCAAATGCGCCACACGCAGTTCCGCGTGTCGGTCGCATGTTCTCCAAAACACGCACAAACACACACATGCAAGAAAGTGGTTTTGTGTATAGCTCGTGCCCAAGATAAGTGTCTTCTCGCTAAACAGATGTTAGAGGGAGGTTTGGCATGAATATTATAGCAGTTAAGTAAGTATTCTCAGAGGTTGTGTCAAATGTAACCCGAGAGGATCACGGTCCAGGCACGCGCTACTAATATCTTATGCAGATAAATCTTATTTCTAGTGTTTTTCAAGTGACATTGTACCGGAAGTATTGGCAGGTTTTTAAATAGTTCTTTGTTAAGTATAGACCAGCGATTCTCAACTTGTGGGGCGCGCCACCCTAGGAGGGCGTGATTAAATTAAATGGGGGACGCGAGAATATCGAGAGAAAATGAGAAAAAGTATTATTAAAAAATTTATTTAATTTACTGAAAGAAAAGCAATAAAATACATTCTGACATAATAAAAAATAAAATAGGATTGTATCAGTACTATTCAGTACCTACTGCACAATGTATTTAATAATTAACTTATCAATATTAAATTAAAAACAAGGTTAATAATATTGTTAGTGACTCCCTTGGGCCTGTTTTGCAGAGCAAAGTTTTTCGAAAGAAGGTTTAATGCCGTGTTCAGACCGAAAAAACAAAACAGCAATATCGTGTCTTTTTGACAAAAATGCAATAAACCCTATGCATTTTTAAATATACGATGTGTTTTCAAACACCGTTGCTGTTTTGTTTTCTTTGGTGTAAACACTGCATATAATATTAGATATTAATTTCAGTGAAAATTATTGTATTAATGGCGGGAGGGGGGGGGGGGGGGCGATGAGAATTGTTATTGAAAAGTGTGTCGCAAATATTAAAAGGTTGAGAAATATAGACATTTAGCTTTAGAAGAGGTAGTTTTATGTTTCTAATTACTTTCGATTTTTGTTTTGATAATTATGAAATTTCAATGGTTGGGAAATTATTGCAGAAAATATGTATTATTGTTTTCAGAATTTAACTTGATCTTTCCGTTTCAGATCAAGTTTGTGTGTCTGTATATATTCTCTTAAGCCTTGGCATTTTACAGAAACGGTCTCCGTCACCGCTTCGATCTTGCAAATCTATTACATGTTAGCTGCGTCAAAACTCAGCGCCGTTTCGACGGAGCTAACATGCCACTTGTATTGAATCACATATTATAGATTTGCAAGGTCGACGGAGACCGTTTCTGTAAAGTGCCAAGGCTTTAATCCTTGTCATATGCATAACTCATGAATTACTGAACGGATTTGAATAAAACTTGGTTTCTTAGTTGGGTTTGGCTCGTAGATGGACCCATCGTCAAAATCGTGTGTAGAAAGAAAGGGTGGTATCAAAAAATTGTTATTTTTTCAATATATCTCGGGAATGACGCATATTACGTCTCTTATTTGATGATACGTTCATATAGCGTCTGGTAATATTTATTCATAATCATTTCTGAAAGCCCATGTGTCTGTACGTGGCATAGTTCCCGCTCCTCACGCTGGGTAGCGCTTTGAGCCGTCAGTCAGCGCCTACTGTCGTAGTGCATTGTCACACACATACACTCACGAACACGCCTATTGTCTTAAACATGAATAGATTCAATACACCCGATGTGTTTATTATGCTGTCAAATGCTCCAGTAACAAGCTCATTATTCTCATTGCAATCATGTCTTATCAATGTGTTCTTAATATAGTTGTTGTTTAAATAGACAAGTACCTATCCCAAGGTATATAAAGACAAGGTAGTCTCAACAATTCCTTGACCAATCAGCGTCGGCGCGGGAATTGACGTCACCTGGGGGATCTATTCAAATGTCATAAATTTTTAATAGAATATTAATTACAAAAAAATCCTTTATTTATTCTTGTTTTCGTATTTTTTGATATTTTAACAACACATACAATCAAATAAGTACAAATTCGACATAGAAAAATCATAAAGTGCTGTCAGAATCATATAACGTATTGCCAACTTAAGAATAGTAAAAATGATGCTTCCCGAATTCACAAAAATTGTCTTTGACAGCTTTTTTATGATTTTTCTATGTCGAATTTGTACTTATTTGATTGTATGTGTTGTTAAAATATCAAAAAATATGAAAACAATAATAAATAAAGGAATTTTTTGTAATTAATATTCTATTAAAAATTTATGACATTTGAATAGATCCCCCAGGTGACGTCAATTCCCGCGCCAACGCTGATTGGTCAAGGAATTGTTGAGACTACCTTGTCTTTATATACCTTGTACCTATCCTACCTTTTAAATAAAGCAGTAATATGTACCTTACAATATACAATTAGACGACATGACGAATTACAAGAAAAGGCGAAACTTTAGTATCCGACGTACACACAGATTTCATATTTTTGTTTGTTGGCAATACATTATTTGGGTATGCGCGCGCATATGATTTATAATAAAATAATATTTTAAATATATCATATTAATAAACATATTATGTTTATCAACATATAACTGATTATTTAAAAAAATATATTTAGTATAAATTTTAAAAAAACAGGTAAGCAGAAAATTTCAAAAATTTGTATTTCGACTAAGTAGCTTATTTTTAGTATCGCACATTGTTTTTTGTGTAGCTATAATTATAATATTGTATATAAAGATACAAATAAAGGTAAAATCTATACCAAACCCAAAATGTAACGGAACCTGCCAGAATTTCTTATTATACATTACGTTGGTTAATTATATATATGAAAAGTAAAATATACACACATATTTTAGGTGTGTCACGTGTGAACATGAAATTGTTAAATATGTATATTAAACAATGTAATCAGTTATATGTTCATAAACATAATATGTTTATTAATATAATATAATTATAATATTATTTTATTATACTATAATCTTTTAGCGGTGGCATATATTCCACCGTTTGAACACCGTTCAATCACTAACATAAAAAACAAATAATGTATTGCCAACAAACAAAAATATGAAATCTGTGTGTACGTCGGATACTAAAGTTTCGCCCAAGAAAACTCAAGAAAAATGAGAACGCAAAGCAACAGAAGAGGATGAAGTCTAGCTGACAACAAAATATATAAAAAATAAGACAGTTCTTGTTATAGAAATGCATACAAATATAAGGTTATTTTTTTTATTAATAGGTATATTTTATTTTTAAAAATATCTCCGGTTCTGTTGGTCGGATTGCAAAAGGTCTGATAGTTCAAAAAAATTCCGCCGAGAAGCGCCACAAATAACATATTATAATTAGAGATTGGAAAAATAGTTGTTATTTTCAATGAAATAGTTACTAGTTGAATTTTTTTTCGGAAAATAGTTGATAAATAGTTTTTTTACGATTTAATAATAATTAGTGGAAACGAAGCAGTAAAAAGTGTCGCAAATAGTTGTAAAGGTAGTTGCAAATAGTTGATTTCAAAATGTGTTCAATCAAAACAGTGGAGATATGTAATAAAAATTACAATAAATTCATTTTTACGCAATAGTTGAAAAACTATTTTTCCAATCTCTAAATTCATAATAATCTGTTGTATTTAATTATTTTATTCAAAGGTAATGACTTTTTTACAAATTACAATGATTGAGTGAATTCGTTACAACTTTAATCAAGTTAAAATTCGGTATAATTTGCATTAAAAACTGTGAAGCATATTTATTTTATCAAACTTTCATAAAGTGATGTTAGTGAAAATTGAATATTTTTAATTCTGAAAAAATATAACTGTACGATTAACGTATTATGATAATTGTATTAAGTATTATTTATTATTTGTAAATTCATATGTTATGTCATCAACTATTATTACTAAAATTGACTTATTAATTAATACATTTTAAAAAGTACATGGGGTGTGTATTTTATGGCTAAAGCATGCTACATTTATTTATTGTTATAATAATTTAATACTTTTAATAAACAAGTGATCTCAAAAATATCCAAAGTCCAGCAAACATTCTTATAAAATTTGCACAATATTTAGTGTAAGTACCTTCAAAATATTAGATGAAGGGTCCTTACATAAAATTGTTAAATATTTGGTAACAATTCTTCGGTATAATGTTTGTGTTTGTGATTCTTTTATTAACATGACGGTAATCTCTGCATGTAGGATTAACATGAATCATGGATCATTGATCCATAGATCATCGGTCTGTGTGGTCCATTGTTCGCCGATTTACCGGACAAGAGCATCTCAAAACATAACTTGTAAATAAAAATAAAGTACATATGTTGTACATACATATCAATCTCACTAAATACACATGAACATATTTAATCCACTTTGAAGCTTTTTCTGTTTACACAAAAAGAAATAATATTTCTTCCAGTGAATACAGTTGTTACCTATTATGTAAATAGGTATACATCTGTTTATAAATAAGATACAGATTTGAAGATGTTGTTTTTGAATTTTAATCTTGTTTAGAGTATGTATGTATGTACCTAAAATGTATTTGGAAAGAAGTTAATTTATTTGGCTTGAAAAAATGTCACACACAACTTTTTGGTAAACATAAAATTAACATTTTTTTAAATTCTACGTCATATGTTATATAATAATTTTCGATTAAAGAAATTAAAAATTATGGTTCTAGATTATTGTTTCTTATTGAACGTTATTTAGATCAACGATTTAAACGAAAACTTCATGAGACTGTTAACTTTATAATTAACTAAATTTAAACGTGTATTTCAAAGTGATCATTTAATTGCATCAACATTTAAACTGGCATTGATTATTGGGATATTGCTTCCTCGTAATATCGAAGATACGAGAAGATTTGTGATCGTTTTAGAATGAGACAAAAAAATTGTTCTCCGATTTCAAAATTTTAAATTGATCTTTCCATTTCAAGACAAATATTTTTCTTTTCGTGTCTGTCTGTCTGTCTGTCTGTGTGTCTGAGTGTGTGTGTGTCAGTGTCCTGAATCCTTATTACACGCATAACTCATGAACCACTGAACCGATATTAATGAAACTTGGTTGGGTAGTTGGGTCTGGCTTGAGGACGGTCCCATTTTAAAATTATCAAAATCGTGCGTAAGGGGGAAGGGTGACATCCCAAAATATTTATTTTTTCAAGATTTTTCAAGAACGACACAAAATTTTAAAATATACGAAAAAATAATCAGGTTGCATATACTTGGCATATGTTTTTTTTAAATTTTTATGTTACATGAACATCATGGTAGATTTTTGATACAGATGTTAAGACAGGTATGTAGTTAATTAACATACTAATGTCTGGTATTATAAATAATTTGCTCTAGCAGAGAAAAGAAAAAGCAAACGCTATCTGCGAGCCCTATTGATTTCAGAAGACACAACAAATAATAAAAAAAAATATATTACAAAACTAGAAAATGTGAATTGAATTAATACAAATTTAAACACGTATTATACTCAGTGGCGTAGGAACGGGGGAGGGGTTGGGGTCGAAACCCCCCCCCACCCCCGAAATTTTAAAATATATGAAATTAGTATTACAATTTTGAACTAAATTACCTTTTTTGTGATAATACCCCCCCCCCCCCGAAATATTCAATGTTATTAAAATATACGAAATAAGTATAAGAATTTTGAATTAAATGACCTTTTTTTATCATATAGGTAACTGTACTTAATTACATGACTAAAAAAAAAAAAAGATCTTCAACGATAATTTTAATTTTCAATTGTGTGACCTTTTTTTTAAGTTATAAAATTAAATAAAAAAATTTTTTTAGATCATTCGATTAGAAAGTAATAACAATTTCACATATAATACCAAACTTAACCCCTCCCGAAAATTTTTCTTACTACGCCACTGATTATACTATACGTATTAAATTGATGTTGACAGTATAATCAGTTATTTAACAATTAAGTTTTTCTTCTGGGAATACAAAGAGTATAAACAATAGATTGAACACCCTCGTAATTAAATTCATACGGTTTAAAATTTTAAAAAACACACAGGAATCATTGTTTTTGATTTTCTATTCATATCATTTACAATGAACTATATTAATAATTATATCTCTAGTCGACTTAAAATACTTAAAATAAAAATTACATTTTTTTTCTTTTCAATGTAGAATTAGGTACAGTCGTATGCAGAAGTGGTCGTCCAGTTTTCATTCAAACTTAGTAGGCTCCTTCCATTTAAATCATTTCTCCATGTACCAAACAAAGACAGATATTTTGAAACTCATTTGCTAGATAAAGAAGTACTCTTCGTTTATAATAGGTACCCATATAATATATTTGTGCGATTAAATTATTATGTAATCTATTGAACATTTCATAAATAAATTTTGTGGCAATCAATATTTGATATTCCGAATTTTAGTTAAACTTGATATAAAATTAATTAAAGAAATGGACGTATATTTATGTTTTTATTTAAAATGATGTAACTATATAAATTCCGCCCTAGAAAAAGATAAGCGATGATGTTTGTCTTAATATTTTGGAATCTTTTGTAAGCCCATAGTACCTACCTATTATTTTATTTTATTTTTCTTATAAATTATGCATTTTCGTAACTATTTTATGCCAAAATTTTAAAACGAATTAACCCATTAACGCCCAAAAGAAAACAAAAATATGCAGATTTTTTAAATGAAATTAAATACACATTACAATATATTTAACTAAATATTACAACAAAATTTTTTTTTTATATTTAAAAAAAAAATAACGGTATGCATTCGTGCGAGTAAATTTGGCATATATTAAGTCTATTTTGTGTGAGACTGCTTTTCTGATATTTTTTTTTAGATAAATATCATTTAAAAATTAAGTTATAAGTATATTTAAGTTATTCTATATGATTTAAACAAAATTTGACATCACATGCTTCAGTTGGATAAAATATATTAGCATAACACATACCTCTATTCATATATACAAAATTTGCAGCAATTAAAACACGTTTAAACACTCATGAAACTAATAACGTTAACAGATTTTGTTTGTTGTACTACTAGCATCTGATTTTTAAGGAAATATTGTGAATTAATATTCATAGAAAGCAACACGAATTATAAAATGAGGTGTACACAGGCCCGGATTTAGAAATTTTCCGCCCCTAGGCAGTTGCGAAAATTCCCCCCCCCCCCCCCCCCTCCTCGAAACTAACTCAGGATTTTTTTTGTTGCGTCAGTTTCAAATTTTATAAATTTTTATAAAGTTACATTAGGAAACATAAAAACTGAAGGCCTTTTTTTGTCATGCTTGAGTTACATGATATAGAGAAATGATTGCTTATGGGTTGAAATTTTTACGTCTCGATTTTCGTATGGCAATTCATCGATAATGGAATCAAAATCAAATTCAATTCCCACGAATATAACAAGTTTTCAAAGTTTCCACCAAAATTTGCCGCTCTTCAATTCTTGCCGCCCTAGGCAGCTGCCTACTCTGCCTGCATGGTAAATCCGGGCCTGGGTGTACACAAGTGTGTATGGCGGGCGTTAATGGGTTAATCTAAATCTTTTCAATATAAGAAATACATAAATATAATATATAGTATTACATATATGAGGAAATATAACAGTTTGGCTTTTTTTAAGGATATTTTTAGATAAATACTGTATACATTGTAATCCTAAGAAAACATATAAAATGAAATGATATATAAATATTAAGATATTAACATCTTTTGTTTGTTTAGTTATTACTGGACTTTTTGTCCTAACGATTTTTAAATAGAACTAAAACAAACTAACAACCCCTTTAACAAACAGCACATTTGTCATAACTTATTAAAAAATAACCGGTCTTACATGTATATAATGACCCTTCCAAAGTTTTTGTTAATGAGAGGGTTAAAAATAGTTTAAATGCGTTCCGCCCATTATGAAAGCTATTGTCCGAGAAAGGGTTCACTTTTTGTTTGAAACAAAAGAGTAATGACTAATTGATTGTGGACAAATGTTACCTTTAATAATCCCGCTTAGAATATGTTTTATCCTATTCGAATGAAAAATGTACCCTTTACCAGGCACAATAGTCGCGTACCTATATACGCCTTATTAAATATGTTACACTTTAACCCTTTGTTTTTTGTTATCAGAAAAATAAAAAGACAGAACTTATTTAAAAAAATGCTTGGTTGAAAATTATATTTGATTTCTCTACCCTTTTAATTATAAGGTACTGGCACCAGTTATGGCCGCTATAAGAACTGTTTTTGTGATTGACGGGCTTCTTTTATGTAATTCTCATGAACTCATGTTACTAATAAAACAAGTAACTCTTTATTTAATCAATTTAATTACTAAAGTCCGCAAATATAGTTTGTTTTTTTAAATTATTGCCTTTTATTTTGTTTATGTTTTTTCTCCAGTAGTGGATAAAGTAAAATCAGTAATGGACACTTGCTAATGATTACGAAATGATAAGTACTACGACACAAAAGATATAAAAGAAAGAATCGTCAAATTTGAAACAATATAAAGCAGTTGCTGTGATAATATAATAATAATTAATTAATAAATTATACTAATAATATAATTAGTTTAAATGTCCACCATTTTGACACATATTGGCCGATTGTCATCAAATCACGCTGTAAGACAGTTAAATGTATATAGATTAATATTCAGAAACGGTAGTAATATTTCTAATTCAGTAGATTTAATTAAAAAATAACCATTACTTGGGTCATATCCAAAACTGATGCCAGTGTACCTTATCGTATTTAGGCTATTTTCAATTATGAAAAATTATAATTTTTATAATTTATATGTATTTTATATTGATTTTAAGATTCTTACGGGTAACTTCCTTCATTTTAATTAACAACAATGCGCATTAAGGTGAAAAATATGTATAGCTCATTCAAATTCGCCAGTCCAGCACTGTATAAAGGGCCCCATTAAATTCTTGTAGCCTAGGACCCGTAATTCATAATAAACTATGTATGGTATATGTATATTCGATTCATCCCATCAAATGTATTTTCCTTTGACAGGATATAATAGCAACAGCCTGCTTATTTTAAATTTTATAATTATGATAATCGAACGCATCAACGATTACAATTATTTTAAATGTTTTAATTCACCCCAGTGTAGGGGAATAATTGCCCGAGGAAAAGAGAATTTGTAACTGACTACAACATGATTTTTTATCGTTGAGCTGTGATTTACGCAAGCCGATTAGTACACAGGTAGGAATAATAATGAAGGGTTTCGTGTAATCTGTAAAAATACACTACTTGCGGTCTACAACAGTGGTTCTAAAAATATGCGTTGCGAGCAGTTAAGTTTGTCCTTTTTTGTGCCATACATCCTAGATTACATTTCCATAAACCCGGGTAGATAGGGACAGATTGAGAAAAATAGGGCCCTAAGCAAGGTAACGTTCCCATTGCTGGCCTCGTTAAAAAAATCAAATCCAAAATAATTTTTTCCCAAGCAAATTTAATTTTTTAACTTTTCAAAATTTGGGTTCCTAGAAATTACGAGCCCTAAGCAGTTGCCTAGTCTGCCTAGGACAAAGTTCGCCCCTGAAATCGAGTCAGTTTTGGCATTTTTTAAGGGAGAGAACACATTTTTAATCAATTTCGGCTAGTGGAATATCAAAATGAATTTTAATATGTTTAGTTATTTTTGAAATCTTAATTTAATTAATTTTTAAAAATATATTTGTTTGCCCATATATATCCGAAAATAATAATGAAAAAAAATGAGATGGCACCAAAATTATCGCCGCCCTTAGATATTTTTTCAAAAATAATTCAAAATTTTTGTAATTATGTTATGTTACAAGGCATATGTTTTTTAATAGACTAACTATTAAATATAAATAATGATTCTCAAGTCTGCTAAAATTAAATAAAATTTACGTTATCGAATATATTGAAAAACTATATGGTACGGAGCACTAATAGGGAGTCTCGACTCGCACATGATTTTTTTTTTAATTTTAGTACAATAAGTACAGTTAATCATAAAAAATTCGAACTCGAGATTTTAAAATTACACATTTTGATGGTCTCTGAATCGAGTAAGTATGGCTAATTTTATAAATTACGTTTACTTATTATTATTTCATTAAAGTGAAAGCTATATATGGTATCTCGCATATACAGGGTGTCCAAGATAAGCGTGAAAAGCGTGAGGATTTCTTTAAATGAAGAGATACAGATTCGGTTAAATGAGATGACATATTTGTAAGGAAGGGGTGAGTATCACTACATCAATCTGAAAATTCGGAAATTCTTTAAATGGCTATAACTTGTTTGTCTAAGCAGATAGGTAATTTTTGTTTACGGTTTCTTAAAGCACTTTTTATGTAGAATTGATTGGTGTATTTAGTATTTTTATATCACTTTT
This sequence comes from Sialis fuliginosa, assembly GCA_961205875.1. Lineage (NCBI taxonomy): Eukaryota > Metazoa > Arthropoda > Insecta > Megaloptera > Sialidae > Sialis > Sialis fuliginosa. The sequence goes on along the minus strand of OY540809.1, from coordinate 41,324,165 downwards.
AGTTTCCGAGTTACAAGCCCTAGTTTTAGTTTTTCGTATAGGCCACTAAGTTGGCTATAACATATTTGAACGTGTTTTTTACACTACTTTACAACGAAATATGTATCTCTTACCGTTTAGGAAATCCCCATTTCACATGGAAAACTTGTATATGTGCGATATAAATATCCCGAGCAGAAATTTGTTACGGCAAGCCGGAATACAGTCAGGGCCGGATAGGCTCTATTACGGAAAACCTTATTCAGGCATTCAGATGTGAACCTGATCAGGTTCTGATAAGGAATGCCCTATTAGAGCATTTCCCGATCAGGTTCGGATAAGGAGAATTGTATTTCAACCCTCTTAAGGTATTCTATGTCTTAACTCATCCAGCCCTGATACGATTAACTGTATTAAGGCATTTCATGTTTTAACTTATCCGGGCCTGATATGGTTGCCTAATTTTGACCATATTAAGGCATTCCATGTTTGATATAACAGTGGAAAAAATTACGTAGACCTGATTGAACGGGACTCTCCCCGAAGTTTTTTTTTTTAATTTAGTAACTTGATCAGGCACGAATGATTTGATTAATCAGTTCAGAGTCGGATCCGACCAGCCCTAGTCATGATAAGGTCAAGATCAGGAAAACCTGATCCTGTACGGATGCGAACAGGCGTTACATTTTGGATCCGGTTCGGATCAGGTTTAGAGCTGGCCGGATCCGACCCGGACTCCAGCCTTAACAAATTTCTGCTCGGGATGTCATATTAGAAAAAAAGTTAAGAGCCGCTGGTATACACGCCTTAGCGTCCGCGAACCCGCAACTGTTCTGTGGTTAGACGTAATATTCGATATCGGTGTATTTCTTGCATGATTACTTTTTTATTTGAAACCGTCTTATTCCACGTTGATTGATTTTCTTTGTTTATTGCTACGCTCAGATATTATTAGCGGTTACATTTATATATGTTTTTTTTTGTGATCCTCAGTTTACGCTTGAAAATGTATGATAATTGAATATGATATTCTGTTTCACATGAACAAGTATAGCCTGAAAATTATCTTCGATACCGTTAACTTTATGGTTTCTTAGTCAGTGAAATATATTAAAAATATAATAATGTAAATATGACAGGTATCTCATTTCAACGAGAAATTTTACTCCTTAATAATAAATCTTAAGTACCAAGTACCCACACAAAATTTCAGAAGGTTTTACAACATAGTTTGAAAATTATTATTTTTTTAAATTAATATGGGCTCTTATGGCAGAATGGTGCATTTATGGTTAAAGTCCAATTAAAAAAACATGGTTCAAGTATCGAGAAAAATCTGTAATTTTTACAACACGTCACTTACATATTTTCATAATAAAAATTATACATACAAAAAATACAGTATAAAAAAATCAGTTTATAGAAAATGAACACTATTGAATTTTCGGACAAAAATCAACCTATTTCAAAACATTGTAAGATTAGTTACCTGGATTGTATCTGTAAAACATTTTTCATAGAAAAAAAAATATTTTTTTACAAAACAATTCACACGAATATAATCCTATTCATGTTAAAGTCAAAAAGGGCACAATCATCCAAATAAATAGTTGACAATCCCTAAACAAACATACAGGTTTTATATATTTGGTAAACTGTTTGACGGCAGCTTGAAATGTCACTAAACAAAATAAACATTTCAAATTGAAAAGACTTTATTTTATATGTTCCAGCTCCTACATTTACCATTAAGTCGTTTAATGTATTTATTTAAAAATAATTTCAAATATACACATGTGTCTACTTGATGTCTTTATTTTCAAATATTCATGTAAAAATATACAATCAAGTTTATTAAATATATGTGTTACTTATTTGATATCTACCTGAATTTATTGCAATCATAGACATAGAGAATGGACAGTGCATTCTATATTAACTCAATGGTGTAACATCTGTTCAAAAAGGGAGAGAGAGATGCAGTGTAGTTTGGAATATATCTACCTCTTTTTCTAAGAATCTGATTGGTAGCTTACAATAGTTCAGGGTAGTATTTCTGTCTGATATATTTTTGTATATCTATCTTGTGATTTTTGTGCAATAAGTTTTTTATTAGAAAAGTAAATAATATAAACAATAAACATACTATAATGGTTCATATTTCATCGAGGAAATTAAAAAACAAATCAATTGATCTGATAGAAATTTGCAAAATTATGAACGGATATTCCGGGAAAATAACATTTTTGCTACCAAAATAATAAATATATATTAATAAAAAATAGTTTTAAATCAATTCCCACGTGGTTGCTACAAAATGATGAGGTGGATTGCTACACTTACAAACAGCACATACAAGATTTACTTAACAAAATTTTAAATATTTTTTTTGATATTAGGTTACATTACGAAGCTACGAAAAAGGAAGAACTTAACCTCTTTATATATAGGTATCTATGAATACTTTTAATGTTCGGAGCCAAGAATGAAATAGTTACACTCCTGTTTAAAAAAAGGACAAGTATATTCCAAACCTGTTTCTATCTCTTTCTTTTGACACGACTCTGCTCTCGAGTCAGATGCCTAGTCCATTCTCTATGTCTATGATTGCAATGGTTTTGTATAAGTTTATAAGTGTGAATTAATTAAAAGACGAAACAACTCCATCTTTAATATTTTGGAAAGACAATAGGCATGATGCCTAATTTTTAAAAACTATTTTATGATGATCTTACGTGTCTCCTATTTCCAAAAAAATACTTATTTCTGCAGAAAATAAAGGTTTAATCACAAAAATTGACTCTTTTAAAACTAATTTTGAATTTGACGCCAAAAAACTTGCAGGTGTCATGGCGCTTTTTTGACGTCACGCCTATGTAAAAACTTCTTGTCAACAATAATAAATCCTTGTTCCATCGCAAACGTTTCTCGGTTTCAGTTTTGATAACACAAAACTGAGCAAATTGATAATTCAAAACCACAAAATAATTTATGAACAGTGCAAATATTAATGAAACAAAAATGAAGTTTACTTAGCCGTGACGTCATCCACTCTGACTGGTGTTTTATCTAACATGGCGGATTGCTGTATTTTGTGTTTTTATTTGAACAAAAATCATATTAATCTCGCTTTTAATATAAAAATTAATTTTTTTTTAGAATCTTTTTAACCTATTTCATTATTTAAAATCATAATTTCAGCGATACTTTGTTACTGGCATCATGCCTATTGAATGCTTTACATTATTTATTTGCAATAACTTTATTTTGGCCATAACAGACTTTTAAACCTTTAAAATGTCAGTCAAACTCAAAATTTTGCTATATTTAAAGTAGTTTTTAACGCTATTTTGAAAAGTATAAATAAATGATTTTTGGTATAAAATAGTAAAGAAAAGATTTATAGAAAATTAGCTGATCCGATAAAAAAACGTTCTGACCAAAAAATAATTAAATAATTATTTTAAAAAATATGTTGTAATTAAATAATACAAAAAAAACATTTCAATGCTGGTATTCTTATATAGCTGCGGTAAAATGACCTCAATGGTTACTAATAATTTATGTAAATATTAATATCAGAATAATATTTATTACCTATACATGTTAAAGAAAGTCATTTTTATAGCTACAAAATAAATAATATTTTTACTTCCTCGTAATATCGAAGATACGAGAAACTTTGTGATCGTTTTAGAATGAGACAAAAAAATTGTTCTTCAAAATTTTAAATTGATCTTTCCGTTTCAGGTCACGACAAACACTTTTCGTTCCGTGTTTGTCTGTCTGAACGTGTAAATTAATATTAAATGCTATTTTTGACTTTTGGTTAAAATGTTTGGGTTGCGCATAAAGATGAATATTCTAATAATATTTTTAAATTATTTATTAACTGAAACACAGATTTGTATTAATTTACCCATAAGGAAAGGGAAGCACTGCTTCCCCCTGCTTCCATGGACGCTTCGCCACTGCTTCAAAGCAAAACCTTTGAATGATATGTAACTTTAGGACACATATAGTCAGGCCTACAATTCATATTGCTTCGACAAATTACAATTTTCATTTAACTTTTTTCTTAATCTCTTGAACATATAAAATAATATAAATAAAAGTTTTGCGACAATTTTTATAAGGTAAAGGCACCAGTTATGGCCGCTGTAAGAGCAAATTTTCGTTTTTATTTGGATTAATGGGCTTGTTTTTTGTAATTCTCATGAACTCATGTTACTAATAAAACAAGTAACTGTTTTTTTAATCAATTTAATTATCAAAGTCCGTAAATATATTTAGTTTTTTAAAATTATAGTCTTTTATTTTCTTCATGTTTTTTCTCCAGTAATGGCAAAGGTAAAACCAATAATGAGCACGCAGTGATGAACACTTGCTAATGATTACAAAATGATAAATACTACGACACAAAAATATAAAAGAAATTTGAAGCAATGTAAATCAGTTGATAAATAAATTATACTAATAATTAGTTTAAATGTCCATCATTTTGACACCTATTGGCCGATTGTCATCAAATCGCGCTGTAAGACAGTTAAATGTATATAGATTAATATTCAGAAATGGCAGTAATCAAATATCAACAAATATTTCTAATTCAGTACATTTAATTAAAAATTTGCCATTACTGGGGTCACATCCAAGACTGGTGCCAGTACCTTATATTTTTTAATCACACGTCTACTAAACTATTAAAAAATCCTAGAGCATTGTCATTTAACATCGCACCACGGAAGCATTGAAGCGAAAGGATTTACACACGATGTAATTATGTTTTGATTCGGGGCGCAACGGCCCCACATCGCGACCTGGGTCGCGTACCAGGGGGGCATTAAGCGCGACTGCCTCTACGCAGTCAGGGGCCACGCTCTTTGTACTCAACACAAAAAGGGTTTACGGAGACATCTGTGCCGATGTTTTCTTATTTGCCAATGTGTTGCATTATTATTTTTCAATAAGATTTGCTTTATTTAATTTCGCTATAGCTACCTACAATATTCATAATGGGTTTTTAGGTTGAATTAAAATTTTGTTTTGTTATATATGAGTTGTTCAGACGACGAAATTAATAAGTCCAGAAAATAATATATATAAAGAAGCTCACAAATTTGCTAGCTTAGCTTGCAAGCACTCTCAAATGAGATATCAAACTTATATGACAGTTATTTTGGAGTTTGTTGAAGACTTTGACAAGTTTCGCGTACGCGTTGTAGGTAAATACCAACGGTATTAAAACAGTGGTGATATTATGAAAATTATTTTGTACGGTTAAAGATGCCAACTGTGTTACAATTAGTTGAAGTGTCACTGCTCTAAATTCCATAGCTAATCCATAGATACTAGTACAGAATTAATACCCCATTTGAGAGTGCTTGCAAGCTAGCAAATTTTGCGCGCTCCTTTATAATACCGGACATAACTATCTTTTTACGGCTAAATTGCTGAACAGATTTTGATGAAATTTGGCAGGGAGATAGCATGCATCCTGAGAAAGAAAATAGGCTACTTTGTAATGAAATGGATTTCTTTACTTAACTTCTTGGTGAAAAAGTCATATTTAATTATTGTATTTTAAATTCTAAAAACCCGGATTATTTTCAATATGTTTGCACAGCCCAACTTCTCCCCACCCCCTAAATTATCTACGAATTTGAATAAATCGAAAATTTGCAACCATAATGTATATATTTTATGTTAATATAATTTTATTTATTTCTAAGCAGTTTGATGCATTATAAAAATGTGTAACATTGTCACGCATAAGAAAATTTACAAAATTTACAAAAATAATATAAATAAATTAAAAAAACAGAACTCAAATAGTCATAAACTGGAAAAATTCATCTACAGAAATGAAGCTTTTTTTCAAGTAAAAGATATATAAAGTAGTAAATATACATGCAGTTATTTTAACAGTTGTAATATTGAAAAAATAATAAGCACAAATGACAAAACACAATAAACGTAAAGTACCGCCCATTAAACTGTTGGTGTTGAGTGACCAGCAGCAGCAGCAGTCACAAAGTAGCCGTGTCAAAGCGCGTGAAATGGGCACAACTCGAGCGTGGACAAACGCTAGCCCGCCTTCCGACGGCTAATTGTAGCTGACCCATGCAGTTCTGCTACATGCTGTGTCGAACTAAGGTACTGGCACTTGGATACGACCCCAGTAATGGTTATTTTTTAATTAAATGTACTGAATTCGAAATATTTGTTGATATTTGATTACTACCATTTTTGAATATTAATCTATGTATATTTAGGGGTTATGACGAATTTTGACCGGGCCGCCCCCCAAATCAGTTCCAAATAATTCAAAAAAAAATGTGGAAAAAATTCAGCTCTATCTTTAAAATACACGTGTTTTTTCGATTTTCAAAGACCTGCATACTAGAGTGTCTTAAATTCTTTCTAAAAATCTATAATACTCATGAAAGCACCCCTGGTACTCATATTCTATATCTAGATGGATAAAGTAAATTTCTAATTCAACTTTGTCTGCTATATGGATCATTGGGTCATTTCATCAAGAGAAAATTAAAAAAAAAAAATTTTGTATAATTTCTGGATAATTTTGTCAGAAAAACGTATGACAATAAAAACATTGATTTTGAAATAAATAAAAAATAGATTCTAAAATCAAAAAAGATCATTCCATATCAATTTCTAACTGGCGTGACCAATTGTTTTTTCAAATTTAATTTTAGAATCAAAATTTTATATTTCAAACGTTTTTTTGACAAAATTATCCAGAAATTATACAAAAAAATTTGTTTTTTAATTTTCTCTTGATGAAATGATCCAATGACCCATATAGCTGTCAACGTTGAATCAGAAGTTTACTTTATCCATCAAGATAAGGAATATGAGTACCAATAATGCTTTCATGAGTATTCTAGATTTTTAAAAAGAGTTTAAGACACTCTAGTATGCAGGTCCTCGAAAAATCGAAAAAAACATGTGTATTTTAAATGGGAAAATCACCCCCCTCTGGTAATGACCATTTTTTAAGATAGAGTGCTGAAGCTTTTTCCACATTCTTTTTAAATTATTTGGAGCTGATTTGGAGGGGCGGCCCGGTCAAAATTCGTCCTAATATAAGGACCACCCTAATGTATATACATTTAATTTAATTTGAATAATCACTAAAATTATACTAATTATTAGTTTAAATGTCCACCATTTTGACTCCTTGTCATCAACTCACGCTGTAAGACAGTTAAATGTATATAGATTAATATTCAGAAATGGTAGTAATCAAATATCAACACATATTTTTAATTCAGTACATTTAATTTAAAAATAGCCATTACTGGGGTCAGCATTAACTGCTGACTTAAAGAGCATCCATCTGCCTCTCTAAAGTTAGGCTACCGGTCACCGCTGCTGTGAATGATTGAATTGTATTTATCTATAGACATTATGTACAAACGATAAAAGCGTCACTGCTATTTGTAGATAATTAGTGCTAACACCTACACTCCTGGCTCCTTCCTTTGTACAGACACACACAATACACATTAGTGATTGGTCACTCGTGACGTAACAATAACTCAAACAGCTCTAGAGCTGGCCGATTAACGAACACCTTGCCCATTAACTTTTATGTTTGAGTTTCTGATTGTACTAAATTAAATAAAACATTGAACGACTATAACTACACGCTTTTTGTAATTATAGTATAAGGTAAAGGCACCAGTTATGGCCGCTATAAGAGCAAGTTTTTTTGGATTAATGGGCTTGTTTTTTGTAATTCTCATAAACTCATGTTACTAATTAAACAAGTAACTCTTTACCAAAGTCTGCAAATATATATATATATTTTTTTGAATTATACCTTTTATTTTGTATATGCTTTTTCTCCAGTAATGGATAAAGTAAAACCAGTAATGAGCACGCAGTGATGGACATTTGCTAATGATAAGTACTACGACACAAAAGATATAAAAGAAAGAATCGTCAAATTTGAAACAATGTAAAGCAGTTGCTATGATAATATAATAATTAATAAATATATTATACTAATAATTAGTTTAAATGTCCACCATTTTGACACCTATTGGCCGATTGTCATCAAATCACGCTGTAAGACAGTTAAATGTATATATATATTAATATTCAGAAATGGTAGTAATCAAATATCAACACATATTTCTAATTCAGTACATTTAATTAACGTACAAGACTGGTGCACCTACCTTACTTATCAAATTAATCTAAATTTTCGTATAAAAGGGGCAGTTATCGTAAAAATTTTATAACTTACTCTTTTTTTATTAACATTTTTTTTTATTAATTAATATTTAAACAACAAAATCTTTAGGAATAGCATTTTCTGCATGGAACGTTTCCCCGTGTTAAACAGGGTCTTACTATTATACTGGTCAAAATAAATTATACTATTCAAATAAAAATCTCTATTCTTGATTTATTGTAATTATTATGATAAATATACTCGTGACTTTTGGCTTTACTGGAAGATTAAGAAACTTTGATATTATAAAGAATAAATTCGAACTATAATGGTAGGATAAAAAGAAAAAGTTATGCCTAAATCACATTTAAAAATTTATAATAGCTACCCAATTAAACTAATAAAAACTTATTAACTTTACATATAAGAATTTTCTGATAAGTCCTATTAAAAATTTTTATATTAAAAATTATTTTAATTGAAATACTATTTTGGAACATGACCAAATACTTTTCCATGTCAATATATTAGGGTCGAGCGGGGTAAATATGAAACACCAAAAAATGGGATTAAAGTGAAACAAGCTTGCAACTAAAGAACTAATTTGTTTATAGGAGAATTATAAAAACTGACATCATCATTAAAGGTTTGTTAAAGCGACCTGAAAATATGAATCGCCTAATAAGTAATGTGTCAACCCTCCCTTTGTCATTCCTGTAAGTCGATGTCAAAACGTATGAATTAAATTTTAATTCTTTGCACATAACTTTCTGTATAGCTCAGATATTAATTAAAGTTACAATTTCATATTGATATGCCACAAAGAAGATAAATCAAAGTTGCCAAAGTAGCTTTTCTTTTAATTTTTCGATAAATATTTTCCATTAGAGGCCTATTTCACTTTTTCCCTTATCTGTTTCACTTTTTCCCACATTAGAGGTTAAACATGAAACACACTTTTTTCATTTTTAAAGTCCGTGTTGTATCGTACAGTTCAAATGACGTAAGTATTTAAAATGGTTATTCATAAGCGCATCTAGTAGAAAAAATTAAAGTATGAATTTGTATCGTTAACTGTCAAAAAACATGAAAGATTTGTATTTTGTTTCACTTTTACCCCAGTTAACCCTATATTAATTTAGCTAATCTGTAATATCATTATTGCCGATAATATGGATTTATGCCCGGTATTATAAAGAATTTCTTTGAATGCTATCTGCTAGGTATTAAATATAAATGACAACCACTCACAGATATATTCAATGAAACCGTGCATATTATATCAAGACTTTGATGCAAGCGTATTAAGCAGAAATCAGCGACTTAAAATAAGTGCTGCCAAGTGTACCTCATAAAATGCATAGCATTTACATTATTATACATTTATTACCACTGCTTTATAATATCGAGCAATTTCACAACAATTTGACACCTATTAGATAGCGTTAGCTGGAAGCAAATTTACATGCAAATTTTTTATAATACCGGGCATTAAAGTTGTACAATTAATTAATTCATTTCAATCTCGATAAAAATGTGTTACCTTGTTTTGTGATCAGGGTACAAATTATTTTAAACCGTATAGACCAATAGATTTTGTGCATTTTAGTAATTAGCATTTTGTAATTTTAACACTGGAATGATTTCAACTATCAACTGACTAAAAATTGTATAGAAAATTTTTTTTTTTGAGTTAGTAATGATGGGTGTTGACTAAAATGTTCTTCTGTCAGAAACATTGAACTATTTATTAGTCGTTACCATTACCACCCGTCGCTTAACGATGGATGGCAACCCCAGGACTTCCGTTACAAAAACTTCATTGTTAATTTGACAGCCTTTTTAGATGAATTTTGTTTTAAAATTTACTGATTTACAGAAACAGTATACATTTCAGTGCATTCTTTATTTTTATAATCTTTAACAGTGTATTTAGTACTATATGAGGGAAAAAAATGAATAAGGTACTCGCACCAGTCTTGGATATGACTCCAGTAATGGTTATTTTTTAATTAAATATACTGAAATAGAAATATTTTTTGATATTTGATTATTACCATTTCTGAATATTAATCTTTATAGGTACATTTAACTGTCTTACAGCGTGATTTGATGACAATCGGTCAATAGGTGTCAAAATGGTAGACATTTAAACTACCTAATTATTAGTATTATTTATTTATTAATTATTATACTATCATATAGCAACTGCTTTACATTGTTTCAAATTTGACGATTCTTTCTTTTATATCTTTTGTGTCGTATTATTTATCATTTTGTAATCATAAGCAAGTGTCCATCACTGCGTGCTCATTACTGGTTTTACTTTATCCATTACTGCAGAAAAAACTAGTGCAAATGTATTATTTGGTGATACTCCTTGTATCAATAATAAATTCAAATATTTATTATTTCAAAATGTATTTATTTATTATATACTTACATAAAACTAGCTGGAAATAATATTTTTTTAGAAAAAAAATCACACGAGAAATAACGAAAGTAGAATTGTATGACAGGCTTATTTTTTTTTAATAAACGAGACAGACTAAAAAAAAACTACATTTAGATGTTGCAGATAGAATACATATCTTTGTTAAACAATGCCGGTTACTTCGCGTAGAATGGTGGGGAAGCTGACGTTGATCAATAATCTAGGCGTCACGACGCTCTCACGCTATTGGCTGACGGCGCCGGCGGCCATTTTGATTGTAACATGTTTCAAAGAGGGTTTGTGATTGTATTATGTAGACTAAACAATTCGTTGCATATCTTTAAAAGGGGGATATATTCATACGAATGTTGCAACTGGTTTTTGTATATATACATATATTACATAATATAATATTATGTAAATTTGTAAATACTACCTTCTGTATTAAAAATGGAGAGTATGTTTTTTTATTTATAAAAATATTTGAGAAATAAAAATTAACGGTTTATTGTGATTCTATTCTTTGAAAAATATACAGAATGATTTACTAGTGTAATAAAAATTTAACAGTTGATCAATGATGATATTTTAAGCAAAAAACTTCATATGAACATGCATCCGGAAATTCTTCATGAGGGTTATTTTAGTGAGTAGTTATAGCTTGTTTCTGCAGTTTAAAAATGAAAACTGCAGTTGTAAAAACTAATTTGTGTAGTTTAAAAATTGCAAGTAGAAAGAAAAATATAAAAAGTGTAAATGTAAAGCAAAAAAGGTCACTATAATTTGTAAGATAGATAAATATACAAAGTGTAGAGCAAAAAAGCAAAAAAAGCCTGGGAGCTACAGCCTTCCAAAAATGTTTTCCAAAATTTGTGTTTATTTAATATCTAGCGAACCTATTTTGACACAATCATGAAATTTTGAAACCAAGTTATCTATCTATTTATATGCATAATCGGTAGTGCATACATAAGGTACTGGCACCAGTCTTGGATATGACTCTAGTAATGGCTATTTGTTAAATTAAATGTACTAAATGAGAAATATTTATTGGTATTTGATTATTATACAATTTCTGAATATAAATCTATATACATTTAACTGTCTTACAGCGTGATTTGGTGACAATCGGCTAATAGGTGTCAAAGTGGTGGACATTTAAACTAATTATTAGTATAATTTATTTATTAATTATTATATTATCATAGCAACAGCTTTACATTGTTTCAAATTTGACGATTCTTTCTTTTATATCTTTTGGGTCGTAGTACTTATCATTTTTTATATAATCATTAGCAAGTGTCCATCACTGCGTGCTCATTACTGGTTTTATTTTATCCATTACTAGAGAAAAAACATAAACAAAATAAAAGGCTATAATTTAAAAAACAAACTATATTTGCGGAATTTGGTAATAAAATTGATTAAATAAAGAGTTACTTGTTTTATTAGTAACATGAGTTCATGAGAATTACAAAAAAAGCCCGTCAATCACAAAAACAGTAAACCTTGCTCTTATAGTGCCCATAACTGGTGCCAGTATCTTATGTAGGTATAGATTAGGTTAGGTATTTAAATAAGGGCATGATTAAAGGATTAGAAATATATAGGTTAAGAAGTTTTAGTCTACTAAAATGTAAATTTTAAATTTACATTTTATATATGTATATCCAAATCCGAAGAGATAGTTTTTGAGGGCGGTAAATTTTGTGGACTTATAATTTAACAACTATTTCACAAGTAATAAAATTTTATAAATAGTCATAAAACAGTGCCGTTTTGGAAGAAGGTTATGGCTTATTGTCCTGTGCCCAAATTACTTTGTATCTGTTCGGTATTCCTTTACAGGACCGTACTATAAAGTAATAATATAATAAAATCTTTGAAATGTCTAAAACTTTTCGTTATTTATACAAAAGTTAGAATGTATATCTACTATTACTTACTAACTTATGTATGTTTTTTTCGTCACACCATGCAATTTTTAAGACGACGGAAAGATAAATAACTTAAAATTTGAACTGCGTTAGTTTGGAAATCCAAAATTGTATAATTAGTAATTATTATACATATTTAATACTTATTATTAATTAGTATTAGATCAGTGGCGTAGATAGGGGGGGGAGGATTAAGATGATCAATCACCCCCCATGAGTTTACATCATGAGAAAATTCAGACATTTTTAAAAATTTTCCGAGTATGAACAAAATAGTAAAAGTAAATAGGAAAAATTAGGTAAATTAAGAAGAAAAAAAAGGTCTTCAGTTTTCTTTAAACTTTTGAATGACCTTTTTTTTAATAATAAGAAGAACAGTGAATACAGTTTAGATGATCAAAAAAAAAAGGTCATTCAATTTAAAATTACATTAATAATTTTTTTTATTTCCCATATTTTACAGCCACCACTTGCCCCGGGGCCTGGTCATATCTCCCCCCATCACAAAAAGCTATCTACGCCACTGTATTAGATAGTACCTATAGAAAATAATGTTTTCCAGAATAAATAATTTTCAACTAAAACCCTGAATACTTTTTTTATAAAAAATACTTGTAAAAAGTTAAATTTTAAATATTCAACATCTGTAAAAAGATACAATGAAATAAATATATAAATACAATTTTCATTTTTTTAAATAAATCAAAATGGTTTTTTACTACAGTTTTAATTCAAATATTAACAGATTCACAAATATGAAACGTCTTATTAAAAATAACTTATATTAATAACTACATTTTTATTTTCATTCCTACCAAAAACATATTAATGCGTACACCCCTGTATTTGAAAAATCACTACTACCATATTGGCACCAATACTTAAGCCATAATATTTACAACACTGTAAAATAAATGCGACCCCAATTTCTGAGCTTTGTGAAAACATAGCTAGGTCAAGTTATTGCTGTCCTTTGAAGTCGATACCGACATGCCTTAATAGCCCATTTCCAATAACTGTGTGGATATTTATAAGTTTTTAGCTATATTTTGGTTCATAATAGTACTGGCACCAGTTATGGCCGCTATAAGAGCAAGGTTTACTGTTTTTGTGACTGACGGACTTCTTTTATGTAATTCTCATGAACTCATGTTACTAATAAAACAAGTAACTCTTTATTTAATCAATTTAATTACCAAAGTCCACAAACATAGTTTGTTTTTTAAATTATAGCCTTTTATTTTGTTTATGATTTTTCTCTAGTAATGGATAAAATAAAACCAGTAATGAGCACGCAGTGATGGACACTTGCTAATGATTATATACAAAATGATAAGTACAGCGACACAAAAGATATAAAAGAAAGAATCGTCAAATTTGAAACAATGTAAAGCAGTTGCTATATGATAATATAATAATTAATAAATAAATTATACTAATAATGAGTTTAAGTATCCACCATTTTGACACCTATTGGCCGATTGTCATCAAATCACGCTGTAAGACAGTTAAATGTATATAGATTAATATTCAGAAATGGTAGTAAACAAATATCAACAAATATTTCTAATTCAGTACATTTAATTAAAAAATAGCCATTACTGGGGTTCATATATCTAAAAATGGTTCCGGTACCTTGTATACAATACACCACTCATGAATAGGTTCTATATATATAGAACATATAGTACCTATAAAAAGGATATTAGTTAATTTCGTGCAAGCAATCAGTGTATAAAAACGCAACGAAAACTGTCGAAATGTTAAAAGGCACATAATAATACTAATTACAGCTGACAAAAGGTATCCGCACACCCGAGAGTTGGGGCCTTTAATTTTCCTGTAGCGATTCTTCAGACATTTCCTTTCACGTGTGTGTATGTGTTTTAAACCCAACAGTTGGCTTTCGGACAATAAAAAATAATATAATTGCTTTGAACAGGCATATAAAAGTTAAATACCGTATACGATACAATATAATTCGTTGTTTTAATTTTCATTTTGGACACCCACATCAAATATTTTTTGTTTGTTTTATTGAGCGTTAAATTATCGAGAAATAATAAAATTAAACGTTTTTTAATTGATTGATTTTGATATATTTTTATGCTTAAATATATTAAATATTATGTACTTTTTAATTTCGATTCTTTAATGGCAACTCTTGAAACTAGATCCTTAAAAATTATAAATATGGTTATGGCCGTTATAAGAGCAAGGTTTACTGTTTTTGTGATTGACGGGCTTCTTTTTTGTAATTCTTATGAATTCATGTTATTAAAAAAACAAGTAACTCTTTATTTAATCAATTTAATTACCAGATTCCGCAAATATAGTTTTGTTTTTTAAATTAAAGCCTTTTATTTTATTTATGTTTTTTTCAGTAATGGATAAAGTAAAACCAGTAAAGAGTACGCAGTGATGGACACTTGCTAATGATAACTACTACGACACAAAAGATATAAAAGAAAGAATCGTCAAACTTGAAACAATGTATTATATATTTTTATATTATATTTATTTTATTTATTATGTTAATATATTATTTAGTGCATAAACAGAAATTCATAAACCTAACCTAACCTACCTGAAAACGAATCAGCCTACATGGACTACTCTAATTTAAACTAAATTATATTAATATATTAAATTATTAAATATAACACAGTTAAACGTGGCCAGTCGTTTTATAAAATGCGTATGATTTATAAAAGTTGGTAACTGTGATCTAGTCTCTATTCTATTCTGAATAACTATATTTGTGATTTTTCACAAATCTGACAGAGGACCCCCAGACTCTCCGTATTAGCCCAAAATTTAATAAAATAGTTTATTTTATTATTTCGATGTTTCGAAGAAATGGAAGAATGGTAATAGGGTCAGATTCTGATTGAACTTACACCTTCAAATATTTTTGTAAGGGGGGTGGGGGAGGATAAAAATCGAGAACTGGATTTTGGTGTATGCCAATCAAATTAACAGTTTTAAAAATATGTCCAGCGTAAGATAGAGAAAAATTCGCCAAAATTTCATTAGAAGGGTTTTAGAAATATGCGTAGGTATATAGTAAAGTAAATTAATTAACAAACCTTTCCGTGCTCTTTATCAAAATCGCATTCTCTCTCTCCGGGTGGTTGCGCGTAACCCGGAGCTGCGGGCGGTGCGAATACTAGCTGTAGGTTTGTTCCAGTCGCGGCAAACGCCACTTCTGTGTGACCCTCACGACACGCGTTCTGAAATCTCACTTGACGTTCTTCTTGCGGCCGGTCTCTGTATCCCGTATATCGAACCTGAAATCAGAAATAATGTTTTACAATCAATTCTTGACTTATGAATCTTATAACCATTCGAACTTACGACGGGGAGTAAAATAGTTAAAAAAATGTTAACAGCTGATGAAAATACTCCAGAATAAATGTTATAATTATAGATGACAATTAGTAATCAGAAATAAAAACTATTAACGTACACTTTTATGTCTATATATCATTTCTATTTTGTTTCCTCGCAATATCGAACATACAAGAAGCTTTGTAATCGTTTTAGATTGAGACAAAAAAAATGTTCAAAATTTTAAATTGATCTTTCCGTTTCACGTCAAGACAAACAATTTTCGTTCCGTGTCCGTGTGTCCATCCGTCTGCCCCCTGAATCCTTGTCACACGCATAACTCATGAACCACTGAACCGATATTGTTGAAACTTGGTCGGATGGTTGGGTCTGGCTTGAGGACGGTCCCATTTCAAAATCATCAAAATCGTGTCTAAGGGGGAGGGGTGACATCCCAAAATATTAATTTTTTCAAGATATCTCTAGAACGACACATGTTACGTGAAAATTTTTTGTAGAGCATTAAATTTCCTATAATATGGGTCTACAACGTTTGTTGAACGTATTTTAAATGTCATTTTGACGTTTGCATAAATTTAAATTTAAATTGAAACTGTCAAAAAATTAAAAATATACGAAAAAATAATCAGGTGTGTCTAAAGAAAAATTTCGAACTAATATTTTTTAGTAAAATTGTATAAAAATTAAATGGGCAATTTATCTGAGCATCGGTTTTTATTTAAATTGTTCAATAATTAACTACCTTTGGTGAATTTAGCACGAGGAAGCACTGTGCATTTACTTGGCAGATGTTTTTTAATTAAATTTACTGAATTAGAAATATTTGTTGACATTTGATTACTACCATTTCTGAATATTAATCTATGTATATACATTAGGGTGGTCCTTATATGGAGTTAGGACGAATTTTGACCACCAAATCAGCTCCAAATAATTCAAAAAAAATGTGGAAAAAATGTGTTGTTTGTAATGAAAAACAAAGTAACTAAAATATAGTTGCCACTCCTTTAAATAAATGTTAATTCTTTTCCAAAAAAAAAAATGTAAGAAGTTAAATAAATGTCAGATTAATTACAATATTAAAAGTACTTTTATTAAAAACCAACAACGTAAGTGAGTATATCATATATTATAGAACAAAACAAGTGGCACATACATACATACATACATACATAGAACAGAGGCATGTCCGGTGATACTAGAGTTGTGGCTTACAATTAGTCACCAGAATGCCCCAACATACAAGCACTTGTATAAGTTCCGCGAAACAGTATGCTAAGAAACTCTCCGAATATAAAATAACCTTGAATGAATCACCCGTCAAACGGATTGCATTTCAATTTAATATGCGTAAATGTTTCCACAATATTATTGTTTTGTTTGTGTATAATTTACAAATTACCAAATATCAACACACTTTCACTTAAAATAATTATAAGTTCGATATAGGTGCATTGTACTTGTATGTACGGTGACCAGGTCTCGGGTTTTCACCCGGAGTTGTATACTGTTTCTCCGGGCTTCGGGTTTTGTAATAATGATGACGACTAAATAAAAAATGTCGTCAAAAAATAGAGGGCCGTAAAAGTGAAGATTTGGATTTAAATAAAAATAATTATATAAATAATTTTATTTATAATAAAATAAAAAGGACTAAATCAAATAACAAAAAGGGTTTTGTCAGGGTTTACAAAAACTCAAATCTGGTCACCTTACTTGTATGACCCATTCGGAATCAAAAGCGAGTAACTCCATTTTATCGATTTTCACAATCATATAAGGTACTGACACCAGTCTTGGATATGACCCCAGTAATGGCTATTTGAATTAGAAATATTTGTTGATATTTAATTACTACCATTTCTGAATCTTAATATATATACATTTAACAGTCTTACAGTGTGATTTGATGACAATCGGCCAATAGGACATTTAAACTAATTATTAGTATAATTTATGTATTAATTATTATATTATTATCATAGCAACTGCTTTACATTGTTTCAAATTTGACGATTCTTTCTATTATATCTTTTGTTTCGTAGTACTTATCATTTTGTGATTGACGGTCTTCTTTTTTGTAATTCTCATGAACTTATGTTGTTAATAAAACAAGCAATTTTTTATTTAATCAATTTAATTACCAAAAACCGCAAATATAGTTTGTTTTTTAAATTATAGCCATTTATTTTGTTGATGTTTTTCTCCAGTAATGAATAAAGTAAAACCAGTAATGAGCACGCAGTGATGGACACTTGCTAATGATAAGTACTACGACACAAAATATATAAAAGAAAGAATCGTCAGATTTGACTATGATAATATAATAATAAATAAATAAATTATACTAATAATTATTTTAAATGTCCACCATTTTGACACCTATTGGCAGATTTTCATCAAATCACGCTGTAAGACAGTTAAATGTACATAGATTAATATTCAGATATGGTAGTAATCAAATATCAACATATATTTATAATTCAGTACATTTAATATTAATATATATAGCCATTACTGGAGTCATATATATCCAAGACTGGTGCCAGTACCTTATATTATTTTATATCAAATTGATGTTTCGGTTTACATTTATTCAATAAATTTATAATAATAACATTTAAGAGTTAAATTTACCTCGCTTTCGCGGCTAAGCCGTCTGAATAGTTCATCCGATTCGAACTTAGCCTTTTGGTCTGGCACTACCCGTGGCATCTTGAAGATGAACCGCGGTTTCGGCTGCTCATAGAGCGCCATAGAGTCGAACGGCAACATGCCGTCAACTCCTGTAACACCGTGCACGTTGAAATTAATGTTGACAGCCGATATATCGTCTTGACAAAAGTCAAATATCCCGCACTCAGCTTTTAGCTAACCAAAATATCACGTGGTGTTAAATTATTATCAATATTTTTTTTTTTTTACAAACAGACACAATAATTTAAAAAAAATGGGAATTTTATTTTTTACGGGTCACAAATTTTTTAATTAGCACTTAAAGAATACGTTTATTTTTCACTTTCACGCAACGACAGTTCGAGTGATACTGATTCACGTTTGGCGTTAAAAGCTCGAAGGATGCTGGAATGGGAGGAGCTGTAATTTTCATGACCAATGAAATTACAGCAGCCCCCTTATTCATTGTTAACGACGGCTGTACGCGCCTATGTCATATGATACTAGTACTAATGAAATGGCGAAACTTTGTGTAATGTATGTACTTACTTCTTTTTTGTTATTTTTTTTTTGTATTCAACTTTTGTTCGAAATACTTTAAATGGACCGTTGGGAGTGATGGAAATAATCTTTCAGATCTTTTATGATTCATGCAGTGGCGCATTTACGTTAAGTGCCGACCTGGGCAAAAAAAAATTGCCGCCCCTCTACCAAGGGAAAATATAGTTTATTTTTGATAGAAGTCAGAATTACTATATGAACTAAAAAGTGATAACTGTTTTTATAAATGATGTAGAACAAAATATAATACACTGGTAGAAAGGTTGATTTGGGCCAAGAAATCCTTGTTTTCTATATAACGAAAAAAATATTTTCTTAATTTAAGAATATACTCTTAATCCAGAAAATTGTTGTTTCCATTTAAAGAAATATTGTTGAACGAAAACAATAATATACTTGGATTAAAAATAAATTCTTATATTAAGAAAATATTGTTTTCGTTATATATAAAACAAGATTTTCTTGGCCCAAGTCACTTTTCTACCTGTGTATAAATTAAAAACTGGAGATCTGTTTTTTTTTTGGTCACGTCAATTGAAATTTATTAAACAAAAAATTTGGATTACGTAAATTAAAACTTGAAGACCTTTTTTTTTTAGTCGCACTACTAATTTTTTGTCTTTCTATTTTTTTTTAATATTTTGTATTAAACTAAAATAAACTAAAGAATCTGCCGCCCCTCTCAGCCTTCCGCCCTAGGCCATGGCCCCCATGGCCCCATGGTAAATACGCCACTGGATTGATGTCGTTATCGCTTGTTTAGGGTTTCAAATCATAAACAAAAATTATTAATTTTATGATATTTTTACATTATAATATATTGTTGAGATTTTCATAACCGGTTGCTAAAATAATTTTAGTTCGAAAAATATTTTAAAATAAAATAAAAATTTTACAGGTGATATTTGTTATACATTTTTTCAGTGGTGGAGTGAAATTTTTACCAAGGTTCATAGAATTTTAGCAACGTATAACTGCATGTAATTGTAGATAAATAATATGTAAAATAATGCAATAAAATATTTATAGAAATGATGGGAAATATTTTGCAGACCCAGTTAGAATTTTAAAAAATCATTTTTTTTTTGCATTTTCTCAAAGTAGAATATTTCAAAAGTATTCTCTGAAAATTTCAGACAAATGTCCTCTCCATAGACGATTCAGTGAAGTTCCAAAATATTTTTTTTATCTGCATGCAATTCGTACTCAAAACTTTAAACGCGTTTTTCTCGAAACCATATTTTCGAAGTCGGTGATCACTGTAACTTGAGAACGGCTTTGCCGATCGGTTTGAAATTTTTCTCACTTATTCTATACATAATTGTCCTCCGGATGAGCGAATGATTTTTTTTGGAACGATTATTATTTTTTTATAGCCGAAAATGCGAGTGAAATTTTAGTCGAACTTTGACTTTCAATATCCGCCATTTTGTGAAAATTCAAATTTTTTCAAATCCCTTCGTTCATTCGGAGCATATGTCATTAGCTAATGATCCCTTTTTTTTCAAATGATCTAGTGACGAGCAGCAGTGATCACGACAAAACACTTTTTTTTTTTGGATCCCTCCCAAATTTGCTGTATCCCACTTATTTTTTAATATTTTGCCATAAAATAAAATTACAATGTTTTCTGTAAATACATATCTTTCATGTGGAAAAACATTTGTTATTAATTATTTTAATGAGTGGTCAAAAAAAATCCTAAAAAAGAGCTTTTTTTAGAAGTCCCAACTGGGTCTGAGTCTGCACCCTTAAAGCTCGCTATATAAAATTTTCTTTTTACGCCATTTATTTATTAGACGGGAGGATTTCGCCGTGCGGTTTTTAGCCGCCATTCACGTACATTTTTTGGTGCGCGAACGAGCGGAGAAAAAACGCTGACCATTACAACTTGTAGACATATATTCAATTCCGATAAGTGGCTGTTTCACATCCTTAATATATATAAAGCTCAACGTCTCTCTGTCTGTCTGTCTGTCTATCCGTTAGTGCGCTTATCACTCGAAAACCACTTATCCGATTTACGTGGTCTCTTTTCTAATTCATAAGTACATTCTCTGGCCAGGTTATAGGCTGTATTTTGTTACGTTAGGTATCATAACAACAAAGCAGTGATGATAATAGTAAATCAAGTCGGAAAAAAGTTTGCCGCCGGCGCGCTCTTTTGCAATACGCTGCCTAAAGCGTTCAATATTGAACAAAATAATGTATTAAAGAACTGTGTAGAATAAAAAGATATAAAATACAGTCTGCGACATCATATGTCTAACTTTTATATTTAAGCCACAATGACTACTTTTATGTTACAAAGATTATTAAAAATATTTGGGTTCTATTTACGTGGACTTATGACCTGCAAAACATTAATCCTTATCGAAATAAATAATTTCATCGTCATAAGTACTTAATGTAGATATAATTTGCCCTTTACATAATCCAATTTGGTCCTTTAGTTTAGAAAATAACGTGAAATATACATACAATAATATATTATCGTATGTATATGCAATTCACGCGAACTATGATGAAGTATCGCGGGGAGAGGGATGATTCTGCGCTTGGCCGTCAGTTAATTTTGTTTTCAATTATTAACTTTTAAATTTAAACAGAACAAAAATTATTTGTAATTTTTGTTCTGATTTGTTTTTTTAGGTACGTTAGGTTTTGATTAGTTATTATTACGATAATAATTAATCATGTTTGTACTTAATTCAACTATATTTTTCAAAAATCCTAAACAAAAATTCCGTAGTCCATACGGGCGAAGCTGCGCGGGTCCAGTTAGTTTAAAATATATTTAAAATACGACCAGTTGAGTTTTTAAAACGGCGCGGCGAAAAACTTCCCGTGCGTTCGTAGCCTTGTACAAAATCGTAAATATCTCGGCTTCTATTTGCGATAGGGGGTAAATTTTTTTACCTTACACCTCCAATATGTTTTTTTCTTGCCAGATATCAAATGGACCTATTATTGAACTTGAATTGAAAGCAGACCCGGTCCTATAAATATGGGGCCGGAAAAAATAGACTTTTATTTACTCGTTAAAGACACGCTCGTAAAAAAATAAAAGTTTTTTTTAGTATTCTAAAAAAAACTCAAATGTACAATAGCTTTTTTTAAATAATAATAAATTTTGAATTCTCTAGCTTAAGATAATATTAATTTACATTAATATATTACAAGCCAATAAAGGGTACATCGAAAAGTTTTAAAATAGGTATTCTATAACTTTCGCAGTGTGCACCGAGTGAAAAAAAAGCAGCTAAGTTTGATAGCGTAGGCCCTCAGCTAAAAAATGCTTTTTTTGATTTTTCACTATATTTAGCATATTTAATAAGTATTTTTTTTAGAATGAAATTTATTTTAATTATAATCATTTAGATAGTTTATTTAATATAACTACCTAGGGCCCTCTGCTGTTACAATCACTAATCTACTATGCTTACAAACCTTAAAAATATAATTTACATAAAAACAATCTTCTCTGACATAACATATGCAACATTCTATACATAATTGTAAGGTCAGTTGCCGAAGACAGAGTAATCTTCGGATAAGGGTTAATCTACAAATAGGCAACTGATCTTACAATTATGTATAAAATGTTGCATATGATAAGATTATATTAAGTTAGGTGTCGACCCCTAACTACGCCACTGATGCAGTTACATACTTAAGTAGGTACTTTTCCAATAAAATGTGTTTAAATATACTTACAAACTTACAACCATACACGTACATGTTTATTTTAGTATACCCTATATGTAAATTAAAAAATCTTCTTGGAGTTTTTGACGGTAAAATGCACGATTCGTACCGTCAAAACCCCGGCAACCACTGCATTCTTAAATGAAATAGAGTATAGTAACTGATATAAGAAATTAATACCTACCGCCTCCAATTTTAATAAGTCGTCTCCCTAGACATTTTGTTGACCCTATCTTAAAACAGAAAACTGTTTGCTGAAAAATAAATTATTATAGAAAAAATTCAAAGTTTACTAGAAAAAGTCAATATAAATTTTTATTACTCTTAATAACTGTACATACAATAGTATTATTTAATTCAATTTTTACAAAATATTATCAGTGGAACTACAGTATTGTGCAATTTAATGGAATCATAGGCAATTATTTTGGTAAAACCGTTTATCGCTTGTAAAATAATATTTGTTACAAAATTATACAACTACCATTACGCTAATTAACAAGAAATATGTCCCCCTTTGGCTTCAATAACTGATTTTACTCGTTTTGGTATGGACTCCACTAGTTTTTGATAGTTTTCAGAGATCCTCTCATACCAATACCAAACCTGAATGACCGCTTTTATCATCTTTGTTTTTGCAGTGCAGTCGATTTTGCACAGTCTAGCTTTACAAATAGCCTATATATTCACAATAGGATTCAGATTGAGTGAATTCCCGGGCCAATCTAGAACAGTTATCTCCTTATCCTGAAAATATTTCAACATTTCCTTCGACTTGTAGCAGAGTCCTGTTGAATTACTCCTCCTTGGGGTTGGCAATTTTCAAGTTCAAATTGTGTTCCAACATCGATTTGTATTTTTGGCTGTTCATCATGCCTTCGATTGGCACCAATGATCCAACCCCCCTGTACGAAAAACACCCCCAAAACATTATATGCAAAAAATACGAATGATTCCATTAATTAGCACAATACTGTACTATAGAGTGGCAGGACTGGAAAAAGCCAGGACCCCCCAGCTTTATGGCCCTTGGTAGATTTATATTGTAAATTAGCTTGTGTTGATTCCACAAGCTAGAAGGAAGTGTCTTCACTAGTGTTAGGCGACAGCGTTGGTTGTGTTGTGGTAGAATTCGATGAATGAAGTTCCAATGCTTTCTGTTTCATCAAAAGTATGTTATGTAACTGTGTAGTTCCCTGCCATTTTTTTAACACAGACATAAGTTCAGTTTTAGCATCTAGTTTATATTCATCTGAAATTTTCTTTAAATCTTTAAGCAATGACAGCAAAAATAGACGATCTTCATCTACATCTTCATTTTCTATTTCTTTCTTATTGTTAGAAGTTTCCTTTTGATTCACACGTAGTCGTTTTGGCATTTTCAGTTTTATTTTAGCTATTTTCTGTCGCCGGATATTCATTTTTCGACTCTTCGAAGGTCGTAGTCCTGTAGCCAAATCTTCAACCCTTTGTTGAATTTCGTTTTCTGATTCTTCATTTTCATTTATCTCTTTGGTGATATTATCGTCTAAAAATTCAGTTTTCATCTTTTTGATTTTAGGATTTAGGAAAGTTAATTGATTAAAGAACATGTACTTTCTTCTAAATGAATTCGAAATTCCTAATTTCGCTTCTTTCTTTTGATTATTAAGTTCCCGTACAAAACTGTCTCTTAGACTCCTCCATTTTCTGTGATATATTCTATCTGTTACCAAAATCAATTAGTTAGATTTGTAAAAATTATGTCTGGTATTATAAAGAATTTGCTCTAGAGCAAAAGCCAAGCTAACGCTATCTAATATAAATGACAGCCCACTAACAGTTCTAATCAATAGTATGGTTTTATATGAATGTCCTTAAGGCAGTATTGCGGTGTAACGACTTAAAATTTTCGATTTTTTTACATAATATTTTGAAAGTAAAATATATTGAGAGCATACTGTGAAAATTGTTGACCGAAATTCAAAGTATTTACGAAGTTATCGCACATAGAAAAGAACATCTGTTACTAAATCTTTAAATGCATTTTTCTCTAAACCACTTTTTTACGGTTGGTGGGAAGCAGAAACGAAATTCTAATCAACCGATCGGACTATAATTTTAACACGTTCTTCTACACACTAATGATTATCGTATTACCCAAAATTATTTTTTATTTTCAACAAAAAAAAACACATTAATGCTAACTTTTTTTTACAAGTCCGCCATTTTGTTTTTAGTTAATATAAATGTCTAATTCTAGGTAATACAATAGAGACAAGTCTATAAAATAAAAATATGTTTGATTTTTTGTGCCCAACAACAAAAAAATACTAGACAAAACCCGACGGACCCACTGACCCCATACAAGCCTGGTCTAAATTATTATTAATTGATACTGAAAATCGACAACACTTATTAATCAATACTAAACCCTATATCAAATTTCATAACTGTAACTCAATGGATTCTCAAGATATTATATAAATACTAATTTTGGGTAAAATCTTTGGAGGGCTGTAGCTCCCTCTCGAAAAATTTCCGGACACATAATCATATAAAGTGTTTTGCTTGAAATATTTTTCTCAATTTACTATTAAAGTTTCGTACGATAATCTTGATATATTTGTACATATATGAATTATATATTATCACCACTGTTTTAATACCATTGGGGTTGTATTCTGCATAGCATTTATTTTGTCTAATAAGGTAGGAACGCGCGCACGATTTTTTACTTTTGTGTTCCACAACATTCATCAGCTGTTTCATACAAAAGAAACGTCGCAGATTATAATAAAAAGTTGATAGATTAAATAATTTTAAAAATTAATTATAGAAATGAAATATCTATTTTTATAGACATCTTTGTTTCTTCTTTAAACAAAATGATATTTTCTTTTTTTATTGTGTCCATTAGATCTATGATAACAATTAACAATTTCAACAATAACTTTTCTTGTTTGAATGTAACAGAAAAGTAAAAAACTACCAGATATGTAAAAAACCGTGCGCGCGCTTCTACCAACCATATTAGACAAAATAAATGCTATACGGAACACACCCTTGGTGTCTACAATCTGCATACCACGCGTGCGCGAAATTTGTCAAACTTCAAGTGAACTGTCATTTAGGTTTGATACTTACCCCTATTTGAACGTGAATGTTAGCAAACAAATTTAGTTACATATTTATTTTATAATACCGGACATTATTGAATATAAATGTACTTACAGAGTTCGTTCTTTTCCGTCGACTCCATTTCGTCAAATTTGTCATTAAAAATTCGGCAAACTTCATCCCAGGCGTTGGCTTTTTCTCTTTTATTAGAATATTCCGGCGATTTTATATTCCATATGGCAGGTCTGATTTCAATTTCAGTAATAAATCTGTACGTATCGAGTTCACTCATTTGAATTTTTTTAAACAACTCGTGTAAAAATTAATATGGCAACTATTGTGACCACTGCTTTGTGGTACGATTGTCAGAAGCGGATCAAACCACAGACTTTCCACAGTGGTACAACTAAACTGTGGTTGCGTTCACGTTACGACAGTGGTCTATAAGTCTATAAAAGGAAATATTATTTTAAATTTCAAAATAGTAATTGTCGTATGTAATTGTATTTTGTGACGAAAAATGTTTGTTACTTATTGTTAGTTCTAATTTTGGACATTTTTTGAGTGATACAATTGTTATCTGTTTGTATACTACACTTACAACAATAGAGTTTTTTCAACACTTATTTCCCAGATAATATTTAAATTTATTGATTATTATTAAATCCAACAAAATGAGTTTAAAATTATCGAAGTCAACTGTATATTGAAATATGTATTAAAATTATATTTCGTCAAAAGGGAATTTTTTTTCGAATGGGGGAAAATTCCACCCTAGCACCCCTTGGAATCAAAATTGATTTGAATTATGATTTTTAAATTTAGAAAAAGAGCAGTTTTAATGGATTTGTCTCTTGCTACATTTGTCTTTTGGCAAAAATTTGAATGATAGAATTAATTTTTTCCTCAGATACCTACTGTTCATTTTAAATTATGATACACACACCAAATACCCAGAATAGACGAGATCTTTATTCTGTGGAATAGACCAGATTAACCCAATCGTGCCCAGCGTTACATATATGCAACAGAGGGCTTTTGTTAAGATTTTGCGTTGCTGTAAGATTATTTTAATTCGAATGGGTTTGAAATCATACTTATTTTCGAGTATTGGACTGAATACATCAACAATGTATTTACCAAAGTTCTGGAGTTTTAGTATACTTAGATGGGTATGAATTGATGACAGAAAAATCAGCAATATTGGTAACAAAAAAAAACCTCGGTCATGATTGGTTTAACAATATTAATTTACTTCAAAACAACTGCACATATTATTTTCTTTTTTAATGCTTTTGAAAGGAGGATAATGTAAAATTAAATAAGAAGTTATAAGATTGCAATAATTTTTAAATTTATTAAGTACATTTTACATAGTACGTATTAGGAATACATAAAAAACATACAATACAATTTATATACGTATAAAAAATTATACAAATCTTCACACATTTAACAATCAATAAGGTTTATTATAAAAATATCTGTATTTATCAACATATAAAATTTTTACAATATACTCAGTCTAAAATATTCTGTACAATAATTTGGTCACATTACAATAATGCAATAGCTTAACAAGTAATTTTATATAATATACATATATAATTAGCAAAATACTTCAACAAATTGACATACCGTAGTAGTAAATTCTCAACATTATAATGATATTTTACTTTCAAATATTAACATGATATGTTTAGTTTAACATGAAGATAACTGCAGAAATATTAGTCGCACAATGCTTTAATAGCAAAATATACAAAAAAGCATAGTCCATAGTTATAAAAATCAACAGCGGGGTATTCCCATATAGTATATTTATTACCAACAAAGAACTGAATAAAGGCAAAGCTTACGACAGCTGCAATACCGTAATAATTCATATTTATATGACTCATATAAGAAAGCGATAGGAGATTCAACAGTAATAGAAAATTTAAAATATCACTCTTTTCTATTCGATCAAATAAATTTATCATATCAGTAAATATATATACGAGACTCACAATTAAATGTGAATAAGTTAACATTTCATCTTGTTTGTACAGGAGGTAGATTTGGCAGGTAAAAGCAGGCAGAGCAAATGCCATTTGAACATTGTTAATGTTTCTTGAAAATCTCTCCAAGTTATATTGTTCATCTTGAACTGAAAACATATAAAACTTTGTAAGATTACTCAACAAATCCACGTTTGTTTACAATAATCTAAATGCAAAAGAACTGCTGCCAAAGTAAGTGATTGTATTTAAAAGATACAGATGTCTATTACATATAGGTATTGTAAATTTATTGTATTAAAATAAAAATATGTATAGTAATCTTACCACATTTAATTAAACCCAATATTGAATCAGCAAATGTTAATCCAAATGTTAAATAGCCAGCATTTAATTTTCCACCTGCTTGATTATTATAAGTTATTAAAGACCAAAGCGAAACTGCACTCAAAACTGCATATGAAAGTGCTGTTGAATAGCGTGGCATTTTAAATCTAAATTATTTTTAAGAGAAGCACATCATTTATTTTTACTTCTTGTAGACTAGACATACATATCTCCGAGTCTAAAAAAGGCTGTGGATAATTTGGTTCACAAATTTTGACTGTTTGTCATTCATTTATACATGTATAATTTTAGAAATATATTATATTCAAATCACATTACAATCTACTGTATTTTTTAAAGTGAAATCACTGAATTTGTTTCAAATACTTTTTAAATTTAAAATAAATCAAGAAATTTATAAATTTGGTTAAAGAACATATGACTACCGCTACTACAATCGTTTTGCATTTTTCCCAAGGTATATAAAGACAAGGTAGTCTCAACAATTCCTTGACCAATCAGCGTTGGCGCGGGAATTGACGTCACCTGGGGGATATATTCAAATGTCATAAATTTTTAATTGAATATTAATTATAAAAAAATCCTTTATTATTCTTGTTTTCGTATTTTTTGATATTTTAACAACACATACAATCAAATAAGTACAAATTCGACATAGAAAAATCATAAAGTGCTGTCAGAATCATATAACGTATTGCCAACT
Organism: Sialis fuliginosa; assembly: GCA_961205875.1. Lineage (NCBI taxonomy): Eukaryota > Metazoa > Arthropoda > Insecta > Megaloptera > Sialidae > Sialis > Sialis fuliginosa. The sequence goes on along the minus strand of OY540809.1, from coordinate 41,295,163 downwards.
TAAGAATAGTAAAAATGATGCTTCCCGAATTCACCAAATTGTCTTTGACAGCTTTTTTATGATTTTACAATGTCGAATTTGTACTTATTTGATTGTATGTGTTGTTAAAATATTAAAAAATACGAAAACAAGAATAAATAAAGGATTTTTTTATAATTAATATTCAATTAAAAATTTATGACATTTGAATATATCCCCCAGGTGACGTCAATTCCCGCGCCAACGCTGATTGGTCAAGGAATTGTTGAGACTACCTTGTCTTTATATACCTTGCATTTTTCCAATGTTTGAAGTCAAAATAACTATAGTATTATAAACAAGAATAGTGATACATATTGTGTTTATTCCAGATCTTCTATCTTCGTTACATAATGTATTAAGCATATTAGTGGAATCAAAATGTTGCCACAGTTTCCTCGCTTTGTGCGTTCTACGCGGTGGTCGCGGTGTTTATCATGTAAAAAATTTATAGGTTATGTGTCTAAAGTACACATGAAAAAGTTTAATATGGAAAATAATAAAGAAAAATTAAGTTTCACAAATAAAACAATCCTAGCTCCTATGGTACGTGTAGGCACTTTACCTATGCGATTATTGGCATTAGATTATGGGGCAGATATAGTTTATAGTGAAGAACTAATTGACTGGAAGTTCTTAAGGTCGTTTAGAAGAGTAAACGGTTTGTTTTGTAAATATAAATGTGTTTCGAAAAATATAATTGCATTACATTTTTTTAGATGTTTTGGGAACAATTGATTTTGTAGATAGAACAGATGGTACAATTATATTTCGAACTTGTAATAAAGAAAAGGATAATGTTGTTGTACAACTTGGAACCTGTGATCCACAACGAGCATTAAAAGTGGCAAAAATGATGTAAGATTTAAATTCTTATTCTGTACAACATTGGTTTTATTGTCATTTACAATATTAATATCACTGTTATATTGGTTTTAGTTTTTGACAATAACAATGACAAATGATTATTCATCGTTTTAGTGTCCCAAATTATTTTATTTATTTTTAATACATTATATTATGTTTAGTTTGATTTATATTTATATTTACAATGAGATACCAAAATCAATATAACAATTTGATTTTTTCCTTTCTGTACATATTACAGGTACAGATACTTTTCGGCCACATGTATATTAATACTTATTGACGATTATTTAAATTTAGAATACAACTAACTATAGATAAAACATAAAAAATGTCGATACGGAATATTTTTATAAAATATTAACATTTTTGCTTTCAGAGAAAATGATGTTGCCGGTATAGATATAAATATGGGTTGCCCCAAAGAATTTTCGCTGAAAGGTGGTATGGGAGCAGCTCTATTACAGCAACCAGATAAGGCATGTGAAATTTTAGTAACTTTAGTTCAGAATATAAAAGTTCCAATAAGTTGTAAAATTCGGATATTAACGAGTGTAGATGATACTATAGAACTCGTAAAGCGATTTATTTCTACTGGAATATCTGCAATCACAATACATGGAAGAACAATTGTCGAAAGACCACAGCATGCGAATCATAATGATGTCATCAAAAAAGTGGCTGAAAGTGTAAATATTCCAGTGATTGCTAAGTAAACATTATTATATTTTATGTGTTAATTAAACATTAGGCTAATACGGAGTGTAAGGGTGTCTGCTGTCAGATTTATCAATAATCTCGTAAATAGTTATTCAGAATAGAGTTGATGCTCTAATAATATACATGTTAACTGTCCTTGGTTAGAGTTAATTAGTTTTTGTTAGGTTCGGTTAGGTTAAAAACGGGGAATCAATCTTCGCCACAACAAACTGTTTTAAAATATTTCTATCAAATAAAATAAACATGATGGTAAAAATGTTCTAGTCACGCATGCGCATCAACTCTATTCTAAATTACTATATACATGATTTTTAACAATTCTGACAGGGTACACCCATACACTCCATATTTACCAAACATTATATTATACTAGCTCCATAGGACATGGCAAACGTTCACTCTCGATATTTGTTTTTGATACATAATTCTTTCAGTCATGCTTACTCACCTAGGAAGCGAACGTTGTAAATAAATACTGATATTGAACATTTTCTATGTCATGTGGAGGCTGCATAATGTGATTCGATTTAAAGGATCGGCTATAGTATACTTGGTGTGAACTTTAACTGCATCCTCTTCTCTCTCCCTCCATAGGGACTCATTCGTTAAATTTGATTTTTAATATACTTAATAAAACAAATAATTTTATCGGGAAGTGGGGCTCATTTCAAGGTGTAGATAACGCTCCGATAAATTGTAAACCCACTCTCAAAATTATTACATGACACTTTTATTTATATATATTTATACAAGACTAGTTGGGCCCGCGCAGCTTCGCTCGCGTTGACTACGGAATTATTATTAATATTTATTTCGTGATACTGCAATGCAGTGTGAAACAAGTGTAAATGTAGTGTAAAGAACTATTCGCTAGAAAAAACTCATCTATACTGTAGGGGTTTTTTTTGCAATATTTTAAATCTACTTAACGGTAAATTTTTAATGATTTGGTAAATAGGACTTTTCTGAACCACATTGAGGGTAGTATTGTTTAGGATTTTTTACAAATATAGTTGAATTAAGTACAAACACAATAAGTTATAATTGTAATAAAAACTAATCAATACCTAAATTACCTAACAAAAACGAATCAGTTTATATAAAATACAGTGACCATTTTTCAAAACCAAAATGTAGTACAAAGAATTCAAATCAAAAATTCTTACGATAATAATATTTACTTATTGTTATTTATATTTGTTATATGCATGGTCTGCTGTTCTTCCAGTATAGATAATGTTGGCTTATCCAGTGGCGTCACTAGGGTTGGTGTCACCCAGTGCGGTAACTCATGGTGTCACCCCCCTCTATTTTCTAAGCTATCAATAAAAAAAATCTGAAAAAATTCCAGGATTAGCTTTTAATTAGTACATTCACTGAAAATTATAACGAACACTGTTAAAAATATTTTGGACTGAAAAGTGAACTCACACTTTTTCCCACTTACCCCATTGAGTGGGGTGTCATTTATTGATAGGTCTCCTAAAATACAATAAAAAATTTTGAAATAACTCTTTTTTTATAAATCGTTGTGAGAATGACTACAGAAAGTGCAGTGTGCATTAATTGCCGATAACATTTTCACCGCAAAATGAGTGCAAAATTACTATAAGGCCGTGGTATCAATAAATAATTGATTATAAATTAAAAAACATAGGTACACCAAACTATTGCTATAAATAGACAAAATTTGAAACCACGATAAATTGCAGTTTTCCGTTTCCTGACTTTTTTCCCGATAACTTCAGAAACCGCACGTTTATGCACCTAATTCTTATAAATGTTTAAAATGAACACCTAAGCTACAAATCTATATTAAATATAAAGCGTGGGTGACTGCCAAATGTCTCGGTGAACTTGAAAAATTTTCTTTTCTCCCTTATTTTATTGTTCAATTAATTAATCGTTAACTGAATCATATAATTAAAAACGTAAAACTGTCCTAAAATCTCCATAAGATGAGCTTTTCAGAAATGTATAATACATTATACATATTCCTACAAAGTTTTATAGAAAATTAACTTTTAAAGTGATGAAGCGAACAGGTTTGAATTGAAAATCCACAAAAATAATGAACAGTAAGGCTTCAAAAATAGTCTTTTTACATAAAATTATGTGAAATTCCTGCATTATAGTAAAGAATAAAGATTGACCATTAAACTAATAAATAAAATTAAAATATAATGTATGTAGGGACTTTAGTAAAAAAACATTTATGATATGTTGTTGTTAATAAATTTTCCATAGTGCGCCGGGCCGGCTGAGGTGAAACAATGCATAAGAATAATTTCATGGAGTGACAGAATCGTAGATAGTGATATTTTGCATTTGGGTGTCACCCCTTGTGATGGTGTCACCCGGTGCGGTCCGCAACCCCCGCACCCTCCTAGTGACGCCACTGGGCTTATCTACATTGACCGGATTTGGTTAAAAGATAATAACATGAAAAATAAAAGTTTACCAAATAAACAAATTAGTTCATTAATACAAAACATCTATAGATTTAAATAATGTAATTTATAAATACATATAATAATCAATAATTCTTAATACATAAATAAACACATAATACATAGTCCTTGCTGTACAGGACAACGACAACCTAATGCCAAAACGATAAAAAATGATTTGGCCAAAATATAATTTAAAACAAGGTCGTTTATTCACAAAAAATTGAATTTGTGAATTAGGAAATGTAATATAGCATCTATAGTCAATTTAAAAAATATATTGGTCTTGAAATAAAAAAAAAAATAATATACATAAAATAAATGTCCAACATAAACATTCTATGATTAAAAATAAGATGAAAAGTTTATATACATATACTTCCAAAACTGCATTTTTAACAATAAACAGCCATTTGTAATTTGGTTTTTTAATCATGTTAGTAAAATACGTATAACAGTAATACAACTGGCTATAACTCTATGATGATAAGTATTGGGAGGTATATTTATATTAACTTTTTATCTTATTTTTAATTATAGAACAAGATATATAAATTTATTTTGTGTAATTTGAAGCATTCGTATTAGGTAAAATTCTGCAGTATTTTCTTTTTTCGATATTTTTCGAAAACGGTTGATCTTATAAACAAAGTATATTTTTGTGTATTTTGTATCATATAATTTTCTACAAGTACTCAACTCAGGAAAAAATTCAAGAACAAAAAAATACTTGATAAAAATCGGCGGGCCCACTGGCCCCTTACACCCCTGGTCTAAATTATTATATTTGATACTGGAAACCGATAACACTTATTAATACCAATCCTTGTATCAAATATCATAACTGTAGCACAATGGGGTTCTCTAGATATTAAATAAACATTAATTTTCGGTAAAAGACTGTAGCTCCCTCACGAAAAATTTCCGGACATAGGTTCACAAAAGGTTTTTTACTTAAAATTGCATCCTCGATCTTAAATTTTTTTACACTAGTTGTAAATCACCTCTATATATTTTTTTAAATTGTGTTGACCAACCGGAAATTGGCGTTTATGTTATCAACTGTTAATGTACGTCTGATATCTTTATTCTGTGGCCTGGTGACTGGTGATAATGTGTAGATAAAATGTGCTAGTGAATATTATTTTATTATATTATATTATTGTATAATGTGCCATAAGGCATGGACCACAACAAGTAACATAATAATTGATAAATAATAATATTAGTGTGAATTAATTAAAAGTAAAAATGTATCTAAAAACAACTACTAGAGTGCTAAAAAGGGTATGTAATTTTATAAACATAATATGTTCATTACAACACAATATTTACTGCTGTTTTAATTAAAAAACTTAAATAATTAATTAAAAACGTGAATTATTTTTTGTTTTTTAACCTCTTTATATTTTATCTATGAATATTTTTAATGTTTGGGGCCAAGAATGAAATAGTTACACCCCTGTTTAAAAAAAGGACAAGTATATTCCAAACCTGTTTCTATCTCTTTCTTTTGACACGACTCTGTTTTCGAGTCAGATGCGTGGTCCATTCTCTATGTCTATGCCTAAATACGTACCGCAGCGAAAGGGTTAACACAGTGTATACAAATATTAATTTATATTTACAGTGGTGGATCCAAAGAAATATTAAAATACTGTGATATTCAAAAATTTCGCGATGCGAGTGGTTGTGATAGTGTAATGATAGCCAGGGCTGCTGAGTGGAATTGTTCAATATTTAGAAAAGATGGGATGCTACCTTTAGACGATGTTATTGTAAATTATTTAAAATATGCTGTACAGTATGATAATTCCCCAAACAATACTAAATATTGTGTGCAGAACATGCTAAGGGACTTACAAGAAACACCACGAGGTAGAAAATTCTTAGAATGCCAAACTTTGGAACAGATATGGTAAGTAAAATATTAATAAATATTTTATTATGCTGGATACTACTAATCTCAAAACTGCTCATGGTTTTAGAAAATTTTAAATAAAATATAAATAAAAAATACACTTATGGAAAAAATTTAAAAAAAACTCGAATTATAAATAAATAAATTTAGATTATTTTTCGTATTTGAAGGGTTAAGTTTTAAGCTTTAATTTTCTTTTTTTCCAGAATTATGCTCTTTATGGTCGTTAAAAGTTTTTGGTACTTTTTTCATTCAAACTCGAATATTGCAACACCAAAAAATGCTAAAAAACATTTGAAAAAAACGTTTTAAAGCTGAGAAAATTCCCTAAAAATTGGTTACCATGAAATTTGGACAAAAAAGTTAGACATCCCTATGGGCAACTTTCAAAATTGCAAAAACAATTCAATTTATTTATTTTTTATTCAATTGCGGTGCGGTCATAAAAAAACGTTTAATAACACAAAAATACCCCTGAATTCGAAAAGAAGATAAAATTTCCTTCAATTTCCACTCCTGATAAGTCTAAAAACGATCATATTTGACCTACTCTGAAAATGGGAAATATTATCAATAAAATTAGGCGTCCCTTTAATTTTTTTCCATGAGTGTATATTCGTGGTTTACTTTCGGTCGTTTTGTTATTTATAATGTGTAAATTTTGTGTAGTATGTTTATTACATTTATTTGTTTTCATTGTTTCAGTGAAATTTGGAATATGAGTGAATATTGTCGAAATGTTCAACTCGAATATCAAAAGAAAGGAATTCAAGGCAGGAGAGAAGTAACACCAGCTTCACTGTTAGATGAACCCCCTGAAAAACTTAGAAAAATGATGAACGTAATATCTGAAGATATTATAGAAATGCAGTGCGCGTTTATTCGAAGGAATTTTACAAATGATGTCGATATGCCAAAAAGTAAACTTTTGTTATGGTCACAACGAAATAAAGTTGAACAACCAAAATATCATACCATACAGGAGGATAAATTATTTAAATCTGTAGTTACAGTAAATGGAAAAAAGTATTCATCAACGTTTTGGTAAATAATTATTATTATTATTATTATTATGGTGTGAGAATAATGTTATTTTTTTATTGTCTTAAAAAATTGCGTAATATTCAAATAGTTGTAACTGGTAAAAATGATCGCAATGAAATTTTACAATTAATTTAATATTTGAGAAATAAATAATAAATTATATTGTAAGTCAAACGTTAATAGACTTTACATAGTACTTCTTTACTATTAGACCAGGCACCAGAAGGAAGGGACTGGAAATAATATGACAACGGGCAACCATGTTCAGATTCGTATACCTGAGACCTTAAAGAATTTAAAAAGTTAAAGTACCAGTCGGTACCTTGGTGCATTTTTTTTAAATCGCGAAAAGGTCCTACAAAAGGAAAAAAAAAATTTTTTTTAAACATTTTTTGTATCATCTCTTTAGGCCTTTTTGCAAAAAAAAGATCCTTACACTCATAACTGTTACTCTACCACTTTATTTGTTATGAATTTTTTAATGTTCATAAAACCTTAAATTTAGGTATTCTCAATCATCAAAATGTATACTTTAAAACTTTTTTTTTTATAATCTTTTATTTTAATTAACAATTTAGCGCGTTTCTCTACTCTGCGCGTACATATTTCCGTCTCAATAACACTCACACTCCCATCTGGGTAAAAACAGTTATATACAAAATTAAAGATAATTAAATTCTCTACCAAAAAGGTTCTATGCATATTTTTCATCAGATTCGTATTTCAACAATTAACAGTTATCTGAAATTTATAAAAACATTATTGTCTAATTTAATAATATTATTGTTGTCTTTAAATTAAAACACTTGATCAATAATTTTAATAAATTCAGACATTCATTACACAAAATTTAAACATTCTTGAGTTTATTCATTATTGAAAAGTTCTTCGCTTAAATTTATTATTTCTTAATTAATTTATCAAAAGTTTGTTAGTTAACATATTTCTCACACCACATTATTTATTGGTACAACAATTTTTCGTATTCTATTTTACGATTATATTTTAGGGAAAAGAATAAAAAATTTGCAGAACAAGGAGCAGCACTTGTTTGTCTATGCTCCTTAGAAATTATTGACATTAATTGGTTAATTAAAAATGGATGCATATTAAAATAATTTTAAACAGTATCAGATAAATCTTACTATTTTGTAAGAGGAGGTGTATTGTGATTGTAATTTATTAAGATTGGCAATGACAGCTATTAATGTCAATAGTCTCAAATAACTTCTTGATTTTTAGAATTATATTTGTGTATAATTGTTCTTAATATCTTAAGTTTATATAATTACTTCAAATTGGTGACATGAAGCTGAATCAAAAACCCCTTAAAAGTGTATTTTTAACAGTTTTATTTGTTATATTGGTAACAATTATGTTTGACGTTATTGACATTAATTAATTTGTGATTTTCATCATTTATAAATAAAAAATCCTGGTTCTTGACCCTACATAGTTTGCACATTGTTGAACCTGAACCATAAATAAATTGAACGTAAGGCCCTTGCAGAGCGTAAATTTTCACACAAAAAAATTGAAGAGGTGAGTTGGTATGTGCAAGAAATTTAATATATAATTCATAAGAATTTTTGTTTTATTAATTTTTTCCCTTAATAAATATTTTAATTAACCAATGTTATTAACGATCGATGCATTCAAATAGAACAGAAAAAATTCTCCTGAATCGACTGAATCCCACACCATTGCCTTTACTCCCTGGAAACATTAGCATTAGAAAATAAGTTAACAAATAAAAAACTTCTGATATTTAATATGAAGAATAAGTTTGAATGGTGGCAAATAATTTATAATACTTACACAGACATAGGAATAAAAAAATATTATAAAAACTAAATATACCAAAGTACCCCATTGTATTTTGACCCTTTAATCAAACTCTCGACATTAGTGCAGTAGACAATAGATTTATTGTGCTTAGGATAAATAACAATATAATGTAATATTATTTATTATTTTACTAATTATTGTTTTTATTTTACAATTTTTTATTTTTCGTAACCAGCGTCAGTAGCTGGCGCTCACGGACTACAGATTCCTATTTTCTATAGAATTGAAGGATTTATTTTTATCTGGTTCTATAAACATTCACTTTCGTTCCTTTGGCAAGTAATATTTTCTTGTTTTAATTGAATTGTGGGCCTATGTCTGTAGATGCGAAATTTGCTTCCAGCATTACTTTCTTCACATTAGCGTAATTTATATTTGTTTCTGTTAACCCTGCGGCACCCGCGTGGTATACGAAAATCAGAACACTTGCGCGGACTACAGCTGTAGCCCACTGCAATTTTTTTTTTCGCAATACTATATGCAATTTTTTTTTACCTCTATATATTTTTTTACATTCACTGCAACATTAGGTATGACATAATATGTATAATTATTTTATTTTTTCTATTTGAAATAGTGAAAGTTAATATTAAAAAATAGTGTAATTTAAAAAAAAAATTTACTTTAAATTTTCCTAACTTTGGCTATGAAATACTCAATTTTTTTTCAGGACATGAATAATAAAAACCATTTTTATTTTAAAGAAAATTTATTACCAAATACATAGAGTATTATATTTCGACCGTAAATTGAATATTTATATCTTATAAACATGAAAAACAAAAATATTGCGTAATTTACATAAAAATGAAATTTAAATTATTGTTTGTTTGAGTTGAAAATATATATTAAAAATGCTGTTCATCATCTAATTTACCTTTTACAAGTAAGGCATATAATGTTATAATGTTCTTGACACACTTTTTGGCCACAGAAGTCACAGCATTTTCTGGTAGATCGGTCACGTGCTCGTCCACACAGGTAGCACCGGCCCACTTTGTTATCTTTTGTGATTTGCAGTCGAGGCTCTTCGATCCCCAAGATTCTTCGTGCTCTTACTTTCATATCACTAGGAAGAACTGGGGATTCTATACGTTTTCTTATCTGTGGATGAATAAGATCCCAAGCAAGGTTCTCAAGAAATTGTCTCTTTTTTTTGATTGGATGTGAACAATTGTTGAACGTATAAATGCGCGAAGCATTTATTCCAGATATGTTTACAAGATCATAAAGGAGAACCATTGGCCAGCGGTTAGTGTTCCTTGAAACATCATATTTATTGCACATCTGATCAACTGAATCTACGCCAACTTTTGTTTTATTATAAAAAGATACAATCTCTGGTTTACCGTCATCAGGATTTATTTCCTGATCAGAATGCATTGTACTTAATAGAATAACAGCCTAGTTTTTTTTTGTACAGTAAGATACAAGAGTCTTTTGTTCATGATGTGCGAACATGAACGAGTGCACCTCACGGTCCTTGTTCGCTTTAAGATCTTTAGGTATTTCTGCAAGTGGAATTGAGGTAAACCAATTATCAGTAGTTACATTACGGTTGGTTCCTACAATTGATTCACAGATTCTAGTTGTAACGTTATCTGCTGATGGCGAAACTCGAAAGGGGCCTTCAGGTTGTTTACCCGCGTAAATTTCCAAATTTACCGTGTACTTCGTTCTTGCACAGGCTAGTGAAAATATCTTTATGCCGTACTTCCCAGGCTTGCTAGGAATATACATTTTAAAAGGACATCTGCCACGATACTTGACTAATTGTTCATCGACAGTACAATACTCACTTGGAGTGTAATACCTTTGGAAATTGTTCACGACCATTTCAAAAAATTCTCTTATTGGAGCTAGACGATCAATTTCTCTCCTTGTATTGCGGTCGCGGATGTCATCAAACCTGAGACACCTCAACAAAAAATGGAAACGGTTTCGACTCATAGCTAAATAACATAATTCTACCCCACAACCACAAGAGTTATCCCAGATTCCTTTAGAATTTTTTCTGTCACTACCTAAGCAACCTGTTAGAAGCAAAATTCCAATTAGAGCACAAATTTCAGTTTCATTCATTTCTAGTGCATCTTGTTCACGTAAAAAGTTTTCTTTTACAGCAGCAATGTAAATATTTGTGCTACTGACAATTAATCGAATTATTTGATTATCAAAAAAAATATCAAAGCAGTCACGCTCAGATTTAGCATTCCGAGCTGCGAGTTTCGAGCCTGGTAAATGTAAGACTATATTGTTAGCTCTTGTACGAACATTAGGGGGAGCTAAGGGAGTTTTCCTCCACTTCATAACATTTTTATCCTTATCTCTGGAAAAGTACAACTGACCAAGAGGGGTATCATCTTCATCATCAGTTTCCATTTCTTGGTCATTTTGTGGTTCGAGACAGCCAGCATCTTCATCATCGAAATGTATCTCTTCTTCAATAAAATCACTCTCCCCATCATCACTATCATTTTCTACATCGTCTGGCTCATCATCACTATCAAAGTCATTCAAAGCAGCCAAAATATCTTCATTGCACAAATGCATACGCTTTGTGTCGCTCATAGCACGAATTATTGCCCATTGTAAAATTAGCATGTATTTCCCGCGAAAAGGTGAGAAAATAAGAAAAAAAAAAAAATTCAATAAATAATCACAATTTATTTTTAATAACGATTTTGTATAACAAAAACACATACATATTTTATAAGATTTGATTACGTACTTATTAATTTCATTATAAATTTTGATCCATGTCTGAAGTATTGGATTCGGTATTCGGGTCAGCCGGTAGTAATATTTTGATTGTTTCAGGGCGAAATGATCTTGGTTTGATCCTTCTTTTTGTTTGCTTCGTGCTGCTTAAAAGAGGATCCGAACTCAATAACAGTCTGTTATATACATCAAGATTGCATTCCTCCCTCGAGAACTTTCTCGCGTAGTTTTCGCGGTATAATCGAAAGTGCTTATTTCTAGCTTCTGCTGCCTCTTCTGACAACTGTCCTATGGGCAATAAGGCATTTTCAATTATAGCTGAACCATGAATTAATAGTTTATGCATGGTAGGACTCATTGAATGCCACCCATATAGGTCGACATACAATTTCGCAGTTGCCATGGCATATTCATCGAATTGTTGGACGTCTATTTTATGACCACTTGAGATAGTTTCCAATACAACTTTCAATCTATATATTAGTTCAAAATCTACTTTTGTTATGTCAGCAGCTAATTGGGGATTTTCAAAGAACCTTCAGCTAGTGTTACCGAAATTAGCTTTTGGCATGTCGACTAGCAATCCAGTTTCTTTTCGAAATCTTTCCTGAATATGTTTTTTTATAAGCACTTCTAACTCTTTTTCTTCGTCAGTTCTTTTCTCTCTGTACTTTTTTACTGGTAATTTATACGCCAGATGCAAAACGCTTTCAAAAATTCGAATCCTGGCGTGTAGTACAGATAGTCCAAATTCAATAGCCGTAGAACTTGTATTTAACTTTTTGGTCAGATTGTTTAAGTCTTTAGATGTTGATCCGCATATATAACACTGACTTGTTGATTTCGTATCTGTTACAGCATTACACACCTTGCCATCGATCATGGTCATCTTAAAGACATGTTCAAACATGAATTTGCTCCCGTGCAAAACTACTTCAGTAAGTTTTAACTTTTTAGCAGATTCTTCAACGTAACTAATTTCCTCCTTTGTTACGTCAGTAGTTTCTTTGACAAACCTAAATCGTATTGGTCTGCAATATCTAGGTGATGACGGTGTTGGATTTTGCTAAATTACTTTTTTGCTATCTTTGCCACAAAGTATTCGAAGTGGTACAAAAGAGGTTATAAATATGTGTGCATCTGAGGCAACGTCGTCGTCGAATTTTTGTTTATATTTAGCTTGTTGGGATCCGTCACAACCCCATTTACAGATAATTTTCAAAGAATTTCTTTCATTGTCTTTTAAAGAACAAAGAATTTCTTCTAATGCTATTGATAAGCGCTTAACTGTATTGTCTATCAAGCTTTGTAAATTGCTTTCTGCGCAGGTACTTGTGACCTTCATACAATCTTTGGGCGGGTAGCTTTCTTTTTTTTCCTTTAATAATAATTCATAACACGGATAAAAGGATTTATTAGTATTTCTAATAATTTCATATTGTCGCTTGGTTAAATCGGCTTCCACGAACATTGCTAGGGCTTGTAACGGTGTAAGAGAAGTAATTTCTTCTTGATCAGATTTTCTGTATGCTTTTCTGTATTTCCCTGCACGAGTTGGAGAGTTTGTGATTTCTTTTAATATTTTTGATGCATCCCTTTTTCCTCGAGCCTGCAGTGTTGTTTGAGCTGCATGAACGATTACTTCATCACCAAGCAAAGAACGAATCTCTTCTGTTTTTCTTCTTTTAGTCCTCTCACTAGAATCTTCAAATGATTTAGAAGGCCGACCCGGTCGGTTTTGTTTATTTACTGAAAGTTCAAACGTTCCTTTTAACCACGCTTCATTGGTTTTAAGAAACACTGCTTCTTTTCTATGGGCTTTAGACCATTTTTCTTTCATGGACGATTTAAAATGCGCAAATCGTTGTTTCAAACTGCTTAAATTATCTGGCGTATCACCATAACAGGACAACAAGTGATTTTCTAGATATTTAAGTTTTTCGTCCAAATTAGTCAAATCTTGTTCCTGCATTTGGTCGTAAAGATATTTACGAGTCAGTATTGTTATACCCAAAGTACCAGGTGCACCTAAAATAACGAAAATGACACATTATTACGTTTGAAACAAAAGTTGATTATTTTTCTTTTTGTGACCTTATCCACAAAAAACCCTATAACTTTGTCATCCGCAGTTATCTGCATTATTTAGCCTAATATATGAAGTATACAATACAATAAAAAATATTACCCGATTGGAGGCGATAATATAAAAAAATGTATTATGAATATGAAAATAAAATAAAATTTTATTACAAAACGGCCTATTATTGAAGTTCTACGAATAGTATAAAAAAACGATAAACATCATTTAAACATATCAAGTGACATTGATTCTTACCTGAATTATTCGAATCCATCACAATTACTTTAAAAGATTAGGTGGACAACACACAATTTCACTTTGTTTAAATGTTTATACTGAGAGCGCTGAGAAAATGACGTGTACTTTGTGAGACGATCAAGTTTCAACTACCTGCGCACGTGCATGTTGACAGGTTCGGGAGTGGGGATGATATATTATTGTTAACTGGCATTGTCCTTTACCTCTGCTATAATGTTTGTATTTGTAGCACCACTTTTGAAATTTGACTTTCGACCGGCTAATTATTACAAATCGACGTATGTGCGTCGCTTAATTGACAAATTTTGATCTTAAATGCTTACCCTCACTGCAGCGATATTTTCAGTTGAACGACTGGGACGATTGTGCACTGGTGTTTTTATGTCTCGTACCGATCTAGTCGACTCAAATTTTTCGATTAACATTCTTATTCCGTGCTCTGTTGGACGATTATAACGACCAAAAATATCCACAATTTTGCGAAATATAGTTTTCACAGATCCACCATTTTCGTAGTGGATTTTGATTATTTTTATACGGTTTTCGAGCGAAATCGAATTCATTTTAGTAAATGGTACACATATTTATAGTATCGCGTTTGAGGTGTCTTAATAACCTCGCCTGATATAAACCTAGTGCCCACTATTGAGTATGCCGAACCAGTATCAATGATAATTTTTACTAATTTATTGTTTACAATACCCCGAAGAAAAAGCGGTTTAAATGTTTTTAGGTCAGACCAGAGGACGGATGTAGTAACCGGAGTTACATACGCCCCCCTTGGTAGTTTCCCTGGGGGCGTTCTTGAGATTGTCTTTAGGATGATCCCAGCAGGGCATTCTGGTCGGGTGTGTCCAAATCATCCGCACTCATAACATCGTACGTTTGTATTTTCTCTGGGTTGTCTTCTCTGTACCGTTGGTCGTTGGCAGTCCCTAGCTATATGACCGCCACGCCCACAATTGTAGCAACCTGGTACATGTGGGATATTCTGTATTACTCTTATGGGCGCCGGTTTATGGAAAATTTATTTGGCCCTGTTCAGCGGATCGTAATAAAAGTTTTTCTTGTACGGTTTTATGTCTGATTTTTTTATAAAGCTTTCTATAATATTGCTGATCATTTCTTGAAGTTCCTCTGTGGTTATTGGTTCCGTTTCGTCGATGGTTTCTTGTTTACTTGGAATTGATTCTCGTGCGCTGGGAATGGGCTCTCGTACACTTTCACTACTCTTTCGGTATGCCTGTCCCCGCATCACAGGTTTTAAATATTTCTCTATGTCTTGTATCGTTCTAGGTTCGAAGAACCCTAGTTTTTCCGCTATTTCCGGCAGTAAGCCCTGAAGGATTAGTCGTACTATGTGTGATTCTGACACGCCCCGTTCTAGCTGTCTCGTCAGCGTCACCATCTCTTGCACATAAGCGAGTGGGTTTTCTCTCACTTGCTGTTTTCTTTCGCGTATCTTGCGATCTAAATTTACTTCAAAATCTACCGCCCAAATATATTCTTAAAGTCGTCCTCCGTTAGTCTATCTCATGTGATAACATTATTTCTTTGAACATAATTTTCGAACCAGGTCTCTGCGGCCCCCAGCAAAAACCATGCGAACGATGTGATTTTTAATTCGTTGTCCTATCGATTAACGAAGGCGACTCTCTCAAATTTCCTTATGAATTCATCTACGCCAGGCGACCTTTTCCGATCGTAAGTCGGAGGATTGAGAGCCTATAATACTGCAGGTTCTCGAAGAGTGTTAGATCTATGTTGTTTGTCTATTCTCTAACACTGCCGACACTGTATCCTGCTCATCATGCAATCTTCTCTCTACTTCATCCCTGAAAAATTCGACTGCGTTGGTTCTTCGTCCTCTTCCTCTTGACGTTGATGGAGTAGGCATTTGGTCTAGTGTTACAGGTGCCTGTCTAATACCTAAACTGGCGCCTTCACCAAATGTCACGTCCCGAGGTCGTATGGAGTAAGTTAAATTTAGAGAGACGTAAAATGAGCCGAAAAATGGAAAAGAAAATACCATATAATAACTAAGGCGTGAAAAAGATTGGAATGATATTTAAGAACGGATAACTGGGATCGGGGTTTAGGTAACTAGATGTACACTTGAAAAATATATAACGGTACTTTCCTTGATTCAACACAACCAGCCACCAAAGTAAGCCGACAGGAAGATAGATATCAATACCACTACAAGGATAGACAGCAAGCAGATGCACAATGGCATGAACGTTATAAAACAACACATTAAATTGAATTAAAAGTTTTATTATAATTATTATTAAAACTTAAATACTTGACAATATAATATATAACAAAACAAAAACTCTTAAGGAGAGAAAGACGATACAGTAATTCACACTAACATAAAATCCGTGACTTTCCGAACTAGGAAAGTCCTTTTATAATATCGTATCCACCCGTGGAAAGGGTGATTACGTGACACCATTACGCTAATACACATTCTGGAAGATGCATTATCTGCAAGTATTAGGAAACGGTGGCTTACATAAGTGAAATACGCATGTAAAATATGTAATACAAAAACCAGAAAAACATTGATAAAGAAAGGACTTCGGATAATTCTCTAATCATCCTGGAAATGGTGTTACACTAGTGTAATATTGATAATATTGAAAAATAGAACGTCATTTTGATAATGACTTGCTAAAGTAATAAAATATGAATTCACAATGTAACAAGATTTTTGAAATCCACTACTAATATCAGTAACGATAAACTTCCATTGTTATCTACGTAATTTTCGAACCAATTTTCGGTTGAACCAAAGAATATGATCCCAATGCCATTGAGATATTGACAATTGGTGTCAATCCACGATATGCCAAAAAATGCCATTGGCCTTAAAACTATATTATCCATAGAATTAACAATTTTAGCAAGATTTTCGATAATGATTTCAATCATCGTGGTGTCATTTTCCACATGATAATTAATTACATTCCATATATCACTCAATAAACTTGGAGTGATCTTGCTAATAAAGGTACCAGCACCAGGAACTATAGTTTGAAATGATGTAACTCTTTTTTCTCAATATATCCCTCTGGCGCTGTTCCTGTTTTAATAAGCGCCATTAAAATCGCTAGGAAGCCATATTGAAGATCAATCTTAGCATTCTTCTGTTCGAACGCTGATAATATTAATATTATTAAAACAACTTCATTCATAATGTTCTGCAAGTTCGTTTCGGCGCAAGTGATACTTCGGGTAACTAGTGTTCCGTTTCCTTGGGAATAACATAAGGTTTTCGAGCTGATCTAGTTGTATGGTCGTACATCTCAACCGTGGCTAGCTTCTGAAGATGTGTATAGGCCCACTTCTGTTCTTCGCCAGGACGTTCGTTATTCAAGCGGTAAATGTATACCTCAACCCCCGAAGAGTTGATCTAGTTACATACAATTTACATTTGAATATGATTTTCCATTCGATGGAATTAATTAACACAATTAATTTACTTTTCCACTGTCTGATCAATGTGTTTTTTCCAAAATAAAATACAGTATAAATTGATAATCTGTCTACGATTGTAAAACATAACTCACATTTACAGTTCTCATTGTTGAAGAACTCATTGATGTAAGTAATTTGACACATGTATTTATTGCATTTTTAATTTAGAAAATAAACGTTGTTGAGTAAGAATGTGTTAGGGGAAAGTACTCTGAGACGGCATACATTTTAGAAAACTTTTAATTCTGAAAAAATTGGAAGTATAAAACAAGTTAAATGTAACTATTATTTTATGCAATTAATCGTTAATTATTACCGTTAACAATAATAACAATAACTATTATCATTTTGATGTAATTAAACAATAAAAAAAAACATCCGTAATATGCAATCTCACCACATAGGACACGTGAGATGGCATATTGTTATGAATTATAAATAAAAAATATTATAAATTATGAGAGTGTCACATACGTCACAAATTACTAATTTTGCCGATTTTGGTAAACCAATGCATTCTGCATGGCACCCAAGAGGCAGAGGTCCGATTTGGGCAGTTTGTCCGTACGTGTCCCCGTTCCCCACATTCGTTACATATTACACTTTCCAAATTGTCACGTCCAGGATTTTCTCGTCCTACTGTCGGTCTGAAGGGCGGTCGTGTGCAGTAGGTCTATTCTGTGTAAATGTTACATGCCTCGGCTTCTGGTAACCTTGTTTTGCTTGGTTGTTAACTGGGTCTTTATGAAAATTATTTTCGCTAGATTGCATTTTATTTCCAGAAAATCTTTCTATTATTTTATTTACCATAACCTGCATATTGCTACGTCCCGCCCTTATGTGGCAAATAATATATGAAAAACCTAGTTAAATTACTGGGGCGTTAGAGCGGACACATAGCTTGAAGTCTTAACACATAAGAACTTCTGCTAAACTGTACCAGAACAATTCAAATAATCAGATGGAAAAAAGGGAAACATAAATTATCACCATAAGCAATAAGTAAACATTTTACTTACCAGATTTAAGTCTCACAGTTACACCAGGTAGGACTGATGAGTTGCCAGATTATGATAGAACCCAGAATGAGCACCAGTAGGAACAGGAGAACGATGCAAATGGAGTATGACAAAGCACAACACATTGATAATTAATTAATAGAACACACTTTATTGAAAACACACAAACTTAAGTAGTTTTGCAATACACAAATACAAGAGTCTTAAGTAGCTTAAATAAGCGATGTAGACACTATCTGCGAGGAGAGTGAAATCTAAGAACGCGCGTTATAACTTACTGAGCGAACCAAAAGAAAACAAATAGATTTATTAAGTGATTTAGAATTTAGATTATAATTTGGAAGAACGCGATTATACCACTATGGTAATGCCACGATTTGTAAGACCGATGCCGACTCCGACCACTCTCTCGGGCGGGGCCCAAGAAAAATGGTTTTATAGTGCCCTCTGGAAGAGAGGGGTCACTTCCCGCGTCGTTGGAATAAATGCGGTTTTCTCAAGCCTTACTGAACGTCCTGTAAACAAGGCGCAGTTCTAAGAATTCATATTAACCAATAAAAACAGGAAGCGGTAGTTGATAATCCATTGGTAATGACATAGTTTAAGCAAAGTTGTTACTGAGTGCAAAATGTAAGAATAGTTTACTACTTCATGCCTTAATATGATTAATATACATTCGGCTACGTGACAATATGACTAAGGTATATAACGTTACGTGACATTTTCTCCCTCTTCCAGTACATGTCGCCCCGACAAGTCTCTATCTATTCCAGAAGTGTCTTTTTATGAACAATTCAAAAATTAATGAAGTAATGATATATTTCTAACATTCAATAATATAATATATTTTATATGTCTATAGTTATCTCCTATATTATTGCTCACTTCCGTAGTATCTTTACTTGTGTTTTTTTTGTTTTGTTTTTTTATTACACATAACAAAAAATAAAGCAACCACAGAAAAATTTATAGTCTGATCATCGACAAAAAAAACTTGATCATTTATAATACTAACTATTTCATGAGCCATAATACAAGGTAACATAACTTTTCTTTAGAACAAACAAAAATTGACTATGGTAACTCTCTTAAGATGTATTTATATTTTCATCTTATCATATATATTTTATGATAATTATACATATATATTTATTTAATTGATGTAATAAGTGTTAATTTAGCGTCCCTTAATTTTTTAAAAACCTTTTCTAATCTTATTAAATGCTCTTCATAAGTTGAGCTAAAAATTATTATGTCGTCCAGATAAATTAGCGCTTCATTCCATTTTAATTCACCTAAGACTATGTCTGCTAAACTTTGGAATGTAGCAGGTGCATTGCATAAACCAAAACTCAAAATATTAAATTCATAGTGTCCATCAGGGGTAACAAATGCTGTCTTGTGCCTGTCATCCGTATGTATTGGGACCTGCCAATAAGAGCTCATCATGTCTAATTTTGTAAAAAAAATTTGATCCACCCAAGTAACTTAAAATGTCTTCAATAACCAGTAAATGATAAGCATCCTTTTTTGTAACCTCATTTAATTTTCGGTAACCAACACAAAATCTCAAATCCCCATCTTTTTTCTTAACTAGGACAACCGGACTCGACCACGGACTAATAGATGTTGCGATTACATTATTTTCTAGCATATCATCCACCTGTTTTTGTATAATTTCTTTTTCTTTATGACTAACCCTATACGGCCTTTGTTTTATAAGTTTACTATCACCTGTGTCTATTCTATGTGTGATTTTGTCCGTCAACCCAATTTGTGTCGTATCCCAAGCCATTATGTCTTCGTATTCATTAAGAATTTCATTTAAATTATTTATTTGAAAATTTTCTAATTCCGAATTTATTTTATATACTTTCGGTTCCAAATCAACAATTGTATTAATGTTATAAATATTATAGCGTTTTTGATACATATAAAAATTTCCTAATGTTGTATTTTGTCTTAAATAAAAATTAAATTGACTTTTATTGTAAATACTTATTACATATGTAAGGTCATATCGTATTTCTGGATATTTAATGATTTGGCGTTAAAAATGTTATATTTGATTGAAAAAGTATATAAAAATTTTGAGTGTCAATGCTTTTATCTTTTTCACCTATTTTAATTGTTATCATATCGGCCTGGCATACCATATCACACTTAGAATAAACTTTTAATTGTGTTTGGGTTGCATCACCAATGTATTCTGGCAGATCTCCCCATCCCTCGTTATATATTGTGGTTGTAGCACTTTCACCCCTTGTATCCTCATATACGATAATGTTTTTATCTTCGCGTAATGAAATATTACATGTGTTATTTAATGTATTTGTTAAAGTCATAAATTCTTCTTTTATATTAATTATAGATTTATGTTTTATTAAAAAATCAATGCCTAATATAACTTTGTCTATACCTATATGAGGTATGACCGATGCTATACAATATGTTTCCCACATCCCAAAATTTATATGTAAGGTTATTTTACCTAATTCTTTAATAACATATCCTCCAGCGGCTATAAATAATCTAATCTTCGTCAGGTGGTGAAAGTGTACTACCGTATGCAAAATCTTGTGATACTAGAGACAATCCTGCCCCTGTATCTATTATAACTGTTGTTCGTTTAATGTTTATATACATTATTAAGCGCATAGGTTGAAATTTTCGGGAATTCGGATCGTATAGATGTTTAATTCTGTTTCTGTGTTATTACTTGTTAAATTTAAAGTACCGTATAAATTCCCTTCTACGTTACCCTTATCTATAATTGTGCTTGAGATTAAAGTAGTACTAAAATTTTGTTTATTTAAGTCAGTATTAGTACTGAGCGAAAGTGGTGGTGTAGGAGGTAATCCCGCTTTTATTTTACTTCTCCTAGCTTCTACTTCAATAGACTCTAAATTTGAGCTGGACATTAAAAGTTATTTTATATTAAAATTAAATTCCCGTTTTGTTATTTGAATCGGCGCCTCCACCAAATGCTACGTCCCGCCCTTATGTGGCAAATAATATATGAAAAACCTAGTTAAATTACTGGGGCGTTAGAGCGGACACATAGCTTGAAGTCTTAACACATAAGAACTTCTCCTAAACTGTACCAGAACAATTCAAATAATCAGATGGAAAAGAAAGGGAAACATAAATTATCACCATAAGCAATAAGTAAACATTTTACTTACCAGATTTAAGTCTCACAGTTACACCAGGTAGGACTGATGAGTTGCCAGATTATGATAGAGCCCAGAATGAGCACCAGTAGGAACAGGAGAACGATGCAAATGGAGTATGACAAAGCACAACACATTGATAATTAATTAATAGAACACACTTTATTGAAAACACACAAGTAGTTTTGCAATACACAAATACAAGAGTCTTAAGTAGCTTAAATAAGCGATGTAGACACTATCTGCGAGGAGAGTGAAATCTATGAACGCGCGTTATAACTTACTGAGCGAACCAAAAGAAAACAAATAGATTTATTAAGTGATTTAGAATTTAGATTATAATTTGGAAGAACGCGATTATACCACTATGGTAATGCCACGATTTGTAAGACCGATGCCGACTCCGACCACTCTCTCGGGCGGGGCCCAAGAAAAATGGTTTTATAGTGCCCTCTGGAAGAGAGGGGTCACTTCCCACGTCGTTGGAATAAATGCGGTTTTCTCAAGACATACTGAACGTCCTGTAAACAAGGCGCAGTTCTAAGAATTCATATTAATCAATGAAAACAGGAAGCAGTAGTTGATAATCCATTGGTAATGACATAGTTTAAGCAAAGTTGTTACTGAGTGCAAAATGTAAGAATAGTTTACTACTTCATGCCTTAATATGATTAATATACATTCGGCTACGTGACAATATGACTAAGGTATATAACGCTACGTGACAATATCATCTTTGGTTAGGTATTCCGCTTTAGGATTCTGCCTGGCCCTTTCGCTAGTCTTGCGATATGATTCGCCACGCATTATTGGTTTTAGGTAGGTTTCAATTTCCTCGATGGTTCGGGGTTCGAAGAAACCTAGTTTTTCTACCGTATCTGAGAGCAGCCCTTGTAAAATATTTCTTACTATATGGAACTCTTAGACGTTTCGATCTAATGCCCTCGTTAGTGCCACATGTCCTGAGCGAAGGCGAGAGGATTTTCTCCCTCTTGCTGCTTTCTTTCTCTTATCCTGCGGTCTAGGTCAACTTCATAGTCCACTGTTCTGAAAATATTTTTGAACTCTTCCGCCAGTCTATTCCACGTAATATTCGTGGTTCGTTCTAGGTAATTGTGGAGCCACGTCTTTGCTGCCCCCAAGAGCGACCAATCGAACGAAGTTATCTTCAGTTCGTCGTCCCACCGGTTGACGAACGCTACCCTTTCGTATCTTCTTATAAAGTCATCTACGTCCATTATTTTGCTTGGGTCCTATATAGGCGGATCTAGGGCTCTCAATACCGCAGGTTCTCGAATAGTGTTGAAGGTAGTGAACCTTTCTTCTGCGGCTCTGGCTTGCTCATCTGGCAATGCCCTTTCTTTCTTTTCTTTGATCATCTCTGCCAGACCCCTGCGTTCGGTTCTCTCCGCTGATGCTGATGCCATTGCATTTGAAGTAGTCAATGTTTGCGTGTTTCCCTGAGCGGCCGCCTGGTCTGTCTGGTCGGTCGGGGTCGTATGTGTTGGTTTTCGTTGCATGTTTATGTCAACTCCAATTCCACTTATTCTCCCAAAATCTTTTTGTAAAACTACGTTATCGATACTAGTGCTCGAAAAAATATTTTTCCCTTGACTCAGCGTACTCAAAGATAGTGGGTGAGTTGGCTCTAAACTTGCGCGTCTACGGCTTCTAATTTCCCCGTCTATATCTGACATGTATGTTCCCCACACAAAAAAAGAAAATAATAATAAAACGAAAAAATTAAGGCTACCACATTAATGGTATTTTTGAAAATATATATTATAATAAATGTATATTTGTACAATTCTTAAATAAAGTGGCAGAAAATTCAAAAGATGAGTCAATGTCTAACGGAGCAATTTTAAGATCATAAGGAATATAATGATAAGAAACAATTTCTAAGTTAATGATTGTTTTCAAGTTATTATAATTATAAATTAATGCTGATGATGACACCAATCCTTCCTCAATCTAACAATTACAAGGAATCATGACTAAATTTGACATGTGTGATCCTCCTATTGTTATCTCATACGATTGTGTCTTATCAAAACAATTAATATGAGCAACTTTCATTAGTCCTGAGTAAATCCAATGAGTGTAATTCAATTGACTCCAATTGAACTCTTGATTAGTCAACTCTTTCATTTTACATTTGGATTTGTAGTCAATTAAGTTCCCTCCTCTTTTTATTGTTCCTAAACAAGAATTAACTGTTTGTAGGACGGGATTGTTTTTTTACATGTGAAAGGACATAGCTTTGACAAAATTTTCTACCAATGATTCTTTTATGATTAGTTCTACACTTGCTGCTGCATCTACTTAATCATTATAAGCGTCTGTAATTAGGCATAATTGGTCTTTAAGTGCTTGTCACCTTGGTATCATTACTTTTATATTATTATTTTCCGTAATATTAATTAAATCAAAAGATTTAATATTGATACTACATGTTTCATCTTGCCATGTAAAAGGAATGGTTATGAATTCTATGAATATTGGATTTTGTAAAGATTTTCGAATTAAGGGAATATGCAAACCCATTAGTATGTATCCACCTATCACACAATCTAATATCGCATGTGATAATATTGGTTTACATTTTTAATTGCCAATTGATATCCCGCCTTTATAATTCTACCATTTAATAAATTTAGTCCTTTTTTAATTTCATCAGGATTAATTAGATTGGGTGTCAACATTTTATTTTGGCAAGCCTAAATAATTTCATTATTTCTTTGATAAATAAAATTTTCGTTATTTGTTATTTTAATCAGATTTCCCCTTTGAAAGTTTTCAGGATTATACATGTTTATATTTATAATTTTGAATTTGAAGTTATGATTTTTATTAATTTTATTAATTAAGAAATTTTGTTTAATATCATCGGTAAAAAGACTATCAATATGGTTCCTATCTGCAATTTGGAATCCCTAGCCAAATGTTTCTCCGTCATCTAAAAGTATTTTGTCATTTTGAGATGTGAATGTGTCATCACTGTTTGACATAAATGCATTATTTGCTGGTCTATAATAGTTAACAATTTCTGATTTTGATCAAAAGATTATTGGTATTAATGTTTCGTAAATAATAGATTTCGGTAAACTTTGAAAGTATGCTCCGGCTACCACCTCAATAGGCTCGCCATTTACAACGTTTTGACACAATAAAATAATTAATACTATGATCGTTATAATTTTGATCATTACACCAGTACGTTACAAGAAAGTACAGAAACGAGAAAAACAATTATTTCCTCTTTTTTCCGCAGGATAATTTTATCTAAAAAAATAAGTCTTAGTTAAAATCCCTTAATAAAAAAAAATATTGAGGTAAACATTACTTCTACTCGACTATATCCAATTGCGCCAAAAATCATTATACATTGCGCCAAATACCATAATACATGGCGCCAAATACCATAATACATGGCGCCAATCTTCATACAAAAAAAATTATTGTTATTTCACTATAACAAATATAAATATACGTAGATTGATCTCTTATGCACAAGTCAATCTTACATGTTCTCTTATTTCAGAACGGGCGCATATAACATTAAGAAAATTTTCTGCCGAAGATTCTTTTATGATTAGTTCTGCACTTACTGCTGCATCTACATAATCATTATAAGCGTCTGTAATTAGGCATAATTGGTCTTTAAGTGCTTGTCACCTTGGTATCATTACTTTTATATTATTATTTTCCGTAATATTAATTAAATCATTTATAATCTCTTTACCCGCGGTGTGAAATAAGTATCGCGTTTGGGGTGTCTTAATAACCTCGCCTGATATAAACCTAGTGCCCACTATTGAGTATGCCGAACCAGTATCAATGATAATTTTTACTAATTTATTGTTTACAATACCCCGAAGAGAAAGCGGGTTAAATGTTTTTAGGTCAGACCAGAGGACGGATGTAGTAGTCGGAATTACATACGCCCTCCTTGGTCGTTTCCCTGTGGTCGTTCTTGAGATTGTCTTTGGGATGGTCTTTCGGATGGTCCCAACGGTCTTAAACCTGCAGGTCGGCCTCGATGTCATTCATAATTTACAGCAGGGCATTCTGGTCGGGTGTGTTCAAATCGTCCGCACTCATAACATCGTACGTTTGTATTTTCTCTGGGTTGTCTTCTCTGTACCGTTGGTCGTTGGCAGTCCCTAGCTATATGACCGCAACGCCCACAATTGTAGCAACCTGGTACATGTGGGATATTCTGTATTACTCTTATTGGCGCCGGTTTATGGAAAATTTCTTTTGCCCTGTTGTTCAGCGGATCGTAATAAAAGTTTTTCTTGTACGGTTTTATGTCTGATTTTTTTGTAAAGCTTTCTATAATATTGCTACGTCCCGCCCTTAATGAGGTAGATAATATACTGCTACGCCGGAGCGGTTGAAAGATATAACTTTGGTGTAGCTTAACTAACTCAATAAATTTAGTACCCGAACCTGAACGAAAATCCCAGTGCCCGATCCAAATCAAGTAACAGAATAGAATGATGGTGAAAACAACAATAAAAGCTGAATAAACTTTGCACTTACCTTTTCACACAAAACTGCACAAACTTCCAGAGACATAGGCCCAGACCAGAAATCCAACCAAAATACAGAACAGGACAAGGATTATAGACCAGCAGATGAATGAGTTCAAAAGTAGACAACACATTGGTATTTTTATACGTTTATTGTTAAGACTTTAAATTATATATATAAACAATTATTACAATGATGAATGTTAGATCGGAGTGAAGGTGTGACTCTACATCGACTAATAGCCTCCCGGGACGGTAGGGTTATAAAAGGTTATAAGGTTATAAAAGGGTGCTAACCCTTTTATAACCTTACATGAAACTCGGAAAGGGTGATAAGATTATAAAAGTCATGCACATCAGGATGCCGTGGTTAAGTAGTAGGCATTTGGTCTAGTGTTACAGGTGCCTGTTCGTTTTCCTGTACTGTCTGATGTGCTGTTGTTTGTTCAGTTTGTGGGTCCGTCATGTCAGTATTGTTCGGTGGTGTCCGCTGCATATTTTCCACTACCCCAATTTCGCTGACTCTTCCAAATTCCCCCCGATTTACTTTGAGGGTACCGGTCGTTTGCGGCTTATTGGCATAGACCTGTGACTTAAGAAAACCCCACAAGAAAAAGTCTAACGGGGTCAAATCGCACGATCTCGGTGGCCGGTTCACGTCGCCTCTGCGTGAAATAACCATGCCCTCAAATGGCTCGTGCAGAATGTCCATTGTGGCATTAGCTGTGTGGCACGTAGCTCCGTCCTGTTGGAACCACATGTCGTTCACATCCATATCATCCAATTTGGACCAAAAGAAATTGGTTATCATCGATCGGTAGCGCTCTCCGTTGATGGTGATGGCAATGCCATCGTCGTTTTCGAAGAAGTACGGACCAATGATGCCTCCGGTCCACAATCCACACCAAATCCGGCAATTTTGCTTGTTGACGAAATTATGCCTATTTCTGATATAACATTGCCTCCAGCGAATACATAATCTATTTTCCACAGGTGGTGAAATTGTACTGCCCTGCGCAAATTTTTTTTGATACTAAAGAAATTGCTGTCCCTGTGTCAATTATAACAGTTGTTCGTTTATTATTAATACACATTATTAAACGTAATAGGTGAAATTTTCGGGTATTCACGTCATACAGCGGTGTGCAACCCGAAATTACACATTGCCCCTCAAGTTTCCCTGGTTGCTAACTCTATTTAATCTAGGAGAATTTCTTTGAACATGTCCTGGTCTATTACATTCAAAGCATATCGGTCGTCCGTCTGTTGTTCGTGTATTTACTTGTCTTGAAAAATTTCTACGTACGTCGTTTGTGGGTTCGATTGAATTATTAAATCGTGTATTGTTGTTAAATCGTGTATTATTATTTCTTGAAACATAATTGGAAGTGCTCGCTTGTGCGTCATGATTAAACCGCGGTGTGTTTTGAAAATTTGTACGACCGAATTGAAAATTGTTTTGACGTGATTGATAATTTTGCCCCTAGGTGTGTTAAAATATCTTGAAGTATTAAAATGTACCCTTTTTTCATTTTTTGAAAATTGTTTGATTATTTCCCCTATTTTAGAATCTAATTCTTTCCTAGTGATTGTTTCACTTTTATTTAAATGTTCCCTAGATTTTTCGCTAGTTTTACGGTAAGCCTGACCCGACATTACTGGTTTTAAAATTTTTTCTATATCCGCCAATGATTTAGGTTCAAAAAATCCTAATCGCTCAGCTGTTTCGGGTAGCAACCCGTAAATATGTTTCTGATTATGCTTGACTCCGACGCGTCACGGTCTAACTGTTTTGTCAACGCTACTATTTCTTGTACAAATGCTAGAGGATTCTCACCTACTAATTGCTTTCTATCCCTAATTCTATTAGCTAATTCAACATCGAAATCTATGGTTCTGAATATTTTCTGAAAGTCGTCTTTTATTACTTTCCAAGTTAAGTTATCTTTGTTCAAGGTATAATTTTGAAACCAACTGTCCGCCGATCCCAACAAGCACATTCCAAACGAGGTGATCTTTAATTCATCATCCCAACGATTATTAAAAGCAATTTTTTCGTATTGTCGTAAAAATCCGTCAGTGTCTTTATCTTTTGAAGGATCAAAAGTCGGTGGGTTTATTGCATTTAAAATTGCGGGTTGTCTGTTGTAGTGTGGTTCTGTTAGTCAGTCGTAAAGTGTTATTAGTGTTTTCGTTTCTTTGCGTATTTTGTTCTTGTATTGTTTGTGTATTATGTTCCTGTGTATGAGTGTTTGTGTTGTTTGCACTTAAAGAAACAGTTTCTCTGAATGTTTGAAAAACGTTATCAGTGGTAGGTGGTGGTGTGAGATGCATGTTTATGATTGTTTGTTCTGACGTGTTATTTAATTCCGTTTCTGTGTTGTTACTTGTTAAGTTTAAAGTTTTGTCTAAACTCCCCTCTATATTCCCTTTATCTATAATTGTACTTGAAATTAAAGTAGAATTGAAATTTGATTTATTTGCGTCAATATTAGTACTTAGCGAAAGTGGTGGAGATAATCCTGCTTTTATTTTACTTCTCCTAGCTTCTACTTCAATAGACTCTATATTTGAACTGGACATTAAAAAGTTATTTTATATTAAAATTAAATTCCCCTTTTGTTATTTGAATCGGCGCCACCACCAAATGCTACGTCCCGCCCTTATGAGGTAAATAATATTCTAAAAATTAGTTAAGTTACTGGGGCGTTAGAGCGGACACATAGCTTGAAGTCTTACTACGTAAGAACTTCCCTTAAACAGTACCAAGAATAATTCAAATAATCGGATGGAAAAGAAAGGGAAACTTAAGATATCAGTATGAGCGATAAATAAATAAAGTACTTACTAAATTATGGTATACAAGTATTCCAAGATGAGTTAAAATATTGCCACAGAAGTAGAGATCCAAAGATGACCGCCAACAGGAACAGGAATATGACGCAAAAGGAATATGATAACGCACAACACATTTGTAACTCATATATAATTAAACTTTATTATATTTAACACAAAGACTTGTATAAGAACAAAACATAAACCTTATTTAATTACTTAGACATCATCTTCCAGGAGTATGAATTTGAGAACCCGAGCGATATAATTGAATAAACAGACCAAGAGAAAACCAAATAGATTTACTAATGGATTTAGAATTTAGTTTATAATTTTGGAAGAACGCGACTATGCCACTTTGGCAGTTTCCTCGATGATTACGACTATTCCGATTCGTACGTTTACAGAACTCGGCTCGACTCTCTCGGGCGGGGCCCAAGAAAATGGTTTTATAATGGTCTCTGGAAGAGAAGGGTCACTTCCCACGTCGTTTAAATAATCGTTTTTTTCCAAACCATACCGAACATCCTGTAAAAAGGATCCAGTTCTAAGAAATCAATATTAGTCAATAAAAACAGGAAGCAGCAGTTGATAATCCATTAGTAATAACATCGGTTAACCAAAAGTTGTTACTAAATACAAAACATAAGAATAGATTATTACTTCATGTTTCAATATGACTAATATATATTTTGCTACGTGGCATTATTTTATTTTAACAAAAAATTACTACGACCTTTGTTAAATATGCCTACTACATATGAAAAATCATACTGCATTTCTGGATATTTAACAATTTCCAAAGTTCCAAGTCCATTGATCATTATAGGTGGAAGAAATTGCACGACTCCGCATAAAATAAATGTTTTACTTTGAATATTGATGATGGTAGGGATCTCTCCCAAATTACTTGATGAGTATTCTTGACTTTGTGGAATTCCGCTTCTTGATGAAAATATCAATTTTTCGTAGATATAAAATGAAATATAATATTTCATGCATTTTAGCTGAGTCCCAGATGACTTTGTTGTTTGTAATCAATGACAACTATATAGAGACTCAGTGTCATATTCTATTGATGGTGATCCAAAACCTCTTTTTAAAAAATCAAATGTTATATCTTTCAATAAAATATTCATGATTGTGCCTGTCATTTTTGGTTAAAGGGATTGGAGTTCCAACTAATTTTTTGTGTGACATGATCCAAAGAATCTTGAGTAGCACTCTGTGGAATACATTATTTTAGAGCAAAAGTCTTTACCAGCTTTTAATGAAGAGATTTTAAATTTTTTCTGTATATTCAAATACAGATATCTTTAGTGAATTTGGTGTTAAGCTTTAGAATTCATTCGTAAGACAAAGAATGTGGTTTTTAATTTTATCCTCCTGCTGTGTTGTGAACACCAGCTTCCTTTCCATTTTGTTGATTATGACAGGTCAAGAGATACCTGCGCTTCACATAATTTGAGAGTGTTGTCCAATAAGACAGTCGTTAACGATGCCCATCTACACATTCAATGAGAATCGCCTCTGAAACCCACGTTCTTTCTTTTTTTGAGATTTTGTTCGTTTTTGGGAACCCAAAAATGAATGTTTGGTAGTTAGTTATACCATCTTGGTCTACAATTTACATAATCCTTTAAAAAAAAGTTCGTAGATATTCAACTTTCACAGCTAGCAATTGATACTGAAATAGT
The DNA here is from genome assembly GCA_961205875.1 of Sialis fuliginosa. Lineage (NCBI taxonomy): Eukaryota > Metazoa > Arthropoda > Insecta > Megaloptera > Sialidae > Sialis > Sialis fuliginosa. The sequence continues at coordinate 41,264,488 of OY540809.1, read as the reverse complement.
AAGGAGTATTTGAAGTACGTTTCTCAGGTTTGGAAAAACATCTTCTCCATACGGGATTATGAAGGTAAGAAGCTCCAATGGAGTTTTAGGTTCAATTTCTTTTCTACTGCGGAGTAACATCTGTTATTGAACTTACCTTTAACAATTCCACCCAGTGAATTACATTGACTTTCAAAAGCTGCAGAGTATCTTCATCAAGTTCCTGTACATTTTAGTTATACGGTTTTCTAATGCTGGTGATGTACGGATCAAAAGTGTAGATACAGAAGAGTATAAAATACATCCTCATTTGTAGCTGATCGAGAGCATTTCCTGGCATGATGAAGGCGAATTTTTTGTATAATCCTTATTACGGGATTTTTGCGCATCTTCTGAAAGTTGACCGATAGGAAGTACTGCCTACAGAAGAAAATTTTCTCTACTTCATCCCTGAAAAATTCGACTGCGTTGGTTCTTTCCATGTATTAGTGACAAATCGGCAATGAGCTACATAATGACCAAGTCCATTGATCATTATAGGTGGAAGAAATTGCACGACTCCACATAAAATAAATGTTTTACTTTGAATATTGATGATGGTAGGGATCTCTCCAAAATTACTTGATGAGTATTCTTGACTTTGTGGAATTCCGCTTCTTGATGAAAATATCAATTTTTCGTAGATATGCTCAGTATTTACACAAATGTAAGAACCAACTGAAGTTGTCTTTTTTGCTGAAATATTTTTGCACGCAAGGCCGTGAATGAATCGGTCACCTAAAGCTTCTATAATACACTCTTCCAACCCCTGAATTCCTTTCTTCCAGATGATTTTTGCTCCAATATTAATTACTGACAATTTTCTAGAATACGAGCTGCGACAAGATTCGTTTGTACAGTTTATAGTTTCGATGGTTGTTGAATCAGTATAATTGCGCATCAATTTGTCAAACAATGCGCAGACATTATCTTGACAGTCAATTCTACAATCTTTAGGAGGATATATTGAGTGTAATAATGATGCCCTCTTCTTGTAAAAATCAGCCTTTGTACCATTTTCAGCATAACTAATAACGGATTTAAAAAAACAGTTTGAATCTTTTTGTTGTGATTTAACTAAAACTCTAAAGCTTTCAACATTTTTAAATGCTGTTGTTATAATTTCTGTAATCGAGTCAAACGGACATGTATTATTAAATGTATATTTTTTCCAATTTTTGAATCTTGCTGCAAGAAGATTGCCATTCCTAATTATTTCCTTAGATTTTTTATTTCCTAATGGTTTTTGGTGAAGTATTTTCACTTCTGGACAAATAAATGAATGTTTGGTAGTTAGTTATACCATCTTGGTCTACAATCTACATAATCCTTTAAAAAAAACTTCGTAGATATGTCAACTTTCACAGCTAGCAATTTATACTGAAATAGTAAGGAGTATTTGAAGTGCGATTCTCAGGTTTGGAAAAACATCTTCTCTATACGGGATTATGAAGGTAAGAAGCTCTAATGGAGTTTTAGGTTCAATTTCTTTGCTACTGCGGAGTAACGTCTGTTATTGAACTTACCTTTAACAATTCCACCCAGTGAATTACATTGACTTTCAAAAGCTGCAGAGTATCTTCATCAAGTTCCTGTACATTTTAGTTATACGGTTTTCTAATGCTGGTGATGTACGGATCGAAAGTGTACAGAAGAGTATGAAATACATCCTCATTTGTAGCTGATCGAGAGCATTTCCTGGCATGATGAAGGCGATTTTTTTTTGTAATCCTTATTACGGGATTTTTGCGCATCTTCTGAAAGTTGACCGATAGGAAGTACTGCAAAATGCTTTATGATATTTTCTCCGTAAATTAAGATTTTGTGTACTGAAGATGGCATATAGTATCATCCATAATTACTCACGTAGATTCGGGCAGTTTCTATAGCATTACTACCAAAACTCATCAACATACAAAAAAAATACTTTTTTATTAAAGTATTTTTTTTAACCATCTTAGTCTACAAGATATCAGTATAAGAGATAAATAAATAATGTACTTACCAAATTATGGTATACAAGTATTCCAAGATGAGTTAAAGTATTGCCACAGAAGTAGAAATCCAAAGATGACCACCAACAGGAACAGGAATATGACGCAAAAGGAATATGATAACGCACAACACATTTGTAACTCATATATAATTAATCTTTATTATATTTAACACAAAAACTTATATAAGAACAAAACATAAACCTTATTTAATTACTTAGACATCTCTTCGAGGAGTATGAATTTGAGAACCCGAGCGATATAATTGAATAAACAGACCAAGAGAAAACCAAATAGATTTACTAATGAATTTAGAATTTAGTTTATAATTTTGGAAGAACGCGACTATGCCACTTTGGCAGATTCCTCGATGACTATTCCGATTCGTACGTTTCCAGAACTCGGCTCAACTCTCTCGGGCGGGGCCCAAGATTATGGTTTTATAATGCTCTCTGGAAGAGAGGGGTCACTTCCCGCGTCGTTTGAATAATCGTTTTTTTCCAAACCATACCGAACATCCTGTAAACAGGATCCAGTTCTAAGAAATCAATATTAGTCAATAAAAACAGGAAGCAGCAGTTGATAATCCATTAGTAATAACATCGGTTAACCAAAAGTTGTTACTAAGTACAAAACATAAGAATAGATTATTACTTCATTTGTTTTTAAAACAACTAGCTACTTTTCTTAAATCGTTGATTTCTTTCCATGTATTAGTGACAGATCGGCAATGAGCTACATAATGACCAAGTCCATTGATCATTATAGGTGGAAGAAATTGCACGACTCCGCATAAAATAAATGTTTTACTTTGAATATTGATGATGGTAGGGATCTCTCCCAAATTACTTGATGAGTATTCTTGACTTTGTGGAATTCCGCTTCTTGATGAAAATATCAATTTTTCGTAGATATGCTCAGTATTCACAGAAATGTAAGGACCAACTGAAGTTGTCTTTTTTGCTGAAATATTTTTGCACGCAAGGCAGTGAATGAATCGGTCACCTAAAGCTTCTATAATACACTCTTCCAACCTCTGAATTCCTTTCTTCCAGATGATTTTTGCTCCAATATTGTCACGTCCCGGGGTCGTGTGAAGTGAGTTAAATTTAGAGAGACGTAACGTGAGCCGAAAAATATACAAATTACAAAAATGTCCAAAAACCAAGGCTAGATAATGTTAGAATTTAGGGACAAAGACGGAGTACTAGGATCGGGAGTTTAGGTAATTAGATGTACGCTTTGAAAATATATAATAGCACTTACCTTGATTTAACACAACCAGCCACCAAAGTAAACCGAAAGGAAGACGGATACCAGTACTGCTAGAAGGATGGATAGTAGACAGATGCACAATGGCATAAACGTTACAAAACAACACATGAAGTTTTAAGAAAAATGATTTATTATAAAGTTTACCAATAAGACCTAAACACTTTTAAAATATAAACAAATATATAAACAAACAATTAAAAGCTCTTGAGAAGAGTAAAATGATACTTGATCCGCACCAACAAAACCTGACTTTTAGAACTAGGAAAGTTCTTTATATAACTTCGCATTCACCCGTGGAAAGGGTGATTACGTGACACCATTTCTAAGATATGAAATTATTACACACATCCGGAAGATGCATTATCTGCAAGTGTCAGGAAACTGTGGCTTACATAAATAAAATACGCATTTAAAATATGTAGTACAAAACCAGAAAAACATTGATAAAGAAATGTATACCAAGGACTTCGAATACTTCTTTATTCATCCTGGAAATGGTGTAGAACGTCATTTTGATAATGACTTATAAAATAATGAAATATAACTTCACTTCTTGTAAAAATCAGCCTTTGGACCATTTTCAGCATAACTAATAACGGATTTAAAAAAACAGTTTGAATCTTTTTGTTGTGATTTAACTAAAACTCTAAAGCTTTCAACATTTTTAAATGCTGTTGTTATAATTTCTGTAATCGAATCAAACGGACATGTATTATTAAATGTATATTTTTTACCATTTATGAATCTTGCTGCAAGAAGATTGCCATTCCTAATTATTTCCTTAGATTTTTTATTTCCTAATGGTTTTTGGTGAAGTATTTTCACTTCTGGACACGGACTCACATATTTTCCTCGTTTTTTCACTGCGGACTGGTGAAAATAAGTTTCTTCTACTTTTTTTATTCTTCGTAGATAAGATATTACCATATAAGATAAAAACATAGTAACTACTTACCAGATTACAGTTCGCACGTACACCAATTTGAATTGAAGTATTGATAGAGTATAGCAGAACCGAAGATGACCACCAACAAGAACAGAAAAATAATGCAAACAGAATACGACAATGCACAACACATTAGATCGGATTGATAATATAAACTTTATTATTCATAACAGCGTAAAATGAAGTATTTAGATCTCATCCACAAAAAGAACGAAATTATATAACATATTACAATAAATGATTTTACTTACACTACTTGGTCTGTCTTGTTAAAAGACGACAAACATAACAATTTAGAATGAATGAGATAAATTTTTAATAAGAACTAAGCTTGAGTTACAAATTTAGAATAGACGTACATGTTTCCGAAACGACTGACCTAGGTGAGTTCCCACGGAATGCTTTATAGTCCTCTCTGGAAGAGAGGGGACTATTTCCCGTGCTACTCAATGAGGTTAAGTATCCTGTCAACAGGATTGTTTTCCAAGAATAATTATTACAATCGGTAAAAATATAATAATGTCGCTGATATTGGTGAATTTTCACTATAGGAACTTTCAATAATTTCCTTCGAGACATTAGTAGTCTGTAGGCGTTTGATTCTTTCGTACATTCGTCAATAGGAATTTCCTCTACCGGCGGAATTCCAAAGCTAAAAATGTCAAGATCATTCGCCATGTTGTTGTGTTCTTTTTCTACCAATCAAAGTCCAGAGAATTCACAGTATTATTTTTATTGTCAGCACATGATTCACAAGATAAACATTGAAAACGGAAATTGTTATCAACTGTTATTAATGTATAATTTGTATATGACCTGGATTACGAGTGACTTGACTATACTACTTACGCTGTTTATTCTAGTTTTACCCACACTAAAGATTTTATGTGGTGGAATTTTATATTTTGTCATGGGCAAGTACAAGTTACCAAAAATTAACTTTATTTCATCAGAATTAAAAGCAAAGATCCTGTTAACCCATTAACGCCGAGGTGATCAGAATTTTTACTAACTTTTCAACGTGTTTATTTATTATGTTATCGGACCAAACAAATAATAATGCAATACCTCTATTCCTACGCGAAATTTGATGCTCTTTCAGAATCTGAGCTCAAAATTTCGATTAGACAGAGAAAAAAAATATGGTCGATTGAAACGTGAAAAAAGTGAAAATTTTCGAAAAAAATTTTTGTTCGTATTTTTTTTCACAATGATACCGCAAAGGTATCAACTTTTTACTATGATCAGAGGTGATCATGGCACTCGAACATTAAGAGGAATTTTTTTCAGAAAATTTCATCGACGCGTTTTTTCAAAATGGCGGCGAGAATTAAATTTTTTTATAAAAATCTTAATCTATCGTTTTCTTAAAAACTATAAACTTTAGAAAAAAATTTCTAAGGACAAAAATGTCTTAAAATTAGTCAAAGAATACTCTCAAATTTTTTCAGAATTTTTGGATACAATTTTTGATTTTTGAAAATTTCAAAAAATCCAATTTTTCAAAAATACCTGAAATTTTTTTGAATATTTCACCCCGAATCCACCCCGGTCAAGAAATACATCAAAACCCATAGCTCTTGGGAGTAGACTTTGATGTACGGCTATAGATCTCTCGAGATCTGAACGCCACACATTTATTTTATTTATTTAAACCTATAGACTTTACGAAAAAATTATTAAGAACAAAAAAGTCTTAAAATTAATCAAGGAACACTCTCAAATTTTTTCAAAAATTTCGGACGATTCCAGGGATATCATATATGGTCATTGTTTTCCCTGCATTATTCCGCATCCATGCATCTTGAGCTGAAGACAGATATCTTTTAAAAGGTCCATATACCGACACGTCAAGTGGCTGTAATTTGTGAGAACAATGCGGAGGAAAAGAGAGCATCACAACTCCATTTTCTTTGGCTAGATCTAGTGTTGGTACAGATAAGTGTGAAGAGTGGTTGTCTAAAACCAACAGAACAGGTGATTCTTTACTAGGCCTAACATGCTTGATAAAATGCTGCACAAATATGAAAAACTCGTTATTAGTGATCCAACCGCTAGAATTTCCAGCACCAATACAATCAGTAGGACCATCCCGAATGAAATGGCCTTGAAATTTTTTGCGATGGAAGATGAACATAGGTGGAATTGACGAACATGTAGCTGAAACCGCTACTAATAGGGTTACATTAGTTCCACGTTCACCTGATGTTACTGAACCAACATTTCGCTTTCCTTTAGCAGCAACTATTTTTGATGGTTTGGTGACAGTCGATACCCCAGTTTCGTCTGCATTCCATATGGATGAAGCTGTAAATTTAAATCGGTCCATAACTTTTGCTAATTTCGTGTAAAATTCTTGCACATTAGATTTGTTAAACGACGTAGCTCTGCTGAGACTTGTTGCTTCAGGTTTTCTTATGGAGAGATTTGTATTTCGTTTAAGAAAATCAGACATCCAATCTCTACCAGCCATTTTGTTGGTATGCCATGTTTCTGGTACACTTATTTCATATTTAATGGCACAGTCATAAGCCATGCGACGAACTTCTTTTGGACCTATGCCGTGAAAAATTTGTGCAAGTTTGAGCAAATATTCTGTGAGACTGGCTTCTTGTTCTTTATTAAATACCTGCCTAGGAGTACCATAGCCAAATCTCAAATTGACCGGATCATTCTTCATTCGTTTAATAAATCTTGATAATGAAGTTTTACTTAATTCAAAATCACGACATACCTGCCTTAATGATTTATTTTCATTGATAATTAAATCTGCTGCACGTTGCATCAACTCTACAGATTTAGTGCCACGATCAGATTTTCTTTTATAGTTGTGCATTCTGTAACAAAAAAGTTTTTAATAACCAATATATTAACCCAATCGTGCCCGAGGTTTTTTTTGTTACCGATATATTTACAAAAAACGATCACGTGTCGATTGACTAGGGATGTGCCCAGCGTTACATATATGTCACAACATAGTTCAACACTAATTTACACATTGTAAATTCAGAAATTTATAAAAACTGGATATATAATACGAAACTACATACTATTCTCTACAAAAAAACCGTTAAAATTAATTTTTTTTTACTAATAATAACAAAATAGAATAATACTAAAAAGAAACGTATTTCTATTTTTGTATACGTAAAAAATACACCCAACTTCATTGTTGCACAATTATTGTTGAAAGACAAATAGAACGTTGGTATTTTCATTGTTGATGTATTCAGTCCAAAGTATGATTTCAAATCCATTCGAATTAAAATAATCTTACACTTACAGCAACACAAAATCTTAACAAAAGTGCTCTGTTACATATATGTAACGCTGGGAACGATTGGATTAATTATAGAGTAAAAAGATTCAATGTGGGCTAAAAGGTCCATATTTGACCTTTTTACCCCAACCACGTGTTTTTACAGGTTATAAAAAAAATACCGTTCAAACTAGCTTAAAACTAATAATAAATAGTGAAAAACAAATAAATAACGTATACTAATAATCTATGTTTAGGCATGGTAAATGAAATAACACTGCTCGAAACGAAAAAGAATAATAATGAAAAAATTTACTTACGTTAAAATTTTGAGACAAAGTTGTGTATCTCCTGCTAGCGTCGTCGCTCAACTGCCAACGATGCCTCATTACGCTCCCCGCACCCTCTTCTCTCCGCTTTTATAGTTAGAAAGAATGATACGTCACTAGTTTTTTAGATATGTATGGTGGACCTTTAAGCCCCGCCCTACCCTAGTTAGTTATACCATCTTGGTCTACATAATCCTTTAAAAAAAAAGTTCGTAGATATGTCAACTTTCACAGTTAGCAATTTATACTGAAATAGTAAGGAGTATTTGAAGTGCTATTCTCAGGTTTGGAAAAACATCTTCTCCATACGGGATTATAAAGGTAACAAGCTCTAATGGAGTTTTTGGTTCAATTTCTTTGCTACTGCGGAGTAACGTCTGTTATTGAACTTACCTTTAACAATTCCACCCAGTGAATTACATTGACTTTCAAAAGCTGCAGAGTATCTTCATCAAGTTCCTGTACATTTTAGTTATACGGTTTTCTAATGCTGGTGATGTGCGGATCGAAAGTGTACAGAAGAGTATGAAATACATCCTCATTTGTAGCTGATCGAGAGCATTTCCTGGCATGATGAAGGCAATTTTTTTTTATAATCCTTATTACGGGATTTTTGCGCATCTTCTGAAAGTTGACCGATAGGAAGTACTGCAAAATGCTTTATGATATTTTCTCCGTGAATTAAGATTTTGTGTACTGAAGATGACATATAGTATCATCCATAATTACTTACGTAGATTCGGGCAGTTTCTATAGCATTACTACCAAAACTCATCAACATACAAAAAAAAATACTTTTTTTTATTAAAGTATTTTTTTAAACCATCTTGGTCTACATAAATAAAAGTTCGTAGATATGTCAACTTTCACAGCTAGCAATTGATAGTGAAATAGTAAGGAGTATTTGAAGTGCGATTCTCAGGTTTGGAAAAACATCTTCTCCATACGGGATTATAAAGGTAAGAAGCTCTAATGGAGTTTTAGGTTCAATTTCTTTTCTATTGCGGAGTAACATCTGTTATTGAACTTACCTTTAACAATTCCACCCAGTGAATTACAGTGTGGCCAGAGCTGTTACTGCTACTACCAAGAGGAGACTTAGAATACAGATGCAGACAGGTGCGAACGAAATCAACGAAATTAAACAACACATTGAAGTTAAACTAAAAATAAGACAATTTATTTAAACAATGAATTTACTCCGTAGTTGAAAGTGAGTCGAACATTAACTAATGAAAATCTAATCTAATTAGAGTTTCTCTCCCTTTTATAACTTCTCAGAAGAATAAAAGAAAGGGTAAACCAGGGCGGAAACGTTACATAGAGTGCAAAGATTATTTGCAACATTATTCCCCGATGGCTGTCATACCGGAAATATGATAAATACGCAAATAATTATGTGCATTCAGAAACTAAGTCATACCGCAGATATGATAAACTAATAGTTATTAAATGAAAAACAAGATATTAGACTTATTAATCATCTTTATATTTACCACACATCAGCCATATAACAATACAACGATCTCTCATCCTTATGCACTGTTTCCCTTGAGTTAAATTTTGAAAATCTGTCGTTCATGTTTTTCATTGTCGCCTCAAATTCGTCCCGCGAGAATTTTGCATTGAGTCCTGACGCGGCTATAACCGGTTTTAAAAAATTCACTATGGGTTGGAAGAACACCAATTAATGGTGCCTCTACGAGAAATAACTTTGTTTGGGAATAATTCGTTTACAGCCTCAATTGATATGTCAGATGTATGGCAAGTGGCCCCATCTTGCTGAAACCATGTTCTTGCATTAAAGCCTTGAAATATGTGCAACTCTGGGGCCAAAAAGTGTCTTAACATTTTGCAATAACGGCCACTCTTTACAGTGAGTGCTCGCCCTCCTCAAGATTTCATGCCAGAAATTGACTAAAGTTATGAAATTAAAATTAAGTATATTTTGCAATAAAATTGTAGCTTCACTTCTCGTGTCACTTGTGGTAGTACTGTCCTCTGTTAATTCTTCCAACCCATCGACAATAATGCTAAACGCTTGTGCTCTGGTGCTCCATCGTGTTTCAGATTTCACGTTTAACAGTTTTCTTTAAAGTATTTTTTAAATAATTCCCATCGTAATGTTGAACGTGAGAAAAAGAGATAAATGTTTTCAATTATTCCAAAACATGTTACAACGATTAGAACTTGCTTAGCTGCAGTAACTCCTACTAAATTTAATGAGTGGTTATCACAATTTACAAATAATGCTTTATTATTTTGAGTCCACTTCATCGCTGATATTTGGTATTGTGCAATTTATCCTAAGGAAGTTTTTCCATATTGCTACACCGGGGGCGATAAAAATATTATTCGACGTAGCTAAAGCAAATCCCACCAATTAATGTACCTGAATCTGAACGAAAATCCTCTGTACCCAACTTAGTCCGTTTGATATATTGAATAAAAATGTAGAATAACACTGTAACACTTACCTTTTATATGGATAAACACAAATTTCCAGACAAATATGCCCAAACTATAACTCCTACCAGGATGCAGATGACAGTGAAAACCAAGCACCAACAAAGGAAGGATTCCAGTAATAGACAGTACATTGATGATATATTTTTTTAGTGTAAAAGTAAGAACTTGTTGACAACAATAATTTATTTGACAGGAGCAAAGATGCGACTCGACATCAACTAATAGAATACCGGGACCCTTTTATAAACTTTTTAGAAAACTCGGAAAGGGTAGATAAAACTATAGCAGTCATGCACATCAGGATGTCATGGTTAAATACATAAAATGCTTACCTACTAATTATATAAATATTTAGAATGGTTTGTCAATAACAATTTTTAAGCAGTTGTTATTATGGAATAAAGTATAGGTACTATATTATACTTGGGGGCCTTCAGTTTCTGAAATCAGTTCATTGACTTTCAAAAGCTGCAGAGTATCTTCATCAAGTTCCTGTACATTTTAGTTATACGGTTTTCTAATGCTGGTGATGTACGGATCGAAAGTGTACATAAGAGTATAAAATACATCTCATTTGTAGCTGATCGAGAGCATTTCCTGGCATGATGAAGGCGAATATTTATTTATAATCCTTATTACGGGATTTTTGCGCATCTTCTGAAAGTTGACCGATGGGAAGTACTGCAAAATGCTTTATGATATTTTCTCCGTGAATTAAGATTTTGTGTACTGAAGATGGCATATAGTATCATCCATAATTACTCACGTAGATTCGGGCAGTTTCTATAGCATTACTACCAAAACTCATCAACATACAAAAAAAAAGACTTTTTTTTATTAAAGTATTTTTTTTTGTTAATAGAAAAAAATGAATTATTGAATTTTCGATGTATCACGTGAAAATTAAGAAATAATGAATTTCATCGAAATTCTTTTGGGTTTCCTAATCATGGATTTAAATGAAAAAGTTTTAACAAATAATTTTTTTATTGATAATCAATATTTAGTATTTCCTCCCCTTGCTCTAATCACTCCCCGCAAACGATTCTTCATTGATCTGATTAGTTTCATAACTGTTTCTTGAGGAATGTTTTCCCATTCCTCCAGCAACGCCGTCTTCAACTACTCCACGTTCGAAGGAGTAGGATTTCTAATCCGAACTTTTCGTTTGAGCTCATCCCATAAGTGCTCGATCGGATTCAGGTCTGGGCTCAGCGCTGGCCAGTCCATGGTCTCTATACCGGCGTCTTGGAGGTACTGCGTGGTGAGACGTGCAGTGTGGCATCGAGCATTATCGAAGTCTTCCCCCACAAAGCCGGCATAGGGAATGGCGTGGTCTTGAATGACATCGGTAATGTACCGATCAGCATTTAGGCTGCCTCCACGGCCTCCCCCAGGCACGAAGATAAGCTCGGTTTTACCCTCCAAGGAAATACCTGCCCACATCATACAGGAAGCGCCTCCATATGCCACTGTTTCTTGTAAGCAGCATTGCGCATATCGCTCTCCAGGACGCCTGTAGACTCGCCTTCTTCTATCGTTCTCATGGAGACACATTCTGCTCTCATCTGAGAACAGAATCAATCGCCATTGGTCGACAGTCCAATGGACGTGCTCTCGAGCAAACCGTAGACGGGTTTTTCGATGGTTTGCAGTCAATTTGGCCTCCTCTAACTCTTCTGAGCTCTTGCTGGACGGCAACGCCGGTCATGTGGCGATTTCGCAACGAGGTCGTGACGATAAAACGATCTTCCTCTCTGAAGTAGACTGATGCCGGCTAGCTCTTGGTCTTCGATCAAAGGCACCAGTCTCCAGGTATCTTCTGTACACCCGGGACACAGCTGACTGGGTAAGATGGAGCTGGTGGGCGACTGCTCTTTGGCTAAGGCCCTGTTGCAGTAGGGCTACAACTTGAGCGGCTTTTGGTGGCGTGGTATCCATTGTTTCTTTGTAAAAACGATTGGTAAGTATAAAGATATGTACCGGTCAACTTGCTAAGCGTAGAACTTTTTCCCGTTTCGCCAATAAAATCGCTTTATTGGAAGAGTACTGGATCTATGGCATTGATTTTCATGTCATTTAAAGGTAAATAAATTACCTTTCAAACCACATATAATTTTTTTTATAGCTTGAGTCGTTTTTGTAAAAAGTGTGTTGGAACGCTCAAGTGATTGCTGAATCGATTTGGTTGTACGCGAGTGTATAATAGAATAAATGAATTGTCAGTGGGAAAAGGTTGTCCACATGAGACATTATCGTATTGTCATTTCTTCCAGTTTAAGAGATATATTGTTAAAGGTGATAAAAATTGATAAAGATGTAGAGTTAATGGTACAAGGTTGTGACATAAGTGCCCAATTTCGAAATGAATCCCCAAAATATTGCATAGTTGGCTTTGGCCTTCACATCTGGCCTATCATTTGCATATGGATTTTGCTGGCCCTTTTAAAAATTACATGTTTTTAATCATTATAGATGCATACTCTAAACGTGTTTATGTAAAAAAAAGTTGCAAAAACGACTATAGGTGTTTTGAGAGAATATTTTGACACGTGGGGATTCCCATTTAGTGTAGTAACAGATATCTTTTTGTTCTGATATGGAAGATTTTTTTAATAATAATGGAATTAAATATATTAAAATAGCAACCTATCACCCATCGTCAAATGGTGCAGCTGAAAATGCTGTCAATAGTTTTAAGAATTTTTTAAAGAAAAATGAATGTGTTTCGACAGAATTGAAAGATATAAAAGAACAAATGGGTATAATTAGTGGTTGTATTTAACAAAAGTCTACTAATCAGGATTTAGATATCTTAATTGCAAGATATATGTTATTGTACAAGTTCATTGCTCAACAGTAGTTTCTCCTGCTGAAATACACTTAAAAAGAAAATTGTTAACACGTTGGGATCGTATTAGACCGACTCATAAGGTAAAGACTCCAGTAGTCAGCCTTTTAACTCAAATCTGAAACTGAAATAAATGTGTGTCTACAGTTAAAGATATCAAAGAAACAAAAACATTATGAAATGAACAGTAAGTTATATGTCTTTTATAAGAAAATTTAACAATGTTTCTAAACTTCTTAGAAAAAATTATAAAAAATAATAAACAAAATAAGACACTTTTTGCCAGTACTCAGCCTCTAAAATCTAGTAGTCAGCCTTATCATGACCAGTACTCAGCCACCCTATAGTATTTGTATTATAGGTAGGTATATTTACTATAGATCTCGGCTTCTGATTGTAAGCTGCGTTGATTTGGTCGTATTAACGGCCAATGTTTCGTCGCACATTGCAGTGGACGTCAAAACGTTGAAACCTCAAAACAGGTATATTTATTTTTCATTATATTGTTATACCTATGTATGAGATCGATGTTTTATAATTATTTTTACGTTAAGAAAATAGCTAAATAAATTATAATTATTTCAATATTAAATTATATATTTGAGAATATCATTTTGGTAAAAATCTCAATAGACTAGTCTTTATTTAAAAAATCAATCATTTCTTCTTCATTTCTAAAAGTTTCTCGCCTATTTATATTTTTCTTTAATGATTTATTAATAAATAAATCAAAACCCTTTTTCTGGTTACAATTAGATTTAACTGATACCATTTCTATATTTTTTTCTTTATCTTTAATAATTCCTTTTTCAGTCTTTTCATTATTATTTGAGTGCGAATTTTCATTATTGTATATTTCAGGGTTTTCTTGTGCAGTTTTATTTTCAGAACATTCCACAATTTTAGCAGTTGTGGTCTTATTTTGGTTATTTTCAACTTTTCTCTTTTTTGTACCTATTCCAGACAACTTTTCTTGTTTCCGTTTATTAATGTCGTCTTCTTTTACTTTTTTAACTCTTATTCTTTGTAACTTTCTCTCTTGTATATCTGCCTTCTTCTTTTCTTTTTCTTCTTCTTTAAATCGTTCTATTTTTCTCCATTCTTCGGAAGATATTGCGCCAATCCGGTTAATAGCTCTCGGTGTTGATGATTTCTTAATTGGTGATGGTATTTTTAAATGTTTTTTCAAAACTGGCGAAACTTTTTGTGGTATTAGAACGTCTGATATAGCTCTATGCTTAGGGTGGTAATTTTCTTTTTCTTGTATTTCACAAATGCCATCATTACACACTGGAACTAATGTCGATTCATTGATAACTTCAAATACGACTGTCTGCATACCATCTTGAAACAAATAGTTTAAACAGCTACTGTCGTCGAGTATGGGTGAACCAGTGTTCTGATAATCGTTATAGATTTCTGTTGGCACACTATTTTTATTAGCGGCAAGAACATTTGAATCTTCAATATGATTATCTAAAACAGTGACTTCAGTTAGACTAGAATTTGGCTTTTCTTTTGCGTTCCCTATTATTTTCAATACAGTTTCCACGTTAATATCAGAATTCATTAAATCTACGCTCAGATGTTTTTTAACTTTTATTGCAATATCATACTCCCTTTTTTTAAGAGATTTACTTGGCGACTCAAAAGAGTTTTCTCTTTTTGTTTTTAATGTTTCAAGAGTATTTTGTACGCATTTACTGTAATCAACTGCGTCGGGATTGAAAGGAAATAGTCCACATTTACGAAAACCATTTTTAATACTCTCTTTTAAATTGTCTTTGCACAATACTTTATTAATAAGAGGACAAAACGTTGCCTTTGTCAGAATGCTGTTGACATTTTCCGGTTGGGATGCCCAGTCATGAATAGTATTTTTCCACTCGGATTTTAGCGGCTTAAAAACACTAACATCAGCTGGTTGCATCATGTGAGTGGTATTGGGTGGAAGAGCATACAAAATAATATTATTTTCGAAGCAGTACTGGCTTAGAGTCATAGTTAAATGACTTTTGTGACCATCTACAAAAACCAGTACTGGTTTCTTTACGTTGTGATCTGCTATCCATTTATCCAACCCATTTGTGATGTAATCATAAAATATATCCGATTTCATCCACCCACTGTCTGATTTACCAAGAAACCAACTGTCGGGCATGCTATTCACAACATCCTTAGGTGGTCTTAAATATGGGAAAACCACACAGGGAGGTAGAATGTCCCCGTATGCTGAAAAAAACAGCAGAACTGTAACGGCCTCCTTTTCATTACCTTTTGTTACTTGATATATGTTTTTATAGCCCCGAGGTGCAATTACTTTTCCTGTTTTTGGGCACAGTATAAAGCTGGTCTCATCTCCATTCAAAATTCGTTTTGGGTCGCCTAATATATCAATGGCCCCTAGTGAATTTAAATGTTCTTCCAAATCATGAAACTATTTCTTTATGTTCTGTTCTGTAACTATAGCTCTTCCTTTTGATATGCCTTCGGGGGTCCTTAACGATAAGGTTTGATTCCTCTTAAAAAAAGAATTTAACCACTTTTTTCCTGGTCTATTATTGGTAAATGGGTTGGTTCTTTTATCTTCTATCATAATATTTTGCACCGTATTAAGAAGATTATCTGGCTTCAATGGGAACCCACATTTGACAAGATTTACACACCAGTTGGCAATGGCAGATTCTTCTTCTTTAGACAATATAGAATCTGGGCCCATTTTTCGTGGGCCTTCTGATACTCTTAAATGAACTCTATCTTGTAGAGTACCCCTAGGAACACCATGCACCCTGCTTGCTTCCCTTATTTTCATTCCATTACGAATTGCTTTTAAAGCCTCAATAAGTTTATCCTCTGAATACTGATGAATGGGTCTTTGAGACATGGTTAGCTGTTAATGAAATATTTATTATTTTATTTAATATTTACCTACATAGTTAAAAAATTTATGCGCGCCGAGCCCTATTGCTATGATTAATGATATGTAAATATCTGTAGCACATTTGTTTCGCACATTAAATTGATTCGTGATAAATGTACTACACTCACGGAAAAAATTAAAGGACCACTTTTATTTTTCGAAAAAATTGCTCATTTTCAAAGTAATGCCGATAGGTCAAATATGATCCATTTTTTACTTATAGGATATGAAAATTGAAGGAAATTTTATCATCTTTTCGAATTTAGGGGTATATTTGTTTTATTAAACTTATTATTCTGACCAAATCGCGGTTTAATAAAAAATAAAAAAATTGATTTTTTTTTGCAATTTTGAAAGATACCTACGGGGATGTTAAATTTTTTTTTTTAATTTCAAGATAACCATTTTGTAGGAAATTTATTCAGCTTTAAAACCCTTTTTCAAATTTGTTTTATAATTTTTTGGTGTTACGATATTCGTGTTTGAATGAAAAAAGTACCAAAAAGTTTTAAACGACCATAAAGGGCCTAATGTTAGTCGCACAGAAAAGAAAAAAAAAGAATATTAAAGCTTAAATAATCACCTATTGTCTAGTAGCATTTATAAAATATTTAATTTTAACTTAACCCTTCAAATACGAAAAACAAAACAGTGTTCGAATTTAAATAATCCTGTAAAAATAACCTTTTTTTAATCATAGATCTAATGTTTAAAATGTATCCAGAAATTAAGTTCTATCAAAGAATATGCAAATTAGACTTATTACCTTCTATGTGAACAAAGTTTCCAGTAAAAATCTTTTAATTTGGCTGAGAAATTGCATCTTGAATTTTTTGTATACGTTTAGGATTTGACCGTACTTTTTATAACAAGTTTTTCTTTGGGATTTTTTTTTTCGAAAATCAATCAATTTTTGAAAAAAATTGTAAGAAGGAAAAAGTTTTTCTTTCTTGTAAAAGAATATTCATAATTTTTTTCAGATGTTTTATATCAATATTATGGGATTAAATTTATTTTTAATAGGGTACTTTTTCATTCAAACTTGAATATCTTGGCATCAAAAAATGTGACAATCATTTTTTAAAAAGCATTTTGAAGCTGAGAAAATTTACTAAATGATGAATATCATGGAATTTTGAAAAAAAATAATCATACATCCCCGTGTGAAACTTCCATAATTACAAAAAATTTCAATTTTTAATTTCAGTCAACTGCGTGTGGTCATGAAAAAACGTTCAACAACATATTAAAGACTCTTGATTTCGACAGTTAAATTAATTTTCATTGAATTTTCACCGCTTATTCGTTCAAAGTAACTGAATTTTTTTGGTCCACACGTTGACTAAAAAAAATTAATTATTTATTTGCAGTTATAGAAATTTCACACGGGGATGTATGATTATTTTTTTTTTCAAAATTCCATGATATTCATCATTTAGTAAATTTTCTCAGCTTCAAAATGCTTTTAAAAAAATGATTGTCACATTTTTTGATGCCAAGATATTCAAGTTTGAATGAAAAAGTACCCTATTAAAAATAAATTTAATCACATAATATTGATATAAAACATCTGAAAAAAATTATGAATATTCTTTTACAAGAAAGAAAAACTTTTTCCTTCTTACAATTTTTTTCAAAAATTGATTGTTTTTCGAAAAAAAAATCCCAAAGAAAAACTTGTTATAAAAAGTACGGTCAAATCCTAAACGTATACAAAAAATTCAAGATGCAATTTCTCAGCCAAATTAAAAGATTTTTACTGGAAACTTTGTTCACATAGAAGGTAATAAGTCTAATTTTCATATTCTTTGATAGAACTTAATTTCTGGATACATTTTAAACATTAGATCTATGATTAAAAAAAGGTTATTTTTACAGGATTATTTAAATTCGAACACTGTTTTGTTTTTCGTATTTGAAGGGTTAAGTTAAAATTAAACATTTTATAAATGCTATGAGACAATAGGTGATTATTTAAGCTTTAATATTCTTTTTTTTTCTTTTCTGTGCGACTAACATTAGGCCCTTTATGGTCGTTTAAAACTTTTTGGTACTTTTTTCATTCAAACACGAATATCGTAACACCAAAAAATTATAAAACAAATTTGAAAAAGCGTTTTAAAGCTGAACAAATTTCCTACAAAATGGTTATCTTGAAATTAAAAAAAAAAAATTTAACATCCCCGTGGGTATCTTTCAAAATTGCAAAAAAAAATCAATTTTTTTATTTTTTATTAAACCGCGATTTGGTCACAATAATAAGTTTAATAAAACAAATATACCCCTAAATTCGAAAAGATGATAAAATTTCCTTCAATTTTCATATCCTATAAGTAAAAAATGGATCATATTTGACCTATCGACGTTACTTTGAAAATGAGCAATTTTTTCGAAAAATAAAAGTGGTCCTTTAATTTTTTCCGTGAGTGTATATAAATCTGAAAACTCGCGTTTCTTTTGACAAATTTCACTCTAGCCTTTAATTTTTTCCTAACGCACATATAGATATTTACACATCAAAAAGTCATTTTAGTTTTGATTTTTATCATTTAGATATAGGTATGTATTTTATTTACTTTTTCAATGCAATAATTAATTAATTAAATATTTCATGGCTGAATACTGGAATCAATTATCCCACTACTCAGCCACCGGGCTGACTTCTAGGGTTTATCAAGATTCACTAAAAACCCAGAAGTCAGCCAGGGAGGCCGAGCATTGGCGTCGACGTTAAAATATCAAACCCAGTAGTCAGCCACGTGACTTTATTTAATAATTAACATTAAAAAGCATTTTTACTTGTAAATTAAGATAGTTATACACCTTGTTATGAATAAAAATCCTTGAGTTATAAGACAATGATAATAAAATATAGAAATTCTTACCTATTTTGTGAGCACTTCCCGTTATAAAAAAAACAGCGCGTCGTTCATATCCGCACATGTCAACTCACAGACCTGGAATGAACTTTGATTTCTTTGTTGACCGAAAAGGTATTGCTTTGAATATGTGTGTAACAGCCAATCATAAGTTACAGAATTATTTAAACTTATTATTGTCGAAGAATTCGTGTATAAACGCTATTCCTAATCACTTAAAGACGAAAAAGGCTGACTACTGGTGCATGGCTGACTATAGGTGTCGTTACCCTACACAATAATTAACAAAAAATTGATAACATAAATTTTCGAAAGACAATGAAATTAAGACAGATAATTTTTTTTACAAAACACCATATAATAACACAGAAATGCCTTTCAATAATCTCACGTACAAAAGAGTAATACAAAATGTACCAAATCGTCTCTCGACTCGTGAACGTCAAAAAAAATCTCGCCTGGGGCGCCAGAATCGCAAAGGCCGGCTCTGCGCCCTACCTAAGGTAGTATTAATATTTAAATCATTTAGACTACTTATATAAGTTAACATAAACCACTCCTTTCTCCGTTGAGCCAGAACCAAATATCAATTCTGCATCACCTCCAGAAAAGTGACGTTTCAAGCCCCTTCTTATTCATAATAATAATAATATGTGTTATTTAACTACAGTCAATAATAAAGAGCATTTAATTTCATATAAAATATATAGTTACATGTACATATGTTATTATAATAACATTTTATATATTATTTAAATATACATATTTATAAATAATTATAATTGATTTTTTTCTATACAAAACATTTTTGTATTTCATAATAATAGTTTCATCACTGCAATGATCATAATAAATAATTTTATATGTCTTTATTACTATGTACAATAATAATTGAGCAAAATAATTTAACAGATGTCCAACATAATATTTATATGTTAAGATAGGGAAACATAGTTAAAATCCATAACCCTGCAATAATAAAAAGAAAAATATTTGATTGAAATTGTCACCTGGCCTTATTCCATTCAACAATCAAAGATGAGTGTAACATATTAAAATGATGACCAATAGCAGCAGATTGGTGCGACGTCCCAAGAAGTAAATGTATCGATTGCAAATGATATAGTTGACGCAACACATTACGGTGATATTTATGTTTAGTTTGACTAGATAAACTACGCCATTGACTCAATAATTTTCCTATAAGTGATATGTTATCCCGACGGAGATTACTTAGACACACCTTCGTGTTATCTGAAAACTATAAGAAGATACATTAAATCATTACAACATAAATTGGCAAAATAATGCCAGTACAGCTAAATAGAGGTGTCACAAGTACTCAGTAACACACATTTTGGGAACCACTGGATTATAAAATTATATATAAATAATTTTATATAATCGTAAACAGTTATAAATGATAATATATGTTTGTATACAGTGATATACGCTAATATATAACATTTTTCATCAGAAACTGTCCATTAACCCAATCGTACCCAGCGTTACATATATGCAACAGAGCGCTTCTGTTAAGATTTTGTGTTGATGTAAGATTATTTTAATTTGAATGAGTTTGAAATCATACTTATTTGCGAGTATTGGACTGAATACATCAACAATGCAATTACCAACGTTCTGGAGTTTTAGTATACATAGGTATGAATTGATGACAGAAAAGTCAGCAATATCGGTAACAAAAAAAACCCTCGGGAACGATCGAGTTAATAAAATTACAAACAGACTTACTTGAGTCTGATGACACAAAACCCATAATGCATGCAATCTTAAATGCGGTTCAAGATTTGCTAAGATGAAATTAACTAAATGCGGCAACGTTCTCGAAATATGCTGGGGGAAAACTCTGCTGTCTGATTTTCTACAAAACAGATTAAAAAATTAAATTAATAAGAAAACTACCTTCAACAACTATGCTACTAATTACCTTCTTGAAGGAAAGAATAATATTGTTGGATAGTAAGGCATATTGTAATTCCATGGTAATATATTTAACTCTCCATCAATTCGTACAAAGTTTAAAAATTTCAAATGAGAAAATATGTTTGCTAATCTAAGCATAATGCGTATAGCATCTCCACAGAACGCACACTGTGAAGTATGATACAGAACTACAAACGCCTTGAACAAAATGGATTAAACAATGTCAATACTTAATATACACACAAAAATTAATGTACCGGAATTCCAGCGGGAACTCACAATTTAGAATTAAAGTGAATATTCATTTAAATGCTGTTTGTGATCTATCACATTTATAATTTGACACTAGAAATGTAATTAGATTCCATCGAAAAGAAACGATCGACCTTACGAAGCTGTAAAAATTACAGGATATGTTGAAAATACTATTTTTTTTATAATATAATGTATTCTTTTAAATAAATACCATATAAAATAATGTTATATTAATTTAAGATAATAAACTATGTATAAAGCATTTATAATATAATAGTAGTGACGTTAAAATATTCACTTTAATTGTACAACATGAGTTCCGGTTGGAATTCCAGTACACCTCTAATCCTAAGGAAATCATATTAATAATAATAATTTGTACTATTTTTTTAATCATATTATATACTAAAAGAACAATTATGAATGTTGTAATATATATGTCTGTTTTTACAACACCAAAATTTGAGGATTAAAAAAAATCAACTGTACATATACAATCAAATTATAAAATCCTTACCTTTCCAGTTTCCATCACAGTAGGTAAAAATGTATCAGAATTTAATTCAACTAAATGCACAGTATTTGTAGTCTTCGTTGTAGAACTTTTTAACTTAATCGTATTTTTTTCTGTTTCTTTTATAACAGACTTTTTAACTATACTTCTTGATAAATTATTTGCAGTAAAATTTAATATAAAATGTTTAATATTATTAGGACTGATTGATGAATTTAATATATAATGACTTTCTCTCTAAAAATAAAAACATTTACATTGCATTAATATTTCTTAGAATTTTCCAGATATCAACACAATATTTTTTAATACACAGAAAACTATTTTTTGCAACTCGGTAAAGTAAATCAAAAGTTCTAAAAATTATATGAATGTAATAATTACCAAGGCATCAACGATAACTACAGCTGTGTTATCAAACTGAGATAATACGTCAACTCCCAAAGCATTTGCCATTTGATAATAGTTCAGGGAATCAACAGCAACCAATGACAATGAGATGTTTGAATGACACGCCATTCCAGTTAATTTATTTTCTACTAATAAGTCTTCACAATCATCTAAATTCGGACCCATTGTTTTATATACTTTTTTCGCAGCTCTTAATATTCTGTAATAAATTTAAAATTTATAAATTATATTTCCATATTGTAAAAATTTGTTTTATGTCCGGTATTATAAAGGACCTAGCAAATTTACTAGCTAGCAAGTACTTTCAACTGAGATATCAAACTTATATGACAGTTCTTTTGGAGTTTGTTGATGACTTTGACAAGTTTTGCGCACGTGTTGTAGGTAAATATCAACGGTATTAAAACAGTGGTGATGTTATGAAAATTATTTTGTACAGTAAAAGATGCCAACTGTGTTACAATTAGTTGAAGTGTCACTGCTCTAAATTCCATAGCTAATCCATAGATACTGGTACAGAATTAATACCACATTTGAAAGTAATTGCTAGCTCCTTTATAATACCGGACATTAGTTAAAATAATACTACAATTAAATAAATCTGAAGTTTATGGAATTTTTAATTATTTAAAAAAATAACAGCGTGTTTCCTATAATCAAAACACCTAATTTGATTGTCATAGTTCAATCCCTAGTTAAAGGTGTAATTAGACGGTCAGTTTAGTTTCAATTAAATTTGTGTGTAAATACAAAAAATCTCTTCATTTTTGCTTCCTCGTAATATTGAAGATACAAGAAACTTTGTGATAATTTTAGAATGAGACAAAAAAATTGCTCTCCGATTTCAAAATTTTAAATTGATCTTTCCGTTTCAGGTCAAGACAAAAAAAGATTTATGTACAAAAGTGTATTTGCTCTTCTTTGTGGACCGTGCTATTTCAAAATCATTCAAAAAAAGAATTGGGTGTATTTAGGATAAATTTAGCTTTCCAATTATGTGTAAAAAAAAAACGTACCTACAAGTTTCTTCTTTTGAATTTTTCACAAGATTCTTGGCAGAGTACTGATCATTCTCACCAGTTAAAATAGACGTATCGATGTTTGATTTATGATCATTGAATTTACTTTCTGTCGCATGGCAAACACTTTCATCTGAATTTTCTGTAGTTAAATTCAAGTTATCATAATCAAGTTCTTTTTCAAAAATATTATAATGAGTATATCTTTTTTTGTCATGTAACAAAACAGTATTATCAAGACAAACATTAAAAACGTTAGTCTGTCTAGTACAAGATGTTATTGTTCCATGCACAGTATTTATATTAATATCAGATCTTTTATTAAAACATTCTTTCTGAAACTTAACGTGTTTTGGCCGACTCACTGAAAAAACCAAAAATTAAAATATAGGTACGTAAAATTGAAAATAATCAAAAGCATAATTTTCCAGGGCTTCAAACTGTTATTTTTTTCATTTCGGTTTTCGTTCCGGTTCGAGTAAAAAAATATATATCGGTTTGGTTCTGATTTCCGTTCCGAAAATAATAATGGTTTTTTCGATTTAGCTCCGAATGATTAATTTAAAATTTTTTTTATTTATATTAAAAATTTATTTTTTACCATAATTTAGAACATTTTTTGGTACTTGTATGATAGATCTGAATAACTGAAGCGAGGAGTAAGATCATTATAACGTGCATATTTTAACATGTACCGAACCGAAAAAAAAAGTTTTGTTCTGGCAAAAAATAACGGTATTTCCGGTTTTCGGTTCAGTTCCGGTTCGAAGCCCTGTAATTTTCAATTATAAATGCAGTTTACAAATTATTATTTACCTGATTTTTGTACTTTTAAAGCTTCTAAAAAATATTTATTTATGTAACTTCCATTGCAATTATAATATTGTAATGTTATTGCTTGCAACTAAAATAAAAAATACTAATTTATAATCAGCATATATAACTTTAACAGTTAAAAATTACAAAAACTAAACTCACAGATAAGGTACTGGCACCAGTTATGGCCGCTATAAGAGCAAAGTTTACTGTTGTTGTGATTGACGGGCTTCTTTTTTGTAATTCTCATGAATTCATGTTACTAATAAAACAAGTAACTCTTATTTAATCAATTTAATTACCAAAGTCCACAAATATAGTTTGTTTTTTAAATTATAGCCTTTTATTTTGTTTATGTTTTTTTCTAGTAATGGATAAAGTAAAGCCAGTAATGAGCATGCATACAAAATGATAAGTACTACGACACAAAAAGATATAAAAGAAAAGATCGTCAAATTTGAAACAATCTAAAGCAGTTGCTATAATAATATAGGTAATAATAAATAAAAAAATTATACTAATTAATTTAAATGTACACCATTTGACACCTATTGGCCGATTGTCGTCTAATCACGCTGTAAGACAGTTAAACGTATATAGATTAATATTCAGAAATGGTAGTAATCAAATATCAACAAATATTTTTAATTCAGTACATTTAATTAAAAAATAACCATTATTGGGGTCATATCTAAGACTGGTGCCAGTACCTTATAAATATATAGTTAACAAACTGTTTCCTGAAGTAGTTAAACAAGAAAAATCATTGAGTGAGCATAAGCAGTCAGCGATACCAAACATTCAATGGGCGTAATTAATATTAAAATTAAAGCAATCTTCATAACCACATACCAATACGGTATAATTATAATAAAAACATAACAGCAGTTTATATGAAACATATATTCATTTCTACTTTACCATTTGAAAGTAATCATCATATGGAAGAAGTGGATTTCTTGGCGTGAATAATATCAAAGCTGGCCCTGGCTGTAAATATGCTGAAAACGTTTTACTTGTACTTAAACCTGATGGAGCAATCCAACTGAATGCTTTATGTGCTTTCTTCATTATCCATGAAGCAATTGCACTCGATGTCCAGTTTCCAGTTGCAGGATAATTCTAAAATAGTTTTATGTGTTGTAGAATAAAATTATACGTAGTAAGTAAAATTACATATTTGCCAAACTATTTATCTAACTATAAATGACTGTTGATGTTGAAAAGAAACTCGCCTATTAATTCTAAATAAATACAGTAATTTTAATAAAGTAATCCGGTCAAAAATGAAAACTAAGGTAAGAAAACATTGTAGAAAATTTTTTCATACTCCAAAAGTTTATCCCGACCCCAAAATAACAAATTTTTTGCGTGACGTCATTATTCAATATTGAAATGTCAATCAATGCTTAAATATACAAGTGTCAACGATAAACATGGAAAACACATGAAAAATAATAAGTTGTAAATATTGTTTTGTACACAAAACTCCTGGAAAAAGATTTATAACTGTGCAAGAAGGAAACTAAGGAATATGTACCATAATAATATACTCGAGACATTACGGCTTTCTAAGTGCAACAATCCCACTTAGAAAGCCGTAATTTCTAGAGTATATTATTTTATATTGTTGCAATATGTACAATAATAATATACTCGAGAAATTACAGCTTTCTAAGTGCAACAATCCCAAATTTGAAGATTTCAACTCATTTTTATTATTCTTCTATATAGTTTTTATTGAAACTATACAAACAACATTGACAGCTGGACAGAGCATGAATTGTGACATCACAAACGCTTCAATCAATCACGATATTAATGATTTATTTCAAGTACTTTTCTAAATGGAATAAGCAAAAAATTGAACTAAAACGTACCAGTGTTTCATTCCAGAGGTATAATTGCAAGTATGGTAATGGTGAAGATGTTTCCACGTCAGCTAAAGGTGTCATAGATACAGCTATTACTGTCTCTCTCATTGGATCTTCTTCCAATGTAAGGAGAGATGTTTTATACAAAACTGAATACTGAGCCATTGTATTTATACATCCGTAAACAACAGCCTGTAATTTGAAAATATGTACATATAAAAAAACAATGTATTTATAATATCTTTGTTCCCATAATTATAACTAATTTAAAATGACTAATGCCCGGTATTATAAAGGACCTAACAAAATTTGTTAGCTAGCAATAACATTCAAATGGGGTATTAATACTGTACTAGTATCTATGGATTAGTTATGGAATTTAGAGCAGTGACACTTCAATTAATTGTAACACAGTTGGCATCTTTGACCGTACAAAATAATTTTCATAACATCACCACTGTTTTAATACCGTTTGTATTTACCTTCAACGCGTGCGCGAAACTTGTCAAAGTCATCAACAAACTCCAAAAGAACTGTCATATAAGTTTGATATCTCAGTTGAAAGTGTTTGTTAGCTAACAAATTTGTTAGGTCCTTTATAATACCGGACATAATTCTATTAATCAAAGAGTCAAGTAAATCCATATTAACATACTTTACGTTAAATAAGAGATATAGAACTAAATGCGAAGGAGATGCTACTTACACCGTGGGTTTGAATTAAATCAATCAAATCTTTCTTCTTTGTAATTCTAACAAGAGGTGTTAATAAGTTATATAAGAAACGAATCATATAAGGTGCTTTCCGAGGACCATTGTATATCATCCCATGGTCTCCAATATGTGCAATTAATCCTGGATATATGCTGCTACCCCTTTGTAAAGCGCAGTCACTCCCGGGTTGCCAACAATTCACTGCTGAAAAATGAACCTAAATATTGTGATATTAAATATGATGTATTGATAAATAATTCATATATCCTACATTAGAGTTGAATTACAATTATGCCTTTCTCAAACAGTAGCATAAAGAACGTAAGCCTAGTTCAGACTATACTAGTATTTTAGTCGAGTGGCGAGTAATTTAGTATTAATTAGTAAAACTATATAGTCGAGTAGCAACCCCCACTACCCCTCATTAAATACTAAATAAGCTACTAGACAAATCTGAACACGATAAAAAATAAAACAACTCTCCATAAATCTTAATACACAATGTATTCTTTGGAATCTTCTAAATCTAATTCCTTGATTCATTTTTTTATCTACATTATTTTTTCTTTCCTTTCATTAATTTCTTCTTCCACTTCTTCTACAATCTACATCTAGACGCACATCATTTACAAATCTACTAATCCGGTCACTTTTCAGTTAAGTAAATCACTCGCCAGTTGACTAAAATACTAGCCTGCTTTCAATGTTAATAGTCTCAGTCTACAAAAAATGGTAGACCCTACTTTATTAACACATTGACTATCCTAATATATAAAAATACTGTACAGCTCTGATGAAGGATAGCAATAAGAAATATAATCGACTCACTTTTTCATAGTAAAAATTAGCAACTGTATCAAATTCATTGCGGACAGCTTGGCACTCAGCATCCCACGGCGCATAGTACATTACAAACGTTACTTCATATTGTAAGTTTTTTATGAGTGCAGCACCCAATTCACCACGGTACCAATCTGTAACCATTGATCCCTCTGGAAAAAATGGTTTTGCTGGAGATATTTTTGCTTCTTTTGGCTGTCTGTAAAAAATAAATATTTAACATTTTGACTATCAATAATTCACTTCAACATACTTGTCTTGAAAAGCAGCATATGTTGTGAACAATAAGGCTAAAATGAAACACAGTTCCTGGAGAAAAATGTATGACATTTTATTAAATATATCAAAAGATTGGGATGTTTCAGATTGTTGAAGAGAAGTATTTTCTTCACTGTCTTCTTCTGCTTGCAATGTTTTTTCAACAGCATCATCGACAGAATTGATAGTTGACGTTGATAAAACATTGGCATTTAAATTTGTATCTGACATGCCAACAAGGCTTCATAACATTCACAATAGTTTTCATAAAAATATATATAATTTAATATTCGTCATATATATGATAGCATCAATAAATAAAACACATAATATTTAATAAACAACGTATAATGTAAAATACTTCAGTATATATCAGATATATAATCACTAAAAGCTTTTCACTTTTACAATCCAATTATTCGCAGAGGTTAGGATGTCAGGTATTACGGGAATTATTTTCCTTTCTTCTATTGGTGAAAAATATGTCACTTTGACCAACCACGTGACAACACATTTGAAGTGATTTGAAGAAAACTGCGTCGCATGTGTCACCACGTGCTTCTGATAAGCAAGAAAAGTAAAGTTATAAAGGTTAAAATACAATATTTAAAAAATACATCATAAAACACTAATAAAATAAATTATTAACTACTATATTGGTTCACAAAATAATTTCTACTCGTTTTAAAAAGTATTAAAAGTAATTGAAAGTCGTATATCTATACCTAATTTAGAAAATAATTTTTATATAGGATTACTTAAATAATCCTATATAAAATGGGTAGAAAAATACCAGGAAAAAAGCACCGAGGTATAAAAGATCCTGCACTTCAAAAGGAAAAACGTTTAGAAAGGTTATTATTAATTAATTTTCATCCAGTATACATTATCTCTTTAATTATATCTATTTATTTTAACAGTATAAAAACAAAAATTAATGCACCTCCAACAAATGCAGATGAACAACATATTCCTAAAAGCTTACAAAAATTAATGGATATAACACGGAAAATAAAAGATGGTACTATAAGTTCAAAAATCAAAAGTAAGTCAATAAATTATTAAAAATTACAACTAATTTAGTAGTGTTGGTGATAAATACCGAGTGTATGGATGTCCCGTCAGAATTGTTAAAAATCACGTATATAGTAATTTAGAATAAAGTTGATGCGCATGTGTGACTAGAACATTTTTACCAACATGTTTATTTTATTTGATCCATAGAATTATTTCAAAACAGTTTGTTATGGCGGAGATTGATTCCCCGTTTTTAACCTAACCGAACCTAACAAAAACTAACCAACCCAAAACTAATCAACTCTAACCAAGGACAGTCAACATGTATATTTTTAGAGCATCAACTCATCTATTCTGAATAACTATTTACGTGATTATTGATAAATCAGACAGCGGACACCCATACACTCTATATTAGCCGTACTTTATTATTTTTAAAATGTAAATGGATTTCTTAAGGAAAAAAGAAGAAAAAATCAAAATTGATAAAAGTTGTTGCACCTAGACAGTCAAAATATCAAAAGAAAGGAAGACCAGAAAAAACAATACCGAAGTTTACTCAACAACCTGGTGAAAATGATAGAGAATTTTTATACCGTGTAAATAAAATTGTTCATAATGTTTTAAAAGAATCTGAATTTGAAGATAAATACAAAGTTGATGTCATAAGAAATCCAAAAAGTGGAGAGGTAATTAATTTTTTAATATCAATAATATTTATTTGTAACTCTATATGATATATTCTTGTTGGAATACTCTGTGTTTGACACATGGATTTTTGGCAAAACAGTTGTAAATGTGACCGTTTTGTTGTTTATTGATTTTCAGTATCATCGCATAATTATTTAGACTAGGAGTGCATGAAACATCAAACTAAAAAAATGTATTTTTTAATAAAAAAATTGAGCTTGATTCTTTGTATAACTAAATTATATATCTACGTTGCCTATTGAATATTTAATAAGATAGAGATAGAGATATGAAACTTGTTTTTTTTCTAAATTCATTACTTACACCATTGGCTTTCAAAATCTTACAAATGTTCTTAATTATCTTTGATATTTTATTAGATAGAAGGGCTAGAGAAGAAGAAGAAAGATGAAATAGAAGAATTAATGAATAAAAATCTTAAAGACAGTACTTCAAAGAAAAAAAAGAAGAAGAAAAAGAAAGACGATGAAGTTCGTTTAACTAAAGCCGAAAAAAGAAAATTAAAATTAAAACAGCGTAAAGAAAAAGTAAAGGGAAAACTAAATGAAGACGATTTTAAGAATTTTAAAGATGATGTCAAATTTGGTGATGTCGCTCATGCACCACCAGTATTGACAGCTCCTAGGAAATCATCAGCTACAATTAGTTCAAAGGTGAATATTAAGATTTAATCCTTTATATTCTTATACTGGCATTGCAAGTAAAACGGCATAAAATCTACTGAGAATAAGCATTAATAGACAGGACAAAATATAAATTTTAATTGTCCCACTTTCAGCATAAATATGTATAAAATGTCTTTAATTTTATTTTCAGGTTAATAATAATTTGATATTAAAGTCAATCTTTAACGAGAACCGTAAAATAAAGGAAAATCCAATTGTTGAATCAAACAAAAAAGACAATAAGATAATTGATAAAAAGGGAAAACGGAAAAATCTACCTGCAGCTACAAGAAGGCAATTGGAGGCCCAAAGAGAACAAATTGTGAAGGCATATAAACTTATAAAGTCAAAAAAATGATATAATATTATTTTTGTAACCATAAAAAATAAATTAAAAATAATTGTTATGTAAAAAGTCTTACACAAGCTTATTTTACGTTCTGGTTTCACAGAGGTATTTTCTTAGTGGACCACTCGATGTTATTAGAATCTGCTGGTTTTAATAAAGCACGTCGTCTTTACTCATTGAAGATTTTTATTCAAACTCTCATTTACATTTTGTCAACAATTAAATTATAAACTATCGATAATACAGTTTTCTGTAACATTCAAATATAAAGCAATTTTAATTAATCACTTAAATGCCTGAATCGTAAAAAATAAATGAACTCTCTGCAGATATTCAGCTACCGGAGACTGTAACTTCTACTTTAGGTCAATATCTTGTTGGTGTTACAATTTAAAGTTGTTTCAGTAAGAACATGTTGCTATATACTCCCTAACGGTTTTGATCATACACGGTTTACACGCGGTATACACGCTGATTATTGCGCTTTTATGGGGTGTAGTCACCGTGTATATGACGTGTCCTTGGGAATTTTTTATACGGCGTTTATGCGATGTATACACGCCGTTTACACGGTGATTATTCCGAATGTATCGCGTTTTCATACGTGTAACTTATAGAATTTACACGCAGTTTACACAGTGATTATTCGAATATATCGCGTTTTCATACGTGTAGTAGACGTGTAACTAATAGAATTTACACAGTGATTACGTCGAATAAACCGTGTATGTTAACAGTATTTATACTTACAGCCCTACTTTTCGTTTATAAAAATAAGTAACATTTATAGCCTTTATAAAAACCACAAACATGATTCCCTAGCGAGAGGTAACTTGCGGTTTGTGTTTTTATAGCGTATAAACTTTGTATATACACCGAATTTACACGAAGAATAACTTCTTGGTATACCTAGTACATTGTGTTTTTACCGAGTTTTTACTCAGTGTTTACACGCGTAAACACTATAACACAAGTGTTTACTCAGAGTTTACTGCGTATGAATCGCGTGTATACCGCACTATACACAGTGTAACGCGCGTATATAATTTTCCTAAGCACACGCTGTATACCGGGTGTTTACACGGTTGTTACACAGACTTTATGCGCATACAGCGTTTACACGCCATATACTGTGTGTATACTGCGCGTATACACACAGTATACGCGTGTACCCGAATCCGTTAGGGCTGCTAGCGAGTTTAAAAACCAGTGGTATTTCAGTCATTGCATAGGCGCTCTTGATGGGAAACATGTATGTAGTAATTCAGGTATGTAGAAATATTAAAAGTTCAGATGAGTTATCATTGAATAATAAAATTTATTACAGTATCCCGATAATGCTGGTTCTGCATACTTCAGTTACAAAAATAATCACAGCATCGTATTGCTGGGAATCTGCAATGCCAATTATTTGTTCTCATTTGTTGATATAGATGCCTATGGTTAATGCAGCAATGGTGGAATTTTTTTAGAGATGGAGCAAAAGTTTAACAATAAAAAAATGAATTTACCAAAACCAGAACCATTGACTGTTGATGGAATACCTTTACGATAGGTATGTTCTTGTAGGAGATGAAACATTTCAATTAACAGATTTTTTACTTCTCCGGTGTCTTGCAAAAGGAGGCAGGAAATAGAGAATTCTGCATTTGATTAAGGAAAAATTTTGTGTATTTTTTACTAGGGAAGGAGCTATTTTGTGGCAGTATAATCGTGACTGATATTTATTTTTTGAATAGAATGGAAAAGCTTGATAATTTTAATTAAAATTCAGACAGTAAATTTTTTATTGTAACATAATTGAGGATTAATAAAAATTGTTAATTTGATTGTCAAAAACAGG
Organism: Sialis fuliginosa; assembly: GCA_961205875.1. NCBI lineage: Eukaryota > Metazoa > Arthropoda > Insecta > Megaloptera > Sialidae > Sialis > Sialis fuliginosa. Next base: position 41,232,318 of record OY540809.1, on the reverse strand, counting down.
ATTTCTTAGCAATTAATACTAAGTACAAGTACCTATTTTATTTTATTAAATGTTTTTTGGAAACCTTTGAATAAGGCTAAAATATTATGCGCTTGTGATTTTTCAATATTTAAGTGTTGTTTGGTTGGAATTTTTAAATTTACAAAAAATTAGAATAGGTACATCTTGCAACCCAAGGGTTCAGTGTTTGAATCCCTAGGTGATCTGTTTTATTTTATTATATATAATAATACAATAAAAAGTATTTTATCAATAAATAATCAATAGGTGCATCAATAATACATAGTATGTATGTCTCAACAATGACGCCATGTAATAATTACATATATAATAAATATTTATAAATAAAAGGTAAGTAATTTCAATTGTATAATATTTTATACCTGTGTAGATAAACAGGTAACAAAGAACTAATTAAGAGCATCTATAAATAGATGTTTTAAATTCATTCGGTTTTTAAATTTATTCATTAATACATACGATAACGTCTACTTTGACAAAAAAAATTGATTTAGTCGGAACGGCATCTGAAAATAATATTGAAATTTGAAAGATATATGTGGCGCCATCTAGCAAAACAGCTTGAACTAATAAGTTTTTGATAGTTCAAGTTTGTCCCGCTAGATGGTACTACATGTACCTTTTAAATGTCATTGTATTTTTCAGATGCCATTCCGACTAAATAATTTTTTTTTGCAAGTTAGAGACGCTATCGTATGTATCGTTTTGTCTTAAAAAATTTCAACAAATTTTGAACCAGTGAATGTATTTAAAATCTGATATCATATATGTTATAAGCGAGTTCCCTTACATACGATAGCGTGTCTATTACTTTCAAATTCAAAAAGAGTGTGTTTTTTGGTACGATAATTAATACCTACATCTATTTTGAATTTGAAAGTAATAAACAACCCAGCGTATGTAAAACGGTTTTATCGTTCCGAGTGCAACTTTTTATGGGCATATTTGGAATTAGGATGCTCTAATACATACGATAGCGTCTCTAGCTTGCAAAAAAAATGATTTAGTCGGAATGGCATCTGAAAAATACATTGAAATTTAAAAAGTACATATAGTACCATCTAGCGGGACAAACTTGAACCATCAAAAACTTATTAGTTTAAACCGTTTTTGCTAGATGGCGCCACATATACCTTTCAAATTTCAATATTATTTTCAGATGCCGTTCCGACTAAATCAATTTTTTTTGTCAAAGTAGAGACGTTATCGTATGTATTAATGAATGAATTTAAAATCTGGTGTAATGTATTAAGTTATCAGTATGTCCTCTTACATACGATGACGTGTACACTTTTAAAACTGAAAACCGAGTGAATTTAAAACATCTATTTATCTACATAGATGCTCTTAATTAGTTCTTTGTTACCTGTTTATCTACACAGGTATAAAATATTGAAATTACTTACCTTTTATTTGATAAATATTTATTATATACGTACTTATTACATGGCGTCATATTATACATAAGCTGTACTTATACATCTTGAACCTCAAGGCAACAATGAAAAATGAGACCCACTGAAGAAATTTTTCCAGTAAAAAAAAAAATATTTTTAGATTTACCATAATATTGTGAGATCATCTCTCTAAGGTCTAATATATAACATACTACTGTTGCTCATGAGACCCCCTGTTCATAAACTGTATTTTAAAAAGCATTTAGAATTATCACATACATTCTCAATAGGGTTACATAAAACTAACTAGCCTGGTTTCTTCACAGCCTCTGGGAATTTAGGGCTTAGTCAGTGGTTTTTTCTGCTAAGTATTCTAGAGCTGAGGTAGGTATATATATTGGGTACACCTGATATAATTAAAGGCTCTGTCAAACAGGAGGCGGACTGTCCGCAAACTCTGTATCGTGTAATGTTCCATCATCCTGGTCAAACAGAAAGCGGACAGGTTGTACAGTTTTACAGAGTTCGCGCGCGGACTGGATTCCAAAATGAGTTAAAGATAAGATAATAATGAAAAGTTGATTGATCTTATGCTACTGTGCAGTTGTTTGTATGACATCGCTTCAGTATTTAGCTCGGAAAACAACCCTCTCGAACGTAGAATACCTAGTCACTATTGGTCACTGTATAGAATGCCTGCATTATGCATATTGACTAATACCCATTTCCTTTTTCGTCTTGCTACTGAACTCACAGCTAACAAAAGAAGTAATTCTTCTTCGTCAGACGAACTGCTTGACATGATGATCACTAGATGAAGAAAGAATTTGCCCTAGTTCCTCATCACTTGCGCATTCTATTTGACCACCCTAGTTCGTAGCGGACTGCGAACTGTCCGCTTTCTGTTTGACAGAGCCTTAAGAAAGGTAATAAATAAATGAAGTAAATATAATATATAGATATATTTCAAAACTCCAATAATGTACAAAAAATATGTCATTAATGTCTGCCAATTATTTTTGTTCATTGTATCATTTCATATATATATAATATATATATAACAATTCACATTAATCTCATTTACGCGATCATGAGGTGAAAATCTGCACTGTCGTGCTGGTAGTAGAAGATGGGAATTAGGTTTAGCTGTTTGTAAGTAATTGACATAATAATACATACAAACATATATATGTGTACACATACAGTAGGCAATACTAATTATTAAATAATTTACAATTACTTTTAACAAAACTATACATAAAAAATTAATTATAATATAAACGATATTAATTTACTACGTGTTCTTTTACCGTATATGTGCACATACACAAGAATTACATAGTATATAATTTACATTTATATTTTTAAACTTATACAATAGAACTTGCAGCGCCTGCAAGCAATAACAACAATATAACAGTAGTTTAGCCAGGTATCACATATCTCTTCAACCATATACAATCTTTACATTACATTTATATTAACAAAACTTAGCTCTTATATTCCAAATAACAGTGTGTGAGGAAAACTACATCATAATATTGTTTATAAACTAAAGACTAGGCGCCTGTAGAGTTTTTTTTGGTTTGTAACAGGAAAAAGGCTTTATGAAATAAGACTGACAGTTACTATTTCACTTCAACAAAGAAAGATAACTTGTTCGGAGGTAATGTAAATACAGGAAGGCTGTATTATCAACTGTTATATCCTACTTTGTAATCATCAAAAACTAGATTTTGTATTTTCTCGTATAAAAATTTAATATATTTAAAAATGTAACATATTTTAACATTGTATTAGTTTTTTACAATCAAAATATATATATATTTTATAATCGAAATGTCGATTAAATAAAAAAAGTATATATAATATATATATTTAATTTATTTTTGTAAGTTGATCACAGAAAAAAATATACAGTTCATTTAAAATCATAATTAGAATCTACAAACAAAAAACGGTACCTTCAAAATCCCCACATTTAAATTTAATTCATGTTACCCTTACTTAAAATTAGTTGTGTAATCATATATTGACGACATTACATTATCAATAACAAATATTAAACAACATATTCATTAATTACTGAAAATAACCAACTAAACATTTCAACTCGTATTTAATAAAAATAACATCTTTCTTCATGAATTCACTTAACTCACTTGATACTTTACTTGTCTGGTAACTACACATCTATAACACACGTTGATCCAATATGCAACTTAACAAACTTGTAGGTGTATTTTAAATATGTGCAGTTCAATTATATATTTATTGTTTTTCTTTAACAAGTCATTCCGGTCAAAAATAGTTTTTTTTTGATAATTTTATCGTATTTGATAAAAATTTGAATATTTTGTGTTCTATAATATATTTATTTCATTGATCACAAGCTGAGCTCCACCACTGATAATCCACCGCAATTTTTTTTTGAAAGGATTGATGATAAATATCAATAATTGTTATATTTATAACACAGGATTGCGTATTTTTAATAATTATATAAACTATATTTATTATTTGGCAGTTATAAATAACGCAAATTATATTTTTGTTAGGTTGAATCTGCCAAATAGTCAGTGTCAAAAAAATACGTTATAATATATTAAAATCTTTACAAATTTAACAAAATAGTCATTGGAGAGGGAAAATTAGCTTCATATATGTAAGTTAATGACTCTAGCTATAATTTGCATCATTTATAACTTCCATTACAAAATTTATAACGCAGATATTTGTACATTTCAAAATTAAGCTACTTTTGTATCCGATTGTCCATCCATAACACCCTTAAAAGTTTTATTCTAGTTCCTACGATAGTGGTACTTTTACTGATTAAGAATCTGTCCTTGCACCATCTTTAAGGCAGCCATTTTGTTTGAAGAATTCAATTATTATGTTCAATGAAGTACATTAAAATTCACCTTATTTTTCAACCGTTTTACCGGAATGACCCCTTAATAAAACTAATTCCGTTATTAATTTCATTTGCACAATAAAAATACTGTGTAAACATCATTTTTATAGTACCTACATAAATAATAATAAAAATCAATCAACAAATTATTAAAAATATTGTATAGAAAAGCATTAACAAATATTTACAATTAAAATACAAAACAAACAGAAATGGAACATTACTATAAAAAACATAGCACCGTAAAATATTTTATATTCAAAACTTGAAAATAACAAAACGTAATGATTCTAATATCGAAAGTAAGATTAATATAACAAAGTATCTGAACGTGCGTCATTCGTGTGTCGTTACACTCGGTGAGTAAATTGTATCAAACAATTAAAATAAAAAATAAAAATACTTTCTCAACTGTCAATTATAATTTTTGAGAACGAGGCACAAAGTGAGAAATTTTTTTATGTGAGGCTTGAAACATCAGAGATCAGTTTTACAATTTGTTTTTATTTATTCTCATATTAATTTAAAGACATTTGGTTGTTACAAAATATGCTCGACAAAGTAATACAGTTGGACTCCTATAAGTTCGAATCATTTAAGTTCGAGTTCCCCTACATTGGAGGAGAAGTTGTTTCCCTCACTCCTTACCGTCTTTGTGTGATGCCCAGTACGCTGTGCAATACTAAGCATGTGCAAACGGTGATAAAATAATTATTAAAATGGTTTCACAATTATATAAATAGAAATATACGTACGTTATTAAACAGACGAAAAAAAAACAATATGTAATCAAATACTTGCATTACTATTCAAATAAAACTCAAATATAGTCAATATCTTTTTCTGAAGATGCCATATTTTACAAATGATGAACTGACAGATAACTTTTCAATTTTGCCACCAGAGTGTCATCCACATGGGTTATGTTAGATTGCTTTGAGCAAAGTGTGTGAGTGAGAGAGAGCTATTCCTGTCTCATTTCATTAGATCATTAGATCGGTATTGTGATGGAAGGGGTACCCTGTATCTTCTAATTCCTAGAATTTACGGTCCCGTAGCTTAGAACTTATAGGAGTTCTACTGTATGTTTAAAAAAATAAACATCACTTGAAAATGATATGACAATTTTAATATGATCATTTCCCAACAAAATTATCCTTAACCAAAACATAGAAAAATAATAAGTTATATAAGTTTTACTGAGTAATAAAAAAGATAGACATTAGAAATAAATGAACAGAATATTCAAAGTGAAAATATAAATGTGCATATTTCCATCAGATGTCAACCTCAATATGATTAAATCGTAAACAATATTCTCTCATTTTAAAAAATATTTTACAATAGATTATTAATTCTTTTTAATATAATAGAGTAATCATATATATTTATATACACAAATATTTATATATCTATATACATAGATATACATACAAATGCATATATATAAGTAGATATATACATATGTATGTATATATAGTTATATCACTGTTTATATCGATATATTAGTTTTGCTCTATCACACACTAAACACTTTATAACACTTGTCGTTTCACTCTGACAACAGCTTCTGGAGTAGAGAAGATTTCTGATCACCTGGTTTGGCCGTTTCCTCCATAATACTCTGAAAAGTCAATGAAATCAAGTCAAACAGCTTCTACAACAAACATCTATTACAAAGAAATAGAAACAAATTCAATTGCACAGTTTAATTAAATAAAAAGCTAAGAAATAAAAAGGTACTTGTCTATTATATCCCCTGTGGTTTGAAAAAACTTAAATCAATAGGAACATAAAATAACTGGTTCTACAGATAGGCAACTGTCATCTATATATATAAAGCTCAACGTGTCTCTGTCTGTCTGTTTGTCCGTCTGTCCATTAGTGCGTTTATCACTCGAGAACCACTTAATTCATAGGTACGTTCTCTGGCCAGGTTATAGGCTATATTTTGTTATGTTAGGTAACATAACAACGAAGCAGTGACGATAATAGTAAATCAAGTCGGAAAAAGGTTTGGCGCCGGCGCGCTCTTTTGCAGTACGCTGCCTAAATCGTTCAATATTGAACAAAATAATGTATTAATGAATTGTTTAGAATAAAAAGATCTAAAATAAAGTCTGCGACATCATATGTCTAACTTTTATACTTAAGCCACAATGACTGCTTTTGTTATAAAGATTATTAAAAATATTTGGGTTCTGTTTACGTGGTCTTATGACCTGCAAAACATTAATCCTTATTGAAATAAATGATTTCATCATCATAAGTACTTAATGTACACACTTTACTCACATTGGCGCTTAATAAATAAAATTATACATGACACTTAAATTTCTAGTTACTTTATGTTCCAAGTGTTTTAGTTTAGGGGATATAATGAACAAGTACCAATAAAAACATATAAACAGAAATAAAGATATATTATACAAAAGAATTGTGTACTTAAATAGAAACAAAAATATAAAAAAACGAATGCAAACGGTACGAAAAAGTAAATAAGAGTGTTTTAAGCATTAAGCAAAATAATATAACATGAATAATGAAGTCAAATTCACAGCAACTAAAAGACAACAACGACCGACAACAGTATTAGCAGTAATGCAGCCGTATATTAGATTATTCGTGCAATGCAAGCGAGCGAGACGAAGACACAGTGAGTGAGTGAGTGAGTGAGTGAGAGAGAGGTAGGGCTTACCCTTGAGGAGGAAGAGGATAGAGCCGCACTCGCTTGTGGAGGAGACCCTAAGTCATTGCTTCCCATCGTACCCCAAAGTTTCGGGCTATCGCTCGCACCTAAATGATACGGTATCAACAAATGTACTTCTTTCGGAAACACTCAAGTCATTATCCTATGTCAATTAAATATGTCCACTCATGCGATTTTATCCGTACCGTTTGCCCGAAAACACCAGTTTTTAGTCATAATCACCATATTAATAGAAAAACTTTTAAACAATTATATCGGACAATCATTTATTTAATCCTTTTAATGTAATGTTAAATCGACTGATTATGAAAACAATTTTTATTTAATGGATAACATATACCAATAAAAGACCTCAGTTTATGTACAACGAATGAGTGAACCAATAATTATTATTACTACGATCATTTATGTATTCAAAACACTTTGCATTCTATATTACAACATTTCAAATACATGTATGCATGTATAATTAAAACAATATATAAACGATCGGTTTCAAAAGGGAAAAATACACCACCAAAACAGACATAAACTTGCAACAAAATCACTTACCAGTCGGAGGCATTTCAAAAGTGAGTCCTAAAGCTTCGAAATCTTCTGCAGATACTTGTGGCTGTCCCGGTAACTGTGGCGTTACTTGCTGTTGTGTTGCGCTGCCGGACGATGTCGATCGACCCTGCTGTTGCTGTTGTTGTGGCACGGACGCAGTGCGAGCTCCAACCACCGCACGCAACTCCTGCCTTACGTATTCTGAGTTTATAGCGTTTGATCCACCTTCAGTCAATTAAACAATATATAAGTATTAAAGTCTCCTGGTGTCGCATATCAGCAGATAAAATAATCACAAACTGAACTCATTAGTTTCTGGGAATAGCCCACGTCTTCTTACAAGAAAACAATCTAGTGAATAACGTCTAGATTTTATTAAATGTTAATAAAATAGAAAACTAGATTTATTTTATCTGCTAATATAATAAAATGTTAAAGAATACGTGTAACATTGAAAACAAAGATACATGGTGTTTGTAATGCCGTGTTTAGACTGAAAAAACAAAACAGCAACATCGTGTCTTTTTGACAAAAGTGCAATAAACTCTATGTTTTGTTTTCTTTGGTCTAAACACGGCATAACACAGACATATATCAATGTTTATTGAATTGCATGATAACATTAGAACACAAATAATGCATCAGTGATATTTAAGAGTTTCTTGCCTATGATATATTTAATTTGAATAATTATGCTACGCTATATTAACAAGAAAAGTATGAAAGTAGAAAAAAACAATTATACTAATTGTAACAAACAAGACAAAACTCTAAAAAAATATCGCTCATGCTGAAGTTGATTACATTGTTTTAATTTGGTATTTTAAATATATTATTTAAATATGATTATCGTAACCCAAGATATTTTCAAAATTTACTAAAATCAGATTCTTGGTAAAAGAAAATTTTTAAATTTCTATTCTTTTTTTCTTTCTTTAATCAGTGAAAGTACTTGAAGTATCAGGTAAATTTTGCTAATATTAAATGTGCTTGGAAGTACTTCACTTGTAAAAAACAAGTAATATGAAAAAGTACTTGAAATATCAAGTACTTTAAGCTATTTTTAAATCTTAAGTATTTCAAGTACTTGTTAAAATCAAGTATTACATTCAAAAAGTAGCAATTTCTTTTTGTTTATTAAAAAATATATGAAAAGTTACGTTATGAAAAATATGAATAAATAAATCTATTTCGTCTGTTGTTTACTCACAATAAGTTAAAATACCATGCTTTCGAGCTTCATTAACCCTTTGTAGTTGTTCAAAACATCATGAAAATACAAACAAATATCTGTAATAATATACAATTTAATCAAAATACAAACGTAGTTTATATGTTAAGTACAAGACTAACAAAGGGTTAATATATTACATTCAGAATTGACATGTAAACAATGTAATCAACAATAAACAGATAAAGATGTATTGAAGCGAACATATAAGTGCGAACCACATAAAACTACATATATTTTAAACTTCCTAAGTGCATTAGCGCTAAATGGTGCACCCCAATAACCTGTGCAATGATATGGAATACAATTAATAAATCGATCTTCAAAGTATTTCTGATTTCTTTCAATTTGTAACTTGCTGAAAAATTTTACACTTACAAAATTTACATTAATAACACCAACCACATAATTTTTGTATGTTATATATTTAAATACAAAATACCTAAGTAATGATTGATAAAAAGTTTTTCTCAAGAAAATAATGTAGAACTAAAATTACATAGAAAATCTGAAACCCTAAGATTTATTTAAAAATACCAATAAAGGAGTATTTACAACAAACACTTGTATTAGAAACAATAAGAATTAGCCACGTTTACACATAATTAGAACATATAGATCCATTGACAAATAAAGCATTTGTAAGTAATAATTTCCTGTATTATGTCAGTAAACACAAAATGAAGTAGTGGTAACACTGATGATAGAAGATGATTGTCTACGTGCTATGTATGGCGGTGCTGCTTGTGGCACATGAAGATGATAGGACGAGGAGCGTAGGTTAGGGAGAATACTGCGGACCCAACATATCACATTAGCACATCATGATCGTGAGGGTGTGTGTGTGTGTAAACGTGTGGGTGTGTGAGAGAGCGTGTGTGTCAGGGGTGGACTTGGTCAAGACTTACCACCCGGGGGTGGGGGAGGCGCTCTGCCTCGGTCGGCCCCGTTGTACACTAATTGTAACCCTGTCTGATCGTAACAGTACTGTGGGGGCTGCATTGTGTCGTACCCATGTTGTGGCGGGGAGTACGGGGACGGTGGGACAGGGGGAGCGTGGTAGTGCCTTGGGGAGCCTAGGCCACCTGTAACCAGATGTACCGTCAAATCTATCATAAAACAATGACTCGGCCCAACGCATTATCCATATAAAATAATATGACCGAAAATAAAATCGTTTTACGTTAAATATATATAGAGAAATCTACACCTGCAAATAGAAATTACGTAACAACAAATTAAAATATCTATTAACTAATGTTGAAAATCTATAATACACAATATTCGACATGCTCGATTCAGACGAGACAGAACTTAGAATACATGCTCTGTAATTGGCAATTATAATTTATGAAAACAGTGCAAATGTTTTACTATTCTGTGATAATATCGTAACGGTAACTCAGCATCACAATAAAATAATAATAAAAGTACATTCATTTAAAAAATATCAATCGTAAAATATACGTCCATTGTAAAATGAACAAGAAAATTCTCAGAGCATCCTAAAAATCCATTGAACACAGAATTCTTCTAATACTAATATATTTTAAACATTTTTTCTAGCACAGAAAATCCACAAATATATTTGCTTAGTTATAAATACACTTATATGTTCAGAAAATATCTATGTTTATTATTTAGATTTTATTATTTTTTATAAATGCTCCTTATTCGTTAATATAATTAAACTATAGAATGTATTTACAGTACCATAACTAAATAACAATATTCGAATATCATCATCACACCAATGTGGAATTTCTCTGGTAAAAAAAACCCAGAGTCAAACTACAAAGTAATCATAACAATAATACCTGGCAGGTGAGTAGTAGCCGAAGGGGCACTAATCGTTCTTTGGAGTCTATGCTGCAGCTGCTGTTGGTATGACGTAGTGTATGGAGGTGTGGGAGACCTGGCGTTTGGCGGCCCACCGCCGCTGTTACTCGTGTAACCATCCGAGCTCTGGTACGGTGACTGTCGCGATACAGGCGATGCCGAGCTAGGACTGCCGACCATATTCACCGAACCGCTGCGCTGCCCACTTCCCGGTCTCTGTACATTGGTGTACGGTCGGTTTTGATATCCAGCACCCTATATACGTATTCAAATATTACTGTTTGCTTCTTATTCGTTTACAAAATACATGAAACCTTTGTTTAACATACCGTTAATTGAGCATTTAACATTGGATTCTGTTGCTGTGATAAACCAAGCCTGGTTTGCTGAGTTTGTTGTGATGGAGACTGTGCTGTACCCCATGCCCCTTGTTGCGGGCTAGTTGCAGACGAGGGCTGGTACATGCTGACAGGAGGTCTGGGGTTGGCCGAGTGTGGTGACAGACGTGACCCGCCTTGATATTGGCTTCCTGTCTGTTGTGACGTATACGTAGGTGAAAAAGGAGCCTGTGCCTAAAGCAAATATGTATTATTTAAATATTAAAGCAAATGTACTGTGGAATAAATAATATGATAGCCAAGATCACTTATGTCAAGATAAAAATTAGTTAATGTTATTGATAAATCATTTCATATTCATTTTAAAAAAAAATAGTGAGTCTGCTGTGAAAAAAGTGTTTATAATCATACCTGAGGTTGCTGCTGAAGCCGTTGTTGGTTCATATTATACACAGGTGAGTCTGGAACACTTGAAGATCTTTGTAGCGATACATTCGGTGCAACAGTAGTGTTCATTAAACTGTTTATATTTGTAAGAGGTGAGTTTAATTCTGCTGCAGTCGCATTAGACGGAATCAATAACTGCTGTTGCTGTTGTTGTTGTAACAGTCTGAAATAAATTATACAATTATTGTTAGTAAGTTTTACAACAAAGGTAATAAAATAATCATAGTTTTTAAAATTAAAGTAGACAAATATTAAATAGAGAAATAAGTACCTATAAGTTTAGAAAATAAAAGTAACAAACCTTCGTTTTTGTTCCTGCTGTTGAAATAGCTTTGTTCTTTGTTGTTGCTGAAGAAGGAGTTGTTGCTGTTGGGTTAAGTTACTGCCCGCTACAGCATACTGCGGGTTGTTGCGGACTCCGGTAAACCGAGCTCGCTGTTGCTGCTGCTGAGAGTAACCCGGGGGCGGAGGAAAATTTGACGATGAATTTATTGAATACGCAGGCGGAGTTCCAGAATTCATCGACATGTTTGGTGATGGCGGGCTCTTCACAGCGCTCTCGCATTGCATCAGAGATTTCTAAAAAAAATGTTTATATACAATGAAAACAAACAGAAATTATTGTTCGTAATCGTAACATACCTGAATTGCATTGATTGCTGCCATCTTTTCATTTAACTGAGGTATATTATTATTTTGAGGTGCTTCTAAGGCATCTAAAATATTCATGATGGTTGATGAATCTGTCACGTAAGCATCGGGAACAATGTCTATGACTTGATCTAATAAATCGCTCAGAATAGGGTCGTTCTGCGTATCCCCCCACATGTCACCTATATTGGGCACGGGTCCAGAGAAACCCTGCTCGTTTCGTATACTCGTAGGAACTCTGCTATTCATGTCAGCGGCCGAGACGTTGTTGTTGTTGTTTATATTCTGACCGAGGGAATTGTTCACGCCGCTGTTCATCATGATTTGATTCAGGTACATTGAGTTGACCGGTCGACCCGGAGCCCTGCCTCTGGTCGAAGTCGTGGCGGTCGTCGTCGTCGACGTGTTGTAAACATCTTTGTTGAACACGAAGCCCATCTTGCGAGCGTCTCCCACCCGAGGCAATTCTTGAGGTGTGGCCGATATCACTCTCGCCGGTAACGTCGGTATCGGTGTCGACGACGGTTGTTTGGCAAGCAGGGAAGCCAACATTTTGTTTTTCTCCCATAGTTTACTGTTACCGGTCGAACTGACTTGGTCCGAAGCCGAACGTTTGTTTTGGTGATCGGCTTCGTCCCCTGCGGTTGCTTCGTCGCTCGAACGCTTTCGTCCGGGCGGGGAAGGGGAATTGGTGAACCCGAGATTTCTTAACAATAAATCGTCTTGTGATGAAGAATCTAACACAGCCGGTTTTCTGTCTTCCTCTGGACCTTTCATGAGCCGCTGTAGAAGTTCGCTCGGTTTTGCTAAACCTGCCCGAGTTTCTACATCATCATCATCAGATTTATCATTTAATAACTGCAAACAAACATAATAATTATTATAATATGATATAAGTTTCATTATATTCTTCAAACACTTACACTAAGCAACATGTTGTTTCCAGTAGAGGTTTTTGGTTGATCCTGATTTAACAGCTGAGATGATCCAGATGCTACAAGATTTCCTATAAGGCCTCTTAAACTAATTTTGGAATCTTCCTTTGATTCATCATCATCATCTTGATTCAAAAGCCCTTTCAGAATTCGATTTTTATTTCTTCCATCATCCTCAGCACTTCCTGAAGGATTACAGTTGGTAGCCATATCCGATACTCTTTTAGTATTATTGTTTGTCAAGAGATTCCTGAGTCTGCCTGAGTCATTCATCGACTCATCCATATTTTCTTTGCTACTAGAATCTTCTAGCTTGATCAATGTATCGTTGAGAGGACTGAAGGGGAAATTGGGCGGAAACTGCGAGGAAGGAGTCGCTGGATTACCCGTATTAGCTACCGGACTTGGCTGCGGTTGACTGAAAGACTGCAGAGGGCTAGGCATACAAGGGCTGGCACTCGGTAGGCTCGGTGTGGGTGTAGACACAGGCGTTGCGACCGCACTGTGCCGACTGCCGGGCCTCGAAGTAGACGCGACGTTTGCGTCTCCCCAAGCCAAATCCATGTCCCAAGTCGATGTTGGAAAAAACAGTTCATGATCACTAGAGAACAGGTTATATGAAGGTGTCGGAGTGCCTAGCGAGCCAGATGCCGTCGTGGCAGGTGTTAACACTCTAGGAGACGGCGTGGCGACGCTCGCAGCACCGTTCATTACACTAGTCATCAGTGGTCCGCCCACTGGGGTTGTACTGTTGCTGTTGTTCCCTCCTTCGCCAATGCTCAAGTTTGATGATTCAGTTTCGTCTAAGTCACTGTAATTATAAATAATTATAAATACAATATGATATATTTTCAAACCATTACCATTAATCAAACATTAACATAACTAATGTTAATTTTAACAAGTATTCTTTATTCAAATTAACAAAACTCCACATTTTAATATGGTGTTCTGAGTACTAATGGCATTTGCAACACAATTATCAGTCAACTATTATGATTATTTCCTATTTAAAGAAGATATAATTTTTATCAATCTTTTTCTAAAGATAATAGAACTGTATGACATGAATTTATCATGGAGCTTACTACGAAAATAGATTATATTGTAAATAAGAATATTCATTAAAGGAACAATATTTATAATATAAAAAAATATTAAAATGAAGTTTGAACAATTTACTTCTTATGCAAATTTATTTAAAATATGTAAATATAACATACATATCGATAAGTGTAATAATAATTAGAGATAATAAAACATTCAATGATTATGTAGAAAAAATATATAAATTACAACAAATATTTAACATAATTGTGAAATTTTAGCTAATTAATCATTTAATTAGGAAAGTAGATTGTGACGAAACATTACAGAAATATTAATAATATTTAAAAATATATTATCAAATATTACTGATTTAGGTTTTTGTCAAATGCTAGATTTATGTAAAAATAAAAACTTCATTTTAATACATCAGTGTTCCTCAAACTGTACACTGTAAGATATTAAAAATGTTTAAAGGGAAAAAAATATGTATAATTATTTCAAGTTATGATAAAAACACTAATTAAATTGGTTGTTGGATACTTTTATTTGCTTAGAGGCATTAAAAGAGTTTTTCAAGGGCACCGTGAATTATTTTTTGAATATCTTAATCAAAAATTGATTGAATTTTATCAGGGTATCAACTGTTTTTTGAAAATAAAATTCCCTGACCACTAGAGGTTCGGGGGCAAGAAGTGATTGAGGGGCCCCCAGAATGTGCAAAAAAAATTTGAAGACCTTTTTTTTGCTCGTCAACTTAAATTTATACACTTTTTTCTTATTCACTGACTTCCCAGAATTAATAATAAATTCCTTGACTTTCCAAAAAAATTTAATTAATTCCCTGACTTCAGAATTTAAAAAAAATTCCCTGACTTTCCAGAAAATGGACACCCTATCTATACATACTGTTTTAGGTTCAATAGCACATTATATTTTACAAAAGGGAAATAAAGAAAATCTGAACTCACTATTTATTTTTATGTTTTTCATAATATTTACCACCATTTATATGGGATGTCCACAAATTCAAGTCCTTGAATTCAATTAAAAGGTACAGGGACTCAAATGTACTTTTTTTGTTGTTAAAACTTACATTTAAAAGGCTCTCACCACTAAACTATTATCAATATAAAATATCATACTAACCTAACGCCAATAATAAAATGTGTGGACATGATATATTCGTCAAGCTCACACTTGAAAAATTTAGAAGTGGTCTGTACGCTAACGTGCTGCTTTGAGGGCGCAGTGAGACGCAATCTGAACACAGAAGTCCGCGTTGCCCCGCTGTCAATAGTGTCACGTAGATGTGCCGCTAGACGAGACGCGTCTGCCGGGATGCAAAGCTCGGCGAGCCGTATTCCGACCAGACGCTTGTGGATGTGCGGCGCGTACGTCGAGGACACAGCCGACGTGTCGATGGATTCGATCTTGCCGTCTGTGTCTAGCTTGGTTGAGAACTGGTCAAACGCTCCGGTCGCAGATACGCCTCCGACTGCAACGACAGATGATGTGGCCGTCGCAGCTTTTTCAGCCTGTGGTATGCGACGCGCTATGCACATTAAACATGTCTCTGCAATAAATAATTCACAATTAGTTATGTTTTTGCTGTTGTGACTAGCATAAATTAATTAAACTATTATGTAATTAATTATTCTTAATCATGTTATATCAAATCTTAAATCTATTTATAGAAAACACTAGAACAAGAAAGGAAATATCTAGTCATTTTATACTGATTTGAAATATTTTTTTAGAATTTTTATCTGTACTGAATTTGTCATACATAAATGAGTTTATTTGCATGTACAGTCAAATGCAGAACTGGTCTTCCAGTTTGTATTCATTTTCACTTATCCCAAACTTAGTAGGCTCCTCGCATTTGATTATTATAATATTTAAATAATTTCTCCATGTACCAAACAAACACAGATATTTTGAAACTCATTTGCTAAATAAAGAAGTACTCTTCGTTTATAGTACTCATATATTTGTGCTATTAAATTATTATACATAATCATAGTAAATAAGTATAAGAAACTAGATAACAAAAGCAAAATTTGTAGTACTAAATCATTATTTGAAATGCGACGTATATTTATTGTTTATATTTAAAATATTATAACTATATAAGCTCCGCCCTAGAAAAAGATAACTGATGATGTTTGTCTTTAAATTTGGAATCTGTTGTAAGCGATTCTGGTCTTTAAGGTGAAACACAAGTTCTGCAGGCGATGATACCTTTAGCACCACAAAATATGACAAATAATTATTTAAATTATTTGGAAATGCAATTATATGGATTATGCAATGTTTTAGACATGAATCAGTTTAATTTTTTGATTAAGATGATTAATACTTTAAAAATATACAATAAATGTTTTCACAAAAAAATACTACGATAGTGTATAAAAAAATGATTTTGGTTATTGTGATATTTTGATAATCTTAATTTTTTGTTTTCAAATTTTCTTTTAATTCTGTTTTTTATTTCAAATATTATGTTTTCAATTATTTTTAACTCACTGAAAATGTCTAGGTTGTGGATGTCCTAACTGTCAAATATAACTGGCAGCAAAAAATGTTAAACCAATTATTTTTGGGGTTATAATATTCTTATCTAATTTATGTCTGGTATTATAAAGGAGCTAGCAAAATTTGCTAACTTGCAAGCAATCTCAAATGGGGTATTAATTCTGTGCTAGTATCTATGGATTAGCTATGAAATGTGATACTTCAACTAATTGTAACACAGTTGGTGATTTTGACCGTACAAAATAATTTTCATAATATCACCACTGTTTTAATACTGTTGGTGTTTACTTACAACGCATTGTCAAAGTCTTCAACAAACTCAAAGAGAACTGTCATATAAGTTTGATATCTCATTTGAGAATGCTTGTAAGCTAGCAAATTTGCGAGCTCCTTTGTAATACCGGAACATCAGCCATACATTTAATGTAACTTATGTATATCATATGTAGGGTTGTCAGATTTCTTGTGAGTCAAATCGGCCCCCCCCCCCGAGAAAAATCAACAATATTCAACCATTTTATTTTTAATTTCTATTAAATAATAAAATAAAATTTATAAATTTGAATGCTAATCATTTATTAATTATAATTTTAATAACAACCAATAACTCACCAACTTGTTGAAAATCGCTGAAGTTATAGTGTGTTTATTAGAAAAATTTCAATGAATCGATTATTGACATGGATGGACTAATTGTAAGTCAAAAATGATGTTAACTGTCAAATTTGAATTCAACAATTGAATAAACAAACCATATGCAAAATTTGAAAAACGGGACTTTTGGGCGTCCCGAAAGGTTTGTTCGGGACACCGGGACATGAGACTAAAAAACGGTGACAATCCCGATTAATCGGGACGTCTGACAACCCTAATCATATGAGTTATATAAAAATGTACTAACCAGCGTTCTCGTCGTTTGGCGGATAGAGCACTTCGGCTGAACAGATGTGCATTTGCTCGTATTTATCAATACGTTGTTGGCGCTCGTCGAGCGGGGCGTCCCTGTCGTCCGGAGGCTTAACAAGAAACCGACAAGTGAAAGAACGGTTCTGCGGCGGATCGGCCTCGCTCCACAGAGGCGGTTTGAGTATAGAACTGAAACGGGCCGTGTCACCCAAGTGTATAAAGTTGAAGAGCTCCTGATGCACTACTTCGTCGTAAGTGTACTTGATGTACTTTTCTATATTACTGGAGCACTGCTCGATGCGGCCGTCGCGTGACACAATCAGCAGAAATCCTTCCAAGGCTTCGAGTAGCAGGGGTGCCAGATCACCGCTGGTCAAGATGTCTGCCGGCCGGGAGGACGATACTTCGCCCTGTTGCACGGCAGCCGCTACTGACGCGGAGATGGCAGGTGTGCGGGATCGCTCCTGTTCTCTAATGCGCTTTATTTGGTTTACAGTCTCGTGCAAGATCGCGCACTTGTCCGGCTTCACCGACAGAGAGCTCATGTCCGCGAAGCTGGCAGAGATCAACTCGGCCAGCTCCTCTATATAGATGTTCTCCTGCTCGCGCCGTCTCTTCTCATTATTACACTTATTACTGAAACAAACAAAATAAAAACATCAATATTTCAAATTTATTCAAAAATTATTAAATTATATCTCATATAACGAGAATAAAATGATGTTAAAAAACACTGCATTAATTATAAATAAAATCATTATTGATAAAGATGAAGGAAATACTTCTGAGATTGATTTCCAAGTACAATTTCCAATTTCAATTACTGCGAGGGAGGGGCTTAAAATGTGTCTATTTTAGTAGATATCCTTTAACTTTTATAGTTAACTTGTAATATTATATATTTATTTTACCACTTTTTTCAGTATTGGATAAGGAATATATCTATGCAATGGCGTAGCTAGAGGGGGTGACACCCGGAGCGGAAATCGAGAGTGTCACACCCCCCCCCCCCCCCCTCCCGCCAAAAAAGTCAACAGGTTTTATTTTTACACATTAGACAGGTGTCACTCCTGTGATTTTTTAACGACAGAAAAAAAATCCATTTTTTTTTTAAATAAATTGGATGGTTATCACCCCCATTATAGACTTTCAATAATAAAAAAAAAATGTTCACACATTTTACTTCCTGGAAACTTAAAAAAAAACACAAAATAAGGTAAATAGGCTTAATTTTAACATATTACACGGGTGTTACTCCTTTGTGGGTGACACCCGGGGCGGTACGCTCCCCTTTAGCGACGCCACTGTATCTATGTATCCCACCTTGAGCAATAAACAATCAATAATTGTAAGAACCAATAATCTCTCTTTATAAAATTCCTAGCTACACCTATGAGTATATACGTAGATATAAGTAACACCATATACAAGATTTAATGACATTACCTTTATATTAATATCACTATTCATCATCTGAAAAACATTTTCTATCAACACATACACATTTTAATGTGTTGGGTACTTTGCTATATTTATTTACGTGTTATATTTCCTGTTGTTACAAAAATTAATGTTTATATTATCAGCACCACCCTAGTAAAACTATGCACTGTTACAATAATATATACATTGTTAGTAGTTACCATAAACGACAGTTTTAAAATTAAAACTAGCAACAGTTCTACCTTGGTGATGTATTTAAATTATGAAGAAAAAATATGCAATACCTGAAATTGATTAATTATTTTTGAATGTAGAAAACTTTAAATCATCTGATTTCAAAATATATCTGATCCCAAAGTCACAAAATTCAAATTTTATTTTTCTAATCTGAAATCCATATTTTATAATGAAAGCAATAAATTTAATTTTACTTTGCGATATAAAGTACTGGCACCAGTTATGGCCGCTATAAGAGTAAGGTTTACTGTTTTTGTCGGGCTTCTTTTTGTAATTATCATGAACTCTTGATACTAATGAAATAAATACCTCTTTATTTAATCAATGTAATTACCAAAGTGCGCAAATATAGTTTATTTTTTAAATTATAAATTTCTATTTTGTTCGTGTTTTTTCTCCAGTAATGGATAAAATAAAATCGGTAATGAGCACAATTGATGGACACTTGCTAATGATTACAAAATGATAAATACTACGACACAAAAGATATAAAAGACAGAATCGTCAAATTTGAAACAATGTAAAGCCGCGTTTACACTATGTAGCAAAACCTGCTATATAACAAATGTTATATAACTTTTGCTATAAGTACGAAAACGGAAAAATGTCAAATGTTACATGTAGCAGTTTTTGGTGCTACATATAGCAAAATCTGCTACATATAGCAAGATTTATGTTTTCCATCCAGAGTAGGTAAAGATCAAAGAAAAATAAGCTACATGTAACTTTTGCTATATGTAGCAAGTATTACAAGTAGTTTTGGTTCTCTAGCATCTGCTACATGTAGCAGTTTCTATCATTCGAGTTCAAGCGGTGATATTTATATGTCTTATGTGTCTATGTCTACAACGGTTTTTTCATTTTTAATAAAGCTTTCATAATGGAAAAGTCATGCAAAGTCATTTGCATTTAAGTCTTTCAGCAAATCACTTCCACTGTATTTTTCTCTAGCTAATAATAACGGCCGAACCCAAAACCTACGTTTCCTTCTATGACATGCCAAAAATATCGTAATAGCTGCCGCTAGCATTAAGTCTTTCCTCCTCGACATCTTCAATCAGACTGGATGTTATATAACTTTTGCTACATGTAACACAGTATCATTTGAGTACAATTTGAAAAATATAGCAAATGTTTTATAACATTTGCTATATGTAGCACTGCTACATATAGCAAATGTTATATAGCAGATTTTACTACATAGTGTAAATGCGGCTTAAAGCAGTTGCTATAATAATATAAGTAATAAATAAATTATATTAATAATTAGTTTAAATGTCCACAATTTTGACACCTATTGGCCGATTTTCATCAAATCACGCTGTAAGACAGTTAAATGTATATACATAGATTAATATTCAGAAATGGTTGTAATCAAATATCAACACATATTTCTATTTCAGTACATTTAATTAAAAATTTGTCATTACTGGGGTCCTTGCAAAGACTGGTGCCACTACGTTATCAGTTTTTAATCACTGGCCTAGCCTAACCCCTTCCACATTTATCGTTACGTTACCACCATAAGAAGAACGGAAAGTTGGCGCCTATGCTTCTAGTATTTTTCAATTATTATTTCATTTTAAACATGATAATTTATGAAGACAATATATATTATGTGGAAGTTAATTATAAATTTGTTCCGCATTTGTTCGCCAATTATAATGGTACATAATTCTATAAATTTTTCACACCGAATGTTATCATGCTGTAGATCTTCAAATTATTATTTTTTTAGATGTCTATATTAATAATCGTTATTAATCTATAGTAGTAAACCATTCAACTAATAACTAATAAACGAATCAAATAAGATACTATATTAAAAATAATACTTACAACTATTAAAAAAAATTTACGAATAGTGGTGTACACTGTATACCAATCACCTATGCTTTTAGAACGGCGATTTTAACTTAGCACGCATACGATAAATTATTAATAAATACTATACAGCTGTCGATCTTGGCTTTTGAGTGTAAGTCGCGTCGATTTGGTCGTGTTATCGGCCAACGTTTCGTCACATATTGCAGTGGACATCTTCAGAGCTCTTCTAAAAGTGCAATTTTTAGAAGAGCAATGTGTGACGAAACGTTGGCCGATAATACGACCAAATCGACGCAGTTTACACCCAAAAATCAAGATCCATATCAAGATCACCGCAGAAGCCTCAAGACTTGTATACTGTCATTTAAATTTGATACCATGCAGAAAGCCAATTCTTTATAATACTGGGCATAAAAAAGCTACCAATATTATAAAAGTCTAAATTTACCTTCCTTGAGTCTTTAAAAAACATAACGTATTTTAATTTAAAAAAAAAAAAAATTCGGGGAGGGGGGGGGGGGGGGTAAATACATAAATAAATAGTTATTTTGAACTGATATGTTCTCAAAACATACGTTTTTTAGAACACTGAATATTTCGTGGGGGGAGGGGGTCGTCCTCGAAATCCCCTTCCGTTACTAAACAATTGAACCAATGCTAATTCGTATATGAAACTGTTACCAAAATTTATGGCGACCATCTTTTCTTAAATGTCACAATCGTCATTTCCATGCATATTATCCCAGAGGCGGCAGTAAAAATTTATAATATGCAAATATGCTTTAAATTACAATTGAATTTAGACGTATTTATTTTAAAATCTGAATGATACGCCAATGACTCGTGGAGCGTTATGGTAATGTGTTATTTGTCCTTTATCTTCCCTTGTCTAAGAGAAAACTAAATATTTTTTGGATTTGAATATAAATTTGTCTGCGTTAGGATTCTTTATTCAAGTATGCATGTTAATTTATTAATAACTAATAATATTAAATATTAAAAAAAATATAAAAACCAAGAAAACTGATTCGTTTTCATAAAATATTAATTTATATCGCTTTCCACGAAAAAATAAAAAGAGTAAGTAAAACGAATTAGTACATTGATATTTTTAATGAAAGTTAATAGCAGTGAAAATAACAAACAAAATATTAATTAATTAAAAGCAAAGTGACTTCACAAAGAAATGCTAATTTGGGTAAATAAATTTCAGGTAAGCTGTAACCTTCATTTAAAACAATTATACGATTGGGAAAATTTAGCAAAAATTACCTCACAGAATGTTTTATTTGTAAAATTTATAATTAATTATATTTTATGTCGCTTATAATAATAATTAGATAATACAATCTCTTATTTTTTTTCTTTTTATACACATTACATACAATGTATACTGCGGAGATATATACATGCATTTTATATAGGATAATACAAAAAACAAGTGCGAGTCGAGCCTCGCGTATAAGTGTCTCGTACCGTATAGTTTTTCAATTTATTCGATTATGTAATTATGTTAATTTGACTTGCACTTGTAAACACTGGCAATGACATGACTATATAACACATATTATCGAAAAAGGTGGCAGCACAATGTATTTTATATTTATTATTACATTATAATTTTGAATTATTTTTGAAAAAAATGTATGATCCATTTTTTCAGAGTTACTGTCAGGAGAAAAATGTATTAAACGAGTTTGAATCTTAGATGCTAGTCTAGTCCGTATATGAAACTGTTATCAAAATTATACGGCGCTCATATTTTCTTAAATGTCAATTTCGTCATTTCCATGCATATTATCCCAGAAGTGTCAGTTGAAAATTTATAATATATAAATATGCTTTAAATTACAATTGAATTTATTATGTCACTGAAACATTTTTAAAGACAATATAAAACATTTATTATTAATTAATTTATAATTCAAAACAGTTGATATTTATTTTAAAATCTAAATGATACGCCAATGACTCGTGGAGCGATATGGTAACAACGCTAGGTAATGAGTTATTTGTCCTTTATCTTTCCTTGTCTAAGGTTTGAATAATAACAAATCGTATCATTTGATACCCCACATTTTTGGTAACCCATTTCCCCAAAAACTAAAAATAAATAATTCTACTGCACTTTCAATAGCAGCGTCGAATTATATTTTTTCGTGAAATCTCTTAGTATTGAAATTTTTTTGACTAAATCGCCTCCTTTTGGGCTCAAGAATATGTGTGTAAGTTTTCCGGATTTTTTTTTGACGAAATCCGGAAAACTTACACACACATATTCTTTAGCTCAAAAGGAAGCGTGACAAAAATTCACTACTAATAGATTTCACGAAACAGCCTTTTTTCAGATAAATCGACGCCACTACAAGTAATATACTTTTTAATAATAAATCTAATTGATAGTAATTATTATAATATGTTCTTTGGTACTTACATTTGGGCCTGTGGCTTAGTGTCGGATTTCTTGCGCTTCTTGGAGACGCCGGCGGCAACAGCGCTCATCTTGACCCACACATGGTCCTGGAGTTCACACGGACTAAGCCTGCAACACAAAAAATACACCATTAATACCTATTTCTACAAATGCATTAATTATAATCCCAGGGGTCGAAACAATTTCAGTGTTCAAAAATACTGATTTTACTGACACAGAAATCTAAAAATACTGACTTTTACTGACTACAGGGGTCGAAACGAGTTCAGTGTTCAAAAATACTGATTTTACTGACACAGAAATCTAAAAATATTGACTTTTACTGACTATCTGAACCGAGTTAAAAAATGTAGGTGTTATGTATTAAAAAAATAATTTTATAATTATTGGCCTCCATAATAAAAAAAAACAAATATTACAGTTAATTTTTCTTACAGAACTTAGCATAGCCAGTGCTAGGGTGAGATTATGTTGTACATATATATGTTCAAGTATACATACGTTACAATTATGTCATAAAATATCTTCTAAAAGTTGGTAATAAACAATACAAATAAGTAAACAAAATATAACATTATTTATCATTTGAATATATTTTTCACGGTAATTGTGTCGTTTTGAAGTCAAATAGTGAGTTTTTTTCACGATAAATAGGGCTCTGATGTGAAAACTTTGAGTGCTAAACCCAAAAAACTGACAAAACTGACCATTTTCCCAAAAAACTGACTTTAACTGACCGGGTTACAAAAAACTGACTTTTACTGATTTTACTAACCAGTTTTGACCCCTGTAATCCATTTATATATCTTAATCATCTTGGTAATTATGACATCAAAGTTACATTTAAAAATGAATGAATTAAAATTAATCTATCAAGTTTTTCATATCAAGACTTTAGTAATACAGTGGAACCTTGTTAGTACGTTTTTAAAGGGACTGAGGGTAAAACACGTACTAACGAAATATTTTAACAATGGGTTCTTGAATGTCGAGATCTAAAAATAAAAACGTTCTAAAGAAGTTCCACTGTACTTACATAATAACTCCGTCACCACTTCGGCCTTGAAAATCTATTACATGTTAGCTGCGTCAAAACGCAGCGCCGTTTCGACGCAGCTAACATGCCACTTGTATTGAATCACATATAATAGATTTGCAAGGTCGAAACGGTGACGGAGACCGTTTCAGCAAAGTGCCAAGGCTTTAAATGCAATGAAATTAAATACGAATTGTATTCTTTTGATTGTCAATTGTTCGAGATTCGACCGATACCTATAGGGTGAATGATTTCATTGTTTATGGATCGACCCATAGAATTGACCTTTTTTGCTATCATACGCCACTATCAGTGCCCTTTTTTGGTTAACCCCCCCCCCCCAACCTTAATTTCGCCATTCTCTATTACCCAAACTATACTACGTTTAATTTGGATAATTTTTTTAAACAACATAAATTATAAATAATATAAATGATTAATTACTTTTTTAACTATAACTTTTTATTTCTTAAAATTATAAATTTCATATCACGTAGGTACTAATATCTTTTACTGGAAAATGATTAATGTACTTATTTAACATTGTAAGCATGATTCTGCCAATTTTTAACGACAATATCAGGAAAGTGCCATATTTTCTTATAAATAAATTATTTTAACGAACATACACTGAGATTGGTAAATTTGTAAAACATTGATAAAGTATCCAGAAATATGAAATGGCAATTTTTACATGGGGTATTTCTATACTGAATATCTATATCAATTTTCACGTTTGCAACATTTACTTTAACACTATAAAAAAAACGTTGTATTTAATGTTCCAGAACACAATTTTGCTAATGAAAATGATACGATGTTATATAGAAATATAGATAACTATTTTTTATACATATTGAAAACTGTTATACCGAAAAACGGGTAGCACATACATTTTAGATAAATAATATTATCTACATTTTTTTGATTAAAATGTTTTTTTTATAAACCGTTTAATTTAAAAATTTGATATCTTGAAAAAAAATGAATAAAACATAAATTATATATAGATAATAATATTCTCTACAACTGTTATTTAAAATATTTTTTCTACTACGCAGTTTTAAAAATATTTCAAAAATTGTTAAAAATAAACATCCGTATCCGGTTAAGTGATGTTCTTTAAAAATAGGAAGTGCACATTGCATATCTGTAGATATTATAATAGCTTCAATAATTGTAAGGTACTGGCACCAGTCTTGGATATGACACCAATAATGGTTATTTTTTAATTAAATGTACTGAATGAGAAATACTTATTTGTTGATATTTGATTATTACCATTTCTGAATATTAATTAACTGTCTTACAGCGTGATTTGATGACAATCGGCCAATAGGTGTCAAAATGGTGGACATTTAAACTAATTATTACTATAATTAATTAATTAATTATTATATAATCCTAGCAACTGCTTTACATTGTTAAATTGTTTCAAATTTATATATTTTGTATCGTAGTACTTATCATTTTGTAATTAATTACTGGTTTTACTTTATCCATTACTGCAGAAAAAACTTAAACAAAATAAAAGGCTATAATTTAAAAAACAAACTATTGATTAAATAAAGAGTTACTTGTTTTATTAGTAACATGAGTTCATGAGAATTACAAAAAAGAAGCCCATCAATTACAAAAACAGTAAACCTTGCTCTTATAGCGGCCATAACTGGTGCCAGTACCTTGTTGTTAAACTGTGGGCTGTAGAGCGTTCACAGACAGACCGACAGACACACACACGTCATTAAACGGAACTCTCAAAAAAAGAAACATAAAAAACTGTTTAAATCAAATGACATATTATAAACTCTAAAGAAATGATTACAAAAATGTAAATAAATTTTACAAAAGTTGGAGGAAATATGGGTATTTCGTCATTTTTCCTATGAATATTTCGTGTTAACTTTACTACTTCATGTCTAACCAACAAGTCGATTCTGCTCCTGACATCTAGTGTTCAAACGATGAAACAAGAAAGCCCCAGTCGTATAACTTTTACGGAAACAATTAAAGGTTTTAGCCCAAGAACATTTGCTATTAATCCGGATTTTCACAACTAATTAATTCAAGTATACTTAAAATCAGTGAATCTCAATTTTTTTATATTACAGAGTTAATATCTATAGTAATTTTTGTGGTAAAATATAAGAGCTTCTAATCTCAAATTATTAATCGATTTAATCAATAACTCTTTTAATTGTTGATTCTTAAAGAATGTAGAATTTAACTAAAAAACATGGGGAAATAAATGTTACGTCAGATATATGCAAATATTTGTTATTTTGTTCATATTACAACAAATTCGGATAATAAGTTTTTGTACATTTAAAATTGTTAGTTATAAATTTTGTCCTTGTATTTCGGACATAAACACGTTATTTTTAAAGTTAAATCTTTAGTAATTAAAAATCATCAAATACAACAATTGTAAAATAATTCAAAGCATTCTAGGACCGTAACTAGAAGTTCGGGGCCCACGGGACAACGAGTAACCGAGGGCCCCCCAGTATATGCAAAATATAAAAATTGAATTGTTTCAAATTTCACGATTATTTCTTTTATATATTTTATGTCGTAGTACTTATCATTAGTAAGTGTTCATCACTGCGTGTTTATTACTGGTTTTATCTAACCATTACTGGAGAAAAAACACAAACAAAATAAAAGGCTATAATTTAAAAAACAAACTATATTTGCGAATTTTAGTAATTAAATTGACTAAATAATTGTTCTACTAGTAACATGAGTTGATGAGAATTATAAAAAATAATCCCGTCAGTAAACCTTGCTCTTACAGCGGCCATAACTGGTGCCAGTAAGTTCGCTCTAAGAAACACAATCCAACAATTACCGTTTGTCAGAATTTTCATCCTCGTTTTCATTATTACTAACGTGTTCCTCTCCACCGGCTGCATTATTATTATTATTATTATTATTATTGCAAACAGATATCGAGCTGTTGTTACTATTCTCATCGACAACAGTTCTGGCTTGCGACTCTGGAGGAATCACAACGTCAGCGGTTATAAAATTTTGTAGGTCACTTGCGGCGGCGATCGTGTCAATGTTATCACAGAAAACCACACTGCTCTGAGTGTTTTGTATTTGCTCGAACATATCACAAACTGTATCACTTCACATACAAATAACACACACACACATATACATTTGTACTATTTTATAATATAGAAGACTAGATTAATCACAAAACCCGAATATTCGCGTAATCGGCAGCCGTGTGTTGCTGGCCGTGTTGTTACTACTGCTGATGGCATAGGTAGGTAGATAGGTAAGTGAGCCTCACTGCCGTGAACAGTTAGTCGGGGGTACGGCACGAACGCGGGGGGGACAGACAAAGAGCGCAACACTCGCGTTACGTGCGGGTCCGCCGTGCGCTACGCAGTGAGTGACGCGTCAGAATCGCGTTCAAGGTGGAATTAACTCACACTATCGTGTGCGTCATACACAATTTAGAACACTCTACAAGTCTTTTATCGGTAAATACGGAGAGTCTGGGGGTCCTCTGTCAAAAACTCTGAAAATCACGTGTTGATTTGTTAGAATAGAGTAGAGTATGCCAGTGGCGTAGCGAGGGGGGGGGGGGGGGGCAAGGGGGTCTATCATGCCCCGGGCGCCACTTATAGAGGGGCGCTAAATGGCTCATAACCTTTTTAAGCCGCATAGCATAAACTCAATTTATAAAGAGCTAAAGGCTGGAATATGCAACTGAAGACCTTTTTTTTTTTTAGTCGCGGAAATGTATTTAATAAATAAAGTTAGATAAAATTTAAACTGAAGACCTTTTTTTTAAGTCATGCCAATTTCAATTCAGATTTACTATAAAATTATTATTGTTTTTTATTTTCTTCATTTTGGGGGCGCTAAAAAGATATCGTACCCCCGACGCCAAATATGCTTGCTACGCCACTGGAGTATGCTGTATCTATGTTAATATATTATTTAGTGCATAGACAGAAATTCATAAACCTAACCTAACCCTACCTGAAAACGAAACAATTTATCTGAACTACTCTAACTTAAAATAAATAATTAAATATAACACAGTTTTATAAAATGCGTGATTTATAAAAGTTGGTAACCCTAATCTAGTCACATGTGCGTCAACCCTATTCTGAATAACTGTATACGTGATTTTTCACAAATCTGACAGAGGACCCCCAGACTCTCCGTACTAGCCCTTTTATCTATTATAAAATTATTTCGGCTAATGCGGAGAGTAAGGGTGTACCGAAGTCACAACTGTCAAAAACACGTATGTAGTTATTCAGAATAGGGTTGATGCTTTAATAATATACACTTTAACTGTCCTTGGTTAATTAAGGCAATCTATCGAATTGATTAGTTTTGAGTTGGTTAGTTTTGGTTAGGTTAAAAATGGGGATTCAATTTCAACCACAACAAACTGTTTTAAAATAATAAGCGTGATGCCTAATTTAAAAAAAACTATTTTATAATGATTTTACGTGTCTCCTATTTCTGCAGAAAATAAAGGTTTAATAAAAAAAAATGACTCTTTTAAAACTAATTTTGAATTTGACGTCAAAACGCTCGCAGGTATCATGATGCATTTTTGACGTCAGGCCTGTGTAAACACTCCTTGTCAACAATAATAAATCCTTGTTCCATCGCTAACGTTTCTCGGTTTTAGTTTTGGTAACACAAAACTGAGCAAACTGATAATTTAAAATCACAAAATAATTTATAAATAGTGCAGATATTAATGAAACAAAAATGATGTTTACTTAGGCGTGTATCTATAATTGTATTATTGGTTATATTTTTATTAAACTTGTGCCGGCTTTAAAAGTGAAAAGGTCACGAAATAAATGACACTTCTGGTAGAAGATTGTCACCAAATCTAAACGAGTAGAATCGGATAAACAAAATCAAATAAAAAGAACGACATTTTCATCCCAAGTGGATAATTTCGCAAATCAACTTGTGACATTGTGAGCTCAACTCAAAATCAGTATTTTTTTAGTTGTGATGTGATAGTATAATCAGTAATTGTTAAATAATATAAGGTACTGGCACCAGTTATGACCGCTATAAGAGCAAAGTTTACTGTTTTTGTGATTGACGGGCTTCTTTTTTATAATTCTCATGAACTCATATTACTAATAAAACAAGTAACTCTTTACTAAATCAATTTAATTACCAAAGTCCGCAAATATAGCTTCTTTTAAACTATAGCCATTTATTTTGTTTGTTTTTTCTCCAGTAATGGATAGATTAAAACCAATAATGAGCACGCAGTGATGGACACTTGATTACAAAATGATAAGTACTACGACACAAAAGATATAAAAGAAAGAATCGTTAAATTAGAAACAATGTAAAGCAGTTGCTTGTCCACCATTTTGCCACATATTGGCCGATTGCCATCAAATTACACTGTAAGACGGTTAAATGTATATAGATTAATATTCAGAAATGGTAGTAATCAAATATCAACAAATATGTCTAATTCAGTACATTTAATTAAAATAGTAATACCCATTTCTAGGTTCATATCCCAGTGCCTTATATTAAAATTCGAAATTTATCACCCCAATGCACCCCCCACCCCAAAAAAACCTATAAATTCGCATTAAATTCCATAATCAGATAAATAAAATCACATCGTAACCCTCGATCACATAACGCAGCACTCTTGGCACAACGTACAAACCGCACACGTCATATTATAACTGATATTGCAACCGAGTCCGCAGACAAGGTGAAACAGAAGCACGAAATAACACACGAGTGTATATGTCTGTTGCACTTTAGCACATCGGTTACACCTGTTGCGGTTTGAAAAGCAATGCGAACACCTGAAAACAACTGCTAAATGAAAACGAACATTGCTGAGTCAGGTGTTCTTCTTTCTGCCTCTCTCTGTCCGACACACTAACAACACAATCGTAGCAAATTAGTAAGCAAAACTGTAAGATAATGTACACAATGTTGTCGGATCGTAGAGTTCTGGAAGTCACCTAATTATTTTTAATCAGCCATACGTGGATTTATCCGTTTAAATAAGGGTATATTAAAAATTAATAATAATTCGGTCGAGACATACACGGGTGTATGCCATTAGATTTCATACGTGGACTGTAGGGTGTTCAGATTTTAGTTTTTGTAAACCCTGACATGAAAATGAAGACTCCTTTTTTTATTATATAATTTATTACACTAATCTGTAATTTTGTGCCTCCTGCTCTATTTTTTACGACCTTTTTTTTTTTTAGTCGTCATCATTTTTTGCAAAACCCGGAGAAATTGCACCGAAACCCTGAAACTCCGGGTCAAAACCTGACACCTGGTCACCCTAACTGTTTGTAGCCACAGGTGTATTGTTGACTACTACTAATTTAGATCTACATTTCGACACCCCACATGCCTAGATATGAAATAAAAAATACCTTCCTATTATTCCAAAATTTAAAATTATATTGTTGACTTTTATATTTGTCGTTGGTAGTCATACCAAAGCCTTCTTACAATTTTTTTTTCAGATTTTTTCAGCCAGTAGGTACTGTATTATAGAGGGGGGGGGGGGGGGGCAAAATAAAATACTGCTTTTAGTCCCTTACAGGCGCCATTTTTGAATTAGAAAAAAATAGTTTTTTTGGATTTACTTCAAAGCCCCCTGCAGGCACCATTTTTGATTTAGAAAAAAATAAGAAAAAGGGTCAAATTCCGCTAGTTTGGTTATATATTTAACGTGCCACATCCTTTGGTATAAAAAATATTTATTTTTTACCCTAGTAAAAAATTCAAGTTTGTAGCTTACATAGTTTACGACATATTTTGCTTTGAGTGAAAATGACGGACGGACGGACGACAAAGTGAGATTAATAGGGTTTCTTCGGAATCCTAAAAATGAAATTAAGAAATTCGGTTTTCAATAATAATATTTCTAGTTTGCGATCGACTGTTTGACAACCGCTGTACAAAATTAATCTTGAAGAAAAAATTATTTAACATTATTTGATTTATATACTTTATACTCAATTCACAAAAAGTCGAAAATAATTTATTGATACGTTATTTATTTATTTTTTAAATGTCCAAAATCAAATACTGAGTATCTTAATTTAAAACGGTATTTGCTGATTTAAACAAATCTAAATAAAAGCCATATATACATATATATAAAATTCCACGACGAATCAAGAGTTTAAACGTGTTAAATAGAATATTTATAAACAATAATACTTATAAACAGTTTACTCAAACATTTTTGCATGTTGCTGTAAAATTTTAAACAAACATTCAAATTCAATTTCAATATCAATATTTTTCGTGATTTTTTCGAATTTCATCATTTCACTTTTGAATTTTTTTTTCGCTCGGTGTATTCATCATTTCAAACAAATGAAGAACATACGATGTTTATAAAGTGATTCATACTTGATACCTACGTTTTCCTTCTCTAAATAAGGACATGATGAAGTATAATTTAGTTAGTTCTAAGGATTTTTTTATTTTTATTTACGTTTTTGGAATTTAATGAATATAAGAGCGCAGACAACGGATGGCCGGTAGGACGAAAGATTGCCTTGGGGTGATCGAGGCAGGTTACGCTTACGAAGCCCAGGAATCAAGGGTTAACTCCTAGGGTCGTGATTTAGGTTTATTAACTGTACCACGTTATGGATACCTCTGCTTAGACATGCAGTAATTATCTAATATATTTTTCATCACAATATGTGACGACGAAATTCATACTAATAATTAATTTAGTTCTTAAATACGTGGGGGAGTGGCGTAATATTAGCTACGAGAGGGGGGGTATAAACATGTGACGAAATGTGATAAGAGGGGTGGTTGTGCGTGACGTATTTTATAGACTATTACTAGGGGCTGGGTGTTTCGTACTCCAACTCCAATAATTACTACATTGTTTTAAAAAAATATTATTATGTGATTTTTAAATTTTTTACGTACGAAAAGTTTCAATAGTTTTATTAAGTTTGTTATCAATTTTGTAGCTGATTTCATGCGTTAAATGACGAACACACAAACCAAGGATGTTATTAAAATTAAGTTATTCGATTACTTAATCAAAATTCAGATTTATACGAGAAACTTAGTAAAGTATACTGAAATAACAAAATCAATTTATGTAAGTAGGGTTTGGTATAGCACTTGGAAAAAAAAACAAAGAAAATTTAAAAATAACAAACTCACCACGTATTCTATCTAACGATGCATTCGTCATTATTGTAAAATGGAGATACTAGTTTATGAGTTATATTATACAATACATACAATCTTAACTTTATTTCAAAAATAAACTATAAACTATATAGGTTTGCAAAAATCTGTGTCAGCTAAAGGCTGATTTCAACTATACAGAGGAATGGATCATCAAAATATTAAGTGTATGATATTGAATAGGAATTATAGTGTCACCAGACCGTATCGGCGGCACAGACAGACAGCTTTGATACAGCGAATATAATTTAAAATATTAAAACCTATAGCGATGTGAAATTTTTTCTATACTATACATTTTTTATCTGCATGCAAATCGCACTTAAAACTTTAAACGCGTTTTTCTAGAAACCATGTTTTCGAAGTCGGTGATCACTGTAACATAAGAACGGCTTTGCCAATCGGTTTGAAATTTTTCTCACTTATTCTATACATAATTGTCCTCCGGATGGACGAAGGATTTTTTTTGACGATTATTTTTTTTTAGCCGAAAATGCGAGTGGAAT
This sequence comes from Sialis fuliginosa, assembly GCA_961205875.1. Taxonomy (NCBI): domain Eukaryota; kingdom Metazoa; phylum Arthropoda; class Insecta; order Megaloptera; family Sialidae; genus Sialis; species Sialis fuliginosa. The sequence continues at coordinate 41,199,083 of OY540809.1, read as the reverse complement.
TTTAGTCGAATAAAGAACTTTGACTTTCAACATCCGCTATTTTGTGAATATTCAAAAAAATTTCAAATCCCTTCGTCCATCCGGAGCATTATGTCATTAGCTAATGATCCCTTTTGTTTTTTTTTATTTCAGATCTAGTGACGAGCAGCAGTGATCACGGCAAAACACTTTTTTTGGACTCCTCCCAAATTTGCTGTATCCCACTTATTTTTTAATATTTTGCCATAAAAAAATTATAATATTTTCTGTAAATACATATCTTTCATGTGGAAAAACATTTGTTATTAATTATTTTAATGCGTGGCCAAAAAAAATCCTAAAAAACAGCTTTTTTTAGAAATCCCAATTGGGTCTGCCTCCTTAACAGTTACTCATTGCTTTGATCGACCCAAAGCTAAAAAAAAATACAAATTACAAAAACAATGTTAGATACAGTGGCGTAGATAGGGGGGGGGGATTAAGGTGATCAATCACCCCCCATGAGTCTACTTCATGAGAAAACTCATATTTTTAACTGAGAGACAATTTTTTAAACCGTGTATGAACAAAATAGCAAGTAAATAGAAAAAATTGGGGGAACCTAAAGTAAAAAAAAAAAGGTTTTCAGTTATTGCTTAATTTTCAATTAGACAAACCTTTTTTTTTTTTTTTTTTAGTAATAAGAGGTAAAATAAAACTATTTGATAAAAAAGGTCATTCTATTCAAAATAATAATAATAATAATTTTTTTTAATTTTGCATATTTTAGGAGCCCTCGAACTTAATTTTTTATTTATCTCCCCCATCGCAAAAAGCTATTTACGCCACTGGTTAGATAACCACACAATGGCTGTCTAAAGGAACCAGTCGGGTCCAAAGACATTTACATTTTAATAATAATAATAACATCTACTCATTATGCAGATATATAAAACCAACAAAGAGTATATCTAATAACATATCATCAAGTGTAGAAACAAGTCCATTTACTTGCTAGATTAGGAGTCCAAAAAATTAAAATCCTCCCCTAACTACAGTTTAATAGCAATAATAACTTAACAGTTACTAACATCTACTCATTATCCTTAATATATATAAAGCTCAACGTCTCTCTGTCTGTCTGTCTGTCCGTTAGTGCGCTTATCACTCGAGAACCGCTTATCCGATTTACGTGTTTTTTTTTTAATTCATAGGTACGTTCTCTGGCCAGGTTATAGGCTATATTTTGTTACGTTAGGTAACATAACAACTAAGCAGTGACGATAATAGTAAATCAAGTCGGAAAAATTTTTACCATCGCGCGCTGTTTTGCAATACGCTGCCTAAACCGTTCAATATAGAAGAAAATAGTGTATTAAAGAATTGTGTAGAATCAAAAGTTCTACAATAAAGTCCGCGACATCATATATCTAACTTTTATATTTAAGCCACAATGACTGCTTTTATGTTACAAAGAAAACATAAAATATTTGGGTTCTGTTTACATGGACTTATGACCTGCAAAACATTAATACTTATCGAAATAAATGATTTCATCGTTATAAGTACTTAATGTAGATATAATTTGCCCTTTACAGCATCTAATTTGGTCGTATAGTTTAGAAAATATATTAAAATAAATTTATAAAGGTAACATATTAAATGTATGGTGTCGTGCCGCATCGAAGTGATGTACATCAGACTGGATTCGCTTACGCTTGGTAGATATTCGGGTTCCCTCGGCTGATCGTCTGAGTTTATTTTGTTTTCAATAATTAACATTTAAATTTAAACAGAACACAAATTATTTGTACTTTTCTGATTCGTTTTTGTTAGGTAATTTAGGTACTGATAAGTTATTAAAACAATAATAACTAATCGTGTTTGTACTTCATTAATTAAACTATATTTTTCAAAAATCCTAAACAATAATTCCGTAGTCTACGCGAGCGAAGCCGCGTGGGCACTGCTAGTTAGATATATAAAACCAACAAAGAGTATATCTAATAACATATCATCGAGTGTAGACACAAGTGTCAAGTAGTAACAACACCAACTCTAGGCAGCTAACAGTTTTATGCAAACAATCATACTTTTCACTTGTTAACGGGTCTTATATCACTATCATCATCATCATCATAGTCGTACAGCACAATATTACGTTATCAGTATATACATATAGTAACATCGGCTAGAATCCGAGCAAGTATGATCATATGATCGAGAAATACCTTGGGCGGTCAGCGCGCACAATTGTGTGTGTGTGTGTGTGTGTGTGTGTGTGTGTGTGTGTGTGTGTGTGTGTGAGGACGCGAAGGGGGGGAGGGCATGGCCGTCGTCAGCGTGATGGTCGCGATGGTGGTGCTGTATTGAGGTCAGTAGGTCGCCAACGCTGCCGCGGCTATCCGAGGAAGAACTATGTAATGGCGTTTTATGTTATGTATAGAGTAATATTAAAAACGTTCGATTTTAAAATACGTCACATGAGACGAATACGTGGTACCAGTCTTGGATATGACCCCAGTAATGGCAAATTTTTAATTAAATGTACTGAATTAGAAATATTTTATTACTACCATTTCTGAATATTGACCTATATACATTTAATTGTCTTACAAACAAACTATATTTGCGGACTTTGGTAATTAAATAAATTAAATAAAGAGTTACTTGTTTTATTAGTAATATGAATTCATGAGAATTACAAAAAACAAGCCCATTAATCCAAAAACACGAAAACTTGCTCTTATAGCGGCCATAACTGGTGCCTTTATCTTATTAAAGAACACTTCATAAAAGTGTAAAATAAAAACATACATGTCAGTTATATTGATAAAAAATCGAATTTACTGTTCTAACATATGTATTATTTTTAAACTATCTGCCCATGAAAATTACAATCTGAAAACTATTTTTTTAAATCAAAACCAAAATAAAGAACAAAAAAAATGTCTTCAGATTTTTTTTCAATGTTGGTATTAATTTTGAATTTTCTTTATTTCACAAAAAATGGGAACCAAATATCTCTTCTATCCGAGGCCCCCACAGTAAATAATACAAAAATGGAAGGAAATTTTCTTTTCGCAGCTAAAATTCAAACAAGGTATGAAATCATATAGTTATAAAGCTTATGGTGTTCTTGAAATACAACTAAACATATGAATAATAATAATATAACATTTGTAAGCTAGATTTCCATGATGTAATAGACAAGAAGAAAGAGAAAGCGAACGCTTATGCGAGAGCGCGAGCTACACAACAGTAAAATAAAAAGAAATTCGGCGGTATTACGTAACTAGCCGGTAAGCACCAGTCGCCGGGACGAATCAACGCCGTCGTTTCATCGCCGCCGAACATTTTTCTATCGCTATTCACTTATTTGTAAAATTAACTACAAATAGCTCAGGAAATAAAGGAAAAAGTACACGGAAAATGTATGAGGTACTTGCCAAATTTAAACAGTGATTAGAACATGTCCAGATGTATATTTCCTGAAAACTCCCTAGTAAAATTTGCTCAGGAACACCCTCAACCAAGGGCCCAAAGTTTTGTTTTACAAGGATTTTGTAAACACTCTGTTTCTAATGAATGGAATATCAACCCCGTCTTTCACATTTTAAATAGATAATTAAATCTTTTACAACCTTTTTTATTATTACTTTAACAAAAAATAATTTTATACCTTTTCAAACTAAAACTTTTACTTTAAAAATGCAAAATTTTGAGTTCGACAGCCTTTTTGATAGGTATAAAGTTATTTATGACCAAGAATGCGTGGTGACTGATTGTAGTACTTTTAATTGCCTTTTCAAATTAAAAATGGGGTTAATCGGACTTTTAGTTCACTAGATAGTCATTTTACGAAACCATTGCAATATCTAAATACGTTACATCTTTATCTAGAGCAGAGCTTCTTAAAGTGGTGAGCCGCGGCCCTCTACAAGGGGGCGGTGAAGAGCCGCAAATATAACAAATATGTATATATTATCGTTAAATAAATTTAAATATACACTTGCTTAAATAATAATTATGAAACTTTTTTTAAATACTGAAATTTTAAAATGTTTATGTTTTTACAAAGAACTGCATTTTAATTTCAAGCGTTATTTTTATTTAAATCAACCATTCTAAACTGTTGGCGCTAATCCTAAATACTTCCTTTACGGCTAGATAGCACCCCAGTTGTATAGAAGTGAATATGAAACAAAGAAATTTTATTTAACCAACCTGGGTTGCAAAAAAAAATTAGGGGGCCGTGGGTTATCAATTTGATTTGCAGGGGAGCCGTGATATAAAAAAGTTTAAGAAGCACTGATCTAGAGGGCATAACTTCATAATATGTTCAGTTAAAATTTCAAGTTTCTAGCTAATATAGTTCACAAGATATTTTGTTTTGAAAAAAAAGTGACGATGAATTAGTTAAGCGATGCAATGTCCCAGACCCAAACCGCCGCGTGTGCTTGCAAAACCGACACTTTCCAAATCACCTCACACGCAAATACGCACGCATACGCACATGAATGATATGTGCCAACTACTCCCAACCCTGCAAGCCGGTAGAGGGGAACACAAAGCATATTTTTTGTATGAATAAATAATTTTTTGTAATGTTATGTAAATATTACTGCTTTTAAATGATTGCAAATTAAAAACTGTGTTTTCCAACCACATACGTATTTTTGCATATTCATTTTCAAAAGTTCATCATAAAACTATTGTGAGGAATTGTAATTGCTTCCTCGCAATATCGAAGGTACGAGAAGCTTTGTGATCGTTTTAAAATGAGACAAAATTTTTTTTTAATTTTAAATTGATCATTCCGTTTTAGGTCAAGACAAACACTTTTCGTTCGTGTCTGTCTGTCTGTGTGTGTGTCCCCTGAATCCTTGTCACATGAATAAATCATGAACCACTGAACCGATATTAATGAAACTTGGTTGGATGGTTGGGTCTGGCTTGAGGACGGTCCCATTTCAAAATCATTTTCAAGATATCTCAAGAATGATACATGTTACGTGAAAATTTTATAGAATCTTTTTTGTAGAGCATTCAATTTCCTATAATATAAGTCCACAACGTTTGTTGTAAAATATTTACTTACAAAGATTTATCTCGATTAACTTTAAAAAGTCACCATTTGATTTTTTTATAAAACATAATTTTTATAAATGCCATTTTAACATTTGCATAAAAGATTTAGATTGAAATTCTCAAAAAAATTAAAAATATACGAAAAAATAATCAAAAACGTCTTAAGAAAAATTTCAAACTAATATTTTTTAATTTTTTAATTTAAATTGTTCAATAATTAACTACATTGTTTTAAAAAAATATTATTATGTGATTTTTAAATTTTTTACGTACGAAAAGTTTCAATAGTTTTATTAAGTTTGTTATCAATTTTGTAGCTGATTTCATGCGTTAAATGACGAACACACAAACCAAGGATGTTATTAAAATTAAGTTATTCGATTACTTAATCAAAATTCAGATTTATACGAGAAACTTAGTAAAGTATACTGAAATAACAAAATCAATTTATGTAAGTAGGGTTTGGTATAGCACTTGGAAAAAAAAACAAAGAAAATTTAAAAATAACAAACTCACCACGTATTCTATCTAACGATGCATTCGTCATTATTGTAAAATGGAGATACTAGTTTATGAGTTATATTATACAATACATACAATCTTAACTTTATTTCAAAAATAAACTATAAACTATATAGGTTTGCAAAAATCTGTGTCAGCTAAAGGCTGATTTCAACTATACAGAGGAATGGATCATCAAAATATTAAGTGTATGATATTGAATAGGAATTATAGTGTCACCAGACCGTATCGGCGGCACAGACAGACAGCTTTGATACAGCGAATATAATTTAAAATATTAAAACCTATAGCGATGTGAAATTTTTTCTATACTATACATTTTTTATCTGCATGCAAATCGCACTTAAAACTTTAAACGCGTTTTTCTAGAAACCATGTTTTCGAAGTCGGTGATCACTGTAACATAAGAACGGCTTTGCCAATCGGTTTGAAATTTTTCTCACTTATTCTATACATAATTGTCCTCCGGATGGACGAAGGATTTTTTTTGACGATTATTTTTTTTTAGCCGAAAATGCGAGTGGAATTTTAGTCGAATAAAGAACTTTGACTTTCAACATCCGCTATTTTGTGAATATTCAAAAAAATTTCAAATCCCTTCGTCCATCCGGAGCATTATGTCATTAGCTAATGATCCCTTTTGTTTTTTTTTATTTCAGATCTAGTGACGAGCAGCAGTGATCACGGCAAAACACTTTTTTTGGACTCCTCCCAAATTTGCTGTATCCCACTTATTTTTTAATATTTTGCCATAAAAAAATTATAATATTTTCTGTAAATACATATCTTTCATGTGGAAAAACATTTGTTATTAATTATTTTAATGCGTGGCCAAAAAAAATCCTAAAAAACAGCTTTTTTTAGAAATCCCGTGTCTGTCTGTCTGTGTGTGTGTCCCCTGAATCCTTGTCACATGAATAAATCATGAACCACTGAACCGATATTAATGAAACTTGGTTGGATGGTTGGGTCTGGCTTGAGGACGGTCCCATTTCAAAATCATTTTCAAGATATCTCAAGAATGATACATGTTACGTGAAAATTTTATAGAATCTTTTTTGTAGAGCATTCAATTTCCTATAATATAAGTCCACAACGTTTGTTGTAAAATATTTACTTACAAAGATTTATCTCGATTAACTTTAAAAAGTCACCATTTGATTTTTTTATAAAACATAATTTTTATAAATGCCATTTTAACATTTGCATAAAAGATTTAGATTGAAATTCTCAAAAAAATTAAAAATATACGAAAAAATAATCAAAAACGTCTTAAGAAAAATTTCAAACTAATATTTTTTAATTTTTTAATTTAAATTGTTCAATAATTAACTACTTATGATGAATTTTGCACGAGGAAGCACTGTGCACTTACTTGGTAGATGTTTTTTTGTTTACGACAATTAGACTTGATTACATTTTTTAATAGTTTTGAAATAACTAACTAAACATAAATTTATATTTTTTGCAGAATTAATCGATTTTGGCTTTTGAATAGTTATTTTTAAATGAAGAATTCAACCCAATACATATACCATAAAATGTGATAGTAGGAAAAATAAAAATAAGAAAAAACGTGACATTGAAAACAGATGATCTGTCATTTTGATCGGGTTGAAACCAGTTAATAAATTATTTTTAATACATACACGTATTTTCAGATAAATATTTAATTCATGTTTGAAAAATGCTAGTGTTGCTGCTTAAATGTGATTAATTGATGTCCGGCATTGTAAAGAAATTGAATAAAATTTGTCATGTCAAATGCACTTTAAATTTTATATTAGAAAAATAGAAAAGAAAAGCCCTGAAGACGTCCACTGCAATGCGTGATGAAACGTTGGCCGATAACACGACCAAACTGACGCAACTTACACCCAGAAGGCAAGATCCATATCAAGATCACCGCGGAAGCCTCAAGACTTATATGATATTTGTTTTGGAATTTAGGACAGTGGTGCTTGGTTTTACTAAAACACAGTTGATAACTCTGTCCCATCTGTTAAATAGGTTCTGATTGGTCCATTTGGAGGTTTACCAATAACAGAATACTTATGATAAAACTGGGAAAACTGAAATTTTTTATTTGATGCTTAATGTCGGCAGGCATTTGACTAGTCCGACAACTTATTAGTAAAGTTGATATCTGTGCAGGTTAAGTATTTGTGGGTGAGTGGGTTTTGGTTATTCAACAGGGATAAAAGGATAATTGGGATGTTGCTAATGGGCCGATCATAGCAGGTTTACAAATAGGGGGGGTCAGAATTCAAGGGATGTAAAGATCACTGATAATATGAAGTTTAATGTGGGAAAGTAAAATAGAAAAAGTTTATGAAATGGTGTTATCGATCTTTATACCTATATGTACGTTTTAACAAGAAATTATTGCATATTGAGAAGGATTTATTGACTGAGATAACAGCTATTTATCTAAGGCTCTAACTACAGTATATGAACTTATATTACCGTTGTGTAAATAATGTAAAAAGATTTACTTAAAAAAAAACGAAAAAAAAATTTACAGTAACAATATAAGGTACTGACACCAGTTATGGCCGCTATAAGAGCAAGGTTTACTGTTTTTGTGATTGATGGGCTCCTTTTTTGTAATTCTCATCAACTCATGTTACTAATAAAACAACTAACTCTTTATTTAATCAATAGTTTGTTTTTTACATTATAGTCTTTTATTTTGTTTATGTTTTTTCTCCAGTAATGGATAGAGTAAAACCAGTAATGAGCACACAGTGATAGACACTTGCTAATGATTACAAAATGATAAGTACTACGATTGATGCCAGTAGCTTACCTTGTTGTAATTATTTATAAGTACAATATTACATATTAAATAATAAAAAATAGTATCGACGAAAGTAGCGAAAGTAAAATATATATAATTTTATTTGACATTGCAATTGGTACACATATATATTTTCTATTTACATAGGTATTAGAAATACCACTATATTAAAATTTGCAATGTTTATTTAATGGAATTTAAAACTTCATAAGAGTACTCTAATAAAGAGGTGTGTAGTAACATTATATAATTTAAACTTAATTGTTTGGAATTAATAAAGAAACATATTAAAAATCATCCCTTTTATATTTGTAATTTGATCTGTAAGGAACCAACAGAAAGAATGAGGGCTATAATAAAAACAAGTTAAGTTCAATTATTGTTACGTAAAAAATTTTTTCTTTGATATTATTGGGATTGTTTAAAAAATTAGTCAAAAAATTTATTTTATTTTAAAAATTCTTGAGCAATCTCAAAATATTAATATTTTACTATTAAATTTTATTGAATATTATTATAACCAATTATAAAAAACATTAGATTAGAAAGAAAAAACATTGACAAAGTAAATGCACAGTGCTTCCTCCAACCAAGTTTAATTGGTTCAGTGGTTCATGAGTTATGCGTGTGACAAGTTTTCAGGGGACAGACAGACAGACACATACACACACACACGGACGGATGGATGGACAGACAGACAGACACAGAACGAAAAGTGTTTGTCTTGACGTGAAACGGAAAGATCAATTTAAAATTTTGAAATCGGAAAACAATTTTTTTGTCTCATTCTAAAACAGAAGCAATTCTAAAATAATTTTACGTTTTTGAAATTCGTGAGCGACATGTTAAAATTTTCAGGGGCTTCTTTAAACATACAAAACTAAAAAAACACATGAGACCTGCTCCCCTAATGCACAGCTGTATTGAATCACCATAATCACCCAATTTAAAAAAAATCCCCCTTTTTTCGATGGCACCAAAAACAAATTTACAAACCTATCGAAATACAAGAATCGTCGGTAACATAATACAAAAAGCAATACCAATTTTCAAAACAGCTGTATTGAATAACCATAATCAGCCAATTTAAAAAAATCCCCCTTTTTCCGATGGCACCAAAAAGAAATTTGCAAACCTATCGAAATACAAGAATCGTCAGTAGCATAACACAAAAAGCATGACCAATTTTCAAAACAGCTGGATTGAATAACCATAATCACCCAATTTAAAAAAAAACCTCCTTTTTCCGATGGCACCAAAAAGAAATTTGCAAACCTATCGAAATACAAGAATCGTCAGTAGCATAACACAAAAAGCATGACCAATTTTCAAAACAGCTGGATTGAATAACCATAATCACCCAATTTAAAAAAAAAAACCTCCTTTTTCCGAATGCACCATAAAGAAATTTGCAAACTTATCGAAATACAAGAATCGTCGGTAACATAATACAAAAAGCAATACCAATTTTCAAAACAGCTGTATTGAATAACCATAATCAGCCAATTTAAAAAAATCCTCCTTTTTCCGAATGCACCATAAAGAAATTTGCAAACCTATCGAAATACAAGAATCGTCGGTAACATAATACAAAAAGCAATACCAATTTTCAAAACAGCTGTATTGAATAACCATAATCAGCCAATTTAAAAAAAGCCTCCTTTTTCCGATTGCACCATAAAGAAATTTGCAAACCTATCGAAATACAAGAATCGTCGGTAACATAATACAAAAAGCAATACCAATTTTCAAAACAGCTGTATTGAATAACCATAATCAGCCAATTTAAAAAAAGCCCCCTTTTTCCGATGGCACCATAAAGAAATTTGCAAACCTATCGAAATACAAGAATCGTCAGTAGCATAACACAAAAAGCATGACCAATTTTCAAAACTCGTTTGAATCCATATACCCAACAACACAAGGGGAAGTAAACATTATTTGCTCGACATAGGAAAGTAAGTTTTAAGTGAACATACAAGTTCAACATACAACCGTCGACCTCACACCGAGGGCGGCATGTATTGGTGAGTTCGAGCGCATGCGTTCTTGCTACTCTAAATGAAAGTCAGATTCACTGGGAAGGATCGATCGGCGCTCGCAATGCAAGCGCCGTTGCATTTTATTGTCTGCGGGAATTCTCTCATCCTCGTTGTCGCCGATGCATATTCAGCAAGAAATGAATTGCTTAATTTCACTGGCTTTGTTTTTGTCATCGGTTATAACTTATAACATGTAATATCCTCTAACCGGAAACTTTTGTGTACTTTATTATTGAATTTATAGCTTTTATTTTTTATCGATTATGTTTGTTCTGATATACAGGGTAGGATTGCCAGAATATCTCTTTTAAAGAGAACATGTTTGAGTATTGATCTTTCTTTTTATTTTTTAAGGGGGCAGTCCCAATTAGAATTTTGAAAAAATCCATTTTTTTTGCAGAATATTTCAAAAGTATTCTCTGAAAATTTCAGACAAATGTTCTGGAATAGACGAGTTCCAAAATAAATTTTTTATCTGCATCTAAATCGTACTCAAAACTTTAAACGCGCTTTTCTCGAAACCATGTTTTCGAAGTCGGTGATCACTGTAACTTGAGAACGGCTTTGCCGATCGGCTTGAAATTTTTTATATTTATTCTAAACATAATTGTCCTCCGGATGGACGAAGAATTTTTTTTATAGCCGAAAATGCGAGTGAAATTTTAGTTGAATAAAGAACTTTGACTTTTAACATCTACCATTTTGTGAAAATTAAAAATTTTTCAAATCCCTTCGTCCTTTCGGAGCATTATGTCATTAGCTAATGATACCTAATATTATTTTTTACTAGCATAAGTCCTATACGCGCAATGTTTTTATTGATTTTATTTTAAGATATCGTTGCTGACAGGGGGTGAATTATTTCAGGATTTTGAATAGAGCTTCTTATAATCTATTTTTAGTTACTTACAAAATTTGTGTTTATTCGTATTGAATTTTCCCAACTGAGTTGTCAAAGTAAATTTTTGTCAAAATATATATATTTGGATATATTATTTTTAATAAGTATTTTACGGTTTCGGTTTCAAAGAACATATTAGTTTCAATTTCAGATACGGAATTAATATATTTCAGGCTTTAAGTAACCTGCAAAACTATCCCAGAACAGTAATTAGCAATTCGTGCTTAAAGCAGGGCCGTAACTACCACCGGGGCAACGTAAAAATTGAGGTGAGCATTGAGTGATTGAGATTGAAAAAAAGGTAATTAAAATTAGTAAGAAGTGGAAAATTGAAATTAGCAACGAAAAATGTTTATATTTTTCATATACTAGGGGCCCCCCGAGCCTCTAGTTACGGCCCTGGCTTAAAGTTTTAATGATTGATATTTGAATTAGCATTAATCGTAAGTATGTATGTGTATTGCATGACTCATGTCAATCAACGCCTTCAACTATCAATTTCATTTTCACATTTTTCAATTTGAGAATGCAAAAACGTCAACACTACAATGTTTATCACATGTTTATGACAGCCGTTCATCTTCGTTACAGTAACTTTTACAAAGTTTATAAATTAAGTTGTTTATGAAGACAAGCATCAGCTACTGCTGCAATGATGTTTGCTTCAGTGATTGTATAATGGTTTTTTAAAGGTGATTTTAAATGCGCTGGATAAACATTAGGAATAGAAAGTCAAAATAATAATATATAAGTACGTAAAAGCTCAAAAATTACCGTATAACATATCATGAAGTAATTTTATCTGCATATATGAAGGGTTAGTAAAAAATAAGGACAGTGCGATTTATTTGAGTAACTATCAGTTAAATACAAAAAAAATGTATGTACAATTTTTTGAAAATCTTTTTTTTTGCATTATTATCGAAAAATAACGTAAATATCAGTTTACAAAAAAGTATCTGTAAAATTTTTTGAAAATCTTTTTTTTGCATTTTTATCGAAAAATAACGTAATTATCAGTTTACAAAAATGTATCTGTAAAATTTTTTGAAAATCTTTTTTTTGCATTATTATTGAAAAATAACGTAATTATCAGTTTACAAAAAAGTATCTGTAAAATTTTTTGAAAATCTTTTTTTTGCATTATTATCGAAAAATATAGATTTTCATAAACATGTTAAATTTGGATTGCGATATTCAAATTATACCGGCCGTTACAGCTTTTATTAGAAAAAGATTTTAAACGAAGAGTTTTTTCAAGTTATCCGTCTAAAATTTTGCCATTCATGCTATTTCTTTTTTTATTAGAAAATTTAACATTTTTTTAACGAAAAACTATCAAAAAGCCCACTTTGACACTAAATTGCCACCATTTTGTTAATTTTCATCGAGAAAAAAAAAAAAAAAAAAACTCCATAAGACTCTTACAGTTTTTCATACTGACTAATAATCTTTTTGTTTTTTTCCAGGCAATTTTTGGAGTAGGATTCTCCATTGTCAGGCGCTTTTTTTAAGCATCATTTTGCAGTGGTCAAAAAATTAAAGTAAAACATTAGAAAATATTTTAGGTCATTTGAATAAACAAAAAAAAATCGAACTGATTATCGAATTTTATATAAAAAAAATCATGAAAATCAGCAATTTTTATGCCCGTTAAATGATAGAATTTTTAGCACTTTCTTTATTTTATTTCTTCATAACAATATTATTAGAAGTAATGATACTTTTTTCTAATAGCCAATATGTATCTATATTTGGTACTTATCAAATAAATTTAAATAATTTTTATCCAATCTTGAAACGTAGAGATATAAAACATTCTAATTACTAATTAAATTAAAAATGTTACCTAATTTTAATGACTTCATGGAAGTTTTTATCACAGATTATTTTTGATATAACATCAAGAAGTAGCTAGACCACATTCAATTATAATAATTTAATTAATAGTGCACATTTGTTGAAGTGAAACCTGTTAACCCCGATATAATGATTTGCTAGAATATAATATTATCCACGCTTTGTTAGTTTCAACAACGGAATTTATTTGACAGTTAAAACAAATAATTATTATAGCCCATCATATTGTATATCAGATCTCATATTAAAGAACAGTATTAATGTTTGAACATTTGCATCGCTGTAATTACATAAAATATAAATTTAAATTCTAACTGTAGCACTAATAGGCATATTTTAGCAAATGTATAACATATTGTAGATACGATATTGTGTGAAGTAATAAGGCACTGGCACCAGTTATGGCCGCTATAAGAGCAAGGTTTACCATGGGCGTAGCCAGGGTGGGGCAGGGGGGGGGCGCTTGCCCCCCCCTAGCTTGTGGACAAAAAGTAATAAGTAAATCAGTATTATTGTCCAAACAGGGATATTTCTAGACTTCTATGATGTCCATTGAATTTTTGAACGTAAATTTATATTTTGGATCCAGAAAATAAAATATCAAAGTTTTTTAATCACAATCTTTTATTTTTACATGTAAACTAAAATATCAGGGAAAATTAAAAATAAAATAAAAACACCTAAAGGCAAAGGTCGCAGTATTGGCAACAGTGAAAACTGTGTTTTGTGTTAAAATAACTACCCACAAAAGCATGGGCAAGGGGGGACGCTTGCCCCTCCCCCTAGCTCGTGAAGTAAGAGTAACAAATTAATCAGTTCATTGGCTAAATATTGACATTTTTAGATTCGAAAATTTAAATATCATTGTTTTTTTTATTGTAATCTCTTGTTAAAGCGGGTAAACTATTTTTATCTTTTTTATACAAAAAAAAAGTTTTTTTTAAGTATATTATCAATTCAAATTAGATCGATTTTTTACATTAAATAAAAAAAAAACACCAAAATAGCAACGTAGAGTACATTTTTGTAGAGGATTTTGTATTCAAAAAGATATGCACATACATATAAATTTAATTGATTGAAAAAAATGTGGCGAAATTAAAAGAAGAAATGAAAAAAATAATGACTTTTCATTGTTACTTTTTGCGCACCTATCTAGAGATATAATAAATAATGAAAATGTTAATTTTTTCAATACTAGGCAAAACACGCCGATCAATCGGTTTCAAAAAAAAAAATTTGCCCCCCCCTGAACAAAATCCTGGCTACGCCCATGAGGTTTACTGTTACTAATAAAACAAGTAACTCTTTATTTAATTAATTATTAAACCTTTATTTTAAATTTGGTTCTAACATGAAAATGTTACATTTATGACAAATTAAGATTTTAATGACCGTTTTTTTTTTCGGTGTCAACAAAAAAAAGATAATTAAATTAGTAAAAGTGTTAAATTTACAAGTAAGAATAAAAAATCTTCAATTTTTATTTTTGCATATTCTGATGGCTCTCGTTCACTTCTTGCCCCACCTCTAGTTACGGCCCTGCTTATAGGTATTGTATATTAATTCTATGTAATATCAAACATATAGATTTTTCTGAATAAATAACATTGATTCTGAACAATGATGCTTAAATTGTATAATTTTGGCCATTGGTAATAATAAACGAACATTTAAAATACATATACATATTTTACACAAAGGACATTTCAGAAGTTCTACCCAAAAGGCTTCCTATTAATATTATAGAATTTCGATATTATTAATAGGTACCCTTGGAAAATTCGGTAAACAGTTCTTATTGTTATAAACACATTTTGTATTATATCACCCCCAAAGTTTGTTTTATATTATCGCTTATTTGTGGGACGAAGGTAACACAACAAACAATAACTAAGTTAATGAAATATTAAACATTTGACGAGCTTCTTACCTAAATTTATATTTTTGTAAAAAAGACCTTAAATCCAATAATTTGATACTATACTCTATTTCATTTAAGAATGCAGTGGTTGCTGTGGTATTTGACGGTAAAATTCACGATTCGTACCGTCAAAATCCCGGCAACCACTACACTCTTAAATGAAATAGAGTATAATAAAGCTAGTTAATATACGCATAATATACTAGTCCTCAGTACTTCGACCCTTTTGTAAATTTATTACTATACATCTGAAACTTTGTGAGTGGTTTCTTTTTGAATTTTTTTTTTTAAATGGGGCATTTTCGAACGTGCAACTGCGGAATTTTTCGGACGGCGATATGGTTCTCCATACGGATATTTTACCTTATAAAATTTATCAAAACCGTGATTGTTTTTTAGAATTGACGTTACTGTATTAAATACGGTTGTCATGTTACACTCCGTCGAAATGCTTCATATGTATAAGAAAGTATTAAGCGGTACTCGCGGGTTTTTTTGGGAAAATTTATAAAACAAACATATAAATCAATTAATCAAATCAAATACATAAATATTTAAAAAATACTTGTATATTTTGCAATAAGAACTAAACAAGTTTTCAAATAATTAAATTAGCAAATATGACAAACACCGCAAAAGAGGATTACCAATATTACCATACAACCAACAAAAAAAATATTTGATCAGTTGACGACGGTACTTTTTCTCAATGTAAATGTCAATATTAACAAAACTAATGTGTTCGTAGCTTGTTACACTGGCAATAAATAATTAAAGACGTACAAAAGAGCGATTTATCTGAATAAATTCGGTAAATATCTTCCTACACACATTAAAACGTCGGCGCGTTGCAAAAACATAAACAGTATATGTGTTTATACAGTAAGAAAGCATCATATACAGGGTGTCCCAAGACTGTGTCAAAGTTCAATATTTCATTTATTGTAACAAATGGAAGAAAACTTTAAATGCAAAAATTGCCAGGATAGACAATCAGCAAATTTTGAAAATAGTTACATTTATACAGGCTCTCCCATACATGCGTTACAAATCGAAGTTATATATTTTTAAATACAATGTTTATTTTTGTAATTGATAATCTAAAAGTACATATTTATTTTTTTGGATATATAAACTATAACTTTTTAAAGGCTTTTTAAAGGTATATTATATTTAGGTATATAAAATGTGTTAAGAATTGAATAGGCAATTCGAAAATGTGGAAATATATAGGATGTTCCATTTGAAAAAAAAAAAAAATTGTACAAAGAAGACAATTTTGTAAATGTTTGATGTAATATCGCGATAATAGAGCATATACCAAAACTGCTTTTAGCAGAGAACACATTTTTTTGTTGTAATTAGAAAATTACAAGGTGTTGAAAATATAAAAATGGTCATAATTTCTAAACCGCTCAGTATAATCCCACACTATCACGATTAACTATTAACGATAAATATTAAATATGTACCAAGGTATATAAAGTTTTCAAAATCACAGAACGTATTGCCAACTTAAGAATAGTAAAAATTACACTTCTCGAATAAACAAAATTGTCTATGATAGATTTTTCATGATTTTGCAATGTCGAATTTGTACTTCTTTGATTGTATATGTTATTAAAATATCAAAAAATACGAAGACAAGAATAAATAAAGGATTTCTTGTAATTGATATTCTATTATACATTTATAACATTTGAATACATCTTCGTGGTGACGTCAATTCCCGCGCCAACGCTGATTGGTCAAGCATCTATAACATACATAACTTGGTGAGAGTCCCTCTCAACTTCGAATAAACGCGACTTCCACGATTCAAAACGATTCAGAAGGCTTAGAATAAACGAGTCCCGACTTTGTTGGGACACCCTGTATGTGTGTGTGTGTATGTATGGGTGTAAGTGTATGCGGCGATATTTAAACTATGAGGTATTTTTTGTAATGACATGTCAAACTGATGTTGCCTGGTGGGCAGAATGTGGCAATATGCATTTGTGTGGTCCCTGGAAAGATCGTAGTATGTACTTTAGTCCAGTCTTTGCCAATTGGTGTTCTGTGAAATTATAGGGTAGGTAGCATAAAAGTCTTGAATTAAAAATTATTTGTGGAAAAATAAAAGTGGATGTTTTTATTTCGAAAAACGTATAAAGTGGACAAATAATTTCCGATGGTAATTTATTCTATGATACAAAGCCCAGTTTTGTAAGCTGAAATCAATAATGCTGTTATTTTAGTAAAGTAACTTGGTTTCTGAGAATATCGGAAGTGGAAGCTCTATTTGCATCATTTTAATATTTAATTGTCAAAATATTAAATTACTATGCGGTAATATACATATGAGCCGTTTATTTTGAAAGTAGCTTAACTCCATTTGTGGTAAAAAACACATATTATTCATTTAATAATTGGGGTTATTTTAATAGTAATTATAAATTTAACTCTCTTAGAAACACTTAATCTATGTGGCACATTGATATCTTGCACGTATATTTTTAATTTAAACTCCTTAATATCTCAGTTAAAACATAAATGGAGTTAGACCACTTTCAAAATAAACGGCTCATATAATAATATGTCCCGACTGATTCATCATCGCCGATTCCAAACCCCTCGACCTAGAAACGTGAAATTTCAGAGATGTCTTTCTTTTATAACGTAAGCAACCACTAACAAAGGATTTTTCGAAATTCAACTTCTACGGGGATAAAAGGAGGTGTAAACGTTTTTTGTTTTTTTTGGTCGGGTTTACTTGAAACTTAAAATAAATTCTCTACAATACAAATAATCAAACATGTATTTAAGCATTTCCCAAAATTCAACCCCTGTTTTTGGGTTATCAATCTACGTCCGTATACCAAATTTCATCTTAATCGGTATAAAATATATATCAGGGCTTCGAACCGGAACTGAACCGAAAACCGGAAAAACCGTTATTTTTTGCCGGAACGAAGACCGGAATAGAACCGAAATAAAAATATCGGTTTTTACGGTTCAGTACATGTTAAAATACGCGCGTTAATATGATCTTATTTCCCACTTCAATTGTCGTTCTGGCTATCATACAAGTACCATAAAATATTCTAAATTATGGTAGAATTTTTTTTTTAATACAAATAATTTTTTTTTTAATTAATCACTCGGAGCTGAACCGAAAACCGAAAAAACCGTTATTTTTTGCGGAACGAAAACCGTAACCGAACCGAAATATATTTTTTTACTCGAACCGGAACGAAAACCGAAACGAAAAAAATAACGGTTTGAAGCCCTGATATATATAAACAGACAGACAGACGGACGGACCGAGTTGTTTGTTTTCTACGGAACCAGGGTGTCCACTGTTTTTAAAATAAAATTCCCTGATCACTGATTCAAAATTCCCTAACCACTCGCTCGGGGGTAAGAAGTGATTAAGAGGTCCACAGAATGTGCAAAAAAGACCTTTTTTTTGCTCGTCAACTGAAATTTATACACTTTTTTCTTCTTCACTGGCTTCCCTGATATAATAAATTCCCTGACTTTCCAAAAAAATTTAATAAATTCCCTGACTTTTTAGAAAGTGGACACCCTGGGAACCCTATAACATGATCTTGAAAAGAAACACTCATGAAAAATATCATTTAGAGTATTTTAGATTAAAATCCTAAAAAAAATTCATAACAAACGCTACTGTCACATCGGAAACATACAACAATCCACTGCGAAACAAAAAACAGGAGCCAAAAAACCGAGTGAAAATTCAGTTCAAAGCTCCACATCACACAACGCATGCGCAGTATATATCTCACTGTGTGTGTGTGTGTGTATTGATCGGCAACCGCCCGCCAGTCATAGCGCCGTTGCCGGCTGACGACGCGCGTGTTGTATATAGTAGCGTCGCGGCGACGGCGGCGGCGGCGGCTGCTGCTGTATCAAACCGTGAGGCAGGTTAGGCGACCGCGGTCAAGGTCACTACGACTGCACAACACTCACACATACACCTGCACCGCGCGCATACAGCCGGCGCCGCTCTGCCAGTGAGAGTGTGGCAGTATCAGGTCAGACACACGATTAATATTTACGCCACCCCCGATCTTCCTGTGTAAACTCGGAGTCAATAACCACAGCTGCCCTGTTACAATGCGCTCTCCACATCACATCTGACGCTGCTGATGTACAACTTTATGTCATTACTAACATTGTTTTCTCTTTCCGTGCTTGCAGTTTTATTATTTCTTGTTACAAATATTCCAATACCGCTCTAAAATCCTAATATCTGCATATTTAATCAGGGTGTCCACTGGTTTTTGGAAATAAAATTCCTTGACCACAGATTCCCTGACTCGGGGAATCCCGGAGCAAGAATGTGCAGAAATAATATTTGAAGACCTTTTTTTTTTGGTCATAACTTGAAAATTGTACACTTGTTACTTACTTTCAATTCAATGAACTTTTTTTTCCTTGTCTTTCTAAAAAAAAATAATAAATTCCCTGACTTTCCAGAAAGTGGACACTCTGTTAATATAATTTTGAATAATGAGATTTGTTTTTGACTATTTAAAAAATAGTATCGCCTATGGTCGACGGCAACATACACACATGATTTTTTTTGTGTACATCTATGACACAGTATCTTACCTAAGGGTCATTCCATATAAAATCATCAAGGTGCTGAAGTTGCACCATTTTTAATTTTGATGAAAGTTTAATCAGTTGTTATTATACTTATTAGATAGCAGAAACTGTACTTAGAAAAATTTTAATGACCATAGTTCGGGGGTGGTGACCGTTTTACCCTCTTAAGGTATGAAGATTTCGTCGATTTTCAACGTTTTTTCAACTCGCTATAGCACGCGTTCTAATAAAGCAATTACAACGAGCTTAATGTCATTTGAAAGACTAAAGAATCTAGTTTCAATTGATCTAGCACAATTTAAAGTTTAAATTATTTTTTTTGTAGATAGAGGCTTTTCAAATTTATTAATAAAATTGTCATTTTTTCTATTTTTCGAAATTTATTGTGGCTCTAAGGTTAAACTGAGAAAGCTCTAATTATGTGTAAGTTATGTTCATTTATAGTACTCAGTACCCACAAAAAATCAGCTTGATTGATGCACATCTTTTATTAAAAAAATTTAGTTAAATATCGCAAAAATCACGAAAACACCAAAATCAGCTGTTTTCGAAGCAAAAAAAAGTTATGTGGGGGACGAGATAAAATTCTGAATTTTTTTTTACAAATGCTCTAAATAGTTATCTTTGAAGGCCTTATAGATTCGTTTTGTTATTTTCATTTTTATAGCAACCAGAATTTTTTTTTAAATTTAAAAAAATACGAAAACTTCAAAAACGGTTATTTTTAAACATAATACAAAAATATGTTGGGCACGAGATAGAATTCTG
This sequence comes from Sialis fuliginosa, assembly GCA_961205875.1. Lineage (NCBI taxonomy): Eukaryota > Metazoa > Arthropoda > Insecta > Megaloptera > Sialidae > Sialis > Sialis fuliginosa. Next base: position 41,178,603 of record OY540809.1, on the reverse strand, counting down.
AATTTTTTTTTACAAATGCTCTAAATAGTTATCTTTGAAGGCCTTAATGATTCGTTTTGTTATTTTCATTTTTATAGCAACCAGAATTATTTTTTTTATTTAAAAAAAATACGAAAACTTCAAAAACGGTCATTTTTAAACATAATACAAAAATATGCTGGGCACGAGATAGAATTCTGAATTTTTTTTTACAAATGCTCTAAATAGTTATCTTTGAAGGCCTTAATGATTCGTTTTGTTATTTTCATTTTTATAGCAACCAGAATTTTTTTTTAAATTGAAAAAAATACGAAAACTTCAAAAACGGTTATTTTTAAACATAATACAAAAATATGTTGGGCACGAGATAGAATTCTGAATTTTTTTTTACAAATGCTCTAAATAGTTATCTTTGATGGCCTTATAGATTCGTTTTGTTATTTTCATTTTTATAGCAACCAGAATTTTTTATTTAAATTTAAAAAAATACGAAAACTTCAAAAACAGCTATTTTTTAAACAATACAAAAATATGTTGGGCACGAGATAGAATTCTGAATTTTTTTTTATAATTGCTTTAAGTAATTAACTTTAAAGGCCAATTGGCTTTTTCTTGTTATTTTCATTTTTCTAGTCACCAGATTTTTTTTAAATCATGTATTTTCGAAAATAAACAAAAAAAAATTATGTGTTATATTATTATTATTATTATTATTATTATATTTATGATGTTAAAGCATACAAATAAATTAATTGTTAAATTGATTTTGAAGTATACTTATTATTCTTCTGTGAAAGGTTTAATATTATATGTTTTTATAAATATCTCTTTTCATTATGAATATTGTCGTGATGTCCAAAAAATTAATTATTTACTATATCAGGGATGAAATATTTGAACCCTGTATTTGATAAATCAACCAAGTTTGTGCTGTTTTGAATGAATCTCCTGTTGTAATTAAAAAACTACCTTTACCTATCAAAGAGAAAAAATGAAATTGATCAAAAAGTTGAAAAAATATCAAACTTAATCCGAAATAGTAAATACTATTATTAAGTGTAAGATTTGTTAATTTAGATTCTCTTCAGTATTGATTAGTACAATATCTGAGTTTTTACACTTTTAAGGATTTAAAAAAAGTCTGGTGACTAAAAAAATGAAAATAACAAGAAAAAGCCAATTGGCCTTTAAAGTTAATTACTTAAAGCAATTATTAAAAAAATTCAGAATTCTATCTCGTGCCCAACATATTTTTGTATTGTTTAAAAAATAGCTGTTTTTGAAGTTTTCGTATTTTTTTAAATTTAAAAAAAAATTCTGGTTGCTATAAAAATGAAAATAACAAAACGAATCATTATGGCCTTCAAAGATAACTATTTAGAGCATTTGTAAAAAAAAATTCAGAATTCTATCTCGTGCCCAACATATTTTTGTATTATGTTTAAAAATGACCGTTTTTGAAGTTTTCGTATTTTTTTAAATAAAAAAAATAATTCTGGTTGCTATAAAAATGAAAATAACAAAACGAATCTATAAGGCCTTCAAAGATAACTATTTAGAGCATTTGTAAAAAAAAATTCAGAATTCTATCTCGTGCCCAACATATTTTTGTATTATGTTTAAAAATGACCGTTTTTGAAGTTTTCGTATTTTTTTAAATAAAAAAAATAATTCTGGTTGCTATAAAAATGAAAATAACAAAACGAATCTATAAGGCCATCAAAGATAACTATTTAGAGCATTTGTAAAAAAAAATTCAGAATTCTATCTCGTGCCCAACATATTTTTGTATTATGTTTAAAAATAACCGTTTTTGAAGTTTTCGTATTTTTTTCAATTTAAAAAAAAATTCTGGTTGCTATAAAAATGAAAATAACAAAACGAATCATTAAGGCCTTCAAAGATAACTATTTAGAGCATTTGTAAAAAAAAATTCAGAATTCTATCTCGTGCCCAACATATTTTTGTATTATGTTTAAAAATAACCGTTTTTGAAGTTTTCGTATTTTTTTAAATTTAAAAAAAAATTCTGGTTGCTATAAAAATGAAAATAACAAAACGAATCTATAAGGCCTTCAAAGATAACTATTTAGAGCATTTGTAAAAAAAAATTCAGAATTTTATCTCGTCCCCCACATAACTTTTTTTTGCTTCGAAAACAGCTGATTTTGGTGTTTTCGTGATTTTTGCGATATTTAACTAAATTTTTTTAATAAAAGATGTGCATCAATCAAGCTGATTTTTTGTGGGTACTGAGTACTATAAATGAACATAACTTACACATAATTAGAGCTTTCTCAGTTTAACCTTAGAGCCACAATAAATTTCGAAAAATAGAAAAAATGACAATTTTATTAATAAATTTGAAAAGCCTCTATCTACAAAAAAAATAATTTAAACTTTAAATTGTGCTAGATCAATTGAAACTAGATTCTTTAGTCTTTCAAATGACATTAAGCTCGTTGTAATTGCTTTATTAGAACGCGTGCTATAGCGAGTTGAAAAAACGTTGAAAATCGACGAAATCTTCATACCTTAAGAGGGTAAAACGGTCACCACCCCCGAACTATGGCCATTAAAATTTTTCTAAGTACAGTTTCTGCTATCTAATAAGTATAATAACAACTGATTAAACTTTCATCAAAATTAAAAATAGTGCAACTTCTATATTTTAATAAATTTGATGATTATAAATGGAATGACTCCTAACCTAACCTATTCTAACATTTCCTTTTTTTGACTTTTGCGAATATTTCTCGGTCGCTATATACAACGTGTTTGTATTTACCGGTAAAAAATATGTTCCTCGCCCGATAACTGACCACTTTAGGCTTTCCTGACTTTTCACCGGGTTCCCAGTATTGTACTAACCAGATTCAACTAATACATATACACAGTATGATTTTTAAATTTTGTTGTGTTTTTCTTTATAATAATGTAAGCCGATCAGAAGTTAATAGGATTACCTGCACTTTTGCAGGTTTTCTAATTTTAACACATTTATTTTTAGATAAGTCTTTTTCTTTTTACATTAACATATTACCCATACCTAACGTGACCGTACAGACATACTGATTTTAAGAAAATCTTTAAAATAAATATAAACAACATTTAACCCAATCGTGCCCAGCGTTATACATATGTTTTCGTTAAGATTATGCGTTTAAAACTCCAGAACGTTGGTAATTGCATTGTTGATGTATTCAGTCCAATACTCGAAAATAAGTATGATTTCAAACCCATTCGAATTAAAATAATCTTACATCAAACGCAAAATCTTAACAAAAGCGCTCTGTTACATAATGTAACGCTGGGCACGATTGGGTTAAGAAAAATAAAAAAAATTAATTACCTACATAATAATATACGCAGGTACACATTTTATAACCATCATTATAAATTCATTTAATATTTATTTTTTCTGCTAACATAATGTTCAATACAACATATTTGCGCATCCATTTATTATAGCAGTTTATTTTAATCTGTGCATTTTCTGAAAATGCGTTTCGGTAATAAACTGGCACGATTTATTTACCGAGCAGTTGTTTCATTAGACGAATATTGCTCAACTTGTAAATATTTGACTAGATACTAGAGCACGTATTTATTTTGTAAAGTGTACGAAGGATCTTCTATAGAATTAGTTAGAATTAATTCTGTATATTGTTCTATTAAATATAAATTAACACGAGATAGATAATACGGCTTTATTTTCAGTAATACCGTCTAGGTCTGTCGAATATTTTAAACATAATAATTTATTCAAGGCAAATTATCTTTATGTAAAAACACAAAAAATTGGCTAACACAAAAAATATTAACCATACAAAGATAGGAGATATTTTGTCCATTTGCTATTTTTTTAACACTAAAATCTACCAATATTTAAAAAAATTCTATTCTATTTAAAAATCAATAAATCGGAATGCCACGATAATGATTATAGATGGGCTTCGAACCGGAACTGAACCGAAAACCGGAAAAAACCGTTATTTTTGACCGGAACAAAAACCGGAACAGAACCGAAATAAAAATATCGGTTTTTACGGTTCAGTACATGTTAAAATACGTGCGTTAACATGATCTTATTTCCCACTTCAGTTTCCGTTCGGACTATAATACAAGTAGGTACCTTAAAATGTTCTAAATTATGGTAGAAAATTTTTTTTAATGCAAATAATTTTTTTTAATTGATCATTCGGAGCTGAACCGAAAACCGAAAAAAATGTTATTTTTTCCGGAACGAAAACCGGAACCGAACCGAAACGAAAAAAATAACGGTTCGAATCCCTGTATAGGACATATACAAAATATGTAAATTGGTATAGAAAGTTATATAAGTAAGGTACTGGCACCAGTTATGGCCGCTGTAAGAGCAAGGTTTACTGTTTTTGTGATTGACGGTTTCTTTTTTGTAAATCTCATGAACTCATGTTACTAATAAAACAAGTAACTCTATTTAACCAATTTAATTACCAAAGTCCGTAAATATATGTATTATTATTGACGTAAATATATGTATAATATGTTTTGGCAACGACTTAAACATTTTCAAGTTGGTAAATACAGCTGTCAAACAATAATAGAATAATCATTATATTTATGCACAAGAAAATTCTCACCAATTTTCATGGATTTGGTAATATTTTGATAGTACACCCATTCCTCCTTATACATATTTTTGTATTTTAAAGTAAGGTACTGGCACCAGTCTTGGATATAATTCCAGTAATGGCTTTTTTAAATTAAATGTACTGAATTAGAAATATTTGTCGATTTTTGATTACTACCATTTCTGAATATAAATCTATATACATTTAACTCTCTTACAGCGTGATTTGATGACAATCGAATAGGTGTCAAAATTGTGGACTAATTATTATTATTTTATCATAGCAACTGCTTTATATTGTTTCAAATTTGACGATTCTTTCTTTTATATATTTTGTGTCGTAGTACTTATCATTTTGTAATCAATAGCAAGTGTCCACCACTGCGTGCTCATTACTGGTTTTAGTTTATCCTTTACCGGAGAAAAAACATAAACTAAATAAAAGAATATTATTTAAATAAACTATATTTGCGGACTTTCGTAATTAAATTGATTAAATAAAGAGTTACTTGTTTTATTAGTAACATGAAGTCATGAGAATTACAAAAAAGAAACCCGTCAATCACAGAAACAGTAAACCATAACCGTTCACGTCTGACCAAAAACCAAGAACTTTGATTGGTTGATTCATGGTACTTCTGGTGGAATGTACCAGAAATTAGAAGAATGTCATTTTTTAAGCGTGTAAGTGAGAAAGAAATAGAAACTAGTGACCAGACTAACCAAAGAACTTTTATGTTCACTTCATGTTGAACGTTTCTGCCAGAACACTAGTTTCTATCTTTTTCTGGTTACTTCTTTCTCACTTCCTTACACGCATAAAAAATGACATTCTTTAAATTTCTGGTACATTCCACCAGAAATTCCATGAATCAACCAATCAAAGCTAGTTGTTCACTGTTTTTGGTCAGGTGTGAACGTGGCCAATGTCGACAGTAGAAAAATAAAGTAGTTACAATAATATTTACAACCATAACCTAAAAAATATAACTGAGCAGTCAAGCTAATAACAATTCTGCATGAAAAAATATGCATATATTTGGGTGATCTTGAAATTAAAAACACTAAAACAAGCCTCATTTGCCGTCTGCAATATAATAAATGATTAATGATGCAGCCGTCTATGTTATTTAGATGTTAATTAGAAAATATTTCATAATAAATACATATTGTTGTAGAATCATAATTACACTATTACGTAACGAAACTAACATATAAGAACTTTATTGTTATTACCTATATTATTCACATTTGTTTATAGCACATGTAAATATATAAATAATTATTTGTTTCTTCATACAACAACTGATTAAATCGCTTTTAGGGGTATTTTACTTCATTAGGTTTTTAAGTGTAATAAAGCTGACTTTTTAATTAGACATATACAGGTGATGTTAAGGCAAATTTATTATTTTATACTCTTTAATAGCCAAGATTAAATCATACGATTTATAGCTATTGAATTTAATATTGATTTTTTAATAAGATAATAATTAAAATAATCAAAGTTAAACGCCATTTTTTAATGACTTTAATTTTAAAGAAATAATTGAATTTATTTAAAATAAAGTAAGGTACTGGCACCAGTTATGGCCGCTATAAGAGCAGGTATACTGTTTTTGTGATGGGATTTTTTTTGTAATTCTCATTAAATTCTTTATTTAATCATATTAATTACCAAAGTCAACAAATATAGTTTGTTTTTTAAATTATAGCCTTTTATTTAGTTTATGCTTTTTCTCCAGTAATGAGCACGCAGTAATGGACACTTGCTAACGATTACAAAATGATAAGAACTACGACACAAAATATATAAAAGAAAGAATCGTCAAATTTGAAACAATGTAAAGCAGTTGCTAAAACATAATAATTAATAAATAAATTATACTAATAATTAGTTTAAATGTCCATCATTTTGACGCCTATTGGCCGATTGGCATCAAATCACGCTGTAAGACAGTTAAATGTATATAGATTAATATTCAGAAATGGTAGTAATCAAATAATTCTAAGTCAGTACATTTAATTAAAAAATAGCCATTACTGGGATCATAATATCCAAAACTTTATTATTTCTCGTTTTCCATCAGATATGTTTGTTACAATATATATAGTTAAATGTATATAGATTAATATTCAGTAATGGTAGTAATCAAATATCAACAAATATTTCTAATTCAGTACATTTAATTTAAAAAATAGCCATTACTGGGGTAATATCCAAGACTGGTGCCAGTACCTTAATTACATACAATTTATATTTGTTAATTACAACAAAATTCAAACAAAACGATAAAAAACATCATTTTTATGAAACAAATAAACCTGACAATGATGTTCGTAAGTAAAATTAATTAAAATCAAATAATTAGTTAAAATGAATTCATTTTTAATAAGGCAGGTGCTTCTTATCGCAAAAATCACAAATTATAGGAAAGACAGGAAAAGCATTGTAAATACATTCGTAACATGATTAAAGGAGAAGAAATGCAAGTTAAAGTGAGACAAACAAAGATAGAACGCACATGGCATAAACATGAATATTGCAATTATGAAAAACGCGACTCTGTCAAGCACACACAAGAAAGAGACGTACTGTATTGAAGTATTGTATGTGAGACAGACGACGATATATATCCACTTTAATAATAAAAATTACATATACTGGATGTTATATTAACAGGTGCTGATTCAGGAATTTTTTATAAGTAGATTTTTATGACGTAGTGTTCTAGTTACCTATTTCTTTGCGCAATTAGGGGGGAATCTCGAGAGCACGAATGCAATTAAATATGTCATCTTTAAAAACGAGTTTTAACACTTCATCCTTCAACCCCAAAATACAATAACATAAAAAGTTAAGCTAATTTTCATAGGATTTTGCACATATAGTATAACCGACCTAATTACTCATTAATAATACATAATATGACAACCGGCAACTATGTTTAGATTCGTATAAGGTAAAGGCACCAGTTATGGCCGCTATAAGAGCAAGTTTTCGTTTTTTTTTTTTATTATTGGGCTTGTTTTTTGTAATTCTCATGAACTCATGTTACTTATAAAACAAGTAACTCTTTATTTAATCAATATAGTTTGTTTTTAAAAATATAACCTTTTAATTTGTTCATGTTTTTTCCAGTAATGGCAAAGGTAAAACCAGTAATGAGCACCCAGTGATGGACACTTGCTAATAATTACAAAATGATAAGTACTACGACACAAAAAATATAAAAGAAAGAATCGTCAAATTTGAAATAATGTAGAGCAGTTGCTATGAAAATATAATAATTCATAAATAAATTATACTAATAATTAGTTTAAATGTCCACCATTGGCATCAAATCACTCTGTAAACAGTTAAATGTATATAAATTAATATTTAGAAATGGTAGTAATCAAATATCAACACATATTTCTAATTCAGTACATTTAATTACAAATTTGCCATCACTGGGGTCCTTACCAAGACTGGTGCCACTACTTTAACCGAGATATTAAAGAACTTAAAAAGTCAAGGTGCTAGTCGGTACTTGGGTTCAATTTTTTTTATTTTTCAAAATTGTTTCATTTGGGAGCGAATACCATAGCATTTTTTTCTATTTTTACTTTCTTATACTATGTATATGAAATATACATTAGTATAAGTAAGTATAGTGAAGCCGATTTTTTTCGAACCTCGGATTTTGACGGAATTATCTATTTTGACCTTCCCTGAATCCATTCTGACTATTTTCGCCATGATGTCTGTGTGTCCGTCTGTCGGTCTGTCTGTCTGTCTGTAAGCGCTGTAACTCAAATACGATAAATCGTAGAAGGGTGATATTTTATATTTAAGATTAATTTTTGGCTGGGAAGAAAACGTCCTATTTTTGAAAACGATCCTTCAACCGGATATGGATGTTTACCTACGTCGATTTTTTAATTTTTCGAATTACTCTGAAACAGTGCGAAATAGAGAAAAATGGTCAAGTTAAAAAATGTAGGTAATATCTATATCTATAATTTATGTTCTATTCATTTTTTTTTGTAAAAAAAAAAAACAATTATTATAATTCAAATGGTTCATAACAGAGAAAAAAATGTATGAGGAATAAATTATAGATAATAACATACTCGACATTTTTTATCTAAAACATTTTTTTCTTATTTCAAAAATCCAAAAATTTACAAGAGTAAACATCCGTTTTCAGTTATTACGTTAAAAAAATCACTTGTTATATAAATATAAAATTATTTATTTTGTTCTTTCTTGCTAGTTTGTTAGAAATGTTAAAGAATCACGTATACAATTCACTGTTAGGTTAGGTATAAGAAAGTCCCGTGGTTCCCAAGGCAGATATTTTGTTTAAAATGAATATAAAATGTCATACGTCTGTGATTTATCCAATCAGTTCGACCCTGGACGTCTAATTAAAAATAACAAAGAATATACTGAAAGTTCGAGTGGTAGACAAAATGCGAAATAGCAATAATAAAATACATACATGAATTCGCCGCACCGCATACAATCATAAGCGGCAGGCAGCGATAAGTTTTAATTGCATCCTGTTGCAACTTATGCACAAGTCATAACCGGTAATTTATTTTAACTCAAAACTGAACAAATGCGGGAGATCGGAACATAGCGAAGCGAATGTAGACGTCACAGATAATTTTGGATCACAACTATTATGGTCGTTCTGCTTTGTTTTAACAGATACACACTGCACTTGTGCAAACTGTCATTACCCATTTTTTTTTTAATTTCTATGTCATTACTGTTCATGTTGCAAAGCAAAATATCATTATTTTCATTTTTACTTTCTTATACCTGTGTATATGAAATATACATAGGTATAAGTAAGTATAGTGAAGCCGATAACCTTCTCTGAATCCATTCTGACTATTTTCGCCATGATGTCTATGCCTCTGTCTGTCTGTAAGCGCTGTAACTCAAATACGATAAATCGTAGAAGGATGAAATTTTATATTTAAGATTAATTTTTGTCTGGTACGAAAATGTCCTATATTTGAAAACGATCTTTCAACCGGATACGGATGTTTACCTACTGAATTTTTCGAATTACTTTGAAACAGTGCGAAATAGAGAAAAATGGTCAAGTTAAAAATTGTAGATAATATCATTATCTATAATTTATGTTCTATTCATTTTTTCGTAGAAACGAATTTTTGAAAAATGGTTCATAACAGAGGAGAAATATCTGCCATGAGTGTCATGGGACTTTCTTATACGTATTACAGAGATTGAACAGTGTGTGTGTTTGCCATAGGTACCATGGGACATTCTTATACGTAATACTGAGAGTAAACAGTGTAGGTGAATCTAAATAATTACATAAAAAAAATTCTTTCTGGCTAAATCATAAATGTTGGAAAAAAATGTATGGGGAATAAATTATAGATAATAACATACTCGACATTTTTTTATCAAAAACATATTTTTCTTATTTCAAAAATAATTCGAATTCAAAAATTTACAAGAGTAAACAACCGTTTTCAGTTACCTATTACGTTTAAAAAAATCACTTGTTATATAATGGAGAGAATAATATTACCTATATTATTCATTTTATTCTATCTTGTTAGTTTGTTAGAAATGTTTTAATAAAATAAGAATCACGTATACTATTCACTTTAAGGATTACGTATAAGAAAGTCCCGTGGTTCCCAAGGCAGATATTTAAATTTATTTTTATTCATTACTTAACTAAAAAATACAAAAATTGATTTTAGTTTCATGATAATTTATTTAATTTAATTAATAACATTGATGTATTAATCATTATATAGATTTTATTAAGCACATACTGCAAAATATTTAACAATTGTAAGTCAGTATATTATTGCATGTTATTTAACAACATAGTAATTATATTTTTACATTTCATTATTATGTATCATCTTAAATGCCAAAAGCAATATTAGACCTTTATATTTTATGAATGCACAATGTACATGTGTTCTTAAATTAGAAAAATTACTGAGGCGTTTCCATTTTTTTTTTTTTTAATATTATGACTCATTCAAATCTGATTGGCTGTAAATAAATTGCAAGCATCTTTGTATACGTATGTATATGTACAGTCAAATGCAGAACTGGTCGTCCAGTTTGTATTCATTTTCGCTTATCATAAACTTAGTAGGCTACTCCCATTTGATTATTATAATATTTAAATAATGTCTCCATGTACCAAACAAAGACAGAATAAAGAACTGCTAGATAAAGAACTAATCTTCGTTTATAATAGGTACTCATATATATTTGTGCAATTAAATTATTATACATAATCATAGTAAATAAGTATAAGAAATTAGATAACAAAAGCAAAATTTGTAATAATAAATCATTATTTGAAATGGACGTATATTTATTGTTTATATTTAAAATGTTATAACTATATAAGCTCCACCATAGAAAAAAATAAACGATGATGTTTGTTTTTAAATTTGAAATCTGTTGCAAGCGATTCTGACCTTTAGGGTGGCAGACGAGTTCTGCAGGCGACTGTATGTATAAAATATAACATATTTATTTATGTATATAAGATGTAAATCAAGCAGGCTGATGTTAAAGGAATGTAATATACAAAAATTAAAATTGTAATTTAGCTCATGAATAAATCAATAATGTGGTGAAATTTTATTATTTTATAGAGGGTACCTATGTTCTAAATTAAATTATGTGCATATCCTCATCAAAGGGTTTTAATTTTCTATTTAGATTTTGAATTATGATGCAGGATATAAAATTAAAACGAAGGTTAATGAAATATACACAAAATAGAAAGTCATTAAAAATAAAAAAACTTATTTTAAAATTACCGACATAATTTAAGTTTTTTAGTGGATGAAAAACACATATTAAAACAGTAAAAAGTTGATGTAAAATTATAAATAAAATTTACACAAAAAAGTAAGCTATTAAAAATAAAAAACTTATTTTAAAATTACCGACAAAGTTGTAATTTTTTGATGGATGAAAAACACATTAAAACAATAAAAAGTTGATGTAAAATTATAAATTATAAATGTCATATTGGAAAATGGTAAAAAAACTGTAGAGACATATAACCTGGAGATAAATTGGGGTTTAAGAAATATTGATAGAAAAATTCAGATACAAAAAACTTTTTATAGTTTTATTTATTATACAGTATCAATTGTAGATACAGAATGTACGCTTGTGGGCATTCATATATAAATTGTATAAGAAAAAAAAGCTATTCATTCCCCAAAATAAATAGTCTCGAAATATAGAAATATAATTATATTTCCTAAAAAAAAATTTATGTACATATTTCTTTACTAATCAACTATTAATTCCTCGCAATATCGAAGATACGCTAGATTGACACAAAAAAAATGTTTTCCGATTTCAAAATTTTAAATTGATCTTTTTCCGTTTCACGTCACGACAAACACTTTTCGTTCCGTGTCTGTCTGTCTGTCCGTCCGTGTGTCCGTCTGTCCCTATGAATACTTGTCACACGCATAACTCATGAACCACTGAACCGATATATGTGTAAGGTGGTTGACATCCCAAAATATTTATTTTTTTCAAGATATCTCAAGAACGAAACATGTTACGTGAAAATTGTATAGAATATTTTTTGTAGAGCATTAAATTTCCTATAATATGGGTCTACAACGTTTGTTGTAAAATAGTCCCTTACAATTTGCTTTAAAAAATCGTCATTATTTTTTTAAAATTGATATTTACTTGGACATATTAAATGCCATTTTGATGTTTGCATAAATTTAAATTTAGATTGAAATTGTCAAAAAATTAAAAATATACGAAAAATAATCAAGTGCGTTTTAAGAAAAATTTAGAACTAATATTTTTTAGTAAAATTGTATAAAAATTAAATGGTTAACCAATTCCAGGCAATTTATCTAAACACTATCGGTTTTTATTTAAATTGTTAAATAATTAACTACCTTTGGTGAATTTAACACGAGGAAGCACTGTGCATTTACTTGGCAGATGTTTTTAGTATTGCATAAATAAACAAATGAGTCAAGTGCGAGTAAGGCTTTGTTCAATGAGTGCTCCGTATCGACCAATAGATTGAAATCTTCGTCCCGGCGATGTGTTTTGACACATAGTCGTTTTGTCTACTGAACCATCCATATACAAACTTTTCGTATGATTTTTTAAATATATGCAACACTCACCACACGTACAGAATTTACATAAATAATACAATGTATACACATAATATTATTCAGCCAAAGGGTTAATATTCCGAGAGCCAGACTTATTGTGTGTTCCTTGTACATTCACAATGAAGTGTGACCCAGTTGAGAGAGAACTGAGTAAAGCATACATACATACATACATATATACATCCCGTATGCAAAACCCAATGCGTGTATTGCATCACGAACTGCATACACTGCTGGATATATTACCATAACTATTATAGCAGACGCCACAGGAATTTTCTCCGCGACAACCACAATCTTCGTCTTCATTATTATATAATGGTTCAACGAAATTTTGCAAACAAAAGCGCCCGGTTTCCATGAACCCGTTGGATAACTATATATAGGGTGGGCCATCTGTTTGTTTCTTCCCTTTCTTAAGAAAATATGATCATTGATTTTTCTCTAATTCGCACGAAAAATTCAAAAATCGACCTCAGTAAACATCCGTACCCGTTTTGAAAAATAGGAGAATTTTTCCCATACAAAAATTAATCTTAAATATAAAATTTCATCCTTCTACGATTTGTCGTATTTAAGTTACATACATCATGGCGAAAATAGTCAGAATGGATTCAAGGAAGGTCAAAATGGATAATTACATTAAAATCCAGATTTCGAAAAAATCTGGCATTACTACACATACTTATACTATATGTATATTTGTATATTTCATATATGCATGGGTATAAGAAAGTAAAAGGTTATCAAAATTAATTAAGAACACACAATATTGTGAATTGGGGGCGGCAAATTTGAGGTAGCAACGAAAAAAATGGTCTTTAATTTTTTTATTTATCATAAAGTGAAGGGGAGAGGGGCGGCAAATTTCCAAACTGCTCCGGGAAGTAGAAACTTACAGCGACAGATCAGACATTAAATTCAGGATACCAACTCGTCCAAAAATTAAAAATGAGAGAAAAAAATGTAATCTAACAAAATTTCATGAATTCTGTATATAAGGTACTGGCACCAGTCTTGGATGTGACCCCAGTAATGGCTATTTTTTAATTAAATGTATTGAATTAGAAATATTTGTTAATATTTGATTACTACCATTTCTGAATATTAATCTATATACATTTAACAGTCTTACAGCGTGTTTTGAAGACAATCGGCCAATAGGTGTCAAAATGGTGGACATTTAAACTAATTATTTATTAACAATTATATTATCATATAGTCATCAACATTGTTTCAAATTTGATGATTCTTTCTTTTATATCTTTTGTGTCGTATGTAGTACTTATCATTTTGTAATCATTAGCGTGCTCATTACTGGTTTTACTTTATCCATTACTGGAGAAAAAACGTAAACAAAATAAAGGGCTATAATTTAAAAAAACAAACTATATTTGCGGACTTTGGTAATTAAATTGATTAAATAAAGAGTTAGTTGTTTTATTAGTAACATGAGTTGATGAGAATTAAAAGAAAGAAACCCGTCAATCACAAAAACAGTAAACCTTGCTCTTACAGCGGCCATAACAGATGCCAGTACCTTAGTTATCAATAACTGAAATTACAAAATACAAAAGCACTTCCTGCAATGAATAAATCCAATCACGTCTATGTGCCTATGCAAATACACCTCCACGTCCATCTTTTAAATAATTCATTTTCACTGCTATTATTAGTACACGGTTGCATAACAATTGTTCAAAAATATAAACTTAATTGCATTTACATATACCGATATTAATTTATTAAATAGAGGGTAGTGGCCATGACGAGACAGCTAAAATTAATCTCGTGCATAGTCGTTATGATTTTACATTAATATTTACCGGTTGAAAGTCAAGGTAAAATAAGGATTAATTTTTTACATGAAAGATAATTTAGTTTGAGTCATGTCAATATTTATAATACAGGTTGACGCAAAAGTTACGAAGAATTTTAAATAGTTATTGCCGTTTTCAGCATCACAAAATTGGGTGTTTTCCTTCTGACGTATTAATTAGTATTTAAAATTCAAATTTTGAGGGTGGTTTTCACCCTTTCAATAGCTGTTTAGGAACGTAACAATAATAAATATCCCTACTAGCAATGTTCACTTTTTAGACGAAAAAAGTTACAAAATTTCGAATATTTCCAAAACCCCTAATCCGTATAGCACCAATACCAATAGGTCTGGAGTACTCTCTGAGACAAAAATTTTACCCAAAAATAATTCAAATCGGTGCATTTTTACAGTAGTTATCGTGAACGAAAGAAAATTCTACATCCGCAAAGACGCCATGCGGAAATTAACTTTTCTTTAAGTTTTGAAGTTAGTACATTCAAAATCTGTCATTATTCCGGACACGATTTTTCGATGGTATTAGAATACTTCCATTTCTTTCAGAACATGGAAGTAAAAAATAAAATATCCACGTATCAAAATTGTAAATAAATAAAAACCAATTTGCGTCGCAGTTGAATTTAAATTATTCAAACGCCAAATTATCACAAATACCTACATAAAAAAACCACAACAATATTATGAAGTGCAACTTAACACTAAATTTTAAATAAACGATTTATATTTCTGTATACATGTGACCAAAATATAACTCCAGTCAGAATACGCGCATATGTTCGTGTGACAGAGATAGCAAGCAAATAAATCACATATTTGACTATTTATATCGGTTTCTGGCCGAAACCCTGTGCAAAAATAACTTATCACAAATGACGCTGGTTTTTGAACGGCGTGTGCGAATGCGAGTGTGTGTCTGTGTGTGTGTTTGTGTGTGTGTGTGTGTTTGTGTGTGTTTGTGAGTGTGTGTGTGAGTGCGCGCAGATTGGTGCAGCGCGACGCATCATCTGTGCATGTATATGTGTCTGTCCCCGGACCTTGGTTACAAGGCCAGGCGGTGGGTGAATCAAACGCCAAACAACTGTGACTGATATGGTGGCCGATATGTCGGAAACAGACGTTCATAATAATGTATGTTATTTTGCATATCGTTTCAGGAACTTACTTGCAACTTTTGACTGGTATATTGTAAATGTAAATTGAACAAAACAATTGGTATACAAAAACTATGTATTTTATTCACAAGGGGACCACCAGAGCAGACCCTTGCCGCACCAATTTGCTTTAAAAAAATTAGGATTGTAGTAGTGGCATCGATAAACCTACACACCAGCGCGATAAACTCGTTAAGTTAAACGCGCTGCTTAGATTTTGCCGGTTGCAAGATTTTGAAGGCTGATTATGATAAAAAGGGGTTCTTACTTAGTATACTGCTTACAAATAAATTTTCAGATTTTATGAAGTAGGTGCAACATTTTTACAAAAATAAAGCCGCCCCTGCGCCCAACGCTAACGAAACTAGCTGACTGACGGCAGGCTGTATCTCTATACCACAAATGTGACGTAATATCAAAAAATCAGCCTTTATAAAGTAGTTGCAATTTTTGTCGCTCACCTCTTGGACTATAAACGAACGAGAAAAAAAAAATGAAATTCGATCGCACCGAGGATCGAACCCGGCCATTCACTGTTGTCAGCCCGTAGCGCTAACGATCGAGCCACCGCTAGTGTTGCATTTGACTTCAACTGGATAAATACATATGTTTAAGCGAATTTACAGAGGAATTTCATAATTTTTGTTCTCGTTTGTTTATAAGTTTTCCGTCAAACAGCTTGCTGTGTAGGTTTGTCTATGCCACTATTACAACCCTAATTTTTTTTAAAACAAATTAGTGCGATAAGTGTCTGATGGTCCCCTTGTCAGAGAAAGCATTTGGTTTAAAAAGGGTACTAAAAATATATCGTATTATATGAACCATAATCTAAAAAAATGTATCTTTATTAAACTGCTTGAAGTAAAAGAAACCAAGATAAGATTTAAATAATTATAATTTAATAAAACCGAAGAAATATTTACACTACAAGAAATTATGTAGTACCTCTAATCCAGTTTTCGATGAATAAATGTATTACAGACGGGTTCAATAAATTGTATTGCGTTTAAATTAACCAAGGTCAACTAACACCAAGCTGACACATACAAAATAATCACAAATTCTTATTTTTGAGTGAAAAATTAACTTATAAATTCATACAGTTTTTCTTTTTTTTCGCCTGTTTCAATATTATCCCAAATATTATATTTTTATTGATATTTGTGAGCAATAAAATATTTTTGTTTATTTTGAACGATAACAAAAGTCGTTAATTCAATATTTATTTTGTTTACATCGTTACGATTATAACTTAAAATAAAAATATTGCAATAGGTTAATAAATTTCATTTGGTAATACAAAACACTGCAAATAATCCCGAACAAAATTATTTATTTTTTGTAATTCTCATATTATAATTAAAACAAGAAACTTTATTTAATCAATTTAAGTCCGCAAATATAGTTAAGATTTTTTAAATTATAGTCTTTTATTGTGTTTATATTTTTTCTCCCGTAATGGGTAAAGCAAAACCAATAATGAGCATGCAGTGATGGACCCTTCCTAATGATAAGTAATACGACACAAAAGATATAAAAGAAAGAATCGTCAAATTTGAAAAAATGTAAAGCAGTTGCTATGATAATATAATAATTAATAAATAAATTATACTAATAATTAATTTAACTGTCCACCACTTTGACACCTATTGGCCGATTGTCATCAAATCACGCTGTAAGACAGTTAAATGTATATAGATTAATATTTAGAAATGGTCGTAATCAAATATTTCTAAGTCAGTACATTTAATTAAAAAATAGCCATTACTGAGATCATATCCAAAACCTTATTATTTCTCGTTTTCCATCAGATATGTTTGTTACTATATACTTTAAAAACCGACTGTATTATTTACAAAATCTATTTTAAATAATTGTTGCTCAAATATTCTGTAAATACGATATCGTCAACATGTAATATACATATATACAGTTAAGCATCGAACTCAAGAACACAAAAACCGTACATATTATGTAAATAAATAAAGCTTACATCACGTTTAATATAATAAACCGAATGTATAATCTATGATTCGGCTATTTTCAGTGCCAACTATATAGCGTATTATGTACAAAGTTATGGAAAATTATGGACATCGAGGCATTTTCTATCTGTAGTTTGAAAGTGTTGACGCGATATGTATATATCGAAGAGCTGAAATATTTAAATACCAAGTTGTTATGTCCAACTATTACATTAAAACATTTAATACATCTGCCAAATGATGGCACAGTTACTTCTACAGACATTTTTTGTAAACAAATATTTAATGCTTTTCAAAAAAAGATTCTATACAATTTTCATGTAATATGAGTCGTTCTTGAGAAATTAAAAAAACAATTTTGTGATACCCCTCTCTCTCGGTTTCTATATGAAAGCATGTCGGACCCAACTAACAAACCAAGTTTCATTTACAGGGGTCGAAACAAGTTCAGTGTTCAAAAATACTGATTTTACTGACACAGAAATCTAAAAATACTGACTTGTTTCCCTCACTTTTCATTGAGCATGCGTAAACGGTGAGAAAATAATTATTAAAGTAGTTTCATAGTTATATAAATGGAAATATACGTACAACGTTATTAAACGGACAAAAAAAATAATATGTAATCAAATACCAACATTAATATTCAAATAAAACTCAAATATAGTCACTATATCTTTTTCTGAAGACTGTCAGATAACTTTTCAATTTAACCACCAGAGTGTCACGTGAGTTATGTTAGATCGCTCTGAGAAAAATGTGCGAGAGAGAGAGAAAGCTATTCCCGTTTCATTTCATTAGATCGGTAATGTGATGGAAGGGGTATCCCGTAAGTTCTAATTTCGAGAATTATAGGAGTTCTACTGTATAATAATACCTATTTTAGAAGAAAAACTTTTTTTTAGTAAGAATGAAAAAATATCGTCCAATTTTGTGTAAAATCACATATTACAGTTCAAAAAAGCTTCTATGTAATAAACATAATTTATTAATAACCACAAACAATAGTTCTAATTCATATTCAATGTCTGGCGAGACTACACATTTCAGAAAATACTTGAAAAATAATCAATATGCAAGAACAGATAAGATAACGTGCAATATGCAAGGTCAGGGTGGATATTATTATAATATAATTGAATAATACAATAATAGCATCAACAACAAAATCAATATATGTATTATTTCAAAAGATTTAAACCGTAAATTAAATATGTATTATACCTTCATTTTATTCTTTTAACCTTTACAAGACCGGTGTGGCCACTTTAATGGCCACTAAGATAGTTGGGGGGAGCTCAGTTGGACATGCTGGGCCCACATGAATTAATTGGCCATATCTGTGACATCACTTTTGAACTAAAAAATGCCGGTACTTTAAAGGTAAATTTTTTTTTATTACGTACGTTGCATATTTTTTTGTTAAATGAAATTATTTATCGTATTAAGACCTAATAAAATAGAACAACAGTATCACTTAATACTATTTTAATTACTTATATATACAGGATGATTTACAACTAGTGTAAAAAATGTTTACACTATTAACGAAAATGTAATTTTAAGTAAGTAAAAACTTTATGTGAATCTGTCCAAAAATTCTTCTTGAGGGAGCTACAGCCTTCCGAAAATAAGTGTTTATTTAATATCTAGTGAGCCCATTGTGATACAGTTATAAGAATGGATACAGGGTTTAGTTGTATATATATATAAAAAAAATGTGAACTACCAAAACCAAAAGGTTCTATAATATATAATTATTTTATTAGATTTTTGAATATAAATAATCGTAAAAAAATATTAGCGATATAAAATTTCAAAAAATATATATATGTAATCTAATATTATTCATTTTTTGCGGTAAAGGTGTAAGAGTAAGGTCTCTTCATACCTAATAACAAAAATATTCTAAATATTTAAAACCACATCCTTTAGTTTAGAATAGTAGAACTGAGGTCGTTTATTATCTTTATAAACAAATATATTATCAACATCGTGACAGTTAATAAAATTTTATTTAATGAACATATGGAAAATACCACAAAATGCCTGGTAACCGCGGTTTGACAGAATTAATTTTTTTTAAATCAGTAAATAAAATTATCACCAGTTTTAAAAAAAATCCTCTTCCCATGGTTGTCCACAGGAGGGGGCAAATAACGCAGGTTGATATAATTCCTTTTTTCAATCAGTAAATAAAATGACTGCCAGTTTTCCTAAAATACCCCTTCTCATGGGTGTCCACAAGAGGGGGTAAATAAGGCACCCCCTCCCTTGGAATATAACCTAACCTAAGGCTGTATTAAACAGAATTTTTTTTGTTAATTTTAATTTTTATTTAAGGTTTTCTTATTCTATATTGATATTATTGAAAAAATAAAATGATAAGTAAAAATAAGAAATGCGGAGAATATGAAAATTTTAATTTGTGAAGAACAAATAATGGCAATTTTTACGGTTATTTGAAGTTATCTTCAAGACCCTTGTTTTATTTTATTTTATCCTTTTTATTTTCATTTTATTATTTTTATTTTTATTTATTTTTTACCCTAATCTGCACTTTTGCGCCCCCTGCTCTATTTTTGACGACCTTTTTTTTAGTCGTCATCATTTTCTGCAAAACCCGGAGAAATTGCACCGAAACCCTGAGACTCCGGGTCAAAACCTGAGACCTTGTCACCCTATTGGTGATAGTTTTATATTGTTCTATTGGCTGTACTGTATATTGAAAACCTCATAACGCATATTATGGTATTTTGACTATAAAATACCACGATGTTTCTGTTAATGGTATCGTAAGCAAGAATGTTAAATTTTCCAATATATAATAAAACGATTTTATGAATCACTTATTTTTAGTATGCAATTTTACAACTACGTAAAATGAACAATTAAAATTGAACGTCATCGCTATCTGTGTGACAGCTATCATAAAACTCTGTGGCTACGATATTAGTAAAGGACAGCAACAATCGCCTGCCACGCGTCAGCCGAATGTTTGATATTGGTGTAGGTCGGCGACATCAAAATTACGTCGAATGTGTATAATTTGTGATTAAGTCAAAGTGAATTAGGTTTTTGTTTGTGACGAATACACTGCATGGTTCTTAGTATTCCAGATAATTAATATTTTATAACAATCATTTATAATTTAACCACAATGAATGTTGTCTGTGGTAGTTAATCAGCGTTTTTAATAATAATTAGGGGAAAGTATGGTATATTGGACCACTCGTTAAATTGGACTACCCTTAAGGCCTCTATACACCATCCAATCTGCAAGGCCGATTTGTCAGGAGGTAAAGTGGGGGTACTGCAGATTGAGTCGTGTATTTATAGACAAATCTGCAGTACCCCCACTTTACCTCCTGACAAATCGGCCCTGCAGATTGGGTGGTGTATAGAGGCCTTTATCTCGAAATGTAGTTTTCTGAGTTTTTAAATGGCAACACCGTACGATAGGCACCTAACTGCATTGCATATCGGCCAAATTGTTTTCCTTGGCAAGTTAATTGTTATGTCCGGTATTATAAAGGAGCTCGCAAATTTGCACGCATTTTCAAATGGGGTATAAAACTTATATGACAGTTCTATTGGAATTTTTGACAGATAGTTTCATGCATAGGAAGTAAAAACAAAGGTATGTAAAGTATATTTACTAAAGTGTATTTACTAATCTTGAGTAAAAACGGTAAAAATCAATTTACTGCGTATGAAACTATCTGTTGAAAACTCAAAGAGAACTGTCATATAAGTTTGATACCTCGTTTGAAAGTGTTTGCAAGCTTGCAAATTTTGCGAGCTCGTTTATAATACCGGACATTAGTGTTCTGCTTCCACAAATGTAAACACGTGATTTTTGATGTAATTTTGAGTGATTCGTGCTAAGGGTGTATAGTTAGTACGGCGTTTTTAATTTATAAATTGCAGCAGCAATTTATCAACAATTAATTGTTATGGATTGATTGGCGGTTTTGATAGGTTATGTTTTTGTTATATTTTTTTTCCTCACTGTAACTCGAGTTACTAATAACATAGTAAGTTTTCCTCAAATTTTTGCTCTAAGAATTCATATAAAATTCATCGTTTTGGTTTTTTAGATGTGAAGTCACGAAGCTTGTGACTCCCCTCCTCCTCCCCCTTGTCACACTTTGTATCAATTTGCTCAGTTTTGTGTTACCAAAACTAAAACCGAGAAACGTTAGCGATGGAACAAAGATTTATTATTGTTGACAATGAGTGTTTACATAGACTTGACGTCACAAATGCGCCATGACACCTGCGAGCGTTTTGGCGTCAAATTCAAAACTAGTTTTAAAAGGGTCAATTTTAGTAATTAAACCTTTATTTTCTGCAGAAATAAGTATTTTTTTATATTTTTATCTAAGGTTCAGTAGCTAGAAAGCTGTGACATACAAACAGTGTTAAATTAATTTTTCCGATTTCTATATGGAACACTAAAAAAAATTCAATGGAACCTCATAAAATCCAGAAAAACAGAAGAGTTTAATTAACAAGGGAGTTCCTTGTAAGTAAGTCGTAGTTCGTAGTATCTATATTTTTTTACAGTTGTTGATTTAGTGACTTTATAAAAATATCTTTACTTCGAATTGTTTCAGTATTTCACCTGAAGAGATAGGGAATATTTATTTAATAAACCACTGTTTTGAACAGAGACCTGCAATGCTGTTTCAATATTATTATTATACCTCTGTTCCGTCTATAGAACCAATATTTCAACGATGATTTCTCAGAACATGTATTTATTACAGATAGAAAAACTCGTTTTTATATTTATATCGCAATAAATTTTTGCAAGTAAAAAAACGTTTTCTGTTACTTCAATACCTATATGATTACTGTTATTTGTGACATTATAGATATATTATGTATACGTGTAACAAAACTTGTGTAATATTAGAATAAGTATATCAATAATGGATAAATAATAATTAACAATATTATTAGTATTACAACATCTATTTCACATTATGGTGTAAATTACATATCAGTTCTTTGTGATTATAATTTATAATTATCTACAATTTTATTTCATGAGAGGAGTGGAGTCGAATGTGAAATATACATAATCTTTATATACCTATAAGGTACTGGTGCCAGTCTTGGATATGACCCCAGTAATGGCTATTTTTTAATTAAATGTACTGAATTAGAAATATTTGTTGATATTTGATTACAACCATCTCTGAATATTAATCTATATACATTTAACATGTATCGTTCTTGAGATATTTTGAAAAAATAAATATTTTGGGATGTCACCCCTCCCCCTTAGACACAATTTTGAAATGGGACCGTCCTCAAACCAGACCCAACCAAGTTTAATTAATATCGGTTCAGTGGTTCATGAGTTATGCGTGTGACAAGGATTCAGGGGACAGATACACAGATATACAGACAGACAGACACGTAACTAAAAATGTTTGTCTTGACGTGAAACAGAAAGATCAATTTTAAATTTTGAAATCGGAGAACATTTTTTTTGTCTCATTTTTAAATGATCACAAAGCTTCTCGTATCTTCGATATTGCGAGGAAGCAAAATGTTTGAACATTTATGTTATGTTATTTTCAGTACAACGAACTATTTAAAAAAATGTTCATTTTGCATAATAATGTATAAAAAAAATGCTAGTTACATCATGCCAAAAACAACACAAAACAAAAAAAAAACAAAAACAAAACAGCAACATGTTTTTAAAACACTACGTGTCAAAAAAACAAAACAGTGTTGCTGTTTTGTCTTTTTGGTCCAAACACGGCATAACAAAAGCAAAAAATCCAAAAATAAACAGAATTTTGTAAATATTAATCGAATACAGTAGAACTCCTATAAGTTCCAAGCTACGGGACCTAAAATTCTCGGAATTAGAACATATGGGGTACCCCTTCCATCACAATACCAATCTATTGAAATGAGACGGGAATAGCTTTCTCTCTCTCTCTCTCGTACACTTTACTCAGAGCGATCTTACATAACCCACGTGGATGACACACTGGTGGTAAAATTGAAAAGTTATCTGACAGTTCATCATATGGCGTCTTCAGAAGAAGATATAGTGACTCTATTTGAGTTTTATTTGAATACTAATGTAAGTAAAGTCGAGTGGGGTAAATATGAAACACCAAAAAATGGGGTAAAAGTGAAACAAGCTTGCGACTAAAAAACTAATTTGTTTATAGGAGAATTATAAAAACTGACATCATCATTAAAGGTTTATTAAAGCGACCTGAAAATATGAATCGCCTAATAAGTGATGTGTCACCCCTACAGATTTCCCTGTTAGTCAATGTCAAAACGTGTGAATTAAAATTCAATTCTTTGCACATAACTTTCTGTATAACTCAGATATGAATTAAAGTTACAATTTCACATTGATATGCCACAAAGAAAATAAATCAAAGTTGCCAAAGTAGCTTTTCTTTTAATTTTTCGAGAAATATTTTCCCAAATTAGAGGTTAAAAATGAAACACACTTTTTTCATTTTTAAAGTCCGTGTTGCATCGTACAGTTCAAATGACGTATAAGTATTTAAAATGGTTATTCATAAGCACATCTAGTAGAAAAAATTAAAGTATGAATTTGTATCGTTAACTGTCAAAAAACATGAAAAATTTATGTTTTGTTTCACTTTTACCCCAGTTGATTACATGTTGTTGTTTTTTTTATTTTATTTATTTAATAACGTTGTACGTATATTTCCATTCATATAATTATGAATTTAATAATTATTTTCTCACCGTTTGCGCATGCTCAATGAAAAGACAGTAAGGAGTGAGGAAAACAACTTCTCCTCCGATGTAGGGGAATTCGAACTTATAGGAGTCCAATTGTAACAGCTACATATTTTTATCATTTTAAAGATTCACAAGTAGGAAGTGTATAGAATGGATCGTACAGACAACAACAGACCGCACGAGATGTTGCACAACACGTAGTGGGCGGACCCCGACCGGCTGCACTATCGTTGCAACAGTACAGGTGATGTGATGCGCACCAATGTCATTATCAGCCGCGTCATCACGGACTCGTCCCATATATACATACACTGCTGCACTACTCATTATCATAATATTGTATAGGTATTACACGTGTGCATTATGGGTATTGAGGGCGTGGATTCTAAATTATCAGGGATCGGCAACATGCGGCACTTTGATGACAATGTCACTTAATTAGAGGTCTAGTATATATTAAAGTTAACAAACGTATGTATATATTTTTTTTTAGTTTAATTTGCAGAAAAATCATTATTTTTTATTTCGATACATTTTTTAATACAAAGCTGCCCATGAGACTTTCTTGTAAGACAGAAGAAAATACAAAAAAATATTACAATATGAAATAAACCCAAAAAAATATGACCGTACAAGAATTATGAAAACCAAAAACAGTGAACAACGAGCTTTAATTGGTTGATTCATGGAATTTCTGGTGGAATGTACCAGAAATTTTAAAAATGTCATTTTTTAAGCGTGTAAGGAAGTGAGAAAGAAGTAACCAGAAAGAGATAGAAATTAGTGTTCTGGAAGAAACGCTCAACATGAAGTGAACTTAAAAGTTCTTTGGTTAGCCTGGTCACTAGTTTCTATCTCTTTCTAGTTACTTTCTCACTTCCTTACACGCTTAAAAAATGACATTCTTTTAATTTCTGGTACATTCCACCAGAAATTCCATGAATCAACCAATCAAAGCTCGTTGTTCGGTTTTTTGGTCAGACGTGATCGCTCTCAATAAGTTTTACTATAGGTGTTTATACTAAAAAGACAAAACAGTAATTAAGTGTGGTTTTTTTTTATATGAAATGTTTTAAAAATCCTATGGTGTTGTTTTGTCTTTTTGGTATAAACACGGCAGCTGACAAAGTGATGCGAGAGAAGAGGAAGGGGTAAGATAATATGTGACGTCACATTACATTTAACTTAAGAACATTTTGTTTATTAATTAGTGATTTTGTATCGCAATATTCTGAAAATGACGAGAGTGGGTTGAAAATAACAAAAAAGGTACTGGCACCAGTCTTGGATATGACCTCAGTAATGGCTATTTTTTAATTAAATATTTGTTTATGTTTGATTACTACTATTTCTGAATATTAATTTATATACATTTAACTGTCTTACAGCGTGATTTGATGACAATCGGCCAATAGAAGTCAAAATGGTGGACATTTAAACTAATTATTAGTATAATTTATTAATTAATTATTATATTATTATAGCAACTGATTTACATTGTTTCAAATTTGACGATTCTTTCTTTTATATCTTTTTGTGTTGTAGTACTTATCATTTTGTAAGAGTCCATCACAGCGTGCTCATTACTGGTTTTACTTTATCCATTACTGGAGAAAAAACATTAACAAAATAAAAGGTTATAATTAAAAAAACAAACTATATTTGCGGTCTTTGGTAATTAAATTGATTAAATAAAGAGTTACTTCTTTTATTAATAACAAGAGTTCATGAGAATAACAAAAAAAGAAGCCAGTCAATCACAAAAACAGTAAAACCTTGCTCTGATAGCGGCCATAACTGGTGCCAGTACCTTATATATTTTTTAAATTAACAGTTATTATTGACTAATCACATGTCTATCTATATATTAAATCCATTTTTGTTCAAATAAGTAGAAATGTTAATTATCTGTGAAACGAATGCAACAATTAACATTTTGTTGTCATTTCAATTCACAATTTCTAATTTAACAGCAACACAGACAAATTAATTAATGTTTGTGAATTTTTTTACAGTAATTTGCGTTCACATATTTATGTACTGTTTCCGCTAATGCAGTGTTGTACATTAAAATAATGTAACTCTTAATTACAAGTTGACGTTTGTATTAAATAATGTAAACAAATGGGGGGTTGGAAAGCCGAAATAAAAGTACGTCGAAACGTACAGAGAATATACATATACATAAGGTAAAGGCACCAGTTATGGTCGTTATAAGAGCAAGTTTTCGGTTTTTATGGATTAATGGGTATGTTTTTTTGTAATTCTCATGATCTCCTGTTACTAATAAAACAAGTAACTCTTTAGTTAATCAATTTAATTACCAAAATCTGCAAATATAGTTTGTTTTTTATATTATAACCTTTTATTTTGTTCATATTTTTTCTCCAGTAATGGCATAGGTAAAACGAGTAATGAGCACGCAGTGATGGACACTTGCTAATGATTAGATATAATAATAAGTATTACGACACAAAAGATATAAAAGAAAGAATCGTCAAATTTAAGCAGTTGCTTCCATCATTTTGACACCTATTGGCCGATTGTCATCAAATCACGCTGTAAGACAGTTAAATATTATATAGATTAATATTCAGAAATTATAGTAATCAAATTTCTAATTTAGTACATTTAATTAAATATTTGCCATTACTGGGGTCCTTGCCAAGACTGGTGCCACTACCTTATGTATAATATGTTCATATTTCGAACAATAGATGCCTTACAAAATATTAAATTTCATTTTTACATTGTCTAGGACAAAAAAATATTATCATATGTGTGGTCTCGAGTCGATGAGATTTGTTGAAAATATGGTTTCGATAATATTATATTTCATGCAAAGTTATGTCAATGTTTAATCTATATTTTCAAGACATGTTTTGAATCATCACGTGTTTTTATAACATAATTAAAAGATTATTTAATTAAAATAAGGTAATGACGCATTTTTTATACAAATAATGGTAAAAATCAGAGGCGTATTTACCATGGGGCCATGGCCTAGGGCGGCAGACCGAGAGGGTCGGTAATTTTTTTTAGTATATTTAAAAAATATAGAGGAACAAAAAATAAGTAGTAAGACTAAAAAAAAAAAGGTCTTCAAGTTTTTATTTCTCTACTATGACAATCTTTTTACTTTATAAATTTAGAAATTTCAATTAACGTAACTAAAAATGGTTTATAAATATTTTCTATTATTTATATAAACTTCCGGAATTTTCACTGTTAAAAATATATTATATTTTCTCTTGATTCATTGATTCAGGGGCGGCAATTTTTTTTACCAGGGCGGTAATTTTTTTGACAAGGACGACTATTTTTTTGCCCAAAACGGCAATTATTTTTTACCCAGGGTGGCATTTTTTTTGGCCCAGGGCGGCACTTAACCTAAATACGCCACTGGTAAAAATCAAGGTATTTAAAGTAGATGGTAACCTGAATAATTTTCGGTAAAAATAATATTTAAACAATAAGGAAATGTATTTTATAAAGTAATAAAATAATTGATTTATTATATTAACTAAAGTTTTTATACCAGAACCTAATTGCACTGATAAGAAAATAAGAAAAAAACATTTTTTTTTAAATTTCGAGAAAACTTCGTCTGAATACAATCGAATAAGGTACCTGCGGCAAATAAGACCCAGGGTGTAATAAGGCCCATGTGAAAAAAAACACATTTACAATAGTTGGATCGGTCTGGATTTTTATATACACATAGAAGGTACTTATACAAAGCTAACTACACACCGACTAATCTCTACAACGAAGAAATAACGTGATCTGGCGAGAGTTTAGCAGCTGCTGTGGATAAAAAATAAATGGTAAAATAAAATTATTACTTGTTTATTTATTAGCTGTAATTAAGCAAACATTACGTCAAATGTTGATTAAAACATAGTTTCCATACAAAATAAAAATAAATAATTATCTGAAAATGTTTAATTTAGATAAGTGGCCTTATTTTACCACCATAGTTTAATAAGACCCAAAGTTACTTTTTTTTAAGATGTCTTAAAAATGAAAAAATCATTTAAGAAAAGTTGGTTTTCATACTACTTTAGATAAATAAAAAACCAAAGTTTACCATTGACATAGCCTTTTTAATATAAATAACTTATTACCCAAAATATAGCATTTTTAATTAAGGTGGGCCTTATTTGCCTCCAGGACCTTACAAATGTTAATTAAACAAATGTAAGCATTGCATTTGGTACTGTTCATCTAGAATCTAGGGAAACGTCAGCCTTGACGATAGCCCAATATTGGGTTGCCAGTTTTGCTTTTTCGATATTCCTCCCAGTAAATCACAAAAACAGTAAACCTTGTTTTTATAGCGGCCATAACCTTATTTCAATTATTATTTTATTTAAAATATTTACAGTATATTCATTATCATAAAATACATTAGATCTAATTAAAGCTCATTATTCAAAGAAAAATGTACGTATGTATGTATTACTATGTATATAAAATGTTTTTATTAGTCAATATATAATATATGTAAACGCATCAATATTTCCTTTGAAATTTCTGAAGCCCATTATTCTACGTCAGGCCAATTTAACCAAGTCTGATATATTAAATACAAAATATAACAACAAGCAACACCTTTACAAAAACATCCATTCGAGAGAAGCTTTTACACAATTGTCCATGTTAAATATAATATCAATACAGCGTAATAAAGTTAAGCAGCAGTACTCAAACGGTGTATACCTTAAATACTATTAAATATTAAGAAATGTGAATTATTATCATTCTAATTAAAATTTTTGGCAGAATATATTCTATTAATTTAATAGTAGGAATATTAAGTTCAGTGCATTCTGTAATGGGTTTTTAGGGGGCATTGTCTTGTTTTAGGTCGAAAATAGTTTAATATCATATTAAAATTGAACATTTTTAGTTAAAAAAAAAATCCAAACTATTTTTGGCTCTCACAAAAATCAGTCATTTAATATTTCTGCACAAAAATTTAATGTTGAAATTCCGATTAACAGTGTTATCAATCGTTACCTCGTAGAGATAGTGCAAATTACTTTCTCAATAGGTAAATAAATTTAAACTTATTTCACCCATTAACTCCCGCTGTACACCTCATTTTATAAATCGTGTTGCTTTCTATGGATATTAATTTACAATATTTCCTTAAAAATCAGATGCTAGTAGTGCAACAAACAAAATCTGTTAACGTTATTAGTTTCATGAGTGTTTAAAAGTGTTTTAATTGCTGCGAATTATTTGTATATGAATAGAGGCAATATATTTTATCCAACTGAAGCATGTGATTTCGATTTTTGTTTAAATCATATGGAATAACTTAAATAACTTGATTTTTAAATGAAATTTATTTAAAAAAAATGATATCACAAAAACAGTCTTACACAAAATAGGTTTCCATGACTTTTTCCTAACTTTCCATAAAGTGAACAACTTGGATATATAAATAGTTAATTTTTCCTGGTTTAAAGGAAAAACGTTTTAGAACCGCCCGCATTGGAGGTAATGTCCCATTGTATAGAGAGAATTCTAAAGATTTCATATAGGTACATTTACCACGTGTGTTGCTAAGCAAATTCACCCCCCCCCCCCCTCCCCCCACTTGTTCCGCCTTTTGAGAACGACGTCGTTTCTGCTCTCACTAAATGTTTCCAATCTATACAATTGCGTTTAATTCGAATAATATACAAACATTATTAAAATCTTTTTTACGGTAACTACTATCGACAGAATCGTTGTTTTCTTTTCATTTTTAAATTGTTTTTTTGTGTATTTTTTTTTAAGAATTCCGACAATCCATTTCAAGACATTAAAAATAAATAAAAGTATTTATATTGTACTTATTCAATTTATTTCGTTTTGGTACGTATACAGTAATAAAAGAAATCTTTTCAATTTGTTTTGTATAAAATATAATCTATTGTTCTTATTATTGCAAAAATGTTTTAAATTATATTACAATATCTGTTAAGGTACAGGCACCAGTCTTGGATACGATCCCAGTAATGGCAACTTTTTAATTAAATGTACTGAATTAGAAATATTTGATTACTACCATTTCTGAATATTAATCTATTATATACATTTAGCGTGATTTGATGACAATCGGCCAATAGGTGTCAAAATGGTGGACATTTAAACTAATTATTGGTATAATTTATTTATTAATAATTATATTATCATAGTAACTGCTTTACATTGTTTCAAATTCAGAACGTATCCCCGGCGTTAAGCGGGGTGTTACTATACATTAAAATGCACGAATCAAGTAAGATAACCTAATCGTAATCGATTTTTTTTTTTAGTTACCGATATTGCTGATTTTTTTGTCATCAATTCATACCTATCTATGTATACTAAAACTCCAGAACGTTGGTAATTGCATTGTTGATGTATTCAATCCAATACTTGAAAATAAGTATGATTTCAAATCCATTTGAATTAATATGTAACGCTGGTCACCATTGGGTTAATAAAAAATCAGTTCCTTTCCAGGTGTTATTTCATATTATAAATTTATATTAATTGGCATAAATTTGTAAAATTAATTCCATGGACTCCCCCCTAAATATTAAAAACATATTTAATGACATATTTCTTACAAATTAATTTTTTAAATCGTTATTTAACTGTTATTTCACTTATCCCCATTAATTACATGTTAAGATAACCCCTTTTAACGCTGTTTGATTTAGTACTTGCATTTCCTGGAACGTATCGCGGGGTGTTACTACCCGGGAAAAAATTTCAGATCTGAAGTGATCTCGGTTGATCTTCATTTTGGAACAAATCAGATCTATATAAATAAATAAACTTTTGTCTACCTTAAATAACAAATACACATATACTACCTATATAGAAACCTTGTTTATAATTTAATCAATTAAAAAAAAATTGTACAGAAACGTATTGAATGATATTTGAGGCCCGTGTATTAAATTAATAAATAAATTCACAACTCAACCCCTGTCACAGATGAAGGGTTGTAATTGGTCTCATTCGATCCAGCGGGAAAAATACTTCGGGATACTAAGGGTGTGGGGGGCAAAACAACCCTCTATCTAGCACAGGAATCGAGATATTTACGATTTTCTATAATGAATACCATAAGTAGCGAAACAGAGAAAAATTCACCTAGTATTTTTCCCGCTGGATCGAATGAGACCAATTACAACCCTTTATCTGTGACAGGGGGTGTGTTGTGAATTTATTTATTAATTTAATACACGGGCCTCAAATATCATTCAATACGTTTCTGTACAATTTTTTTTTAATTGATTAAATTATAAACAAGGTTTCTATATAGTATATTTGTATTAATTTGTTATTTTTAGGTAGATAAAAGTTTATTTATCTACAAAGATCTGATTTGTTCCAAAATTAAGATCAACCGAGATCACTTCAGGTCTGAAATTTTTTCCCGGGTATAGATTAAAATGCACGCATCAAGATAGATTAAAAGCGTTTTAATATGACACAATACCAACTGACGGTAAATATGCACATGACCTGGACAAAGTGCGACTGACAACAACATTAACAACACGAAACATATTGCACAACTCAGGTGTCGCGACAGAGAGCGCGCATGCGCTTAAGTCACCTCCTTCGTGTGTGTCGCAGATGTGTATAATGTACAACAACAGACACGGGAGAATTTAAAATTCTATAAACACAAGTAGACGCGACAAATATGATTTTCATAAAATATTTAGAATACCAGTACTCCTCAAACATATTAGGGATTCGCGCCGACATTGGACTTTTCTATCTATATCAACTCTATTTATAAATCTCGGCTATCAAGGTTTGTCATTAATTAGTACTTTAACGTGATTCTAGATTTGCTAATAATTATATATATAAGATACAATGTAAACAATATTTATATATCATATGTTTCAATTAAATATATGCGTTTTTTTTTACCTGTCATGTGAAGTATTCAAGCATCATTATAAATTAAATAAGGTACTGGCACCAGTTATGGCCGCTATAAGAGCGAGGTTTACCAGGACGTCTACTGGTTTTTGGAAATAAAATTCCCTGACTTTCCCTGATCACAGATTCAAAATTCCCTGACTCGGGGCAAGAATGTGCAGAAATAATATTTGAAGACCTTTTTTTTTGTTATAACTTGAAAATTTTACACTTGTTACTTACTTTCAATTCAATGACTTTTTCCTTTTTTTCCCTGACTTTCTAAAAAGAAATTAATAAATTCCCTGACTTTTCAGAATTTTAAATAAATTCCCTGACTTTCCCTGACCACTTTAGGCTTCCCTGACTTTCCAGAAAGTGGACACCCTGTTTACTGTTTTTGTGTTTGACGGGCTTTATGAACGTATATTCCGGGAAAATAACATTTTTGTTACCAAAAATATTAAATATATATTAATAAAAAATAGTTTTAAATCAATTCCCATGTGGTTGCTTTGCTACAAAATGATGAGGTGGATTGCACTTACAAACAGCACATACAAGATTTACTTAACAAAATTTTAAATATTTTTTTTGATATTAGGTTACATTACGAAGCTACGAAAAAGGAAGAACAATTGGTTAAAAAAATTCGAAACTTATTATATTATTTACAAATCAATAATCGTTTTTTTAAATAAATTTTTTTTATAACGTTAATTATTTTTTGTTTTTTAACCTCTTTATATATATCTATGAATGTTTTTAATGTTCGGGGCCAAGAATGAAATAGTTACACTCCTGTTTAAAAAACGGACATGTATATTCCAAACCTGTTTCTATCTCTTTCTATTGACACGACTCTGTTTTCGAGTCAGATGCGTGGTCCATTCTCTATGTCTATGAATAATACAAATATATATTAAAATAGAGCTAGATAATATTCTTAAACCGGCCCTGTATTTTGTATGTATAATAAATCAACGTATTACATTGTAGCACCAATTCCCAGTTTTATCGATCTATAATTTATTGTTAGTAAATTATATTCAAAGATAAAGAACAATTAAAACCATGCAAAAATTATAATTATTTTTATTTGTACTATTTATAACACTTATTTCTATTGTTTAGTTATTTATATATGACTTGTACGGTATTTTAACATAGACAATACATATAACAACGCAAATAGCTTCAAATACATTTAAATTATTATTATTACTAACAAAACGATATGTGTATGGAGCTTTGTGGTTATATTTTAGAATAGCATTTTATGATTTCGTGCTAGTTATTCAATTGAATTTTTATTTCGAAAATTAAGTTTATAACAAAAAAATATTTCAGACAACAGTTTGGAGAGGGCAATATCACATTTTTATGGTTTTTTAATGGTAACTTCCATTAATGGGAATCTATTTTTTGTTTTAAGGATTCTACATGAAAAATAAACAACTAGTTTTTTTTTAATCCAAGGTGATTTTTTATGTTACAATGTTTTAAAAAATAAAATAAAATAATAAAAAAAATGCTTTTAAAACAACATGGCAAAATTTTAAAAACAATCTCGGATTAAAAAATATTTCTTATTTAAAATTTACAGTAAAAAAAAATAAAATAAAATATCTTATGGTTAAATAACTTTCGCCTGAAAAATAATCCCATGTACGACTTATTTCCAAAATAAAAATTCGTAACGTTTTATTATAAACACCCGGTATAAAACATTTGTATTTTATTATTTTGTATAAGGTACCTGCACCAGTCTTGAACAATGTCCCCAATGTTGAACATTTTAAAATTATCAATTATCAAGAAAGGTGTATTTTCTTATGTAAATGTTTTACATTGTTTTAAATTTTACGACTCTATTTTATAACGTTTATGCAGTAGTACTTATCATTTTGTAATAATTAGCAAGTGTTCATCACTGGGTGTTAATTACTGATTTTACGTTGTTCATTACTGGAGAAAAAAACTATATTTGTGGATTTTGGTAATTAAATTGATTTAATAAAGAGTTAGTTGTTTTATTAGTAACATGAGTTCAGTATAATTACAAAAAACTAGTCCATCAAGACTGGTGCCAGTACCTTATTATAAATGTAATTGAGTATACATCTGCTACACAACCTCACACAAAAGGTTATAAACGAAATCCAAGAATCCTCCTATTATCAATCTTATAAACGATAAGAGACATAAGCGTTGTCAGTTACAGACAAGAAACCCGGGCAAACGAATGTGTGTATCGAATTTTGACAGCCGGGGTGTCGGGGGCGGCGATATATTAGAGGCGGCGGCGGCGGTGGCAGCACGACGTCACGGTTTCCATAGCCACGGGGGCCAATGACTGGCCGACGGCGTTGCCTCCGTACACCCCCGTGCGTCATGTGAACCCAACCGGCCTAAAACACCCCCCCGCCCCCCGTCTTGATAAATTGTATAAACCCCACAACGAGACCGTCTTGAGGGGTATCCTAATCGCGATCATATATATGAATTAAGATCTATTTACCAATTGTTTATCTTCATTGGACGCTTGCGTAACTGCGAGATATTACAAAATGAAAATTGTAGCGATCTTATTGTTGTCATATTTCATTGAATATATATTATTATTATATAACAAAGTCTATGAAATTATGTCTGTTAATTTATTTGTCGAAGTTGGACAGCAAAATTATTTTATCAAATTATACTAATAAATAAAATCGCCAATTGATAACTTATATCGTTCCATTTGTAATAAAACATTTTTTAACCCTCCATCCCTCAACTCTTAGCAGAAAAAAGTTTTCTTAAAGTAAGAGAAAATATTGTTTAAAACAAAGAACTTGTTTCGTCCGACAAAATTGTTAATAATATAATTGAATTAAGCCATTAACGCCCAAAAAAAAAAAAAAAACATGCAGAAGATTTTTTTAAATGAAATTAAGTACACATACAATATATTTAAATAAATAATACAACAAAAACTTTTTTTTATATTTAGAAAAAAAAAATAACGGTGTGCATTCGAGCGAGTATATTTGGCAGATATGAAGCCTATTTTGTGTGAGACTGCTTTTCTAATATCATTTTTTTTTAGATAAATTACATTTAAAAATCAAGTTATATGTATATTTAAGTTATTCCATATGATTTAAACAAAATTCAAAATCACATGCTTCAGTTGGATAAAATATATTAGCATACCACATGCCTCTATTCATATACAAATAATTCGCAGCAATTAAAACACGTTTAAACACTCAAGAAACTAATAACGTTAACAGATTTTGTTTGTTGCACTACTAGCATCTGATTTTTAAGTAAATAGGTATTGAGAATTAATATAAAAAAATAAAATAATTTTGATTGTAAATAAATATTTATTAAAAACAAAGTTTAATTTCTTAAATAACAATAAAATTTATTGTAAAATATTTTCTGATATGCACATACATATTATGTAAATGCGATAAAAAGCTATAGAAATATAAATAATAATTGCATTATTTTCAAATATAATACCAGCATTGTTATAGAATCACTAACATTTATGAATAAAACAATTGTCAGTTAAATAACAACTCCGAGGGGAAAATGAACGTTTTATTTTATTTAAATTATTGTTTCAAATAAACAATAGCATTTTACAAGTTGAACATAATACATACAAATATAACATTGAACGTTTATTCTATATCGATTTTATATTAATTGTAATACCTATTATTAAAAGAAATAAAGTAAAAACCATGTATATTATGATTAGAGAATTTTTCCAAGTAAGTAAAGAATAAAACAAGTATGGCTTCCTGTGATAGATTTTTATTAAATCTGACACAATACTCAAATCGTTAAAACATAAGGTACTGGCACCAGTCTTGAATATGACCCCTAATTTTAAACTAATTAGAAATATTTATTAATATTTAATTATTACCATTTCTGAATATTAATCTATATACATTTAACTGTCTTACAGCGTGATTTGATGACAATCGGCCTATAGGTGTTAAAATGGTGGACATTTATTAGTATAATTTGTTTATTAATTATTATATTATCATAGCAACTGCTTTACATTGTTTCAAATTTAACGATTCTTTTTTTTATATCTTATGTGTCGTAGTACTTATCATTTTGTAATCAAGTGTTCATCACTGCGTGCTCATTACTGGTTTTACTTTATTCATTACTGGAGAAAAAACATTAAAAAACAAACTATATTTGCGGGCTTTATAATATAGAGTTTGTTGTTTTATTAGTAACATGAGTTCATGAGAATTACAAAAAAGAAGCCCGTCAATTACAAAAACAGTCAAACTTGCTCTTATAGCAGCCATAACTGGTGCCAGTACCTTATATAATTTACATTTATTATAACATTCCAATAATAATTATTTTCCTAAGCATAAACATATAAGAAAATTATGAAGTTAATGACAAATTAAACCTGTAATTTTTCATGTTTACAAGTAAAAAATTTAAAAAAATCTACTACATTGATACTTTTTATTTATACAGTCAAATTATCAATTATTTAAAATTTCTATGGAAAATTTCTTACACAGGGTTGTTAACCTTACAAGTAAGTGTACAAACTGAAAATAGAAAATTTTCCAGAAAGAAAACTGTTAGATACAATCCGGAAAACGATAATGAAGAATTCAATCAATGTGACGGAAAATAAAAAGGTCAATAAGCAATTACATTCTTGGTAATGGTATTAAATAAAATTATATAAAACAAACTTACGAGCTAGTGAACTGAATTTCACAGATAATAATAATGTGAAGGTTATATTACTCTCGGCTTCTGGGTGAAGTAATCAAATTAGGAAACTTTGCCGCAACCTTTTTTGGAACCCAAATAAAAAGTTTAATACTTCATTTATTTGCTAATAAATATATAATTTTGTATGTTTAGTTTTGGTTATTTTTTCTTTGTTTCTTCCAACTGTACAAAGCAATAGCAGCTGGTTTTAAAAGTTTACATTGTTTTGTATAAACTGCTAGAAGTGTAGTAAGAAATGTAGGTATATGTATGACCACAGCTGCTAGTTTTTATTTAATTAATTTTCGTGTAGATATAAGGTACATGCACCAGTCTTGGATATGACCCCAGTAATGGATATTTTTTAATAAAATGTACTGAATTAAAAATATTTGTTGATTTTGATTACTACCATTTCTGAATATTAATCTATATATACATTTAACTGTCTCACAGCGTGATTTGATGACAATCGGCCAATAAACTAATTAATTTATTTATTAATTATTATATTATCATAGGAACTACTTTACATTGTTTCAAATTTAACGATTCTTTCTTTTATATCTTTTGTGTCGTAGTAATTTTCATTTTGTAATCAAGTATCCATCACTGCGTCCTCATTACTGGTTTTACTTTATCCATTACTGGAGACAAATGAAAGGCTATAATTTAAAAAACAAACTATATTTGCAGACTTTGGTAATTAAATTAATTAAATAAAGAGTTACTTGTTTTATTAGTAACATGAGTTCATGAGAATTACAAAAAAGAATCCCGTCAATCACAAAAACAGTTAACTTTGCTCTTATAGAGGCCATAACTGGTGCCAGTACTTTATATAAGTTACAAAAGTACAAGGAGATTTTTTTGTTGGTATCTTTTTATGTGTCGAAAGTATTTATTTGCTTAATATTATCAATTTCAAATGAATTAGATTCTCAAATATATTTTTTGCTAAAAAGTTAACGACTAAAAAAACATCTGATGTGAGTTTATTTTAATATTTGCTAGTTTCTTATTTACATCTTTTAAAATTTAAAAGTTTTAATTTCAAATTTCTTTCAAAATTTTATGTTTCTAATTGATTAAACATTTTGTGCTACGAAACTACATTTTCGTCAAAACTTAATAATGATACTAAATTTAATCGGTTGAAAATTATTTATGTTTGAATATAAAAATGCTATTTTAAGTTCCTGTTTATATCTTTTTATGATCCGACAATGAATCACTTTATAAACCATTTCTGTAGGTTTTGTAAAACACTATTTACAGGAGCATAAAAATAATCAAATTATTCTAAAGAGATGAACATTTACTAGGAATTCTGTAAAAACATCACACATAAAAAGTAAATACAGATTAAGAGATAATAAACAACAATACACAATAAAAAACACTTCCGGTTTTTTTTGAACAAAAATGTGTATTAAAAAAAAATGAAAAATCATTTACGCCATGATTATTTGTGCTATGTCATCATTCTTTCATAGTGACATACAGGGGCGGTTTTTGAATTTTAGATTCTTAAAAATGTGTTTATTTTCACACAATTATAGCAATATGATAACGAATAACGAGTTTACTCTTACAAGACAGATAAGTCTCGTCTCGGTTTTTGAATAAGACCGAACCGAGACGAATCTCGGTTTCATGTGGTTATAAATCAAGGTTTATAAACAGGCTGTCCACTGGTTTTTGGAAATAAAATTCCCTGACCACAGATTCAAAACTCGGGAGGGGGGGAGGGGGGGGGGGGGGCTGGCGGAGTAAGAATGTGCAGAAATAATATTTGAAGACCTTTTTTTTATGACCTTTTTCTTTTTTCCCTGACTTTCTAAAAAAAATTAATAAATTCCCTGACTTTCCCTGACCACTTTAGGCTTCACTGACTTTTCCCTGACTTTCCAGAAAGTGGACAACCTGATAAAGACAAGTTAGTCTCATGAGCTCCATGACCAATCAGCAGCCGCGCGGGAATTGACGTTATCACGAAGACATATTCAAATGTTATAAATGTATAATAGAATATCAATTACAAAAAAAAATCGTTTATTTATTATTTTTTTCGTATTTTTTGATATTTTAACAACACATACAATCAAAGAAGTACAAATTCGACATTGCAAAATCAAAAAAAACTTAAAAATAGTAAAAATGACGCTTCCAGAATAGACCAAATTATCCAAATATCAACAAGTTTCATAAAAATAATTATACATATACTTACAGAACTAAATTGTGAGAAAAAAAATGATTGCTGAAACGTATGATTTGTTTTTATTACATATTTTTTCATATATGTAAGCATATGAAGTATTAATATTATTATTTTCATTATATTTGTATGTTCCACATGTTCTAAATAGTCAAGGTTAGTATATGTATAGGTTGCCTCATAACTTTTTGACCAATCAGCGGCTGCGTGTGATGACGTCACCCTGAGGAACCTTTAAACGTTGTTTCATATATTAAGTTTTTTTTTAAATTATTTCGAATTTTTGGATATTTGTATTTAAAAAAAGTAAATATTATTGTTTATTACAGAAGCACAAATTATTACATATAATATTTCTTCATAAAAACTTTAAAATGATGTCAGAAATCAATGCTTAAAGAAAATACATTTCTTGGTTACACATAAAAAAACACTTGTTTAAAACTATAATTTATAATAATAAAATAATAAAAATTTAGATTTAAAACTCAGTACACTATCAATATCAAATGAAAATATTTAAAAACAACTTACAATAAATCAGCTTAACTAAAATAAAGAGTAAATATAGTTTGACAGCCATTTATAATGTCAAAGAGTTCCTCACGATGACGCGTTCTCCCCTCTCATGCCACTCTCCGCCAGAGTTATGAGGCAACCTATTACTTTACTAACCTTGCTAAATAGTGTTATTTAAAAATTTTAAAATTTATGTTATTTATAACAATAAAATACTTCTTTTGTTTTTATAAAAGAATTTTTTTTCGTATTATCAACACAAATATTAATTTTTTTGACTAAAATTCTAAAATAGCAGTTAATAACGGGAAATATCGTTTAAATCAAAAGTATTTTTATAGTTTATGTAGTGTATAAACCAATTTGACTTTCTTATAAGCATTTAAAGTGAATAATTCATAATTTGATTTTGATCGTTCATTGCATCTAGATTTACATTAATTTTGACTCAGACTGTACGTGCCATACATCCTTAAAAAATATTAACAAATGCTACAATAAAACTTATCCCATTCGCCACCGAATACCTAAAATTCTCATTCCATTTCATCGCTACATAATAATAAAAAATAACCCCCCGGTAATCTGCTTGTGTACATGCATCATCATCCACCTACTCCTAAATGGGGCGATTTTATTTTCAATCAGTTAAGTCCACATATACACACACATCATATATTGTAAATTGGAATTCCACATACGTGTGTGTTCGGTTCCGATAACGAAACATTGTCGACCTGCGTCGGACATAAACTGATCGGTGGACGCATTCTCCGTGACACAGGTTCACTCGTCCACTCACTCGGACTATGATAAATGTCTACGTTTAAAATCATTGGCGTTGTATGTAGCTATATAGACCAAGAGCTGGTTGCAAAAAAACTAGCCTATCGAGTAACAGGGAAAAATGTTTTTACTTTCTTATACCATGTATATGAAATATACATACAGTGTATTCCAAGTTGATTAAGACATAGGAAATTTAACATGGGGACAATTAGAAATGTTGTAGTAACTTTTGGTCAAATTTAACGATGTGTGATTGGTGCATTTTGAAATGCCGCCTCGAAACTAACTGATAAATTTTAATTTAATCAACAGTATTTTGTTCTCAACTTTAATTTCATTAATTTAAGCATTCTAGATAAAATTATAATAATATTTTTTGGCAGATATAAATTTGAAAACAAAATACTAATTACAATTTTATTAAATTTTGTGGCGGCATTTTAAAATGCACCAATCACACATGGTTAAATTTGACCAAAGGTTACTACAACACTTCTAATTGCCCCCATGTAAAATTTCCTATGTCTTAACTTGGAATACACTGTATACCTAGTTTAAGTACCTAAGTATAGTGAAGCTGATTTTTTTCGAAATCCGGATTTTGATGGAATTATCCATTTTGACCTTCCCTGAATTCATACTGTTTGAAGACCCTGCTGGCGCCATTTTTGAGTTAGAAAAAAAAATTGTCATATTCTACTAATTATCATCTATAT
Organism: Sialis fuliginosa; assembly: GCA_961205875.1. Taxonomy (NCBI): domain Eukaryota; kingdom Metazoa; phylum Arthropoda; class Insecta; order Megaloptera; family Sialidae; genus Sialis; species Sialis fuliginosa. The sequence continues at coordinate 41,137,164 of OY540809.1, read as the reverse complement.
TTCGACACTCCACTTGGTATACCATTTTTTTATTTACTTTAAAGCCACCTGCAGGCACCATTTTTGATTTAGAAAAAAATAAGAAAGAGGGTCAATTTCAGCTGCTTTTAAAATGCCACATGCCGTGGTATATAAAAAAATATTTTTTTTTACCTAGCTTTAGCTCCTTAGTCTCCCCCCCCTCCCCCCTGAAAAATTAACAAGTTCCGCCCAGGCACAAAATGATTTTTCTCATGGTCGCTATGAGTACTAACATTTAAAAAACATTTTACCCTGTTACTAGTTTTTTGCAGCCAGCTCTTGGTCTAATACTAGCGCTCGTTAAATGTTTTAAATTTTACGAGCTTTCTGGAAAACCTCAATGAAGATTATACTTTTTTACGATCACGCAACAAAAACGCGACTAGGGAAATGACGGCTTAAGTCATAATTTTAATGGCTACTTTTGAATTGTAGTTGGTAAGTATTGTCAAAGGATAGATAATAAATATGAATATTTTTTTTATGAATTTGTTTTATTACTTTCCGTAGTGAATATGATTCAAGACGTGATGTTTGAGTGTTTTTCTGCATTACATTTAATGCGTAAAAAGCATTTACCTATACAGAATAATTTATTTAATAATTTTTTTTTTATTTAAAAAAATAGTTCACATCAACAACACTGTTCCAAATGATAAAAAATTTTAAATCGAAGAATGCTCGCGTCTTACCTAATGATTTAAATTGGGGATTTAACTAATTCCGGTGTCATGATTGCTTCCAAAGTAATTAAGTTTCATTAAAATCGGTTCAGTAGTTTTTGTGTTAAGTCGGAACAGATATTTTATTAAATATCAAAATGGATTGTATTGCCTACAATTTTATAGGTATAAAAATACGTCTATTTAGATTCAAAAAAATGACAAACATTATTTTTGTACGTATAACAGAAAATATTTATACCGTGTATAGAAACGGTCAGTGAGTTTTTTCGTATATAATAAAAATATAGGTTTTCGTTAAAAATATATAAAATATGATCTTAACGAAGTCTTTCAAGGTCATTCCAAGGTCAAATAAATATTATCACAATTTTTTTTTTACTGAAATCCAATCATTTTGGTATATCTTGTATATATTTAGTATATAATTGTCCGTTTGAGACGATAAAAAATGAATAGTATAAGATACAATTTTGATTAAATAAAAATCAAGTCTACCATAACATAATTAGGTAATTAAGAATAATGATTTCAATTCGTCTCTTCTAAATTAAATGTAATTAAATTACAACAAAAACATTCATGAATAATAATATAATATCAAAAATATTTTTCGAAGCGTTATCAATTAATAATTACATTTTGAAATTGTATTGTAATTAGTCATCTTCGATTTCTAACGAATCTATATCAAACAAGGCAATGTCAACGACACGTTGTCTGTAAAACCATTAGTTTTTCTGTTAACCCATTAACGCCCAAAAAAAAACAAAAACATTCAGAAGATTTTTTAAACGAAATTAAGTACACACAATATATTTAACTTAATATTACAACAAAATCTTTTTTTTATATTTAGAAAAAAAAAATAACGATGTGCATTCGTGCGAGTAAATTTGACAGATATGAAGCCTATTTTGTGTGAGACTGCTTTTCTGATATCATTTTTTTTTTTAGATAAATTACATTTAAAAATTAAGGTATATGTATATTTAAGATATTCCATTTGATTTAAACAAAATTCGAAATCAAATGCTTCAGTTGGATAAAATATATTAGCATACCACATGCCTCTATTCATATACAAATAATTCGCAGCAATTAAAACACGTTTAAACACTCATGAAACTAATAACGTAAACAGATTTTTAGCATCTGATTTTTAAGGAAATATAATAGAAAGCAACACAAATTATAAAATGAGGTGTACACAAGTGTGTACGGCGGGCGTTAATGGGTTAATATTAGTTGGAAAAACATTCCGATTATATGCATTTTACAACAACTAGAGTCAACAACAATTTGGTTTCTGAGATCGATAGTCTAAAACGTCTGGCGCCCGACAACTTTTTTCTGACAAAACCAGTTTACGATTTTGGTGGTAATTTGAATCTAATGTATTCCGACAAGGCACGCGCATATATTATATTAATATGGCTAACAGAGATATGTGTCTGGATGTCCGTCCTGTGATCCGTGCACTTAATAGCATCATATTACCAAGAGGTAGGTATATAATAATTTTATTAAAAAACAATGCGTTTAATTCAGTTACATTGATGTTTACGTTATTATTTTTAAAAACATGAAATTGTAACCGTGCTTTCAATTGTATTATTATTATTATTATTATTACATATGCTTTCAAAACGAATGTTAAACTTTAATATATGAGTACGATTAGAAAATACAAAAAAAATGCATAGTAAAATTTATTATGTAGTAAATACATTAAGTATGATAAAATAAATACCCGGGAAAAAATTTCAGATCTGAAGTGATCTCGGTTGATCTTCATTTTGGAACAAATCAGATCTTTGTAGATAAATAAACTTTTGTCTACCTTAAATAACAAATACACATATTATTATACTACCTATATAGAAACCTTGTTTATAATTTAATCAATTTAAAAAAAATTGTACAGAAACGTATTGAATGATATTTGAGGCCCATGTATTAAATTAATAAATAAATTCACAACTCACCCCCTGTCACAGATGAAGGGTTGTAATTGGTCTCATTCGATCCAGCGGGAAAAATACTTCGGGATACTAGGTGAATTTTTCTCTGTTTCGCTACTTATGGTATTCATTATAAAAAATCGTAAATATCTGGACTCCTGTGCTAGATAGAGGGTTGTTTTGCCCCCCACACCCCTAGTATCCCGAAGTATTTTTCCCGCTGGATCAAATGAGACCAATTACAACCCTTCATTTGTGACTGGGGGTGAGTTGTGAATTTATTTATTAATTTAATACACGGGCCTCAAATATCATTCAAAACGTTTCTGTACAATTTTTTTTTAATTGATTAAATTATAAACAAGGTTTCTATATAGGTAGTATATGTGTATTTGTTATTTAAGGTAGACAAAAGTTTATTTATTTACAAAGATCTGATTTGTTCCAAAATGAAGATCAACCGAGATCACTTCAGATCTGAAATTTTTTCCCGGGTACTTAAAAAAGTTTTCAATGATAACTAAGAAAAACTTAATGAAAATTGATTTTTTTTTAAATATGTATAATACGAGTATACCGCCATATCAACAAGTATAAACTATATTTTTATTGTAATTTTTCCAAATCAAATTTTCTCAGTGTATAATATTTAAAAAAAAGGAATCACATAAATGGAAACAAAAAATAGAATTGAGAATATTATGCAATTAATTAAAAATAATTACTTAGATAATGATTATACAAACCGCCCATAAATTGACTAAATACTTGTTTTATAGCACGTAATAATCCAGATATGTATTAATAAAGATTTATTAAAAAAAAACTGATATTTCTATTTACTCATGTTAGTAAAACCTTTGACTCTAAACATAAACAATATGTTATTTTTTGATATAAAATTGTCACGCTGTATCATAATATATTATTTAAATAAATATATATAATTTTAATCAATATTTGTTTAAATAATTATAGCTTTTTTTTTGTAATTGAATTGTGTCCTTTAATTACCTACATTTTCTATTAATGTATTATAAAATATATTATATCATGGGCGCCGGGAGGGGGGTGCAAGGAGGTGCACTTGCACCCCCCTGTCAAAAATGAAAAACTAAAAAATTAAGAAATATAATTTTTAATTTAAAATTCAGGTCAGAATATAAAAGTGAGGACCTTTTTTTGCGGCAAGTTAAAAATTTAGATAAGGAAAAATAAAAATTGAAGACCTTTTTTTTAAGTCATGCTAAATAGAATACAAGTTTATTATTATTTTTTAATTTTTTTAAAATTATTATATATATAATTTCATTTCATATATCTACATGCACCCCCCTGGAAGAAATTCTGCCGGCGCCCATGTATTATATCCTAAGTCATAATTTCATTCTAAAGATCGTTAGAAATTAATGAATGGATAGATGAAAAAAAACGTTTTAAACTATATACAGGTTGAGTTAAATTTTTGGAATAATAGCTATATATTTTTTTTCGTTATATTGTTCTTCGATTTCAAAATTTTAAATTGATATTTCCGTTTCAGGTCAAGACAAACACTTTTTGTTCCGTGTCTGCCTGCCTGGCTGTGTATCTGTCCCACGCATAATTCATAAACAACTCAACCGATATCAATGAAATTCCAAAATCAACAAAATAGTGTGTAAAGGGGAGAGATGACATCCCAAAATATTTTTTTTCAAGATATATCAAGAACGACACATGTTACGTGAAAATTTTATAGAACCTTTTTTGTAGAGCATTCAATTTCGTATAATATAGGTTTACAACGTTTCTTGTAAAATATTCCCTTACAAAGATTTATCTCAATTTGTTTTAAAAAATTGTGTTTTTTTTTTTTTTTTTTTAAATTGATAAGTACTTTGGCATATTAAATGTCATTTTGACGTTTGCATAAATTTAGATTTAGATTGAAACTGTCAAAAATTTAAAAATATTTCGAACTAATATTTTTTAGTAGAATTGTATAAAAATTATATGGTTAACCAATGCCAGGCAATTTATCTGAACACTTTTATTTAAATTGTTCAATTATTAACTACCTTTGGTGAATTTAGCACGAGGATGCACTGTGCATTTACTTGGCAGATGTTTTTTTAAGTAATTTCAGATCTGAAGTGATCATACCAGATCTTGATAGATCTGCATTTTGAGACAACATATTTTTTCACTGGTTTTTGATCTGTGGAGACCTGCAAAGATCTACAACGACCTACAAAGATCTACAACGACCTACAAAGATCTACAAAGATTTCTAAAGATCGTGATAGATTGAAACGTTGAAAATTCATGAAATTTTAATGATGAAAGTTCATGAACTTTCAACGTTACAACGATCTTCAGAGATCGTTGTAGATCTTTGCAGGTCTCCACAGATCAAAAACCAGTGAAAAAATATGATGTTGACTTAAAATGCAGATCTATCAAGATATGATTTGATCTGAAATTTTAGAAAATATGAGCAATATTTCATATTTTTAACTCATCCTGTATATGATAAATATAAAATAGGTTTAATACTAAAAATCACATTCTATATAAATTGTAAAAATAAAACAAATACATTCGACTTTAACAAAACCATAAAATAAATGAATGAAAGCATCAACACACATTGTTAATAACAAATGAAAGCTAATGAAGAAATAAGTATTAATTAACGAACATTGTTTAAGATGAAGTAGAAGAATGAAGGAGACGTCGTTACAGACACAGATGAATGATGCTGTGATGAACAACATGATGATGATACATATAGTCGAGCATACCCGTGCATTGGATCCACCGTGGCTTGCAAATGTCTCTGGGCCCCGCTCGCAGTGATACCAACACCGCCGCCATCATGTACCGCCGCGGGCAGGGGCGGTGGCGGCGGGCTCGGCGGCAGCAAGGGGCTGCCACCACCGCGCAAGAGCTCACCACAGCCCGTGTAGAAGTCAGGGAAGAAATCCGTGGTTACAGACGTACTGTATGGTGATGAAGTGAAGATGGGACGGTGCTCCTGTACCTCTTGCAGTTTTATGCCTTTCTATAGCCAACGCAATCCACAAAACGGAGAGAGTGTTTTATTTCTCCCACGCACACCACTTTTTGTTCCTATGTACTTTTCTAATCGACTGTTACTGTTACTAATTATTATTTTAAATTGCACTTGTGTATAACGTGTTACGTTTCGTTGATAAAATTCAGCTAAACATTAATATTATAAGTAAATAAATAATCACCAATTCATTGAATAATATTTAAAATGTTGAATATCTAATAAAAATAATTTAGCGTATCGATAACATTATGTATTTTTGTGTTATGTCCGGTATTATAAAGGAGCTAACAAAATTTGCTAGCTTGCAAGCACTCTCAAATGGGGTATTAATTCTGTACTAGTATCTATGGATTAGCTATAGAATTTAGAGCAGTGACACTTCAACTAATTGTAACACAGTTGGCATCTTTGACCGTACAAAATAATTTTCATAACATCACAACTGTTTTAATACCGTTTGTATTTACCTACAACGCGTGCGCGAAACTTGTCAAAGTCATCAACAAACTCCAAAAGAACTGTCATATAAGTTTGATATCTCAGTTGAAAGTGCTTGCTAGCTAACAAATTTGTTAGGTCCTTTATGATACCGGACATTAGTATAATACAATATGTACAAAAATAGATAAGACATAAATGCCAATATATTAAAAAAAAAAGATATGGATCTTGACTTCTCGGTGTAAGCCGCGACGATTTGATCGTGTTATCGGCCAACGTTTCTAACGTACGTTTAGAAGATGTCCACTGCAATTGCGTGACGAAACGTTGACCAATAACACGACCTAATCGACGCGGCTTACATCCAGAAGCCAAGATCCATATCAAGTAAATGAGTTTCAAAATATCTGTCTTTGTTTGGTACATTTAGAAATGATTTAAATATTATAATAAGCAAATGGAAGTAGTGTACTAAATTTGCGATACGCGAATATGAATGAAAACTGGAAGACCACTTCTGCATGCGACTGTACATACTGTGTGTACTAAAAAAGATTCATATACAGATAAAAAAATTGATAAATTCATTGTAAATGCTAATCACATATTACTTATATATTCGAGATTTTAAAATAAATAAAATGATTAATGTTTCTACAATGATTGTGCATTGTTTAAAACAAGCTATAAACCAATTACATTGATTATATAACCACAAGTATTTATATGGTTTAAAAAATTAAAATAATTGCTACCGATATATATTATACATATAACAACAGTATACCTACATTACATAAATAATAGTGCTTTGTTTATAAGAAATAACGTGAAAATATAATCAAATAGTATTGAAAATATTGACAAATAAAATTGGTGAATTATTTTAGAAATATTAACGGCCCTTGAGATATTATAATAATAATAATTATTATTATTATTAAAAACGAGTTTCATTGTTATAAAGTAAATAAAGACAAATTATTTAATTTGTTACGTAGACAGCTAACGCAAATTATTTCAATTGTAAACAAAATAGCATTAAAACGCATTTTACTAATTAATTTTAGCTACCCATCCCTTTTCCAAATTTCGTGGTCAATTTTTTAAATTAATGAATGTACTGAATATAATGCGGGCTGTATGTATATGATACTATAGAATAATAATTTTATACCCAGAGGCGTATTTACCATGGGGCCATGGCCTAGGGCGGCAGATTTTTTTAGTTTAATATAGTAGGTATATTTTAAAAAAAAATATAGGGAAACAAAAAATGAGTAGAATGACTAAAAAAAAAAGGTCTTCAAGTTTTTACTTTTCTATATTACAAACTTTTTAATTCATAAAATTTGAAATTTTAATTAACATGACGTCATCACTTTTTTATGTACATTATATTTTCCATTATTTGTAAAAATTCTCACTTTTCAGTTCATGTAGGACTTTTGACTGTTAAAAATATATTTTATTTTCCCTTGGCAAAGGGGCGGCAATTTTTTTGTCCAAAGCGGCAATTATTTTTTACCCAGGGCGGCATTTTTTTTTTGGCCCAGGGCGGCACTTAACGTAAATACGCCACTGTGTATACCTACATCATTCCCTAGTTTTTTCGAAAGAGTCGCGTAATACGTTTATTAATTAAAAATTTAAAATAATATTATAATATTATTCGCACATATAAGGTACTGGCACCAGTTATAACCACTATAAGAGCATGGTTTACTGTTTTTGTGATTGACGGGTTTCTTTTTTGTAATTCTCATGAACTCATATTACTAATAAAACAAGTAATTCGTTATTTAATCAATTTAATTGCCAAAGTCGGCAAATATAATTTGTTTTTTAAATTAAAGCCTTATATTTAGTTAATGTTTTTTCTCCAGTTATGGATAAAGTAAAACCAGTAATGAGCACGCAGGGATGGACACTTGCTAATGATTACAAAATGATAAGTACTACGACACAAAAGTTAGAAAACAAAGAATCGTCAAATTTGAAACAATGTAAAGCAGTTGCTATGATAATATAATAATTAATTTTAATGTCCACCATTTTGACACCTATTGGCCGATTGTCATCAAATCACGTTGTAAGACAGTTAAATGTATATAGATTAATATTCAGAAATGGTAGTAATCAAATATCAACAAATATTTCTAATTCAGTACATTTAATTAAAAATAGAAATTACTGGGGTCATATCCAAGACTGGTGCCAGTACCTTACTTGTATGCAAATGTTAACTATTTTTAAAGGAATCAATACAATATAGGTTAATTATTTCATTTAAATTTAACCAAAAATTATGATAATTATTGTAGAAGAATATTTGATATTAATTATATATTTCAAGAGACATTTTATTTAATAATGTTTATTTATTATTCACTTCCATATATATTGGTGGCGCCATTTTTTTCGAATAAATAAATAACTTTACAGTAAGACAATGTACAGCAATAAATATTTCCTAAGGGTATAATTCATGTAAATAAAAAAAACATGATAATCTAAGTATAGAGGAATAGCATTCGGGTCAAGGACATTAAAACATAACTGATAACAAATAGCGAGATGAAAATTTTGCTTTTTTGATATGTCGTGTTCAAATACATAAATAAATAAGATATACTTTTAAGGTACTGGCACCAGTCTCGGATATGACCCCAGTAATGGCTTTTTTAAATTAAATGTACTGAATTATAAATATTTGTTGATATTTGATTACTACCATTTCGGAATATTAATCTATATACATTTAACTCTTACAGCGTGATTTGATGACAATCGGCCAATTGGTGTCAAAATGGTGGACATTTAAATTAATTATTATATTATCATAGCAATTGCTTTACATTGTTTCAAATTTGACGATTCTTTCTTTTATATCTTTTGTGTCGTAGTACTTATCATTTTGTACCTAATCATTAGCAAGTGTCCATCACTGCGTGCTCATTACTGGTTTTACTTTATCCATTACTGGAGAAAAAACATAAACAAAATAAAAGGCTTTAATTTAAAAATCAAACTATATTTGCGGACTTTGGTAATTAAATAGATTAAATAAAGAGTTACTTGTTTTATTAGTAACATGAGTTCATGAGAGTTACAAAAAAGAAGCCCGTCAAGTACAAAAACAGTAAACTTTGCTCTTATAGCGGCCATAACTGATGCCAATACCTTACATACTTTGCAAATTAATTAAAACCTAATGACCTGATTACAAAAAGGTGCCCTCATATGAAGACACTGAATTTAATATAAATTCTTCAAAATTAATATCTTTTTTCCTTTTTTTTAAAAAAAAAAAGAGCTCTATAATTTTCACGAAACTTACGTTGCTAACTTCACACATGTGTTACATGATATATTGCCTGTATAAATACGCATTAAATAAAATACAAAAGAGTAGTTTATATTATGAAAATCAATAACTCTGTCTACCATTTCTTTTTTTTAATTAAAATTTATTTAACATTAACAGAAATTAGGTACATTTAAAAAAATTAAAAATCAACGTTTAATTTCCAAATTTTTATCTTATTTAAGTCACTTTTTCAATTAATATTATTGCGAATTAAATCTGAATGAATGATTTAGAACAGCGGTCACCAAACTACGGCTTGCGGGCCGGGTCCGGTCTTCCAAAGATTTTCATCCGGTCCCCGATTTTTATATATAATTATTTTATATATAAGGGCCGGAACTGAACCAAAAACCGTTATTTTTTGCCGGAACGAAAATCGGAACAGAACCGAAATAAAAATATCGGTTTTTACGGTTCAGTACATGTTAAAATACGTGCGTTAACATGATCTTATTTCCCACTTCAGTTGTCGTTCGGATTATCATACAAGTACCATAAAATGTTCTAAATTATGGTAGAAAAGATTTTTTGAATACCTACAAATAATTTTTTTTTAATTAATCACTTGGAGCTGAACCGACAAAAACAGTTATTTTTTTCGGAACGAAAACCGGAACCGAACCGAAATATATTTTTTTACTCAAACCGGAACGAAAACCGAAACGAAAAAAATAACGGTTCGAAGCCCTGATCTTAATAGATATTTTCATTATAAATTCCGATATAAACAATACACATTTAAATAAATGCTCTAATTGGATTCCGGTAAGAATATTTTTCGTCCGGCCGCTCATGTTTATAAAAAATTCGACCCGGCCCGTTTCTCGAAAACTTTGGTGATCTCTGTATATAGACATAGACATATTTATTATTCTGTAAAACTCTGCACCGAGTATAGAACATGTCAATATAAGAATAAACAGAATAATAATAAAAAATATAAAATAAAGAGAAAAAAAAAGTATACAGTTTTATAAAATAACTTACAAAAAGTAAAAAATAAAATTCAATCTTCAAGAAATTCTTCTACTTTGCAATAACATCGATCCAACAACAGTGACTAACTCTTTATTGAATTTATTTAGAGGTAATAATAATTTTAGTTCTTTAGGCAATTTATTGTAAATTTTAATAGCATAATTCATAGGCCCTTTATAAACAGTAGATAAGGAAGTAGCAGTTTGTACATAGTAGTCTTTATTTCTTGTGTTATAATTGTGGAAACGCACGTTATTATCAAATAAATGTGTTTCTTTTTTTATAAATAATGAACATTCTAATATATAGAGACCTGTTATAGTTATTATTTTAAGTAGTTTGAAAAGGGGTCGACAAAATTACAGTATGGCTAAATAAATCATCGAAGATGAAATAGGCCAAAAAAAAGTATAGTAGTCGGTACGGTTTTAAAACTATCCCAGGTAAATAAATAGAGCAGTGACTATGTAACAGCCACCCTGTATACTGTATACTGTATACACCGGCCGGCGATGCTTGCTAGAGATCTAGGACGCGCCGGTACGCTTTAACACGCGGACGGCCACTGACGACAGCCGACCTATTTCCTATCAACGTTGCCCCCAATTCCTATTATCTCGAACACGGCTCAGACGTACACGATCATTTGCGCGTTAGCTGCTTTTGTTAAATTTAAGTATGATCTACTTTTTATTTCTCGGCGTCCACCTCCGCAATATATGTAGTACAGCGATTCTCAACCTGTTTTTTGAAAATAAAATTCCCTGACTTTTCCCTGACCACGGGGCCTCAGAATGCGAAAAAAAATTTGAAGACCTTTTTTTTACTCGTCAACTTAAATTTATACACTTTTTTATTGACTTCTCAGATATAATAAATTCCCTGACTTTCCAAAAAAAAAAATCAATAAATTCCCTAACTTTCCAGAATTTTAAAGAAATTCCCAGACTTTCCAGAAAGTGGACACCCAGAAAAAAACTAAATGGGGGGCGCGAGCATATCGAGGAAAAATATTATTTAAAAATTTATTTAATTTACTGAAAGAAAAGCAATAAAATACATTACATTAAAATACATATATATACACTTATAATTAGGATTATATCAGAACTACACAATGTATTTAATAATTAACTTATCAATATTAAATTAAAAACAAGATAAGTAATTATTAGTGACTCCCTTGGGCCTGTCTTGCAGAGCAAAGTTTTTCGAAAGAAGGTTTAATATTAGAAATTGACACTCTAAGTTCTTTTTCTATATTTATCTTTTTCTATATTCTATATACAATTACAGCACGATTTTAGTGAAAATTATTGTATGAGGGGGGGCGGGGGAAACGCTGATGTAGTATTAAATGTAACACGTTTGTGTCTAATCATGGGAATATTATGGTTTTCCTTATTAAATTCATGCGTTCAGGTAATACGATATATTCGTATTATATGTAATAGGTATAACTTAATAAAACCTACACTGTTTTTGTCTTTTGGAAAATCAACAAATCGTAGCTGTCGGCAATATCAAAGAACGTAGTAAACGTTTTGTTTTATTAGGGCGAGTCCATGGATTTTACAAGTATATGCTAATCAAAACGATATTTTTGATATAAATATAAATTTATAATATGAAATAACATCTGATTTTTTTTATTAACTTCTCTATATTAAAAGGAAAATTTTGCACACTTATTAATAGATTTGTATAATACTCATGAGTACCTGTACAGCTTCGTAAAACTATTTGTATAGCTATAATTTCGTTAAATTATTTGTATAGCATACGTTCTTTTCGATCAAATGCAATTACATTTAAAGTAGAGATGAAACGGATAGTGTTTTGGCCGGATACCGAATACCGAATATCCGGCGAGCTGTAAGGCCGGATGGCCGGATATCCGGCGGCCGAATATCCGGCGGCCAAATATACGTTTTTCTAGCAAAAAATATATGAAAAAACATGTTTGTAGCCTATAAAAAACATTTATAATTTTAATGTTTAGTCATACTTATAACGTAAGTACACATAAAACTTTAAACAGGGTGCATTTTATAATTAAATAATTTTTTTCCAATTTTTAATTTTTGACGTAGGCCTATTGTTATATACAGGTCAATTTAACACAATTATCTCTCTTTTCTACTCAATATGTCCAAAGCTTATTTATTTTAGTAGAACCATTAAATAACTTTGCAAAAGCTTAGGTAGAGATTTTGAACACAAAATTGGACAGGAATGGTAATTTTTCATAAATCGCTATGTGTGTAGTTCTACTAAATGTGATTAAAATTGATTAAAAATTATTTTTTAATATATCCGGATTGCACACCTTATAGAGAATTTTCTAGTCTTTAATTTTTGTCCTGTAATTTTTTCACGTGCAAATAGTCATATGCTAATAGTCAAATCTCATAGAGTGCGTCATACCGTATGCGAATATATAGTCATACTTTACACCGTAACGAAGGTGTATACAAAAAATCAGCTAACTGCTATTTTTTCGCAGATTGAATAAATTTATATCTAAAATTACTGGACTACAAGTCAATTTTGTATTATTTGCACCACAAATATTTTTTTCTTGCAGTTTTTAAATAAAAAATTGTAGTTTTTAATTATCCGGTATCCGGCCGGATAATTCGTTACTATCCGGTATTCAGCCGGATAACAAAATAAGGCTGGATAGGCCGGATACCGAATAGTTACCGGATATCCGTTTCATCTCTAATTTAAAGTGTCAATAATAATATAATATAAAAATAATAACATGACAGCAGTGACGTTAAAATATTCACTTTAAATCTACATCGTGAGTTCCGGCCGGAATTCCGGTACACCTCTATCTATTTAGCACCTAAAAATCGCCTAACAATTATATATTAAAAACTGATTTCAAAAAGTCAATATTTGCTGAACGAAACTACAATATACAGGGTAGTTCAATAGTGCGTCCGGCTTTCCTAGCGCACTTACCGTAGGAGATAGAAAAAAAAGTTTGGTACATAATATTACTGGTTTGAGAAGATCAACGTCGTAAAATTATTTTCAACAATACAGGGTGTCCCATTTTTTTAGCAATAATGTTAGTCCAGGTAAAGAGTAACATTTTGATAATAAACAATTTTAATTTAGTTCTACAGGGTGTTAATAAAAAAATGCCAAAGTTTGTAATGTTCAAAATGATAAAACTCATTTTTTTCAAATGTGACTACCCTTTTTTTATTTCACTATTTGATGGGTTTTTTTCTCCTTTTCAATTTGTATAGGGGATATCTTAAGTCTAAACCCCATACTTTCTGAGATATTCAATAATTTTCACAAAAGTAACCATTTCAACACGTTTTTATGCACCGAAGTAGGCCAAACAAATGCAAAATAAATGCGAAAAAATTACAAAACAAATGCCAGTAAATAGATTTATACCTGGATGAAAATGGAAGACATTTCGAACATATATTGTAGTCTTTTATCTTTTATATTTATTTTCAATTTTGTTACTTATCACAGTTTTTTGAATAAAATAAATCATTTTATTACATAAGTATTATTCGTTTTAATTATAAAATTTAATCAAATGTTACATTGATACTTTAGTACTTACATTTTGGTATTTCTTTTGCATCAGCACAGCCTACTTCGGTGCATAAAAACGTGTTGAAATGGTTACTTTTGTGAAAATTATTGAATATCTCAGAAAGTATGGGGTTTAGACTTAAGATATCCCCTATACAAATTGAAAAGGAGAAAAAAACCCATCGAATAGTGAAATAAAAAAAGGGTAGTCACATTTGAAAAAAATGAGTTTTATCATTTTGAACATTACAAACCTTGGCATTTTTTTATTAACACCCTGTACAACTAAATTAAAATTGTTTATTATCAAAATGTTACTCTTTGCCTGGACTAACATTATTGCTAAAAAAATTCAACGCTTCAAAAAAAACGAGGACGCTACGATTTTTTAAAGTTGAGCCTGAATATGGATTATTTTTCGGAAAAAAATTATAATTTGGCAACACTGTCACTAAATAAAAAAATAAACAAACGTTAATGTAGAGATTAAAAAAAGACATCGGAGGACATAAAACGTTACAGGGTATTCCATTTAAAAAAATCTTTGTTTTTGTTATACCGCAAAAATGGGACACCCTGTATTGTTGAAAATAATTTTACGACGTTGATCTTTTCAAACCAATAATATTATGTACCAAACTTTTTTTTCTATCTCCTACGGTAAGTGCGCTAGGAAAGCCGGACGCACTATTGAACTACCCTGTATATTATCTCCGATATCAAATCATACGCTGATAATTTATTTATAGAATTTGCAATTTTAAAAACGAAACTTCGGTTGCGGTCTACGTGCACGGAGACTATAAACGAAGACTTGCATGAAATCAATCAAAACCGTTGAAATACCACACACATTAACTGTTTGTGACACAATATCAATTTTTGATATACAATCAACGCAGACGCGTACCTCAACATTTTGATTAGAGAAATAAATTACCATTTCTACGATATTTCAAAATAAAAATATAAAGCCTATATATTTCTATGTGAATAACCGGCCTCCCTGTTCGTTATAACCTGCGATGATTGGCCCATCAGCAACTTCCCATCCTATCTTGTGTCCCCGTGCGCCCTAACATACATATACTCTCACAAATACAGGCACAACATATACTACAAAATAAAAATCAATCACGAAGGAACTGTCTGGAAAGGCCAAGCCAGCAGACAAAATTATATGAAAAGAAATTACCAGATTTTTAACTGATTGTCAAATTACCATAAAAAACGAAAAACCAGTGGTTTTTTAAACACTTGAAAAATATGTACATCTTAACTATAATACATTGATAGATCGGTATTTTAAGACAAAATTATATTTTTTCACTAGTTTTTGATCTGTGGAGACCTGCAATGATCCTTATAGATCGTGATAGAGATTGAAACGTTGAAAAATCATGAATTTTCGAATTTTCAACGTTACAGCGATCTTCAGAGATCCTTGTAGATCTTTGCAGGTCTCCACAGATCAAAACTAGTGAAAAAATATGATTTTATCTCAATAATAAGCAGATCTATCAAGATCTGATTTAATCACTTCAGATCTAAAAAAATTTCTCGGGATAAAACAATATCATATGATACGTGTTTCGAATTCTAAAAAAAATCTCACCAGGAGTCTAATAATATCATATATATATATTTTTTTTTTTTTCAAAATATTACGCGATCTACTATATTCTTTCAATTTCATTGCACATAGACATATAAAAAAAATTGTTGTCCAACCCTGGTATATATATAATATATAAGAATAAAAATTATTTTTCAGCAATTTTAAAACGCCTTTTACTTGAAACCCGACATTGGGTACGACTGTGTCAATTTAACATCTACAAAAAGTGTATTTGTACATGACGTCACCAAACATTAAATAACAAGATTTCTCTTTCCATTCAATATTTCATAAAATTAAAATCTATATACGTATGCAATAAAAGCAATCTGACGTAAGTAAATGTATACACACATATTAACCTTGCATTTAAAAATTCTACAGTACCTAATTAAACATTTCGTATTAATTAATTATTATCTATCCAAAGTTAGAAGACATTAAAAATTATTCGATTTAATTAACATTAACCCTCTCATGATTGGCAGATATTTCTTCTCTGTTATGAACCATTTGAATAAAATTAAAAAAAAGTTCAAAAATTTATTTTTTCGAAAAAATATATAATAAATAAATTATAGATAATAACATTACCTACAATTTTGAAATTGGCCATTTCTCTAATTTGCACTGTTTCAAAGTAATTCGAAAAATTCGTTTTCAAAAATAGGACGTTTTCTTCCCAGACAAAAATTAATCTTAAATATAAAATTTCACCCTTCTACGATTTGTCGTATTTGAGTTAAAGCGCTTACAGTCAGACGGACACACAAACATCATGATGAAAATAGTCAGAATGGATTCACGGAAGGTTAAAATGAATAATTCCATCAAAATCCTGATTTCGAAAAAAATCGGCTTAATACTTTCCTTATACAGTCGGGACTCGTTTATTCTAAGTCTCGTTTATCTGAAATGCCGAGTTTAGTTTATTCGAAATTTTTTCTCCTCCTTCACCTCCCTTCATTCTCGAGTCATGGCGTAAACGAATATATTTTGAAATTTTTGTAGAATTAATTAGAGACACTTATCACCGTCGTCACTCGTCACCTTGCTCATATTCGAAATTAAAAGTAAAATAAAATTATTTCACTATCACGATTAACTATTAACGATAAATATTAAATACCAAGGTATATAGACATTTATCACAGAACGTATTGCCAACTTAAGAATAGTAAAAATGACACTTCCCAAATAGACAAAATTGTCTGTGATAGTTTTTTCATGATTTTGCAATGTCGAATTTGTACTTCTTTGTAAAATATCAAAAAATACGAAGACAAGAATAAATAAAGGATTTCTTGTAATTGATATTCTATTATACATTTATAACATTTGAATACGTCTTCGTGGTGACGTCAATTCCCGCGCCAACGCTGATTGGTCAAGAATCTATACATAACTTGATGGGAGCCCTTTCGACTTCGAATAAACGCGACTTCCTCGATTCAAAACGATTCAGAAGGCTTATAATAAACGAGTCCCGACTGTACTATATGCATATTCCGTACACATGGATATAAGAAAGTAAAAATATAATGTATAAAAAAACAATTTAGCATCATTTTTCTTCCTACAGGTGTCTAATAAATTAGCTCTCATAATTTATTACAATTCTAACCATATCCTAACTTAAATCTCACAGTGTTTTGTTTGTTTTGAAGATTCATAACCGCAGAGAACACAAAAATGTTATTATTAATCTATGTGTGCTGCTGATACATCGGCTGGAATGAGTCACTGATATTTTGGTACAAACAAGTCATATAATAATCATGTAAATATGCAAAGGCTTGCTGTGCTATACAAGATATGTATTATACAAAACATAAACGACTACTTCAAAACGCTTCGTGAACGTCAATCATTTCCACACAAAAATTAAACGAATATTTTTTATAGATTAATATCAAGTGAAAAATGTATCTGCTAATTATAAAAAGGATCTTTTTTTTGTTATCGTTATGACTAAGTTGGCTCGTCAATCATTATTATGCTTTTCTGCCGAATAATTTTTGTATAATAATATCCAGTCTTGGATATGACCCCAATAATGGCTATTTTTAAATTACATGTACTGAATTAGAAATATTTGTTGATATTTGATTATTACCATTTCTGAATATTAATCTATATACATTTAACTGTCTTACAGCGTAATTTGATGACAATCGACCAATAGGTGTCAAAATGGTGGACATTTAAACTAATTATTAGTATAATTTATTTATTAATTATTACATTATCATAGAATTTGTGTCGTAGTATCATTTTGTAAAGTGTCCACCACTGCGTGCTCATTACTGGTTTTACTTTATCCATTACTGGAGAAAAACATAAACAAAATAAAAGGCTATAATTTAAAAAAACAAACTATATTTGCGGACTTTGGTAATTAAATTGATTAAATAAAGAGTTACTTGTTTTATTAGAAACATGAATTCATGAGAATTACAAAAAAGAAGCGGTCATAACTGGTTCCAGTACCTTATATTTGAACTGATAAATACTAAATACACTAACATAAATAATAAATTGTAACCTACAATGCTATTAAAATATAGATGCGATTAAAAAAACTTGAAAGATTACAATATATTTTTAAAATTAATATATTTCTTATAACTTAAATAATTTAAAATCACTTGTATCTATTTAATATTTTGTTTGTTCACATTCTCTTAACCATAAATCACTAAATAATATGTACATAGAGGATTATCAACAACCTATCATTAATGGAGACACTATATACACATTACAATCCACATTTAACAACATTAATCTCCCAAAACTTATGAATAATGATACTTTATTAGGTATAACTACTTAACAAAGTGAGTAGGCACTAAGGGTCGATCCACACTATCGTGCTGGTCTCGGTCCGGTCTCGCTCCAATCAAATATAAATAAACAATAAGCAATGAAAGCATCTACACTACCGGGTGTTCTAGACCATAGGTGTCAACCTTTTGAACCTTCCGGGCCGCATAGCAAAAATTTTATTTAATTTGGTTTACTAAGGGCCGCAGGTTATAATATAAAACCGAGGACCTTTTTTTTTGGTCGCGTCAATTTCAATTCCTAATTTTATTTTTTTAAATTATGCTCGCGGGTCGCACCAATGGTCCTCGAGGGCCGCATGTGGCCCGCGGGTTGGACAAGCTTGTTCTAGACCACCCGTCCACTATATTTTACGCCCAAACTATTGAAGATAGAGTTTTATGATAAAAAATTTACTATATATATCGACCCTAAAGAATTTCAGGAAAATATTTTCAACCTCCTAAAACTCTCCCTTGGGGGGTAGTTAGAGGGGTGCATGCCCATTTCTCAGCAAAATCAAATGGAAACGGTATATCCAAAAGTAGATAATTTTAAAGATCATAAAAAAAGAAACTTTTGTAAAAAAAAATTGTTTAGAAAATATGGCGACTAGTTCCCAAATTTTAGGGATTTACTAAAAGTGCTCTAGTTTCGTTAAATGTCAATTAAATATTATTTTAAAATTTTTATTTGAAAGTAGAAATAACGAACTTTTTAATGATGTATGATTACTTGAGATTTGGATAATTTAAAGTGTCATACGCGACATATCAAAAATGCAAAACTTCAATTGGAGATAATTCAAAATTTTTAAATGGAATGATATATCAATTAGTACTTTATCTTAAAAAATATATTTAAATTAACAACTTTTGTTAAGAAAATTTTAAATTTTATTTAAAAAATATATAATTTTAAATCGCTCAAGTCACACTCCAATACAGTATTTACTATACTGAATATTTGACTGGAGCGAGACCGGCACGATAGTGTGGATCGACCCTAGCATTGTCAATATTAAATACAACATTATACACCTAATTATGGAAGGAATTACAAAATTCAATGAATTATTAATTCACGTCTATAATCAACTCAATTAGTGGATTCATTGACGCATATTCACAACAAGTGTATTGCTTAAATATATAAAATACAATTTGATAACTAACTAATCATCCCTACATTATTATATTTGCTAATTATCTATTCTATTCTCCGATATATTTTTGGATACGTCTTACATTTTCAAAATCAATACAGATGCGACGGCGATGTCGTCATGGTGACAAATTAAAACGTGATCATTTTGTACTTCACACAGGGACTTAATAAAAGCAGATTACTGTTTATATCCATAGGTTGTTTGTACAGGGTGGATCAATAATACGGATTTCTTCGATATCTTAAAATATAAAATTCAAATATTGAATTTGATTTCTATACATACAGACTGTGTCAAAGTTCAATATTTCATTTATTATAACAAATGGAATAAATCTTTAAATAATAAAGTTGTCAGGATAGACAAGCAGAAATAGTTACATTTATATAGGGTGTCCCATTAGTGCGTTACAAATCAAAGTTATATTTTTTTAAATTGATAATCTAAAAGCATTTATGACACTTTTATGACCATTTTTGTAAGTAAATTGGAATATTTTCAATATCTTGTAATTTTCTAATTACAACCAAAAAAATGTGTTCTCTGTTAAAAACGGTTTTGATATATGCTTTATTATTTACAAAATTGTATTCTTTGTACAGGATATATCAAAAATCTGAACCCAATTTTTTTTTCGAATATAACACCCTACATATTTTTACATTTTCGAATTATCTATTCAATTCTAAACACATTTTATGAACTATGTTCTTTTCATAATCCAGCTTTTAAAGAGTTATTTGAAGATTTTTAAAATCTTAACATGTAAGTATTATAAAAAGAATACAACTTTATTATAATCCATAAAACAATTCGCTAGAACTTACAAATTTTATCAACATACAAATCTAGAAATTAAATAAACAAAATGATACATAAAAATTTATTTCTGGGTTCAAAATGTCGTTAATACAAAGTTGTAACCTATCAATCTAATTAAATTAAATCTTCAAAATAATAATTTTTTAACTGGACTATAAATATTTACATAAATTTTCCAATTAACACCATTTTTGGTATTACTCACAATCAGATCAGTATAACCAAATATGTTGTGATAAAAAAAATATGAAAAATTAATAAATATTATAAAATACAGGGCTTCGAACCGTTGTTTTTTTCGTTTCGGTTCCGGTTTTCGTTCCGCAAAAAATAACGGGTTTTCCGGTTTTCGGTTGAGCTCCGAGGGATTAATTAAAACAAAATTATTTGTATTAACAAAATTTTTTCTACCATAATTTAGAATATTTTATGGTATTTGTATGATAGTCCGAACGACAATTGAAGTAAGAAATAAGATCATGTTAACGCGCGTATTTTAATATGTACTGAACCGAAAAAACCGTTATTTTTATTTCGGTTCTGTTCCGGTTTTCGTTCCGGCAAAAAATAACGGTTTTTCCGGTTTTCGGTTCAGTTCCGGTTCGAAGCCCTGATAAAATATAGTTAAACATCGCGATAAGTAATGAAAAAAAATTTTCAACACATAGTTGAATTAATATTACACTCCGAATTTGTTGACAGTACAACAATAAATAAAACAAGATTAGTGTAACAGAAGCAACAACGCAAAAGTGTTTATTGAGCACATAAGCTCTATTAATAAATATATTATCGCAGAAGGGTTTTTGCAGCAAGAGAACATACGTTTATCATAATAATAACGTTACATCGCTGTTATACGGCGTGGGTTGTTTTCAATCAAGCAGCCTATATAAGGGATCTGTTTACATTACAACATCTTATTATTCCTCAGTAACTCTATAAATAACACAATAATACATGTGCAGTGGTGCTACATTATTGGAAAATAAATACGAATATTTCATATACACCAATACCTCACTTTGCGTCGTGGTTACGTTCCAAAAAAACACGACGCAAATTGAAGAATTATGATTTTCTATAGCAAATCATGTAAAGATCGAAGATAGGTTCCAGGGTTACGAAAATACTACTGTTTAAAAAGAAAATTGAACAAAGTAAACATTTAAAAAACAAAAATAATATAAAATTTTATTACATACATACAAAAAACAAAAAAAAACAAATTCGATTAAAACAAAATTAAATATTCAATTAATTTATATATATATTCAATTAATTTATAAAGACTCGAACCCAAAACAACGCAACTTCGAAAAACTAACGACGCACAGTGAAAATTAGTACTAATTCAGCAGCGACGCAACTTCGAAAAAACCCAAAACAAAACGACGCAAAGCGAGTTATTGGTGTAGTTATTGCCGCTATATGAGCAAGGCTTACTATTTTTGTAATTGAAAAATATATAATACTAGCTGGACCCGCGCAGCTTCGCTCGCGTGGACTACGGAATTATTGTTTAAGATTTAAAAAAATATATAGTTGAATTAAGTACAAACACGATTAGTTATTATTGTAATAAAAACAAAACAAACAACACTTAAATTAGGTACCTACCTAACAAAAGCGAATCAGAACAAAAAGTAAAAATCATTTTTGTTCTATTTAAATTTAGAAGTTAATTATTGAAAACAAAATAAACAATTGACAATCAAAAGAATACCGGCCTGTTCGGCTGCTCCCTCTACCCAGCGTGTTGGCACGTTCCCTCGCCGCACCCCGCGCACGGTCACAATCACGCGAATAATATGTTCCAATATGTATATTTCGATATTTTCTAAACTATACGACCAAATTGGATGCTGTAAATGGCAAATTATATCTACATTAAGTACTTATGACGATGAAATCATTTATTTCGATAAGGATTAATGTTTTGCAGGTCATAAGTCCACGTAAACAGAACCCAAATATTTTTAATTTTTTTTTTGTAACATAAAAGCAGTCATTGTGGCTTAAATACAAAAGTTAGATATATGGTGTCGCGGACTTGATTGTAGATCTTTTGATTCTACACAATTCTTTAATACATTATTTTGTTCAATATTGAACGGTTTAGGCAGCGTATTGCAAACTAAAGATATAAAAGAAGGAATTGTCAAATTAGAAAACATTGTAAAATAGTTTTTATGATAATATAATAATTAATAAATAAATTATACTATTAATTAGTTTAAATGTCCACCATTTTACACCTATTGGCCGATGACAATCGTCATCAAATCACGCTGTAAGACATTTAAATGTATATAGATTAATATTCAGAAATGGTAGTAATCAAATATCAACAAATATTTCTAATTTAGTACATTTAATTAAAAATTTGCCATTACTAGGGTCCTTGCCAAGACTAGTGTCACTATCTTATAAAAAAATGTTTTGTTTTAAAATTTAGTTAAATAAATTGCATGTGTACTTAATTTCATTTAATAAAATCTGCATATTTTTGTTTTCTTTTGGGCGTTAATGGGTTAAAAAAGATAAATAACGTTATTCCCTACACTCTCAAATTCCTTAAATGGAGCGCCACTGCCATACATATATAATGTGTGTATTGAGTTTTGGTAGAGTTTCTTCAATAATAAAATCGGCACGACTTTTTTTCATGCAGATTGCTTTCAATGTGCGTTCATTCCTTACAAATCGTATTAAGTTTTGTAAATGTATATAGAATCCTGTAACTGCTGAAAATTTCAACGATACTGTCACCACCAATAAGTTAGAGTAGATATGATATAAACGAATAAATAAATGTATAATAGAATCGTATTGATAATAGTCTAAAATTAGATATTGATTCGATAAATATTTTTATCTGGTAACATCAAAAAATAACCACTGAAGATATCAGATTCTATATTTTTATTTGAAATACGGAATAAAATGTGTACGATTGTATCAAACATAATAAGGGCCATGAATTTATTAATTCAATATACATCTAACTCTTTTTACACGATAGATATGTTCCAACGAAAACCGTGTAAAAAAAAAAAAACACTGCCCTGCAAAAGTTTAAGACCACCATTTTCCTTTTTTTGACTTTTGCGAGCGCTATATTCAACGTGTTTGTATTTACCGGTAATAAAATATGTTCCTCGCCCGATAACAGTCGGCTAGTTACCCGGCGTTCACATGTATTTCAAAGTGTCAATACAAATTGTCTCAGCTTTGACATACTGACAATTTCTTTTTCCCTAAAATTAGTGAATATATTCTATATTTACAATACCTATTGTCATGTTATTACCTTGTGTTTCGATTTTCTGCACCGATAATTGCAGTGTTTTCACATTTCAACTGATTTAACCTCAATATTGTGTGATCCCCAAAAAAATCTTTTTTTTTACAAAAAACACGAAAGTAAGGAAAGCACAGTAAACAAAAGAAAAACGAGCTCAAATAGTCATTTTAAATAAATTGGACCATTCACAGTGAAAAATTACTGAGACGAATTGAATAAACTGGAACAAAAAATACAAAAATCGACATTTTTTCAGGTGGTCTTAATTAAACTTTTGCAAAAAGATATGACACTGTATAAAATTGTTTTTTTTTTTTTTTTGGAATTCATGTATTTGTTCTAATTTGTGGACCGTATTATTTCGAAATCGTGTAAAAAAAAGTTGGGTGTACTATTTTAAGCACCGTCAATTCTATATAACAATTTATTCTCCTCTCTCGGAAAAGTAATTTTTCATAATAAAGACATTGTTAAATAATTAGAATCAAGGTTAAGCCCATTATAAATTTCTGCGTAAAAATTATCTCATATCTTTACATATGTCTTATTTACCATAACATACATTAAATTAAATAGCACTAAATAAAAAATTTCATAACTTAAGATTTTAAACAAAAGTGACTCTTATATATACATTTTTTTTAAATATTAATTATACAACAATACAATAATTTCCTCACGCACTAAACGTAACAATTATAAATAATAAAGGATGCGTGTAGTAAAAAATGTAATTAATACTTCACATAATATAAAAATACTGCGCAGCATATTACACGTTACCGATACAATGAAAAAGAAAAAAAAACATGCATTATTTTGTATATGTAAACAAGGAACATGTCCCTTTACACACATACACATACAGAAACACCTGCCCTTGGACAACACACACACAACCAGTGGCGGCTCGTGATAAACAAATAGGTATGCAGGTTCATAATGCACTATGAGATAAATTTTTTTTTACCACTATAAATAAACTATAATGAAATAAGATAATGCATAATGTCATTGGTTATTATCATAAATATTTTCAGTTATCAAAATATACCGTGAAATACTCAAGGCCCCCCGGAGAAAATGTGCAGAAATAATATCTGAAGACCTTTTTTTTTTGGTCATAACTTGAAAATTTTACACTTCTTACTTACTTTCAATTCAATGACCTTTTTCTTTTTTTCACTGTCTTTTTAAAATAAATAAATTCCCTGACTTTTCAGAATTTTAAAGAAATTCCCTGACCACTTTAGGCTTCCCTGACTTTCCAGAAAGTGGACACCCTGATAAGGTAGTGGCACCAGTCTTGGATATGACCCCAGTAATGGATATTTTTAAATTAAATGTACTGAATTGTTGATATTTGATTACTACCATTTCTGAATATTAATCTATATTCATTTAACTGTCTTACAGCGTGGTTTGATGATAATCAGCCAATAGGTGTCAAAATGGTGGACATTTACACTAATTATATTAGTATAATTTATTAATTAATTATTATATTATCATAAAAACTGTTTTACAATGTTTCAAATTTGACGATTCTTTCTTTTATATCTTTTATGTCGCAGTACATTATGTAATCATTAGTAAGTGTCCATCACTGCGTGCTCATTACTGGTTCTATTTTATCCATTACTGGAGAAAAAACATAAACCAAATAAAAGGCTATCATTTGAAAAAACAAACTATATTTGCGTACTTCGGTAATTAAATTGATTAAATAAAGAGTTGTTTTATTAGTAATATGAGTTCAAGAGAATTACAAAAAAGAAACCCGTCAATCACAAAAACAGTAAACCTTGCTCTTATAGCGGCCATAACTGGTGCCAGTACCTTATAGGTTTTATGTATTTACATCAATATAATAATGTAATATTTTTGTTTAGCGTAAAAAATGTCTTATTAAGATTCCGAATGTAAAAATATTTATAATTTTTTTTTATTCAATAACTACTTTTTGTTAATTAAATCGATATTTTTTCCATAAATTTTTGTAAATATTTCAAACAGTACTTTTCAGTAAGATAAAAAAATAATTCAAATATATATCAATGTAGTCAAATTGAAAAACTGTTTGATAAGTGTATCTTAATGACTTGGAAAATAAGAAGCGTTTATTATTATAATATTTTTTTTTATTATATCACATTTCCTAAACACGAACCACCATTGCTAGCAAACATAAACACAAAAGGACCCTTCCAATAAGGATGAAGGGAACACACAAACACACAGATTGTGTTTAAAGAAAGAGAGAGGGGAATGGGCACAGGAATGAGACAGTTCGGAAGATATACGCGTCAGCTGTTCGGCCCACGGCCACTGCTCTGACCCAAGGTCAAGCTGGCCCCGCGACTAACTCACAACAACACGAGATTTAAAATATTAAAAACACTTTCTCGTTCAAAGCGAAAACTTTGCTACAACGTATCACTTGCTGCTTTAAGCAGCTTATTAGATTGTGGAAAGCTCACAGATGTCAAAATAAACAAATAGTAATTACATTTATTAAGTGACGAAATAAGTACAACAATTAATTTATGTAATATTTGGCTTATATCAATTGTTGTAAATTAAAATTTTCATAATGATCGGTTATTTTTATTTATTATTTATAGTATTTTACATTTATGTTTCTTTGTCCACTATTTTTAAACAAAATGATCAATTGTCATCAAATCACGCTGTAAAACAGATAAACGTACAAGGTACTGGCACCAGTCTTGGATATGACCCCAGTAATGGCTATTTTTTTAATTAAATGTTACTGAATTAGAAATATTTGTTGATATTTGATTACTATCATTTATCATTATTAATCTATATACATTTAACTGTCTTACAGCGTGATTTGATGACAATCGGTCAATAGGTGTCAAAATGGTAGACAATTAAAACTAATTATTAGTATAATTTATTTTTTAATTATTATATTATCATAGCAACTGTTTTACATTGTTTCAAATTTGACGATTCTTTCTTTTATATCTTTTATGTCGTAGTACTTATCATTAACAAGTGTCCATCACCTCGTGCTCATTACTGGTTTTGCTTTATCCGTTACTGGAGAAAAAACAAAAACTTGTTTACATTAGAAAAAAATTATTGGGTACGTTTTCATTATTCTAAACTAATTTTCTTTATTTTAAGTAATGGCAATTAAAAAAATTCGATAAAATTCTATAATAATTAAAACATTATGTACCTAATTTATAAAATTTAAAGAAAGCCGGGGTTTAATGACACGATAATAAAGTTTAACTACCCTTAATATCGATCAATACAAATTTTAATTACTAAATTACCGCGTCATTTCTATATGCATACATAACAGTAACATAGCCACCACGTTCTTGCAACTGATTGCGACGTAAACACGTATAACGAAAACAATTATAACAAATAATCAATGTTACACAAATGTCAGCACACACAATAATTATTTAGTTTAAAAAATCAATTCAGTTCTCGCCAGTTTAAATAATAAAAGGCTGTAGCCGGGTAAGCATGCAAAACATGCCTTTACATGGATTTGGCTGATTATTTTTTTGGAAGTTACATTCTATTAAACATTCAACCTGACCAAATATTAGCTCCCAAAAATTTATAGTTTTCGAAAAAAAAATTTTTTTTGATTTTCAAAAAAAAATTTTTTTTTGATAATCTGTCAGTCGAATTTGATGGTGCTTGAAATATATTATAGAGGTACTTATGACTCATCAGAGGTAATTTTATTATGATCCTCTGTACATAATAAACCAGAAAAAAAAATTAATAAAATTTAAAAAATCAAAAAAGACCATGTTGTCTTCGGAGGGCAATCACAATTTTTTTATATATTATACCTTGTATGTACCCAAACAACATATCAAAATCCCAAATTGATACAAAGGGTATAACATACTCGTATAAATTCGCATGCGGTCGTATCGGAGTGGCGCGAGCGTGGCGCGGGCGAGTGCAAGTGTCTTAATACTTTTAAAATATCTCTAATTTGTTGCTAAACAGGACTGGGCTAGCCCAGAGGCATATCGAAAATTTGACGGGGCCCATAGTCTGACAAAAACAAAATATAGAGGCCATAGCCGGAAATATATGGGAATTGCTCCATTGAATCAATTTAACAAATTTTTTTCTCATAGGTTGCTTTTTAAGTAAAATTAAATCGCCCTAAATGTCTGTGCTTCAATATATTCATTTTTGCTCAGATAATTTTTATTAAAAAAAAATAAATCTTGTGTATAGTTTTTAATGTAAGAAGATTCACTAGTTCACAGCGGAAATGTGATTTGTTACTACTAAAGTCGATTATAAACATTTCTAAGCGACTTGGGGCGATTTTTTGTTACTTAAAAAGCAACCTATGAGAAAAAAAATGTAAAATTATTTCAATGGAGCAGTTCCCATATATTTCCGGCTACGGCCTCTATATTTTGTTTTTGTCAGGCTATGGGCTCCGTCAAATTTTCGATATGTCTCTGGGCTAACCCAGTCCTGTTTAGCAACAAATTAGAGATATTTTAAAAGTATTAAGACACTTGCACTCGCCCGCGCCACGCTCGCGCCACTCCGATACGACCGCATGCGAATTTATACGAGTATGTTATACCCTTTGTATCAATTTGGGATTTTGATATGTTGTTTGGGTACATACAAGGTATAATATATAAAAAAATTGTGATTGCCCTCCGAAGACAACATGGTCTTTTTTGATTTTTTAAATTTTATTAATTTTTTTTTCTGGTTTATTATGTACAGAGGATCATAATAAAATTACCTCTGATGAGTCATAAGTACCTCTATAATATATTTCAAGCACCATCAAATTCGACTGACAGATTATCAAAAAAAAATTTTTTTTTGAAAATCAAAAAATTTTTTTTTTTCGAAAACTATAAATTTTTGGGAGCTAATATTTGGTCAGGTTGAATGTTTAATAGAATGTAACTTCCAAAAAAATAATCAGCCAAATCCATGTAAAGGCATGTTTTGCATGCTTACCCGGCTACAGCCTTTAAATTGCATTTATAATAATAAATAGTAATGTATTTAGGACTCTAATGATGATAGCATTGCTATTGCAGGGGTCAAAACAAGTTCAGTGTTCAAAAATACTGATTTTACTGACACAGGAATCTAAAAATATTGACTTTTACTGACATCCGAACCGAGTTAAAACATATAGGTATTATGTATTAAAAAAATACTTTTATAATTATTGGCCTCCACTATCTCCATTCCCCATAGCCAACCCTTACCATCTTTTTATTATGTTCATAACAAAAATAACAAACATTACAGTTAATTTTTGTTAACATACGTTACAATTATGTCATAAAATATCTTCTAAAAGTTGGTAATAAACAATACAAATAAGTAAACAAAAAGATAACATTATTTATAATTTGAATATATTTTTCACGGTAGGTAATTGTGTCGTTTTGAAAACAAATAGTGAGTTTTTCACGATAAATAGGGCTCCGATGAGAAAACTTTGAGTGCCAAACCCAAAAAACTGACAAAACTGACCATTTTTCCAAAAAACTGTCTTTAACTGACCGGGTTACAGAAAACTGATTTTACTGGCCAGTTTTGACACCTGCTATTGAAGCACGTGTAAGTCTAAATTCTTACAATATTTATGGTTAGGAGATTTGTATTTGATAATGTCCGGTATTATAAAGGAGCTAATAAAATTTGCTAACTTGCAAGAACTTCCAAATGAGGTTTCAAACGTATCTGACAGTTCTCTTTAAGTTTCATGAAATGTTTGACAATTTTCGTGCACGCGTGGTATGTAAACATCAACGGTATTAAAACAGTGGTGATAGGTATTATGAATATTATTTTATAGGGCCAAAGTCGCCAACTGTGTTACAATTAGTTGAAATATCACTGCTCTAAATTCCATAACTACTAGCATGGACAGTGCATTCTGTATTAATACAATGGTGTAACAATGCGTACATATAAAAATCCAACTTTGATTATTCATTACTTAAAAAAAAATGCCGGAGGAAAATTTTGAAAAAAAAAACGCATGAAATCTTAATATTTTTTAATAGTCTCAGGTCACGAATTTATTATTTTTATTCATTTAGTTCGTTAATTTAAAGTACAGGGGTAACCACATGTCTCCTTGTATTTTTACCCCACTCTGAGTTTTTCATTAAAAAATAAGACACGTGTGCTTTGACAGCGGTTTTCACTACCGTGTGGTTATTACGCAGATTAAAAAACTGTCACTTCTATATGAAGAGTAGAACGCGCAGAAGCGGGAGCAGTGAACATTACTATGATTGGTCGACAAAAAAAATCAAGACAAGGTGGTAAACATTCAGGCAATGTTAGGGGCTGAACAATAACTATAAAAAGACAGTAGCGATGCAGATGTAATAATTTTCTACCCATTTGTACCCTTGTATTCATTTGAGTAAGGGAAAAAATAAAATCGATTTTAGGTGAAAATTTTGAAAATAATCTATACATTTTTTTCGTTTGATTATGTTAATAAATGTTCGTGAGAACAAATGTGTTCAGAAAATCTGAATACGTAATAAATAAATCAAGGAAAAAAAATAACATTATACAAATAATATGTTTTAAACTCAAAAGAAATGATTTTTAATTAATATCGTTTTTTTTTTTTAATATCAAAAAAAATGGTTACAAAATGATAAGTACTAAGACACAAAAGATATAGGCCCGGTATTATAAAAGCCAGATAACTTTTACTCTAGGGAATAAATTTATTCCACAAATAGTTTACACATTCTATGAGGTCCTTATTTGAGAAATGTCATTGTCAGAAATGTCATATCGATTTCGGTTTTTTTACACAAAATAATGTTGAGACATATTAAATACAAAGTAAAAAGTGATTATATACATATAAAAACTCCAAAATATCAATTTTTAATTCAATATTATGGAGATTTCTAATAAATTTTTACATTTGAATATATTGCAACCAATAACGTCTATATGATTTCTTTATCTATGTACATATTGAAACGTCAAACTTATGTGCATCAAACAAATAACCTAAAACTTCATACGTAAATGCATATAACGCATAACATGAAATTTGAATTTTTACAGTATTTAAAATTCTTATGAATTTTATTATGTGCTCAAAATGAAGGTTAAATTTTATTGATATATAATAATACAACAATATTGGCACATATTTCTTCATTTTTAGATGGGATGGTATAAAACATGCAGAAAATTATTTTAAAAAAAGGTTTGATAAAATAAAAACTTGAATGTATTTGAAAATCCATAAGACAGTTCGGTATCTTTACGTCTTTAATTTTCTATATTACTGTATTCCTTCGATCTAAATTTATACAATTTTTCCCCATATAAATGTCCAAAAAGATTTTAGAATCGATAATGTCTTGCAATCGCAGGTATAATTGACTGCGTATTACATTATCATTTAAAATTTGCTGGTTTATTAAAATTAGACTACAGTTAAAAGAAACAGGAATGATTTAATACTTTATTTTATTTCTTATTGATGTTATCGTAGAGTACAGCTTCGGGTATGAAATAAAAATGTAAATAGTTATGCAAAAAAATTTATTGATTATAATTATAGATTAATTTTCAAAACAATGTACAAGAAACAAAAATATTTTTCTTGTGAAACTATTAATAAATATGATTTCTAGTTTTAAAAAAATTTATATGTACTTACGATGTTGTTCGGTACAAACCTTTAGAAAACATTAATTCCTTTCCGTAACAAACAGCAAAGTAATTTTGGTTTAGTTTTTTGTATTTATTCGTATAAATACGATGTTATTTTGTTCGGTACAAACCTTTACAAAACATTAATTTCTTTACGTATCAAACTGCAAAGTAATTTTGATTTAATTTTTTGTATATTCGTATGTGCTTCAAATGAAAAAATCTCTTTCGTCTTTTTTTATGTTTCTTTTGCTTGAGTCATATCACATACATATGTACAATGTATGGATATTTGTATATATGTACTATGTACATATAAATAAACAGGCTTGTTTCTAAAAATTATAAAAATATAAAACTAGCACAAAATCTACATTATTATAAGCAGAAATAATTATTAATTAAGTTACCATGTTTTTGAAAAATTATTATTAAAGCATTCCTAGCTGGTCGCAGTTTCAATATCTTCATAACATTATATATTACTCCTTAAATAATACACAAAACAAATTTGACATTTACGTGTGAATTGTAGGTAAGCATATTTCCACAAAACAGCTGTGGCCTATGACTATGGCTGCCACAATTTATTCTAATTACCACGTGACCAAGTAAATATTTATTCCTTGCAAAAAGATGGGAATAAATTTAATGGTATGATATAGTGAATTTGTTATTTTTATTCCGTTTTTAGTAATTTTTCGTTCCGAACTAGTCGACATCAGAAAGAGAAGAACTTATCTGTAGCAAATGAAACAACAATACTATTTTTACTACCTAGTACTGTCGCTATTTATTCATCGAGTAAACTTATCTGCCTTTTATAATACCGGCCCATAGAAGAAAGAATCGTCTTTGAAACAATGTAAAGCAGTTGCTATGATAAATAAAAAATAATAAATACTAATAATTAGTTTAAATGTCCACCATTTTGACACCTATTGGCCGATTGTCATCAAATCACGCTGTAAGACAGTTAAATATTCAGAAATGGTACTAATCAAATATCAGTATATATTTCTAATTCAGTACATTTAATTAAAAAATAACCACTACTGGGGTCCTTGCCAAGACTGGTGCCAGTACCTTATGTATAGATATAAATTTTCTAGTAGTAATTTATTTACCATTGTTATAGCATCCAATAATATTGTCCAATAACTTGACATATGACTAGGGTTTGCAATCCCGCAGACTTTTTTTTCCCGCGGGAATTTTGCGGGAAATTTGCAAATCCCGCGGGATCCCGCAGTTTTTCCAAAATTTTTCCAAATTTGTATTATTCATGCTTAAAATTACTATTATTTAGTTAACATGACAATTAAATAATGAAAAATAGTTTCATAGCGGTAACATATGATACATAAACGTAACATGTACCGTATAGACAGACGTAAAATCCATAAAATACACCTGTGAATAGGAGATTGTCTAATATGTTAGGTACAAGTACAAGATGCTTCTAACTACTTTTGTCTTTTTGTTCGATTATCCATTTCAATTTTTTTAAGTCCTTCGTTGCGTATAAATTAGCCTTTGTTTTATACGTAGGTCGCCTTTTACGCCGCGCTGGTATATACGGTATGTCACGTAAAACTAAACCACTAAATATCATTATTTACGGTTGCAATCTGTTAAAAAAATATCGTGTAGATCGTATAGAAAAAGATAGTTTTGAGAAAACACGAATTTTGTGTATTAAACTTTTGTGGTTAACTTTCATTTAATCTGCCATTCTTCTTCTAAATTTTTGTATTTCGTATTTTTTATGTTTTTTTTTGTAATCTGCGGGCTGTTCGAGCTTCTTTCGTCGCCTGAGTCGCGCGAATCCTGGCATGTTTTAATCGGTTGTGCGGTCACATTTTTCGAACGTTTTTTTTTTTAATTCTGGAGGTATGTAACCACTTAACTAATCGTGAACAAGATATAATTTATTTCACTAGTTTCATATTCAGTCATCTCAACCTTAATTTTTTTTTTCAAAATTGTTACCTTTTTTATCCATATTTACGCTTTATAAGTATTCAAAACGCACGCGACCTACAAATTTAATGTTCAAAAAATTCCGCGCGGATCCCGCATTTTCAGTGCGGGATCCGCAGATCTCCAAAACGTGCGGGATCCCGCATTGCGGGATTACAAACCCTACATATGACATAACATGTGGTGTTTCAAATTGAAAAAAAAAACCTAACATGTTTTTATAAATTCATTATCACGTGAATATTTCAGACAAAAAATACTTGCTATATATCCACAAATGTTAAAACAAATATGCATATAAAAAGAATAACATATTTAAATAAAGATCTTGGCTTCTGGGTGTAAGCCGCGTCGATTTGGTCGTGACGATTCGTCGAAACGTTGGTCGATAACACGACTAAATCGACGCGGCTTGCACCCAGAAGCCAAGATCCATATCAAGATATCCGCGGAAGCCTCAAGACTTGTATATTTAAATAAAGTTATAATTGTAGCTGTTTGGAAATTCACAGTCATTACAAAATGAAGTGAATTTCTACGTTTTTTCGGTTTTTGTTGCACACGTTTCGTCACACATTGCTGTGAACGCTTTCAAGGTTTTCTGAAAGTACGTTGCGTGACAAAATTCCAATATAAAAAGAGATTTATCTTAAATCAGAAGAAAATCAACTCGATTATTTTATATCGAGCAATTTAGATTTCCATAATAATAAGTAAAAAAAATGCGTATTTTATACCATCAATATATTAACGTACATATTTTGAAATAAATAGCTAAAAAGTCAACAGAATTAAATTTAAAAAATCGAATTTGATGCAACTTTGCCAAATAATAATGCACGGGAAAAATTTTTGGACCCACAATGAATTTAGTTGATTTAAAATTGTGAATTATACTTATATCTATTACCCCTAATAGAATTGCACTGTACCTATTTAATTATCTATTTGTTTAACTTTGGATGTATGTGATATTTAGTATATCATAATTGGTCGATGTGCAAAAAAAACATATAAAAATAACCATTGTATTTCTAAATTTGAAATCAAAATAGCACCTTATTCGATTCATTTTGAAAATAATCTTGAAATACTAGAAAAGTTAGCGCGGCGAGAGATTAGTCGGCTTTTTTAATGTGTTTTTTTTTTTTTTTTTGCATGGGCCTTATTATTACACCCTGACCCCTAATTACCGCAACTGCCTTATACTATTTACTAAATAAATTATTACATGTAAAAATTCAATAAAAAATAATAAACGCATGCAGTTAATTAGTTAATTTTGCAAATTACACAAAAAAATACATCAGAAAATTACAGAAGTTAAAGGCACCAGTTATGGCCGCTATAAGAGCAAGTTTTCGTTTTTTTATTATTAATGTACTCGTTTTTTTGTAATTCTCATGAACATCATAAAACAAGTAACTCTTTATTTAATTAATTTAGTCCACAAATAAGTATAGTTTGTTTTTTTAAATTATAGCCTTTTATTCATGTTTTTTCTCCAGTAATGGCAAAGGTAAAACCAGTAATGAGCACGCAGTGATGGACACTTACTAATGATAAGTACTACGACACAAAAAAGAAAAAATCGTCAAATTTGAAACAATGTAAAGCAGTTGCTATAATAATTAATAAATAAATTATACTAATAATTAGTTTAAATGTCCACCATTTTGACACCTATTGGCCGATTGTCATCAAATCACGCTGTAAGACAGTTAAATGTAATAAATAGATTAACATTCAGAAATGGTAGTAATCAAATATCAACACATATTTCTAATTCAGTACATTTAATTAAAAAAATAGCAATTACTGGGGTCATATCCAAGACTGGTGCAAGTACCATATATGTATTGCGTAAAAAAATGTATATTCTTAACCCAATCGTGACCGAAGTTTTCATCAATTCATACCTATCTATGTATACTAAAACTCCAGAACGTTGGTAATTGCATTGTTGATGTATTCAGTCCAATACTCGAAAATAAGTATGATCTTAAACCCATTCGAATTAAAAAATCTTACAGCAACGCAAAATCTTAACAAAAGCGATCTGTTACATACAGGGTGTCTAAATACCAGGCGTCAGTATGGGGATCTCGGAAACTATAAGAGATAGATTCGATTAGATGTGAGAAAAGTTACCTTTAAGAGGGGCAGTTCAATGGTGTATTTACATTTCACAAAAATTTCATAGCCTACTAGATGTTAGCCAAAAAGCATTTTAGTCCGAATTTTATATATTTTTCTAATTCAGTACATTTAATAAAAAAAAATTGCCATTACTGGAGTCTCTGCCAAGTACCTTAGCGACTTTCACACGAGAAGGCACAGACAGAGTGCAAGCAAGCATCTTATAGAATCTAGTTCCGGTAGAGATGCAGCAGCACGAGTGGCAATCAGCAGAGTGCATCAGCAGCACCGCCTCTGACGATACCGTGGCAAGATCACAACACCGTCACAATGACCGGCTGGACGGCGCTCATGTTGCTAGACGTGGCCTTGGAATTATGATACACATTTCTGGATCAGCGGTGAAGTTCAGCCACGTTCACACAGCCGTATGTTGTATACAAACTCACCACTTGTTTATTGTTGTATAATTTCGCATGTGTGTGTGTGTGTGTATGTGTGGGTGTCTGTGCAGTTTTTTGGTATAGGTAAGTATTCGATTGTATTGCTATGACGTCATTGCCAATCAGTATTATTAACCTTTTGTATATTTTAATTAAATTATGTTAACCTTATATTAATCATTTTTAACTATCAAATAATGTAACCGCTTTTTTACCGGCTTTCAAATACACGAGATATCTTTAGTTAACCTTATCATGCATACGTATACATTTTTTAACAATTACACATTTCGCTCACAATCAGAATATATAAGGTGCTGGCACCAGTCTTGGATATGACCCCAGCAATGGCTATTTTTTAATTAAATGTACTGAATTAGATATATTTGATTACTAGCACTTATAAATATTAATCTATATACATTTAACTGTCTTACAGCGTGATTTGATGACAATCGGTTATTAGGTGTCAAAATGGTGGACATTTAAATTAATTATTATTAATTACAAAAAAGTAACCTGTCAATCACAAAAAAAGTAAACCTTGCTCTTATAGTGGCCATAACTGGTGCCTTTACCTTATTCATCTATACGTGCATCTTTAGACAGGACTAGATTGACTTGGTGAAAATTTCTTAGTGGCTTGCGGTCACACAAAACTTTTTTTAAATAAAAAAAAAAATGAAATTTAAAAATATTTGTGTTATAATAAATAAACAAAATTATGAAAACTTGTTATCTGTATTTAATCGCTGGCCTGGACCGACCACATTCAGATTTCCCCGTAATTTAATATAATATTTCCAATCTAGCCCTGTCTTCCGATGATGTTAATAGAAAGAAAGAAAAATCCTAATGTTTTTGATTTAATTAAAATAATGATATAAAGCAGGTGCAAGCAGCGATGCTATTATATTAGTACGTAATTATAAAAAAGTAAGGTTAGGAACATGTCCTGTGTTCAGCGCCGGCTTTAGGGGAGTGGGGCGCACAATGGGGCATAAGTGACTTTTTTGTCAAATCAGTGTAATTTTTGTGTTTTAACTGCAACCCTATCGTGAAATCTATCAAAACTGTAGGTACTTTTGAACCTTCTGGGCCGCATAGCATAAACTCAATCTACTAAGGGCCGCAGGCCAGATTATGTAAAAATAAAAACTGAATACCTTTTTTTTTGGTCGCGCTAATTTCAATTTCTAATTTTAATGAATAAATAAGGTTAGGTTAGCAAAAATAAAAATTGAAGACCTTTTATTATAAGATTTTTTTTTAATTATCCCATAAGGGCCGTACCAAAAATACTCGCGGGCCGCGGGTTGGACAAGCTTGCTCTATAGTTAATATTACAACGAAAATAAATTAAAAATAAACTATGTTTATTTGTTAAGGAGATATGGAAAATCAAACCCAATTTCACGGCGACATATCTCCGGTTCTATAAGTGGTATAGAGTTCAAACTGAGCTCATTTTATTCGTAATGTAGTCTTGTATAAATTACGTTTTATGAATTTTTTTCATCAGAGTCGTTAAAAAAATGTGTGAGATGATATATTGAAATATTAACTATTCAATTTATTTGTTAATTTATCAATTTTAATTTGTTAATAATAGGGTCTCGACGGTCTTAGAGCATTTGATAGTCTAAAAGTTAATGATGTAAGCTACATTAAAAAAAAAATTGAGTCTGTAGGATCGCGCCAAGCTGAGATACTAACTATTGAACTTATTTGTTAATTTATCAATTTTAATTGGTGATTTTATAATAATTAAAAATAAATAAATCTCGCCCAGGGCGCCAGACTTGCTAAAGCCGACTCTGCCAGTGTGACCACCCCCACCCCCCTCTTAAAATCTGGCATTAGGTGGAAGCCGATCGCACATGTGCAATATATCTAACAATTCTTAATTACTGACTATACAGTGCATCTACCACTAATTAAAGTAAATAGTAAAGCAGGTAGACCTGGCAACATTGCATCAAGATGTGTGGCAACACACACTTTTAAAATAATGAAGTGTTGATTCCGCATTTGTGTACAATTTACTTATCTATCTAAAGTAAATATGCACAATAATCTAGAAAAATATCCACTTATATTATTAGTTGGCATTAAATTAATATTCTATAAAATTCTATATCAAAATAAAAACAATTACAAAGGTCTCAAGAGTTATAAATAAGTATATACATGAACTTGGTATTAGTTTCTTACATTCATTCGTTGTATGTTGCAACTTCTTAGTTCTCAAAAAGCATTGAAAATATTCAATTTACTTTCTGAATAAATGAAAGTACCTACATCATGTTTGAATAGTATGAAATAAAAATGTGTTTTAAGCACAGTAATAATACTACTGAAGGAATATTCGTCAAATATTTGATTTAATTACGGAGAAAATATGGGTGTCCCGACGTCACATCTGTCAATAACAACACGTATGTAGTTATTCAGAATAGAGTTGATGCTTTAATAATATACACTTTAACTGTCCTTGGTTAGGACAATCTATTGGGGCGAAAGGGAGTTATATAGTATAAAAACGGGAATTCAATCTCCACCACAACGAAATGTTTTTATTAAATAATTGTGAAATAAAATTCCTACATATTACAATAGATACAGCACATTCTACTCTATTTTAACACATCAACACGTGATTTTTGTTAGTAGTTACGTCGGGACACCCATATTCTCCGTATTAACTACAATATTTACTTTCAAACACAAATTCGTAGTATATTAGTACAAAATCCACAACATTCGATTTTTTATTAGAATCATATTGGTGGTATAATATACGCATTAAATAAAATGATAACGTTAAAAAAAACTTTTTTAAATACATTAGAACCAATTATAAATTATAAAAAATATATGCATTTTTTTGTACACATTTAAAATATATAATTTTAAATCACGATTTTATTTTTTTTAATTCATCATGATTTAAATCAATGCATCCCTTATTTAAAATGTTATCTACATATCGAAAAATAATGTATAAATGGCTGTTAAAATTATAAGCATAAGTATACAAATAACGATAAATAACGTTTTTATCTCAGAACGTTTTATATTTAAAAACAAAATATTTTTTTTGTATAATATCTACAGCATGTCGCTATTTATGAAAATGAGTAATTGTCTTTATAAAAGTCACTTTTATTTATGGCAATTCCAGAATTCCAGTGTTGAATCGAGAGATGGAATTTGAAAATTCTGCTTACAAAAATTGGTCTCAAGAGGATGGACATTTCTACTACATTTATATTGGAATATAAAAAAAAACTATTATATTCCAGTCGGGGATTCAACAAAAAAACTTTTGCACAAATGATAAAAAAGTAAGTTTATAAATTATATTTTAAATAAATAATAATAAAATAATAGAAACTGATAAAAATAATAAAAAATAAAGAATCATTTACCCTATTACTTACTGAATAAATAAAAATAATAATCCAAATACGAAAAACAAATTTTTAAATCACAAATAATCACAAAACAAAATAAACATCAAAATTAAATAAACATAATACACAGTAATTTATCACAGATACACGATATATTTATTATTTTGAAAATAATATGTAAAAACCCATACTAATGATGATTATAATGATAAGTATGTATTTACAGACACCAAAATTTAATTCAATTTAACTGTCACGTACATTGCACTAAATATTAATTAAAAACTGTTTTAAATAGAACCAGAACAATTTTTGCATGTGATATATAACAACTATTACAAAATACACATTTATTTATAAACATTCTAGAATTAAATATTTCAAATCGTAATTAAACAATTTAAACATAGATACCGTCCTAATAATTATTTTTATATAGATATTCAGATTTAAATATTGAAAAACGTAAAATAATACAATTATCTCAAATTACCCTTAGAATAAATTGAAACACTATAATATAAAAATATATTTTAAATTGACAACAATCACAACAATGACATATATGAATTTTCAAACATAGAAACATACATGCAACAATGTAATATTACGTAATTATCTTGATTTAACCGAAACCGGCGATATAAACGACAGCGATTGTATTGTTGTAGAGTTGTACGCGTAAATCGGACATTTGGTAAGATCTGGTGGCACACAACATTCAAACGCAAAAACTGTTCGGCAACTAAAGCAAATGCAGTCAGCTCACGACTGTGGCAGCACTGCTTATCAGCTGGGGCTCGTAACGCCGTCCGACCGAGCGGTTTAAGACTGCATCACATTGAACAAATTATTATACAATTCAAACATTTTAATTGTTGCAATATTTTTATAGGTACTCATTGCTAAATTTTAAATTAGAAATATTTGTCTCAACAATGCAGCAAATTAAAAAAAATGTAAAAATTGCTTATTGTACTTTTTTTGTAATTACGCGTCGGCATTCTGGTCCAGTCACAGAAATAGGATCTTGTAAAGAACATAGACTATAAAATATACGTAAATTGATAAATTAACTGTTTTTTTTTGTTAGGACTATTTCTCCCGCTCTTAATTTTTGGTGGCGAAGCTGGGGAGTATAAACTTTTTCTCATATGCGTCTAGTATAGAGGAATTTATATTAAAGAATAGCAAGCCGCGATACTCATTTGCCTCTCGTACTGACGCAGGACCGTAACTAGAGGCCCGGGGGCAAGAAGTAATAAAAATTGAATACCTTTTTTGAGCCTCCCTTGCAATTTTAACACTTTTACTAATTATGATTTTAATGACCTTTTTTTTGGGTCGCTAATTTGAATTTCCTAATTTTAATAATAATAATAATAAGAGTGAAATTCAAGTTGGCAACGAAAAAAACGATCATTAAAATCTAAATTTGTAATAAGTGTAACATTTTCAAGTTAGAACAAAAAAAAAAGTTTTACTCTGCTGCGGGGGCCCCCTAGCCTCGGGGACCCCAGGGCACTGCCCCGGTGGTAGTTACGGCCCTGTACTGATGCCACGTACTATACCTACAGTGCTGTACATAAATATTTAAAATATAAATAGCACAGTGTGTATGTACAAGATTTAAATTTTAACATAATTTTTACGACAGTTAGAACAATTTATTGATAAAATTAGTGTTGGGGCATTTGGCAAATTGTTGAACGTAAAATAAATTTAATCAATTTTTATTTTGAGAAGAGAAGACTAAAAAGGTTACAAAAATAAAAACAGAAAGGTGATTGAAGACAAAAAAATGTAAAGGACATAATATATCTTTATAACGCAAAAATTAATCTACCAGATACTTAATAACGACGGACACGGGGTAGACAAAATTTTTCTTAAATTATAAATCATTTTTGATTATATTACGAAATTTCAGCGAGTAGTCATGCAAGGTAAGTAACTCCTTTTTTTGAGTGACTTTAAAAATTAATTAAAAATATTAATTAACGTAAATCTGCCACCGGATTGTTATTACCGGGTATATTTGGTATAATTAAGCCGAGTTTCACAGAGTAGTCATGTGAGGTAGACTACATGTCATGGGAGCTTGGTCTACTATTCAATTTTCACGTAAAATGCATCGTTTTTAAGATATTTAAAGAAAAATAAGAATTTTTGTTTTTGATTATTTTTTTAAAATTTTTTTATTTATTTTTTTTAAGAGCCAACTAGCAAACCAACTTTCGTTAAAATCCGTTCGGTGGTTTATAAGTTATTGTTAAATGATTACATAGCCTTCTCCTGTGTTCTGCTGGTTACGGTGAAAAAACATTTCATTTAAAAAAAATTCACTATTAACGCCCAAAATTGCACATATAGGTGTCCCGTAAGCCAAGAAAAATAATAGCCCAAAAATTTATTACATGTATTATGTAATACAGTTTTCCCTTTGAGTCCGGACTTACGGGACAGCTGTAGATAGCTACATCCGGCATCCTAAGAAATTTATTTAAAAGGTGGAGCACAAGTAGGGTGACCAGGTCTCAGGTTTTGACCCGGAGTCTCAGAGTTTGTATACTGGATCTCCGGGCTCAGTGTTTCGATGAAATTTCTCCGGGTTTTGCAAAAAATGATGACTAAAAAAAGGAGGGGGCGCAAAAATGCAAATTAGGGTAGTAAAAAAAAAGAATAAAATGAAAATAAAAAGGATAAAATGAAAATAAAAAGGATAAAATAAAATAAAAAGGGGTCTTCATTTACATGTCAGGATTTACGAAAACCAAAACCTGGTCACCCTAAGCACAAGACCATACTAGTTTGGTTACAAACTTTTTATTTCCATGGAAAATATTTTATTTTTATACGTTTGGGGGGGGGGGGGGGACCAACAGTATCCTCCTCTTTAGATATACAGGGTGGCCCGACGAAAACGAAATGACCGCGGTTTTGGTCAGTTAAAATAAGATTTTGTAAAAACGCTCGAACACGTCGATTTTACTTTCAAGGGGAACATAAAATTTTTGCAAGAATCTTTTCAACCCTCTGCGCTATGAGCACAACCCTTAAAATTTTAAATAGCATTATAGGGCAAGTGATACCTCATTTGAAAGGTTTTTTTTTATTCTAAACCAGGTGCTTTTTGTTTTTTTCAAATCTGTTGAATTTTAGTCAATTTATTTACATTTTTAATTCCATGAATGCAATTATTTTCTGATCAACAAAACAAACATTTAGAACTAAAATTCAAAACAAAGTAGGCTTATTTTTTTATCAGATAATTCACAAAAATTTACTAACATCAAATTGAGCTCCACTAGCTTTCATACAAAAATACAAATTATGCTCAAAATTATTTCTCACTTTTTGAAACGTTTGGGGAGTAAGTTGGCGACATTCCTCGATAATAAGCCTACTTTGTTTTGAATTTGAGTTGTTTAAATTGTTGTTTTGTTGATCAGAAAATAAATGCATTCATTGAACTACAAATATAAATAACTTGACTAAAATTCAACAGATTTGAAAAAACAAAAAGCACCTTGTTTAGAATGAAAAAATCTTTCAAATGAGGTATCACTTGCCCTATCATGCTATTTAAAATTTTAAGTGTTGTGCTCATAGCGAAAAGGGTTGAAAAGATTCTTGCAAAAGATGTCCCCCTTGAAAGCAAAATCGACGTGTTCGAGCGTTTTTTCAAATTTCGTTTTCGTTGGGCCACCCTGTAAGTAAATACATTATAATTAATAAATTAAATTAATATTCTAAATTGTATATAATGAACAGATTCAATAAACAATCAAAGTTATAATAATGTTTATTATTTATTATGAGATTATCAAACTCTACGATATTTTGGTATCCAAATGGTTAAAACATATTTAATTCTGTTTATTATTAGATTTTTTTCGTTAAATTCACTTCCACGATTTGGCACTGAACAGTGAAATTAGGTGAAGGTTGGTACAAGTGACGCTGAACACTACAGTGTTGCCAGTTCTACGAAGCTCATGCGCATTTCGGGGATTCCGACAATGTTAATGTATTCAACGATGAAAATGAATGTTTTACTGACTAACTATCACGCTAGACCAAATAACTAGTTATTTCAACTCAAACTAGTTTTGTGTTTAACAATTGTTTGGATGCATGTATACCCATGGCCTGCTTCGTAACTTATGTTACACCATAATTGAAAAAAAAATTATTCGGTAATATGAACAATATCCATTTAAATAATACCGTTTTTTTAACATTAATTACTACATTTTATAGTTTTAATTAGATATTTTATTTTCTCAGAGGAATATTATTTAAATTCTCCATATTTCGAAATTGAATTGTAAATAATTGTCACATTTTTGATAAATATGAAAATAATGAATGAAAATTAAAAATGTAACATGATATCGCTATTATCGACTTATAATTCGCAGAAAGTATCCTGGTTTAAAAAAAAACAAAAACAATCCGAGTTTGATGTGAAAAACAAGCCGTGGGTTTGACCCTTGAGGGCCACACAACCAACTTCCCAACATGGGATGATGACTATAAATACATGAATTATTTATTGTTTCCATATTCCTATATTATGTGAATAATTTTTTAATATGTATAAGAAAAATTTTAATGGAATTGGTCAGAAATAAAACTCATCTTTGTATTATGAATATTAGTTTACTAATATATCCTATTGTCAATTTTTAGAATAACTAATTTGACAATTTGAATTAAATTGCATTTGTTTTTATAATAACTAATCTGACAATTTAATTTTAAGTAGACTTATTTATTAGTATTTAAAATTCAAATTTTGAGGGTGGTTTTCACCTTTCATCCCTTCAATGGCTGTTTAGGCACGTATAACAAACAAAAAATACTGAAATATATGTTTCATTATTTGTATTGTAGAATATTTATTCTAAGTTTCAAGTAAATCCGACCAAAAAAAAATCTTTGCACCCATTTTTAC
The DNA here is from genome assembly GCA_961205875.1 of Sialis fuliginosa. NCBI lineage: Eukaryota > Metazoa > Arthropoda > Insecta > Megaloptera > Sialidae > Sialis > Sialis fuliginosa. Next base: position 41,092,687 of record OY540809.1, on the reverse strand, counting down.
CCCCGTTGGGGTTGAATTTCGAAAAATCCTTTCTTTCAGATCATATTCACGTCAAGATGCTTCGATTGGCACCCCAACGAAGTCAATAGCATTTTTTATTTGCGAGATTTTGTGCACGTAAAAAATCACACATGCATCTTTCTGAAAATAGTGTAAATATACTATAGTGACCTTGAAACATACAATTATGTTGAAAGTTTTGATTTTGACTATCGGACCGATTACAATAACTTCCAGTTGGGAAGTTAATAAGGAATGAGGGGCATTCATCGAATTTAAATCCATATTTCAAATTTCTTATGACAAAAATATACTTACATTTAAACCGAAAAACATCAAAAGACTGCATCTTATTTTAATTTTCTCTTACCTGAAACAAAACAGAAATAAATCATTAGTATTTTATTTTTATAAATTTTACAAAAAATGTAAACGTGTACAGTGTACAGGATTTCAATTGAAATCTAATTAAATATTTGCATACAACTATGTCAGCTTCTATTATCTCACTTGCACGTCGACTTTCAAATGATATATCATGGACATAACAATGTACTAGCTAATAGACATGTTAATGTATATTAATTTTTGCAAATCGTGTAGGCGTACTTCATATATCAATGATGAAAATTCAATCAATCGTTATTTTATAATTATGCGTATTTTCTTTAAAATTTCTATATAATTTTTTGTAAATATTAACTATGGCTTTGTAAAAATATAAGGTACTGGCATTTGACCCCAGTAATGGCTATTTTTTAATTAAATGTACTGAATTAGAAATATTTGTTGATATTTGATTACTATATACCATTTCTGAATATTTATCTATATACATTTAACTGTCTTACAGCGTGATTTGATGACAATCGGCCAGTAGATGCCAAAATGGTGGACATTTAAACTAATTATTAGTATAATTCATTTATTAATTATTATATTATCATAGCAACTGCTTTAAATTGTTCCAAATTTGACGATTCTTTCTTTAATATCTTTTGTGTCGTAGTACTTATCATTTTGTAATTATGGCCGCTATAAGAGCAAGGTTTACTGTTTTTTTGATTGACGGGCTTATTTTTTGTATTTCTAATGTACTCATGTTACTAATAAAACAACTAACTCTTTATTTAATCAATTTAATTACCAAAGTCCTCAAATATAGTTTGATTTTTAAATTATAGCCTTTTATTTTGTTTATGTTTTCAGTAATGGATAAAGTAAAACCAGTAATGACCACGCAGTGACGGACACTTGCTAATGATTACAAAATGATAAGTACGACTACATAAAAGATATAAAATAAAGAATCGTCAAATTTGAAACAATGTAAAGCAGTTGCTATGATAATATAATAATTAATAAATTATACTAATAATTAGTTTCAAAGTCCACCATGATTGTCATCAAATCACACTGTAAGACAGTTAAATGTATATAGAATAATATTCAGAAATGGTAGTAATCAAATATCAACAAATATTTCTAATTCAGTACATTTAATTTAAAAAATAGCCATTACTGGGGTCATATCCAAGACTGGTGCCAGTACCTTATATAGTTTACTATGTTTACTGGTACCTACGGAAATCAGAAGCTTGTGAGACACATTTTCGATTTCGGTATAGAACATTAAACAAACTTTTTCAGTAACTCACTTCTACAAGTCACGTGAAATACTAATTTATTTTCAATAGTCAAAAACCTTGATATTTTCATTTTAAATAACAGGTGCATTATAATATACTAGTTGTACAAGTCTAATTTATCTTATAGTACATAGAGAGGCACGGAATATAGAACAAGTTTAGCTCGTTCGGTTTATTAACAAATCGAACATGTTCGCACTGTCACGTACTTCATATGAAGTTAGGCGCCAATCGTCACTGAGATACTACGAATATCAGTACGCACAATTTTAGTTTATATGTTTATATAACTTCCGGGGGAGTAACGAGCATGAGTTTTTGTTACAGAATGTTTACAATATTGCGTATTTACGTAACTCATTAACAAACTATGCTATTGGTAAATAAGCTAATTTACGTGAAGAAACGAAATAAACTCAAATATTTGTAACAGACAGGCCTATGTTTTAGCTTTGGATTAAAAGTTAATTGTCCCAAAATTTTAGACTCATAGATCAAACCTGTGGACGGCGTAAACCGAGTCTTTTTCTCATTTGATTAACATGGGAAAAATTACTTTTTTTACTTAGGCGTGAATATCTCGTTGAAAAAAAAATATTTTTTTTAATTTCTCAGGGGAATATTTTGTAGAGAATTAAGTGCTCAATTCATAAATCCAATAAATTTTAAGAAATGTTTGTTTAAAAATTATCATAAAAATTGGATTTTACTTTTTATGATAATGTTTAAACGAACATATCCTTAAAAATATTCGATCTATGAATTGAGCACTTGGGATCTTTTTTTTAAGAAATTTAATTCTCTATGATATGCTGCTGTAATAAATTAAAATAAATAAATATTTCAACGAGATATCCACGCAAAACTAAAAAAATAATTAAAATAATTACTCAAATGAGAAAAAGACTCGGTTTGCGCCGTCCAGCCCTACCAGCTCTCCTCCTTTGTGGGGACTATGCCCAATATTATCCAATGTTATAGGTCCCCACAATATTAAGGTTGGATTCGATAGGATTTTTTTCGTAATTTTTTTGTGACTTTTTCGAAAAATGTACTATCAAATATTATAAGTTAAGCAGAAGACAAAAATTTAATTTTTTAAACAATTTTTTTTAAGACGATAGGGTACTGGCACCAGTTATGGCCGATATAAAAGCAAAGTTTACTGTTTTTGTGATTGACGGGCTTTTTTTGTAATTCTCATGAACTCATGTTACTAATAAAACAAGTAATTCTTTATTTAATCAATTTAATTACCAAGGTCCGGAAATTAAGTTTGTTTTTTTAAATTATAACCTTTTATTTTGTTTATGTTTTTTCTGCAGTAATGGATAAAGTAAAACCAGTGATGAGCACGCAGTGATGGACACTTGCTAATGATTTTAATAATTTTGTCAACAACACAAATGCTAATTGCAAACTCTTTAATAAACATTTTACAATGTTGTATACCGCAATTAGTAAGTATTTTTGATGATATTTCGAGATATGTAATTTAATTTACAATTAATTAACCGCAACATTGTTTATTTTATTACTACGCAAAGAACTAAGAAAATATCATAATTTTGAAATCAATTAATACAAGTAGAATTCTTCTAAAAATACACAAATTATTAAGTTAAGTTTAAACTTACATAATATATACTTATATGTATATATTATATACTTGCATGGCCGTAAATACTACCCCGGGGCCCCCGCGGTAGTGTTAAACTTTTTTTTATTTGGTTATTTCGAGGTTATGATTGGTTACAAAAAAGTATTTTTTTTTCTGAAAAACCATTAAATAAAAATGGTTGAAATTTTCAGAAAAAATTACTTTTTTTTAACCAATCATAACCTCCAAATTTCGTTAGACAAGGCGCGGAGGCACTTTTTGCATGCTAAACCGGCTATACCCTTTAATTAAAATATTAATTTGATAAATTAAAAAATTGGTGACCAAAAAAAGGTCTTCAGTTTTTATTTTTGCATATTCTGGAGGGTCCTCGGTCACTTCTTGCCCCGGGGCCCCCGAGTCTGTAGTTACGACCCTGTATACTCGGCTTAGTTAATTAATAGTACATTTTTATTTCACTTTTTCTAACATGCAATGTTCTATAAAAATAGTGAAGAATGTTTTAAATTGGATTTTTGTGCAATGGCACCTGCTGTACCTCAAACATCTGTTGAGTACATATTCTATTAGTATCAACGAGTCGGATGGTTTTTTTGTTAAATGTGTATTTTTTTGAATTCAGATTAAATAGCATGTTATACACAGATAAATTTTACAAAATAAGCATTTGTTTGTTTCAATTTATTAGCAACAAAATAAAATACCGAGTGATTTTTTCGTGAAATGTATTTTTAGGGGGTACATTTTTTTTGCCTTACACCTCAAATATGTTTTTTTCCTGCCAAATATTAAATGAGATCCCCCGATTTTCGCGACCTTTGACTTTCAATAGCTCTTTTTGCGCACACGATTTCGCAATGGACTTTTCACACTTTATTTCTTATGCCTAAATAAAGATAATTCCGGTGAGAAAAATTTACTTGGATTTTTTTCGCAGAAAAAAATTCTCATTTTCCTGGGCATGTCAGATACCATATAATAATTTACAACTAGTGACGATTTTTGAAGTTCAGTATAAAAATCAAAAAAGCTACCACATCATTAGCTCAAAACTTGTTTGAAAAAATAAAAATATTGGACTAAAATCGAGTTTTACTACTCATTTTAAGTTGTCAGCTGTCATAACATTTTGTATTTTAATAATCATAATGTATTTTTAATAATTTTTTGAGAACTAAAAATATTTTACGCCGTTACATAACAATTGAAAACGACTCATTGAAAGATAAAGTTGGGAATGCTAAGGGTCGATCCAGACTGTCGTACCAGTCCCGGTCCAGTCTCGTTCCAATCTAATATAAATTTAGGGTGTTTTTTTTATTTATTTTTATTTTTATTTTTTCGGTCCCGCAGGCCTATGTTTTAGCTTTGGATCAAAAGTTAATTGTCCCAAAATTACAGACTCATAGATCAAACCTGTAAACGGCGCAAACCGAGTCTTTTTCCCATTTGATTAACATGGGAAAAATTACTTTTTTACTTATGCGTGAATATCTCGTTGACAAATTTATTTATTTTAATTTCTTACAGCAGCATATCATAGAGAATTAAATTTCTTACAAAAAAGATCCCAAGTGCTCAATTCATAGATCGAATATTTTTAAAGATATGTTCGTTTTAACATTGTCATAAAAAGTAAAATCCAATTTTTATGATAATTTTTAAACAAACATTTCTTAAAATTTATTGGATTTATGAATTGAGCACTTTATTCTTTACAAAATATTCCCCTGAAAAATTTTCAAAAAAATTTTTTCCCAACGAGATATTCACGCGTAAGTAAAATAGTAATTTTTTCCATGTTAATCAAATGGGAAAAAGACTCGGTTTGCGCCGTCCATAGGTTTGATCTAAGAGTCTGAAATTTTGGGACAATTAACTTTTGATCCAAAGCTGAAACATAGGTCTGCGGGACCATAGACATAGAGAATGGACCAGGCATCTGACTCGAACACAGAACCGTGTCAAAAGAAAGAGATAGAAACAGATTTGGAATAACTGTGTAACTCTATGTCTATGTTCCAAACTACACTGCATCTCTCTCTCCTTTTTTGAACAGATGTTACACCATTGAGTTAATACAGAATGCACTGTCCATTCTCTATGTCTATGTGCGGGACCGAAAAAATAAAAATAAAAAAAACAGCCTAATAAATATACAATAAACAATGAAACCATACAGTATTACTATACTGAATATTTGACTGGAGCGAGACCGGACCGAGACCGGCACGATAGTCTGGATAGACACTTAGTAAGAACTATACATTCCACCCTAAGTATTTCGAATAGATGTCTTGAACAATAAGTAAAACACAATCAAACGTACAAGAATAGATCTCAAACGTTTGACATTGACTCAATACAACAACGATTTCGATTAAAAGCACTACCTGCTATATTCGTACAGAAATAAATTCAAAATGCATCTTCATTAATATAGAAAAAAGTGCAGAGGAAAGTAACAATCACAAAGAAACTATAGAGATACAGTCCATTTATATTTAGGTCATCTATTAATAACACTTTTTTTAAGATAAATATAAAAATGATTCATCCACAATTTACCAAAACATTTCAGATTTATTGACAACAATATATGTCAACAATAATACGTTTTATTACATACTCTAACACTGTTGAAAATATTTGAAAAACAAATCAAATGATGCTATTTGTCATAAAAATACCACTGTCATATCCGCCTGCTTACGTTATATGACATTAAATGATTTATGAAAATGCAACGCAACTATACTACAATCTCTCTGAACTACAAGGTAGTTTGAAATTAGTATGTAAGCATTGTTATGCCATTTTGCTTCCTCGCAATATCGAAGATACGAGAAGCTTTGTGATCGTTTAAGAATGAAACAAAAAAATTGTTCTCCGATTTCAAAATTTTAAATTGATCTTTCCATTTCACGTCAAGATAAACACTTTTCGTTCCGTGTCTGCCTGTCTGTCTGTATGTCCGTCAGTCTGTCCCCTGAATCCTTGTCACACGCATAACTCATGAATCACTGAACCGATATTATTGAAACTTGGTCGGATGGTTGGGTCTGGCTTGAGGACGGTCCCATTTCAAAATCGTGTGTAAGGGGGAGGGGTGACATCCCAAAATATTTTTTTAAAGATATCTCAAGAATGACACGTTACGTGAAAATTTTATAGAATATTTTCTGTAGAGCATTAAATTTCCTATAATATGGGTCTACAACGTTTGTTGTAAAATATTCCCTTACAAAGATTTATCTCAATTTGCTTTTAAAAAATCGTGTTTTGTTTTTCTAATTTGATAGTTGCTTGAACATATTAAATGTCATTTTGACGTTTTAAAAACAATCAGATGGGTCTTAAGAAAAATTTCGAACTAATATTTTTTAGTTAAATTAAATGGTTAACCATTTCAAGCAATTTATCTGAACAATTTATCGGTTTTTATTTAAATTGTTCATCAATAATGAACTACCTTTGGTAAATTTAGCACGGGGAAGCACTGTGCGTTTTTAATTTCGAGATTTTGATGGAAAAATCCATTTTTAACTTTCTTGAATCTATCTGGACTATTTTTACGTCTTTCATGTCTAGCTATTTTTAGACGCTGTTACTGAATTTTCTTCAAGGAAGAAGGATGTCAATTTTTCGATTTATTTTTGAAACGGTGCGAATTGAAAAAAAATATTTTAAATAAAAGTTGTAGAAAATATTATTATTTATAATAGATAACCTTAAACTAAGTGATGAGGAAAGTATACTCAAGGATAAAAAGTAAAAAATCGTCATAATGTGGTTGCCGTTTTGATTTTTGATTAGCCAAAAAGCAGGTATCAAACAAATAAAGTATTATAATAACAATTTGATAATAAGTAATTTCTGATTATATTATAGGTGTATTAAATATCATTTGTTGTGACTTTCTGAGTTATTTAATAGTTGAAAATACATTTTGACAGCAACGTGATAGGAAATTATGATCGTTATCAAAATAAATTATTTGGCAGTAAGTGATAAGAATTAATAACATGTATTTTATCGCATTTTGTAAAAATAATACTGCTGATTGTCGATATATCCGTTTTTATAAATTAATAATAAAAACAATATCTGAAATGTAATAAATAACGTAAACAATAAATAATAATTTATATTTTAAATTAGCAAAAAACAATTTTTGTAATGCGAACATACTGTGAAATTATTTTCGTCTTAAAAAATATATACAATAAATTATTAGAACTTATATTTCAGCTATTATATTATATTTTATTTTTATATAAGAAGACTAAGGGTCACCAAATTCCTGAAAGATAGAAAAATTAAAACATTAATTTGGTCTGGACGTTTTTCAGACCTGAACCATATACATCGATTAATCTTAATTTCTGTATAGTACAGGGATGAGAAGATTTAAGAACAGATAGCATACTCAAGAGGATAGATAGATAGATAGAAAATAATAAATAAAAAAAACGTTTTTTTAATACTTCTACATTCGTAGTGTACGACCAGCGCATCTTTAAATTAAATGATTCATTTACGTTAACATTTGGTCCTTCGAGCCGGATAACATTTGATAATTCGAGCACGCCATAATAAAATTTTTTTATAATTTGATTTATTTTTGCATACATAAATGTTTTTAAACACTTACTTAATTTATTACAAAAATTGGAAAATATCGAATATGGTTATAATAATATAGCCTCCCTCCTCAATTTATAAAATGATTAACCGACACAAACATCTCTGAGAAGATAGTACCCACTCAATTCAGAGGTCATCAATAGGTTCCAATTTTTTTTCGTGATTACTAATTTTATTATATTATATAAATAGATATAAAAATGCTGTGAACGTTAGGGACTAACCAACAGTTATTTTGTGACTCAGCTGTTAATAAACCGGCACCGTAGATAAATTTCTAGAAATCGATCGACGCTATTTTGGCGAATATAATATATAGAATACAAACCAATTAATATTTTAATTACATATTCACCTTATTTATTCCATCGAACGCTTTATTGCACTAGACATGTTGATCTAATGTCGAAATATCAACTGCAATTTATTTTCAATTAACGGTACTTATATGGCTACAGTATTACTTAAATATATCATGTGTAATGTGCATAACAGTAATTATTGTAAATGTTATTATATAAAATAATATGAATATTTCATACCAATAAAGCTGACTATACATTCCGTTGAGTTTTCTTATTTTGATACTGAAATAATATTTGTGTATCTAAGGTATAAAATGATAGTTTTTCGCACGAGTGGAAATGTTTCAAACGAGAGCGAAAAACGCATTTTACACCCGAGGTGCACACAATATTTTTTCTACAACCCTTTTTATTATATAATATTAAAAATAATAATAATATAATAATTTCTTTTAATACTTTGTATTTTGTTATATTAATATTAAAATTTAACTCTAGTAAGCTTTGGACAAAATATTTGAGTTTTATTTTCATTAAAATGTGTTTCTTAATTTGTTATTCTATAATATAAGATGGATAAGTGGTAATACTGAGAAAGAACGTAAATGTGCACCACCAGAGATATCAGAAGCTGCAAATTCTGTAATTTTAAATTTACTATCTGCAAAATCTAAATTGATATATGAAAATTACACATAAATACCATGAATTGTGCCAATAAAAAACCTTAAGGTATTGTTTATAATTTATTTAATTTTACTAATTTTTTTTTATTACAATAATTAATGTAGTGTTTAAATTTTAGTAATTTGTTTAATACTATAATACAATAGTATTTATAAAATTCATTAATCGTAAAAAAATGTAAAAATGTATGTGTTACTATGAAAACAGAAAACACTTTTGCGCTCGCCGTGCGTTAAAGTACTTTTTACACACGGCAAGCGCAAAAGTACTAGTGTACACACTGAAATGTCGAAGAAAAAGCCTACTTTTTTTTACATGGTTGTAGAAAAACAATATTTTATTTATTTTTAAGGAAAATATTTACAGCAATCTTTCGATTCATAAAATCATCTTTTTTCAAACATTCCGTTATTATTATTGAACATTTTGAGAATTATGACACGTTTTTCATTTCTTCTTATATTTTAAAAGCCTAACTTTTCCTGTAAAATATTTTGACAATAACTGATTTTCGGTTGCAATCACGACAAAAAAAAACAAATTCGTATTTTTACAATTTTAAATTACGAGGATTGCAACAAAATTTTAATTTTAAGATTGCAAGAGTTGCCACCGAGTCTCTAGTTACGGCTCTGACCGTACTAATTACTCTGATGAACCGGATATAACTTATATATTTATTTACAAAAGGAACAACAGACGTTCAATAAACCAAATATCATATTGCAAGAAGAAGTCGTGTTTCAAATAGATGTTCTCGTGTTATTCGACTATCCAACAAATAATTTGCGTTGATTTACCTTAATGTTTGCCTGCATGCAAACTTAAAGGTTTCCGCGGTAACCTGTAGGATATATTTGTATTTTAGGGTGGAAACTCGTATTACTTAAACTGTAATACCCAATATACGGTAGAGAGAAACTTCAAACGAAATTATAACCAAACTGATATCGCTTCACAGAATTTAATAAATAGTCTAAATATTACAAGGTCTAATACAGTTCAAACAGATCTGAAAAGCATTTGTTTCAGTTGTAGTTAAATACTGTGTTTTTAGAATATACAAAAAATAAACACAATTAGTCTAGATTTTCAAGACAATATTATTTTTTTAAGATCGTATAACACCCAAAAACAATTCTCCTAAGCTTCTATTCTCTTTAATGAAATATGTCAAACACAGATATACCTTCAAAAGCATTATAATATTATTATCATTATTAAAACAACATTAATATCTGTTATTGAAAGATATCTATACTTATAAAAAAATTTCTTCAAGGAAGATTTTTTTTCTGATACGACAAGATTGGTTTACGCCTATGACTTTACTCATAAAGTTAAGTTACTTGTTTTTACATCTGAATAAGCAATTTTATATTCCGAACAGTTCAATACAAAAAGTTGTTAAGAAAAGAAATGCTGCTTTTATTTTGTTCTCTTCCTTATTGTTTATTGTCAAATAGTGTATTTTTGGTCCATGTTCAGAAACGTAGTTAGAATTCCTTGCGCCTCCGGGAAAGATCTGTATCAGCGCTCCCTATATTAAAGATAGAGGTGTACCGGAATTCCGGTCGGAATTATATTATTATTGACACTACAAATGTAATTAGATTCGATCGAAAAGAACGTATGCTATACAAATAATTTAATGGAGCTGTAAAAATTACGGAATATGTAGAAAACACAATTTTTAGGCTAATTTACAGAGGAATTTCATAATTATTTCTCGTTTGGTTATGAGTTTTCCGTCAAACGGCTTTGGTGTGTAGGTATGTCTATGCCACTACTACAATCTTAATTTTTTTAAAGCAAATTGGTGCGACAAGGGATTGATGGTCTCCTTGTTAGTCTTGAAAATTGGGAAGGCAAAGAACGACGTCCAGCTGTTGGCAAGGAATCATTGGTTGCGTTTAGCGAATGTCAGCGGCTGAGATGCTGACCAAATCGGTTTCGCTAAACGCAAACGCTGACTTCCAACTGTTGAGTAAACAGGTCAGCGCAAAATTATTAGCTGGCTCTGCCTTGTTCATATTTAGACGTCAAAACTTTTTGATTCGGTAAATTATTTTTGCGTTTTCTGAGTCGTTCATGTCGAAAAAAATGGACAAACCAATTTTTTAAAAGGATTTCGTTATTATAAACAACAGGCTCGTTCGTAGAAATGTTAATGGTAATATTTATGTTTTTTGTGAAACTATGACTGTAAGCTTACGGTTTAGCGAATTTGAAGCAGTTGACTGTCAGCATACTCAGCATTGTTGACTGCTGACTTCCAACCGCTGAGCTCGATAAACCATTAGCACCATTAGCCATTGACGACAATATAACACAGTTTTAAATTTTTTAAGTATCATTAGTCTCAATTCATAAAGTTCTGTACAAGTACTTTTTAATTACACCCCTGTACAAATACTTTTATATGATTCGTCCACTTGTTTAAAGATTGTAACCTTCACAACAATTCGTAAGCTTTTAAGCTTGTGTTGTTATTTTCCTTCGAGATAATTTTTGTCAGTTGAAATTCTCATTTCTGACAGCTACGAACTCGTTGTCTTATTCTCCTTAGTGTTTTTATGATTGCGCGCTGAAATGACTGTTTTTCTATATTGGATTTTTATGTTTATCATTTTTCTAAATTGGTGTAATATTGTTTTAACAATTGGTACAAATTTGATTCTAAGAAAATTAATTTAATAATTTTGATAAAATACTTTCATGGTTTTAATTTTGTGTATTTTTTCTCATACATAATATTTTAATAAACAAATTTGAAATGTACATTTTTATACTACAAATTTCTCACAGTTTATTTTAAAATTAATGCATTTTTTCTACAACCGTTTAAACAAATAGGTTTTTTCATTGACATTTCAGTGTGTAAAGTAGTGCTTTTGAGCAGGGATGTAACGGATGTCGTTTTAGCGAATGAGGATGCGGATATGGATATTGGTAAGGTAGGGTTTGGGGATGCGGATGAGGATACGGATGATTGTGATGTTATTTTGGAGGATGCGGATGCGGATATGAATTATGAATGAATAATTTATTTTAATAAGTGAAATAAAAAAATAATTGGGTTATTTTTAAGTTGGTTATATAATAAAATAACATAATTTATGGACTATTATTTAATTAATAATAATCAAATATTTTTTTAAAGTAATACAAAAAATTTACAGTTGAAAATTTGACTAAAGTACAACTCTTGAAAAAATTCAATAATATTGAACACATTTTCTTTTTATGTGTCAATTACTGAAAAAAAAAGCTGAATAAATATGCTTCTTATTGTAGAAAATATCCGTTATAATATCCTCATAGAAAAATGAGGATGCGGAGTTTTAAAAATTTAAAGTTGCGGATAAGGATGTGGATGAGGATATGTAAATTAATGCGGATAATCCGCAGTTGCGGATATCCATTACATCCCTGCTTTTGAGCTCGCCGTGCGCAAAAGTGTTTTCATAATAACACATACATTTTTACATTTTTTTACGATTATTGAATTTTATAAATATTATTGTATTAAAACAAATTACTAAAATTTAAGCACAAATTAATTATTGTAATGAAAAAAATTATTAATAAAATTAAATAAAATATAAACAATACCTTGAAGTTTTTTCTTGGCACAATTCATGGTATTATGTGTAATTTTCATATATCAATTTAGATTTTATAGATAGTAAATTTAAAATTACAGAATTTGCAGCTTCTGATATCTCTGGTGGTGCACATTTATGTTCTTTCTCAGTATCACCACGTATCCATCTTATATTATGGAATAACATATTAAGAAACACAATATAATGATAATAAAACTCAAAAATTTTGTCCAAAGCTTACTAGAGTTAAATTTTAATATTAATATAACAAAATACAAAGTATTTAAAGAAATTATTATATTATTATTATTTTTAATATTATATAATAAATAGGGTTGCAGAAAAAACTATCATTGCGAAATACTATCATTAAAAATAAATTGTGATTTTTTCTCTAATTCTACAATATAAATATCACATTTAACCCCTGAATATGAATTCAATTTTAATATATTTTTATTTTTAAAACACTCCTTAATACAGACCTGCCGTAATTCAATTACCACACCGCCTAAACTAATTTTAGGGTCTGAGGATGTCAAACAGAGAAAGTCCCGCTAAAATAAGGTATATGTGTATTATCAAGGGACCCCCTATACTATATTTGTTTTACTTGATTTAGAAACTGAAGTCAATAATTATATTATCTCTATAAAATATAAAACTATCCACGATTTATAAATAAAATATGAATTAGTTATAAAAGTAGGAACTTATTTTATTTCAGAAATGTTACAGAATAAATATAATAAAAATGAGGAAATTTTTTTCAAGCGTTAAAAATTTCATGTGGGCGATGTAAGAAACTTTATAAGCTTTTGAAATCTATTTTAAAGTTTTATTAATTACTAATTTCTGAGAAAAAAATGTAATTTTCATATAATTTCACCAGATATTAAAATCTCTTCAATGTCAATTAAGAAAATGAAATTACATTGGTGTCTAAGTACGGAATTGAAATAGTAATTTTATTATCCATAAATAGTTAATTACATTAAAGATTTCCTTTAAATTTTTATATTTTGATATGAAATTAAAATTTAATTTCTGTTTTGTAATAATTTTAAAATAAGTGGAATTTAATTAATAACGAAAAATTCACAAACTGAAAGAATCTTAAAATATTTAGTTTTTTTAGTAATCATTAGCAAGTGTCCATCACACACGTGTTTCGATTTCACAAGAACTCCTCATCAGGAGCCTAATAATTCCGGACTGTATTGAATTTAAGTTATGATTATGAATATACATTGTATATTGAAATGTAATCATTTCAGTCCAGATATGACGACATAAATATTTACAAATGGGCCTTGTTATGACGGCTCAGGTGTTATTATAAATGCAAAACATAAACCAGACCGAATATCTTATCTTATCTGAGATTATGCAAATATAAACAAAATTATAATATAGGGAAAGAAATAATTCTCACAATGAAACACTATTCTTGTTGATGATATATTTTATCTGTTAGTATCGCTTCTGTAAATGTGTTGATAAGGTCAGTTAGGGTAGCAGATATAAATAGAATAATAATAATAAAAAATCTTTACTACGATGTTAGAAGATTTCAGAACCGATTTTTGCTAGTTACAATATATTTATATTTATTTAATTTTGTTTTAGGTAGTTGTTTTATTATTGTATTAACATGAGTTCATGATAATTGAAAAAAGAATAAACTATATACCTTACTTTTAAAGCGGCTAAGACTGGTGCCAATAGGCATGATGCCTAATTTTTAAAAACTGTTTTATGATGATCTTACGTGTCTCTTATTTCCAAAAAAATGCTTATTTCTGCAGAAAATAAAGGTTTAATCACAAAAATTGACCCTTTTAAAACTAATTTTGAATTTGACGCCAAAACGCTCGCAGGTGTCATGGCGCGTTTTTGACGTCACGCCTATGTAAACACTCCTTGTCAACTATAATAAATCCTTGTTCCATCGCTAATGTTTCTCGGTTTTACTTTTGGTAATACAAAACTGAGCAAATTGATTATTTAAAACCACAAAATAATTTATAAACAGTGCAGATATTAATGAAACAAAAATGACGTTTACGTAGCCGTGACGTCATCCATTCTGACTGGTGTTTTATCAAAGATGACGGATTGCTGTATTTTGCGTTTTTATTTTAACAAAAAATAAATTTAACTCTCTTAGAAATACTTAAGCAATGTAGCACATTGATATCTTACACGTATATTTTTAATTTTATTGAAACGCAAACTCTTTAATATCTCAATGGAGTTAGGCCACTTTCAAAATAAACGGCTCATATACATATAATATATTTTAACACATTACACTTTTATATTTATTTATTTGATAATATATACCAACACTTACTATATCATTGTTATATTACTTTTGTTTTACATATAATTTATAAAGTATTACTTATATTTAATAATGACATTATTATTGCTTCTAATCAGTTTCTATTTATACACAATTGACATCGACAAAATATTCTGATTTAAATTGACCATTATGTTTAAATTAATTATATGTGCGTAGATTGGTAATCGTACATTGGCTTTAAATAACAATAGACTGATATTGTTTATTAGTTATACATTTTAATAAAATTTAAATAAATGAAGATTGTTGTAATTTCTTTTAAAAATTTTATTTTATTTTTGTACAATTTCATTTTTCGCCATTACCAGATATAATTTATTTATTTTTTTCCTTATAAAGATGATCGTTTACAAATTCCTTTGGTAGAAGAAGAAATTTTATATCCTCTCCTCTCTAAATCCTAATGTACTAACGTCCGGTATTATAAAGGAGTTTGCAAAATTTGCTAGCTTGCAAGCACTCTCAAATGGGGTATTAATTTTGTACTAGTATCTATGGATTAGCTATGAAGTTGAGAGCAGTGATATTTCAACTAATTGTAACACAGTTGGCATTTTTGACCGTACAAAATAATTTTCATAATATCACCACTGTTTTAATACCGTTAGTGTTTACCTACAACGCGTGCGCGAAACATGCCAAAGTATTCAACAAACTCCAAGAGAACTGTCATATAAGTTTGATATCTCATTTGAGAGTGCTTGCAAGCTAGCAAATTTGCGAGCTCCTTTATAATACCGCGGACATTAGATTAGGAAAGACTATGGATACATAACAACCAATGCTAGTCCGTATATGAAACTGTTACCTAAATTATACGGCGGCTATCTTTTCTTAAATGTCACTATCGTCATTTCCATGCATATTATCCCAAAGGCGTCAGTTGAAAATTTATAATATGCAAACATGCTTTAAATTACAACTGAATTTATTATCTATAAGAGATTATAGTTCTAAATAAACGTTTCTCTGTTAATCAATTATCACTGAAATACTTTTAAAGACAATATAAAACAATTGATATTTGAATGATGCGCCAATGACTCGTGGAGCGATATGGTAACAACGCTATAGTCTATTTTATTTTAGTTTTTAGTGGTTGCCGGGAATTTGACGATACGAATTGTAAATCGTACCGTCAAAACCACAGCTACTGCTACAGAATAATTTTTAATATTATTTTTATTACAAATATTGCGAGCCCCATCTATTGAGAAACACTGGTTTAGCGCCTCAGACTAACGCAATGTTATAACTTCCGGTGTTATACAGTCGCATGCACCATCTTTATGACATGTGCGCTGTTGAATGTTTTTTCTTCGGTGTTTTTCTCGTTTGGATTTTTGCCTTTGACTTCATTTACTCTTCCTAACGAGCACATCGAGTGATATTCCCGTACAAGTATTTTTTTGGCTGTGAAATATTCTAAAAACGTGTGGATTTTCGGTATTTTTGTTCAATTATTTAAATCGATCTTTTCCATTTCTTTCTTTTTAGTCTGGCTTTACTTATATAAGTTACTAGCACTAGTTATGGCCGCTATAAGAACAAGGTTTACTGTTTTTGTGATTGACGGGCTTCATTTGTGTAATTCTCATGAACTCATGTTACTAATAAAACAATTACCTTTTTATTTAATCAATTTAATTACCAAAGTCCATAAATATAGTTTTTTTTTGTTTATGTTTTTTCTCCAGTAATGAATTAAGTAAAACCAGTTTTGAGTACGCAGTGATGGACACTTGCTAATGATTACAAAATGATAAGTACTACGACACAAAAGATATAAAAGAAATAATCGTTAAATTTGAAATAATGTAAAGCAGTTGCTATGATAATATAATAATTAATAAATAAATAATTAGTTTAAATGTCCACCATTTTGACACCTATTGGCCGATTGTCATCAAATCATGCAGTTAAATGTATATAGATTAATATTCAGAAATCAAATATCGACAAATATTTCTAATTTAGTACATTAAATTTAAAAATAGCCATTACTGGAGTCATATCCAAGACTGGTGTACAGTACCTTATAAATATTACAAATTGAAATTTTATTTCTTGATCTGAAAAAATGATTTGTATTTTGTATCTAACAATTTGAAAAAAAAATTTCAAATTATGATTTCTCATATTTTAGAAAAGTTTTATAAAATATTTATTGAAATTGCAACTATCGAAAATGATATATTTTTTAATCTGAAATGGTTCCGTTATTTGTGTAGTTTATTGCTCGGTGTTTTAATAATCGAGTCTCGACTTCTAACAAAACCAAACCGAAATATTTCTACGAGATATTTTTATTCTGGAAAATCGGGAAAAAGGAATTCAACCAAACACAGGTAGTCGGGGAATTTGATATGACAATGGTGCAAAATTTTCAAAAAAGTTCTATTGTCAATATTTATCACGTTATCTATTTGTACAACGCAAACAAATCGCAAATGCAGCGCACTTCATGTTGTTGTTGGTGGGTTCAATTGTTGAATATATCAACGATTTGTAACGGTGGTGTTTTAATTTATTTTGTGATTTGTTATTGAGGATAACAATATTGTTTGTTTGTTTTTTATGAATATAATTATTTTTGTGGAATTGGATTCTGGTAATTTATTTTACTTATTCGTTCAATCAACAATCGATCATTATCAGATAGGGCCCACTGTTTTTTGAAAATAAAAATCCCCGACTTTTCTCTGACCACAGATTCAAAATTCCCTGACCACTAGAGGCTCGGGGACAAGAAGTGATCGAAGGCCCCCCAGAATGTGCAAAATTTGAAGATTTTTTTTTTTTTTTTGCTCGTCAACTTCTTCACTCTGACTTCTCAGAATTTATAATAAATTCCCTGATTTTCCAGAAAGTGGACACCCTGTCAAAGATCGTTGCGAGATATACCTAACCGATTTTGATATAAAAAGGGTTACATCACATCTAATCGTCATTTCGGAATATACCTTTTCAGAAATTTTTTTTGGATAATAAAGAAAAGAATGAAATGAAAGGACCCCGCAGTTTTTGATAGGGAAATGGCTTTCAGTCAATCTCTTTGAAACTAACTGGAAAATATTCTCTAAATCATCCCGATTAAAAGTCTCAATGGTCGCAACCGCCTAAGTTCCCGAGGTCTCGCGTAAAGAGCTGTTTTGTACCTAATAATGCAATAAAAAAAACGATATAGTACAGGACATTTTGAACAAAGAAATTAATTTTTATGTATCGTTTTGTTTATTTAATTTCTAGATTTTTATGTTGTTAAAGTTTGCAAGTTCTAGCAAATTGTTTTATGGATTATAATAAAGTTTTTATAAAACATGTTAAGGTATGTGTAGTGCCGTCAGCGCCAGCTACTAGCGATAGTATTAAAAATATCAAATTGTAAAATAAAAACAATATAAAATTAGTTGTCATAAAAATATAACTTTGATTTGTAACACACTTATGGGACACCTTATATAAATGTAACTATTTTAAAAATACGCTGCTCGTCTAGCCTGACAACTTTTGTATTTAAAGTTTTCTTCCATTTGTTATAATAAATTAAATATTGAACTTGGGAAATCCTGTACTATATCGATTTTTTTATTGCAGTATTAGGTACAAAACAGCTCTTTGCGCGAGACCTGGGGAACTTAGGCGGTTGCGACCATTGAGACTTTTAATCGGGATGATTTAGAGAATATTTTCCAGTTGGTTTCAAAGAGATTGACTGAAAGCCATTTCCCTATCAAAAACTGCGGGGTCCTTTAGAGGGTTTATTGTACATGTCTCAAAACATACAAATTTTTTTTTTAATGAAATATAAAAAAAAATGGTGACTTAAGCGTTGTAACACTGATGTCCGGTATTATAAAGGAGCTAGCAAATTTGTTAGCTAGCAAGCACTTTCAAATGAGATATCAAACTTATATGACAGTTTTTTTGGAGTTTGTTGAAGACTTTGACAAGTTTCGCGCACGCGTTGTAGGTAAATACAACAGTATTAAAACAGTGGTGATATTATGAAAATTATTTTGTACGGTGAAAGATGCCAACTGTGTTACAATTAGTTGAAGTGTCACTGCTCTAAATTCCATAGCTAATCCATAGATACTAGTACATAATTAATACCCCATTTGAAAGTGCTTGCTAGCTAGAAAATTTTGCTAGCTCCTTTATAATACCGGACATGAGTGCATCTTTTTTGTTATGTGCTCCACTGCGGAAAACATAACTTCCATGGATTAACATCCAGAACAAAAAAAATCTTGTTATTAAAATGAGTTTTCCCATCGAAGTACACACGATTATTGAAAAATATCGATTTTTGTAAATTTTGCATCACACAAGACAGGTAAATTTACTATTATTATTTATAATCGTGTTACGAGCGTAACCCGCCATACCTTACCAAGTAATTCAAGAGGGTGCGTGATTGTGATATTTTTTTCTTACATCCGTGCGTGATCGGACGTGAATAAAAAAACATATCCATTAGCATGTGTTCGTGAGTGAAAATTACTCACGCGCCCAGCTCGACAATACCACCAGTCTGGTGTCGGCTAACAGTAATCAATAATTTAGTTGATAAATAATGGCACTAAATAAATAAATAAATAATAACAGCTTGAAACTGATACACAATCATTATTCTTTTTCGTCACTTCTGACAAAGTTAACCGTTAGTGTTTCATAAAATAATACAACAAAGTAGTATACAGAGGCGAGTTTAAACTTCTTGGGGTTCCTGTCGCCAAACTTATGGGGGGGGGGGGGGGGGGCTCTTCCCCACTTTTAAATTCACAATAATAATAATCAGTAAAAATATAACCTACTGGCACCAATTATGGCCGCTATAAGAGCAAAGTTTACTGTTTTTATGATTGACGGGTTTCTTTTTTGTAATTCTCGTGAACTCATGTTACTAATAAAACAAGTAAGTAACTCTTTATTTAATCAATTTAATTACCAAAATCCGCAAATATAGTTTCTTTTTTAAATTATAGCCTTTTATTTTATTTAAGTTTTTTCTCCAGTAATGGATAAAGTAAAACCAATAATGAACAAGCAGTGATGGACACTTGCTAATGATTACAAAATTATAAGTACTACGACACAAAAGAAAAGAATCGTCAAAGAATCAATGTAAAGCAGTTGCTATGATAATATAATAATTAATAAATAAATTATACTAATATTTAGTTTAAATGTCCACCATTTTAACAACTATTAGCCAATTGTCATCAAATTACGCTGTAAGACAGTTAAATGTATATAGATTAATATTCTGAAATGGTAGTAATCAAATATTAACAAATATTCCTAATTCAGTACATTTATTTAAAAACGGACGGATAGCTATGCAGACAGACGGATAATTAAGTGAGATTATTAGGATTTCTACACAACCATAAGCAGAAATAGAAAAAAATAACGCGTATTTTCTATTGTTTTCTTTTTTTATCTTTGAGAAAAATAACACAAAAAAACGCCACTGATAATAACAAGGTAACTTAAATTTATCAAACAAGGAGCGTTCTTAATACGTTTTTAATTTCACACTACATACATATAACAATATAGACATATTACGTTCAATATAGAAAAAAAACATTTCTATTTGGAAAAGTCACTTTAACTATTAGTACAGTAAAAATTCAGCACGTAAGATTTTTAAATACCGCGGCAATTGTCAATACTGCGTTGTCATAGCTAGTACCGTGATATTTTTTATCAGAAAATAAGTTTTTATTTTACTTATAACTTAAAAACGGGGTGGTGAAATTTTATATTAACTCCAATTATATTATTTAGTTTTTCTCAAAATTTCATGATCTTCCTTCGCATAAAATTATTTACTTTTTCATTGAAAAATCCGCTTAAAATATCGTAATCCCTATACACGCAATGTTAAATTTTTGATTTTATTTTGACGATATCTTCGCTCACAGATAGTCAATCATTTTAAGATTTTGAATGGAGCTTCTAATAACCTTTTTTTAGTTTTCTACAAAATTTGAGCTTACTCTTGAATATTTTAATTTTTCCGAGAAATACCTTAAAGTGGGGCCGCCCCAAATAGACGACGAAGCTTGTCTTGATTTTGATCACTTACCGGCTTATTGTATTCTACAAGCAAATTCTATGAAAATCTGATAATATGTCTCATAGAATGTAACCATTCTATTTTTTTTATTATTAAGGGAAGGGAACCCCTCCATAAACAGTTTCGAACGGCCGCGTATTGCCGAAAGCTTTTTCTAGTGGGTTATATTTATTTTTGTTCATACGGGAACATGTTAAGGTGATACTGTTGCACTCATAAAAAATTATATTTAATTAAAGATAAGTATTTATAAAGCCATTTCAGAAGAAATTTTTAATCTTTCCATTTTTCCTTATTCAGGAATTTTAGCTCTAATTTTACTGTACTATATATTGGACAAAACGTAACGAACAAATTGCAAATTAAACATAATATTGTTGAGCAAATCGGTGATTATAAACCATTTAAGAGTCTGTAATTTAAGTAGTAGAACGAGTTAAGGTCAAGAAATAATATGGCCTAATGGTGACCTTAAAAATGTTTTGAAACTTATCATTATTATAACTGGTTTTATTTTTTTTTTGATATGATTTACAATAAATAACGCACGTATCAATTAAATCGCAAAGTTATAATCAGCCCTAATCGATCGTATTGCAGTAACCACAATTATTTCAAATGAATTAGAACACAACTATGTATACGTTACTTTCGAATACCTTATTTATGTATACCTACATTTTTATAATTAATAAACAAAAACAAGATACAAATGATAACTTCGTTCAAGACTGGTCCAATCTTGGGTAAAGAATAGGTAACCCAAATCTCGGTATCTGAAGATTGGTCTAGACTGGGATCATTATCAAAAAAGCAACACTGTCAACCCAATATTGGACCTATCGTCAATGCTGGCATTTCCCAAATGGGTTTTTGTAAAAATTTCAATGCTCGAAGTACAACACTTGACCTGGCTATAAAATATATATTTAAAAATAAAATATGTTATTAATATATTTTATATACTATATTTCTATATTCGTACATAAATCGTTTTTATTTAAGACAAGACTTATCGTTAAAATAAGTGCAAAATAGCTATTCAAAGTAAGTAATATAAATTTAAATCTCATAAAATTCATCACATAAATCAAAAATGTATGCCGTAAAAACGAGATATCCCGAACTTGAATATAAAATCAGAACTTAATTTCTTCAAAAACAAAAGTATAGTAACTTTCACAATAACTGAATAATGTAAAGTATAAACAGATGTTTACAAATAACAAACTTAATACTGAAGTGTAGTGTATATAAATTGAAAATTCTTATTTGATAATATTTACAATTCTAAGCAATTCGCAAGGCGAAGATAAAAGAAAAACACATAAAAATTAATAAGTAAAAATCTGCAGTGGATTTTAACGGGCAAGGGCAGAATAAAAAATCAGATAACTTATATAAGAACTAAACTTTTAATCTTCATTAACCCATTTCCATCCGGAAAGTGAAAATAAGTATCGAATATTTATAATAAATAGATGTCAATTTTGACAAAAATACCCTTCATTTTCGTTCTTCAACAGAAAAATAATGTGTTTATACAACTTTAGCCAGATGTAAGGTACTGCCACCAGTTATGGCCGCTATAAGAGCAAGGTTTACTGTTCTTGTGATTGACGGGCTTTTTTTTTGTAATTCTCATCAACTCATGTTACTAATAAAACAAGTAACTCTTTATTTATTAATTTAATTACCAAAGTCCGCTAATATAGTTTGTTTTTTAAATTATAGCCTTTTATTTTGATTATGTTTTTTCTCCATTAATAGAGTAAAACCAGTGAAGGACACTTGTTAATGATTACAAAATGATAAGTACTACGACACAAAAGATATAAAAGAAAAAATTGTTTTTGAAACAATGTAAAACAGTTGCTATGATAATATAATAATTACTAAATAAATTATACTAATAATTAGTTTAAATGTCCACGATTTTGACACCTATTGGCTGATTGTCATCAAATCACGCTGTAAGATAGTTAAATGTATGTATATAGATTAATATTCAGATATGGTGGTAATCAAATATCAACAAATATTTCTAAATCAGTATATTTATTTAAAAACTAGTCATTACTGGGGTCATACCTAAGACTGGTGACATCTATTTACTACTAACTGTTACTTTACTGCACAATCTTGATTTTTTGATTTCTGGCTGCCATATTGAGCCGCCATTTTGAAATTTTCCAAAAGGCCACACTACCCCATAAAGAGGGATCATTAACGAATAGTTTAAGCCCAAGATCACTAAAATCCGTAAACATGAATTTTGGGCAGAGCCTTGTTCCGTTTGACAAAGAACGTCTCCGATTTTAATGCGGTTTTCACCAATAGATAAAAAATTATTCAGTGAAGGTTCTTGGCTATTATTTTTTTTAATATTTCTGGTTCTATGAAACAATTGAATTGATTTAAATAAAGAAAACTCAACAATAAGATTTTAGTGTTACCATTTGCCAAAGAATTTAAAAATTGTATAATTTTCATCATTGCTAATGGACCACGTTAATTATAATTAAGGATATTGTAAAAATAAAATCAAACCCCAATATTTTTATTGTTAGGCTAGGATTCCTATAGTTTTTTTTATACTTTTTATTTTTATGATTATGAGTATACCACCAAAAATACATATTTTTTTATAAAATTACGTGTGTTATAGAACAATGACCTCTGAGATTCTGGCAAAACAAAATTATAAATTTATATTAGCTCCGTATTTACAAAAAAAAAATATACGGAATCATCATTTTTGCAATAGACTTGTTTTTATATAAAAAATATATAAAATTCACGTTAAATTTCAAATTTTACTGGGTAAAATCACTTATTATACTCACATATTTATTTATAGTATCAAAATAATTAAATTATGGTGCAATAAAACGAAATATGAACTTGATTATATTTCGTTCATTGTTATTACATTTTTTTTTACAAAATATTAAATATTAAAAAGTGAAATCTTAAGATTATTAATATAAAAATACATTTAATATTAAATTACAAGTAGAGTTTTTAATAAAAAAATATTTTAATTATTTTATGAAAATGTTATAAATGTATAATTAGTAGGTACAGAAAAAAATGATTTTTCGAATATTGGTACAGTGATAGTTTGGTAACTAACACTTAAAAAAACAGTTTTTCGCCCCTTTCACTCCCTGCAAAATTACCCTTAGTTGACTACACTACTTCAGTAGTTTACTTAAAAAATATATTTTGTCCCTTTTAGTGCGCTTTTAAAAACGTTTTTTTTTTTTTACTATAATATAAAAAATGAAATTTTCTGAGCTACATCGAAAATTTTTATGGTTCTACATTTTCGACTCCCACCCCTTGTAAAGATTTATATGTATTAATTAAGTGACCTTTCCTGACATATGATATTTTTATGTAATTATAAGTATATTAATTATAAATTTTTATTTCTTAATATGTGAAATATCAATTTTCACATCAGACTTGTTTCAATTAACGTATTATAAAATAATTAATTAGAAAAAATAAGTTCCGCTTTGAATTCATAAGGTTTTACGGAATCTCCCCCACCCCCTCCACTCAAAGCCATACGTAATTAATTAACATTTCTTTATAATTATATAAACAAAGACTAAAATTTCATTTCAGTATTTATCATAAAAATATGAAATATTTGTATTCCTTTAATATTCTACAAGGAGACCACCAGACCCTTTGCTTTAAAAAAATAGGGTTGTAGTAGTGGCATAGACAAACCTACACATCAAACCAATTGACGGAAAACTCATAAAAAAACGAGAAAAAAAATTATGAAATTCGCACATATGTACCTACCAAAAAAAATCTAGATCGCACCGAGGTTCGAACCCGGTAATTCACTGTTGTCAGCCCGTAGCGCTAACGACCAAGCCACCGCTAGTGTTGCGTTTGACTTCAACTGGATTACATATCTCTAAGCGAATTTACAGAGAAATTTCATAATTTTTTTTTCTCGTTTGTTTATGATTTTTTCGTCAAACGGTTTAGTGTGTAGGTTTGTCTAAGCCACTACTCCAACCATAATTTTTTAATTGGTGCGTTAGTGTCTAATATAAAAATAAAATACAGTTTAAAATAGCAGCCATAACAATAAAATAAAATATTTTAAGAACATGTAACTATATTAATATTGTTATTATCTGAACATGACAGACTGTACTGTTTTGCCTACTAATATGTACTATTTACGATATAATATAACACAAATAATTACTATATACTTCATGCCAACTAATTGATAAATGTTAATCTAATAATATAAACCGTTGACATGTATTATTTCACGTATTTATTGTGAACTGCACAAAACATGTTATGAATACTTTGATACGCATGAAAAGATATCATTAAAAAGCTGTTGATAATTACCCACTACTGACAATCTGTCTTATTCAGAAACTAAATGGTCTTTACAGTATTTATGAAGCGTAAAAAAAATTAACTGAATTTAGTTATAGAGCTATGTAATATATAAATTATATTCAAATAAGGTACTGGCACCAGTCTTGGATATGACCCCAGTAATGGCTATTTTTTAAGTAAATGTACTGACTTAGAAATATTTGTTGATATTTGATTACATACTAACATTTTTGAATATCAATCTATATGTCAAAATTGTGGACATTTAAACTAATTATTTATTAATTATTATATTATCATAGAAACTGCTTTACATTGTTTCAAATTTGACGATTCTTTCTTTTATATCTTTTGTAAGTGTCCATCACTGCGTGCTCATTACTGGTTTTATTTTATCCATTACTGGAGAAAAAACATAAACTAAAATAAAAGGCTATAATTTAAAAAATCAAACTATATTTGCGGACTTTGGTAATAAAATTGATTATATAAAGAGTTACTTATTTTATTAGTAACATGAGTTCATTAGAATTACAAAAAGAAGCCCGTCAATCACAGAAATAATAAACCTTGCTCTTATAGTGGCCATAACTGGCACCAGTACCTTATCGACATTAGGCATTATTATATCATTTACTATTAGCTTTGCAGTCAACATATTTATTTACTTTCTGATTTGTACATTTAACATTACTATAAACGATAAATTATGTCAAGTACCATCTATCCTACATATTATTGCGTTGTATATAAACAATCAAGTTATCATTTACTGTCATTACTTTAATAGTTCTTTTACAAATGATATTCGAAAGAAAATAAAAAAATTAAAGATCATTTGATTCAATTCTAAATAAAAATATGACAACTAAACAATTATGTCACTTATCAAAGGTACAATGAAAATTAACAACAAATATAATTGGTAATTAACGTAATAAACAAAATAATATTAAACAAGGTATTGGCGCCAGTTATGGCCGCTATAAGAGCAAAGTTAACGGGCTTCTTTTTCGTAATTCTCATGAACTCATATTAATAAATCAGAAATATTTGTTGATATTTGCTCACTGCCATTACTGAATCATAATCTATACTGTAAAAACAGTATAATCTATACTGTAAAAACAGTATAATCTATACTGTAAAACAGTTTAATTTTTTTCTCTCAAGATCGTATCCTTTTAAATTAAAGGTGACAAAAGATTCAAACAAGTTTCTTCATTCATTCTGAGATAATTATGCCAATCACGCGGATATATCTTCAATTTACTTATTGTTAGTAAATTAATGTGGAAATATGTTTTTCTTTTCATTAACCACTGTTTACACCACGATTCTTCTTTCGCGTTTTCCTATTGTGGATAAGGCAAAAAGCAGCCGAAGCGAGCGCATCGACGTCCGAGCTTAACATAGTCCAAGCGCAAACTGGCGCTTGTTTAATAGTACAGCGGTCCGATAGTGAAAAGACGTCTAGAAAAGAAAGCGTGACTAATGAAATATATACAGGCTAAGACATGGTGGAATCGATAGCTAGTACCTAGACCTACATTTTCGTGTAATTTTTTTTAAATTTGGTTGCGTAGAACTTTTTTAAATCGCAAAAAGGTTGATTTTTTGCGTTTTTATAAAATTCTTATTTTTCATCTTAAACTCGTATTTTTTCCCCCTTTTACTAAATTACTAAATTCCCAAAAAAAATATTGGATTGTTTTTTTTGTTTTTGTTTTATTCGAGTGTTTTCTTGTATTTTATTAATTATCTTGTTATATTGTTATATTATATATTTATAGGTCATTTTTATATTGACATATGCACTTTATGCAAAAACAAGATCATTTTAATTCAAAAACGCCCTACAAATATATAATATAACAATATAACAAAATTATTTATAAAATACCAGAAAACACTCGAATAAAACAAAAACAAAAAAAACAATCCAATATTTTTTTTGGGAATTTAGTAAGTTTATATATGAACATTAAAATAAAAATTAAAGTTACACTGAAAAGACGGGATCTTCTACCCCAAAAATGGGTCTAATGGTAAAAAAACGAGTTTTTTAAAAATATCTCCGAAAGTTTTATTGGTACGTAAAATTTTTTTGGGGCATTAGCTCCACTCTTTTCAGTTTTATTATTTTTTTAAAATTCCTTCAAATTAGATGTGTTTTGTCCAGCAAGCGCCGAGATTACGCCCGTACTAAACGTACCGCGCCGCATCGCACGGCGTTCCATATTTTAAAACGCTTGCCATTTCTTTTGTACTGCTAAAAAAAATCTAATTTTTCACAGAAAACTTTATCAACTAATACTTCATAGTGTTATATAGTTTTTAAGAATAAACTTGAAAATTCCCTCGACTCTCCAAGCATTTGAAAAAAACTAACCGTATTTTCAACTTTTTTTAATAAATCATTTATTTATAACGAATTGAGCCTTATCAGATGTTTAAAAACTACACCACTACTTTCGATAAGAACTAAGTAAGACCGTGTTCAAAAAATTTTTAGCCCAACTCAAAAGGGGGAAAAAATACAACGAGTTTAAGATGAAAAATAAGAATTTTATAAAAACGCAAAAAATCAACCTTTTTGCGATTTAAAAAAGTTCTACGCAACCAAATTTAAAAAAAATTACACGAAAATGTAGGTCTAGGTACTAGCTATCGATTCCACCATGTCTTAGCCTGTATATATTTCATTAGTCACGCTTTCTTTTCTAGACGTCTTTTCACTATCGGACCGCTGTACTATAATGTCCGGTATTATAAAGGACCTAACAAATTTGTTAGCTAACAAACACTTTCAAGTGAGATATCAAACTTATATGACAGTTCTTTTGGAGTTTGTTGATGACTTTGACAAGTTTCGCGCACGCGTTGTTAGTAAATACCAACGGTATTAAAACAGTGGTGATATAATGAAAATTATTTTGTACGATGAAAGATGGCAACCGTGTTACAATTAGTTGAAGTGTCACTGCTCTAAATTCCATAACTAATCCATAGATACTAGTACAGAATTAATACCCGATTTGAAAGTAATTGCTAGCTAGCAAATTTTGTTAGCTCCTTTATAATACCGGACATAAGCATACTTGTACCGTGTGGTAGTGTCAGGGAAATTGTGCATGCTTGTACAAAAAGATGGATCATACCATAGACATAGAGAATGGACCACGCATCTGACTCGAGCACAGCGCCGTGTCAAAAGAAAGAGATAGAAACAGGTTTGGAATATACTTGTTCTTTTTTTAAACAGGAGTGTAACTATTTCATTCTTGGCCCCGAACATTAAAAATATTGATAGATATACTATATGTATATAAATAAGGTTATAAAAAAAATTATTTAAAAAAGAAACAATTATTGATTTCTAAATAATATAAGTTTCGAATTTTTTTAACCAATTTTAATATCTTGTTCTAATATCAAAAAAAATATTCAAAATTTTGTTAAGTAAATCTTGTATGTGTTATTTGTAAGTGCAATCCACCATATGGGAATTGATTTAAAACTATTTTTTATTAATATATATTTAATATTTTTGGTAGCAAAAATGTTATCTTCCCGGAATATCCATTCATAATTTTGCAAATTTCTATCAGATCAATTGAGTTTTTTTTTTAATTTCCTCGATGAAATATGAACCATTATAGTATGTTTATTGTTTATATTATTTACTTTTCTAATGAAAAACTTCTTGCACAAAAATCACAAGATAGATATACAAAAATATATCGGACAGAAATACTACCCTGAACTTTAGTAAGCTACCAATCAGATTCTTAGAAAAAGAGATAGATATATTCCAAACTACACTGCATCTCTCTCTCACTTTTTGAACAGATGTTACACCATTGTGTTAATACAGAATGCACTGTCCATTGTCTATGTCTATGGATCATACATACTTATCAAGTTTGCAGTTACATGTGTAACCACCCTAATACCGAGTCCAAGAAAAATATTTCGGCATGTGGCGTTCAGCCCTACTCACAAAAAACACGTTTCTGTCTGCTTTAAACAGACCGTTCAATAAAACATATCTCAAACATACAATTACTAAATAAAAATAACAGAACATCGATTGATACGATCGTGTGCATGTTTTCGCAAGTAATTATTAACACGCATGGTTTAATTCAATTTGTTAAACCATTACAAACACAATTCTTCGTTTATGAACAATAGACAACAGCCGCAGTACCGTCTACCTAATCTGTGATTCCGTGTCAAAACAAATCATCTATGAATTCACACTTGGCCAAGCAATATTGACAGATGTAGAAATTTCAATTTAGGCATTCAAGTATTTTATTAAATTCCAACGGAAATTGTAATTATATGAATCCGTAGCTATCATATCGTCATTTTTATACGTAAAGAAGAGTACAATTTGTTTACTGCTTCTAATTAATTACGTAATAGGCATTATGATAATCTCTTATTTTCAAAAAAATGTTTATTTCTGCAGAAAATAAAAGATTAATCACAAAAATTGACCTTTTTAAAACTTATTTTGAATTTGACGCCATTTTTGACGTCACGCCTATGTAAACACTCCTTGTCAACTATAATAAATCCTTGTTCCATCGCTAATGTTTCTCGATTTTACTTTTGGTAACACAAAACTGAGCAAATTGATAATTTAAAACCACAAAATAATTTATAAACAGTGCAGATATTAATGAAACAAAAAAGACGTTTACGTATCCGTGACGTCATCCATTCTGACTGGCATTTTATCAAAGATGACGGATTGCTGTATTTTGCGTTTTTATTTTAACAAAAATCATATTAATTTCGCTTTTAATATAAAAATAGATACATTTTTTTAAATCTTTTTAACTTATTTCATTATTTAAAATCATAATTTCAGTGATACTTTGTTACTGGCATCATGCTTATTATAAAATTATATCAAAATCTGTACTTCCTAATACAGTCCACGCTAACTAGATGAAAAACAGCCGTAAGGTAAAGGCACCAGTTATGGCTGCTATAAGAGCAAGGTTTACTGTTTTTATGTTTGACGGGTTTTCTTTTTTTAATTCTCATGAACTCATGTTACTAATAAAACAAGTAACTCTTTATTTAATCAATTTAATTACCAAAGTCCGCAAATATAGTTTGTTTTTTAATTGTAGCCTTTTATCTTGTTTCTCCAGTAATGGATAAAGTAAAACCAGTAATGAGCACGCTGTGATGGACACTTGCTAATGATTACAAAATGATAAGTACAAAGATACAAAAGATATAAAAGAAAGAATCGTCAAATTTGAAACAATGTAAAGCAGTTAGTATTAATTAATAAATAAATTATACTAATAATTAGTTTAAATATCCACCATTTTGACACCTATAGGCCGATTGTCATCAAATCACGCTGCAAGACAGTTAAATGTATATAGATTAATATTCAGAAATGGTAGTAATCAGATATCAACACATATTTCTAATTCAGCACATTTAATTAAAAATTTGCCATTACTGGTGCCACTACCATATAGAAGAAAAATATTATTCTACAACTTCTTTCTATAACTTCTCAGACTTTGTCTACGAATTCTTATTAGGTTTAGGAATAAGAACCTGAAAAGTTCCCATATGGGTATCTTATAGAAAAAATTCAGATCTACATTTTTCATCATAATATTTTTTTACGTAAAAGCAGCCATTATAAAAATATTTACATTAAAAAATCGTGTTAGAGCGATTTTTCGCCACGTTCTCTAAAAACTTTGAAAATCGATTGCAAGAGTAGTCTGGGGATTAGTCCGTATAACATTTTTTAAGTAGAATTTAATGAAGAAAATTTTATTCCTGTTATCTTTTTCACTCCGAATGACGGTTTGGATGAAAAATGATAAAAACTGGAATAAAGTCCACTCCGGGGGTAGTTTTTTTTTGTTCCAAGATTAAAGTGGTAATTTTTCGGTCTTTTCTTCGTAACCCTACTGAGAGTTCGTGGACAAAGTATGAAAAATTTATGAATATTATCTTCTTAAAAATAACATTAACTTCTACTCACTAATATTAAAAAAAAATGCAAATTGTTTTTAAATAATTATACTAAAAACTGACTAGGATTACTTGATGGAAATGGAAATTTTCTTATTGTTAGTGGGATCAAAGCTGTTAGCACTGTTATATAAAAATCTATCAGAAAGTTATGTGTCTATGCAGATGAAAATCGAAAATTGATACGAGAAGCTTTGTGATCGTTTTAGAATTAGACAAAAAAATTATTCTCCGATTTCAAAATTTTAAATTGATCTTTCCGTGGCTGTCTGTCTATGTATCTTTCCCCTGAATCCTTCTCACACGCATAACTCACGAACCACTGAACCGATATTAATGAAACTTGGTTAGACTGGCTTGACGACGATCTCAATTCAAAATCATCAAAAGTGTGTGTAAAGGGGAGGGGTGATATCCCAAAATATTTATCTTTCAAGGTATCTGCCAGGTAATTTATATGAACACTATCGGTTTTTATTTAAATTATTCAATAATTAACTATCTTTGGTGAATTTAGCTAGAAGAAGTACTGTGCATTTACTTGACAGATGTTTTTCATTATATCTCCTCATTTATTTTTAATTCATATAATTGTCTACACCTATAATAAAAACACATTACCAATTATAAGATTACACAACTATGATCAGTATTACAATTTTTATCCTTCTAAAAAAAATCATACACCTATATAAGGTATAGTGGCACCAGTCTTGGCAAGGACCAGTAATAGCAAATTTCTAATTAAATGTACTGAATTTTTTGATTACTACCATTTCTGAATATTAATCTATATAGATTTAACTGTCTCACAGCGTGATTTGATGTCAATCGGCCAATAGGTATCAAAATGGTGGACATTTAAACTAATTATTAGTATAATTAATTTATTAATTATTATATTATCATAGCAACTGTTTTACATTGTTTCAAATTTGACGATTTTTTCTCTTATATCTTTTGTGTCGTAGTACTTAGTACTTATCATTTTGTGCTCATTACTGGTTTTACATTTGCCATTACTGGAGAAAAAACATAAAAGGCTATAATTTAAAAAACAAACTACATTTGCTGACTTTGGTAATTAAATTGATTAAATAAAGAGTTACTTGTTTTATTAGTAGAGATTGGAAAAATAGTTGTTATTTTAAATGAAATAGTTACTATATAGTTGATTTTTTTTTCAGTAAAATAGTTGGCAAATAGTTTTTTTTTAATCAAAATAGTTGTGAAATAGTTACAAATTTTTTTACAATAATACATTTTTTTTCGATTTAATCAATAATTAGTGAAATCTGAAATCTCCGAGGAAAACATGTTGTGGTCAATTCTAGATAGATTTTAGAAGCTAAAAAAAAAAAGGAAAAACAAATAAATATGTAAAAACACAACATAAATATCTATAAAAAATATCTGTATAATAGACAAAATGTATTTCTAAAAATATATAAAACTACAAAATTTTTAGCGTTGGATAACAAAAAGGCAAATAGTTTAAAAATAGTTGGAAAGGTAAAATAGTTGCAAATAGTTGATTTCAAACCAGTTTTCTGAAATCGATGGAGATATGTAATAAAAATTACAATAGTTACATTTTTCGCAATAGTTGAAAAACTATTTTTCCAATCTCTATTTATTAGTAACATGAAAACCTTGCTCTTATAGCGGCCATAACCGGTACCTTTACTTTACAAACGTACATACATTTTTTGTTCATTACTCAGTACACGGGGAAAAAACACACAACGTAACATGGTGTAACCGCTTGGATAATCTCAAAACAACAGCTGGAAATATCACCACTACTCTATTAGGTAATCCCGCATCAAATTATGCATCACTTTCGACCATCGGAAATCCATGAATCACGGACAAAACTACACCGAACACACACGTGAGTTATCTAATTAACCTAATATTTAAACGCATTACAAACAAACATACAAACACACACACATCATTGCAAAATACAACCTTACGTTTTAAAACACATGATTTCAGATATGCGGCACACACCGATACATACCGATCGCATTGTGCGAATCGCTTCGACGTTATCTCGCATACCTGAGACAGCGGCACGTTTTAGCGACCTACTAACCCACTGACTGAATTCTGAGCGGCCCCCCACCGGCCCGCTCGGCCACCGTAGGTGTGTATGTACTACCCCCTTGCCTATATATGTGATGAGGTCGCGGTGACGTTTACATCGATGAAGGATTCCGATGATTGCGTCATTTGTTGTTATGACATTTTTATACACTAAAACTGATTATTTTCGGCGCCACTCATGTATTTTCAGATCTGATAGGAATGCTGAAATACACAAAACAAAAACACATGTTTTGAGAATATTGTTTAATAATTTCTTTTGTGGTCGAGTCCATGGAATGGATTTTACAAGTTTATGCTAATCAAAACAATGTTTTTGATGTTAATATAAATTTATTATTTGAAATAACACCTGATTTTTTTAATAACTTCACAATGTTAAAAGGAGAACTTTGCACACTTATTATTAGAATTGTAAAATATTCATAAGTACCTGACTGGAGTGACCGCAAAAAGGCAGTTTTTTAGCCTATTTTTTGGACCCCGCTAGCGACCTGGGGAAGAAATATAAAAATATATTACAGGTATCAAATTACTCGTTATTGAAAACCAAAGTGAGCATCGCTTTTCGTTTTTTGAAAATTTCAAAAAATTACCCCTGTTCAGGGGTTGAAAAAATTCCAAAAAAATCAAAAATCGTTTTGGTCTCGTCTCGTTTAAAATCAAGTGGTATCATCTCGGCCAGTAGCATTACAACAAATAGGTATATCCTACTTAAAAATACACATTTATGACTTTTTCAAGATTAAAAAAACTTTTTTACAATAAAAACAGTTTTTAAACGATAATTCAACATTTCGGTCTAAATATTGTATTATAACAAACCCTTCTCTAGTATTGTTTATGATACTTTATGTTAAAATATTATAACTTAATTTTTATATACTTAAAACCAGAGCTTCGAACCGGAACTGAACCGAAAACCGGAAAAACCGTTATTTTTGCCGGAACGAAAACCGAAACCGAAACGAAAAAAAGGTTTTTTTTCGGTTCGGTACATGTTAAAATATGAGCGTTAACATGTTCTTACTCCTCATTTCAATTGTTCAGGGTTATCATACAAGTACCATAAAATATTCTAAATTATGGTAGAAAAACGTTATTATTTATTTATAACCAAACCGATATATATTTTTTTACTTGAACCGAAACGAAAAAAATAACCATTCGAAGTCCTGCTTAAAACCATCATGAAAATTAAAAATATATTGCATATGTAAAATATTCATACTTCATTTAAAATTATAATTAAATCAAAATATTCCACATTAAAATAGACATTATGATGAATAACTACTATTCAACAAAAAAACATAATTAAACTAATTACTGACGTCACAAAAAATCAGTAATACCAAAATAATTACACCAGAACATTACATCACATTTTCCAAAAAATACAATCTCTATTTTTCTTTTAAATCTGATTCATAAAAAATTATATAAACTAAATTGTACCAAATCATATCTGCACATAATAAGCCGTATCACTTTCTATAGAATGTCATTGATAAATTCAATAAAAAGTGACAATATAAAAATAAATTCAAATGCAATATAATTGTCCAATATAAGCGAGTTAGTAGGACAGAGAAATAGGTCGACAATGATTATAATTGAGTCATATATACACACATACATGCATATGTGTAGATAGTATGCATACATTATGGCCAATACAATTTGCAAATAATGTAATCATTGTATTATAAAATATTACACAGTTTTATGTACAGTCATACATTTTCTGAAATTCTTTTTAGAATAATTTAATTTTTGCATAATAAAAATAATATCACATACTTTGGATTAGTAATTTTAATTTTATTAACTACCTATGTGAATAAATCTAAAATTATATGTAAGGTACTGGCACCAGTCTTGGATATGACCCCAGTAATGGTTATTTTTTTAATTAAATGTACTGAATTAGAAATATTTGTTGATATTTGATTACTACCATTTCTGAATATTAATCTATATACATTTAACTGTCTTACAGTATGATTTGATGACAATCGGCCAATAGGTGTCAAAATGATGGACATTTAAACTAATTATTGGTATAATATATTTAATTATTAATATTACATAAATAAACTGTTTTACATTGTTTCAAAGACAATTCTTTCTTTTATACCTTTCGTGTCGTAATACTTATCATTTTGTAATCATTAGCAAGTGTCCATCACTGGTTTTACTTTATCCATTAATGGAGAAAAAACATAAACACAATAAAAGGCTATAATTTAAAAAACAAACTTATTTGCAGACTGGTAATTAAATTGATTAAATAAAGAGTTACATGTTTTATTAGTACCATATATCGATATATAAAAATTATCAAATTTGACACATTTTCTGAATTGTTTTTAAAATAATTTATTTTTAACTTTTTACATAATAAAAACAGTATCATAAAGAATTTTGAATTGGTAATTTTTTTATTCATTTGTTGGCCATTAGTAATTTTAATTTTATTAACTACCTATATGATTTATCTAAAAAATTATATCATTTCTCAATGAATTGTGAAGATTTTATAAATATAAGAAAAAGTTAAGTAAAAACGAAAGTAGATAAGCAAATTTGCATAATAATATGTTATTAAGTTAGGTAGGTAGGAATTTTCTTTTATTTGACAACAATCAATACTAATATATAAATCTGTAGGCTGTTTGTAAAATCTGTTTATCTATTCTGTATTGAAAAGTACTGAACCGATTTTGATAGAACTTTCACTGATCGAAAGCTTATGACCACGAGATTAGTTACTTAGGTGATTTAAACTAAAAGTATACACCTTCACCACAATAAAATAATGTCACTCGACACGTGTTTCGACTTCTGTCTGGAACTGTTAGGCTCCTGATGAGGACTTCTTGTGAAGTCGAAACACGTGTCGAGTGACATTGTTTTATTGTGGTTAAGGTGTATATTTTTAGTTTAAGTGACTAGAAACCACAGTTTCTCCGTTTTCCAGTAGTAGTTATTATAATTGAATTAGAGCAGACCCATATTAAGTAAAATTGAAAATTAATACTTTTTTTTATAAAAAATATGTTGTGATATTGATGTAATTAAATCAACAATACGTATTAATTAATGTCAGACACGTATAATAAAAAATTTATTTATAAAATTTACAAAAATGAATATCATTTGGTTTCGACAAAAATAACGCGGGTGAAGTCGGGGGGGAACTACTTCAGTAAACAATATTTAGTTTCTCGCATATCGCGCATAATTATTTAATATTTTCAAACAGCATATCCTCCCCCTTTTGATAAATACACAATTTTATAACACGGATTTTATTTAATATTTAATTAAATAATGTTTATTTTAATATACAATTGGGCTAATTAGGATAAAAATTTGTCATTGTGCAAATATATTAAAAACATTCCATTTTAACATAATGAAAGTGAATGTGGGCTACTGTCTGACGGATAAAAAAAAGTTATGTGGTTATTGATTATTAAATTTGATATTAAAATATTACAAATCATTATTACTCACAATAATGATTCATATTTTGGTATTTTACTTCCTCGCAAGAAGCTTTGTGATCGTTTCCGATTGAGACAAAGAAAATGTTCTCCGATTTCAAAATTTTAAATTGATCTATCCGTTTCACGTCAAGATAAACACTTTTCGTTCAGTGTCTGTCTGTCCGTGTACCCGTGTGTGTGTGTCCGTCTGTCCCTTGAATCCTTGTCACACGCATAACACATGAATCACTGAACCGATATTAATGAAACTTGGTTGGATGGTTGGGTCTGGCTTGAGGACGGTCCCATTTCAAAATCATCAAAATTGTGTGTAAGGAGAAGGGGTGACATCCAAAAATATTTATTTTTTCAAGATATCTCAAGAACGACACATGTTACGTGAAAATTTTATAGAATATTTTTTGTAGAGCATTCAATTTCCGTTGGTTGTAAAATAATCCCTTACAGAGATTTATATCAATTTATTTTAAAAATTCGTGTTTTGTTTTTCTAAATTGGCATTTGCTTGGACATATTAAATGTCATTTTGAGGTTTGCATAAATTAAGAATTAGATTGGAAAAATAAAAATATACGAAAAAATAATCATGTGCGTTTCAAGAAAAATGTCGAAGTAATATTTTTTAGTAAAATTGTATGAAAATTAAATGATTAACCAATTCCAGGCAATTTATCTAAACACTATCGGTTTTTAATTAAATTGTTCAATAATTAACTACCTTTGATGAATTTAACACGAGGAAGCACTGTGCATTTACTTGACAGATGTTTTTTTTACATGTATACGATTTTTGCTATCAACTATTTAATTTATGTGCAATAAAATTTAATAAAAATCATTTTTAATTGTAAAAATAATTAATTTTTATTAAAAATTTTAGATATAAAACAATAACTAACTTCATTGTATAGATTTTATAATTCCGAATTTATCAACAAAACTAAAATAATCATATAATAACAACAACAAATAGAAGTTAAAAACCAAATATATGTCACCCACTTCTATAGTCAATCAAATACCCAATCCTATCAATATGGCCACCCTGTACGCCTTATCCTGCGATGATCGGCCCAACAGCAACATAGACGACATAGATGTTATAATATAATAATAATAATAATTCCAAACAATTGATATTTACTTGAAGATCCGGATGATATGCCACCGAAATTACGGAGCACATTTTTGCGGAGCACACTGACTTCAATGTTAGTTATCATATTATGAGTCCTATATTATGTAAGTAAATTTAATTCCCGTGCAAATATCTCAGGAGAAAACTGAGGCATACGTATTTTCACAGAAAATTCTATTATCAGCGTCAATACATAATCTAATATTTATTCTAGAAATATGATTTTGTATTCAATATAGTCGTTAAT
This sequence comes from Sialis fuliginosa, assembly GCA_961205875.1. Taxonomy (NCBI): domain Eukaryota; kingdom Metazoa; phylum Arthropoda; class Insecta; order Megaloptera; family Sialidae; genus Sialis; species Sialis fuliginosa. The sequence goes on along the minus strand of OY540809.1, from coordinate 41,054,280 downwards.
ATACACAAACACAGGCTTCTGTCGAGGTTATATTGTATTCAGTATAGGGCAAGGTTGCTACTAGAAAAATATCTATCATCTCAAAACTGAATTAAATATGCGATGTGCTTTTTCTTATTCACGAAAGCCTCATCAGCATTCAGCGATGGTGCTGCCGAATATAAAAACATACGAAACGGTCTCCACACGACATTCGAGCATATTATATTAATTACATATACAGGATGATTATTAGCGATGATAGATAAACATCGAAATGTATCATGGTAATATTAGGTTGTTGCAAAAATAAAGTACGTTTTTCTTATGCCTATTTTTAGGTACTATTTTCTCTTAAAGTTGTCGCCCGAAGTACTAAGTGTTGTATATCATTTTAAAGATTTTTTTTACTGACTTCCTTTATTTCTTTGATCATTTTTAATAAAATTTCATTTTCACCTATTTTAAGATGATTAAAAAAATATATCGAAAAAGGATTTTAGAAAAATTTATTTTTATGAGTACAAACTCGGCCGCAGTGCAGCGCAAACAGCCAGAAACATCAATAAAATTTGGAGGCAGGGATCCATTGATGAATCCACGGGGCGGCGTTGGTTTCGAAATTTTCGTGCAGGTGAAGTAAATTTGGAAAACCAAGAGGGGGTCGCAGACGTCCTTCTGCTGTTAATGACGACATGTTGAAAGCTATAGTGGAAGCTAAGTAGCTAACCCACATACAACTGTTCGAGAACTTGCAGAAAAGCTACAGGTAGACCCAAGAACCATTTCACGGCATTTAACTACGATTGGCAAAAGAAAAAAGCTTGATAAATGGGTGCCACACGAATTAAGCGACAATCACAAAAATCGTCGTTACGAAAATTGCTCAATGCTTCTTAAACGAAACAAAAACGGTTCATTTTTGGAACGTATTGTAATGTGCGATGAAAATGGATTTTATATGACAATAGGAGACGTTCAGGGCAGTGGTTAAATAAAGCTGAAGCTCCTAAACACTTTCCAAAGCCAAGTTTGCATCCAAAGAAGATAATGGTGCCCGTTTGGTGGTCTGTACAGGAATTAATCCACTATAACTTCTTAAATCCTGGTGAAACAATTACAGCAGAACTGTATTGTCAATAAATTGACGAAATGCATAAAAAAATGGAGTCCATATGTCCAACATTAATTAACAGAAAAGGTTCTATACTTCTACACGGCAACGCGCGACCACATGTTGCACAAGAGACATTACAAAATATGAACAAATTAGGATACGAACCCTTACCTCACCATCTTACTCATCGGACCTCTCACTCACTGATCACTTTTTCAAGCACCTCGACAACTTCCTACAAAGCAGAGAGTTCAATAATCAAGCAGATACCAAAAGTGCCTTCGAACAATTTGTTGCTTCCAGAACTCCCGAGTTTTAAGTTAGCGACATAAACAAACTTGTTTTTAATTGGGAAAAGTGTATCGAATCCAATGGTTCTTATTTCAATTAAGTAGCTTACTTATATTTTGAAATATATAAGTTTAAAGTTCATAATAAAATACGTGCATTATTTTTGCAACAACCTAATATATCACGGGTTGCACATAGGGTGACCAGGTTTTAGTTTCTGTAAACCCTGAGATAAACACCCGGTCATGATAAGGGAGAGGGGGGGGGGGGGCAGTAGGAGAGTAGCACAGAGTCATTATTTTCTAAATTAAAATAAAATGTTTATTTTATAACTGTTTTAAAAATATTTAATCAGAATTGACGCTATTTGTACCATGTCAGGGAAATTATGCATGCTTGTACAAAAAGATGGATCATGCATACTTATCAAGTTTGCAGTTACGTGTGTAGCTACCTTTACAGTTTGCCTTTAAAACAATCATTTGAATTAATATAATGCAAATACACTATTATTTACATTAAATATAATTATTTATAAATATACATTATGCACACTCAGAACTGCTCTACTTTATCATAAGATATATGTTATCTATAATTTACAAAATGCGTGTTTACTATGAAATAATTAAAACACGCATAATAATAAAAAATAAAAAAAATTTAAACTGAATAAACAAGTTAACTGACCAATGCATTGGTTTAACTAAAAAAAATTTCTCGAGCCCGTTAGAAAATTTTATCTCTCACTATTTCTTATGATTGCGCGATAACCGTAACTCAAAAAAATTGTATGTTAAAAAATCTCCAAACTAGAAACTTGAAGCTTTAAAATGCTTTTTTTTCATCTCGATACGAACATTTTTCAGAGATACAGCTCTTCAAAAAACACTAAAAAAAATTATTATTTTTTTGGATAAGTATAAAGTAAAATATCTGCCTTGTGGGAACCACGGGACTTTCTTATACCTAACCTAACCTAACCTAATAGTGAATTGTATACGTGATTCTTTGTTTATTAAAACATTTCTAACAAACTAACAAGAATTCCCCATACATTTTTTTCTCTGTTATGAACCATTTGAATTATAATAAATTTGTTTTCTTCAAAAATTCGTTTTTACGAAAAAATGAATAGAACATAAATTATAGATATAGATATTACCTACATTTTTCTCTATTTCGCACTGTTTTAGAGTAATTAGAAAAATTCAAAAATTGACGTAGGTAAACATCCGGTTGAAAGATCGTTTTCAAAAATAGGACGTTTTCTTCCCAGCCAAAAATTAATCTTAAATATAAAATATCACCCTTCTACAATTTGTCGTATTTGAGTTAAGCGCTTACAGACAGACAGACAGACACACAGACATCATGGCGAAAATAGTCAGAATGGATTCAGGGAAGGTCAAAATAGATAATTCCGTCAAAATCCGGAGTTCGAAAAAAATCGGCTTCACTATACTTACTTATACTAATGTATATTTCATATACATGGTATAAGAAAGTAAAAATTGTATGCTAAAAAATCTCAAAACTAGAAACTTGAAGCTTTAAAATGCTTTTTTTCATCTCGATACGACCATTTTTCACAGAGATACAGCTCTTCATAAAACACTAAACAATTTTTTTTTATTTTTTGGATGAAGTAAAAAATTTAAATTATTCGATTTTCAAATAACGTTAAAAAAACATTTTACGTACATGTTCAATTACTACAATTCCCCGAATTTTTCAATTCTGCGGTTATATCGAAAATGCCAATGATTTTACAAATTCTACATCATTTCATAAAACACATTCCTAATTCCTGGTTGTCTCGTATTTCTTAATTATGTATTATAATCAAATATTTGTCATTTCAGAAAACATTCTGCAAAATCCACAACTCTACGGAAGTATTCCATACAATTACCTATACAACAATATCATCATTAGGAAGACTTCAAAAGAGACCAATAATATTCATATAAATATTTAAAGGGGCTTCGTATACACCCCACCTACATATTTATTTTAATTCTTTTTATAGTGTCGGTGACATCTACGAGTATGAACTTTTACCTTACTTAATAATTTAATATTAACAATAAGTTATACATTTGAACTTAAATTCGATTTTATCTCACTTACAGAAATATATATAGAACTCATTTTAGCGTCCTTTTGGTGTTTGCGAAGACCTTTTTAGGGTTCTGAAGAAACCCTATTAATCTCACTTTGTCGTTCGTCTGTCCGTCCGTCCTTTTCACTCAAAGCTAAATAGTTCGTAAACTATATAAGCTAGAAACTTGAAATTTTTACTGAACATGTAAAAATATGCCCCCTGGTAATTTATTGAAATCAATTTTTTTCAGACGAGGCACTAATGAGCTAAAGCTAGGTTAAAAAATGATTCTTTTTATACCAAGGTATGTGGCAAGTTAAAATATATAACCAAACAAGCGGAAATTGACACTTTTTCTAAATCTAAAATGGTATGCAAAAAAATGTATACCAAGATGTGTGGGCTACCATAATATAGATCTCAATCAGTAGAATTTGACCCTATTTTTTATAAAAAAATGGTGCCACTAGGAGGCTCAAAACAGTATTTTATTTTGTCCCAGCATCTCTAGCTACTGGCACAAAAAATTTGAAAAAAATTGATAATGAGGTTTTGGTGGAACTACCAACGACAAATACTAAAATCAACAATATAATTTTAAATTGTGGAATAATAGGGAGAGGCGTCATAGAATTTTATTTTTTTGTTTTCATATCTAGGCATGTGGGATGTCAAAATGTACATCTAAATTAGTAGAATATGACCTTTTTTTCTAACGTAAAAATGCACCTGTAATGGCATACACTCGTGTATGTCTTGCCGCCCGAATTATTTAGTTATCATCCTACTTGTTAATCCTCTTCTGCTATATTATAATTCAGATATGAATGTCAGTTACTTTTATATAATAAAAAAAACTTTGAAAGTAATTCGTTCCTACCAAAAATTCAATAATAACATAAAATATATTACAGGTAATTTCTCTTCCATTAACGGACAAAATCTACACCCTACAAAAGTAATTTACCATTGATCAAACAAAATAAGAAAACACATGTACGTATAACAAGGAGAAATACCTGCTGAATCTCTACCATAGACACTATTTAATTTCCAGTGTCAACAACAGAAATGTGAAACCAATGTTCGGGCTGGTAAAGGCAGGCATGGTTATTGTGCACGCGCGCGCTCCCCGGGGACATCGAGGACGTAGAGGGAGGGGGGGGGGGAGGGAGAGGGAACGATGACGACGGAGAGACTCTGTCCCCCACGTCCCGAATCCGCCAACGAGAGGCCGCGACGCGCCGTCACCATAGCAACGCGGCCGAGCGCGTGTGTATACAACAAATGAAATCCTCTTATACCATTAAACCGTTGAAACGGGAATATATTTTTCGACTTATATGGAAATAATTAGGTATTATGATCGCATGAACGATTGGTTTGTATTATTTTCGGTGGCGATGTCACATCAACTTCATAGTGAGAAAATTTTCACCATTCAGGGTATTAAAATTTCCATCAACAACAAACTAAATATTCGAATATTGAATACTCGGAAAAATCAGCTTACCCGTGCTCTTATACAAAAAGTTGGTAAAATCAATACAAATAGACCAAGAGCTGACTGCAAAAAAACTAGCCTATCGAGTAACAGGGTAATTTTTTTTAGATGCTAGTACCCATAGCGACTATGAGAAAAATCATTTTATGTCTGGGCGGAACTTGTTAAATTTTCAGGTGGGAGTCTAAGGAGCTAAAGCTAGGTAAATATATATACAGTGTATTCCGAGTTGATTAAGACATAGGAAATTTAACATGGAGACAATTAGAAATGTTGTAGTAACCTTTGGTCAAATTTAACAATGTACGATTGGTGCATTTTGAAATGCCGCCTCGAAACTAACTAATAAATTTTAAATTAATCAACAGTATTTTGTTTAATAAATTTTAATAAATTTTAATAAACATCCTATACTGTATTTCATTTAAGAATGCAGTGGTTGCCGGGGTTTTGACGGTACGAATCGTTCATTTTACCGTCAATTACTATTTTATTGAATTTTGTAGCGGCATTTCGAAATGCACCAATGACATATCGTTAAATTTGACCAAAGGTTACTACAACATTTCTAATTGCCCCCATGTTAAATTTCCTATGTCTTAATCAACTTGGAATACACTCTATATAAATATACCAAGACATGTAAAATGTATAACCAAAGCAGTGGAAATTGACCCTCTTTCTTATTTTATTAATAATATTTTAAAAAAATAAAAAATTATATGACGCCCCTCCCTGTTATTCCAAAATTTAAAGATATTGTTGACTTTAGTATTTGACGTTGGTAGTCCCACCAAAGCCTCGTTACCAAATTTTTTTCAGATTTTTTGAGCCAGTAGTTACAGAATTTGAGGGGGGGGGGGGACAAAATAAAATACTGTTTAAAGACCCCTGCAGCGCCATTTTTATTTAGAAAAATAAGAAAGGGTTAATTTCCGCTGTTTTGGTTATACATTTTAACATGCCATTTGCCTTGGCATAAAAAAAATGTTTTTTTACCTAGCTTTAACTCCCCTGAAAAATTAATAAGTTTCGCACAGGCATAAAATGATTTTTCTCATGGTCGCTATGGGTACTAATATTCAAACAAAATTTTACCCTGTTACTCGATAGGCTAGTTTTTTGCAGCCATCTCTCGCTCTAAAACTTCAATGGCGCAGTTCCATTTTACAAAGTACATAGTGTTGTGAAAATACACAGTGGCGAAGCTTCAAAGTAAGAGCCTGAAGATAAAAACTTATGTTGCTACCAAACGCACAATTAAACATTATTTGCCTTTCAACGAATTTTCCAAAGGAAAATTATTTTAATTTTTATATTTTTACCATAAAAAAACTCATTTTTATAATTTGTAAAGTCAAGATTAATTACTTAATTTACTTTTATAGGTTCAAAAAACTGTATACAACCTATAGAAGTAAAATAAAATTAAAAAGTACTTGTACTCGAAAAAAATTGTGAAATACCAATTGCAATTCATTTAGGAAATTAAAGGAGATATCAGTATTATGGGGTGGATTGTAATGCACATTGAAATTTGTATATGAGAACAGTAAAATTTCAAATGTTATGTAATAAAATTTCCTCAATTTAGGGGCGATCCACACTATCGTGCCGGTCTCGCTCCAGTCAAATATTCAGCAAGCACTTTCAAATAGGGTATCAAACTTATATGACAGTTTTATTGGAGTTTTTGACAGATAGTTTCAAACATAGGAAGTAAAACTAAATATATGTAAAGTATATTTACTAACCTTGTGTAAAAACGGTAAAAACCAACTTACTGCGCTTGCAAATATCTGTTAAAAACTCAAAGATTGATATCTCATTTGAGAGTGCTTGCTAGCTAGCAAATTTGCTAGCTCCTTTATAATACTTGATATCAGTATAGTAAATACTGTATTGGAGTGTGACTAGAGCGAGACCGACACGATCACGATACCTATAGTGTGGATGCTTTCATTGTTTATTGTTTATTTATATTTCGATTGGAGTGAGACCGGACCAGGACTGGCACGATAGTCTGGATCGACTCTTACAATGCAGCATAGTAATTTTCAAAAATTTAATAAAACATTTGTTCATTGTACTTCAATCAGGGCTTCGAACCGGAACTGATCCGAAAACCGGAAAAACCGTTAATTTTTGTCGGAACGAAAACCGGAACAGAACCGAAATAAAAATATCGGTTTTTACGGTTCAGTACATGTTAAAATACGCGCGTTCACATGATCTTATTTCCCACTTCAATTGTCGTTCGGACTATTATAAAAGTACCATTAAATGTTCTAAATTATGGTAAAAAAATTTTTTTCAATACAAATAATTTTTTTTAAATTAATCACTCGGAGCTGAACCGAAAACCGAAAAAACCGTTATTTTTTGCGGAACGAAAACCGGAACCGAACCGAAATATATTTTTTTACTCGAACCAGAACGAAAACCGAAACGAAAAAAATAAAGGTTCGAAGCCCTGACTTCAATACATTAATCAAAAATTAATTTCTATTTAAAAACATACTTATCAAAAAATAAGTACGTACTTAATATATTTTTAGTGATATATTTGTAACTACAAGTACAAGTTGTTGTTTTTGCAAAAGTAATTCTATTTGTACTTAAGTGTATTTACATAGTTCTGCTTGTATTCAACAATAATTAATTATGTATCTACTTAATCTATAGTTACAACTGTGGTATTCACAATGTTGACTTTGATCTACAGTAGAACCTTCCTAACGTACACACTTGAGACTTGACAACTCTCTACCCCCCCTCCCATCATACTCAATTCATTCCACATCAAATTAAACTCCATATAAAATTTTTGGTTTATAATATTAATGATGTAAGTATGATACTTTTGTTTAAAAATTTAAAAATATAACCTTAAGCTAGCCTCAAGTGGCGAAGAACAAGATCAAAGGGAAAAAATATGTTTAGAGATAAATTTTATTATTTATTATAAATAATATTAATACATTTATGGAATATATTTTAAGTATAAATTTGTAAAAGTTGTTCTTTATTTTTATAAAACAAAAGTTAAAATATTCGCTAATATATACAGTAAAACTTAGATATAATGTTCCCGTTTAGACCATTTACACACCAGCGACTTAATCGAGCGATTTTTAGCAGCGCGTCTATCGCGTACATTCATTTTACATTGTTTTATATTTAAATAGCAAAAGCCAAGGATCGAAACAAGTTCAGTGTTCAAAAATCCTGATTTTACTGACACAGAAATTTAAAAATACTGACTATCTGAACCAGTGGCGTAGATAGGGGGGGGGGGGGGGATTAAGGTGATCAATCAGCCCCCATGAGAAAACTCAAAGACATTTTTTACACTCTCCTAGTAAAAACAAAACAGTAGAAGTAAATAGGAAAAAATGGGTAAATTAAGAGTAAAAAAAAGGTCTTCAGTTATTTTTCCATTGAATGACCTTTTTTTTAGTAATATGAAGTAGACTAACAATAAGTACAGTTTATATGATAAAAAAAGGTTATTCTCTTTAAAATTATCATAATATTTTTTTTTGCCCCGGGGCCTCCCAGCTTCTATTGCGGTCCTGGTCGTCCCCCCCCCACTGCAAAAAGCTATCTACGCCACTGATCTGAACCGATATAGAACAAAACGCGCCTTGCATTGTATTGTAAAGATGATGGAGTCGAATCGAATGTATCACAACGCTTAACTTTTCTCAGCCGTATATCTCGAGAACTATTGGTCCTACGGAAATTGTCTACAGGACTTTTTGTATGTAAAATTAGCTAAAGAACAAATTTTATAATAACTAAAATTGCCGTAAAACCAATAGTTTACGAGATATTTGTAAAAAAACTGATTTTCGCGACCTATGACCTAGAATAACTTTTTTTGTGCACACGATTTCGCAATGGAATTTTCAGACGTTATATCTTATGCCTAAATAAAGATAATCCCAGTGAGAAAAATTCATTTGGATTTTTTTTCGCACAGCAGTCGTTTTTTCGCCTTATATTCCTGGGTTATAAGTTTATTTTGGCATTTTTGTACTACATAAATATCAACCATTTACATAATAATATTATTTATATACATAAATTCTTAAATTTAGTACAATAAAATTATTTTTAGATATCATTATTTACATATACTACGTATGTAATTTTTCTCACCAAACTTGGCATAACCAATGCTAGGGTGAGATTATGTTATTTATATGTTCACGTATACATAAATTATGTCATAAAATATCTTCTAAAAGTTGGTAATAAACAACACAAATAATACAAAATAGAACATTATTTATAATTTGAATATATTTTTCACGGTAATTGTGTCGATTTGAAGTCAAATAGTGAGTTTTTCCACGATAAATAAGGCTCCGATGTGAAAACTTTGAGTACCAAAGCCAAAAAAACTGACCATTTTTCCAAAAAACTGACCATTTTTCCAAAAAACTGACTTTAACTGACCGGGTAAGAAAAAACTGACTTTTACTGATTTTACTGACCAGTTTTGACCCCCGCAAAACCCATACACACTGTGGCGATAGTCGAGCTGCATACAATAGCATACCATAACGCGATAGTCGCGCTACTAAAAGTGTAAAGGCCACTAAAGGGTGTTATAGTGCTACCCTGTGTATTAGGGATTTTTACAAAAGTCCTGACCACGAAACGTAAATTAATATACAAATATCCCCGTTTTTAACGCTCAAAAGTTTGTTAACACCTTTTGTGTTGACAACGAAAACTTTTTGTCAAAATTCTTCAAATCAACTTCGTAACATTTGTTGTTCACGTGTTTACCATTCCAAATTCTCTTTAGCGAAAAAAATGGTGAAATCAAAATATTTAAGCGAAGACTCTTGGAATTCCGGGTTCAACCCTCCATTTTATTCTTAAAATTAAAATACCACCATAAAAATGAAAAAAACATTTAAGAAAAGTTCGTTTTCATACTTCTTTAGATTAATAATAAACGAAAGTTTACCATTAACATAGCCTTTTTCACAGGGCTTCGAACCGGAACCGAACTGAAAACCGGAAAAACCGTTATTTTTTGCCGGAACGAAAACTGGAACAGAACCGAAATAAAAATATCGGTTTTTACGGTTCAGTACATGTTAAAATACGCGCGTTAACATGATCTTATTTCCCACTTCAATTGTCGTTCGGACTATTATACAAGTACCATTAAATGTTCTAAATTATGGTAAAAAAAATTTTTTTTAATACAAATAATTTTTTTTAAGTAATCACTCGGAGCTGAACCGAAAACCGAAAAAACCGTTATTTTTCGGAACGAAAACCGGAACCGAACCGAAATATATTTTTTTACTCGAACCGGAACGAAAAAAATAATGGTTCGAAGTCCTGCTTTTTAATATAAATAACTTATTATTCGAAATATAGCATTTTTAATTATGGTAGGACTTATTTGTCTCCATGACCTTATGGTAAGAACGATTTTCTAAAGAGCAAAATTATCGAGAACATAAAAAATGAAAACTATTAATAGTACATACGAAAATTTGAATCAGAATGTTTAAACAACGTTTATGAAACTAAAAATATCACAACGTCGTCAGTTAACATTATAAATAAATTGAAGGTGGGATGTAGGAAATGAAGATAAATTTTAGGATATAAGCTTAAAAGTCGATAAGAAAAATGAGTGGATTCGTCAATATATAGCAGAGTTATAAAAGTTACTGCGTTACCAGTATATGTTGCTAGATTTAAGAATGATAGATGTACTAACTATACGAATATGTACTACAAAGAAGACAAAGAGATAACAAAAGTACTATATCACAGCCAATATAAAAAGAAAGACAAAAGTTGCTCGATATTAACTTAATAATCTTTGTAACATACGCGCATACCGCTATATTAATTTTAGTGAAATCTAAGAGTTAAAAAAAATATTATGATCAATTTATATAAGGTACTGGCATCAGTCTTGGATATGACTCCAGTAATGGCTATTTTTTAATAGAATGTACTGAATTAGAAATATTTGTTGACATTTGATTACTACCATTTCTGAATATTAATCTATATACATTTAACTGTCTTACAGCGTGATTTGATAACAATCGGCCAATAAGTGTCAAAATGTGGACATTTAAACTAATTATTTGTATAATTTACTTATTAATTATTATATTGTCATAGCAACTGCAACAAAAACTAGCAACAAAATAAAAGGCTATAATTAAAAAAAAAACTATATTTGCGGACTTTGGTTATTAAATTGATTAAATAAAGTATATGAGAATTAGAAAATAGGAGCCCGTCAGTCACAAAAACAATAAACCTTACTCTTATAGCGGCCATAACTGGTGCCAGTACCTTATATGTATTTAGGTACATTATACATTACTTTATTGAGATAACTAATAATTTTATTTCCTTCTAAAAGCCTGTCGATGATTCTGTGAATCGAAAGCTTGCGTACACTTTTTCTTTAATAAATTTTGTTAAGGATCTTGGCTTCTGGGTGTAAGCTGCGTCGATTTAGTCGTATTATCGGCCAACGTTTCGTCACACATTGCAGTGGACATCTTCAGGACTCTTCTAAAAGTGCGATCCAAGATCACCGCGGAAGCCTCAAACCTTGTATAAATTTTGTCAATTCATTAAAAATTCACGAATTATCACATATGTAATACCTACTGTTGATATTTAAATCTCCATCGATTTCAGAAAACTGGTTTGATTGAACACAATTTGAAATCTACTATTTGCAACTATTTTTTATTTCCAACTATTTTAAAACTATTTGCCTTTTTTTATCTAACGTTAAAAATTTTGTATTGATAAACAGTCATAAAGACAAACTTTGAAATAATTCTAATTATTAATATTGATTTTTTTTCAAAAAAATTAAAAATTTTATACATGTTTATAGATAATAAACATAAAATATATTTCTTATGATTTCTTAATAAGTTTGAGTTTTATTCATACAATTCTTTGTAGATTATTTTAGTTTTATATATTTTTATAAATACATTTTGTCTTTTATACAGATATTTTTTAATAGATATTTATGATGTGTTTTTACATATTTATTTGTTTAATTTTTTTAGCTTCTAAAATCTATCTAGAATCGACCATAACATGTTTTCCTCGAAAATTTCGGATTTGATACTTTTTACTAATAAGTACGTTGATTTCACTAATTTATTGATTAAATCGAAAAAAAATTTATTATTGTAAAAAAATTTGTAATTATTTCACAACTATTTTGATTAAAAAAAACTATTTGCCAACTATTTTACAGAAAAAAAATCAACTATATAGTAACAATTTCATTTAAAATAACAACTATTTTTCCAATCTCTACTTATGACAGACAGTATTAATTATTTCAGAAAAACTAAATATTTCCGATGGTTGTGAAATTATAAATACAAGTTAAACCTGTAGAAACGTAACTACTGCTCTTATCTGTAGACAGTATTCAGTCTGCCTACGTCGATACTTTTGATACATCGTTGTCATTGGTTTGTTTACAACTGAACAATGTCATCAAGGAAAACGAATTGTATTTTTTATACATTATGCTAATTAAATATATCATATAATAACAACCGAACAAGGATTAAGCTATCAAAAACATACAATACGAATACAATAATATTTTATAACTGTCGGATTAAAAACTCGTTAATAAAATAAAAGTATTATGTAAATATAAAATTTAAAATATTCTGGACAAATAATATTAATAACGGTCCGCCCGTAGCTTCGTCCGCGTTGTATTCGTTTTTATGAACATTTATATTATATATAAAATACCGTTTGTACTATTAGTCTGGATTTTTTTATCTTTTTAAGGGTTGGTATATCGGATTTGAAAAATCACGATATACATGTATTTTTTGCCTGAACTTCATCTTTATAATATAAGCATTTATGCAAATAAACGTATCAAAAGAATACAATACATTTTCCTTTAATTTAAAAAACAAACTATATTTGCGGACTTTTGTAATTAAATTGATTTAATAAAGAGTTACTTGTTTTATAAGTAACATGAATTCATGAGAATTATAAAAAGGAAGAAAAAAACAGTATACCTTGCCATGGGCGTAGCCAGGATTTTATTCAGGGGGGGGGGAGGATTTTTTTTTAACCGATTTAGTCGGCGTGTTTTGTTTAAGACGGAGGGCTCGAACAGCCGGTAGTTAAAATTTTTGAGCGATGAAGAACAAAAAAAGCTATAGTTGAAAATTGAAATATCAAAAAAGAAATAGTTAATTTTTTTTTTTGTATAAAAATAATAAAAAGGCAATGACATGATTGTTTGCAAAAAAAAAGTATTTTTTTCTGTTGAGGGTTATCACCAAACTTTTGACTTTGACAGGCAACGTCCATTGCTCTTTCACTTTCTGGATAGTTTCGGAGCAAAAAGACGCATTTGTTGAGTTGTGCCAAACATAGCGTAAAAAAATTTTTCTAAAAACTTTTTCAAGATTTTTTTGTGTTTATAAAATTTATATTTTTCATCGAAAAATAAAGGTTTATACAGCGTTCGATTCACTTTTCATAGTTTTTCATTGTAATAAAAAAAAGTGCGTTTCCCACTCTTTTCCAACAGTGGGAAACGCACTTTTTTTCTTCGTAAAGTACTGAAACGTCATTTTTATTATTGAAAATTGCCATTGGAATACATGTAAATGATTTTGAATGTTTTTATAGCTGAATTTTCTGTGTTTTCTGTGCGTAATAGTTTCTACACTTGCGTTAATTGTGACTCTGATTTAGATGTAAAATCAGATGAAAGTGTTGAATAAACCAATAATATTGAATAATTTTTCATAACTCAATGTGTTTTCTTTATTTTTCCGCTTTTATAACAGTTTTTATTAAGTTTTTGGCCGTATCCCAATGTTGGACCAAAAAAAAAAATTGCCAATTTCAAGCTCCTCAGAAAATTGATAACTTTTTTGTTTCCCATGATATGACATATCTTTTTTCCGGCAAAAGTTAGATATTGATATGCTCTTTCGAACGGCGTATCAAGCATTAAATTATCTTATCATTTATAAAATTTATGGCCATAAACCAAAACCCTTCCCACTGTTGGAGCAATTCCCCTAAATAAATACTATTTATCCCTATTACTGGTTAGAAGGAATATATTATTATCACAAATAGGGAATATTGTACTTATACCTGAATTTAATTCAATACTTTTGAATGTAACACGCAAACAATAAAGAAAATACGTCTTGAGAAATAAAAAGATCGAATTACATTTCAAACAATTCTATCTTACTCGATATAAGGGTAGCAGTATAGAAATTTTAAAATACAATGCAATGGTATTACATGACCATTCTCAGACTCAACTACAATAAGGTACTGGCACCAATCTTGAACGCTTTAAGAGTATATTGTTTTTTAGGGTTGATAGGCTACTTTTTGTAATTCTCATAAACTCATGTTACTAATAAAAAAACTAACTCTTTATGAAATCAATTTAATTACCTAAATCCGGAAATTATTTATTGTTATTATTTTTCCTCTAATAAGAATTGTGATTGAAAATTGGGTCGCAAATACTAAAAGGTATGGTCTACACTTACACACTTGGAAGGTTAATAATTCACAACATAAATTATTAAGTAAATAATTTCTATATTTTCATTATTTATATTAAATTCCATTAAAATTGATTCCATGTATTCACAAATTTACAGATTTTTTTCTTCGATAGATTGATCCAGGTGCGCAATCAGGGGGAACGACATATTACTCGTATTTAAAAAATATATTCATTGCAACATCTGATAATAGAGGAAATATGAACTTACGGAAAATCTGCCAAAAAATTTAATAATAAATTAATAAATATACCCTCCCTACACAAATTATTTATCTTTACCATAGCCCCTTTGAAATTAAAATGCCAGTTACGTGTCTGTACTTATTTTGTGTGTCTGCCTCGATATCACTTCAGGCTATTGTAAATGGAAATTATTTCGTAGAAACGATTTTGAAATAGAATTATAACATTTAATAATATGAAACAACATTATTTTGAATAACGTGATCTGTTAGCGTTTTCACTATAACTATCCAATTTATTCGATAATATGGTGTGATTTATATGATATATTAACCCATTAACGCCCAACAGAAAACAAAAACATGCAGAAGATTTTTTTAAATGAAATTAAGTATAAACACAATATATTCAACTAAATATAACAACTATTTTTTATATTTAGAAAAAAAAAATAACGGTTTGAATTCGAGCGAGTAAATTTGGCAGATATGAAGCCTATTTTGTGTGAGACTGCTTTTCTGATATCATTTTTTCTTTTAGATAAATTACATTTAAAAATCAAATTATATGTATATTTAAGTTATTCCATATGATTTAAACAAAATTCGAAATCACATGCTTCAGTTGGATAAAATATATTAGCATTTCACATGCCTCTATTCATATACAAATAATTAACAGCAATTAAAACACGTTTAAACACTCATGAAACTAATAACGTTAACAGATATTGTTTGTTGCACTACTAGCATCTGATTTTTAAGGAAATATTGTGAATTAATATCCATAGAAAGTAACACGAATTATAAAATGAGGTGTACACAAGTGTGTACGGTAGGTATTAATGGGTTAATCTGAACTATTAAAAAAAATTAAATTAAAATAAAACTTCAAAAACCGTTAAATTTAATTATTAGGTATACTTTTCAGTGTTTTAAGGTTTTTTATTTTTTTTCTTAAAATTAAAAATAAGTTTGTTGTTAAATATTCCCTTACAAAGATTTATCTCAATTTGCTTTAAAAAATCATGTTTTGATTTTTCAAATTGATGACATATTAAATGTCATTTTGACGTTTTAAATATCATTTTAACGTTTGCATAATTTTAGATTTTAATTAAAATTGTCGAAAAATTAAAAATTTACGTAAAATTGTATAAAAATTGAATGGTTAATCAATTCCAGGCAATTTATGTAAACACTTTATCGGTTTTTGGCAGATGTTTTTTCGTGTATCGTAATTTATGCATACAAGAATTGTTTAATTGTAAATCTTAACCCAATCGTGCCCAGCGTTACATATATATATAATTTATATATTTCATTGAGATTTTGCGTTGCTGTAAGATTATTTTAATTCGAATGGATTTGAAATCATATTTATTTTCGAGTAGTGGACTGAATACATCAACAATGCACTTACCAACGTTCTGGAGTTTTAGTATACATGGACAGGTATGAATTGATGACAGAAAAATCAGCAATATCGGTAACAAAAAAAACCTCGGACACGATTTGGGTTAAAATTAATAAATTGGTAAATATCAAGTCAGTTGAATGGCTTCTGAAACGATTAAAACGGAAGACTCCAATCATTAAATACATTAAATAAATCATACCACTTCTGAAAACTTTGCACATTAAATAAGGATATTTTCTTATACGCGTTTTAATATAAGTAGATATACTCTCCCCAACCCCTTTATATAAAACATCTGTCAAATAAACAAGAAACTAATTACGCTTTTTGTTTTTCCATACTACGAAACTAAAACAAAACAAAATCCAAAACACGGCAAAACGTTAACTGCACACATTTGATAAACACTATAATTGCTTTCAAAAATTGTAAAAGTTAATTAGATTTAAAATTGACGTGAATTTTCTACCTTTGAAAAATATTACTTTCAAAGAAATATTTAAACGTACAAATTAATAAAAAAAACTACCATGGGTACCGCGAGACTTTCTTATACGTAATACTGAGAGAAAACAGTGTATACGTGTTTCTAATTTTATTTTTTTAAATATGGAAAACTTTAAAAAATAATGGGACATAAAATGCAAATATTATCTACAAATTTTATCTTAAGGTTTTTTTTTAATAATTATATTTTTTTTTTTTTTTGGTTGAAACATAAAAGATAGGAAAAAATCATGAGACATAAACAACTATAGATAATAATATTTGTTACAATTTTTTTCTTATTCGCATCGTTTCAAAAATAATTCAGAAATTGAAAAATTAAAAAACTGATAATTTCTGATTGTAAAATCGTTTTAAAAAAAATAGGAGGGTATCTTCAGAGATGAATAATATTAAATATAAAATTTCACTGTATTTGAATTACAGCTTCCACAGACAGACTTCATTGCAAAAATAGAATGGATAATTCCATCAAAATCCGAAATTCGAAAAAAATCGGCTTAATTAACAATACTTCCTTATATACCTTCCATACTTATTTCCATACAGGGCATAAGAAAATAAAAACACAAACAATTCTGAAATAAAAGTTACTAATTCCATTTTAAATTTAAAATAACATAAGGTACTGGCACCAGTCTTGGATATGACACCCAGTAATAGCTATTTTTTAATTAAATGTACTGAATTAGAAATATTTGTTTTACAATACAGCGTGATTTGATGACAATCGGTCAATAGATATCAAAATGGTGGACAGTTAAACTAATTATTAGTATAATTTATTTATTAATTATTATATTATCACAGCAACTGCTTTACATTGTTTCAAATTTGACGATTATTTCTTTTATATCTTTTGTGTCGTAGTACTTATCATTTTGTAATCATTAGCAAGTGTCCATCACTGTGTGCTCATTACTGGTTTTACTTTATCCATTACTGGAGAAGAAACATAAACAAAATAAAAGGCTATAATTTAAAAAACAAACTTATTAGTTACTTGTTTCATTAGTAACATGAGTTCATGAGAATTATAAAAAAGAAGCCCGTCAATCACAAAAACAGTATAGCGGCCATAACTGGTGCCAGTACCTTATTAAATCACAATATACCGAATATGAATTAATTTAATTATTTATAGGTACCATACATGAGCGCCGGCAGAATTTCTTTCAGGGGAGTGCATTTAGATATATAAAATAAAATTACATGCGAGGATAGTTTAAAAAAAATAATAATAACTTTGTAATAATAAACCTGCATTGAAATTAGCATGACTAAAAAAAATTTTAAAAAGTCTTCAGTTTTTATTTCTTCTAATTTAACTTTATTTAAATTTATAAAATTAGAAATTGAAATTCACAAGGAGTGAATTTTAAAATAAAAATTATATTTCTTAATTTTTTCATGTGTTTTTTCTTTTTTGCCGGGAGAGGGGGTGCAAGTGCACCTCCTTGCACCCCCCTCACGGCGCCCATGGTACCATACCTAAACAAAATATTGACAATGCACTTATGTTTCTTATAATATATATCTGTCAATCAGTTGAATGCAAAAATAAATGTATGGTTATACTTTCTTAATACTTATCGATAAACCACAAACGAAAATGTCAACTGTAACAACAACACACGTTGTAAAACAAACACATGCACACATTAGCTGAATATGCATATGCATGCACATAAACTAGCTAAAGATAACGGGTAGATTTATCGGACAAGTCTATCTAGGATTTGTAATGAAGTTGGACCACACATGCAGTACGTCGCAATTAAACCACTCACCCTGTCGACACCACGACTAATCGATTCGAACAAATTACATCGCAAAAATAACTACGTTTTATAAAATCTCGTGTTGTTGTAAAGCTGTTGGTTGTGTTTCCAATTTCCTGAGTTTTTTTTTTTTTTAATCTTCGGAAATCGGAAACAGAAGAACAGTTTTCTTGAGATTTTACAGAAATTAATTTATTATGAAAAAAAATATGGGGTGGATAAATGAGTTTGTTGAAAAATGTATAAAACGAGATAATTTTAGAACAGTTTTCATTAAAATATAAAATCAAATTTTTCTGCGTTTATTTACTTAGTTAGAACGTAACATTTTTTATTAAAATAAAATGAAAATTGGTGTGGTCGGTCAGAATGTCAGAAGTTAATTAATATAAAATACGTTTTATTTATTCATAGCATAGTTTTTTTCTATAAAAATTACTGAAAAAACATAAGACTTTAATAAGCTATTACATTGTAAAAATGATTACAATTACACTTAAAAAACTGACTTAACATTTTACTAACAATAAGTATTTTTTCATTCATAAAAAATGTATACTGATCTGTCCCTCATTTACCTAAACTATGGTATTTTTGCTTCCTCGCAATATCGAAGATACGAGAAGCTTTGTGATCGTTTTAAAATGAGACAAAACAATTGTTCTCCGATTTAAAAATTTTAATTTCAGGTCAAGACACACACTTTTCGTACCGTGTCTGTCTGTCTGTCCGCCTGTCTCTTGAATCCTTGTGACACGCATAACTCATGAACCACTGAACCGATATTAATGAAACTTGGTTGGATGGTTGGGTCTAGCTTGAGTACGGTCCCATTTCAAAATCTTCAAAATCGTGAATTTCGATATATATTCGATTGTATGTATAAAAACTAAATGGTTAATCAATGCTAGGCATTTTATCTGAACACTATCGGTTTTTATTTAAATTGCTCAATAATTAACTACCTTTATTGAATTTAGCACGAGCAAGCATTATGCATTTACTTGGTAGATGTTTTTTTACTATACAATTTTTCCATGTTTTTCTTCTTCTAACTTTTGACATTTCTCAAAACTCATGAACTTGTATTTTTATATTCTTTTAGTTAATTTAATTATATAAATTAATATAATACTTATATTTTTCTTAGGAATTAAAAAAACGATGATATTTTCCAAGAATTTCCGAGAAGAAAGAACAATAGCTGGAGGTATAGTTGATAATCAGAAATCAATTAAGTTTTTAAAATTTATAAAATCACGACTATCGATTTACTAATTTTGATTCCAAAGTTATACCGAAAAAAATTTAATTAAACATGTTTGTATCTCTCACTTATATTAATACATTTTCGACTTTTTGAATAAGTTTAGGCTTCTTATTAAAATTGAATATTTTATTTTTGTAACAAATATCAGTATTTGTATTTATAAAAGTTTTTTTTATGAACCCAGAGACCGGCAAAAGCGAGTAAGTAACTGTACTTAATTTAGAAAAGATAGCGGCTCTACTGAAAATTATCATCAATTTAGAAAAATTAAATTCATTAAACTGGAATTTTCACAAAACATCAATTTTAAAATATTCTAAATTTCATAATAAAAGCCTTGAAAACATGTACTTAAATTATTATAAATAACAAGTGAAATATAACAATTTAGTTATATTTTTTCATAAATAATAAAAATGTTATACGAAAAATAAACACAATCTTTATAACATTATCGATTAAACAAAAGATCTGTAAATTTGTCTTCTATTTCTCTTATTAACAAGACAGAATAATATCCATAATAGATAAACCGATGGTTTGTTTATATGTTAATTATTAATTAACTAGTTATTTTATGTAAATAACTCAACAGTTAATTAAAATATTTTACATCATGTAAATACATAATATATCAATAAATCAACTTTATATAAATCATGTGCGTAGTTAAAGGTATCTAAAATGCACAAAATGTAGAAAAATAAAAATAAAATGCATTTTAAGTATAAGGTATTGGCACCAGTCTTGGATATGACACCAGTAATGGCTACATTTAACTGTCTTACAGCGTGATTTGATGACAGTCGGTCAATTGGTGGACATTTAAACTAATTATTACTATAATTTATTTCTTAATTATTAAATTATCATACCAACTGCTTTACATTGTTTCAAATTCTATAATTCTTTATTTTACAATTTTTGTGTTGTAGTAGGTACTTATTATTTTATAATCATTAGCAAGTGTCCATCACTGTGTGTCCATTACTGATTTTATTTTGCCCATTACTGGAGAAAAAACACAAACAAAATAAAATAAAATAATTTAAAACCCAAACTTTATTTGCGGACGTTGATAATTAAATTGTTTTAATGAAGAGTTACTTGTTTTATTAGTAATATGAGTTCATGAGAATTACAAAAAAAAGCTCATCAATCTCAAAAAAACAGTATATCTAGCTCTTAAAGCGTTCAAGACTGGTGCTAGTTAATATCTTATAACTTATAGTTATCAATTTCAACTACCATGCTTGTCAATTTCATCACGCATATAAAAAATGCAATTATTCGTTTTCGGTATAAATACTTTCGTTGCAACCCTAATACAGACTAATTTAATAAATTACAATACGTTCATGGGCGCCGGCAGAATTTCTTCCAGGGGGATGCATCTGGATATATAAAATTAAATTACATATAAAATAATTTAAAAAAAAACTTTTTTTAAATAATAATTTTTGTAATAATAAACTTGTATTGCATTTAGCAAAACTAAAAAAAAAAGATCCTCGCTTTTATATTTTTGCCTGACTTTTAAATTAAAAATTGTATTTGTATTTGTATTTTTTAGTTTTTTCTTTTTTGCCAGGGGGGTGCAAGTACACCTCCTTGCACCCCTCTCCCGGCGCCCATGAATACGTTAAATACACACGCCACTGATAAAAATAAATACATGATGTAAAACACTACATAGTTTCATTATGTTTCCATTTAATTATGTTAAATAAACACTAGGGAATATTCATAGCAAATATGATATCCACCAAATTCAATGAATCTTAGTTTACAGTTAGTTAGTGAGAAGAGTAATGAAGTAAAGTGTAAACACTGTAATGTGTGCGAATTTCAGAAGTCAGAAAGTCAATATTACTTTCTATACTCACAGCTTTTATACTGACTGTGAGTCAAAAGATTTTTTATTTATTTCATATATAGAAAACTAAAAAGTTACTCAAATGATTTTTTAGTAGTACAATACAATACTTGAACAACACAGAAAGTATAGTGACATAAATAAAACATGCAGTCAAGTTCAGATAAAGTATTTTATAAATCAATAAATACATGCAGTAATATAAAAATATATTGTGGTAGTATATTTTTGTACCTTCAATCTAGGAAAATATTAATATATTTTTAAATAGCTTTAAAATGGTAAGATACAAAAGCTACTTACCATTTTTTAAACCCCATTTATGTCCGGTATTATAAAGGAGCTCGCAAAATTATCAAACTTGTAAACACTTTCAAACGAGATATCAAACTTATATGACAGTTCTCTTTGAGTTTTTAACAGATAGTTTCATGCGCAGTAATTTGATTTTTACCGTTTTTACTCAAGATTAGTAAATACACTTTAGTAAATATATTTTACATACCTTTATTTTTACTTCCTATGCATGGATGGAACTATCTGTCAAAAACTCCAATAGAACTGTCATATAAGTTTGATACCCCATTTGAAAGTGCTTGCAGGCTTGCAAATTTGCGAACTCCTTTATAATACTGGACATTACACTGTCAAAGTTTGTTATCCTTAAAACACCGTTTTGGCCCCATTAGGTTGTTATTGGCCGAAATTACAATACTTTGAATATTAACATTTATGTAACAAAAATGTTTGATGCCATCATATTATAAAATATCTTGAACTTTACCCGCCACTGATTTAAATTAAGTTCAATAGACTTTGTAATAAAACTTATTAATGCAAATAAGGTAAACTACAATTTAGATTAGAGTAACTTAAAGTACCTATATATTATTTATACACATTTGTTAATAAATTAGCAACTAGGTATATTACTCAAAAATTTACAAGCACATTGTACTCCAAGGAAATTTCGTTATTATAAATTAATAACGTACATACACACCGTATCTAAAATAAATAATGACGAAAACACATATGTAGATACATAATATATATGTATGTATCTACATAGAATTTCTCCTACGAAATTAAAATACTAAATAAATAAAAAGATTAATACTTTATTTAAGTTGGAATATTTATACTTATAAGTAATCGTTATAACCATTTGCACAAATTGTTTTTATTCATTGGTGGCCCATTTGAATATAAAGGGGATCAAAACATTCCATAACTTCCTCTCTCACGTACAATTACTGGCACATTTAAGAATTCAAATATGAAATAAGTAATCTCATATATTATTATGAAACTGATGATAATATTTTGATTTCAGTCACGTTTTAAGACCATAGATTTTCCTTATGCTCTGACTCTGGAATAATATAATATAATAATGTAACAACAACGTTTATAAATATTACTGCAAGTGTGAAAAACTAATTAAAATAAAACTAGATTGAATTTATTGAATTATATGCTTAGGTATTATATCGGTGTCCATAGTGATTGGTTAGACAAACACAAATGCATGCAGGTTTCATCGTAAGCTATAGGTATTATTGGTATTCGTATTATATACATACACACCACATCATAGACGACGTCTTGTGTACATAGTGTATGCATACACGCGCACAGCCACAGCAGGGATATGAACACGTGACTGCTGACATAAAACAAATCGATATGGTGGCCTGGCGCGGGCATAACACCCGATCTTACTTTCAATAAATGAATTACGTAATGGTTTTCATACGTTCATCACAACTAAAACATGATTTGACATCTAATCAAACCAATATGCCTCGTGTCGATATAGTAATGGATTGTACATGTTTTACTGACCGAATAAAACATCGTATGTCACTAATAAACACAAACCTAAACATAATAAATGATTTCCAAGATGTGTTTATGTATGTATCTCAAGTTGGCAACTCAGCCGCTATTGCTGAGACAAACTAACCTAACCTTTACTAATGTTGTATAAATTGTGCGTCACAAAATGACATCAAAATATTACTTACCTTTAAGTAATGCTTGCATTTTGTTTCATGTTTAATGCCCATAAATTGTTACTAGTCAGTAAGATCACAATTTTACAGCAAAACAACACTCAATTCTTCAAGGTCTTCAAGACAAGAAACTACAAATTATTTCAGCACTCCACAAGGCATTCCAATACTGTCATCAAAAATCTTAACACAGCACTCGATCACAAGTGTAAATCACAAAAGTAACATCCCAACACTTAAAAAATTTAAATATGATCTAATAAGTCTACGTATAAATGTGTAAAATTAATTATTAAACATCACAAGATCATGACATACACACACGTCGTATTATATTTTGTTTTCAACATGGCGGCACAATACAGAGCCCTCAAAACTGTGTGGCAGCATAAAGATTTGTTGACCCTGACGGTAATGCTATCAAATGCACTATTCTGATTGGTTGTCATATAACAGCACGATTTCTCATTGGTTCAATTCAAGGTTGCGGCCAAGTTACTCTATATACACCTGTCAACAAAGTGTTGAAAATTAATTATTATATTTTATATATACCTTTCTGCATATTAAGAAACCACCTTCTTTACATCCTTATCAACAGTATATGAAAATAAAAGTCTAAATTATATTTTTTAATCATGTTATTTGAAAACTCAATAATCATAGATAATTATAAACATACGTGCGCCATCTAATGAGAAAATTAGTTACTACATATACAACAATATTGAAAAAGTAACAATAGTGAAGTTTATTATTATTGAATACTTTTAAAAATAAATTGAATACAAAGATAATATCATTTTAAAAGTAATTTTATATAATGATAGAAATAAAACCAATTATTTCAAATAATGTTTCTCATCATTTTGTTATTTACATATTCATTTCAACTTCATACGATGAACTCTGCAGGACATCATTAGAATGTTATTCATAATTCTCATCTACAAGGGGTTTTCAAATTAAAGATATCTCGATATTTAATTTAATAACAAAGTTTATGTTATTTGCAAAATAAATTGTTGTTAGCTTCATTAATTTTATAAAAAAATATATTTTTTGAATTTCTCAGAACCATAATTTTATTACAGATCATTATTGCAACATCAAAAATAAATCTGTAGTTATGCACCGTTATTATTAACTATCTTCGTAAATAAAATTAAAATGAAGGTTTCTTTGAAATTAATAAATACTTACTTGTGATGATATTGTTATTTTAATTTTGATATATACTTGCTTCTTATCAGATTAACTACTCATCTTTGAGGTTATAATAAATAAAAATCTAAATTAATATAAATTCATTTTATTGAAAATAATTGTCTACAAAACACAATACAAATATTGAGATTTACTTATTGATAATTGGTAAACTTTATTATCTAATATTATGTTTGGTATATTCATAACGTTTTGTGCTTTGGTCTTTCAATAACATTCAGTAGCGTGATGGTAACTAAAAGAAGGCTTGAATGGCTGCATATTAAGTAACAAGTGTTAATAGTATCGAGTAATATACTACACAAATATAACACATATAATAAGTCAGTTCTATATAAAACAAGAATTTATAAATTGATTAATTTTATTATCGGTGCTATTATTTATAACAACATTTATATTAAAAAAATTAAAACAAAATTAAGCAATTATACGAGTATGTTGTATACTTTCGATTATATTTCTTTCTCTTTACTGAGTCGTCAGATGAACATTTTGGTTGATGTTATTGTAAATATCAGCACCGATTTTTCTACAACATTCACCTTCTTTCTACCATTAGCAACATTTCTAATATAAATTACGTATTTCATAAGCTCATTCGATTCTAAGTATTAAATATACTAATTCTTATAACTAATTAAATAATAAATTAATTGCCAGTTATATTGATAACAAAATATTGTAAGTATTCTATACTGCAGTGACAGTCCAAGCTAGGCACTAGCCCAGAGCATCTAAATGAGCGAAACATTAAAAAAATATCATTCATGGTTATTTAATAATGCCAATGTTTTCTTGAACTTGCCCTGCTTAATTGAAGATACATTGAAATTTATTTTAAAACCAAAAACACAAGTATAAATTATATTAAAATATAAATTACTTTACTTAAAGGCTGCCCATAAATAACGTTTCGCTATTTTTTGTTATTTATGTATAAAGTACTGGCACCAGTTATGACCGTTATAAATTTTTGTGATTGACGGGCTGTAATTCTCATCAACTCATGTTACTAATAAAACAACTAACTTTTTATTTAATCAATTTAATTACCAAAGTCCGTAAATATAGTTTGTTTTTTAAATTATGCATTTTATTTTGTTTATGTTTTTCTCCAGTAATGGATAAAGTAAAACCAGTAATGAGCACACAATGATGGACACACAACAAATAATTAGTTTAAATGTCCACCATTTTGACACCTATTGGCCGATTGTCATCAAATCACGCTGTAAGACAGTTAAATGTATATAGATTAATACTGGGGTCATATCCAAGACTGGTGCCAGTACCATACATAAATATAGTTATTACAATAATTTAACTAATTTGATTGAGTATACACCATGGCAATTAATTTATCAATATACTATTTTACTTAACGCACATCGATACAAAAATATTGAAGTGAATTAAATGATGAAAAAGTAATGATTTTTTATAATATTATGAATCGTTATTAAAATATGAAACTTTATCATGAATAATTATATTTTTTAATCGGCTGTAATAATAGAAACAGTAACGTAGGAGCGATTGCCGCATCCTGAAATTGAATACAAATGGTTATATTCAGCCATACATGA
Organism: Sialis fuliginosa; assembly: GCA_961205875.1. NCBI lineage: Eukaryota > Metazoa > Arthropoda > Insecta > Megaloptera > Sialidae > Sialis > Sialis fuliginosa. Next base: position 41,027,799 of record OY540809.1, on the reverse strand, counting down.
TTTAGTTCCATAAAATGTTGAAAACTTGAAATAAAAATGTCCTTTTCTTCTTGAAATATAAATAATTATCAATGTACAGAGTACAGAGACAGATTAGGCTAAAATTTGCTTTATATTCGTATTTAATTTGTTCTAATATAAGATATGGATATTTTTACTTGAATAAAATACCTTTGAAAATTCGGATAGATTGATTTATAATACATAAGTATTTTTAACACTTACTATTAAAACTATAAACACCAAAACAACAAAATTAGACACTATTAAATACACATTGTTATATATAGTACATTTCGTTAACAGAAAAATTAGTAGTTTTAAAAATTAACTATTAATAAATTATGTATTAAAGAAATAGTTTTAATTATGAACTGTAGCAATACTGTAAGCTACGAAGCAAATGTTTTATTAACCTTTTCGCTTTGAAGACTGTAATTTTCATGTACAAAATTATAAATACGTTAAACTTTATTTACTATATTTAAAAGGTACAAATTATTATTTAAATTGAGAGATTGATTCTTTTTCATTATAAAAATATATATAATATATTAACAAATTAATTGTCTAAACGTCAAAAATTTATTGAAGAATAAGTATTCGCAAGCTTTCGATTTACAGAATCATCGTCAGGCTATTAAGAAGGAAACAAATGTGAGAACGATGTTGTTATCTCAACAAAATTCATGTAGCTATGGAAATGTTTGATTCCTTCTTAATTAATAGCCTGATGATGATTCTGTGAATCGAAAGCTTGCGATACTTATTCTTCAATAAATTTTTGACGTTTAGACAATTAATTTGTTAATATTTATAATGAATATATATAAAATAAGAATATTATGTTAAAACTGAATGATGAACAATATGTACAATTGATTTTAAATTCCCTCAAAGCGAAAATATTAACAGAGCTGTATCGTATATTGAGAAAAATATTTTTTTTTACTTTTTAAAATTGCGTCAAGTACGATACACAAAAAATGAGAGGTTGTAGATATATTTTGTAAATATTATGCAAACAGTTTTATTTTACGAGCATATACATCAATTTTTTAATATCTTTGGTAAAAGCAGATATTAATAAAAACAGAAAAAAGTAATATTTATTGTTATACTGTTTTATATGTTCTGATATATATTGAAATTAATACATTAACAATGTGATAAAATAAATAAGTTTATAATAATAGCACACGATTTATTTATTTATATATATATACATACAGCCGAGTCTTTTTTACGTGTATTTTTTAATACTGTTAATACTATTTAATGCACATTTATGGGTTCCCCGTTGTAGCAAGAGGATGAATGGGGATTTCCTAAACGGTAAGAGATACAGATTCGGTTAAACAAGGTGAATTATTTGTAAAGAAGGGGTGAGTATTACTACATCAAAAAATATTAATAATTGTGTGGTTTAGGCGGTATATCTTAATTTTTTTTAAATGGCTATAACTTTAACACTAAAAGTGGTATAAAAATTATAAATACACCAATCAATTCTACACAAAAAGTACTTTAAGAAACCGCAAACAAAAAGTACCTATCTACTTTGAGAAAAAAGTTATAGCCGTTTAATGAATTTCCAAACTTTCAGATTTTTTGTTATACCGCCGAAATCACATACAATTAGTAATATTTTTTAATGTAGTAATACTCACCCCTTGTTTACAAATAATTCATATCATTTAACCGAATCTGTATCTCGTACCATTTAGGAAATCCTCATGAATTTCACGTTTATTCTGGACACCCTATATATCTATCTGATTTTGGAAAAATGATTGTTTAAAATGATAATTTAACGATAGTTCAGCCCCCAAAAAAATAACCAATGATGGTTATCATTGTCTTTGAAATCGTTGTCAAATAAATTATAAACTTTTTAATGCAATTTTAGTTTTTGCTTTTAGAAAAATATGGAACCTATCTATTTATAAATAAAGACTCGACTGAATATATATACCATTTGCACACCACTAATCTTATCACAACAATGGTTTTAACTACAAATTAATTAATATCTACTGTCTGTTAAGACTCATAAGTGAATTCAGTGAAATTATAATATAAGTGATGAATATTGTATATTATTGATTATTATTAATAAAAATTAGCACATTGCATTCAGTTCAGCGCTCAAATTGGAAGTTTGTCAAAAAAATCAGATGTTAAAAATTACACATACATAAAATACTGTTCTTTCAGATGAAACTTCTTAGTTTGAGTTCTGATTCAGTCGAAAAATAAACTACTTATAAATAGAATTCCCAAGAAAAAATTTCAGATCTGAAGTGATCTAATCAGATCTTGATAGATCTGCATTTTGAAATAAAATCATATTTGTTCACTGGTTTTGGATCTGTGGAGACCTGTAAAGATCTACAAAGGTCTACAACGATCTACAAAGATTTATAAAGATTTATAACGATCTACAAAGATCTATAAAGATCAACGAAGATCTACAAAGATCTCTGAAGATCGTTGTAAGTTGTAACATTGAAAATTTATTAATTTTCAACGTTTGAATCTCTATCATGATCCTTGTAGATCATTGTAGATCTTTGTAGGTCATTGTAGATCATTGTAGATTGTTGTAAATCTTTGTAGGTCGTTATTGATATTTGTAGGTCATTGTAGATCTTTGCAGTTCTCCTCAGATCAAAAACCAGTGAAAAAGATCTATTAAATTTTTTCCCGGGTTGTTTGAATGCAAAGTGTTAATGAGGAATTATACAGAAAGTGGGCATACTAGACCAAGTATTTTGGAGTAGAAGAAATTCAGACTGGATATTTTTCCTTTGTAAATAAAGATTCTTTAGTGTCACTAAGAAATTCTTAAGTTTCCCCCTTCAATGGGAACAGAAAAATTTTGATAATTTTTCTACTTTCTTTCAACATTATTGCAAAAAGTGTATGGAACATTTTTTGTGGAGAATTAAATCATCTTAAATTTTTTACATTACCATTTTTTTTAAAGTTGAAAAAAATCCGAGGAAATGGCAAAAACTGATTTTTGTTCCTTCCTTCATCCCATCCAACCTAAAGAACCATTATATGAAGAAAAAAAATATCTAATAAGAATTTTTCCAACTTGGCGTATGGCCTATATTAAAATATTGTGAAAATTAAAAATATTTTACATGTAGTTGATACAAACATTTAAACTAGTTTTCATAAAAGAAAAAAACATATAAATTCTCTCCCCAAACCTTATAACCATTTTTTTATTAAAATAATGAATGAAATCTTGTATCATATTGATTTTCTAATATGATTTTTGAACTAATATAAATATTTAAAAAAATAATCTATTTTAATCAAAATAAGCTCAAGTTATTGAAAATGTAACATTTCATATAATAAATAATTGAAAACAATGAATAAAACATTAAATTATCTATTAGAGTATCAACGTTAAGAATTAATGAAATAATTATTTGTCTATATTGATTTTGAATTCTTGTTTTATTCGTTTTTAGTCGAGGTGAAATAATTTAATTGAACTTAAAACTATTAGCACCAGATAAAAATACAAGTTAACAATTTATTTAAAATAATGATTTCATTAAAGTATTTATTAATTAAATGGACAAGAACAAAATGGATAGAGAAATAACAAAACAAATATTATAATCTATCACAAAAGCTTAGTTTTAAATAAAAATTATTATAAAATTATATAAAAATATGAAATACAAATCAACAGTCATTATTTAATATTAATTTTAATCTTTGAAGCATTTGGTTCGATCCAGACTATTGAGCTCCAGTCAGTATAGTAATACTGTATTGGAACATGATTGGTTCGAGACCTGATCGATACTTTTAGCGTGAATGATTTCATTGTTTATTATTTTGTAGGAACATAACACATACACAAACAAAAATTATGGAATATTTCTGAAAGAAAAGGGCAGAAAAAGAATACTTTCACATGAGGCACGGTCAAGGTTAACAGAAATTTCCAGATAAAGAAAGAACCACAGAGAACGTATCAAAAAAAGGTTCCACTTTACACGGTCAACTACTGTATTTATTATCATTGTTGTTAATTGTAATATTTATTATTGTTGTATCATTCTATTGTTGTTAAATAAAAACTACAAAAACTTAGGAGCATTTTTGTCATTATTGTTACAATTTATTTATATTTGATTAGACCGAGACCGGCTCGATAGTCTGGATCGACCGTTATAATGCCTTATTCACACCAAAAAGATAAAATAGTCACATTGGCAACGAAAACTATACATTTTTATATACAAACTGATTTAAAAAATCGTGTTGGGTTTTTTTTTTTTTTTTTTGGTGTAAACATAGCATAATATACACAAATATGTATTTAATAAAACAAATAAAGTAAAGGACATATTAAGCTTCTTCTGCAAGACTAATTTGATTAAAAATACAATAGTATTAAAGTCAAATAATATAATATATTTGTTGATTTGTATTTCCTTCTCCAAATATTTATTAATCAGACAATTCAATAATTTATCCATGAGCAGGATTTAAAAAATGACTATTCAATCGTTGATCTTCAACTCGTTTCCATGATTTCTTATCAAGTCTTTGAATGTCGCTGTACGATCTTTCTGTAAATAAAATTAAAATTTGTTTCACAATTAACAAATATTCAAATGATAGGAAAAACGTGAATTGCCATTTGGCCCATAAAGTTTTTGACTATTTAAAATAAGGGAGCATCTAGTAATAGGCATGATGCCAGTAACAAAGTATCACTGAAATTATGATTTAAATAATGAAATAGGTTAAAAAGATTCTAAAAAATGTATTTACTTTTATATTAAAAGCGAGATCAATATAATTGTTAAAAAAATACACAAAATGCAGCAATCCGCCATGTTTGATGGAACACCAATTAGAGTAAATGACGTCACACCTAAGTAAACATCATTTTTGTTTCATTAATATCTGCACTGTTTATAAATTATTTTGTGATTTTAAATTATCAATTTGCTCAGTTTTCTGTTACCAAAACTAAAATCGAGAAACGTTAGCGATGGAACAAGGATTTATTATTGTTGACAAGGAGTCTTTACATAGGCGTGACATCAAAAATTTGCTATGACATCTGTGAGTGTTTTGGCATCAAATTCAAAATTAGTTTACAAAGAAATAAGTATTTTTTTGGAAATAGGAGACATGTAAGATCATCATAGAACAATTTTTTTAAATTAGGCATTATGCCTATTACATAAATAAGGCTTTGAGGGAGGGGAGGTTATGTTATAATTAAATTAAAAGTTTAGAGCTTCAAACGTACCTCTATATCTGACAATCTGTGGCTGTCCGTATTGAGCAGGTTGTTCAGGCCTGGTTTGGAACACGCCTGATCTGCTAGCGACTACAGTCTGATTCGGAGCTCTGTGCGGTGTGTGAAATGAGCTGCGGCCTTGATTTTGTCCTCTAACAAATACTCCGTCAATGCAACGGTATTGTCCTTCTCCGTTGTGATAATGTTTGGGGAAATTCTGATACTGATTTGGTTGCTCATTATTTTGATGATCTTGATTTTGATTGTGTTGGTAAAATTGATTATGTTGTTTCTGGTGAAGTATAAAATGTATTAATAAATAAATCAAAGGACGACCCCCCCCCCCTCCGTCCCGAAATATTCAATGTTCTAAAAAAACGTATGTTCAGTTCAAAATACCTTAAAAAAATTTAACGCATATGTATTTATCCCCCCTCGAAAATTTTTCTTACTACACCACTGGACGTAATTCTATGTTTTTAGTTGCAGCACAGTTACTACCGCGCGCTTTTGTTTCTTTTTAACCATAGGTTGTTAGTTTAAAGAAGTTTACTGTTTAATATTATTTAAAACTAATATCTACCTGGTTTGATTTATGATTCTGATTCTGTTGATTTTGATATTCTTGTTTGTAATTTTGGTATACTTGGTGAGACTGATTCTGGTGAAGCTGAGTTGAAGGAGGTAAGCAATACACATCTTGATTGAGACGATAAACTAGAGGAGGTGTGCGACTGCACCCACCAGTGCTTCCACGGTATGTGGACGCAACTGAAGGTGGGCTATCACCCCCACTGCTGTCGCAGGCTGCTGCAATGTCGATATCAGTCAGGACTGTAACAAATATGAAGAATATAAATATTTTTTTAAATACTGTTTTCTATTCTTTTTATTTTTAAAGATGTGATATGAATTATGACATTCAAACCTAAAATATATATACAGGGTGATTTACAACTAGTGTAAAAACAATTTACAGTAGATCGAGGATGTTATTTTACTTAAACTAAAAATATACACCTTAACCACAATAAAACAATGTCACTCTGGAACTGTTAGGCTCCTGATGAGGACTTCTTGTGAAGTCGAAACACGTGTCGAGTGACATTGTTTTATTGTGGTTAAGGTGTATATTTTTAGTTTAAGTGACTAGAAACCACAGTTTCTCCGTTTTTCCAGTAGATGTTATTTTAACCAAAAAACTATATGTGAACCTATTTAAAATATATATAAAACTTACGTGACAGCCTATGAGAATTAGCAGTAGAGCGCCAATCATCATCTTGTGGCGCCCAACGATGATCTCTTCTATGAATAGCTAAAACCTCTTCCAAATCTGGTACAGAATCGCTATGTGTTGGGAACAGGTTGGAGCCTGTAAAAAATATAAAACAAGGTTTAGAACAAGAAATAAAAAGAGACAACCAGAAGTTGAAGACTTCAGGCATGAAAACCTGCTAAAAAAATTCTAAATAGGGGTTCTTATTTTTACAGTATATGCTAATGATATTTATTTTTGGATCTACCGATGGCCATTAAAATGAGTTCTTAGTTTATTTGGGTTAAGGATCGAAAGTGAAATAGAGAATTAGATACTTTTAAATTGAATATTTTTTTATAAAAAATATTTACCGTTTTTCTTTCTCGGTAACAACCAATCATCCATATGAGGTGTTGATGTCTCAGTCGAGCCACGTCTACTGTAATGCTGAGTAACTAGTGTCTGCCTGCGCTGTTTGCTGCCGATCATACACCGTTCTAGCATCTCAAACCAGTCCTCGAGAAGTCCCTCTCCTATACCCTCGGTACCGTTACTATTGGTACCCGGTGGAGCTCGTAACAATACTCGACCGCCTGTTCCCGTACCTCCTAGCCCGCCGATGGCCAGTGATATCACGCTGTATGTCTTACGGTTGTGCCATTCGACTCTTTCTACATCGACTAACTTTACCTGAAATATAATTTAGGATTATCACGATATTTAAATTATTGTTAATAAGGGAGGGGATTTCATTTGTTTTCCATCTCTTCGTCTCAGGTGTTTTAACCATATTTTAACTGATACTACTACGTAGATACTTATATTTTTTGAGATTGGCTAAATATATATAACTATGTCCATGCAGTTATTACACACGTTTATATTCATTCCGGTTTAGTTATGCTATGCCTGTAGGTCAATAGGAATAGCATAACTAAACCTGATTAGTTATGTCAGGTGTAAAGTGCCATCTACACGAATTTTTACACCCGGTTTTAATAAATTGGTCACGTTCACGACTGACTAAAAATAATGAACAACGAGCTTTGATTGGTTGATTCATGGAGTTTCTGGTGGAATGTACCAGAAATTAAAAGAATGTCATTTTTTAATCGTGTAAGGAAATGAGAAAGAAGTAACCAGAAAGAGATAGAAACTAGTGTTCTGGTAGAAATGCTCAACATGAAGTGAACATAAAAGTTCTTTGGTTATCCAGGTCACTAGTTTCTATCTCTTTCTAGTTACTAAAAAATGACATTCTTTTAATTTCTGGTACATTCCACCAGAAGTACCATGAATCAACCAATCAAAGCTCGTTCAGGGTGTCCACTGGTTTTTGAAAATAAAATTCCCTGATTTTTCCCTGACCACAGATTCTAAATTCCCTGACCAGTAGAGGCTCGGGGGCCCCAGGACAAGAAGTGATCGAGGGGCAAAAATAAAATTTGAAGACCTTTTTTTTGCTCGTTAATTTATATTTATACACTTTTTTCTTCTTTAAATGAAAAGTGTAGAATTGAAGTTGAGAAGCAAAAAAACAGGTCATTAAAATCAGAATTAGTAATAAGTATAAAGGCACTGCTCCGACTACCTTGGAAAAATACCTGATTTCCCAGAATTTATCATAAATTTCCGGACTTTAAAAAAACATTTAATAAATTCCCTGACCACTTTAGGCTTCCCTGACTTTCCAGAAAGTGGAAAGTTACTACATCAGGGTGTCCACTGTTTTTTGAAAATAAAATTCCCTGACCACTAGAGGCTCGGGGGCAAAAAGTGATCGAGAGGCCCACAGAATGTGCAAAAAAATTTGAAGACCTTTTTTTGCTCGTCAACTCAAATTTATACACATTTTTCTTCGTCACTGACTTTCCAGATATAATAAATTCCCTGACTTTCCAAAAAAATTTTTTTTCAGAATTTTAAAGAAATTCCCTGACCACTTTAGGCTTCCCTGACTTTCCAGAATGTGGACACCCTGTCGTTGTTCGGTTTTTTGGTCAGACGTGAACGCTCCCATTGTTTTTAGTAATACCGGAATAACAGCGCTGTGTAAACGTACTCTATAACAGTTAACATACCTTGAATATGAACCGCCCCATGTCTGAGATGCGGTTAGGCTGCGAGGCTCGCTTGAAGCACTGCAAGTAGTCGCGAGTGAGTACAAAATAGCGCTCCTTCCATCGCGAAAACAGCCGGTCACGTTGTTGCCACAGCAAGCCGCGCTTGATCGCTCTGAAGCCGCCGTCCTGTTCGTCACAGTCATCCCCGAGCACGCTGCTCGGCGGAATCTGAAATAACACAACAAATAAATTAGAATTTGGGTTTAATAACAATATTCATAAAATATATATTTATATAGGATTTTCACTATTTCCACTTATCGTAGAACCTTGAAATTTTGTATATATATTCTCTGGGGGTTTAAGATGCCAACTAGTGGGCTTTTTTTTGAATAGTTTTATAAATGGGGTAACAAGGGGCCTCCAACTTTTCAAATAAAACGCTATAATTTTTTATTCATTTTTTTATATATTTTATATATATTATTTTTATTTAATTTTTTATATATTTGGGCGATATAATGTAAGGTTCAAATGTCAGACTTTAAAAAAATAAAAAAATAAAAAGTTTTGATGTAAAATACTATCAAAAGGAAAATTGATATTAGATTTTTTTTTAATTGACAACCATGAACTCGTGTCCGATTTTTGAAAAAGATATGTTCACGGTGTGAAAATACTGTTCGAGATGACAACTAGTTTTATTATAAACAAGTCAGCGATACTGACTTGTTTAGAATTATTTTCGATAAAGCGAAGTATTTTATATTAGACTTATCACTATAACTTTAAAAATCATTTGATTTTGATACGTTGCGGTATTATTTTATTAATAAATAGCTGTTACCCGCAACATCGCCCGCGTGGAATTTGTATCTTTTTATCTAATCAATTTTTCGGGATACAAAGTCGCAGGATGTAAGCTATATCACAGCCAAATTTCATCAAGATAGTTCAGCGGTTTAGCCGTGAATAGATAGCAAACAGACAGACAGTATGGATTATTTTTATTAAAACAGTTTTACTCAGGTGCAGGGGCAACACATTTACTATGGTTTAATTTGAATACGAATTTTTATTTAAATATTAGATATACTAATTTTTCTCTATTAAGAGTATGTAATACACAAATACATTTTGAAATAATATAACGAATTTTATATACTTATTCTACTTCCATTATTGATTTTAATCGAATAGTAAATGTTTTATTATGTTACAGTTACAAATTAGATTATCTTTAATTTAATTAGTAATTTAAATTACATTACAAAAAGTAGCATTTGATTTTTTATATGATAAAAAACTTTTTATCTTGAAAAACATTTTTTGCTTTTTGGCTTTAATTTAAAATATATAGTCAGATAAAAAATAAATAAAATAAAGAATAAATATTTGACGCCAGCACTTAGGAATTATTTATAATAATAATTTTTTTAAATTTTTATTACCGAACGTTATTTTTCTGGTTGCATTTTTATCAAGTGTATTATTTAACAAACATAAAAATCAATGATCATATAATGAGTTTTTTCCCACTTCCAATAAATAATAAAAAATATCTTTGTACGATGAGATATAATATCTCCAAGGACGATGGGACCATTGGGTTACCGTTAATTTCCCGATGGGCCATTTTGGTCCTGAATATATACATCCTTTTGTGACATAACTATGTAGCTTAACTGTTTTTCTTATAACAGGACTTCGTTATAACAAAGGTGGTAAAACAAAACGCAATCGATCAATCGCTCCCTAATCCCCTAGTTTCGTAGTACCTCATAACACGGCGACAGTCAGACGCGGATAAAATGAACAAGGGAAAATAGTTACAAACGCGTGTCATAAATACGAAAGAAATCAAATAAAATTCTAGCTTTTCCAGTTAGTGGTTTTATTAAATATCCTGTATTTGACATACATATTAATTCGTGTGTATCGATTTTTTGGATGGTTATTTGTTTTGCTTCCTCGCAATATCGAAGTTTTGTGACCGTTTCAAAATGAGACAAAAAAATTGTTCTCCGATTTCAAAATTTTAAATTAATCTTTCCGTTTCAGGTCGAGACAAACATTTTTCGTTCTGCGTCTGTCTGTGTGTGTCTGTCCATGAATCCTTGCCACAAGCATAACTCATTCGATATTAAAGAAACTTGGTTGGATGGTTGGGTCTAGCTTGAGAACAGTCCCATTTCAAAATAATCAAAAATATTCATTTTTTAAAGATATCTCAAGAACGACATATTATTATATAACGTGAAAATTTTAAAGAATCTTTTATACAGAGCATTCAATTTCCTGTCTACAACGTTTGTTGTAAAATATTCCCTTAGAAAGATTTATCTCAATTTGCTTTAAGAAATCGTGTTTTTTTATAAATTGATATTTACTTTTACATATTAATTAAATGTCATTTTGACGTTTGCATTTTAGATTTAGATTGAAATTGTCAAAAAATTTGAAATATACGAAAAAATAATCAGGTGCAACTAATATTTTTTTAATAAAATTGTATAAAATTAAATGGTTAACCAATGTCAGACAATTTATCTGAACACCTGATCGGTTTTTATTTAAATTGTTCAATAATTAACATCCTTTGGTGAATTTATCACGAGGAAGCACTGTGCATATTTACTTGGCAGATGTTTTGTTTATATTATTCATTAATTGCTCCCCCCCCCCCTCCCCCTCATCGGTGGTTACATAATTGTTAGAAACATGCCGTAATGCCGAAAAACAAAACAGCAACATCGTGTCTTTTTGACAAAAGTGCAATAAACCCTATGCATTTTTAAATACGATGTGTTTTCAAACACCATGTTGCTGTTTTGTTTTCTTTGGTCTAAACACGGCATAAAGTTAACAGTAGAATTGGAAATAAAATACGAATTGCATTAACGCCTTTACAGTTTTTGAGAATCCCGCCTCTCGTTTTCCGGAATATGGATCAAGGACACGACCTAGATTCAAATATTCAACGAGCTCGCTGAATTTATACCCATTTACTTCAATTTTGCATTGCGTCAGCGACAGGTAGAATATTTTAAAAGCATTCATTTTTAAAAACTTTCTAACAAAAGAAGCTTTTCTTTATTTGAACGCGAAATTCCCACAGCCCAAAAGGGATTTCAAAACAAAGATCATTAAAATTTATTTCAAAAATAAGCATATGATTTATCATTATATGAATAAAATTTGTGTTTCTAAAACTTCAGAACTAAGAAATTGAGAAAGATGGAAATGAAAATTGTTTTCACATTATACATATGAAGTTTTAAAAATTGCATGCTGCACATGAATGTTTATTTATATTATAAGTAAAAAAACATCTGCCAAGTACATACACAGTGCTTCCTCGTACTAAAATCGCCAAAGATAGTTAATAATCGAACAATTTTAATAAACAACGATAAAGTATTCAGAAGAACCGTCATTGGTTAATATAATCAATTAATATTTTTATAATTATTGGCCTCCACCATCTCCATTCTCCATAGCCAACCCTTATCACCTTTTTATTATGTTCATAACAAAAATAACAAACATTACAGTTAATTTTTATTAATTTTTCTCACCGAACTTGGCATAGCCAGTGCTAGGGTGAGATTAAGTTGTTTATATGTTCACGTATACATACGTTACAATTATGTTAAAATATATAAATAATCTAAAAATATCTTCATAAATAATCTAAAATATCTTCTAAAAGTTGGTAATAAACAATACAAATAAGTAAACAAAATAGAACATTATTTATAATTTGAACATATTTTTCACGGTAATTGTGTCATTTTGAAGTCAAATAGTGACTATTTTCACGATAAATAGGACTCCGATGTGAAAACTTTGAGTGCCAAACCCAAAAAAACTGACAAAATTGACTTTAACTGACCGGGTTAGAAAAAAGTGACTTTTATTGACCAGTTTTGACCCCTGAAATATACATATTATATGGTATAACCATCTGGCCCTTCGCCGGTTACAGGCCCTTTTGGCCCCCTCGCTTGTTACAGCACTAATTTTAATGTGCACTTATACAGTGATTGGCCTGTGAATTATTTTAACTTTATTTGGTAGCGTCTATCGAACTGGTTCAAATAAAAACTTTACTTCAATGCATGCGTGCAATCCAGGTTTTTATATTGATTTTACGACTGTTGGTATCCAATGTAAAATACATTATCTCATGTTGAAAGAGAAAAATACTGTTATACAATTAAGTATAAGTAATAAAAAACGCTATTTTTATTCAATTATATGGATATTCTATTCTATAATATTAATAAAGTGCGATTGACGACATATGTTATACGTAGAAGAATGTAAAATATTTTTTATATGTATGTGATATTTTTTAAGTGATAATTATAGTGTTTTAAAATTTTTAGGTAGGAATACTTTTTACAAAAAAGAATGTACTTAAATTCGACATTGCCTCTTTGCTAAAGAAATTTGAAAGTGTTTGCAGTAAATTATACTATATTAAAACTAACATAAGGTACTGGCACCAGTTAAGGCCGCTATAAGAGCAAGGTTTATTGTTTTCGGGCTTCTTTTGTATTTCTCATGAACTCATGTTACTAATAAAACAACTAACTCTTTATTTAATCAATTTAATTACCAAAGCCCGCAAATATAGTTTTTTTTTTTTAATTATAGGCTTTTATTTTGTTTATGTTTTTTCTCCAGTAATGGATAAAAAGAAACCCGTAATGAACACAAAAGATATAAACGAAAGAATCGTCAAATTTGAAACAATGTAAGGCAGTTGCTATGAAAATATAATAATTAATAAATAAATTATACTAATAATTAGTTTAAATGTCCACCATTTTGACACCTTTTGGCCGATTGTCATCAAATCACGCTGTAAGACAGTTAAATGTATATAGATTAATATTCAGAAACGGTAGTGATCAAATATCAACAAATATTTCTAATTCAGTAAAAATTAAAAAATAGTCATTACTGGTGCCAGTACCTTATGTACACGCGTTAGAAGTTATACTTCATTGGCATGATTGAAAAACAACTGCTGCGACTAGTAGTGACATCTAGTGAGAAAATGCAAAATCTGTTTTACCGACAATCATAACAGCGCATTTGCCTAAAAATGTATGTATTCATGTTAGAACATATAATATGAAGAAATTTTATATACCTACAATAAAAATTTCAAATGTATGTTATTAAATTTTATAAATGTCGCATTCAATTTTTATGAAAAATGATTTATTAGCTCCAGACGAATAAAAATAAGCAACATCAAAGTAAATACTGAAATGTTTTTTTCTCCTAATTGTTAAGTACAAGCAGCGACTGACAAGAAAACAATTTATTTTCTTGATTTAATGTAAAGGGCAAATTATATCTACATACATTAAGTACTTATGACGATGAAATCATTTATTTGATAAGGATTAATGTTTTGCAGATCATAAGTCCACGTAAACAGAACCCAAATATTTTTAATTTTCTTTGTAACATAAAAACAGTCATTGTGGCTTAAATATGAAAGTTAGACATATGGTGTCGCTGACTTTATTGTAGATTTTTTGATTCTACACAATTCTTTACTACATTATTTTGTTCAATATTCAACGGTTTATGCAGCGTATTGTAATAGAGCGCGCTGGCGGTAAACTTTTTTCCGACTTGATTTACTATTATCGTCACTGCTTAGTAGAAAACGTACCTATGAATAAAAAAAAAACACGTTAATCGGATAAGTGGTTCTCGAGTGATAAGCGCACTAACGGACAGACGTTGAGGTTTATATATAAAATTATTATTACACCAATACCTCGCTTTGCGTCGTTTCGTTTTGCGTTTTTTCGAAGTTGCGACGCTGCTGAATTAGTACTAATTTTCACTGTGCGTCGTTAGATTTTCGAAGTTGCGTTGTTTTGGGTTCGAGTCTTTAATTTTGGCGCCATGCCATCAAAAAAAAAAAATTATTTTGTTTTTTTATAAATTAATTGAATATTTTATTTTGTTTTAATTGAATTTGTTTTTTTTTTGTTTTTTGTATGTATGTAATTTTATAAATTAATTGAATTTTTTATATTGTTTTAATCGAATTTGTTTTTTGTATGTATGTAATAAAATTTTGTATTATTTTTGTTTTTTAAATGTTTACTTTGTTCAATTTTCTTTTTAAACAGTAGTATTTTCGTAACCCTGCAACCTATCTTCGATCTTTACATGATTTGCTATAGAAAATCATAATTCACTTTGCGTCGTTTCAATTTGCGTCGTGTTTTTTTGGAACGTAACCACGACGCAAAGTGAGGTATTGGTGTATATAGAAAAACTATTTTGATACAAATATTCACACGAGTCTAAAACGAGACTGGCTTCAACTTTTATATCCAAAAACCGAGATGACTTAAATACGGCCCTGTATAAAATTCCGATGTACCAATACGCCGATAATTACTTTTCCACCAAAAGCCTGAATAATATTAATCAACTGATCGACGACAATGACACAGGAGGCGAATGACTCATTAATCAAAACATAGCAATTAAACAAACGGTTTAGGCTATTAAACCATTAATGCATCACACAAACGGGCCATGTTTTGATTCAAGACACGAGCACTTGCGACCCTCCCCTCCCCCCGCCTATACCGCCCCCAAACTGACGGACACACTTCCTGTTCGACGCGTGACAATATGTATTTGATCGGAACGAGGTTGTACGTAGGATTTAGGAAGAATCACTTTCAATTAAAACAAATGTAGTGTGCGTATGTATGTTTGTCTGTAAAAACCAGGGCTTCGAACCGGAACCGAACCGAAAACCGGAAAAACCGTTATTTTTTGCCCGAACGAAAACCGGAACAGAACCGAAATAAAAATATCGTTTTTACGGTTCAGTACATATTAAAGTACGCGCGTTAACATGATATTATTTTCCACTTTATTTGTCGTTCGGACTATCATACAAGTACAATTAAATGTTCTAAATTATGATAGAAAATTTTGTTTTAATACAAATAATTTTTTTTTAATTAATCACTCGGAGCTGAACCGAAAACCGAAAAAATCGGAAAAACCGTAATTTTTTTCAGAACGAAAACCGGAACCGAACCGAAATATATTTTTTTTACTCGAATCGGAACGAAAACCGAAACGAAAAAAATAACGGTTCGAAGCCCTGGTAAAAACTGTACGACCATCAGTATCAACATTCTATTGTAGATGCGTAAAATATAGTACAGTCGCATGCAGAAGTGGTCGATCAGTTTTCATTCAAATTTGCTTAGTAGGCTCCTCCTATTTGATTATTATATTATTTAAATCATTTCTCCATGTACCTAACAAAGACAGATATTTTAATACTCATTTGCTAAATAAAGAAGTACTCTTATACCCAGAAGCCAAAATCCATTTAGATAACTATAGGTATATAATAATTCATTGAGATGACTTTTTATGTTAAAAAAATATTAGTGTAAAAAGTCAATTTAATTTTTATCGGAAAACAAATGATATTTATATAAGTGTTCAAAGAAAAAGCACTTTAATGCTTACTGTCAGTGTTGCCAACTCGAAATCTAAAACCTTTTTTCATAAAAATATATATTTTCTTCCTTTTAACTGTAGATTTAAAAAATATAGATTTTTATCAATGAAATAAACGAAACTTGTTTTTATTTAAAAAAAATAAAATGTTACGGTCGTACTTATTGATATTTTCATGACACTATCCAGTACCTTTGATGGTTTTAACCCATTAACGCCCGCCGTACATACTCATTTTATAATTCGTGTTGCTTTCTATGGATATTAATTCACAATATTTCCTTAAAAATCAGATGCTAGTAGTGCAACAAACAAAATCTGTTAACGTTATTAGTTTTATGAGTGTTTAAACGTGTTTTAATTGCTGCCAATTATTTGTATATGAATAGAGGCATGTGGTATGGTAATATATTTTATCCAACTGAAGCATGTGATTTAGAATTTTGTTTAAAACATATGGAATAACTTAAATATACATATAACTTGATTTTTAAATGTAATTTATCTAAAAAAAATGATATCAAAAAAGCAGTCTCACACAAAATAGGCTTCATATCTGCCAAATTTACTCGCACGAATGCACACCGCTATTTTTTTCTAAATATAAAAAAAGTAGTAATATTTAGTTAAATATATTGTATGTGTACTTAATTTCATTTTAAAAAATCGTCTGCGTATTTTTGTTTTCTTTTGGGCGTTAATGGGTTAATAAATTGAAAAATTCATGTCAATTCAATACAAGTGTCAAATACATTTGCCTGGCATATCTTTTTTAATAAAACATTATTCAATTTTTAGTAAAAAAAATATCGATTAATGGTCAACAAACTGTAGTGTATAGGGTAAGTGGGGGGAAATGGATGTGAAGGGTAATTGGATGGTTTTTTTGCATGAATGTATCTATTGATTCTTAAGCTTTATGGCCAAAATATATTTAACGTATTTTTCACTTTGTCTGATTTTACAAAAAAGTAAGTTTGATTTTTTTTTTAACTAAACAACATTTTATTATAAGTATACAAATAACTAACAGCAATTAAAACACGTTTAAACACTCAAATTTTGTTTGTTGCACTACTAGCATCTGATTTATAAGGAAATATTGTGAATTAATATCCATAGAAAGCAACACGAATTATAAAATGAGGTGTACACAAGTGTGTACGACGGGCGTTAATGGGTTAAAATATTATTTTAAGATCGTTCGGCTAGTTTACCGGACAGACAGACCCACATTTTTTTAAAAACCTATTTTAGTACTATTGAAACGTAAAAAACCAAATCAAAATTAAGCAAGGTCATTTTTCGATCAGAACCAATACATTTCTTATGAAAAGTGCAAAGTTATTAACTTCCAAGAATTTCTTAGATAGATAGTTCTCAAATCTGTATACAGGGCTCCCGCCTTGAGCCGGGTCTGACCTCAACAACAGGTAAAAGTAATTTGTATATTGGTACACCTGTTTTCAATGACACTGATTTCGATCAATATTAAATTAATATTCTTCATAACAAAAATTATTTAAATATTATTTACAAATAAATCTACCCACGCGAAACAAACTGTTCAAATCGATTCGTTCCCAACTATAAATTGTTTAAGACATGTTGTATAAATATTGATAATGTTTCAGTTATTCTCGTTTTATTTAATAGAATCTTTCTAAAAATGTTGCGAAATTGCGAGGGTCAAGGATATTTTATATAATATAAATAAATCAATATATTGATATTTTTAACGTAACATTATATATGCAATGTTATGTTTACATATCTAGGTATAAACCTTATATATACATTACACATAGATAGTATGATTTTTTTATAGATATGTCTGTTATTTGAACGCATATAAATACGTTTCATTTTTGTGCAAAAAATAATTCATGAAATATAGTATAGTATATAAGCAAATTTGATATTTTTTACTGTTTGCTTTGACATGAAACGGAACTTTCTTATACGTAATACTGAAAGAAATATTGTACGTGTACCTACGTATATATAAAACAAATATTTCTGATTAACTAATAAAAGGTAGAAAAAAATATAACCATATCAAATATATTTTTTAAATCGATTACTTCCATAAAAAATAAGAAAAATGAACAATTAAAATAAATATGACAAAGAAAATTGATCCTAACTCTATATTTTATTGCTTTTGAGTTACAGCGTCTACAGACCGATAGACATCAAGGTAGAAATAGTCAGAATAGATTCAGGGAATATTAAAATGGATATTTCCATCAAAATATCTAATTCGAAAAATGGTGTGGTCGAAACATGTAATTTTTGTTTAAATAATTACATAAATGTATAGTTTGCAATATACTTAATTTTCAAAATCAATCTTACTGTTTTTTAAATTGATCATTTTTCTATTTTTCATGAACTGCCATTTAACGCCATGTATTACAACTGGACTTTATATTTTATGGTACTTACTTGTATGATAGTCCGAACGACCATTGAAGTGGGAAATAAGATCATGTTAACGCGCGTATTTTAACATGTACTGAACCGTAAAAACCCATATTTTTATTTCGGTTCTGTTCCGGCAAAAAATAACGGTTTTCGGTTCAGTTCCGGTTCGAAGCCCTGGTTTAAACAACTGTAAGAAATTTCAACTTATTCGTACTGATTTGACGTAACTTCCCAACCTCCTTAACAATATTATTTTGTATTTATGTAAAGTAAACAAAAACTATAGATCTTGGCTTCTGGGTGTAAACCGCGTCGGTTTGGTCGTGTTCTCGGTCAACGTTTCGTCACACATTGCAGTGGACATCTTCAGAGCTCTTCTAAACCGACGCGGCTTACACCCAGAAGCCAAGATCACCGCGGAAGCCTCAAGACTTGTATAAACAAATACTAAATAATATAAAATACAAAACTTACTAAATAGAAGAAGTACATATGTTCTGGATCCATTATTTCCAATCAACAACAATACTCAAACACAATTATTAAAATATACAGCAAAAATAAAACACTTATGAAAGTTTGACCCACAAAAATTCACAACGTCCGTATTCCTTCACCTACTGACGACAACTAACAGACATAACATTGAAGTGTCTGTATGCAACTGACCTGCGAAAGGATTTTAATCCTTCATAGGTAATCCCGTCGGAAAGGAAGACCACTAACCCGGTCACGTAAACCTCACCACTTTCGGTTTAAACCAATCAAATAACTCGTTCTGTATTTGCATCGTACGGAAATTTTGCATGGGTTTGTATTATTTATACCTAATATGTATATCCTGCTGAAGGCCAGATTAACGTTTCTCGGCAAAACCGTAGACTAAAGTGTATTAAACTACACTTGTGGATAGTTTTATATGTTTATCATTATCTGTATTTCTTATCAGAAGATATTGCTTGCTCTATTTACTTTTTATTAATTATGTAATACAGTACCTAATCCGGAAATTTTTGACATACCTTTTTTATGTGATGTATAAATAGTAAGTTTATATTTTTATTTTTTTAAGTTAATCAAAATATGTATTATAATAGAATTATATTGTTAATTTCTCTTCTCTGTTTACGACTTATTCGATAGCATTTTTTTGTAATGTTCATTTATGAATAAAAATCATTATTATTATTATTATTACTGAACTATCGCATTGGACTCGGTGTTACACGGGGATATTAATTTAATTAAACATAAAGTAATCATGCCCATCCAACATGCTCACAACAGACGGTTCACCGCGAATTGTTTTTCCGGCTTCATAAAATTTACACAAAATATCCTCAAATTATATACCTAAACTTAACCTATCCATTAGTGAAAACCGGAATAAAATCAATTCAGTAGTTATTGCGTAAAATTATTTTTTCAAACTTTCAGGAAACAACAGGTCTTGTCTTAGAATTTGTATGAAAATCAAAAATAAATAAATAGGTAAGCAACAATCATAATAATTAATTTCGATATTTTTTAATTAATATATTTCAAAATATTTAATTATTAGCATGTGTCAAAAATCATCTATTTATTCGACAAAATATTTGTAAGAGACGTAACCATAGTGACCTAAATTAAGTAATAAAACACTGAAACCATAAATTATAGAATTCTTTATTCCATGGCTACTGTGTTTTTATATAAATTACAGTTTTATGCTCTGACATCATGGAAACAAAAGATTATTTTTAAACTTTTGATATTAAATCTTAGATTTTCATAAAATATTATTAGCCACGATACTGCTCGTAAAAATTATCTAACTATTGGTGAAAACCGTATTGAAATCGGTTCAGTAATTCCCGAGTCACACACAAACGAACATTCATTTTTATATATATACATGTAATAAGGGTCGATTACATTGAGCGAGTTTACAAGCTAACAAGCCAGCTTGTTACAAAATATTATACAATGTTTTTTTTATCTCTAGATTACATTAAACAGGTTTTTAGGGGTTTTCATTTTTGACCGGATTTACTCTATTATGAGTACATACATATAATTTGACATAAATTCATGTGTATACTAATATTTCTAAATAAGTGGGGGGGGGGCATAATAATATATTGACGCATGTCCTTTATTATAAGAGGGGACACCGAAAAAGCAATGTAAAAAAAAGTTTCCATGGATATAAGTTCCGAAAATATAGTTTTTTAGTTATTCAAAGTTAGAGGTTGGAAAATTGAAAAAATCTGAAAAATTAAGGGTACGATCAAATTGAGTGAAACATGCTGATCAAAAGTTCCCATGGACAGAAAGTCCAAAAATGGACATTCTTTTTAGTTATTCAAGGTCAAAGGTTAGGAATTTCAATATATTTTTTAAATCAATAAGTTTGTGAATTCAGCAAATATTTATTCAAATATTTTGCAGAAAAGCAAATTCTTCATAATAGAAGGCAATAATGTAAATAAACTGCTTATCTCACTTGCAGGCGTATATATTAGTATACACTTATATTTATCAGTAAGTGCGTCTATATAGGCACTTACAATCATTAGATATATAATAATAAAAAATAAAAATAAAAACAGAATTCTTTAGTTTAAGGAGTGCAATCCATATTTTACATAGAAATATCATAATAAATATTTAAATGATTTCAAATATTTTTTGTCATATACGGTCTACATATATTTTGTGTCATATTTTAAATAAAAAGGAGGATAATTTTATCTTTATGCGTTTTTGAATTAGACTTACAGATCGACTGATTGATAGACCGACTGCAGATATCATGATGAAAAATGTCAGAATTAATTCAAGGAAAATCAAAATCGATATTTCCATCAAAATCACGAACTGGAAAAATCGACTTCAATATTATTTTATAGTTTATATTTCAAATGGATGATACAATACGAATAAGGCATCGAAACTAGAGCTGGGCGCGTGAGTAATTTTTGCTCACGATCACGCACGCTCACGAGAGAAAAATTTTTAGTCACGCCCGCTCACTCACGGTTACAAAAAAAGTATTCACGATCACGCCCGCTCACGAATTCTATTTTTTTACTCACGCCCGATCACGCACGGCGGGTCACGCTCGTGACCCGAATAATATATTATAAATAAAATGTTTAATATAAAAATTCGATTTAACAGATTATCATATATGCATGAGATCAGAAATTAAAGAAATATCAAAATATACATACATATACTCACGGACTCACGTACGACAAAAATGTACTCACGCCCAGTCACGCCCGATTGTTTTATTTTGACTCACGATCACGCCCGCTCACGATCCAATATTTTAAAATCGCTCACGTCACGTCGGGTCACGGCCGTGACCCAACGTGACCCGAAAAATTCACGGCCCGCGCCCAGCTCTAATCGAAACTCAATAATATCTTAAAGTTTAATAACCTAATGCAAGATAATTTACCCCCCCCCCCCCTCCGGATTTCCTCCTCGCGCCCCAAAAAAACAAACTACAAATTATATAACGCTGAAAAAAATTTATATCAAAAATTATTAAAATTCATTTAATAATATTATTTATGCCCCATTTAAAAAATGTACCTACATACATACATCAACATTGTACTGATAATGAAATAAGCAAAATACACGAAGCGTAAACGTTGATTGTAAATTACCTCTATAAGCCATACATTTTTTGCTGAAACATTATACAATATTATATAGCACACATTTCATCCCGTGAATTTAATGTTTGTAATATTACGTAGTATATTATCTCCAATAAATTTTCATTTCCGGTATTCCCTTTTAATAACGGAATTTATTTAGTCACTCTGACACACTACAACGTACGCAGAAGTTATGAAATGTGTGGCTGGCTGTATGTCTAGATTACATAAATATTAATTTACAGTACAAATTCACTATACCATAGATCAGATACAATATAATATATCAATAGTTAAGTTACTGGTACCAGTGGCGTAAATAGCTTTTTGTGATGGGGGGCGATATGGCAAGTGGTGGCTGAGGGGCCCCCAAAAAAAAAAAATGATTAATTAAAATTGAATGACCTTTTTTTTGTTTTGATCATGTAATCTGTATTTAGTCTACTTTTTATTACTAAAAAAAAAAAAGGTTATTCAAAATATTAAAAAAACTGAAGACCTTTTTTTTTTTACTCTTAATTTACCAAATTTTTCCTATTTTATTTATACTCATGGGGGGTGATTGATCATCTG
This sequence comes from Sialis fuliginosa, assembly GCA_961205875.1. Taxonomy (NCBI): domain Eukaryota; kingdom Metazoa; phylum Arthropoda; class Insecta; order Megaloptera; family Sialidae; genus Sialis; species Sialis fuliginosa. The sequence goes on along the minus strand of OY540809.1, from coordinate 41,004,993 downwards.
AGTCACCCCCCTATCTACGCCACTGACTGGCACCAGTCTTGAACGCATTAAGAGCAAGATATATTGTTTTTTTGGACTGATACACTATTTTTTTCGTAATTCACATGAACTAATGTAATTCATAAAAGAAGTTCATATCTCTTTATTAAATTATTTTAATTACCAAAGTCCGCAAATATAGTTTGTTTTTTAAATTACAGGTTTTTTTTTGTTTATGTTTTTTCTCCAGTAATGAACAACGTAAAACCTGTAATGAATACCTAGTGATGGACATATGAGAAGATTACAAAATGATAAGTACTACGACACAAAAGTTATAAAATCGTTAAATTTACTCGCTCTACTAATTATTTACATAAGAAAATACATTTTTCTCGATAGTCTGCCGAACTGCGATGTTAATTTTTCCACTATTTTTAAACAAAATGATCAATTGACATCAATTCACGCTGTAAGACAGTTAAATGTATATCGATTAATATCCAGTAATGGGAATAATCAAATATCAATAAATACATATTTCTGATTTAGTACATTTAATTTTAAAATGTTCATCACTGGGGTGTTGTTCAAGACTGGTGCCAGTACCTTATATTTTTATTTTTTTATTTATTTTATTTTCTTGGCATTCTTCTTTACAAAATCAATCAGCCATCTTATTTTCTTAAAATGATATCAATCATTAAAAGATTAAGTATTAATTAGTTGAAAACTACATGCATTAATGTGCCGTATATTTGACCTTGAGAAGTCACGTGATCATCAAATAAGGTACTGGCACCAGTCTTGGCAAGGACCCCAGTAATAGCAAATTTTTAATTAAATGTACTGAATTACAAATATTTGTTAATATTTGATTACTACCATTTATGAATATTAATCTTACAGCGTGATTTGATGACAATCGGCCAATAGGTGTCAAAATGGTGGACATTTGAACTAATTATTAGTATAATTTATTTATTAATTATTATATTATAATAGCAACTGTTTTTCATTGTTTCAAATTTGACGATTCTTTCTTTTATATCTTTTGTGTCGTAGTACTTATCATTTTGTAATCATTAGCAAGTATCTAGCACTTAATTTGAATCCAAGAACGTACAAAAAAATGTACAGTCGCCTGCAGAACTCGTCTGGCACCCTAAAGTTTAGAATCGCTTACAACAGATTCCAAATTTAAAGACAAACATCATCGGTTATCTTTTTCTATCAAGTTTAATTTATTTAAATATTAAAATTCGGAATATCAAATATTTATTGCCACAAAATTTACGTATACAATTTTCAATAGATTACATAATAATTTAATTGCACAAATATATATGAGTACTGTAAACGAAGAGTAGTTCTTTATCTAGCAAATGAATTTCAAAATATCTGTCTTTGTTTGATACATGGAGAAATGATTTAAATATTATAATAATTAAATGGGAGGAGCCTACTAAGTTTGTGATAAACGAAAATAAATACAAACTGCAAGACCATTAATGCAGGCGACTGTACATATTAAACGCATAACTCCTCTTTTTAGTGGGGCTTCAAAATAAAAAATAAATACAAATTAAGAAATATTCTGATATGTGATATAGAAATATAAATCAAATAAATGTTCCTTTTCATGAAAATAAATAATGTTCATCAAGTTTTGCTGTACGTAAAATTTAATTAAGGAAAATGCTCTATTATTTGTTAAGATATGTGCGTATATATATTTAATATATTTTGACATTTTGACCTATTTATCAGTTGTTAATAATTTTCTTATCATATAATATACGTATTATACATAATTATATACATACATGTTTACTACATAGTCCATGTAATTGCAATATTTACCTTTTTTTATGATAAAATAGAATTGATAAACATATTTACAGTGCATTCAAAATAATTTAAAGTTTTCTGCAAATGGTCATAAAAAATTTACCTAACGATACGGTGGGGGTTACCAGTGTCGTAACGAGGGGGAGAGGGTAACATAGAAGTTATGGGAAAATATAAGGGATGAATAGTTTTGTATGCAAGTGCCCCCCCCTCCCCCCCTCACACGTTTTTTAGAAATTGAAAAAATAAAATTTCGAAAGTGAGATTATTTATATTTTTTTTTAGTAGTGGAAAGCCAAAAAAGGTAATTTAGTTGCACCAGACTATTGTTTTTAAAGTGAAAGCTAAAAAAAAGTCATAAAAGATTTTAGGCGTATACACAGAAACCGAGATCCATAAAAAGTTCATTTGAAAATAATCAATTTTTACCCCCCCCCCCAATTCAGATTACGCCACTGGGGGTCACCTAATTATTTCGAAAATTGGATGTTGGCATCTGGGTGTAAGCCGCATCGATTTGATCGTGTTATCGGCCAACGTTTCGTTACACATTACTAAAAGTGAAAGAATAACCCTGAAGATGTGTGATGTGATATGATGGGTAACGAAACGTTGGCCGATAACACGACCTAATCGACGTGGCTTTCACTCAGAAGCCAAGATCCATATCAAGATAAAAAAATAAACATATTTTTTGACTTTGATGAGCAATTACTCTGAAATGGAAACACGGCCAGCAATAATGCTAATACTGAAAAATACGTTAGTTAATTACCTATGAAACTGACAAATTGTGGTTGCTCTAGTTACGTTACTTTGGAAGTTATGAAATAATATTTGTTTGTAAATACTACTCTGAAGTAAGTTTTTAAACACCCTGTAGCTCAGAGGGTGTTGAAGATAAACCCCACTTTCCCGTACAAGTTTTTACTCACAATGAACCAAATAATTAGTTCTTAAAATATCTGTATCCCAAACCCAGTATAGATAGATTTATAAATAAAAACAACTTGATTGTCTAAAAGTCAGAAAATTTATATACGCAAGCTTTCGATTCACAGAATCATCGTCAGACTATTGAGAAAGAACAAAATGTGAGAACGATGTTGTTATCTCAACAATATTCATGTTTATTATATAGATTAAAATGCAGACCTCTGTTATTATTACATACAAAAACTCATACCTATGTAATCGTTGCATTCGAACGAGGAATCGTATATACGATTTATGTATCTCTTAGTAATGTTATTTCAGTGCCCAAGAAAACCGTGGGTGTACTCGGCTTCAAGTAATAATGAAGATTCCCCGTTGTGTTCGATGTACAGAATATAGCTATGTTTCGCATAAATTCACTTTCATGGTAATCAATTAACTGTTGCTAATGCCAGTTACTTATTCACTATATGCAGGGGCGCCGACTACATGGGGCTTGAGGGGCTCAAGTCCCCACCTCAATAAATGTATGTCTTCTGCCTGTGTAGTTCACTATAATAAAAGTATATTATGAAAAGCATACGGCACCGTCAACTAGAACCAGTTGATTCAGTACTGTCGTGCCAAACTTTAGTTAATTGAGAAAAATATTTTAAGTAAAAAACTTTATTATAACATCTGTCCGAAATTTTTTCATAAAGGAGCTACATAGCACTCCGAAGAACTCCTGAGAACCTATTGTGATGCAGTTATGAAACTTGATAATCGGTTTAGTATTAATAAGTATAATCGATTTCCAGTATCAATCAATAATAATTTAGACCGGGATCGATTTTTATCTAGTATTTTTTTGTTCTTTATTTTTTTACTGATTGTGAGTTAGGCACTAATATACTGTAAGATTATATGACACATAACACAAAAAATATACTTTGATTATTTGAATCCATACGAAATAAATGACTGCAGAGTTTTAATTAAAATAAATAAGTTCATATTAATATATCTTCTTAATCGTATACGTGTCCTTAGGCCTATAGCCAGTTATATTACTTTTAAACGTAAGCAACGGGGGGGTACACGATATTATTATTTTGTCTTATATAAGGGAGAAGGGAATCAAAAAAAATTGGGCCCCCTCAATATTTTTAACAAGTCGGCGCCCCTGACTATATGAACATGCTTTATTGGATTTTTTACAATATAAGTTCAATGTGGACATTAACGTCTTAATTTATAAATGATTGTTAAATTTCAATATCATTGTCCGATTTGAACACGAAGCTGTCTTAAGTTAACCAAAGAAGAAAGAAAATCATATTTTTTACCATTAGGTCCAAGGTATATAAAGACAAGGTAGTCTCATCAGCTCCTTGAGCAATCAGCGTTGGCGCGGGAATTGACGTCACCACGAAGACATATTCAAATGTTAGAAATGTATAATAGAATATCAGTTATAAAAAAATTCCTTTATTTATTCTTGTTTTCGTATTTTTTGATATTTTAACAACACATACAATCAAAGAAGTACAAATTCGATATTGCAAAATCATAAAAAGCTGTCAGAATCACAGAACGTATTGCCAACTTAAGAATAGTAAAAATGACACTTCCCGAACAGATCAGATTGTCTGTGACAGCATTTTTATGATTTTGCAATGTCGAATTTGTACTTCTTTGATTGTATGTGTAATTCAAATATCCAAAAATACGAAGATAAGAATAAATAATATTCTATTATAATATGAGTGTAGTCGATTTAGGGGCGCAGGGGTAGTTTTGCAGGAGGTAAAAGGTGCGAAAGACCGTTTTTACTTCAACATAGCAACTACACTCATCGGTTTCTTAAATTGTAGGTACCAAACTATCACTGTACTAATTTTCGTCGATAAAGGGAATACTGTGTTCGAAAAATCTATTTAAAAAATCGCAGTCTAATGTATATAAAAAATAAAACCTATCGACTTTTTTGGCGGGGGGGAGACACTCTCGATTTCCGCCTCGGGTGTCACCCCCCCCCCCCCCCCCCTCCTAGCGACGCTAATGCTCTAGAGTAGGCCTGCACAACATACGGCCCGCCAGCATCTACTTTGCGGCCCGCAAAGACTTTGGTGAAAATTCATAATATTATAAATTAAAAATAATATTCCCTAGCTTATTGATTTATAATATTATGAAAGGTATATACCTATAGACGTATTTCTAACGGATTATTTCAAAAATAATGAATTTTCAGAAAAAATGTATCATACAAAAGTTCCATGGTTTTGAGGGGGCTAAATATTGACATTATAGGGTGAGCTTAGAAAGGTCACTTTGATGGGTTTTTAGATTCAACTTTTATTTTTCAAATTTAAACCTATATTTTTTATTGCAAATTTAAGAAATTTAAGAGATAAACTAAACAATTTTTGTTTGGAACATTTTTTCTGAAAATGTAAATTTTTTATTAGGAGTAAACCAAAGAAAACTTTCTGGATTTTCCATACTTTTTACTCGAAAATGATCTACTAATTTTACTTAGATTTGTGCAAAGATTCTGACAAATTTTTTTTTTTAATATGTAATTCAATTTTTTTTCTCAAAATTTCAGAATTTTTTCATTATAAAAAAGTTGCATAAAAAAAATTAACAATAAATTTTAAAAACAATTCTCCGAGAATTCTTGCTTGGTTCTAAGTACTTTTTTAATTTTATGATTTTTCTTAAAAGTTTATAGTAAAAAATTTTCTTTCGGCCCGTACAAGTTTTGCATAATGTATTACGGCCCGCCTTACATTTTGAGTTGTGCAGGCCTGCTCTAGAGCATATTTTTATATTTCCCAATATAAATGATAAAATTAAATTTTGTATTTTATTTCTTAAGAGTAATTTCTATATAATACCAATACTTGACGTAAAAGTAATACAATAATGACAAATATAAATACAGTGTTACGAAAATACTTGAGTTATCACCTAACAATAGGGATACGTGCAGAAAAGTTTGTTGCAAGGCAGCAATAAAAAGAATTACCGAAAATCAGCACCTACTATATTTACGCGAGTCGACTTTTTATCAACATGTTTGTTCTCTGGTGCAATATATCACACAGTGTATGTGTATACCTAACCCTTGGGTAATTCCAAGAATTACTTTCGTGCTTATATATATTATTTGAAGGCAGGTTGGAATGTAAGAATTAAATCCTTTCAAGTCGGAAGTATTATTTCTTAAGCGTATTTAAATTAAATTGTATAAAATTAAAAATTAGATATGGGCGAGTCTATGGAATGAATTTTACAAGTTTATGCTAAACAAAACGATATTTTTGATATTAATATAAATTTATAATATGAAATAACACCTGATTTTTTATTAAGTTCACTATGTTAAAAGGAGAATTATTATTAGATTTGTAAAATACTCATAAGTATCTAACGGGCGTTACAAATTTCGGAAGGCTATTTAAGCTGTTATTAAGTCAGGTAAATCTGCATAATCTCTTATTCCATTTATATGTTTTTTTATATACTGTGACTTTATTAATATAGGCAGATGTAAACATAAAAATGAAGCTACGGGCGTCACACACAATTGATATAGATAATTTTTACTTCATTGCTTGGTGTTGTTAAATGTTAAGTGATTTTTAAAAATATTAAGTAAAAATGAAAAAGGTGTTCTTTCTTATTGTTTCTTACCATTTAGGCGTCAATTTATCAAGAAGTGAACTTTTTACGCAAAAAATAAAAAAAGTCAGTTAAAGTAGCTGTTAGTCAGAACTCGCTAATCAGCGATGTTTACTTGAATTTTTAGTATTGACAATTAGTTAAACGTAATTTATAATACATATTTGAAATTATTTTGTATTTTAATCTTCCAGTAGGGGCGCCTTATTTCGTGACATTGCGGTGGCGGCGCTAAATAGAGATTTTTCGCCCTGTCCCCTTGTTACAGAACAACTATTACATTGCCTTATCGTTTCCTAATTAAAATCCTTTATATTTTTCTTTAAAACTATTAATTTTTACTAGAATCAACGTTTGATCATCCGCCGTCCCTCCTATTTATGTAAAATTTACACTTTACATAAATAAATAATTTTTATCAATTTAAAAAAATATACGTTTTTTTACATGTTATAATGTCAGAATTAATTGACAATCAGCTCCATTAAAAGAAAAAAGAGATAACAAATTAGCGGGTAATTTAATTAACACTTCATATAAAATGATACCGCAACTAAATTTTTATACATTCACCCATTCTTTCAATATATGTATTCACAAAATAAAGAATTATTTATAATACAATCCCTCAAAATCGATACTTTTGAATAAAGTTGATATAGTCTACATATGTCCTTATGAAAACATTTCAAAAAGGAGAATGTTGAAATTGAATAAATGGAAATGTGAAATTGTTTCCGAAGATATTTGTTCAAAGTGTTCAAATATCTTCCTCCCCTATACTGAAGTACATATCAGTCAAGATAAACATATATTTATTTAAAAATTGACCTTTGTTCGCTAAAAATATATCATATTTATATTCAATAAACTGTCGACTGTCGTAAAACCTATTAGTCTAAATGACTAAGTAATAAACTTATTTGACCCACTACCCCCTTTTCAGCTATAAAAAATCACAATGCTCCCGATAATTTACATTTTTAGTACCTAATGAACATTTTTTCATATACAGTCGGGACTCATTTATTCTAAGTCTCGTTTATCTGAAATGCCAAGTTTCGTTTATTCGAAATTTTTTCTCCTCCTTCACCTCTCGCCATTCTCGAGTCATGGCGTAAACGAACATATTTTTTAAACTTTTGTAGAATTAATTAGAGACACTTATCACCGTCGGCACTCGTCCCCTTACTCATATTCGAAATTAAAAGTAAAGTAAAATTATTTGACTATCACGATTAACTATTAATGATAAATATTAAATACCAAGGTATATAAAGACATTTACATAGATAGACTCTATAGCTCCTTGACCAATCAGGGTTGGAGCGGGAATTGAAGTCACCACGAAGACGTATTCAAATGTTATAAATGTATAATAGTATTTTTTGATATTTTAACAACACATACAATCAAAGAAGTACAAATTCGACATAGCAAAATCATAAAGAGCTGTCAGAATCACATAGCGTGCCAACTTAAGAATAGTAAAAATGACACTTCCCGAATAGATAAAATTGTCTGTGATAGCTTTTTCATGATTTTGCAATGTCGAATTTGTACTTCTTTGATTGTATATGTTGTTAAAATATCAAAAAATACGAAGATAAGAATAAATAAAGGATTTCTTGTAATTGATATTCTATTATACACATTTATAACATTTGAATACATCGCTGATTGGTCAAGGATCTATATATAACATGGTGGGAGCCCCTCTCGACTTCGAATAAACGCGACTTCCTTGTGTCAAAACGATTCAGAAGGCTTAGAATAAACGAGTCTCGACTGTACATATCTAGTGTTATATAATAATCCAGGGTTTCCCAATTACACCTGCCTTTGATGTGTGTCCAGTGGATTAAATAAATATAATATATTAAAGATAAAATAGAAGATAAATGTCTTTTAAATTGTCATTGTTATTTTCAAATAAATACAAAAAAGCAGTACGAGAAAACACAAATATAGGATGGATAGATTTAACTGTATTCTAGATTACTCTAGAACAATAAAATTTACAGTTGGCAAGATAAATCTCTTTTCAACAGGCACATTTTGTATTTCATTAATTAAAGGGGTAGGAGTTACTGTGGTAATTTTAGGCAGAAAGAACAATAAATTAAATTGCTTGTGGTTTATGTTCCATTTTAGATTTAAGAAACACGAATCACATGAGACCAATTCGATTAGATTGTGTAGGTCTCGTATTTAATTGAAGATCAGGAATCGAAGCAATTCAGATATTGAACTCTGTGGATTTATGTACAAAAAAAAACTTATTTAGTATTATCAAAAAGTACGTAGTTTAAACAAGGTTAGTCAGAAATAAGGACCGGGTGATTTATTAACATGAATAATTTCTAAATAATGTCTTCATTTTAAGTAAAACAACCGTGCGTGAGTACATTTTTGTCGTGCGTGAGTTTGTGAAGATATTTCGAAGGTAATTTTTTAAATAATTTTTTTTTTTTATCTAAACCAATAAAACATTAATATAATAACGTTTTAAAACGAATTTTTACATTAAAAAATACGGTATAAAAAATAAAAGGCAATTTTAAGAAGTATTTTCACATCTTATTATTAGTTTCTTGTATTTGTATTGATATTTTTAGTCGAATGTATTAGGTCGTTGTAAAAATAATGCACATTTTTCCTATTCCTAGATTTAGGTATTATTTTCTTTTAAAGTTGTCGCACAAAATACTAAGTTTTTACATCATTTTAGAGATTTTTTTACTGACTTCCTTTATTTCTTTGAACATTTTTCATAAAATTTCATTTACACCTATTTTAAGGTGGTTAAAAAAAGATGTCGAAAAAGGATTTTAGAAAAAATTATTTACTTTATTTTAAAGTTGTCCCCCAAAGTTTAAATACATGATTCTACGTGTTATTTTCTTGTATTTTAGTCAAAGGAAATTTCACTAAAAAAGTTAGAATTTTTTATTTCGTCAAAAGTATGTAAATTGTTTAGAAAATGACGTGAAAAGTTGACGTTTTCAAACCGCAGGGATGTATCTCAAACCGTTCTCGAGATACAGGTGAAAATGAAATTTTATAAAAATGTTCAAAGAAATATAGGAAGTCAGTAAAAAAAATCTTTAAAATGATGTAAACACTTTGTACTTTGGGCGACAACTTTAAAAGAAAATAGTACCTAAATCTAGGCATAGGAAAAACGTGAATTATTTTTGCAACGACCTAATACATTCGAGTAAAAATGACAAAGAGCGAACACATAATTAAAAATACTGCATTATGTGTCTGCACGCATTATATTTGCATTAATCTCTGTTATCCATTGCGCGATGTGCATATAATACGTACTGTAATTACAAGAATTCTTTCATTTAACAGCAGACAGTCGGGAGTGGGAGCGCCTACTCCTCCTATTGTTCGCACAGAGCTGCAGTTTTATAAAGTACATACCTACTAATATTGTTAAGCACTGTCTCCTTCGTGTGGTTTTTCTTTGTCATTCGTTCAACCTGTTCACTGGCGCCGTAACTCTACTTCCCTGTTACTACCTGGATATTGCCCGTAAGGATATATTGTAGTTTATGTAATTGTTAGTTAGTGGTAGAATAGGTAGTAATGGGTTGGTAGTAAAATGTGGTTATTTTACAAGCTTTTGGGCTTCCGTGATGATCTTGAGAGAAAATTAAAAAAAATTTTTTTGTATAATTTCTGGATAATTTTCTCAGAAAAACGTTTGACAATGAAAATATTGATCTTGAAATAAAAAATTTTGATTCTAAAATTAAAATTGAAAAAAAAATTGGCTGCGCCAGTTAGAAATTGATATGAAATGATCTTTTTTGATTTTAGAATCAATTTTTTATTTATTTCAAGATCAATGTTTTTATTGTCAAACGTTTTTCTGACAAAAATATCCAGAAATTATAAAAAAAATTTTTTTTTAAATTTTCTCTTGATGAAATGACCCATATAATAGCTATCAACGTTGAATCAGAAGTTTACTTTATCCATCAAGATATGGAATATGAATACTAAGGATGCTTTCATGAGTATTCTAGATTTTTAGAAATAGTTTAAGACATTGTACTACGCAGGTCTTTGAAAAATCGAAAAAACAAGTGTATTTTAAATGGGAAAATCACCCCCCTCTGGTAATGGCCATTTTTTAAGATAGAGAGCTGAAAATTTTTACACATTTTTTTAAAATTATTTGGAGCTGATTTGGGGGGCGGCTCGGTCAAAATTCGTCCTAACCCCATATAAGGACCACCCTAATACTCTACTACTAGATACTAACAATGTGTTTTATATATTCTGTTATCAATATAAGTATTTTAAATACTTTAATATACGTAAAGATAATACTTGCATTAACCTAAATACCTTTGTGAACGGTCAGTTTCAGTTCTTTGGTTAACCTAAACTTATAAGAAACTTTTTACATAAAATTGCCCAATATTTAATAAATGCGGTGCAAACGAGCATAAATGAATTTAATCTTTAAAGTGAATACTTTTCCACTACATTGATTCACTGTATGAAGCATTAGTTAATTAATTAACAAGAAGTAACGTACTTGAAACTTTCATATTGTACAATACGGTTTTATTACATTTCAAATAAAATCTAATTATAAGACTTATTCTGGAGTCGGTACAAAAATCTATGATTCCAATTACGACTCTTCTATTTTCCTATTAATGTACTAAAAGATAGCAGAAGACATTTCATCGCCACTACGTGAATTATACAGTGGTGCAATCTTTTTTAAAACCGTTGAGGGGTTAATGAGATTAAAAAAAATGTTTTGAAAAAATTGACTTTTAAAAAAATCATTTTGGGCATAATAGATTAAACTATGAACCTCCATAGTTCATATAGAATTTGTTTTATATTATAAATAAGTTATAAAACTCATTTTTTGAATGGGACACCTATATTCGATCTGTGTAATACATATAAGAAAGTTATGAACCATTTGAATTATAATTAATTTTTTTCATCGAAAAAATGAATAGAACATAAATTATAGATAATAATATTAATACCTACAATTTTTAACTTGACCATTTTTCTCTAATTCGCACTGTTTCAAAGTAATTAAAAAAATTCAAAAATAGAAGGTTTTCTTCCCTGATAAAAATTAATTTTAAATAGAAAATATCATCCTTCTACGATTTGTCGTATTTGAGTTACAGCGCTTACAGACAGACCGACAGACATCATGACGAAAATAGTCAGAATGGATAATTCCATCAAAATTCGAATTTCGAAAAAAATCGGCTTCACTATACTTACTTATACTAAATGTATTTTTCATATACATGTAGTATAAGAAAGTAAAAAATCAGGGCTTCGAACCGGAACTGAACCGAAAACCGGAAAAACCGTTATTTTTTGCCGGAACGAAAACCGGAACAGAACCGAATAAAAATATCGGTTTTTACGGTTCAGTACATGTTAAATACGTGCGTTAACATGATCTTATTTCCCACTTCAATTGTCGTTCGGATTATCATACAAGTACCATAAAATGTTATAAATTATGGTAGAAAAAAAAAATTTTGTACAAATATATTTTTTTTTAATTAATCATTCGGAGCAGAACCAAAAACCGGAACCGAACCGAAATATATTTTTTTACTCGAACCGAAACGAAAACCGAAACGAAAAAAATAACGGTTCGAAGCCTTGGTAAAAATATCCATATGATTTTACTAAACTTGTACAAAAAAACATCTGCCAAGTAAATGCACAGTGCTTCCTCGTGCTAAATTCACTAAAACCGATTGTGTTCAGATAAATTGCCTGGCATTGGTTAACTATTTAATTTTTATACAAATTTTACTAAAAAATCTTAGTTCGAATTTTTTCTTAAAACGCACCTGAATATTTTTTCATATATTTTTAATTTTTTGACAATTTCAATCTAAATCTAAATTTATGCAGATGTCAAAATGACATTTAAAACGTCAAAGTGACATTTAAAACGCCAAAGTGACATTTAAAACGTCAAAATGACACTTAATATATCCAATCAAATATCAATTTAGAAAAACAAAACACGAATTTTTAAAATTAATTTAGATAAATCTTTGTAAGGGAATATTTTACAACAAACGTAGTAGACCCATATTATAGGAAATTTAATTCTCTACAAAAAATATTCTATAAAATTTTCTCGTAACATGTGTCGTTCTTGAGATATCTTGAAAAAATAAATATTTTGGGGTGTCACCCCTCCCCCTTACACACGATTTTGATGATTTTGAAATGGGACCGTCCTCAAACCAAACCCAACCATCCGACCAAGTTTCAATAATATCGGTTCTGTGGTTCGTGAGTTATGCGTGTGACAAGGATTCAGGGGACAGACGGACACACGGATACACGGACACACGGACAGACAGACAGACACGGAACGAAAAGTGTTTGTCTTGACGTGAAACGGATAAATAAATTAAAAATTTTGAAATTGGAGAACTTTTTTTTTGTCTCAATCTGAAACGATTACATAGCTTCTCGTATCTTCTCAAATCTGCAAGGCCGATTTGTCGGGTGTCAGAGTGGGGGTACTGCAGATTGGGACGTGTATAGGCAAATCAGGTTGATTATTTCGCGAAGTCGGTCCGATTTGCCAATACACGTCCAAATCGGACCTGCAGATTAGGTGGTGTATAGAAGCCTTTACTCTACTTCACCTTCGGGTAAAATCACAAAGCCCTGATCGATACGGTGGGTAATAAATAGGAATTTCAACAAAGAGTTGCTATTATTAAGAAAAATGAGTTTTCGATATATAAAACATTTTAAAGAAATATAATATTGGCGAACATTTAACAACAAAATTGATTTAGGTTTCGAATAGACCATTTTCTATGACCTCTACAGATTTGTAGTCCAAGAGGCACTGTAATCGATTAGAGTTGCTTTTGTTTGAGTTTCTGAATGACGTGACTAATGGTACAGATCAAGGCATTGTGAACAGATTTCTATATTTCACCTAAAATAAGAATCTACGATTCAATAAATCTGTCGTCCGCGTCCAAAGCGATAACTAATTGATTTTAAGTCGATTTCATTAACATAAATAAGGTAAAGGCACCAGTTATGGCCGCTATTAGAGCAAGTTTTCGGTTTTCTTTTGGATTAATGGGCTTGTTTTTGAAATTCTCATGAATTCATGTTACTAATAAAACAACCAAGTCTGTATTTAATCAATTTAATTACCAAAATCACCAACTATATATGTATATATATTTTTTAATTATAGCCTTTTATTTTCTTCATGTCTTTTCTTCAGTAATGGTAAAAGTAAAACCAGTAATGAGCAGATTACAAAATGATAAGTACTACGACACAAAATATATTAAAGAAAGAATCGTCAAATTTGAAACAATACAAAGCAGTTGCTATGATAATATAATAATTAATTAATAAATTATACTAATAATTAGTTTAAATGTCCACCATTTTAACATCTATTGGCCAATTGTCATCAAATCACGCTGTAAGACAGTTTAAATGTAAGGTGCAGTGGGGTAAGTGCAGACCGGTTTTTGCATAGTTGGACTTTGAACCCATATATTTTCAATCTGTTATATAAATATTTAATATTTTCAGTATCAAATGATTGTACAGTTATTACTGACTAGTTTAAATTGAATAGGATGCCAATTTTCTTTGTATATTTGCATTATGATAGGAAATTGTATAAAATGTCAACTGCAGTGCACTTACCCATTTCCGGGGCAAGTGCATTACCGGTAGTTAAAAACGCTTTGAAGCATTATTTCATATTATGCTATGGGGCAAGAGCAGAATTGTGAATACGCCTAGTATAAAATGCTTTTTACCGCATCAAGATACGTTGTTTAGTTTTGGAGTAGTGAACTTTTTAAACAAGTTGGTATTCACTTTTACTAGTTCACTACATATTAGTTATTACAATTTCACTCGTATTATAATAAAAAGAACCCGTTAATGCACTTGCCCCGTTTCTGCACTTACCCCACTGCACCTTATATAGATTAATATTCAGAAATGGTAGTAATAAAATATCAACACGTATTTCTAATTCAATACATTTAATTAAAAAATTGCCATTACTGGGTTCCTTGCCAAGATTGGTGACACTACCTTATAACTTTTAATTTCAAAACATTGAATAGAACGAGGCCCGGATTTACCATGCAGGCAGAATAGGCAGCTGCCTAGGGCGGCAAGAATTGAAGGGCGGCAAATTTTGGTGGAAACTTTGAAAACTTGTTATATTCGTGGGAATTTAATTTGATTTTGATTCCATTATCGATGAGTTTGTCATCCGAAAATCGAGACGTAAAAATTTCAACCCATAAGCAATAATTTCTCTATACATGTAACTCAAGCATGACAAAAAAAAGGTCTTCAGTTTTTATGTTTCCTAATGTAACTTTAAAAAAAATTTATAAAATTTGAAACTGACGCAACCAAAAAAAAGATCCTGAGTTTTATATTTTGACATCTATGACTTAAACTGTTAGTTTCGAGGGGGGGGGGGGGGCATTTTTTGCAACTGCCTAGGGGCGGCAAATTTCTAAATCCGGGCCTGTAATAGAACATTTTTATAAAATGAACTTTGCATTTACTTTCCAATGTACAAATAAATGCACAGTAACCCATACCAATTATTTAACTATGTTAGGTACCTACCTAGTAATTGTTTTCAAACTGTTAGCTGTATTAGCATATATTTAAGTTCTCCAACGTTATTGCCCTCGCTCTAATGTTAACAACTTGGTTTTCACTTTCTAAGGTTCACATCGGTTTTAGAAAACATAATATCGTTTGGAATCCATGTGAATTTTCTAGCAAACGTTATTCATTTAAACAATTGTGTTAATTGTTCTTGTTATTCGACATGGCTGAATAAGGTAGTATTCAAATGTTTTGTTGTCATAACTAAAACAAATGATGCTCACACATTATGTCTTTGTATAATTTTTATTATTATCATAATTATTATATATTAGACCACTTCTGACTATGAATAACCTTTCTCTATCGGTGAAATATACAAAATATTAAAATATTGATCGTCTTGTCTTGAGGCTTCCGCGGTGGTCTTGATATAGATCTTGGCTTCTGGGTGTAAGCCGCGTCGGTTTTATTATATTTATTATATTATATTTATATTTATTTTATTTATTATATTTATTATTTATTATATTTAACGAGTGCGGACCCTTGCCTCCGTTGCACTTTTAGAAGGGCCCTGAAGATGTCCACTGCAATGTGTGACGAAACGTTGGCCGATAACACGACCAAACCGACGCGGCTTACACCCAGAAGCCAAGATCTATATTGATCGTCTGATAATTTTTTTTGATATTACGGTAACATATTATTTATTTCAAGTTATTTGCTAAACTATAAGACCAAATTGGATGCCGTAAAGGGCAAATTAATATGACGATTATTATGACGATGAAATAATTTATTTCGATAAGGATTAATGTTTTGCAGATCATAAGTCCACGTAAACAGAACCCAAATATTTTAAATTTTCTTTGTAACATAAAAGCAATCATTGTGGCTTAAATATAAAAGTTAGACATATGGTGTCGTGGACTTTATTTTAGATCTTTTGATTCTACACAATTCTTTACTATATTATTTTGTTCAATATTCAACGGTTTAAGCAGCGTACTGCAAAAGAGCGCACCGGCGGCAAATTTTTTTCCGACTTGATTTACTATTTTCGTCACTGCTTAGTTGTTATGTTACCTAACGTCATAAAATATAGCCTATAACCTAGCCAGAGAACGTACCTATGAATTAAAAAAGAAACCACATAAATCGGATAAGTGGTTCTCGAGTGATAAGCACACTAACGGACAGACAGACAGACAGACGTTGAGCTTTATATATATTAAGGAAGATATATCCCAAACGCCACCGCATCTCTCTCACTGTGTTGTCTCACAAATGTTACACCATTATGTTATTACAGAATACGTGGTCCATGCTCTATGTCTATGGTTTTAACCGTGTTAGTAAATACATACATTTTAGTAAATATACTTTACATATAATATGTTTTACTTACTATGCATGAAACTATCTCTCAAAAACTCCAAGAGAATTATCATATAAGTTTGATACCCTGTTTGAAAGTGTACATGTTAGATAGGCTGTAATATACGGGACATTAATTTAACAATGTTCATTAGAATTAATAAATTACTTTAGAGGGTTTTGTGGTTATTTTGAACTTTTCAGACTCCCATTTATTAAAAATTTATAACAGTTATAAACAATAAATAATTTATAAATTGTATCTATAAATTAGTACTGCGAGTATTTATTTTTTCATCAATATTAACATGTTTACAAATTGAAATAAAACGTCAAT
Organism: Sialis fuliginosa; assembly: GCA_961205875.1. Classification (NCBI taxonomy): domain Eukaryota; kingdom Metazoa; phylum Arthropoda; class Insecta; order Megaloptera; family Sialidae; genus Sialis; species Sialis fuliginosa. The sequence continues at coordinate 40,988,177 of OY540809.1, read as the reverse complement.
AAAAGTATTGACAGATAGAAATATGTATATCATATCCAAATGTTTACATGTGCACATGTATAAAACAACAAATTATTAATTAATTAAAGTGAAATTGTATATATTCAATATTTGATATGATGTTGCAAATAACCATATCAATTAGTTAATTAAGATTTTACTATATATTGTTTATATTACTCTGTATAGAACAGGTCAATCGCGTTTATAATTTTAGTCTATTGTGACGAATTTTAAATAAGATAAAATTTTGAATAAAATAAGTAAAAAAAAAACGTGGTCCAGTCTTATAGAAGTTCTGTAAAATGAAATGGATAAAGTAAAGCCAGTATTGAGCACGCAGTGATGGACACTTGCTAATGATAAGTACTACGACACAAAAGATTAAAAGAAAGAATCGTCAAATTTGAAACAATGTAAAGCAGTTGCTATGATAATATAATAATTAATTTATAAATTATACTAATAATTAGTTTAAATGTCCACCATTTTGACAACTATTGGCCGATTGTCATCAAATCACGTTGTAAGACAGTTAAATGTATATAAATTAATATTCAGAAATGATAGTAATCAAATATCAACAATTATTTCTAATTCAGTACATTTTATTTAAAAATAGCCATTACTGGGATCATATCCAAGACTGGTGCCACTACCTTACAGGTTTATTTAAAATTTCTTACAATAGACCAGCGGTTTTTAAACTTATGTATGTGTTGAACAATTATTTTTCAGGGACCCCTACCTGCAGGGGTTATTTCTATTGGCCGATTGTCATCAAATCACACTATAAGACAGTTAAATGTGTATAAATTAATATTCAGAAATGATAGTAATCAAATATCAACAAATATTTCTAATTCAGTACATTTTATTTAAAAATAGCCATTACTAAATACCCCCTCCCTGCAGGGGTTATTTTAAGAAAATTTTACAACCGTATTTTTTTGCTCCATACTTACAATTTTTTCTTTTTAACTGCAATGACCTTTTTCCACATATTTTATTATTTTATTTATTTATTATACATTATTTATTTATTTACACAAATTAGCTTTTACAACTGCAGAAACAAGCGACAACTACACACTAAAATAACTCCTGCCTTCCTGACAGAAAAACAAAGAAGGTCGTTAGATAGTAATTAAGCATTGGTAAATATGTAAAAGTACTTTAATTTATGCCAAACATGTTTCACGGACCACCGGGGGTCCGCGGACCCTAGTTTAAGAATCGCTGTAATAGACAATCTAATAAAGTGTAATTACGTGCCTGCTTTTGATGTAAAGTTTACGAGAGTTTTAAATAACAAGTGTATTGAACTTTCAATTCAATTGTTTGTATTTTTTATTGTTTACAATTTTCTCACTTTTATACCATTATGTATATACTCGCATTTTCATGCTAATATTATAAAATTGATTATGTTCTCATTGTGTGTGTATTACAATCATTTCACACAAGTGATTTTTTTTTGGTCAAACTGTTTTCTTACAAGATTGATAACAATCGGAAACAATTCATTTTGCTGAGAAACTTGTGGCAGTTGTAATTAGGTACCTACACGAGAAAATAATTCACTTTGACAATATTATATCGAATTGCGTAAAAATGCATTTATTGTAATTTTTATTACATATCTCCACCGTTTTCAGATTTGCAACTACCTTTCCAACTATGGTTAAACTATTTGCGACACTTTTTACTGCTTCGTTTGCACTAATTATTATTAAAACGTAAAAAAATTATTTTTTCCGAAAAAAAATTCAACTAGTAACTATTTCATTGAAAATAACAACTATTTTTCCAATCGCTAGTCATAACTAAGGTGACCTGATGTTTAAATCACAAAAGCAAAACAACATCAAATCCCCCCCCCCCCCCCTCAAAAAAACAAGTTTTCATTTGTTTTTTTTCGTTGATTTTGAGTAGGTACCTAATTATTGTTTCGAAATTTGTGTAACGTCACAACAGGTGGGGGTTGCACAAATGTGACAACCAATGAGTGAGGGGGGGGGGAGGTCAACTTACTGCCTTTTACCTAAACAAGGCAGTATATATGTATTTGTTTAAATTGATAGTAAAAATAAATTTAAATAAATAATTAAAATCTAAGTTTTAAAAATGCGAGGAATTTTGGTAATTACGTGTGGAGGGGTGTTGAAAGAAATTGTTGTCACCTTAGGCGAGCCGCACACAGAGGAAACTTTTTTTTATAAAACCAGTTTCGTGAAACTTGAAACTTTATTTTCATGAAAACATTCAATTGAAAAACACTCACAAATATAGCACACTGTATTTCACGAAATCTAAATTTCACGTGGTTTCACAAACGCGGTTTCGTGAAACTTGTAATTTTGGTTTCATCAATTTTGCATGGAAGTTCCAAGTTAAATCATTATTATAATTTATTTATATAATGTTAAATAAAAAAATATATTGATATAAATAATAGACCTTGCTAGTAGAGTATTCTTAATTTAAAATGTTTGAGTTCTGTTTACATGGACTTATTAACCCAGAACCTACGATTCCTTTTTTTTTTATTTCGGAGCCACCAATACAGCATTAGTTTTATTAAAAAAGTTTTATTTGTGTGCGGAAAATATGAAACACGTTTCACAAATCAAGTTTCACGAAACTGGTTTCATAAAAAAAAATTCCTCTGTGTGCCTTAGTCCAAGCTTGTCCAGCCCGCGGCCTGCGGGCCTCATGCGGCCCTAGAGGATCCTTGGCGCGGCCCGCGTGGAAAAAAAAATTATAGGTAATAATAAATTTACATTGAAATTAGTACGACTAAAAAAAAAATGTCCTCAGTTTTATATTCTGGCCTGCGGCCCTTAGTAAATTAAATAAAATAAAATTTCTGCTATGCGGCCCAGAAAGTTCAAAAGGTTGGACACCTATGCCTTAGTCGTTTAAAAGTTTCATGTGTACCTGTTTTGTTCAGATATGAAACTAAAATACATTCATAAATAAATGTATGTATATATGGATATATGCATCATACATATTTATTACAATAGGTAATACTAAACGTTTACCCACATTTTTTTTTGTTAAATCTGAGTCATCAGTTTTCGACATTTTCATGGCACCTGCGAGCATACTATCAAAGAGATAGAGAAAGAGGGAAAGAGATTATGGTAGAATGAGTCATAGTCGACTAGGTACAAAGATGCATCTGACCTCGTTGTGAGGAAAACTCCATATTCATCGTAAAAATATGCGAAAGCCGGTGGCTGAGTGTTATTTACCTGTCTGTACAATGTACACCTGTGCGCTGCTGGGAAACGTGTATCAGTGATGCAACGAACAACGAAATAATCGAGAATACATATGTGTGATTCGTGTATGACATTAGTACCTGCGGGATATTCGGTATGACCACTATTAAGGGTGGTTTTAACATATGTACTAGGGTGTTTTTTTTATTTTTATTTTTTCGGTTCTGTAGGCCTATGTTTTAGCTTAGGATCAAAAGTTCATTGTACCAAAATTTCAAACTCATAGATCAAACCTGTGGACGGCGCAAACCGAGTCTTTTTCACATTTGATTAACATGGGAAAAATTACTTTTTTACATACGCGTGAATATCTCGTTGAAAACGTTTTTTTTTTAAATTTCTCAGGGGAATATTTTGTAGAGAATTAAGTGCTCAATTCATAAATCCAATAAAGAAATGTTTGTTTAAAAATTATCATAAAAATTGGATTTTACTTTTTATGATAATGTTTAAACGAACATATCTTTAAAAATATTCGATCTATGAATTGAGCACTCGGAACTTTTTTGTCAGAAATTTAATTCTCTATGATATGCTGCTGTAAGAAATTAAAATAAATACATTTTTCAACGAGATATTCACGCATAAGAAAAAAAGTAATTTTTCCCATGTTAATCAAATGGGAAAAAACTCGGTTTGCGCTGTCACATCTATGAGTCTGAAATTTTGGGACAATTAACTTTTGATCCAAAGCTAAAACATATACCAGTGGGACCGAAAAAAAAACAAGTACACATGTTGTAGATATATGTATAATATACCCATCAAGGAAATTACAAAGGGAGCCGGGTTGGTTCAGGCTTGCTACAATGCTAGCCAATACTGGGCTAAGATACAAATGATAACTTCGTTCAAGACTCGACCAAGGCTGGCCCAGAATTAGCCCAATCTTTGGCGAAGAATAGGTGACTCGAAGCTTGGTATCTGAAGTTTGACCTAAACTAGGACCAATATCGAAAAAGTAACACTGCAACCCAATATTGGGCAGAACTTGGGCACATTGTCAAGTTCAACGCAATAACACCATATTTAAGTATTGTAAATAAAAAAAATATTTTAGTCAAGAGTGAGGTAGGTAAGCTGGTAAATTAATATCTAAAAGGGGTACGCGTGCGTTATAATTTTGGGAACCATTAATATAATCAGATCAACGTGTCAAAATAAAAGATTGTTTTCGCGTACCAGGTATTAGGTATTATAAAAAAATCTATTATTATTGGTCTGAAGTTAGTGAAAACCTTTATTGTTGAAATTTTCTCGCGTACCAAATATGGCACTCGTGCCACCTATTTTCCTCTGCTCTATACTCAATATAATCTAGACTTTTTTACAGTGACGTATTTACGTTAAGTGCCGCCCTGGGCAAAAAAAAATGACGCCCTGGGTAAAAAAAAATTGCCGCCCTGGTAAAAAAAATTGCCGCCCCTTCACCAAGGGAAAATATAATATATTTTTAACAGTCAAAATTCCTATATGAACTGAAAAGTGAGAATTTTTACAAATAATGAAAAATATAATTTACATTAAAAACTGATGACCTTTTTTTGTTGGTCACATCGATTGAAATTTCTGATTTTTGAAGTAAAAAGTTTGGAATATAAGGAAATAAAAACTTGAAGACCTTTTTTTTTTAAATATGCTATATTAAACTTAAAAAATCTACCGCCCCTCTCGGCCTACCGCCCTAGGCCATGGCCCCATGGTAAATACGCCTCTGCTTTTTTATAATAAATTCACCTTATTGATTTCATTCAAAAATAACAATAATAAAAATAGAACACATTGAATAATAAAAATACATTCGAGTATAAGGGCATAATATATTCACTGTAACTTCGATATACGTACACAGTGCATACCTAAGTAAATTTTTTTTATTTGATTTCTTGCAAATATTATACATTTATACAATATGTCCGTCTCTCTCTTTATACAAATAACAAAACCACAATAACGCAATGGGATTGTTGACTTCTCAATTAATATATCTGTCTGTCCTTGTCACTTATTTATGATGATGATATCATTCATTAGGTCATACATTGTTTTATTTATTAAATTTTAATTCCTTCATTTTAATTTATGAACTGTACATATATGTGTGTACATTTTTGTTAGTAGTATTATAAGATGGTATTGATTATTATCTAGTCGTTATTTAATTTTTTTTATTTATCTCATCATGTTGACTCATGCTATGAATTTTTATACAAGCAGTTTTTTTTGAGTATATAATAAGGTACTGGCACCAGTCTTGGTTATGACTACAGTAATGGCTGTTATCTAATTAAATGTACTGAATTAGAAATATTTGTTAATATTTGATTACTACCATTTCTGAATATTAATCAATATATATATTTAACTGTCTTACAGCGTGATTTGATGACAATCAGCCAATAGGTGTCAAAATGGTGGACATTTAAATTAGTTATTAGTATAATTTATTTATTAATTATTCTTGACTATTATTAAGCAATTAAAATTGATAAATTAACAAATAAGTTGAAAAGTTCATATCTCAGCTTGGCGCGATTCTACAGACTCTAACTTTTTTTTTAAATATAGCTTACATCATTAACTTTAAGACTATCAAATGCCCTAAGACCGTCGAGAACCCCTTCCCCTATTATTATTTATTATATTATCATAGCAACTGCTTTACATTGTTTCAAATTTGACGATTCTTTCTTTTATATCTTTTGTGTCGTAGTACTTATCATTAGCAAGTGTCCATCACTGCGTGCTCATTACTGGTTTTACTTTAACCATTACTGGAGAAAAAATATAAACAAAATAAAAACGTATATAAAGTTAGCGGGGACCTAATAGCGGTTCCAAAAAAAAATACGTGGAGGTTTTGCAGTTAATTTGTTGCTAATTTGTGCCGCCAATCCTGATTTTGTTGCTCTATTCGTTTCCGAGAAAATCCGGATTAGCTAACTTAATAGCTTCAAAACAGCTGTTCCGCGATATTTCAGTGAAAAATGAAGCTATCGAATTCAAACAAGTGACATAATTTGTTGCTAATTTGTTGCTAATTTGTGCCGTCAATCAAATTTTTTTTACTCCATTCGTTTCCGAGAAAATCCGGATTAGCTAACTTAATAACTTCAAAACAGCTGTTCCGCGATATTTCAGTGAAAAATAAAGCTATCGAATTCAAACTGGTGTCATAATTTGTTGCTAATTTGTGCCGCCAATCATAATTTTTTTGCTTCATTCGTTTTCGAAAAAAATCGGATTAGTTATAATTTAATTAAATCAAATTATTATATTTTTTATTATTTAGCCGTAGTTTTTTCTTTCAATTAAAATATTAGATAAGTCAAATAAAATATTATTTAACAGGGGATATTGAAAAAAATCTAAGAAATAAATTAAATAGATAGTTTTATTTTAAGTAACGACATTTCAACCATGCGTATTATATATGTATATTACATCTGGAATATCAGGAAACATAGATTGTAACAATGACACGTGAAAAAATATATTTTTATCATAAAATAGTTTTGGACGCTAAAACTATAAATAACTCTTTATTTAGTAGGAGATATTTAAAATAAATATAAATTATTTGATTGTTTCATTTTTTTAATTAACGTAGTTTCTACTATATGCGTATTATAATATATTTCGATATCTGGAATATTCTGGAAAATACATTGCAACAATAAGACGTAAATAAATATAGATTCATCAAAAAATATTTTGGAACGCTAAAACTACAAATAACCCTTTACTTAATAGAGAATATTTAAAAAAATATAGTAAAAATAAATAAAAATAATTTGCTTTAATGATTTCTCTATTAAGTAAAGGGTTATTTGTAGTTTTAGCGTTCCAAAATATTTTTTGATGAATCTATATTTATTTACGTCTTATTGTTGCAATGTATTTTCCAGAATATTCCAGATATCGAAATATATTATAATACGCATATGGTAGAAACTACGTTAATTAAAAAAATGAAACAATCAAATAATTTATATTTATTTTTAATATTTATTTTAAATATCTCCTACTAAATAAAGAGTTATTTATAGTTTTAGCGTCCAAAACTATTTTATGATGAAAATATATTTTTTCACGTGTCATTGTTACAATCTATGTTTCCTGATATTCCAGATGTAATATATATAATACGCATGGTTGAAATGTCGTTACTTAAAATAATTTACTTAAATTAATTTATTTCTTAGATTTTTTTCAATATCCCCTGTTAAATAATATTTAATTTGACTTATCTAATATTTTAATTAAAAGAAAAAACTACGGCTAAATAATAAAAAATATAATAATTTGATTTAATTAAATTATAACTAATCCGATTTTTTTCGAAAACGAATGGAGCAAAAACATTATGATTGGCGGCACAAATTAGCACAAATTATGACACCAGTTTGAATTCGATAGCTTTATTTTTCACTGAAATATCGCGGAACAGCAGTTTTGAAGCTATTACGTTAGCTAATCCGATTTTTTTCGAAAACGAATGGAGCAAAAAAATTATGATTGGCGGCACAAATTAGCAACAAATTAGCAACAAATTATGACACCAGTTTGAATTCGATAGCTTTATTTTTCACTGAAATATCGCGGAACAGCTGTTTTGAAGTTATTAAGTTAGCTAATCCGGATTTTCTCGGAAACGAATGGAGCAAAAAAAATATTATTGACGGCACAAATTAGCAACAAATTAGCAACAAATTATGTCACTTGTTTGAATTCGATAGCTTCATTTTTCACTGAAATATCGCGGAACAGCTGTTTTGAAGCTATTAAGTTAGCTAATCCGGATTTTCTCGGAAACGAATGGAGTAAAAAAAATTTGATTGACGGCACAAATTAGCAACAAATTAGCAACAAATTATGTCACTTGTTTGAATTCGATAGCTTTATTTTTCACTGAAATATCGCGGAACAGCTGTTTGAAGCTATTAAGTTAGCTAATCCGGATTTTCTCGAAAACGAATAGAGCAACAAAATCAGGATTGGCGGCACAAATTAGCAACAAATTAACTGCAAAACCTCCACGTATTTTTTTTTGGAACCGCTATTAGGTCCCCGCTAACTTTATATACGTAAAATAAAAGGCTATAATTTAATAAACAAACTATATTTGCTAGTTTAAAAGCTGATGATATATTTTTCTGCCCAGTCAAGGAAGCAGTGAAAAGTTAGAAAAAGGGAAATTAAGAGGGCAAGCAATTTTATGATTGATTCTTATAGATTTTGAACCGGAGAATTCAAAAAAAATAACCCGGACAAGCGAAAAGTGGTGCAACACCCTTAAAAATGGGGTTTAAGGGTGAAAACCCCATTTCCAACCGTTTTTTCAATTTATCACAAAATCTAAAGCGACGATGGTATATTTTTATCATTGATATATGTTCAGGACACTCAGACAAATCGATTGTGACCACATATACTAAATTTGACCAAAAATTACCTCTTTCAGAGGGCTTAAAAGACAGAAAAATGCATCTTTTCGGGAAAATAGTTTAAAAATTAATAACTTTTGTTAAAATCTTCCAAATGACTGGTAATTAGCGTCAAATTGTTCCTGAAGTTCCAAAGAATAATGACCAACCATAATTTAAAAAAATATTAATCGTTTAACCAATAAAAATCGCCAATGTTTAATGGTAAGTAACGTAATTTTTTGAAAAACTACATTTTTACTAAAATTTAAATAAAAACACCAGGGTTAAATATTTTTTAGTGAAACGAATTGATTCTTATAGATTTTAAACCGAAGAATTAAAAAAAAATAACCCGGACTAGCGGAAAGTTGTGCAACACCCTTAAAATGGGGTTTAAAGGTGAAAAGCCCATTTCCAACCGTTTTTACAAATTATCACAAAATCTAACGCAACGATGGTACATTTTTATGATTGATATATGTTCAGGACACTTAGACGAATCGATTGTGACCATATATACTAAATTTGACCAAACATTACGTCTTTCAAAGGGCTTAAAAGACGTAAAAATGTATCTTTTCGGAGAAAATAGTTTAAAAATTAATAACTTTTGTTAAAATCATCCTAATGACTCGTAACTAGGCTCAAATTGTTCCTGAAGTTCCAAAGAATAATGACCAACCATAATTTAAAAAAATATTAGTAGTTTAACCAATGAAAATCGCTAATGTTTAAGGGTAAGTGCGTTTTTACTTCTTTTAAGCCCTTTGGAAGAGGTAATTTTTGGCCAAATTTAGTATATGTGGTCACAATCGATTTGTCTAAGTGTCCTGAACATATATCAATGATAAAAATATACCATCGTCGCTTCAGATTTTGTGATAAATTGAAAAAAACGGTTGGAAATGGGGTTTTCACCCTTAAACTACATTTTTAAGGGTGTTGCACCACTTTTCGCCAGTCCGGGTTATTTTTTTCGAATTCTCCGGTTCAAAATCTATAAGAATCAATCATAAAATTGCTTGCCCTCTTCATTTCCTGCCAAAATGCTTCCTTTACTGGACTGAATCTATTATTTTGTTTGGAAAAATGTAATTTTTTTAAATTGTATACAACAAAATTCAGTGTATTTCTAAGTGTACTTGCACCCGTTCTAATAATTGAATATTATTTTGGGGGGTCTCATTTTGTTTGTATGTACAAATAGAAGGTATCTACCTTGGTTTCACTAAAAAATATTAAACCCTGATGTTTTTATTTAAATTTTAGTGAAAAGATAGTTTTTCAAAAATTTACGTTACTTACCATTAAACATTAGCGATTTTTATTGGTTGAGCTATTAATATTTTTTTAAATTATGGTTCATTATTATTCTTTGGAACTTCAGGAACAATTTGAGCCTAGTTACGAGTCATTTGGATGATTTTAGCAAAAGTTATTAATTTTTAAACTATTTTCCCCGAAAAGATGCATTTTTAAGTCTTTTAAACCCTCTGGAAGAGATAATTTTTGGCCAAATTTAGTATATATGGTCACAATCGATTCGTCTGAGTGTCCTGAACATATACCAACCATAAAAATAGACCATCATCGCTTTAGATTTTGTGATAAATTGAAAAAACGGTTGGAAATGGGGTTTTCACCCTTAAACCCCATTTTTAAGGGTGTTGCACCACTTTTTGCTAGTCCGGGTTATTTTTTTCGAATTCTCCGGTTCAAAATCTATAAGAATCAATCATAAAATTGCTTGCCCTCTTAATTTCCTGTCAAAATGCTTCCTTTACTGGACTATCATGGGAAAAATAGTCCCAACCCCCACACCCGGGAATAAAGGGGTTTAATTCCTTAGTGAACATGTAAAGAAAAAGTGCCTTTTAAATATGTCATCAGCTATTGAACTATGTGGACTTTGGTAATTAAATTGATTAAATAAAGAGTTACTTGTTCTATTAGTAACATGAGTTGATAAAAATTACAAAAAAGAAGCCCGGTAATCACAAAAACTGTAAACCTTGTTCTTATAACGGCCATAACTGGTACCAGTACCTTATGTTGTAATCAGAATGGGCCCAAAAATGTAAGTTTTCTATTTACAAAGTTATTTATTGAATTTATAACAAAATTTCAGAATGATCAATGGGCGAACATGGGGGGTGGGTTAATTCAAGACAAATATTTTCCCAGAACGAAAATTACCCGGAGCGATCAGGAGTTTATTTATTATTATTTATTAATTACTAAAAAATACAAACAGATCATTTTAAATATTATAATATATAATAATATTTAAATATTTAAAAAATCTGCTAAATTTATAGATGGAATTTAAATTGGTACTTATTGCGGAAAATGTAAAATTGCACAGTTAATATTAAGTACCATATAATAAGGATGTACATTGTATGACTCAAAATTTAATTTTTTATAATCTGGGAAGATTCATTTCAATTTAAATGATGTGTGATTCAGTATAAGATGCGATTATTTATTTAGACAATAGTGTATTTTTTTAATTCTTGGGGGGGGGGGGGGGGTCATGATCACTCAACCTCCCTCCCCTTGTATACGTGCCTGAGATAGATATGAATATTAATAAAATATATCTAGTATAAATATGTTATAAATAATTTATTTAAATAAAATTCTATACGCGTAATAATGTTGCATTTAATAAATTCACAAGATTCTTTAATGTGAACCAGTAAAGTAAACTACCTAACAATTTTGTTTGCTCTAATTCACTTGGACTTTAATTACAGTATTTTGGTGTTTTCTTTAAAAGAATGTGGTATTAATTAACAATATTTACATAGTTTTGCATATGAATAATATAACATCAATGAGTCTTAATCACAATGTATAATACGTGAATTAGATCAATATAAGGTATTAGCACCAGTCTTGGATATGACCCCAGTAATGGCTATTTTTTAATTAAATGTATTGAATTAGAAATATTTGTTGATATTTGATTACAACCTTTTCTGAATATTAATCTATATACATTTAACAGTCTTACAGCATGATTTGATAATCGGTCAATAGGTGTCGAAATGGTGGACATTTAAACTAATTATTGGTAAAATGTATTTATTAATTATTATATTAACATAGCAACTGCTTTACATTGTTTTAAAGACGATTCTTTCTTTTATATCTTTTGTGTCGTAGTACTTATTAGAGCTGGGCGCGTGAGTAATTTTTGCTCACGATCACGCACGCTCACGAGAGAAATTTTTTTAGTCACGCCCGCTCACTCACGGTTACAAAAAAAGTATTCACGATCACGCCCGCTCACGAATTCTATTTTTTTACTCACGCCCGATCACGCACGACGGGTCACGCTCGTGACCCGAATAATATGTTATAAATAAAATGTTTAATGAATTTTTTTCGTGCAATACAATATGTGTATATTTTATATTTGTATAATTTTTCACTATATTTTTTAATATAAAAATTCGATTAACAGATTATCATATATGCATGAGATCAGAAATTAAAGAAATATCAAAATATACATACATATACTCACGGACTCACGCACGACAAAAATGTACTCACGCCCGATTGTTTTATTTTGACTCACGATCACGCCCGCTCACGATCCAATATTTGACAATCGCTCACGTCACGTCGGGTCACGGCCGTGACCCGACGTGACCCGAAAAATTCACGGCCCGCGCCCAGCTCTAGTACTTATCATTAGCAAGTGCCCATCACTGCGTGCTCATTACTGGTTTTACTTTATCCATTACTGGAGAAAACACATAAACAAAATAAAAGGCTATAATTTAAAAAACAACTTTGGTAATTAAATTGAATAAATAAAGAGTTACTTTTTTTATTAGTTACATATGAATTGATGAGAATTACAAAACAGTAAACCCTGCTCTTTAGCGGCCAAAACTGGTGCCATGATGTCTGTGTGTCTGTCTGTATCGAGACGCTGTAACTAAAAAAACAAGATACGATATATAAGAAGTTACCTACCACATTGTTGGCGCCACAATAGATTATACAATAATATTTCTAAACAAAACATAGTCTCAATGTTCCTCAATTTTTTCCTGGTTCCGCCAGAGTTCAAAATCTGGCTACATGCCGACACTTGATGCCAAACTATTGTCTCGAACTGAAACCTACGAAGTCTATGAACTCTTAAATAAACACATAGATTTTTATGTTCGCTCAAACTCGTACATTGTATAGAAGTTAAACTGTTTGCAAATTATGGTAATAACATAGTCTCTTTAATAGGTATAATACAATTAAATCATAATTGAATTCATTAAATATTAAAATGATATAATTACATCCATTATAGCGTTTAAACGTCGAACATCCTCTATAAATAAGGAATAAATAATATTTCTGGTTGAAAATTATCATGTTAACCATAAAAAAGTACTTTATAATATAATTTTCTTTCGAAAAACTTTGCTCTGCAAGACATGCCCAAGGGAGTCACTAATAGTTATTAATCTTGTTTTAAATTTCATAATGATAAGTTAATTATTAGGGTCAACTGGGGTAAAAGTGAAACAAAATACAAATCTTGTTTTTTGATAGTTAATGATACAAATTCATACTTTAATTTTTTCTACTAGATGCGCTTATGAATAACCATTTTAAATACTGAACTGTACGATACAACACGGACTTTAAAAATGAAAAAAGTGTGTTTCATTTTTAACCTCTAATTTGGGAAAAAGTGAAACAGGCCTCTAATGGAAAATATTTCTCGAAAAATTAAAAGAAAAGCTAGAAAGGCAACTTTGATTTATCTTCTTTATGGCATATCAATGTGAAATTGTAACTTTAATTAATATCTGAGCTATACAGAAAATTATGTGCAAAGAATTAAAATTTAATTCACACGTTTTGACATCGATGTAGGGGTGACACAACACTTATTAGGCGATTCATATTTTCAGGTCGCTTTAACAAACCTTTAATGATGATATCAGTTTTTATAATTCTCCTATAAACAAATGAGTTTTTTAGTTGCAAGCTTGTTTCACTTTTACCCCATTTTTTTGGTGTTTCATATTTACCCCGCTCGATCCTAAATACATTGTGCAGTAAGTACTGATACAATCCTATTTATAAGTGCATTGTATCAGTGTTAATGTAAACGTATTTTTTATTATGTCAGAATGTATTTTAATTGCTTTTCTTTCAGTAAATTAAATAATCTTTTTAATAATATTTTTTCTCGATATGCTCGCGCCTCCCTTTAAGTTTTATCACGCCCCACAGGTTAAAAATCGCTGTGTTTACCATAAAAAAGTATTTTATAATATAGTTATTTCTTGCGTGCTGAGATAATAAGTTTATTGATCAATTATTTTTTGTGTACATAATACGCGTTTACCGCCCATTGTTAAAATTTTAGGAATTTGTATCAAGTTATATAATTATCATTTTTAATAAATCCATAAATTACCCCAAAGCTAAATATGAATAATTCATGTATTATAAAATCATGTATACAATCTTGCTTCCAAATTTTATATTAGGGATATTTTATATAGGTACTGTACCTCATGTTTACCAATACTTAATTAGAAAATTTTTATACGGTAATGTAAATATATATTTTTATTTAATACCACATTGCAACTTGCTAAACGATTAAAAAATTGCAGATTGTTATATTATTTTATAAGATAATTTTAAACATATATACAGTGGCTGCTTTTATGTTACAAAGAAAATATAAAATATTTGGGTTTTGTTTACGTGGACTTAAGACCTAGGCTGCAAAACATTAATCTTTATCGAAATAAATGATTTCATCGTCATAAGTACTTAATGTAGATATAATTTGCCCTTTACAGTATCCAATTTGGTCTTTTGATTTAGGAAATAACTTGAAATATATATACAGTAACATGTATTATTCGCGGCAATTCGCGCGAACTATGATGAAGTGTCGCGGGGTAGAAGGAAATATTTTGCGCTTATTTTGTTTTCAATTATTAACTTTTAAATTTAAACAACAAATATTTGTAATTTTTGTTCTGATTCGTTTTTTTAGGTAAAGTCTTGGCATTTAAAAGAAACTGTGTCCGTCAGTGCTTCGACCTTGCAAATCTATTATATATGATTCAATAAAAAAACGTCGTTGCGTTTCGACGCAGCTAAAATGCCACTTGCATTGAATCACATATAATAGATTTACAAGGTCGAAGAGCTGACGGGCAACGTTTCTGTAAAGTGCTTAATTTAAAATTTATTATTACGATAATAATTAATCGTGTTTGTACTTAATTTAACTATATTTTTTCAAAAATCCTAAACAATAATTCCGTAATCCACGCGGGCGAAGCCGCGCGGGCACAGCTAGTCATTATATAAATTCATAAAAATACAACTATCCCCCGATTTACACGGTAGATACGTTCTGCGCAAAACCGTGTAAACTGAAATCTTGGAATTTGCTAAGTAAAATCGTGTAAAACGAAAAACAAAAAAGTGCATGATTCAGTAATTTATTTAAGTAAAACAAAAGTCAGACAACTTGGAAAACTCAAAATTGTTCTTAGTTCATAAAACAACAAACATATGGAAGTAATATAAGTAGATATTTAATTTATTTTACATTAGGAACAAAAAATTAAAAAAGACTTTTAAAAATTAATTATAAGTTTAATCACTATCATCAGTTTCTTGAACTATCAATCGTTTCTTTCTGATAGGTAGGATGTCACTCTCATCACTTGATCACACTTGGTGCAATAAATATATTTATATATTATTGTAGTAGCAACCACAGCGATGTAACAACTGTGCTATCCACTTGTATTGTGAAATACATACGCACAGATTACCGAGATTCCCCTAAATGTATATTTTACAAGCCCGGGAATCCCCTGTTCTTTTCATCAATTTCCGAAGGAAAAAAATTCAAAAATGCCATCAAATCTTTGTATAGGCGTATATATGGAGCGGAATAAATATTTTTACTAGATTTTTGAAAATTGTCAATTTATAAATCGTGTAAAAGCGAAATCGTGTAAAAGTGCCGTGTAAATCGGGGGATAAGTGTATGTTAAAAAAAAAGTAAAATATAGGTACCCATATTTTCACAAATAAATTAACTAACCATAAAATCAGAATACACACATCCATTCACAAGGTAATAAATAGATTCATGACACAAGGGGTTATTTTAAGAAAATTTTTCAACTGCAAATATTTTTTTTTTGCTGTACACTATGCATATTTCTCCCTTACAAATTAATATTATAGTGGCCTTTTTGTTGCTCTACACTTACACATTTTTATATTTTTCTTTCTACTTACAATTTTTCAACTACACAAATTAGCTTTTACAACTGCAGAAACAAGCTACAACTACACACTAAAATAACCCCTGCATGACACTATCAAAAACAATATTTCCAGACACAACCTAGTTAACTATCCTATCAACCAATGAACAATGTTAATAACGACTGAAATACCTTCCCAAGTTTGTGATGATGAGGTCGAGGTCGAAGTGTTGCGGTTTGTAGCCACTGAAGACAATCTGCTCACCAGGGAAAGACCCAGCTACTACTCAGGAAGTCAAGTGTTTCCTATCTTATACCACTTCCGCATTTACATGTTGTCAATGTATAGCATCATGATTTATTATTGTTATCAAGTTATCGCTGTTTAAATTAGACAAATGTATTATGTTTCTTGTTTGATATTATTTATTAGAGTGTTCATTTATTATATTTGTATTTTCAATTGACTCATTTAGATGTCAATGCGGGAATACGACAATCAGGCCCGGATTTACCATGCAGGCAGAGTAGGCAGTTGCCTAGGGCGGCAAGAATTGAAGGGCGGCAAATTTTGGCGGAAACTTTGAATACTTGTTATATTCGTGGGAATTGAATTTCCCGCCTATTTCGTTGGCACGCATACCAACATTATAAGTGGAAAATGCCCGAATCGAGAAAAGAATCGATTTATACAAGTCTCGATATTGGCCTAATATCGAATATTCGATTAGTTTCTGTATCGAAAATCATATTATTTTCTCCTACAGTATATTGTGATAAACATAACCTCCTCTGTCATTATTACTAAACATTGGTGAACGATTATTAACATCATTGTTAATTTATTGTTAACAGTACGTGTGACAAGTTTCAACGGCATCAATTTCAGATTTGTTATCATCACAAGTGTTTTTCTTACATACAGATTTCTAAAAAAACGACATCGTAAATAAACAATGGTTCTTGTGTAACAGTTTACGTGATTTTCTATATCGTAGCGAAAACTTGTATGGTCAATATGCAATTCATCGATTCTGAGAACCGAAAATAGGAAGTTTAAAATGCGTAAAAATAGTGTTGTAGGGAGGGGGGCGACAATTTTTGCAACTGCGTAAGGGCAGCAAATTTCTAAATCCGAGCCTGACGACAATCTCTATTTTTTCTAGAACCTTGAATAGTTTGTAGCAAGCTGGTCCAACTCGCGGCCGCGAGTATCTTTGGTGCGGCCCTCATCGGATAATAAAAAATCTTATAATAATAAAATATTGAATATAACACATAACACAACGCTAAAAGGATTCTACGATTTAAAAAATAAAATACAATGTTTTTAGAATCAAAACGAAAAACTAGAAGTAGGTACCTTATTTGGAAGATCCTAATTGGTTGGCAGATTTAGCTTTCAAAACTTAAAAAATAAACAAAAATTAAACAGACTTAAAAAAACCAGAAACACTGAAATGTATACCTAATAATTAAATTTAACAGTTTTTGAAGTCGGTTTTCTTTTATTTTTATTAAAAAGTTTTTATTGGTTTGGTACCGATTTCAAAAACTGTTAAATTTAATTATTAAGTATATTTTTCAGTGTTTTTAGTTTTTTCTTAAAATTAAGTGTTTAATTTTTCTCTTTTGAGTAGCGTATCTTCGAAGTCCATGGTCAGATTCCAGTAACGTAGTAAGAAAAAAATTCGAAGGGGAGGAGGGAATAAATACATTGAGCAAAATTTTTTAAGGTATTTTGAACTGCTGTTTTCTCAAAATACGTTTTTTTTAGAACACTGAATAATTAGGGGGGGGGGGTCATGTGCGGCCCTTGGTAGATTGGGTTTATGTTATGCGGGTCAAAAGGTTCAATCTATCATTTTCATGTATTTTTATCAGAAAATTCAATTATAATACAACTTTAAAAAATCTAGCGTCCTGGACTTTACTTAATTGAAAATCCTATTAAAATCGGTTCGGCTGTTTTCATGTCAAGTCAAAACAAACAAAATGATAGACATATCTGTTTTTACAACGATATAAGGAACTGTCACCAGTTATGGCCGCTATAAGAGAAAGGTTGACTGTTTTTGTGATTGACGGGCTTCTTTTTTGTAATTCTCATCAATTCATGTTACTAATAAAACAAGTAACTTATTTAATCAAATTAAAATTATTTAACCAAAGTTCGCAACTATGGTTTGTTTTTTAAATTATAGCTTTTTATTTTGTTTATGTTTTTTTCCAGTAATGGATAAAGTAAAACCAGTAATGAGCACGCAGTGATGGACACTTGCTAATGATTACAAAATGATAAGTAGATACTACGACGTAAAAGATATAAAAGAAAGAATCACCAAATTTGAAACAATGTAAAACAGTTGCTATGATAATATAATAATTAATAAATAAATTATGCTAATAATTAGTTTAAATGTCCACCATTTTGACACCTATTGGCCGATTGTCATCAAATTACACTGTAAAACAGTTAAATGTATATAGATTAATATTCAGAAATGGTAGTAATCAAATATCAACAAATATTTCTACTACAGTACATTTAATTTAAAAATAGCCACTACTGGGGTCATATCCAAGACATATCTATGTATATCGCTTTGGTTTATGAAATTGAAAATATAAGAACTACGGCTACAGCATTACAAGGAAGCTTTGATTCAAACACTGATGCTATCAGACAGAACATTCTTTGTGAAAATGCTGGAAAATCGGACTGAACGCCACTTACAATCAGTGGTGGATTTACAATCATGCTGCATAGACATTTTTATTTTCTACCCACATCTCTCCTGAAGATTTCTTTTTACATTTAATTTAAGAAAGCACCGAAAGAAAGGTCAAAATGTATTAGATTTTCTCTAAACGTTATTTACTCATGCTGCAGTTAAAAAAAGGTGTGCAACATTTTAAAGTTGTTTATTTTTATGGTGTTCCAATGGAATCACATCGGTGCCCGTCCGTCTGTCTGTTACAGGCGATTTTTTCTGAAACTATTCGATGTAAAAATTTGAAATTTTTGCACAGAAATAATAAAGTTTAAAAACCCAATTAAAGCAAAAATTTTACACTTTCAAAATTTATAAAAAATTAAGGGATAATTTTTCGAACTCTTTTAAATCTTAGCACAGAGCGGCAGGAGATGATAAAAATTATTGAGCTCTTGATTAAAAAACTAGAAAATACAAACTTACGAATGAGCTTCGGATCATGCAAATCCAATCATTTTTTGGTGAGATATAACTGTTTGAAAATTCGTAAAAAATTGCTTTTTAAAAATTATCCTTTAATTTTTTTGATGAGACCACTGCTTTAGATGCTAAACGTTTATTTACTACAGAATTTTGTTTTATTTGAACCCGTCTCCAGTTGATCGAAATAAATCTATTTCCAATCAATGTTAAGCATAATAATTGTATATTCATAAATACAATATTATCTTTAGTCCGCTTTAAATTTGTATTCTCAAATCGTTCAACACTGGTTAATATTATAAATGTTATTCGCTACGTTGACTATATTTGCATATTAATACATAAATAGGTACTACAGTAAAACTTTCAATGCAACATTATGTACTCGTCTGTCTGTCTGTCTGACATTTTTATTGTCAATATGTACGAGTATTGTCAAGTGTGCTGTAGTGGATCCTTTGTTACAACTTACAACTCCATTTACGATAAAACAGTGGTTCTTAACATTTTAGTGATTAGATATATGTATTGTTACTATGTCGGCATTGCTGCAGTTATTTTCATTCCAAAACAAAAATAAGGTACTGGATCCAGTCTTTCGATATGATGTTTGATTACTACCATTTCTGAATATTAATCTATATATATTTAACCGTCTTACAGCGTGATTTGATGACAATCGGCCAATAGGTATCAAAATGGACATTTGAACTAATTTATTTATTAATTATTATATTATCTTAGCAACTGCTTTACATTGTTTAAAATTTGACGATTCTTTCTTTTATATCTTTTGTGTTGTAGTACTTATCATTTTGTATTGTAATCATTAGCAAGTGTCCATCACTGCGTTCTCATTACTGGTTTTACTTTATCCATTACTGGAGAAAAACATAAAATAAAAGGCTATAATAATAAAAAAAACTCTATTTGCAGAATTCGGTAATTAAATTGATTAAATATAGAGTTACTTGTTTTATTAGTAACATGAGTTGATCAAAATTACAAGAAAGAAGCCCGTCCATCACAAAAACAGTACACCTTGCTCTTATAACGACCATAACTGGTGCCAGTACCTTATAATACAAAAACAAAGTTTTGTTGACATTTTATAGCCGGGATAAATTAAGATTTACATATTATATAATATTAATCTATTGTTAGATTATTGTATATGATCACACATTCATTATAAAAATTAATAAAATGTACGAGCAAAAAAAATTTCCATTGTGAATTAATTGAATATCAAACAAGAAGAGCTGTAAAATTGATTGGACTTTATTAAATTTTCAACAAAATCAACACACTCTCACAAATACACATACCTACATAGCTTCAGACAAGTCAGACAGAATCGGAAGTTGTTTAACACGATCACTTTTGTTGGATGAAGAATACACGAATACTACCTACATATAAATCTTGAAGTTTCCGCGGTGATCTTGATATGGATCTTGGCTTCTGGGTGTAAGCCGCGTCGGTAGATGCCCACTGCAATGTGTGACGAAACGTTGGTCGATAACACGACCAAACCGACGCGGATTGCATCCAGAAGCCAAGATCCACTACCTACATATATTAAATTATCTAAAAATATTAAATACTTAATTTATGTAAATTCCATTAATTATAGGAGTAAAAAGTGATAGGTAAATATTTTTTACTAATGGGAGATTAAAAATTACAACTTATTCGTGGGCCAGTTTTTTGATAAAAAAGACTTTCAGTATCATAAATTTCTAATTATTGTACAATAAATATTTACATTATTTTAAGATGCATTTTCGAGTACCTATCATTCATTGATATTGAAAATATCGCCGCGGGCCAAAAGTGGCTGGCTTTTGCCCACGCCTGCATTAATCAATAATCTTGTTAATTTTTTTAAGAAAAATGAAAGGAATTCTAAATAATGAAAATGTATAATCGTTTCTCTAACAAACGTTTTTAGTTTTCCATAGCGAAGCCGGAAAACACGGTATAGATGAAAAAAAAATGACGAAAACAATCAGTTATCGAGCTTTCACTGTTCCTTTTAATTTATTAAATAATCCAATAAGGTACTGACACCAATCTTGGCCGCTTTAAGAACAAGATATATTATTTTTTTGAATTGTAATTATCATGAATTCATGTTATTAATAAAACAAGTACCTATTTATTAAATAAATTTAATTACAAAAGTCCACAAATATAGTTTATTTTTTAAATTATAGACTATTATTTTGTTTACGTTTTTTCTCTAGTAATGGACAAAGTAAAACCAGTAATGGGTACTTATTAGTAATTATAAAATGATAAGTACTACGACACAGAAGTTATAAAATAAAGAATCGCAAAATTTGAAACAATGTAAAGCAGTTGCTATGATCATAATATTATTAATAGATAGATTACACTAATAATTATTTTTGACACCCATTTGCCGATTCTAATCAAATTATATCATTATAATCAAATATTCGCACATTTTTTAACATTCGCATTGACAAGAAAAAGTGCGGATATTTTTGCGAATATAACTTTTTTTGTAATAATAAAAAAAATATTTTTTTATCTATTATATTAAATAATAATTTTTAAGAACTTAGGAACAGTCAACATTTATTTTTACTTCCATGTTCTGAAGAAATGGAAGTATTGTAATACCGTCGAAAAATCGTGTACGAGATAAGAGCAAATTTTGATTGTAGGTACTAACTTCAAAATGTAAAAGAAAGTTGATTTACTCATGACGGCTGTGCGTGTGTGTGTCTGAATGTAAATTTTCTTTCGTTCACGATACTACTGTAAAAATGCACCGATTTGAATTATTTTTGGGGGAAATGTTTGTCATAGTGAGTACTCCAGACCCCACCAAAAAAAGTTTTTTTTATGAAATTAAAGCAATTTAAATAATACAATACATTTGAGAGGGGGGGTTGTATGGAGCATGCCCCAACCCCTAAAAAAAGTAAAAGTTATAAAATAAAAACTAATTAAATAATGCAATAATTTTTCAAGAGAGAAGGGATTATATGGATCGTGCTCCCCCCCCCCACAAAAAAATACAAAAAACTTCAATGAATCAAATTAATACAAATTAAAATTTACAAAAAAAAGTTGAGGGAGCTTATATGTCTACATGCCCCCCCTCAAAGCGAAAAAATATGAAAAAGAAAATTTATAATAAAAAAGTCAATATTCGCATTCGCATTCGCGAATGTCGGCCGCTAAAATCATATATTCGTTACATCACTAGTAATGACAGTAATCAATCTAATTTAGTATATTTAATTAAACAAGTGTCCAACACTGAGGTATTGTCCAATACTGGTACCAGTACCTTAGTAGATTGTATTGTATATACCTAATATAATAATATAATATAATAATGCTGGGTGTCAAAAACCAATAAAATATTTCATGTTTAATTTCTAATCGGAGGTACGATACCCGTTTAAAACAACACCTATAATACAAAGTAAAGCCATATTTCGTAGAATGAGCGCACCACAGACACCGGATATCGGGCAGTTTACACGAGCGCCACATGTGACTTCCGGGGATCGAACGGGCGGCCCTCTGGACCGGCCCGATAAACAATGCTCAGCGATATCGGGTTACAGCTGTTGCGGGAGATGATCTGTCACGTCGGAGGTTTTTTAACAAGCTCTCTTCTCTCCTGCCGACGGTGTCATATACAGAGTGACCTTTGCAAGGAGCTGGGTTCGAAACAAGTTCAGTGTTCAAAAATACTGATTTTACCAGGGCTTCGAACCGTTATTTTTTTCGTTTCGGTTTTCGTTCCGGTTCGAGTAAAAAAATATATTTCGGTTCGGTTCCGGTTTTCGTTCCGAAAAAAAGAACGGTTTTTTCGGTTCAGCTCCGAGTGATTAATTTTAAAAAATTATTTGTATTAAAATTTTTTTTTCTACCATAATTTAGAATATTTTATGGTACTTGTATGATAGTCCGAATAACAATTGAAGTGGGAAATAAGATCATGTTAACGCGCGTATTTTAACATGTACTGAACCGAAAAAAACGATATTTTTATTTCGGTTCTGTTCCGGTTTTCATTCCGGCAAAAAATAACGGTTTTTCTGGTTTTCGGTTCAGTTCCGGTTCGAAGCACTAGATTTTACTGACACAGAAATCTAAAAATACTGACTTTTACTGACTGTATGAACCGAGTTAAAAAATGTAGATGTTATGTATTAAAAAAATACTTTTATAATTATTGGCCTTCACCATCCCCATAGCCAACCCTAACCACATTTTTATTATGTACATAACAAAAGAAACAAACATTACAGTTAATTTTTATTAATTTTTCTCACCGAACTTGGCATAGCCAGTGCTAGAGTGAGATTATGTTGTTTATATGTTCACGTATACATACGTTACAATTATATCATATATCTTCTAAAATTTGGTAATAAACAATACAAATAAGTAAACAAAATAGAACATTATTTATAAATTTTGCACGGTAATTGTGTCATTTTGAAGTCAAATAGTGAGTTTTTTCACGATAAATAGAGCTCTGATGTGAAAACTTTGAATGCCAAACCCAAAAAACTGACAAAACTGACAATTTTTCCAAAAAAACTGACTTTAACTGACCGGGTTACAAAAAACTGATTTTTACTGATTTGGAGGTTGTACGAGTTATGTTGGTTCTGTTTTGTATGTGCATATGTATGCACTAACAAGGGGAGATCATATCTAGGGAAGTTGGGATTTTAGTCAGCTTTGGAGAGGTGAATCTAGACCAAAAATAAGGAGACACGTGTTCGAGAACTCATCTGGGCAGCCCTTATTAGTAAAGATATTAAATTTTGAAAATTGGTATATTTCCTTAAGCTCTTATGTACTGTAATAAGCATCTACGTTAACAATCCTTCAATGGCTGTGCGTGTAGAGCGCCGGCTTATGATCCAAAGAACACAGGTTCGAATCCCGTACCCTGTACAAAATAATTTTTATTTTTATTTTCAATTGTTTCTTACTTTTTATTTTTTTTACATATAGATTACCAGTACCTGCTATTTATACATTATGCTTTTTATGTAAACATATCGATAATACATATATGTTTTTTGGGTTGAAATACACATGTAAAGTTTTAAATAGTTTATTTATGATGTTATTTTTATTGAAACTACGTATATAATTTACCAATTTATATATATTATATATTATATATATTTTATTATATATTATATATTATATATATTTCAATTAATCAAATTTATTTGATACCTAAATAAATTATTTTTTACTTTTATTTAATTTTTTTCATTCAAATAAATTATCGGTCTTCTATACTATTGAAAATATTATTATTTCTATTTTTTTTCCTTTTTGGCCTTATAATTAAATTATTTACAGCTAGTTATTTGTTTATATTTATATTTCTTTAATTAAATAAAACAAGTAAGATTTTACGATATTATTATTATTATTTTATAATAAATGATGCACATTTTGGAATATTTAAAAGTTTAACAATTGAAATATATTTTTAATTGGTAAATTATATACGTAGTTTCAATAAAAATAATCTATTTAAAACTTTACATGTGTATTTCAACCCAAAAAACATATATTATCGATATGTTTACCTAAAAAACATAATGTATAAATAGCAGGTAGTGGTAATCTATATGTAAAAAAAATAAAAAGTAAGAAACAATTGAAAATAAAAATAAAAATTATTTTGTACAGGGTACGGGATTCGAACCTGTGTTCTTTGGATCATAAGCCGGCGCTCTACACGCACAGCCATTGAAGGATTGTTAACGTAGACGCTTATTACAGTACATAAGAGCTTAAGGAAATATACCAATTTTCAAAATTTAATATCTTTACTAATAAGGGCTGCCCAGATGAGTTCTCGAACACGTGTCTCCTTATTTTTGGTCTAGATTCACCTCTCCAAAGCTGACTAAAATCCCAACTTCCCTAGATATGATCTCCCCTTGTAAGATGTTTTTTTTCGGTCCCATTGGCCTATGTTTTAGCTTTGGATCAAAAATTAACTGTCCCAAAATTTCAGACTCATAGATCAAACCTGTGGACGGCGCAAACCGAGTTTTTTTTCCCATTTGATTAACATGGGAAAAATTACTTTTTTACTCACGCGTGAATATCTCGTAATTTTTTTTTTTAATATCTCAGAGCAGTATTTTGTAAATAATTAAGTGCTTAATTCATAAATCCAATAAATTTTAAGAAATGTTTGTTTAAAAGTTATCATAAAAATTGGATTTTACTTTTTATGATAATGTTTAAACGAATATATTTTTTAAAATACTCGATATTTTTTGTAAGTTTAATTCTTTATAATAACATATGCTACTGTAAGAAATTAAAATAAATACATTTTTCAACGAGATATTCACGCATATGTAAAAAAGTAATTTTTCCCATGTTAATCAAATGGGAAATAGACTCGGTTTGCGCCGTCCACAGGTTTGATCTAGAAGTCTGAAATTTTGGGACAATTAACTTTTGATCCAAAGCTAAAACATAGGCCAATGAGACCGAAGAAAAAACATCCCAATGCACAGTGACCTCTGCAAGAAGGTTGTACGAGTTATATTGGTTCTTTTATGTATGCAGTGGCGTATTTACGTTAAGTGCCGCCCTGGGCCAAAAAAAAAATGCCGCCCTGGGTAAAAAATAATTGCCGTCCTGGGCAAACAAAAATTGCCGCCCCTTTATCACGGGAAAAAAAATTTAATTTATTTTTCACAGCCAGAATTCCTATATGAACTGAAAAGTGAAAATTTTTACAATATAATTTAAAAACTGATTTTTTTTAGTCATGTTGATTGAAATTTCTAATTTTATGAACTATGAAAAGTTTGGAAGATAGGGAAATAAAAACTTTTTTTTTTTAGTCGCCTTACTCAGTTTTTGTCTTCCTATTTTATACTATATTAAACTAACAAAAATCTGCCGCCCAAGGCCATGGCCCCATGGTAAATACGCCCCTGTATATATGTGCATATGTATGCACACGACATGTTCTTGCACTTTTATCAATGGTATGGTAGATTTAGTTGGTATATGTGCAACGCAGGGGGGATTATGCTGGGTTCAAAAAACTCATTATGTGTGATATGATTTTGGCACGGGTAAGAATTTCTTGGTTTTGAAACGAGATAAAAACCGAGATGAGATCAACTGTATTTATAAGTCTCGTCGAAATTCTTGGTTTTAAAATTTTAACCACCGAAAATTGGTACATATGTAGTTTGGCAAGGGATGAAAGGGGTGGAAACGTATTTAAAGTTATTCATTTTGATATTATTCGCAAAAAAAAACTTTTTTACTCCTTTCATTCCCTGTAAAACTTAAAAAAAAATTTTTTTAGAAAAAATTTCATAAGACACATATCTGTCTATTGTAAAAGAAGTTTTGAATTGATCTAAAATAGTTTTCCTTATTATCTACAAACGTATTTATTTTTAAACATTCTGGATATAAAAACGTCTTGTATGTTTTAATTGTAAACATTCAAATGTTTTGTTTAACTAATGATTTTTTAAAAGTGTTTATATAATATTTAGGGTGTAAAAACTCTTTCTGTGAAACTTAAAATGTATTTATAACAATACCATGATCATAAAGAGTAAATAGAACTGAATTGAAAAATATAAAGTAGGTAAGGTACTGGTGCAGTCTTAAATATCACCCCAGTAATGGCAAAAAATTAATTAAATGTACTGAATTAGAAATATTTGTTGATATTTGATTACAACGATTTCTAAATATTAATCTATATACATTTAACTGTCTTACAGCATGATTTGATGACAATCGGTCAATAGGTGTCAAAATGGTGGACATTTCAACTAATTATTAGTACAATTTATTTATTAATTATTATATTATCATAGCAACTGCTTTACATTGTTTCAAATTTGACGATTCTTTCTTTTATATCTTTTGTGTCGTAGTACTTATCATTAGGAAGTGTCCATCACTGCGTGCCCATTACTGGTTTTACATGAACAAAATAAAAAGCTATAATTTAAAAAACAAACTATATTAGCGGACTTTAGTAATTAAATTGATTAAATAAAGAGTTACTTGTTTTATTAGTAACATGATAATTACAAAAAAGAAGTCAGTCAATCACAAAAACAATTATCCTTGTTCTTATAGCGGCCATAGCTGGTGCCAGTACCTTATGACAAATGTATTTATAAATCTAGTAGGCTTGAATCTTCAAAAGACAAAACTTAATAATTTTGTTTGTCTTCTATACCTAATTATTAGAGATTGGAAAAATAGTTGTTATTTTCAATGAAATAGTTACTAGTTGAATTTTTTTTCGGAAAATAGTTGGTAAATAGTTTTTACGATTTAATAATAATTAGTGCAAACGAAGCAGTAAAAAGTGTCGCAAATAGTTTAAAAATAATTTGAAAGTTAGTTGCAAATAGTTAATTTCAAATTGTGTTCAATCAAACCAGTTTTCTGAAAACGGTGGATATGTAATAAAAATTACAATAAATGCATTTTTAGGCAATAGTTGAAAAACTATTTTTCCAATCTCTACTAATTATATACAATATATATTATATATATATATTAATATATGTTAGTCAGAGGACACTGTACCCTGTACCTATTTAAATGATAATGTAAGTATATACATATTGACATGTATGTATTAATGCAGATCTAATTATGTAGAACATATGATAAGCTGCACAATACACCAAAGTGTTTATCAGTTACTTCCCGTCACTTTGTGGACATCCGCAATTATTTGTATTTTTCTTGGATATCCAGTGAGAAGTTGTTATTATCGATAAATCATGTCAAAATTAATAGTTTATGAATAATATATTGAAACTTTGAAACGAACATTAATTTATGTCTGACAGATAAGTATGCAAAATAAATTTATAATTGCATACAATCAATAGCGTGTATATATGATGCACTTGCTAGTAAAATTATATACCTTTTTGGTGTGGGATTTTCTAGTATACGAAGTATTTAATATGCGAATATTAGTTATTTTTTTATATCAGTTTTAGTTTCGAAGAACATTTTTTTAAATGCGAGTTCTGGATAGTACTCATAAAGGTGTAGGGTTCTCTTATATTTTGAAAAAAAATCTGTCAATTTACCCCCCCCCCCCCTCGCTCTAAAAAATTATCTAGTATACGAAGTATTTAATATGCGAATATTAGTTAGTTTTTTTTATCAGTTTGTTTCGAAAAACATTTTTTTAAATGCGAGTTATCGATAGTACTCAAAAAGGTGTAGGGTTATTATATGTTTTGAGGGAAAACCTGTCAATTAACCCCCCCCCCCCAATTTTTTCAGACCTCTTTTTTTGATTAAGTTTTATTTTTTCGTTTGGTTATGGTATCTGTATTCATTCGAGACAGTGGCGTCCGTAGATAATTTTCAAAGAGGGGGGGGGAAGCTTGTGACCAATATCAACAAACTTTTTATTTTTTGACAAGTAGATTTATAAATATACATTACATGAACAATATTGTATCAATTTATTCAATTATTCTAGAGAGGGGAGTGTAAATGCCCCCTTCCCCCTCTTCTGCAGATGCTTATGATTCAAGATATAATTATTTGTTTACTTTTTATTTATTGAATAATTTCTTTTAGTATAATTTCTCTTTTTGCTTTCTTCTACGGCCATATGGCATAAAATAATACATTGTGTTGTTTTTTTCCTCTCGAGATTTTGATGGAAATATCCATTTTGAACTTTCTTCAATTCATTCCGACTATTTTCCCATAATGTGTCTGTCGGTCTATCTGTAAATGCTGTAACTCAAAAAAGACAATACATAGAAGAATGAATTTGAATAATTAGGATCAATTT
The DNA here is from genome assembly GCA_961205875.1 of Sialis fuliginosa. Lineage (NCBI taxonomy): Eukaryota > Metazoa > Arthropoda > Insecta > Megaloptera > Sialidae > Sialis > Sialis fuliginosa. The sequence goes on along the minus strand of OY540809.1, from coordinate 40,959,116 downwards.
TCTTCAAGGAAAAAACGAATTTTTTCAAACGATCTTACAGTCGAAAACAGATGTTTTGTCAATTTTTAAAATTATTTTAAAAACAATCCAAATTAGAAAAAAATGCTTTAGACAAAATTTGTACATGCTATAATTATTTATCGCTCTGTAATTTATGTTTTATTATTTTTGTCAGTAAATCTGATTTTTTTTATATAAAAACACTCAGTACAGCGTAAATATAAGAAAGTCCTTTTTTTATCTGTTTTTATCTAATAAATATCAATTATCATTTATCGTTTATGTCATAATTGGGTATTTTTAATGTTTATTGTAATAAAAAAAGTCAAGTTCTATTTTTAGTAGACCTTGCTTCAGTAAAAACAACTTGGTTCAATTTAACAATATTTACGGTATTTTCAACCGCAAACTATAGCTTTAATAAGCTAGTGCAGCGGTTCTTAAACTTATGTAGTCTAGGGACCCCCTTTTGAACAATTATTTTTCAGAGACCCCCTCCCTGCAGAGGTTATTTTAAGAAAATTTTACAACCGTATTTTTTTGCTCCATATTACAATTTTTGCTTTTCAACTGCAATGACCTTTGTTTGTTGCATTACATTTCTTACATTTTTTGCTTTTCAACTGCAATGACCTTTGTTTTTTGCATTACATTTCTTACATTTTTTGCTTTTACAACTGCAATGAAATATTTTTTGCTCTACATTTCTTACATTTTTTACTTTTACAACTGCAATGACCTTTTTCCACATATTTAATTATATTATTTATTTATTATACATTTTTTCAATTTTTTGCACTACACAAATTAACTTTTACAACTGTAGAAACTAGCTACAACTACACAATAAAATAACCTCTGCCTCCCTGACAGAAAAACAAAGAAGCTCGTTAGATAGTAATTAATCATTGCTTAATTAATGCCAAACATGTTTTGCGGACCCCCGGGGGTCCGCGGACCCTAGTTTAAGAATCGCTGAGCTATTGTATATATTATTCAATATACTTATCGAATATTATATTCACTGATGACAAAAATATATATTTTTATATTTAATAAACAAAAAATAACTTGTTAATTTACATATAGAAATATTATACAAACATATGAGTGATTTATTATTATCAACACGGTCAATGACTTCATTGCACTTTTTGATATCAAACATTTAATTTTAATTAATTCAGTTTTATTACTTACAACATAAAATACAAAACAATATGTATAAGTTTTAAAGGTGTGTACAGTTGTACAGTAATCTAAAATTGCTTACTGACAATGTTAACAAGAAATGCATCTTACATCTAAATAAAAATAATACAATTTTAGTTTTAACTCTTAATTTCTTATGTTATACTTTCTACCAATGCATGGTAATTAGAAATCAATATTTCAGTTTTAAATTTTTTTTTTTGGGAGCCACGGGACTTTCTTATACGTAATCCTGACAGTGAACAGTGTACGTGATTCTTAATTTATTAAAACACATTTTTGATAAACTACAAAAAGATAAAATAAAATGAATGGGACATAAACTATAGATAATACTAATTACTATGTATCAAATGATTTTTTTTGAACATTTTAATCGAAAACAACGGATGTTTACTCTTGTCAATTTTTGAATTTTCGAATTATTTTTGAAATAAGAAAAAAATGCTTTAAATAAAAAATTGTCGAGTATGTTATTATCTATAATTTATTCCCCATATATATTTTTTTCAACATTTATTTATTTTTAGCTAGAAATAATTTTTTTACGTAATTATTTAGACTCACACACTGTTCACTTTCAGTATTACGTATAAGAAAGTCCCATGGTACCTTTGGCAAACACGCACACTGTTCAATCTCTGTAATACGTATAAGAAAATCCCATGACACTCATGGCAGATATTTCTCCTCTGTTATGAACCATTTGAATTTTTTTTTATAAAGCAAAAACTTAAAAACAATAGAAATCAGCTTTTTACCATAAACTTTAAGGATCGAACTATTACCTTAACAAATAATACATACATTTTTTTAACAAAAATGAAGATTATTTGTTGGTTGTTTTTATAAAATTGAACATTCGTCACCATTTCTCGCAACAATCCCAGAGGTACCGAAAAGTTAGCGCGGCGAGAGACTAGTCGGTGTGTAGTTACTAGTAGTTAGCTTTGTACATATACATATAAGTACAGTCGCCTGCAGAACTCGTCTGGCACCCTAAAGGCTAGAATCGCTTACAACAGATTCCAAATTTAAAGACAAACATCATCGGTTATCTTTTTCTATCAAGTTTAATATATTTAAATACTAAAATTTGGAATATCAAATATTTATTGCCAGAAAATTTACGTATACAATTTTCAATAGATTACATAATAATTTAATTGCATAAATATATATGCATACTATAAACGAAGAGTAGTTCTTTATCTAGCAAAAGAATTTCAAAATATCTTTCTTTGTTTGATACATGGAGAAATGATTTAAATATTATAATAATCAAATGGGAGGAGCCTACTAAGTTTGTGATAAACGAAAATGAATACAAACTGTAAGACCATTAATGCAGGTGACTGTACCTTCTATGTGTATATAAAATTCCAGACCCATCCAACTATTGCAAATGTGTTTTTTTTCACATGGGCCTTATTTGCCGCAGGTACTTTACTATTAATAATTAACAAGTAAAGAGGAAATGCAACTAACAATATAACATGCATTTGCTTTTAAGAGGTAATATAAAATAGAGTATAGTATAATTAAATTTTGCATGAAGTCATACGGTCTTTCAATGTATATATACATTCACCTTGGTTACACCTTTACTAGACAGATAATTTTCAATCAATAGCTACACCCAACCATTGTTCGGTCTCAATGAGATTTTATTTCGTCGATTGTAATGCACCACATGTAATTTAGATCCAAATAGACTGTTTTGCATTAAATTACACTTTGATTTTGTTTATATCCTTTTGATGTGTACAGTGGCGTAGGAACGGGGGTTTTTTGGGGTTGAAACCCCCCCCAAAATATTCAATGTTCTTAAAATATGCGAAATTATTATTATAATTTTGAATTGAATGACCTTTTTTTATCATAACCCCCCCCCCCTCCCCCCCGAAATATTCAATGTATATAGATTATTATATTATTAAATGTGTCAACTGTAAAAAAAGGTCTGTAGCTACTGCTTATCAATTAATTTTCAATTGTATGACCTTTTTTTTTTTAGTCATAAAACTAAACAGTTAACTATATGATAAAAAAAAGGTCATTCGAATCAAAATTATAATAATAATTTCGCATATCTTGAGAGCCCAGCGTACCCCCCCCCCCCCCCGAAAAAAAATCTTATTACGCCACTGGATGTGTATGTATATTGTATAATATACATGAATATTTGAATTTTAATTCAAACGCACTATTTTGACCGAATTTAATTTTTTTTGTAAAAATAACTATTTAAATTTAACAATGGGTCAATTGCGAGTCGGACTTTGTGCGATTAATGTTCCGTACCGAAAAATACAGAATATCATAACCTGACATTTAAATCAATCGAGATGGCATTCTACTCATATTGCACGAACATCGTAAAGAATAAATAAATTTATTTGTAGTATAGGTAATTACTTTTAAAAAAAACCTATTAAGTACGAGTTGAATCTCGCGTGATTATAGTGTTGTATGACGTACGTATAACGTTATTAAAATAAAAATAACCACCCTCATAATTTCATAAAATTTTCCTTTTTATTATTCAATAAAAATTGCAAATCCTAAAAAATATTTTAAATTTAAATTTCTTGCAAACTTGATGTAGACCATTTTTGGAAAGTAAAACCTAAAACTAAATTTTGAGTATTTAAAAAAAATGTTTTAAGTAGAAGTTGTAGAGAATATTATTATTTATTTACATCCTGACCATTTTTAAACGAGCCGTTCTCAAGATAAGGTACTGGCACCAGTCTTGGATATGACTCCAGTAATGACAATTTTTTAATTAAATGTAGGTACTGAATTAGAAATATTTGTTGATATTTGATTACTACCATTTCTGAATATTAATCTATATACATTTAACTGTCTTACAGCGTGATTTGATGACAATCGGCCAATAGGTGTCAAAATGGTAGACATTTAAACTAATTATTAGTATAATTTATTTATTAAATATTATATTATCATAGCAACTCTTCACATTGTTTCAAAATTGACGATTCTTTCTTTTATATCTTTTGTGTCGTAATACTTAGCATTATCAAGTGTCCATCACTGCGTGCTCATTACTGGTTACATTTTATCCATTACTGGAGAAAAAACATAAACAAAATAAAAGGTCATAATTTAAAAAACAAACTATATTTGCGGACTTTGGTAATTAAATTGATTAACTCGAGTTTTATAATTATAATATATAATTTTATAATTACAAAAAGAAGCCCATCAATCATAAAAATAATAAACCTTGCTCTTATAGTGGCCATAACTGGTGCCAGTATTTTATTCGTTTTTATATATAATGATGTAAAAATCTTCACAGCAGTTTATGAGCACTTATTTTAAAATTATTTATTTTCGTGGCTTCCTGAAACACCATTAAAAAATCACAGATGTAAAGAAGCGTACAATATTGTACAGGTATATTATAATCTGTATAAAACTACTAGAATATTAAAACTGTTGCTTTTAGCTTTTAGAGCTGTGCATATATATACTGTACTGTACAATATATATGCATGTATGATTTTTTTACAAAAAGCAGTCTGCGTATAAAATGTGCATGGGTGAACTCGCGATCATGTAAATAACTGATTGTCGCCCGGTAACGTTACATGGCGTGCCAGTCGAGCTCTGAAATATTAAACGTAACTAAGGCGTGCAAGCAATGACTGTTTACGTGTGGAAGTAATTTTTTTGTCATTATTAACTAGATGACAATCCCGTTACTTTACTCTTACAATTAGCTAAATAATTTGCGAATTTATGTACACGTTTATGCATTTGTTATAGTGACTTCAAAAAGGTTAAATCGATTTAAATAACTTTATTTATTGTGTTTTAAAGTTTGATACTTTTGTGTAGTATTAGTGAGCCAAAAATAAATCGAAATTATTTTTCTGGATTCTATGAAAATTTTATGAAAAGGAGCAGTTTATTTTTTTTATCTGCTTTGAATATATAATACTAGATGTGCCCGCGCGGCTTCGCCCGCGTGGACTAAGGATTTTTGAAAAATATAGTTAAATTAAGTACAAACACGATTAATTATTATCATGATAATAACTAATCAAAACCTAAATTACCCAAAAAAAACGAAAATAAAAAAAGTTAATAATTGAAAATAAAATAAACAATTGTCGGCCGAGCGCAGAATATTTCCCTCTGCCCCGCGACACTTCATCATACTTCGCGCGAATTGTCGCGAATGATATGTTACTGTATGTATATTTCATGTTATTTCCTAAGCCAAAAGACCAAATTGGATACTGTAAAGGGCAAATTATATCTAAATTAAGTACTTTTTATTAATGTTTTAACATAAAAGTAGTCACTGTGGCTTAAATATAAAAGTTAGACATATGGTGTTACAGACTTTATTTTAGATATTTTTTTCTACACAATTCTTTACTACATTATTTTGATCAATATTGAACGATTTAGGGAGCGTACTGCAAAAGAGTGCGTCGGTGGCAAACTTTTTTCCGACTTGATTTACTATTATCGTCACTGCTTATTTCTTATGTTACTTAACATAACAAAATATATACTAAAACCTGGGTAAAGAACATATCTATGAATTAAAAAAAAACATTTAAATTGGATAAGTAATTCTCAAGTGATAGCGCACTAACGGACAGACAGACAGACAGAAACACGTTGGTCCTTATATATATAGATGCAGGGCCGGCCGAACGGCCAGGCGACCCAAGCGACAGCCTGGGCCGCCAATTTCGTGGGGGCGCCAATTGTTTTAAACTTATTTTCTATGTTCTGTTCTAGGGCGCCAAATTTAGGCTGTATATATTTTTTGAATAATAGTTTTGATTTTTAAATTAAAATTGATAAAAACTTATTTGCGATCGGCTATGATAGAAGATAGGTTGAATAATTTGGCTATTCTTTCAATTGAAAATAAAGTTGTAGCAAACCTAAATCTTGAGACAGCAATCGAAAATTTTGCAGACATGAAAGCCAGTAAGAAATCTTTTATATAATTTTAGTTATATATTATTTATCAATTATATGTTATATTATATTACACTAATGAATTAATAAAAAGTGTATTTAATGATATTTTTCATTTTTCTATACATTTTATTCATTTCGATAATTTTCTCGCTTTTTTTTTGTGCGGATAATTTTTAATGATCGTCACTGTAACGAGGGGGGGGGGTCAAAAAAAATCTCGCCTGGGGCGCCAGAATCGCAAAGGCCGGCTCTGTATAGATGTGTTCATTGTAAGGTAGGAATGAGTAACAGTTTTTTTATTGGCTCCTTAAACACGATTATTAATTAACAAAGAATAAAATTATTCATTTATTATTTTAAAATATTTTGTCATATGACACACGTGCCCGGTCGATAAGCCGACCCTGGAAGGAAACAATATTTGATATCACAACAGACACCCACACGTGGTTACATAGAACGTGAGAGAATACGCATTATGAATAAATGAGTCATCTGATGAAATATGTATAAACTAATACAAATAAATATAATTATTATTATTGTGTATAACGAACGATAACCATAGACACAGGTGATAAATGTACAAAATACAAGGTAATATTACGACATTAACAGCATAATTTATTTATTTATAAATAAAAATATAAAAAAAGTGTCAACATATAATGATCATTATTATATTTATTATAATAGAAAAATGTAAGTGAAAATTTTATTTTATGCAATTTCCAGTCAAGTGAGGTTGAAGTGTTTTTGGTCATTAAAAATTAATGTGTGAAAATATCTATATTGAGTGACAGCTTTAGTCATTTAATTTAATTGTTATTAACATAGAAATGTTTAAATGTATTTTACTATAAGCCATGATATTTAATAACTAAATCCAGTAACGGATAAAGTAAAACCAGTAATGAGCAAGAAAGAATCGTCAAATTTTAATCAATGTAAAGCATGATATGTATGATATTATAATAATTAATAAACAAATTATATTAATAATTAGTTTAAATGTCCACCATTTTGACACCTATTGGCCGATTGTCATCAAATCATGCTGTAAGACAGTTATATAAATGTATATAAATTAATATTCAGAAATGGTAATAATCTAATATCAACAAATATTTCTAATTCAGTACATTTAATTAAAAAATAGCCATTACTGGGGTCATATCCAAGACTGGTGCCAGTATCATATATGTATTGAGTAAAAAATGTATATTCTTAACCCAATCGTGACCGAGGTTTTTTTTTGTTACCGATATTGCTGATTTTTCTGTCATCAATTCATACCTATACACAGAGAGAAAAGTCATGATAATTTTTATACAGAAAATCTTAGAAAAATTACAGTGCTCTCTTATAATGCGTGCGCAATCGACGATACAAGTAAAAAATATTTATACGTCCATATAAAAATTATCAGTGCTTACATTATATAAATTGCTTTTTTATCACGCTAAAAATTACGGTGCTAGCATGGTAATATTTGGAATCTGTATCAGAAAACTGCCTTACCGATTCAGTAAAATTTCTATAGCTTATTATTTTTTTTTTCAAACAAAGAAAAAACAATAAAAAGCAATTTCATTTTAAGAAAGTTATCGATTTATTTATATAATATACATTGTTTTGAATTTTACAATTAATAATAGTTTACAAATATAGTTGTAGAACAATTTACATAAAGATATGACAACCAATACATGTGCAAAGAGACCGATTCACAGAACAAATTAAATATAAAATAACGTATTTTTAATATCTAAAATCTAAACTAACCTATATCTGTCAAAACTTATTTTACAAATAAAACTTCTAAAAATAACACATTAAAACCGAACAAAACATTATTGTAAAACATTTAACACCCACTTTCATTTAAAATTCGCACAAAACAATAATTTTAATAAAATAAAAACAATCATAGCCATTTTGAATCTAAATATGCTACATTTCCCGCTTTAATATTATTCACAACACTTTTTAATATAAATTAAAATATAATACTTTAAAATCACGATAACATAGAAAAATATCTTTAAAATAGAAAACACTACACAATTACAATATGTACTTTTAAAACAAATAATACATTCCAATACAAGTATGTAACTGTCAGCTTATATACGCCGTCGGAAATCGAAAATAGCCGACTGTACTCGAACCTTACTAGGTACCTTGTTTATGCTGATAGTAAAATTTGCTTTATATCCTAACTTTCTATTAAGATATATCGAAAACCATAAATCTGAGATCTAGACATGATGCGTATGATTTTTAGAGAATCGTTTTACAAACAAAATAAAACCATACATACATCTCCACGATAAACAGTTAATGAGATATCACATTTTTAGTTTTTGTGTTTTCAACATAATTGGTATCTTCTGTCTTTTTCTTTCTTTCTGCTTTTGCCAGATATCTTTGAAATATCATTGAATTTTATAAGTCAGTATTGTAAAATTTATCAGACCGCCTAATAATTTACATCAACTTAAATAGCATTTTTTTTAAGAAAAACAATTAAAAAATACAAATTTGTCGAGATAGGAACTTTTTACTGTGCTGTTTTATAAATTTCGCTGGCCTGTATTTTAAAAAATAATATTGTGTCCTTTACTTTTTATATTATGAATTTTAATTTTTCTTATTTTACCGTATAAAATTGACCATATTCGACTTTCGCACATCGTTTATAGTGCAGAGCACAGTAATTTTTCTAAGATTTTTCTCTCCGTGTATATGTATACTAAAACTCCAGAACGTTGGTAATTGCATTGTTGATGTATTCAGTCCAATACTCGAAAATAAGTATGATTTCAAACACATTCGAATTAAAAAATCTTCCAGCAACGATTGGGTTAATTACGAAACGACAGATCGAAATAAATTGGTTGTATTTTGAAATGTAAAATAGCGGCATTTTGAGAAGAGCCCACTGCTATGTTGGCCGATAACACGACCAAATCGATGCGGCTTACATCCAGAAGACAAAAACCATATCGAGATCACCGCGGAAGCCTCAAGACTAGCTATTTAACAGATGTGTACCGAACTGTCAACACAAATAAACTGGTAACATAGATAGAAAAATAAAAATAAAAAATCAATAAAAACGTTCAGAATTTATTTTCATTGATTTAGTTTCGTTCTAGTTAACCCATTAACGCCCGCCGTACACACTTGTGTATACCTCATTTTATAATTCGTGTTGCTTTCTATGGATATTAATTCACAATATTTCCTTAAAAATCAGATGCTAGTAGTGCAACAAACAAAATCTGTTAACGTTATTAGTTTTATGTGTGTTTAAACGTGTTTTAATTGCTGCGAATTATTTGTATATGAATAGGGCATGTGGTATGCTAATATATTTTATCCAACTGAAGCATGTGAATTCGAATTTTGTTTAAATCATATGGAATAACTTTTTTTGTTGTAATATTGAGTTAAATATTTTGTATGTATACTTAATTTCATTTAAAAAAATCTTCTGCATGTTTTAGTTTTCTTTGGGCGTGAATGGGTTAAACAGACAGTGAATAACATAAATGCATACATATTCAATTTACTGTTAAAGTTATACAAACGTCGATATATTTTCCATTTATTGTGTAATAAAACATTTAACAAACTTTATGGAATTAGAGCTGAATCTCGTATTTAACGGTAGAGTCAGTTATAAACACTCACGTGGGAAATCAAGTTACTTGTTAATGTATGTACTGTTATCATTGATTTAAAACATATATATTAAAATTACATTCTGTATACTTAAGGTACATTTAGTTCACGTGATTAATATGTAGATAAAATCGATATTAATGATGATTTTAATTAAGATTTCAATTTATTCTTGAAACTGGTCTGAAAACGATACGTATGACCAGGGCTTCGAACCGTTATTTTTTTCGTTTCGGTTTTCGTTCCGGTTCGAGTAAAAAAATATATTTCGGTTCGGTTCCGGTTTTCGTTCCGCAAAAAATAACGGTTTTTTCGGTTCAGCTCCGAGTGATTAATTTAAAAAAATTGTTTGTAATAAAAAAAAATTTTCTACCATAATTTAGACTATATACCTATATTGTATGATAGTCCGAACGACAACTGAAGTGGGAAATAAGATCATGTTAACGCGCGTATTTTAATATGTACTGAACCGAAAAAACCGTTATTTTTATTTCGGTTCTATTCCGGTTTTCGTTCCGGCAAAAAATAACGGGTTTTCCGGTTTTCGGTTCAGTTCCGGTTCGAAGCCCTGCGTATGACATTAAAAAATACCGAAAACACAAAATTAAGAATGACCATTAAATTTTCAAGGCATATATTTAAAATAGGGTTGTTAGCAGGGACTTGAACTGGAATTTATTTATGGTTCGGGTTCAGTTCGAGTTCAAATATAAATTATAAATTTCAAATACAAATATAAAAACTATTTGGGTTCAAGTTGGGGTTGGGTTCATGTTTGTAAATGGAAGAAAATTATTTTGTACGAAAAGAAACAAGTATAATTAACAAATAAAACATTTTCTGAAGAAGAAAAAATTTAATATCCTTTAAAATATTGCTACATTTTAAAGATTGAAATTTCTACTTTTTAGATTTTTTTTTGCAAATTGAAATGTAATAGAAATGTATAGAAATCAAAAGAAAGTAAAATATATGTAAATTTTAGTAGTGGACTTGATAACTCACATCATACCACAAAAATGAAACAAATTTCCAGTTAGTACATTTTAAACCTCTTTTGGAAAAAATATAAAAAATTATTTATTAAAACTTTAAAAAATATATGGTCATCGGTTATTCATGAAAAGGTTCGGATTTAGTTTCAGGTTCGTTGGCTTCGAAATATAGCGGTTCAGTTCGAGTTTAGGTTAATAAAAAATACATGTTTTTTCGGGTTTCGGGATTGGGTTCTAGTCCTTGATTGTTAGGAAGATCACATATTATATAATCAGACGGTTTTAAGGGAAATTGTTTTATGCAACAGTAAAACATATATTCATTACTAGGGTTTTTTGGAGATATGCAGATTCCGCAAAGAGTGCGGGATCCGCGCGGAATTTTTTGAACATTAAATTTGTAGGTTGCGTGCGTTTTGAATATTTGTAAAGCGTAAATATGGATAAAAAAAGTAATTATTTTGAAAAAAAAAGACTGAGATGACTGTATATGAAACTAGTAGAGTTTTTACATATCTCTTGTTCGTGATTAGTAAATGGTTACATACCTCCAGAATTACAACCGATTAAAATATACCAGGATTCACGCGACTCAGGCGACGAAAAAGCTTGAACAGTCCGCAGATTACAACAAAAAAAAACATAAAAAATACAAAATACAAAAATTTAGAAGAAGAATGACAAATTAAATGAATGTAAAACCACAAAAATTTAATAAACAAAATTCGTGTTTTCTCACTAACTATCTTTTTCTATACGATCTACACGATATTTTTTTAACAGTATTGTCTCTAAAATACAACCGTAAATAATGATATTTAATGGTTTAGTTTTACGATAAATACCGTATATACCGGTGCGGCGTAAAAGGTGACCTACGTATAAAACAAGGGCTAATTTATACGCAACCAAGGAGTTATAAAATTGAAATAGGTAATCGAACAAAAAAAACAAAAGTAGTACCATGTTAACTAAATAATAGTAACTTTAAGCATGAATAATACAAATTTTGGAAAAAGTGCGGGATCCCGCGGGAAAAAAAAGTCTGCGCGATTGCAAACCCTATTCATTACCCTGTAGCCCCTGTTAACTTTCTTAATCAATTATGAAATTCAGCATGAGACTACGTGAATGACAGACAAATAAATAAGTAACTTTTGAACCGAAGGTTGGAAGTGTCTGAACCTCTAAAAAGCCAAGACCTTTCGAATGACACCTAACTTATCTACTTTAATTACGTAGCTACACAAAAAAAAGTGCGAAGTTAAAAAATCGATTGTAGTATTGGTCGAGCAACCCGTTTTTTTTTATTTGAGCTTAAATTTTGGGTTTAGCAAAAAATTCAAAAAATTTGAATTTCGATTATGCTCGACCAATACCTACTACAATGCTACATAGGTCGCTTTTTTGGCTCTGCACTTTTTTTTGTGTAGCTGTGGAATTTAATAATGTTCTTGTCTCTTGTTTCAAAATAATTATTGAAATTTCTACGATTAGTCACTCTAATTGAAAAAACTAATATCTGATTAATTAAATGTTTGACAATTGCATGATATTATTATTTATTAGTATCATAATGTAGCTACATTCTAAGTTATTTAAAGTTAAATTTAAACTTGGACAGAGCTCATGTACATAATAATGGATTCAGGTTGTTTTAATTAGCAGAAAGGTTTATATATTCATGTTCTTGTGAAGGGATCCAAATGATAACATTGAAACGTTAAAAGGTACTAACATTGTAATTGTATTTGAGATATTAGGGATTGTTCAGATAAAGAAAATATGGCTAGGTATAATTTTAGTTTTATAATAAAGATACTGATTAAAATTGGCTGGCTTGTGAACACATTTTTTTTCATTATTACATATTATTTTTAAAATCACTTAACATTTAACAACTCCAACCAATGAAGTAAAAATTATCTATATCAATTGTGTGTAACGCCCGTTACAATTATCATTAAAAATAGATAAACATACAATCTAGCTTCATATTTATGAATTTTATGTTTACATCTAGGGGTTATTTTAGTGTGTAGTTGTAGCTTGTTTCTGCAATTCCAAAAATGAAAACTGCAGTTGTAAAAACTAATTTGTGTAGTTGAAAATTGCAGGTAGAAGAAAAATATAAAACAGTGTAAGTGTAGAGTAAAAAAAGAAAGTTAAAAAATTGCACGTAGAAATAAAAATACCGTAACGTAATAACTGAAAACGGATGTTTACTCTTGTAAATTTTTGAATTTTCGAATTATTTTTGAAATAAGAAAAAAATGTTTTAGATAAAAAATGTCGAGTATGTTATTATCTACAATTTATTTCCCATAAATTTTTTTCCAACATTTATGATTTAACCAGAAAGAATTTTTTTATGTAATTATTTAGATTCACCTACACTGTTCACTCTCAGTATTACGTATAAGAAAGTCCCATGGTACCTATGGCAAACACGCACACTGTTAAATCTCTGTAATACGTATAAGAAAGTCCCATGACACTTATGGCAGATATTTCTCCTCTGTTATGAACCATTTGAATTATAATAAAAATTTTTTCTTCAAATATTCGTTTTTACGAAAAAATGAATAGAACATAAATTATAGATAATAATATTACCTACATTTTTCTCTATTTCGCTCAGAGTAATTCGAAAAATTCAAAAATCGACGTAGGTAAACATCCGTATCCGATTGAAAGATCGTTTTCAAAAATAGGACGTTTTCTTCCCAGACAAAAATTAATCTTATATATAAAATTTCACCCTTATACGATTTGTCTTATTTGAGTTACAGCACTTACAGACAGACAGACACACAGACATCATGGCGAAAATAGTCAGAATGGATAATTCCATCAAAATCCGGATTTCGAAAAAAATCTGCTTCACTATACTTATTTATACTATATGTATATTTCATATACATATAGTATAAGAAAGTAAAAATCAGTTCTTTTTCAGGTGTTGATTATCATAAACATGTCAAATCCATTCCATGGACTCGCCCAATAAGAAAAATCAAGAAAATCAGGACGATATAAATGTCACTTGATAACTCATATAGAGAAATATACCTGACATGATTGTTTTTTTCTTCCTTGAGAACCGAGACCCAGAGGCAATGATAATTACGCATCTGTAAATATATACGGAAGTGGCCAATATGGTGTTAATTGTTTTCCGTTGGTAAACGTGACGATTATACGAAAAATTAAACACATGCCTCGACAACTGTCACTTTCTGTTCATATTTTAATTAATTGGTATTTAGTGAGAGAATGTAGATAGGTTACTTTTATAATATATTTATAATTACATTTCAGGTTTAGTATAGGTATTTGAAGAATATCCTAAAATGCAGTGTTAAAAGTGTGTTTTAAATGCAAAACCGTACGTTTATAATGGAAATGGTCTTTTTGAGGAAAAAAAACAGCTCATCAAATACTGGACGTTTTTCTAGAGACTGAGACGAGACAATGTTATTATTCCAACAAGGGTTAAACACGAGATGAAAGTTTCGCCTCGTCACGCATTTTATAACTGAGAGTCTCGCCTCGATCTAGTATCGTGAAAATTTACATCTTCTCGTCTCATAAAACATTTTTAAAAAAATTCGCCAACTAAAGTGCCAGGCTCATTCATTCTTTTCAAGAAAAGTTTAGATTGTAATGCAGTCTATTTTACAATTTTATTAACTTGGTTTGTTTGTCCGTTTCGATCAAAACTTGTAACCAATTTTTCATCCACTTTCCGATGTCCGATTGTCTTGAAATTTTGTATACTTAAGTATTTTCGATGACAATATAAGAATCAATCATTCCGAAAAAAATAATTTGAAAATAATACTTTTTAAAATTTGCGTATTGTTTTGTATTACTTTATAGCTAAAGTAAGTAAGAAATGTATAACATAACTTTAAAATTTTTTAAAATTTTTTTTAAAAATTTCAGTGAAATTGAAAAGTTCTGAAACTTTTCACCTTTGGTTAAAGCTTTGGCACTTTACAGAAACGGTCTTCGTCACCGCTTTGACCTTGCAAATTAATTACATGTTAGCTGCGTCAAAACGCAGCGCCGTTTCGATGCAGCTAACATTGTAGTAGTAAACGTATATCAATTTTGATAAATTATTTTAATAATGTCTCACAAAGACAAAAAAAGAAGTACTAAACCACTTATTTATCGTGACCGATTCGAACAAATATATAGTACAATACAATTCCAATTAATCTTTCTAATTCGCGCACTGTTTAAACATGATACCGCATATATGTACGCGAAGAACTGTTATAATTGAGGAATATATATAACACAAAGAAATTTTACTTGCAACTTCCTGTACTCCATATGTGAAGGTACGCGATATCCACCTGCCTGATCTCCTGGGGAAACGTGATACTGAATAATTACAAACATGTGATACATTTACTATATCTACGTGTATAAAACGCACTATTAATTACAATATGTAATACAATACACTCATAATCAATATCGAACAGTTCTATTCAACATGATTAGATTTCATATTAAAGTCTTAATTGGATACAAAGTAATTATTAGTTGATCATAGTTGCATGATAATAATAATTAAACAGTGATTCATTTTTTTTGTTTGGGGGGGGGGGGGTGTTCTGAGTACTAGTACCTTAAGGATGTATGGCAGGTATCTAATTTCAATGAGAAATCGTTGAAATTTGGAGAAGTTACTCCTTTATAAATCTTAAGTACCCACACAAAATTTCAAAAGGTTTTACAACATGTAGTTTCAAAGTTATTATTTAAAAAAATTAACATGGGCTCTTATGGCAGAATGGTGTATTTACGGTTAAAGTCCAATAAAACACATCGAGAAAAATCTGAAATTTTCACAACACGTCACTTACATATTTAGCAGCAAGTTTCATAAAAGAAATTATACACATACAGAACTAAATTGTGAGAGAAAAAATAATTATTGCTGAAAAATATTGAAAAAAAAATGGCGTACTGAAATGTAATGATTTGTTTTTATTACATATTTTTTCATATATGTAAGCATATGTTCTAAATAGTGTTATTTAAAAATATTTTAATTTATATCATTTATAACAATAAAATACTTCTTTTGTTTTTATATCTGATAGATGAATTCAGAATAAATTTTTTTCGTATTATCAACACAAATATTAATTTTTTGGCTAAAATTTTAAAATAACAGTCAATGATGGGAAATAAGGTTTTAAACAAATGTATTAATATAGTTTATGTAGTATATAAACCAATTTGACTATTGAATAATTGATAGTTTGATTTTGATCGTTCATTGTATCTAGATTTACAATATTTTTGACTTAGACTGTACATCTTTAAGTGCGAAAACTTTAAATGTAATTATCTCGTAAAACGTTCATCCTATTATAAAATTTGTAATAACATTTTTTGTTTATCAGGGTCGAATCTACAAATTTGTTCCTAGGCCCAGTTCTCTATCATCAATTGGTGACGAGATATAATGCAAAAAAACTTGACAATAAATGATTTTTTGCATTTACTTCGTAAATATTTTAATGGCAATTAATGTTTTTTCCTTCTTCAGAAATTGTTTTATTTGTTAATTATATTTTTTTTCGAACAAAATAATTTTCTTTCAATTACAAACTTGAACGCAAACCCGAACCTGAACCCTAAAAAAATAACGGTTTTTGAACCCAAATAGTTGGCAACATATTAAACCCAAACCCGAACTTGAACCGAAATTTATATTTGAACCCAAACCATACATAAATTCCGGTTTAAGTTCCTGCGTCAAACTTGAAACAATATAAAGCAGTTTAAATTTCAAACAGCTGTAATTTTTTTTCCACAAGGCCTATAGATGGGGACTCTTGCGTACAGACGTACTATTATGGGTACTATGTGGATACCAAATTATATCGCACTTCGAATTTGTTCTATTTAATTCCCTTCATTATCTGTACTATAATCTATAATACTGGAAAAACGGAGAAACTGTGGTTTCTAGTAACTTAAAATAAAGTATACACCTTAACCACAATAAAACAATGTCACTCGACTGAGTCTGGAAATGTTAGGCTCCTGATGAGGACTTCTTGTGAAGTCGAAACACGTGTCGAGTGACATTGTTTTATTGTGGTTAAGGTGTATATTTTAGTTTAAATAATCTATAATAATTTTATTAGGATAAAAATATAACTTTTTAAAAATAATTATTAATTGGGCAGCCCTGTTCCCGAATACAAATGTGTGAATTTCACGTAAACATAACAAACCACACACATTGTGGTGTTTGCATTTCAAGAATTTTACCTTCATTACTCGTTACCCTTGACGATAATAATTATCACAAACAGCTGAATACATGTTCTCGCAGACACTCTGTCTGTCTCTGACACATTTGTACGTTTAGATTAATATTACTGCAACCTGTGTCAGTAAGTAAAGGCCGTCACCAATAACCAATATTAATATCTCAAATTATGCATATGATTAATGATTTACATATGTACATATTTGTATGAGTGTGCTGTGGATTTCTCCGTTTGGTTTTAAAGGTAATAAGAATGTAGAAGCATTATAAGAAATAATAGAACAGTCGGGACTCGTTTATTCTAAGTTTTGTTTATCTGAAATGCCGAGTTTCGTTTATTTGACAGTACAAATTCGACATTACAAAATCATAGAAACCTGTCAAAATTATAGAACGTATTGCCAACATAAGAATAGTAAAAATGACACTTTCCGAATAGACAAAATTGTCATGATTTTGCAATGTCGAATTTGTACTTCTTTGATTGTATATGTTGTTAAAATATCAAAAAATACGAAGATAAGAATAAATAAAGGATTTCTTGTAATTGATATTCTATTATACATTTATAACATTTGAATACATCTTTGTGGTGACGTCAATTCCCTTGCCAACACTGCTTGGTCAAGGATCTATACATAACTTGGTGGGAGCCCCTATCGACTTCGAATAAACGCGACTTCCTCGTGTCAAAACGATTCAGAAGGCTTAGAATAAACGAGTCCCGACTGTATCTGTAAATAAGGTATTGGCACCAGTTATGGCCGCTATAAGAGTAAGGTTTACTGTTTTTCTGATTGATGGGCTTGTTTTTTTGTAATTGTCATGAACTCATGTTACTAATAAAAGAAGTAACTCTTTAATTAATCAATTTAATTACCAAATTCCGCAAATATAGTTTTTTTTTAATTATAACCTTTTATTTTGTTGATGTTTTTTCTCCAGTAATGCATAAAGTAAAACCAGTAATGAGCACGCAGTGATGGACACGACACAAAAGATGTAAAAGAAAGAATCGTCAAATTTAAAACAATGTAAAACAGTTGCTGATAATATAATAATTAATAAATAAATTATAGTAATAATTAGTTTAAATGTTTTGACACCTATTGGCCGATTGTCATAAAATCACGCTGTAAGACAGTTAAATGTATATAGATTAATATTCAGAAATGGTAGTAATCAAATATCAACATATATTTCTAATTCAGTACATTTAATAAAAAAATAGCCATTACTGGGGTCATATCCAAGACTGGTGCCAATACCTTAGTATAATATAAATCTAGTCTCCTTTCGTTTTTTATCCAACCACACCAAAAAGAGGGTTATGCGTTTAGCAGTCCATGCATGTCTATTTGTATGTATGTTTTTTAATTTCATCTATTCCTTCACAAAGACTAAATTATTTGACTGATTTCAACAAATCAGGTATCATTGGAATCGTCTTAACTGTTTGCGTGCTCTAAGCTTTTTTTTTTCAAAACGCAATATGGCAGTCTCGAAACGCCATATTGATATAGATGAAAAAAAAAAACAGAACCATTTTATCTAAACTCATCATGATGGGTATAAAATTAAAAGGCTAGAAAAGATGATTTCAAAAATATATAACACATCACATATCGTCCCCTACAAGGCAAAGTATCGAAAGCGCCATTTTTTAAATTTTACAGGAGGCACAAAAAACTGATTAATATGACCTCATATGATATAATTTTATTATTTTTCTTTAATAATATGTATTTTGATACTATTAACTTAACCGCTATTAAGGAATTGAAAAACAATGATTATTTATCAATAAAATGGTGCTTAAGATATTTTATAACCCCCAATTTCAGTGGTCACTGGTGCTTAAGATACTTTTACTTGGAGTCTAAGATATTTTAGTGGGTTCACAACTTGACAGCACTCAATATTATTATCTTAAACACCTTTTTGATTAAAATAATATTTAATTTTGTACAACTATTCGCACAATGAAAATAATATTTATGAATTAAGAACACTGGAAGTAAAAAATATAAACCAAAACTTTTTAATTTTAATTTTGAAAAATAATGACAATGTTTTTAACGATTACATTTCTGGACTTTGGTTCACAATTAACATAATGTATGCTATTTTGAAATATGATAAGTACCATTACGATGCAATATCATTTTCGGATACGATATTTGTGAAACAGAATTCGGTGCTTACGATATTTTATCTGGCGGTTACGATATACTTTATAAAACAATGGTAGATACGATGGTCAAAATTTAAACAGATTTTTTAGTGAGAAAGAGAAGTTTATCACTTATGAAACTTTCAGAATCGATGGGCAGTATCAAGCGGATTATCATAACCAAAAAAATTCAATTTCGCAAAAAATGGCGCTTACCATACTTTGCCTTGTAGGGGACGATATAGAAAAAAATGTAGAACAAACTATTTGTAAATTATAATAGATACGAGTATAATAATAAAAAAAATCAGCTTAGCATTTTTAAATGTACAATTTGAATAGGTATAATGTTCATTAATAAAAATATTGATAACTCTTACCAATAGAACTATAACAGGAAAGTCACAACGTACCTGGAAATAAGAAAGAAACATATTTAGAATTATACAAATAAGATAATTTGTTTGTTTTTACCACAATTATGTAAACAAAACACTATAATTTAATATCATTATTACACATTTAAAAAAAGTTCAATGTTTCTGTCATGCATGATCTATCATAACGAAAAAAAATTGTTATTGTAATAATTTCATAATTATATATAAATAATAAATATTATTTATTATTTATAGAATATATTTTCCTTGTAATGTATTGCGTGTACATATCAAAAATAAATTATTATTAATTACAAAACTGACAGTTAACATTGTTCTATTAACAAAAATTTCTCCGGATATTAGACATTAAAGCATAAAATATCGTGGCATCGCATGTACACTTTATAATATTATTATAATATACGCGTACAGTATATTTATGTTAATTGTGAAACTCATTATTATGATTTTATACGGATATTATCATTTTATTATCTTCATTGATACAAACTATTTCATTTATTTGGACACTGTTATGTCAGTGGCGTAGTAAGAAAAATTTTCGGGGAGGGGGGGGGGGGTAAGCTTGGGGCTTCCAAAATATGCGAAATTATTATTATAATTCCTAATCAAATGATCTAGAATTTAATGTCTAATTTTATGACTAAAAAAAAAAAAAAGTCACAATTAAAATTTAAAGACCTTTTTTTTAAAGTCATATAACTAAGTTATAATTATTTCGCATACTTTAAGAACATTGAATATTTCGGGGGGGGGGGGGGGGGGGGGGGTGTGTTATAATCACAAAAAAGGTCATCAGTTCAAAATTGTAATAATAATTTTATATATTTTAAGAACATAAAATATTTCGGGGGGGGGGGGGGGGGTTCGACCCCAAAACCCCCCCCGTTCCTACGCCACTGTGTTATGTACTAATGTATCAAACCGCAAAAATATAATTTTTGAGTTATGAATGCAGTTTCAATCAAAATTGTGAAACTTATTTTTTTTTCATTAACCATGCGAATTATTAAATAAATAAAGTAAACGATTATTAAATTAATAATCATATGTAATAACGTAAATTGTACGCATTCATCCATATCTTTTTTTAAAATAGATTTACTCATCTCTATCTCACGCATAACCGACGTAAAGTAACTTGTACTCATGCGCTATTAATCCATCTTTCTCTTATACATCTACTCACGCATTAGCATTTTATATAAATTTATCGAAGTTATTTTAATTCACTAGACTCGCTAAAGAAGTTTCACTTCAAAAACATTGATGATAATTTTTAGAATGACCGATTAAGAGTCGAAACCAAAAACACAAGAATTAAAGTATGTCTATATGGCCAATTCCATAAGTTAACATTACTTTATTAGCAATCTTACGAATGAGCAAAACAATAGGGAAGGAGGAACCGCGTCCATGTGTTTTAGAGGTTTATAAGTCGACGATATATGTGGCAGTTAATAGTAAAGAAACTATATCATTACCCAGATCAAAACTGATGAGTTTTTTATATATTCGTTTAGAGAATTTTATACTGAAGAAATATATGGTATTTTTTACAATTTAATATTTCTGATGACTTTTAAATGATAAAATAATTTTAAAATATAATAATGTTTATTTTTAGGGTTCCGAAAAACCCTATTGATCTCACTTTGTCGTCCGTCCGTCCGTTCTTTTCAGTCAAAGCAAAATATTTCGTAAACTATATATGCTATATAGAACTTAAATTTTTTAGTAAAATATGTACAAATTTATTGAAAAAATAAGTATCAGGGGAGGGGGTCGTTAAGGAGCTATATCTAGGTAAAAAATATATATGTTTTTATACCAAGGCAAAATGTATAATAAATTTGACCCTCTTTCTTATTTTTTTTTCTAAATCAAAAATGGCGCCTGCAGGGGGCTTTAAATAAAAAAAAATTGTATACCAAGGCATGTGGGGTGTTAAATGTAGATCTCAATCAGTAGAATTTAACCCTATTTTTTTAACTCAAAAATTGCGCCAAGCAGTTTTTATTCCCCCCCCCCCCCCCCCCAACAACATTATTTTAAATGTTGGAATAATAGCGAGGGCGTCATAGATTCTTTTATTTTTATATCTAGGCAAGTGGGGTGTCAAAATGTAGATCTCAATTAGTAAAATATGACACTATTTAACTCAAAAATGCACCTGTTAGTGGCTTTAAACATTCCACGTTGTACGTACTTCGGAACCCTTATGGCATACACCCATGTATATCTAAACCGATTTTTTTAACATTTAACAAAATTTTTTGAACCAGTATCTTATTTTTTGCACCCTTAAAAAATACACTAGATGTTAACTAACTAACAGAACACCGGTGTTCAAAAATTGGCTGTATCTCAGCTCCTAATCATCCGATTTCAATTTTCTTTTGTTTATTTTAAAGTTCTTATTAAGAAAATTATTTTTTATCATTATTCAGAAACAGAACCGAAATATGTAAATACATTTCATTGAACTCAAACTGTACCTGATTCATGAATTAATTCAAGTTCGGCTCCCTGCTCCATGTGAATATTTCCCAACATAAAAGGTCCATAAACAAACTGTTTATATAAAAATAAATCACACACAAATAAACAACAACATTTGGCAGTGAAACTGTTAAACATACGAGTAACACAGGCTATTACAGTTAGCCACATATGTCAAGTATGAGTCTAATTAACGATCACACTAATATGGTAAATACACAATCACTTTCATAATTATACATATGTCCACTGAAGTAGATGCTAAGTTATCATGCTACAGATTGCAGCGGTTACCTTTTTATTGGATCTACCGTACGATCGATCAACTCATCAACTAACTACCTTGGTTGCGTTATTATATGATAGCTATTAAATGTATGTACATTGTCTGAAGGGAGTAATTAAAATAACAGTTCCAGTTTATCAGTAGATACATTTTGAATTTTTTACTTTATAATGGTCACGTTCACGACTGACCAAAAACAGTGAACAACGAGTTTTGATTGGTTGATTCGTGGAATTTCTGGTGGAATGTACCAGTCATTTTTTAAGCGTGTAAGGAAGTGAGAAAGAAGTAACCAGAAAGAGATAGAAAATAGTGTTCTGGCGGAAACGCTCAACATGAAGTGAACATAAAAGTTCTTTGGTTAGCCTGGTCACTAGTTTCTATCTCTTTCTGGTTTCTTCTTTCTCACTTCCTTACACGCTTAAAAAATGACTGGTACATTCCACCAGAAATTCCACGAATCAACCAATCAAAGCTCGTTGTTCACTGTTTTTGGTCAGTCGTGAACGTGACCAATGATTTTATGGTGGGTTGCATAAAGTATAAATAACCACAGTTAGTTAATCGTCCGTTAACTAACCATGTTTAGGATTAACGGACGATTAACTAATTACGATTATTTTTTCCCTATATAATCTTTCATTTATACATGTTTTTCTTATTAAAATTATTTATATATTCATACGTAAACAACGAAAATTGTCGTACGTTTTTTTAGTATTTATTATAAAAGGAGGTGAATGAAACATATATCATTCGAAAGGTACTGTGTGTCATAGATGTGCCAATCATGTGTGTATGTTACCGTTAAGGCAGGTAAAATAAAGTTTACATACACACATGATTTCCCCTTTCGCTGTTTGTTTATTTCCCTTCGCTTCGTTCAATAGCATTGCAATACTCCTAACGCCACCAGGCGGCAAAAATAAATACTTTTGGGTTTCTGTCAAACGTAGAGAATGCAATATTTTTATTTAGAAATTTTTGTTTTAAAAACTTTTATGAAGTAAGTTTCCAATTTTTAATTTACTCATTTTAAATTACAGTTATGATTTTGTTCATTTTTGTCTTAAAGTAGGTTAGGTTAGGTTAGGTACTGTGCACAATTAAATTATGTGTGTATGTTGCCGTTAAGGCAGGTAAAATATTGGTCGAATTTCGACCATAGACGACACTAGTTATTATAATATTACAAATGAAATACAGCCTAGAGCAATAAAGAATTTTTTTAAAGTATAAATCATATATAAGATTGTGTATAAAAGAGTCTTATGGTGGTCACAGCAATAATTAAAAAAAAAAAGTACGACATTAACGAAGAAAGCAACGAGAATTGGAGTTGTTTAATTTTGAACATTTCAAATGAAAAATAAAAAATTCGGAGATATCGGTTTTTATTTTATTGAAATAATGAACAATAATTTTCCAATTAAAAATCCCAGAAGACAATCTTTTGGTAAATGTGGTATTCATATATTTGATAAAACAACGAATTGGAGTTAGTTGGTTTTTTAGTTTTGAACGTTTCAAATGAAAAATAAAAATTTGGAGATATCGATTTTTTTAAAATTAAATAAATGAACGATAATTTTTCCATTAAAATTCCCAGAACAAGACAATCTTTTGGTTAATGTGGTATTCATATATTTGATAAAAAAATCATGCAATTTAATGAATTAGTAAACGTTAAAATTACATAAAATTAATGATATATTATATCAATAAATAAAACTATAAAAAATTGAAAAATTGAAAAACTGACTTTTTTCAAACTAATATTACCAGAACGATTTTCTCAAGTTTGTCAAACAATGTAAGTATGTATATAAAAGTTTGAAAGTTGCTAAAAAAAGAAAAATGGAATTGTTTATCGGTTTGATAACAGAGTTAGGTCTTTGGTTGCCGCCATATTTTACGATACGAGACTAACTTTCTGTTTAGAAAGTTGTTTTTATTTTCTTTTTGAAATTGAGAGGGTTTATGATAAATCTTTGTCAATAGGGGTTCGCGATACATTTCAAGCAATGTGTGAAAATTTATTTTTTCTACAGGACCGGAATTTAATATATAGTGTATTCCAAGTTGATTAAGACATAGGAAATTTAACATGGGGACTAGGGTGCTTTTTTTTTGCGACTATTTTTTTTTTCACTCCCACCTCAAAATTTTCTTGGAAATACCTCAAAAAAAATTCCCTGAAAATTTGAGCCCTTAATATTAATATTAAGTACTCGCTTTCAGCGTTTAAAGATTTCCCATTGAAAATACACGTAAACTTGAACTTTTTTTTTTACTTTTTATAGCTCAGAGGCATTGTATCCTATTTGAACGTTTGAAAAACCAAATTACGCAGAATTAAATGTTCTATAAAAGTATTTATTGCAACGAAACTGTAACTTACAAGGGTGAGACAGTACAGGTGATTAAAGTCAAATTTTTCATGAATTTCTTGTTTTTTCATTGTTATTTCATAAATGGCTGAAAATACAGAAAAAGTTTAAATAAAAAAGTTGTAGTAAATTCAATTTTCTTCAAAAAAGATCCTGAGCATCAAATCTCTATTATTGATATTTTTCAAGATAATAAGCTTTTTGTTTTTTATCATTTACGATTTTCATGAATTCGCGACTCTAATTATTAAAAACATTTTTTTTTTTAAGTTATTATCTACTTTTTCAAAGTCAAGAAGAAAAGAAGAGGTAAATAACCTCAAATAGATGTTCTTTATGTTCATGAAAATCGTAAATCATAAAAAACAAAAAGCTTATTATCTTGAAAAATATCAATAATAGAGATTTGATGCTCAGGATCTTTTTTGAAGAAAATTGAATTTGCTACAACTTTTTTATTTAAACTTTTTCTGTATTTTCAGCCATTTATGAAATAACAATGAAAAAACAAGAAATTCATGAAAAATTTGCTATTAATCACCTATACTGTCTCACCCTTGTAAGTTACAGTTTCGTTGCAATAAATACTTTTATAGAACATTTAATTCTGCGTAATTTGGTTTTTCAAACGTTCAAATAGGATAAAATGCCTCTGAGCTATAAAAAGTAAAAAAAAAAAAAGTTCAAGTTTACGTGTATTTTCAATGGGAAATCTTTAAACGCTGAAAGCGAGTACTTAATATTAATATTAAGGGCTCAAATTTTCAGGGAATTTTTTTTGAGGTATTTCCAAGAAAATTTTGAGGTGGGAATGAAAAAAAAAAATAGTCGCAAAAAAAAAGCACCCTAATGGGGACAATTAGAAATGTTGTAGTAACCTTTGGTCAAATTTAACGATGTGTGATTGGTGTATTTTGAAATGCCGCCACAAAATTTAATAAAATAGTAATTAGTATTTTGTTTTCAAATTTATATCTGCTAAAAAATTTTATTATAATTTTATCTAGGATGCTTACTTTAATTTAATTAATGTATTTTATTCTTTATTGAAGATGAAAACAAAATACTGTTGATTAATTTAAAATTTATCAGTTAGTTTCGAGGCGGTATTTCAAAATGCACCAATCACACATCGTTTTTGACCACAGGTTTACTATAACATTTCTAATTGCCCCCATGTTAAATTTCCTATGTCTTAATCAACTTTTAATACACTGTATAATTTTTATTTTATAAAATATTTACAGTAGGACTCCTATAAGTTCGAACCCTTTAAGTTCGGATTCCCCTACATCAGAGGAGAAGTTGTTTCCCTCACTCCTTACCGTCTTTTCATTGAGCATGCGCAAACGGTGACAAAATAATTCTTAAAGTGGTTTCATAATTATATAAATGGAAATATACGTACAAGACGAAAAAAACAATATGTAATCAAATACTTACATTAGTATTCAAATAAAACTCAAATATAGTCACTATATCTTCTTCTTAAGACGCCATATATCACAAATGATGAACTGTCAGATAACTTTTCAATTTTACCACCAGAGTGTCATCCACGTGGGTTATGTAAGATTGCTCTGAGTAAACTGTGCGAGAGAGAGAAAGCTATTCCCGTCTCATTTCATTAGATCGGTATTGTGATGGAAGAGGTACCCTGTAAGTTCTAATTCCGAGAATTTTAGGTCCCGTAGCTTAGAACTTATAGTAGTTCTACTGTACTACATTTTTTTGTAATATTAATTATTGTAGCTTATGCCATCAGAGGATAAAAACCAACCTTTGATTAGCTCAAATCAAATCGAAATCAACAGAATCTGTTAAAAGGCATAAGTTAACAAATAAATTATCACCTTTGAACTTTTTCCACTTTCAAAAATTCCGTTTTTTGGTTGTGAAGCAATTGAAAGTAAATTTTTTTGCCAAAATGCATTTTTTAACTTTACACTTTCATAGGGTTACGAATCAGTTGTATAAATAAGCGAAAAATGTAAGGTATACTTATTTATTCCTGTCATTAGTATTTTAAACCAGACATTTTCAATATGGATCTTGGCTTCTGGGTGTAAACCGCGTCGATTTGGTCGTGTTATCGGTCAACGTTTCGTCACACATTGCAGTGGACATCTTCAGAAGCCAAGATCCATATCAAGATCACCGCGGAAGCCTCTAGACTCAGATATTTTCAATATGGATCTTGGCTTCTGGGTGTAAACCGCATCGATTTGATCGTGTTATCGGCTAACGTTTCGTCACGCATTGCAGTGGACATCTTCAGAAGCCAAGATCTATATCAAGATCACCGCGGAAGGCTCAAGACTCAGATATTTTCAATATGGATCTTGACTTCTGGGTGTAAACCGCGTCGATTTGGTCGTGTTATCGGCCAACGTTTCGTCACACATTGCAGTGGACATCTTCAGAAGCCAAGATCCATATTCAGATCACCGCGGAAGCCTCAAGACTAAGATATTTTCAATTGAACACATTTGTTAATTATAGCTATTATTTTCGATGTAGCCTACGAAGAAGTTACATTATTTAATCATAACCTTAACAATTCATAAACAAACAGGAATATCTGTTTAAATAAAATATGATGTAACTATGAAATCTTCTTTCCAATTCACATCAATTAATTTTTTAGTAGTTCCGTTTTCAATCTCTACCTTATCTGATTCCTTTTATCGAGTTTATAACTAATAAAATTTCTATACGAATGAAAAAGCTTGCATTTTATTTCTAATTTATAAGTTAGAATTAGTTTTCTTTGAATATTAGCTTGCCGTAATTGCTAATTAAAATCTAACTATCATTTTTTTAATAAAATTTTTTCTCTATACTATACATACCTGGGCAAAGAACATTCTATGAATAAAATCGGATAAGTGGTTCTCTAGTGATAAGCGCACTAACGGACAGATAGACAGACAGACGTTGCGTTTTATAATATACTAGCTGTATACTGTGGACTAAAAAATTATTGTTTATGATTTTTGAAAAATATAGTTGAATTATTTTAGAACTTTTTATTCTACACAATTCTTTACTACATTATATTAGTCAATATTTAACAGTTTAAGTAGCGAAATGCAAAAAAGCGCGCTAGCAGTAACCTTTTTTCCGACTTGATTTACTATTATCGTCACTCCTTATGTTACCTAACGTAACAAAATATATCCTAAAATCTGGACAAAGAATATATCTATGAATTTAAAGTGAGTGATAAGCGCACTAACGGACAGACAGACAGACAGAGACGTTGCATTTTATAATATATATACATAACATAATACAATCACTTACTTTCCTTATCAATATTATTAGTTAATGTAAGCAATGAATTTAAAACTAATTTTAATAAAACATATGTCAATATAGTTATAAACGTATCATCCATTTTATTAAAAAAGTAATGCAATTTTAATAGAAGCGGTAAGAAGCGAGTTACAAATATACAGTTCGTATATATTTACAATATATACATATTTTATAGAAAACTCATTAAATGATACTGCGTCCATGATTCAGGTTTATATGCAAAATGAATATTTAAACACAACATTGTTAATATAGAGTTATAAATATTAGATTTTAGATAGATTGTTTGTATAACGATATTGGTACATATACACATTTATATTAGGGGTAAATTGTATTGTGTAAATTAGTGTTTCAAAATTAATGTATTAATAGTTATTAAAACATCAATATTTTCGATATAATATGATATTTTTATATGAATAAAAACAATTTCTTTTGTAAAGTGATTCCTGTTTCAACCGGGGCTCAAAACTGACAATATGGGTTGACCTTGAAAAGGTCACCTTAATGGGTTTTCAGATTCAACTTTTCTTTTTCAAATCTAAACCTATATTTTTTGTTGCAGATTCGTAATTTACAAGGAAAACTAAGCAAATTTTACCTGAAATATTTTTTCTAAAATGGAGCAAAACGAAGGGAAATTTTTGGATTTTCAATAATTTTTTACTCGAAAACTATTAATTTTTCAGAAGAATCACAAGAGGAAAAAAATACTTAGATTTAAGATAGGATACAACTTTTTTGAAATTTTGAAGAAAAAATCTCAGTACTTTTTACTTATGATTATTTTTGAAAATTAATAGTTTTCGAGTAAAAAATTATTGAAAATCCAAAAATTTCCCTTTGGTTTGCTCCATATCATAAAAAATGTACATTTTCAGAAAAAATATTTCAGGTAAAATTTGCTTATTTTTCCTTGTAAATTACAAATCTACAACGAAAAATATATAGGTTTAGATTTGAAAAAGAAAAGTTGAACCTGAAAACCCATAAAGGTGACCTTTCCAAGGTCAACCCATATTGTCAGTATAGAGCCCCCTCGAAACCATGAAATATTTGTATGAATCATTTTCTCTGAAAATTCGTTATTTAGGAAATAATCCGCTGGAAAGTGTTTAAAAAAAACACTCGGTATAATAGATATTCACGTGTAGGTACATTGATAGAGTAATAATCCCGCGTGTACATAAACATCTATATAATTATGTAGCAGATACACAAACACATGATGCACCGGGTATTTTCTCTTAGAAAGTAGTCAATCGGTCAATGCTACAGCCTGTATTGTGCACTGCAAAAAATATATTACACTTGTGCATTTGTACATACGTATGTATGTATAAATCTATACAGGTATGCTCTCATATGGAGGTAGTCAAGGACGTATATATAGAGGGTTTCAATGAGGTTTGTATCCCCACTTAAATAAGGTACTGGCACCAGTCTAGGCAATTTTTAAATTAAATGAATTAGAAATATGTGTTGATATTTGATTACTACCATTTCTGAATATTAATCTATATACATTTAACTATTTTACAGCGTGATTTGATGAGAATCGGTCAATAGGTGTCAAAATGGTGGACATTTAAACTAATTATTAGTATAATTTATTTATTAATTATTATATTATCATAGCAACTGTCTTACATTGTTTCAAATTTGATGATTCTTTCTTTTATATATTTTGTGTCGTAGTAGTTATCATTTTGTAATCATTAGCAAGTGTCCATCACTGCGTGCTCATCACTGGTTTGACTTTATCCATTACTGGAGAAAAAACATCAACAAAAAATTGCGGACTTTGGTAATTAAATTGATTAAATAAAGAGTCACTTGTTTCATTAGTAATATGAGTTGATAAGAATTACAAGAAAGAAACCCGTCAATCACAAAAACAGTAAACATTGCTCTTATAACGACCATAACTGGTGCCAGTACCTTAGTAACATTAATAGAATACTTTTTTTAGGATTCCGAAGAAACCCTCTTAATTACACTTTGTCATCCATCTGTCCGTCCTTTTCAGTCAAAGCAAAAAAGCTAGAAACTTGAAATTTTTACTGAACATGTAAAATGATGCCCTATAGTAAAATATGTACACATTTTTTAAAATATATATTTGGGGGGGGGGGGGGGGCTAAGGAGCTAAAACTAGGCAAAATATATATATTTATTGCTATAAAAAATATTTTTTTTCATAGCAATAACTAACTAAACCAGTGGAATTTGATTCGCTTTCTTATTTTTTTTTCTAAATCAAAGATGGCTCCTGCAGGGGGCTTTAACGCAAATCAAAAAAAGTGTAGGTATGTCAAAATGTGTGGGATGTCTAAATAGAAATTTCAATCAATAGAATTTTGGTTGCGCTCCTGACTAGATGCTATTTAGTCTAACAAGTTCGTTTATTCTAAAGTGACATTGTTTTAAGATTGTTTCTTTTACTACATACATACCTTCAGACAAATATTAACCGAGGTTTAAACTATCTATTTAAAAAGTGGATTTAATTGGAAATTATTAATGCCTTTTAAAATGTAACATATTTGAAAATAAATTAACCGTTTAATTATTACCCTCCGTATTAAATTGAATAGTTCAAGCCCATTGTAATTTGTATTGTAAGCACGGATTGACCCGAATCATTTATAAATTATATTCGATTTTAGAAATCAATGAAACGAAAAAGGGATAAAAGAAAATTCGTTTTAAAGTATTACAAAATAAAATATGTATTCCATACATGTATTATCCGGCACTTTAGGTTTAACGAGAGATTTCCAATAACCGTTAATCATTTCATCGAACAATAGAATTTAATTATTTCTATTATAACTGTTTTTTGTTACAATAAAACCAGGGGGGGGGATTGTTGTTTGTCGATAAAAGGATAATAACGTTTTTATTAATATTTCATTGATGATTTCTCTTACAAAATTTTTATTTTCGAACAGCAATTACAGCGCCATCTGCCCGAATACAAAAAAATGTTTCAGACAAAATTCAAAAATCAAAGTTGCCTCCACCCCCACCTCCTGGGGTAGGGGTGGGGGGGTCGAGTTTGGTGTAGTTGAATAGCTTTTTAGAAAATACTGAACACGTATTTTTTTGTTTTTTGATGCTGTATGTACCATTCCAAATATTGAACCGTCTCGGAACATTTTTGACAACCTGTATATGCAAACTAAGTATCTATAAAATAAATTCTGAAGAGAAAAAAACTTTAGATATTCCATAAAATGAAACATCTTAGGTATAAATATAATATCTGATATTTCCATTTTATTGCAAAAGGCTTTACGACATGTGTTGGGTGAAAAGGTTTTGAACTTTTTTATCTAGTGTTATCTTTTGATTTTCGCATGATCTCGACTATATTACACTCGATATTCTTTATGCATTATGAAGAAAAAACGTTATTTTATAACCTAAAAAAACATAACCGA
The DNA here is from genome assembly GCA_961205875.1 of Sialis fuliginosa. Taxonomy (NCBI): domain Eukaryota; kingdom Metazoa; phylum Arthropoda; class Insecta; order Megaloptera; family Sialidae; genus Sialis; species Sialis fuliginosa. The sequence goes on along the minus strand of OY540809.1, from coordinate 40,927,407 downwards.
TATTATTAATATATTTATAGTTTAATAAAGTTGTCATGAATACCTTATTATTTCAAATAAAAAAAAAAACTTATCTAATTAGGATTTGTTTTATGGAGCCAGTTTTTCTTATGAACATGCATATAAGGTAAAAGCACCAATTATGGCCACTATAAGAGCAAGTTTTCGATTTTTTGGATTAATGGGCTTGTTTTTTTGTAATTCTATACCACAGTCCGCAAATATAGTTAGTTTTTATTATAGCCTTTTATTTTAAAATCAGTAATGAGCACGCAGTGTTGGACACTTGCTAATGATAAGTACTACGACACAAAAGATATAAAAGAAAGAATCGTCAAATTTGAAACAATGTAAAGCAGTTGCTATGATAATATAATAATAAATAAATTAATAATACTAATAATTAGTTTAAATGTCAACCATTTTGATATCTATTGACCGATTGTCATCAAATCACGCTGTAAGACAGTTAAACGTATATAGATTAATATTCAGAAATGATAGTAATCAAATATCAACACATATTTCTAATTCAGTACATTTAATTGAAAAATATCCATTACTGGGGTTATATCCAAGACTGGTGCCACTACCTTATAAAAATGTTTGAGTAAAAAGTAACAGACCAACCTATAGGTAATTATAATGAGATTAAAAACGAAAATTTCTTGCAAATATTACAAACAGTACAAATTCTAAACTGAATGTCATCTCAATTAGACTGAAGGTAACGTTTGATAGTTGAACATAATTATACAAAATTACGTCTTTTTACATCGCCTAAAAATAATCAGAGCAATGACACTGGCAAAGAATAGATATCGTCATGTCTGCACACAACAAAAAACTAAACAAGCGTATTTGGTCGTCTTTTTATTATTACCTACAGTGCTTTTATAAAGGGCTTTTTTTATAAATAAATACTAAACAAAAATAAGAATAGAAATTAAATTGTAATTTAATACACAATTAATATAAAAATAAAAATAATTAATTAATTAATTAATAAACTCTCAAAATATCCAATGTAATTAGAAATTAATTACTTTCTGGTATGTAGCTCATTTAAATTATAGTTTATTTAATTTATTTATTAGAAATTCTTTTTAATTTGTCTTTAAATTGATCAACATGGAAATACAGTAGTTTATTAAAAATTTGAAATAAGGTACTAGCACCAGTTATGGCCGTTAAAAGAGCAACGTTTACTGTTTTTGTGATTCACGGGCTTCTTTTCTGTAATTCTCATGAACTCATGTATATACTAATAAATCAAGTAACTCTTTATTTAATCAATTTAATTACCAAAGTCCACAAATATAGTTAGTTTTTCTAGCCTTTTATTTTGTTTATGTTTTTTTCTCTAGTAATGGATAAAGTAAAACCAGTAATGATCACGCAGTGATGGACACTTGCTAATGATTACAAAATGATAAGTACTACGACACAAAAGATATAAAAGAAAGAATCGTCAAATTTGAAACAATGTAAAGCAAATTATACTAATAATTAGTTTAAATGTCCACCATTTTGACACCTATTGGCCGATTGTCATCAAATCACGCTGTAAGACAGTTTAATGTATATATGCAGATTAATATTCAGAAATAGCAGTAATCAAATATCAACCAATATTTCTTATTCAGTACATTTAATTTAAAAAAATAGCCATTACTGGGGTCATATCCAAGACTGATGCCAGTATCTTATATTACTTATAATTCTAAATTACATCCAAATTAGATATTTTAAACCCAACTGATAATTTCAAGAGAAATATTTTATGATAAAATAAAAATACTGTGTCAGGTACCTACCATAAAAACGCGTTATACAATTATACAAAATAATGTACATATGTACAGGGCCGTAACTACCACCGGGGCAGAAGTTAGGAGGTCCCCACGGCAGTGCAAAACTTTTATTTTTATCAGGTTCTTGAAAATGTTAAAAAAAGTATTCATGAAAATAAAGTTAATAATTTAAGAAAAATTACATAAAAAACTTCAGATTGTCGACTAAAAAAAAAAGGTAATTAAAAACTAAATTATAAATAAATAGTACATTTCCAAGTAATAATAAAAAAAGTCTTCAATTTTTCATTTTTTTTGGGGCCCCTCGGTCTCTTCTTGCCCCAGGGCCCCCGAGCTTGTAGTTACGGTCCTGCATATGTGAGGTAAATAGCGAATAAAACTCATAAAATTGATATATCGGTTGATTGCGTACAACCCGTGCGCCGTTAGTGCGGGGTGCAATGAGGTACGCGGGCGTGTTTGATATGTAAACATCGCGCGGTAATCCCTCGCAGTGTATATTGGTACATTTTATTTTATAGACGATTTTAGCAATTAGGTTCGAAATTTGATTTGGGAATTTATTGAACGGAAATTTTCACAATCTAATATTTTCTTAATGTTCATAATTTTCTAAATTGGATTGAGGGTTAAAAAAGTGAAGGTAGAGGAATAAAGGGAAGTAGAAGGAAGGGAAGATGAAAAATGTAATCAACTTTGAACTTATTTTTTTTATTATCAACTTTTATAAAATGTTTTATTTTTAGATTCTGTAGGAATTAAAAACGATAGTTACATTGTTTCAAAACTACCTGCTATTTTTGTGTGTTAAGCATGGTTGGTTTCATGATTGGGGCGACACATTGTTCTATAAAAGGGGAACTGGCCATCATTTGTCTTTTTCTATTTGGTGTTTAATTTGTTGGATTACTCACATTTTTGGTCATTGAAATAATATCTGATTTTTCTAGGCTACAAGTGGTTAAAATTCAACGCACAATAACATGATAGAAATAAATACAACATTAAAACTTAAAGAATCTATTACCTATATTTAGATAAATAAAACTTATTTATACCTAAATTTAAAATACATAATGTAAATAGTGTTTCTAGTAATTATTAAAAATAGGTAACAGGGGCGTAACTAGAGGCTCTGAGGCCCCGGGGCAGCAAGTGATCGAGGAGGTCTTTATCTTCCCACTTTCGTTTGTTCGAAGGCCTCCTATGCTCGCGGGTCCCGGTAGTTACGGCCCTAATATGTATCGTTAAATTGTAATTAGCACTTTTTTTATATTTTTATTAATTAATAAGTATCTATGTCTCCTATTTTTAGAGAGCAATTTTATTCTATAATAAGGTACTGGCACCGGTCTTGGACATGACTCCAGTAATGGCTATTTTTAAATTAAATGTACTAAATTAGAAATATTTATTGATATTTGATTACTACCATTTCTGAATATTAATCTATATACATTTAAATGTCTTACAGCGTGATTTCATGTCAATAAGGTGTCAAAATGGACATTTAAATAATTATTACATTGTTTTTTATTATTGTGCTTTACATTGTTTCAAATTTAACGATTTTTTCTTTTAATTTAAAAAAAAACAAAGTATATTTGCGGACTTTGGTAATTAAATTGATTAAATAAAGAGTTACTTGTTTTATTATTGACATGAGTTGATGAGAATTACAAAAAAGAAGCCCGTCAATCACAAAAACAGTAAACCTTGCTCTTATAGCGGTCATAACTGGTACCAGTACCTAATAATTTATACCCAATATATTTTTTTAATACTTAACTTTCTATCAATTGTTTTTAGACCTCTTAATTATACAAAAATAATTAAAACTCTTACTAAACAGCAATTTTTTATAAATGTATAATTCATAACTACTAATTTTGTCACCATATGAACGCATTAGAATAAAAATATACAGCATATAGAATGAAAACTCCATAAATTCATTTAAACAAATAACAAAATCACAAAGTTACTTAAATTTATGGATCTAATTTTGAACACATTTCATCCGCAAATATATATATAAAAAAAAACGCACAAAGAAAATAAAATCCGTGAATAAATATTTTGTTCAAACGTACCGATTTTATAATATTAAACGAAAAAGGTGTTTGAATAAAACGCTATTTTCGTAAATTGCTCTGCTGTCGACAGATCCTCTGTAGATAATATTCACCATTCCTACACATGCAGTTCCGTACTTGTCAACAGGCGCTAGATGGGGGCCTCGTGAGGCCCGTATCCTATAGCATTTAATATCCTAATATACAGTGTATTCCAAGTTGATTAAGGCGGCTATTACACTATCAAATAAATATGTCAAACATCTTTGACAAAGATTTGATCATATTTCTTTGATAAAATACGAGATTTTGTTCTATTACACTACATAAAACATTTGATAATATTTTCTTAGTATTATCTAGGGATATTTTCTTCTTTTTTGGTGCATTTTGATAATCAGTGCGTGGATGTTCGTCAGTTGACGCGATCGAGGTTTGAATTTACAACTGTGTATTGCAGTTTTTATAATCAATAAGAAGATTATCATATTATAATACTGGATTATGTTGATATTAATATATTAACTGTAACTGTCAGTGATAACTTGGCAGTCGCCATTTTGATTTATTTGTCAAAAAACTTTGATCAAATATAAGAGACTGTCATTAACTATGATCATAGAAATATTATTAAGGTAAATATTATAAAAGTTGACTTATTACACTGTCATAGTTCTTTGATCAAATAAATTTTATTACATTTCATTAATAGTGTAATAGCCGCCTAAGGTAGTTTTCGTGCTACAGTACTATCAAAAAGTTACGCTCATAATACCATGGTAAAATATCGAAAATAATTGTGTTGCTACAGAGAATTTTTGATCAAGTCTATAGACTATGTGCACGACGCCTACTAGCGCCGCTAGCGGACAATAAAGAAGTACTGATCGCTTCGACAGATTTGGATAAAAAAACTACCAAACAGGAAAGGGTTATTATTCTGATATGTTATGTGATAAAAAATTCCAAATGATTGACCGTTTTGTTTTTGAAATACAATTGTATTTCAAATACGAAACGGTCAATCATTTTGTTTTTGAAATAAATTTGGAATTTGGAATTTTTTATCACATATCAGAATTATAAGCCTTTACTGTTTGATAGTTTTTTAATCAAAATCTGTCGAAGTTTTTAGTCATGAGAATGGACTCGAGTATAAAACGGTCGATTTCTTTAAAATTTCATGTTTGGATAGATATCATTATTCTTTTTATGCCCTGAATTTTTTTTTAAATTCTATCGAAATGAAGTTTACACGAGAACTTCCTTAAGACATACGAAATTTAACATGGGGGCAATTAGAAATGTTGTAGTAATCTTTGGTTATATTCAACGATGTGTGATTGGTGCATTTTGAAATGCTGCCTCGAAACTAACTGATAAATTTTAAATTAATCAACAGTATTTTGTTTTCAACTTTAATAAAAAATGAAATACATTAATGAAATTAAAGTAAGCATCCTAGATAAAATTATTATAATATTTTTTGGCGGATATAAATTTTATTAAATTTTGTGGCGGCATTTTAAAATTCACCAATCACACATCGTTAAATTTGACCAAAGGTTACTACAACACTTCTAGTTGCTCCCATGTTAAATTTCCTTTATCTTAATCAACTTGGAATACACTGTATAATAACCAAAGTTAAATGGTATAGGATATAACATTTAACTTTGGTTGATAATACCGAGCATTGATAAATTCCCTGACTAAGTCTTGAGACTTCCGCGGTGATCTTGATATAGATCTTGGCTTCTGGGTATAAGCCACGTCGGTTTGGTCGTATTATCGGCCAACGTTTCGTCACACATTGCAGTGGACATCTTCAGGGCTCTCACTCTCACAGAAGAGCCCTGAAGATGTCCACTGCAATGTGTGACGAAACGTTGGCCGATAATACGACCAAACCGACGAGGCTTACACCAAGAAGCCAAGATCAATTTCCCTGACCACTTTAGGATTCCCTGACTTTTCCACCCTGGCATTACCACAAAAATTTTGTTTTGCCTTAAAAATAAAAATATGGGGTTTCGGGCCTCAAAATTTCTAAGTACAGAACTGCACTCATAACATATCCCTAACCTATACAAAGGCACACCTACATATATGTATGTATGTATGTTCATAAATACATATTCAACGATATCGTGTTGGCTGTGATTCCGTTGGTTTTTGATAATTTTATACGGCGTTTGCACAGCCCGCTTATATCTAACTGTGTATACGTATGCACATACAAACAAACAACACCAGTGACCCTAATTACGCCACTTTTTGTGGCAATTCAAATGAAAATGTGGTACTTGAACCCGAGCGTTTTAAAACGTTCAATGGGAATGTAACGAGCATATATATACAAGTTTGCTTATGTTCCTGTTAACTTATGTGTGATATGTTGGAGTTTTTCATATGAAAAGTCATTAAAATACATTTTTAATTAGCAACCATGCATTTTGTTTGCATGGGTTGGTATTTTTAATACGACAAATGTTGGATTATTTATTTATGCAGTTACATAATTATATTTTATCGTATTACTCTTAAAGCTATGTATACGCGAACTGTTGTTTTTTTATAATGAGGAAAGGTAGTGGCACCAGTCTTGAATATGACCCCAGTAATGACTATTTTTTTATTAAATGTACTGGATTAGAAATATTTGTTGATATTTGATTACATACTACCATTTTTGAATATTAATCTATATACATTAAACTGTCTTACAGCGTGATTTGATGACAATCGGCCAATAGGTTTTAAAATGGTTAAAATCATTATCATTAGCAAGTGTCCATCACTACGTGCTCATTACTGGTTTTATTTTATCCATTAGTACAGAAAAAACAAACAAAATAAAAGACTATAATTTGAAAAAGTACGGACTTTGATAATTAAAATGATTAAATAAAGAGTTACTTGTTTTATTAGTAACATGAGTTCATAATAATTACAAAAAAGAAGCCCGTCAATCACAAAAACAGGAAACCTTGCTCTTATAACGGCCATAACTGGTGCCAGTACCTTATAAGTCCTTGAGATATTTACTAGCAAAACAATAGAGTTGTTTTTCAAAAATAGACATAGAAACAGTCGTGATTTTGAAAATAAAACTAAAGCAGTTGCTGTTTACTTCTAAGCCTTATGTATAGTGCGCATACGACGTTAATGTCAAAATCTCTATCTTGACCTGAATATTTCTATGCTAGTAAATAAATCTAGATTTTTATACATATAGTATTAAAGAATTGTGTAGAATCAAAAAATCTACAATAAAGTCAGCGACACCATATGTCTAACTTTTATATTCAAGCCACAGTTACTGCTTTTATGTTACAAAGAAAATTAAAAATTGTGTGTTCTATTTACGTGTACTTATAACCTGCAAAGCATTAATCCTTATCGAAATAAATGATTTCATTGTCATAAGTACTTAATGTAGATATAATTTGCCCTTTACAGCATCCATTTTAGTTTAGGAAAAAACTTTAAATAAGTTATGTACGGTAAAATATTATTAATAACACGCGAACTGAGGAACAAGTGCCGCGTCGGAGCATCTCGGCTGCCATTCGGACTCCTTCGACTCGGTCGTTGTCTTTTAATCGTCAATTGTTTATTTTGTTTTCAATAATTAACTAACAAAAAGCATTTGTACATTTTGTTCTCATTTGTTTTAGTTAGGAAATTTAGGGTGTTGATTTGTTATTATATATGTATAATAACTAATCGTGTTTGTACTATATTTTTCAAAACTCCTAAACAATAATGTAGTCCACGCGAGCGAAGCCACGGGCACAGCTAGTTATAAATATAAAAGAAAAACAATTTACCGCACTATGTGTTAAAAAATAAATTCCTCAACAATACAACCCCCCGAATATGGACACTAATATCAAATATAAATCATAAAAAAGAAATTACAAAATGAACTTAATATTAAAATATCAATTTAATGTTAATTATTCATTCTAAATACTTTCGCAATATCCTAAATTAATGCGAAAATAATTCCAAACATATAACATGTTCTGATGACTAACAAAAAATTAGTAAAGAGGATAAAAATAAACGTGAATGAATATATGAGGTGTATTAAATACTGAAAAAGGTCGCGGATAAATTGAGTAGATGAGGATTTACACAAAAAATAAATCAGTGAGTAACACAGTAGAAGGAGATAATATAATGACCGTTGAGAATAACACTGCGTGTGTAGCCTAAAAGCAAACAGAGTTTGGGGAAATACAGATGAAACCAATTCCAGTGCCTCTAGTAGAATAACAAGCGTATGTTACTTCTCTAGGAAAAAAAACATACGAATTTTGAATGTGTGTAACATTAGATGTATAACGGAGTAAGAATTACAAGAAAATTTACTTTAGTATTCAGTGTAATAATATTATCGAAGATACGAGAAGCTTTGTGATCGTTGTAGAATCAGACAGAAAAATTGTTCTCCGATTTTAAAATTTTAAATTGATCAAGACACTTTTCGTTCCGTGTCTGTCTGTATGTGTGTCTGTCCCCTGAATCTTTGTCACACGCATAACTCACAAACCACTGAAGCGAGCGATATTAATGAAACTTGGTTGGAAGGTTGGGTCTGGCTTGAGGACGGTCCCATTTCAAAATCGTATGTAAGGGGGAGGGATGACATCCCAAAATATTAATTTTTTCAAGATATCTCAATAACGACACATGTTACGTGAAAATTTTTCAAAATATTTTTTGTAGTGTCAAAAAATTAAAAATATACGAAAAAATAATCAGGTACGTCAAGAAAAATTTCGAACGAATATTTTTTAGTAAAACTGTATAAAAAATAAATGGTTGACCAATTCCAATCAATTTATCTGAACACTTTATCAGTTTTTATTTAAATTGTTCAATAATTAACTACGTTTAGTGAATTTAGCACGGGGAAGCATTAATTTATTTACTGCTCATCGCTTTTGAGTGATATCGTGATTATAATGTATCCTATAGTAATATAGTATGTTTGAGTTTTTATGAAACATGTTGGTAGAGGTTTTGAGTTAATAATAATAATGGGGCAGTGTCTCTTTTGTCCCAAAGAACAGTATAAAGCGTCCCATTTCTCTTTTGAGAAATTTTACTCTAGTTAAAATTTGAAAATAACGCCATTCGTATCGTCAATTTTTTATTACGAAGTTTTTTAAAACGAAATAACGTATTGTAACATATCTCAATTGATGTATGACGATAGTATTATGCAAAGGATTGGGAAAGTGAACATGCAGTTTTTGTAATTCTTGAACTAAAAAAGTATAACAGCAACAGAATTCATAGCAATATCAATGTCAAAACATGTCTGATATTACAACACGTGTAAAAACTTACATATTTCTAGGGAAATAATATTCGCCAGTTTTTATTTCCCATAAAACAGTAATATCACATTTCAAACAATACAAAACGATAACTATCACACAAGAGTGGTAGATTGGACCTTCAAATAAAGCACACTGATCCTTCCAAACAATACAATCAGTAGCGTACCGTTGAGGGGGGGGGGGGGGGGGCAAAGCACTTTGCGAGGAGCGACAAATTTTGAAAAAAAAAATTATATTAAATTAAATTATATGGGTGCAGGAGTGTTCAAAAATCTTACTTAAGGTAAAAACTACAAAGTAACGAATATTTTTAAAATAATATCGATTATTTAGAATTAATAAAATTATATTCTTTACTTTCATACCAATTTTTGCTTCGTCGCCATATCGAAGATACGAGAAGCTTTTTGTGATCGTTTTAGATTGAGACAATGTTCTCCATTTATTGTAAAATATTCCCTTACAAAGATTTATCTCAATTTATTTTAAAAATCGAGTTTTTTTTTAGATTTAGATTGAAATTGTCAAAAAATTAAAAATATACAAAAAAATAATCAGGTGGGTCTTAAGAAAAATTTTGAACTAATATTTTTTAGTAAAATTGTATAAAAATTTAATAGTTAACCAATTCTAAGCAATTTATCTGAGCATCGGTTTTTATTTAAATTGTTCAATAATTAATTTGGTGAATTTAGCACGAGGAAGCACTGTGCATCTACTTGACAGATGTTTTTTAATTTGTTTACATATTCTTTATAACAAATAAACATAAATATTGCAATGGAAAAATGTAAAAAAATTAAATTTTAGTGTTTTATTTTTATTTCCAATATACAATTTATTTATATTTTTTTATAATTTTCAATCAACAATAAATTATCAAATTAATAATTAGAGATTGGAAAAATAGTTATTTTCAATGAAATAGTTACTAGTTGAATTTTTTTCGGAAAATAGTTGACAAATAGTTTTTTTTTACGATTTAATAATAATTAGTGCAAACGAAGCAGTAGAAAGTTTCGCAAATAGTTTTAAAATAGTTGGAAAGGTAATTGCAAATAGTTGATTTCAAATTGTGTTCAATCAAACCAGTTTTCTGAAAACGGTGGAAATATGTAATAAAAATTACAATAAATGCATTTTTACGCAATAGTTGAAAAACTAATTTTCCAATCTCTAGTAGTAATATAATTTTTAGATAATCATGTTTTTTATTGACAATTCTAGATTTGATTTTTTAGTGCGGGGGGGGGATTTGCAGAAACGCGCGGTACGCCACTGAATACGATACCATTTTACTTCCATGTTCTGAAAGAAATGGAAGTATTGTAATACCATCGAAAAATCGTGTCCGAGAAAATGACAAATTCTGATTGTACTAACTTCAAAACGTAAAGAAAAGTTAATTTCCGCATGGCGGCTGTGCGTGTGTCCGTGTGTCTGTGTGTCTGTGCGGATGTAGAATTTTCTTTCGTTCACGATAACTACTGTAAAAATGCACCGATCTGAATTATTTTTGGGGAAAATGTTTGTCTCAGTGAGTACTCCAGACCTATTGATTTTGGTGCTAATCGGATTAGGAGATTTGGAAATATTCGCAATTTTGTAACTTTTTTCGTCTAAAAAGTGAATATTGCGAGTATTATCTCACTAATTTTGATAAGATTTGGTACATTTGCAGTTCAATTGAATCTAAGGGACATTTATTATTTGTACGTGCCTAAACAGCCATTAAATGGGTGAAAAACACACTTAAAATTTGAATTTTAAATACTAATATGTCATTAATTCATGTTTCCTTGGAAACAAATGCAACTTAATTCAAATTGTCAAATTAGTTTTTCTACGAATGTGTTTTATGTTTTTGACATTAGAAAACTAATATTTATATACAAATGGCAAAAAGAGCTGTAACCGTTGTAAGTATGTATATATGTTTTTTAAATGTATTACGATATGTATATTCATAGTAGTAGGTTATATAAATAAAATATTTAAAAAAATGTATATTTAAAAATTATTTAAAAAGATAGAAAGAACATGGAAGTCATGTATGGTTCTCCATACTGATATTTATGAAAGCAATGTCTCACATATTGTACCTCATACAACCAACATAAAATCAACAAATCCACAATGAATATAAATTGATTTCCAGAAAACAATGAGCGTCGGTTATTTTGCTTATCTTGGAATGGGATATAGTTTCGAGCTATTCATTTGCAAGGTTGCATAACATTCCGGGAACGTTATGAATATGAGAAATTCCATTGCTGATACACCACCTACATATTCCTATTTTCCGGTAAACGATTTCCAGAGATAATATTTTCCTCGCTGCGCTTTCCACCCCCGGAGCTTATTTCATTCTACGTGGTGGAAATAATCTTGCTAGTGTGACAGAAAATACTAAATTATTACTGCGTGAATAATGGCCTGTCTCAAATTTGAGACGAAAGCTTTTTTTAATATGTAATTTATGGAATGCTGACACTACGTGAAATATGCAAAGAGTCCTCTGAAGATGTGAACATAATGGGACAATACTGTAGCTGTCTTCATGCAGGTAGACATTTTACTAATTATATGAATATTTAATAAAGGATTTTTTGCGAAATGTACACCTGCGTATATGTTTGAACCAAAAAGAAATAAAAGGGATTTTTACTTCCATATTCCGAAGGAAATGGAAGTATTGTAATACCATCGAAAAATCGTGTCAGAGAAAATGACAAATTCTGATAGTACTAACTTCAAAACGTAAAGAAAAGTTAATTTCCGCATGGTGGCTGTGCGTGTGTCTGTGCGGATGTAGAATTTTCTTTCGTTCACGATAACTACTGTAAAAATGCACCGAATTGAATTATTTTTGGGAAATATGTTTTTCTCAGTGAGTACTCCAGACCTATTGATTTTGGTGTTAATCGGATTAGGGGTTTTGGAAATATTCGAAAATTTGTAACTTTTTTCGTCTAAAAAGTGAACATTGCGAGTATTATCTCATTAATTTTGATAAGACTAACTGCTGTAACCGTCGTAAGTTTCTATATGTTTTTTATGTGTTACGAAATTTATATTCATAATAATAGGTTATATAAATAAAATATTTTTCAAAAAATGTAGATATATTTCAAAAGTATTTAAAAAGATAGAAAGAACATGGAAGTCATGTATGGTTCTCCATACGGATATTTATTCTAAATTTTGTTTTAAACACAGCTACATGAAAAAAAGAGCGGAGCCAAAAAAGCGAAAGTCGAAATCCAACTTTTCGGAATTTTCTGCTTACCAGTTTTTTTTATTCGAGTTTGAATTTTAGGTTGAATTTGTCGAAGTTGGTTAAACCTAAAATTCAAGCTCAAATAAAAAAAAACCTGAAAGCAAAAAATTTCAAAAATTTGGATTTCGACTATGCTCAACCAATACTACAATGCTATGTAGGTAGCTTTTTTGGTATCCCCATCCCCTTTTTTGTAAAAATTCAAACTAAGCCCAAATAAAAAAAAAACTGGTAAGCAGAAAATTCCAAAAATCGCACTTTTTTTGTGTAGCTAAAATCTTAATAAACCATAATCATAACTATTTTGCTTACCCCTTCTTTGTAAATAAAAAAAAAAATAATAAAGTTTTAGAAAATATAGTTCATTTTTCTAAATTCGATACATTGTATGCAGTTTTTCAAAAAATCAATTGAATTCAAATTTTCAAATAAATAAAAAAAAGTAGAAGCTTTGAATTTATTTTTTAATTATCGTTCTGTGATTATTTTTAACGAAGATGTGACGATTTGAATTTGGTCATAGCGGTTTATTTTCAAGCAATATGCACATTTTAGTAATGATGTGAATTTTCCAGACTCATATAACAATTCCAGTAAAATTTTATTAAAGAATATGATATTTAATGGTTTTATGAATTTGTAGCTTTGTATCAGGGCAGTAATATATGCACAAAGTTTGCAATATGCAACAAGAATCATTAGAGAAGGTAGAGGAGACAAGATATTTATGAAAATTGTATTTTTATTTTTTATTAATTTATTTTTGTCTTCTAGCTCCTTTTGAACTTTTTAGACAGCTTTTATACTTATGAATTGCAATTGATTATTTTATTGGAACAATCAAAATAATTAATTAAAGCCGTTTCTACGGAAATGAAGGATCATTTTTTATCAAAATCGGCCTGAAATTTTTTGAGATGTAAATGAAAATAATAAAATTTTGACTAATATTTAAAAAAAATTTATTATCAAAAAATAATCGGCTACGTAAGAGGGGTCTACCTGCGGGGCCATGTGGGATGTACCCCCTTATCACCAGCTCTCTTTAGACTTGAAATTATGTATACAGGATGATTCAGTACTGTCGTGCCAAACTTGAACAGTAAATTAAGAAAAATATTTTAAGCAAAAAACATTATATGAACATGTGTCCGGAAATTTTTCGTGAGGGGGCTACAGCCCTCCAAAGATTTTACTAAAAATTAATTTTTAATTAATATCTTTATTACCTATTGTGCTACAGTTGTGAAATTTACTACAAGATTTAGACCAGGGTTGTATGGGGCCAGTGGGCCCATCGATTTTTATCTAGTATTTTTTTTATTCTTGGGCACTTATATAAGATAACATGACACAAAATATACAAAAATATACTGCTTATGTGTCGTATAGTTATCAAAGAATCAACAACGTACAATTTTTCCAAAAATGGTAAAATAACTATAGGTACATTGTGCCAATATAAGTAGTGTTTCTACAGTATACAAGTATCTATATAATAACAAATATTTTTCAAGTACCCCGGTTTGAGAAGCGCCTTAGGAATAAACAATAAAAATAACATATTGTATTCTTCGATTGAAAAAGACTTTGTTACCATTACCATTGTATAGAAATATCAAGCGAAATAGAATTTTATATTCGGATCAATATAAAATACAATATGTAAGTAGTTTTTCCTGGTACAACGATTACAAGAATTGTACACGGAGAGAAAAATCTTAGAAAAATTACTGTGCTCTGCACTATAAACGATGTGCGAAAGTCGAATATGGTCAATTTTATACGGTAAAATAAGAAAAATTAAAATTCATAATATAAAAAGTAAAGGACACAATAGTATTTTTTAAAATACAGGCCAGCGAAATTTATAAAACAGCACAGTAAAAAGTTCCTATCTCGACAAATTTGTATTTTTTAATTGTTTTTCTTAAAAAAAATGCTATTTAAGTTGATGTAAATTATTAGGCGGTCTGATAAATTTTACAATACTGACTTATAAAATTCAATGATATTTCAAAGATATCTGGCAAAAGCAGAAAGAAAGAAAAAGACAGAAGATACCAATTATGTTGAAAACACAAAAACTAAAAATGTGATATCTCATTAACTGTTTATCGTGGAGATGTATGTATGGTTTTATTTTGTTTGTAAAACGATTCTCTAAAAATCATACGCATCATGTCTAGATCTCAGATTTATGGTTTTCGATATATCTTAATAGAAAGTTAGGATATAAAGCAAATTTTACTATCAGCATAAACAAGGTAGTAAGGTTCGAGTACAGTCGGCTATTTTCGATCTTCCGACGGCCTATAAGCTGACAGTTACATACATATTTAGAATGTATATTTGTTTTAAAAGTACATATTGTAATTGTGTAGTGTTTTCTATTTTAAAGATATTTTTCTATGTTATCGTGATTTTAAAGTATTATATTTTAATTTATATTCAAAATTGTTTTTAGTGTGAATAATATTTAAAGCGGGACGTGTAGCATATTTAGATTCAAAATGGCTATGATTGTTTTTATTTTATTAAAATTATTGTTTTGTGCGAATTTTAAATGAATGTGGGTGATAAATGTTTTACAATAATGTTTTGTTCGGTTTTAATGTGTTATTTTTAGAAGTTTTATTTGTAAAATAAGTTTTGACAGATATAGGTTAGTTTAGATTTTAGATATTGAAAATACGTTATTTTATATTTAATTTGTTCTGTGAATCGGTCTCTTTGCACATGTATTGGTTGTCATATCTTTATGTAAATTGTTCTACAACTATATTTGTAAACTATTATTAGTTGTAAAATTCAAAACAATGTATATTATATAAATAAATCGATAACTTTCTTAAAATGAAATTGCTTTTTATTGTTTTTACCTTTCTGTTTGAAAAAAAAAATAAATAAAGCTATAGAAATTTTACTGAATCGGTAAGGCCGGTAAGGCAGTTTTCTGATACAGCGTTCCAAATATTACCATGCTAGCACCGTAATTTCTACCGTGATAAAAAAGCAATTTATATAATGTAAGCACTGATAATTTTTATATGGACGTATAAATATTTTTTACTTGTATCGTCGATTGCGCACGCATTATAAGAGAGCACAGTAATTTTTCTAAGATTTTCTGTATAAAAATTATCATGACTTTTCTCTCTGTGTATACCTATGTTTAAAATTAACAATATACGACACTCTTTACATTTGATTAGTCCAAACGTTCGCTTTGTCGATTTTCTTATTCAGTACCGGCTTTAGGGGGGGGGGGGGGTCGAACCAGGGCGACCGCCCGGGGCGCCAGGACAGGTGGGGCGGCGCACAATGGAGCATATGTCACTTTTTTGGTTCAAATCAGTATACAGGCTGTAATTTTTGAGTAAACTTTTTTTTATCATTTAATTTTTCGATCAGTTAAACCCGATTAAGCAAAAAATATAACTAAATATAAACAATGTTAATTTGTAAAAAAAAATCGATTATTTGATAGCTGCTAACTAACTAATACTTATTCAGCAATCCAGAAAACCTTTAATAAGGTATTAGCTGAGATACTAACTAATCAACTTATTTGTTGATTTATCAATTTTAATTTGTTCATAATAGGGGAAGAAGGTCTCGACGGTCTTAGGGCATTTGATACTCTTAAAGTTAATGATGTAAGCTATATTTAAAAAAAAAAGTTTGAGTCTGTAGGATCGCGCCAAGCTGAGATATGAATTATTCAACTTATTTGTTAATTTATCAATTTTAATTGATATTTTCGGTGATTTTTCAACATTTTTTTAGGAGGAGAGAGGGCGGAAAAATAAATCTCGCCCAGGACGCCAGAAGGCCGGCACTGTTCTTATTACTAATCGATATCAAATATACTTTCTTGAATAAAGCAATATTTAAGCTTTTATGCCTGTTTATTAAAATATCAATTTTGTTGATCGATTGTTTCGTATAGTGTCATAAGGTACTGGCACCAGTCTTGGAAATGACCCCAGTAATGGCTATTTTTAAATTAAATGTACTGAATTAGAAATATTTGTTGATATTTCATTACTACCATTTCTGAATATTAATCTACATACATTTAACTGTCTTACAGCGTGATTTGATGACAATTGGCCAATAGGTGTCAAAATGGTGGATATTTAAACTAATTATTAGTATAATTTATTTATTAATTATTATATTAACACAGAAACTGCTTTACATTGTTTCAAATTTGACGATTCTTTCTTTTATATCTTTTGTGTCGTAGTACTTATCATTTTGTAAGTGTCCATCACTGCGTGTACATTACTGGAGAAAAAACATAAACAAAATAAAAGGCTATACTTTGGTAATTAAATTAATTAAATAAAGAGTTACTTGTTTTATTAGTAACATGAGTTCATGAGTATTACAAAAAGCCCGTCAATCGCAAAAACAATAAACCTTGCTCTTATAGCGGCCATAACTGGAGCTAGTACCTTATTGCTTTCACAAAGGTTCATTTAGTGACACACTAATTTGTTTTTATTGAAGAATAAGGACATTATTATAAAATATTTATTATTTAATGATTAATGATTGAAATCATTATTTATTTAAGGGGTGAGTTCATAATATATTCTATCCAATATACAGAACTAGTTAAAACTAAGCACTTGGCGATTAATTTACAATTTTGCATTATAGTGGAGTCATATTAGCTAAAAAACGTATTCAAAAAATGCCTTTTTGATAACTTATTATGGGTAATATATGGTAAAGGGGATTTTTTTTTTAATTATTGATTTTTGATAATAATAAATGTTTTTAAAAACCTATTTTTTGCATTTCGTTTTTTTTGAATTTATTCCATTTTTTTTTTTTGCTCAACATCTTTTGGTTTTTCTCTATATGAGATCATAGTTATGACATTATGAATTCTTTTTTAATAGCAATATAGAATATAGGTCATATTTGGTATCATTGAAAAGACATTACAAAATGAGGCTGCATAGAAAGCATGCGTAAATTTTCCATTGAACTTTTTTTGATAAAATTTATACTTACACATATAAATAAATCACCTTGCTCTTACTTTTGACCAACCCTGTATATAAAGTTCGATCGTTTCACACACACACCGACCTTTTTTCCACAATTTTCACTCATAAATAAAATTTCTCTCATGAAATGATATCATATATGTTATTCTACTTCAACAACTAAAAAGGTCACCGATGGCTTAGACACCGCCCCCAGAGAATTACTGCCCCAAGCACGTGCATGCTTTCTGGTGTCTTTTACCAGCGTTGCTAATAGGTTAAGAAGAACTGTACATACATAATGTATTATATACATTTCCTATAGCATATATGCACCATTACAGAATAAATTGGTTTTTATCGAAATAAAAACGTACCTATTGGTATTTATATGAATTCAATGAATTCAGTAAAAGTGTTTTATATTAGGAAAGTTGCGTGATGATGTAACATAACATATAAGACATTTTTATTTCACTGTTTATGATGTACTTTATCAATATAATTGTCAGAAATAGATGTTCTTACATGTCATTTATCATGAAATAAGTTTCCTATTTGAAAGGAAATATATAATATAGGTATATAGTGATTAGATTAGAACTTGAAACACTTAAATTAAGCCATAAACAATTGACAGAAATAAATTATATAATAATGGGTTGCTTTCTTTGTATATGAATAATAGACTCTACTTTTTATGAGCACTATGGATTTTATTTGTATTATAATTGTCGTTTTCTATTTTTTTTTAAATATCAGTTTCGATTGTGTTGAATATTTTTTTTTAAATTATAATAAAATAACCCAAAGGGCGCCAAAGGCTGCACATAAAGATTATATTTTTGGGTATAGTATTTAAGAACGCAATATTTTATATACTTTGAGCATTAAATATATTGTATTTGAGCAATAACATTTTGAATTCTGATCATTATACTAAACATAAAGTGTGACATTAAAAATATTTTTTTTGAGCAGTAATTTTATAACTTTTAATTTGGAGAGTGGGAGGATAATCCATACCCCCCCCCCTCCCAAATAAAATAAGGTAAACCTGAAGAATATGCCGTTACCGGTGTCATAACCTAACGAAAACTAACCAACTCGATTTCGCCCCAATAGATTGCCCTAACCAAGGACAGTTAACTTGTTTTTTATTAGAACAACTCTGTACGATTTATAAAATATTATATAAATACATAACATTGCTAATTTAGTACAAATATCACCAACCTGAACAAAAAGTATTTTCTTAACGCTAGTTTATATAAACTATTGCTAAAACATAAAAAATACTGTTCAATATTGTTTACAAATGCTATAATAGTTTATTAAGTGTTAGAATAGTTTATTTAATGCTCTTCACTATTTCTCATTTCATTTAAAATAATACCCGTTTAATTTGTTTCCTAAAATTTTGGGGGTTTATATAAATTATATATAATACTAACTACGGGATTATTGTTTAGGATTTTTGAAAAATATAGTAGAATTAAGTATTAGTAACTAATCAAAACCTAAATTACCTAAAAAAAATGAAAATTACAAATAATTTTTGTTGTGTTTAAATTTAAAAGTTAATTAATTGAAAACAAAATAAACAATGCCGGCCGAGCGCAGAATCTTCCCTCTGCCCCCACGACACTTCATCATAGTTCGCGCAAATTGCCGCGAATAATATGTTACTGTATGTATATTTCAAGTTATTTCCTAAACCAAAAGACCAAATTGGATGCTGTTAAGGGCAAATTATATCTACATTAAGTAGTTATTTCGATAACGATTAATGTTTTGCATGTCATAAGTCCACGTAAACAGAACCCAAATATTCTTTGTAACATAAAAGCAGTCACTGTGGCTTAAATATAAAAGTTAGACATATGGTGTCGTGGACTTTATTTTAGAACTTTTGATTCTACACAGTTCTTTAATACAATATTTTGTTCAATATTGAACGGTTTAGGCAGCGTACCTACTGCAAAAGAGCGCGCTGGCGGCAAACTTTTTTCCGACTTAATTTACTATTATCATCACTGCTTAGTTGTTATGTTACCTAACGTAACAAAATATAGCCTATAACCTGGCCAGAGAACGTACCTATGAATTAAAAAAGAAACCACGTAAATCGGACAGACAGAGAGACACGTTGAGCTTTATATATATAGATTAAAGATGAAGCAATATGCGCCTGATGTACAGTCACCTGCATTAAGGGTCTTGCAGTTTGTATTCATTTTCGTTTATCACAAACTTAGTAGGCTCCTCCCATTTGATTATTATAATATTTAAATCATTTCTCCATGTATCAAACAAAGACAGATATTTTGAAATTCATTTGCTAGATAAAGAACTACTCTTCGTTTATAGTACTCATATATATTTGTGCAATTAAATTATTATGTAATCTATTGAAAATTGTATACGTAAATTTTGTGGCAATAAATATTTGATATCCCGAATTTTAGTATTTAAATATATTAAACTTGATAGAAAAAGATAACCGATGATGTTTGTCTTTAAATTTGGAATCTGTTGTAAGCGATTCTAGCCTTTAGGGTGTCAGACGAGTTCTGCAGGCGACTGTACATTCAATGTCCGATACAATTATATTCAACATCAATCACATCAAAACACAGATAATAATTTGATTATATACTCTCTGTATTTAATATTGAACGAGACGTGCGTCGCATTGACGTCACGATCCGCATATTCTGCTATATATCTAATATTATTGTTTTTCAGAGAAGCTATAAATATCGTATATAAACTTTTAACATTACGCTATTTGTTTGTGAAGTTCGAAATTTGTTTGAAACTCGATAAATTGCTAAACTTTTAAATAATTGGTGTTACGTTATTACAGTAGGTAGATGTATACATATATATAATTACAAAATATATTAAAATTATTTGTTGTATTTAACAATAAGAGAAATTAATGAGGTTTATGTCCGGTATTATAAAGGACCTAACAAAATTTGCTAGCTAGCAATTACATTCAAATGGGGTATTAATTCTGTACTAGTATCTATGGATTAGTTATGGAATTTAGAGCAGTGACACTTCAACTAATTGTAACACAGTTGGCATTTTTGACCGTACAAAATAATTTTCATAACATCACCACTGTTTTAATACCGTTTGTATTTACCTACAACGCGTGCGCGAAACTTGTCAAAGTCATCAACAAACACCAAAAGAACTGTCATATAAGTTTGATATCTCAGTTGAAAGTGCTTGCTAGCTAACAAATTTTTTATGTCCTTTATGATACCGGACATTAGTATTTTTATTTAAATGTTTTGTTTATTTGTAAAATGTTATATTTTAGAGTTCATTTTAGTTATCCTGATTCCCGGTATTATAAATAATTTGCTCGACTGCAAATGCAAATTAGCATTCAGCTAACGCTATCTGCTAGGTATTAAATAAAAATGACACACCGAGTACGTTTACACAGCAGCGTTATTCCGGTTTTACTATAACCGATGTAATAAAACCAGGTGTAGACGTTCGTGTAGATGGCACTTTACACCCGACATAACTAATCGGGTTTAGTTATGCTATTCCTCTTGGTCGACGGGAATAGCATAAGTAAACCGGAATAAAAATGCGTGTAAACTGCATGGACATAGTTATACCTATTTAGCCAACCTCAAAAAATATAAGTATCTACCGAGTATAGGGGTTTCATCGTAATGCACTTCGCATTAACATTTGAAAAGGCATCGTCAGTTAAAATATGGTTAAAACACCTGAGACGAAGAGATGGAAAACAAAAGAAACGTGATTCGTGGGGCATAAAAGAGACGAAATATTTTTGAGATTTCTTGTTGGTACACCATCGAACTTATAACGTATTTCAAATCGGAAATATAATTCCAGTTGACGTTACTTATTCTCGTATGTGTAAATAGCATCACTTGGAACGGTTTAACTACATCGGTTATAATAAAAACTCACAGATGTAACGAATGAAATCATACTTATGATAACCTTGACGCATGCGCGATAAGTACAATCAGCGACTTAAAATAAGTACTGCCAAATGCATAGCATTTACATTATTTTACATTTATTACCACTGTTTTAAAATATCGAGTAATTTCATGACAATTTGACACTTAGCAGATAGCGTTAGCTGGAAGCTAATATGCATTTGCACTCTTTATAATACCGAGTATTAAATAATCAACATTGTCTGCCTGTCTTTGAGAGCCTTATAAAGTTCTAACTAAGGAACTATTCGACTTAAAAAGCTGTGATTTTACATAATTATAGTAAATGGTAACTTATGCAGACCTGAATTATAAAAAAAAGTTTTTGGCGTTTATTTGGGGGGTTACTTATTTAATCTCGGTGAGTGAGGTATCAAATGAAAGCTGACAATTCAAGGAATATACTTAAATATATTGATGTTTTATTTTTATTAAAATCTTCGTTCAACAAATTTTCAAAAAAATCGTAAAAATGTTTTGTCCTCTTATCTAGTAAAGCTGAAGTGAGAAAATCGTAAAAAAGTCGAATATATGTATAATGGTGTATAGATTACTAGAAAATCATCAGCACTTACAGATTTTTTTTTAAATATTGAAAAATTAAAGTTTATTAAAAATCGTAAACACATTGTGCTGCCACCTTTTCGATAATATTTAAATTATTATAAATTGGTTATTAACTAAAAGATTAAAATCTGATTGTAAAATTTGTGTTTTAAATTCAAAACAAAATCGTATTTGACAATTTGTTTTACTACAGACGACACATGCTTCTACTTCCGAACCACTTAACTTATTGTTAGCAAACTGAAGTTGTCAACAAGTATAGTATGTATGTAATAGACCGTAAATAGATATGAAAAAAATGTACGATTCGAGGAACTTAAATATATATGAAAAATAATTTCAACTTAAGTTTGACAAAAGTTCGCAAAACTACCAAGAAATGTTGTCCCTCACCCAAATCTCCGAAAGTTTAAGAACTATCCGAAAGTACATGAACACTTGTTGTTGTCGAACAACAAAATTTCAAAAATATACCGCGCCTCACTTAACTCTGTATTTTCATGACATTCAGTTCGAATAAACTGTTTATAACAATTACCTAAATAGTCGAATAAATTGAATAACTATAAGGTAAAAGCACCAGTTATGGCCGCTATAAGAGCAAGTTTTCGTTTTTTTTTTATTAATGGGTTTATTTTTTATAATTCTCATGAACTCATGTTACTAATAAAACAAGTAATTCTTTATTTAATCAATTTAATTACCAAATATAGTTTGTATTTTTTAAGTTATAGCTTTTTATTTTGTTTATGTTTTTTCTTCAGTAATGGATAAAGTAAAACCAGTAATGAGCACGCAGTGATGGACACTTATTATCTTTTAAATTAATACTTTTTATTAGAATTTGAGCATAATTCCCTTCTTCCCCTCCTGTCCAGTCGATCGGTTGCTTCCCCCCCCCCTTTAAAACCGGCACTGCTATAAGTGATACTAATGGTAAATAAACATAGGGAAATAATTACATCTGATCAAAGTATTCTGTTAAAGGAAAAATATAACTTTTATATTGGTTATAACTTTTTTATTGATCGTAGAAAACGACAATAAAGTAAAGTATATAATAGCTCGATTAATAATGTAAAGCAAATAGGAAAAAAACTCGATTAGATTTTAATAAATATTTGATAAAATTTTGTATTAATATTTTTGTCAAAGTTTAAGGTTAACATATTATATTCATTAATTTCCTATTTAATGATTTGTGATTAAAATAAACAAGTTAATACAGTTTTACAATAAAGCAATCCTTTATAGCTCTCGTAAAATACGTTAACAAGCTAACATATCTTCGTATAGAAGAGAAAAACAAACAAATAAAAAACAGAATAACAAGTATATAAATATTTTAGAATTATTGGATATTACATTTAACGTCTAAAACAAAGAAAACACGATGCGTTAGGATATGTACATATACCGGATGATTTAAAACTAGTATAAAATAAATTAACAGTAGGTCGAGGATGTAATTTTAAGCAAAAAACCTTATAAGATTATATGCCCGGAAATTCTTCGTGAGGGAGCTACAGTCTTTTGTCCAAAATTAGTTTTTATTTAATATTTAGAGAACCCATTGTGGTACAGTTATGAAATTTGATACAAGATTTAGTATTAATAAGTGTTATCAATTCCCAGTATCAAATAATAATAATTTAGACCAGGAGTGTATGGGGTCAGTGGGCCCGCTGATTTATATCAAGTATTTTTTTGTTTTTAAATTTTCCTGAGTTAAATTTTTTTACACTAGTTGTAAATCTCCTTGATGACAATCGGCCAATAGGTGTCAAAATGGTGGACATTTAAACTAATTATTAGTAGGTATATTTTATTTATTAATTATTATATTATCATAGCAACTGCTTTTATGTCGTAGTACTTATCATTTTGTAATCATTAGCAAGTGTCCATCACTGCGAACTCATTACTGGTTTTACTTTCTCCATTACTAGAGAAAAAACATAAACAAAATAAAAGGCTATAATTTAAAAAACAAACTATATTTGCAGACTTTGGTAATTAAATTGATTAAATAAAGAGTAACATGAGTTCATGAGAATTACAAAAAAGAAGTCCGTCAATCATAAAAACAACCTTGCTCTTATAGCGGCCATAACTGGTTTCAACACCTTACTAACATTTATTTTGCATTACAACGATAATAAAATATGAAAATGTCATGTATTTTTTGAAAATAAATATAAATAATGACCATAGAAGTTGAGTGGGAAAATTCAAATAAACCTATTTAATGCTACATTTATGACCATCGAATGATAACGACTATCATAGATTTGCCCACTACAAATGATTAATTGCATCATAAAAAATACACACGGGTTTGTAAAAGTTTTTAACAGACTAGCTGGCGCCAACGATCACCGCGGTTATTTCATATCGTGTTTAATTTACAGCTATCAACTTTTAATACAATGTTAATTAATACTTACAGCAACTATTCATTTATTTTCCTTAGGCTTTATATATGTAATCATGATAAAACTTAATGAATCATTTAATATGTAAATTATAATTATTTTTAATACTACAAATTAATATGCGTCGTAATGTATTTTAAATAAATAATAATAAATTTACCTCCTAGATTTGTATAAATTGTTTCTTGTTTATCAGCTTTGTGTACATACCTGGAAAGAAAAGAATGTATTATTAAATGTATTACACACCATTAAATACATAAAAAAATGACATTGAATTCATACTTTTTTCTTGCATAAAATGAGTTTCAGACTAAAAATTAGTAAAAACCTATAATAAAATTCCCTGAATTTTTAATTTTTATTTTCCTATCTAGGCATGTGGTATGTCAAAATGTACATCTCAATTAGTAGAATTTGACCATATTTTTTTTTTTTTTTCTAACTCAAAAATGGCGCCTGTAGGGGGCTAAAAGCAGTGTTTTATTTTGCCTCCCCCCCCTATCTCTGTAACTACTGGCCCAAAAAATCTGAAAAAAATTTAGTAACGAGGCTTTGGTGGGACTATCAACGACAAATACTAAAGTCAACAATATAATTTTAAATTTTGGAATTATAGGGAGGGGTGTCGTAGAATTTTTTTTTATATCTAGGCAAGTGGGGTGTCAGATCTCAATTAGTAGAACTTGACACTTTGCTATATTTTTTTCTTACTTAAAAATGCACGTACTTCGGAACCCTTATGGCATACACTTGTGTATGTCTTGCCCGAATTTTTTATATATGGAGTTTAGTCTTTTGGACTCTATTGTCGGCTTGTAGAAATTATTGAAATCTACTTAAATAATATAAATTTTATATTATTTAAATTAAATTTTAATACAGTAACGAATTGTTATAAATATTCGAGAACTACATGATGTTCAAAATAAACAGTATGAATTTTTATTTTGAGGAGTAAACTGTTAACAAAAAATTTTATTAAAAAAAATTATTGAACCTGGAGAAGGCAATAGCATAATATTTTTTTATTTGTGGGTACCTTAGAGCCTATTTTTTTACTTGAAAAAAAGAAACTTTTTCCGAAATATGTAGAACAAAACAATACTTTAAAAATAAAATCGCCTTGGACAAGAAAATATTCCGGATAAAAACTTCTTAATTTTTATACAGTACCAAAAAAAAATATAAATTCACTTTAAAAAAAAATGTTACCATTAAAACCACAGATAGAAAAAACAAAAAAAATATCATGTTACCCCCCTCCCCCAAACCGAGTAACTTTTGTCTAAAAAGTTTTTCTGTAATGTGTTAATTTGAACATATTTTATATTGTATTAATATTAAAATTTTAATATTTCAATTATAAGTTGGATATATCCAATCTTTAACATCACATTTTCTAATGAATGTTTTCATTAACGATTTCATTTGAAATGCACGCGAGCAGTAAGTAAAAGCTGCATTTAAATTTCAATATAAAAAGTAATCATACTTATACTGTATACCTCATTTAACTAATTTTATATTAAAAAGTTAACAATAATAAATATTTTTTTATAAATTGTATATAATTAACTAACCGAAGAAATTAAACGCTCATTTTGTTTTCTTTTTTTAATTTAACTTACGATTAATTATTATTAATCTAATGCAGCATTCTAATAAATTAATATAATCGCACACAATCTTTTCAATTAAATTTTCTTTGCAGTCATTCATATCTTTGAAACAACAAATAAAGTTAGTTGAATTTGGATAATTTAACGTCCGTTTCGACGAACAATCGTTAAGATATTTTTTTGACGATGGCAAAAAAAGCTTGTTGCTAACCGCACCAGGCACTCAGGCTAGAGCCTGGTCAACCCTCCCCCACCTTGTGGAGGCTTTGACTTTTACTTACTCAAAATTTATTTATGTATAAGGTACTGGCACCAGTTATGGCCGCTATAAGAGCAATTAATGTAAAGTAATTGATATGATAATATAATAATCTATATACATATAATAATATGTCCTGACTGACTGATTCATCATCGCCGAGACGAAACCCCTGGACCTAGAAACGTGAAATTTCAGGAGTGTCTTCCTTTTTTTATGACGTAAGCACCCACTAAGAAAGGATTTTTTGAAATTCAACCTCTACGGGGGTAAAAGGGGGTGTAAAAGTTTGTATTGCAATTTTTTATTTTTTTATTTCATCTCCTGTCACGTATGGAGGGTTGCAATTAGTTTTATTTGATCCGGTAGGAAAAATACTGTGGGGGCGGGGTTTTTAGGAGGTAAAAATAACCCCCTATCTCTCATAGGAACCCAGATATTTACGATTTTGTATAATGAATACAATTTTTTTTTTAAATATTTCATCCCCTGTCATGTATGGAGGGTTGTAATTAGTTTCATTCGATCCGGCGGAAAAAATATTATGGGTGAGGGGGTTTTAGGGAGGAAAACAACTACCTACCTCTCATAGGAACCGAGATATTTACGATTGTGCAACATGAATGTAAAACATAAGAAAAATTTCATATTTCATCCCCTGACATTTATGGAGGGTTGTAATTACGGGGGGTGGGAATTTAGAAAGCCGCGGGTATCAGCTAGTTAATAAATAAATTAAACTAATAATTAGTTTAAATGTCCACCATTGAAAATGTGTTAATGTTAAATGTATATAGATTAATATTCAGAAATGATAGTAATCAAATATCAACAAATATGTCTAATTCAGTACATTTAATTTAAAAAAAGCTATTACTGGGGTCAAATCCAAAACTGGTGCCAGTACCTTATCATTTTTAAAATCTAAAGCGGTTAAATAGAAACTGTGTTAAAATAACTTCAATTTCTTAAACTATTGGTAAATTTTTGTTCACATTTCTTGAGAAACGTTCTGGTTCATGTTTTTTTGTTTAAGATCAAATCGAGTCTCTCATTTGTAATTCTACCTACACTACAATTAATTATTTCATGGAAAAAAATTACATTAATTGTGTACTTACGAAACAAAAAAGTTACTTCATGACGACGAGAAAGAACAATTAACGATCAGAAGTTTGATAAATTATAAAATTATAATATTTTGCATAATCTACATTCTACAGTATTACTAAGGGTACTTGACCGTTAGAAGGGCGCCAGTAATACAACAGGGTGTCCACTGTTTTTTGAAAATAAAATTCCCTGACTTTTCCCTGACTTTCCTAGTCAACTTAAATTTAGACACTTTTTTTTCTTCACTGACTTCCCAATAAATTCCCTGACTTTCCAAAAAAAATTTAATAAATTCCCCGACTTTCCAGAATTTTAAAGAAATTCCCTGACCACTTTAGGCTTCCCTGACTTTCCAGAAAGTGGACATCCTGTATAAATACGAACATAAGCTGTATAAGAGATATTCATAGTAAAAGTTCTGACAACCAAAATCGATTTCTGAATTATTGTAATAGCCAATCCACAGCCGTATTGTCTGATTTTATCAATGAATATAATTACATTATGTTCAATTTTATTTTTATTTTTTATGCTTACTAAAAATAGAATTTTTGAATAGCTTGGCTAAAAATTTAACTGTCAATCTCTGCTGGCTCAAAATTTCGGTGGCGAAGCTGGGGAGTTATTTTAGATAAAGTGGGCTCAATGTCGCCATTTCAATAAAGAAATGTTGCAATTGAAAAATTTTCTTAAACTTTTGCTCACCTCAGTCTGAATGTCTAATTAAAAACATACAACGAAAATAGAACTTTAAAACCTCATTTATGCATTTTTTTAAAAAGAGTATAAAATTTTTTATCGCACGTATTTTTATTAGAATCAGATGGAACAACAGTCGTTCTCCGGTTGTAATAATAAATTGAAACAATATTGAAAACAAGCTTTATAAAAGATTTACCTAGACACAGCTTGTATATCCTAGCAATGTGCTGAACAAATGCTATTTCAAACTACATTTCTTGTTACTTTTTTAGCACATATATACAATATACATACATTCATATACTCGTATTCTAGCAGAGAGGAAATCGATTCGATCAAAATAATATTTAAAAAGCATATACATGTTATGTACTATATACACATGTATGTATAATTTTTTCAGAAATATCGCTTTTTTTTTTTAAATAAACTGAAAATTTCCTTACTTCTAGTTATCCGATTTGGCTGAGTTTTAATAGGGTACTATTCTGATAATAGATGAAGTTATTTCAAAAGGATTTCTGTTAATTTATTACGTTTTGCAACCTGTAGCGTGTTGCCGTCACTTAAAAATTTCAGTTTCTCGACAAATTGAATTTTTTTTATATTATATTTATATTTTTATAACAGAAAATTAAAACCAACTGATATTAAAGTAAGTAAATATGGAGACTGTAATGTTCTCTTTCAGAAAATGTTAACTTTTAAGTGGGTTACTAAAGAAATTTAAGATATTAAAGTAAGTAAATATGGAGACTGTAATGTTCTCTTTCAGAAAATGTTAACTTTTAAGTGGGTTACTAAAGAAATTTAAGATATAGTGTTAATTTTATACCTAAAAAGTTTTTAGGACGATAATAGAACACACTTCCAAGCATAGCTTGGGGTGTGCAATTAGCAAGATAGAATACAATAGAATAGATAAATACTGTATTTAGTAATATAAATTACATTACAGGAAGGTTGGAAGTGTACAATACATTGTATTACATATTTTCTAATAA
Organism: Sialis fuliginosa; assembly: GCA_961205875.1. NCBI lineage: Eukaryota > Metazoa > Arthropoda > Insecta > Megaloptera > Sialidae > Sialis > Sialis fuliginosa. Next base: position 40,898,169 of record OY540809.1, on the reverse strand, counting down.
CATTTTTATGTTACTCAAACTTATGTGAGTGACATGAGCAAAAAGAAAAAAAACATTATTAAAAAAAAACATCTGCCAAGTAAATGCATAGTGCTTCCTCGTGCTAAATTCACTAAAACCGATTGTGTTCAGATAAATTGCCTGGCATTGGTTAACCATTTAATTTTTATACAAATTTTACTAAAAAATCTTAGTTCGAATTTTTTCTTAAAACGCACCTGAATATTTTTTCATATAATTTTAATTTTTTGACAATTTCAATCTAAATCTAAATTTATGCAAATGTCAAAATGACATTTAAAACGTCAAAGTGACATTTAAAACGCCAAAGTGACATTTAAAACGTCAAAATGACACTTAATATATCCAATCAAATATCAATTTAGAAAAACAAAACACGAATTTTTAAAATTAATTTAGATAAATCTTTGTAAGGGAATATTTTACAACAAACATAGTAGACCCATATTATAGGAAATTTAATTCTCTACAAAAAATATTCTATAAAATTTTCTCGTAACATGTGTCGTTCTTGAGATATCTTGAGAAAATAAATATTTTGGGGTGTCACCCCTCCCCCTTACACACGATTTTGATGATTTTGAAATGGGACCGTCCTCAAACCAAACCCAACCATCCGACCAAGTTTCAATAATATCGGTTCAGTGGTTCATGAGTTATGCGTGTGACAAGGATTCAAGGGACAGACGGACGGACGGACACACGGACAGACAGACAGACACGGAACGAAAAGTGTTTGTCTTGACGTGAAACGGATAAATAAATTTAAAATTTTGAAATTGGAGAACTTTTTTTTTGTCTCAATCTGAAACGATCACATAGTTTCTCGTATCTTCGATATTGCGAGGAAGCAAAAGAATTATGTGCTCAATTATGTTAAATTGTCCTATGTTTTAATCATATCTCTCCATGTATGTTTGAGTATGTATACAGGTTGATTCAGCACTGTTGTGCCAAACCTGAACAGTAAATTAAGAAAAACACCTCAAGATACACAATATACAATATTAATAATAAAGTTTGCGTTTACCCCACTTCACTATGTATTTTTCACAGTATAGCATCAACTAGTTTATACCATGAAATAATATTTATTATTTTAATAAAAATTCCCAGAAAAATTAAAATTCCCACTTATATTTTACAAATATTTTTACGATTATTTCAAATTCTCTCGTATACAAAGTACATTACACCTTTCTTGCGTCTATAATTTTCAGTAAAAAAAAGCGCAAGCAAAACCGAAACGCAACAAGCGTTAGGCCGCGTTTACATTGGTGCAGTGAAAAGGTAAGGTACTTTAAATTAGCACAATAAATGTAGCACACATCGATAAACGAAGAGTACTAAATTAGAGTATATTTAATGCTAATTTAGTACGCAAAAAAATTTATAACTCTTTTATTAAAAAAATTACGAGCGAGTGTGCCAGTTTAAGATTTAAGCCAGCACACTCGAGTAAAATAAGGACAAATCAGGTGTCAAACATTTAGTGCTAATATTAGACAATTCAGAAGCAATTATTTATCAATGTATTCGAAAATAAGCATGAGTGGGCGCTTCAACAATTTAAAATTTGTATGTGTTCCATAAACGCTAAGTTTAAGCAGTAAGATCGGCCATTAATCTTTTTTTTTACACTTTCTGAACAAGGACTAGCCAGTATTGGAAAATGAAAAATCATTTTTGTGTGATGACAACAATGGTCACGTTCACGACTGACCAAAAACAACGAGCTTTGATTGGTTGATTTTTGGAAATTCTGGTGGATTGTACCAGAAATTTAAAGAATGTCATTTTTTAAGCGTGTAAGAAAGTGAGACAGAAGTAACCTAGGACCTAGTGTTCTGACAGAAACGCTCAACATGAAGTGAACATAAAAGTTCTTTGGTTAGCCTGGTCACTTGTTTCTATCTCTTTCTAGTTACTTCTTTCTCACTTCCTTACACGCTTAAAAAATGACATTCTTTAAATTTCTGGTACATTCCACCAGAAATTCCATGAATCAACCAATCAAAGCTCGTTGTTCACTGTTTTTGGTGGAATGTAGCAGAAATTTAAAGAATGTCATTTTTTAAGCGTGTAAGAAAGTGAGACAGAAATAACCATAAAGAGATAGAAACTAGTGTTCTGGCAGAAACGCTCAACATGAAGTGAACATAAAAGTTCTTTGGTTAGCCTATAGTTTCTATATCTTTCTAGTTACTTCTTTCTCACTTCCTAACACGCTTAAAAAATGACATTCTTTAAATTTCTGGTACATTCCACCAGAAATTCCATGAATCAACCAATCAAAGCTCGTTGTTCAGTGTTTTTGGACAGTCGTGAACGTGACCAATGATTTTATGGTGGGTTGCATAAAGTATAAATAACCACAGCTAGTTAATCATCCGTTAACTAACCATGTTTAGGATTAACGGACGATTAACTAATTACGATTATTTTTTCCCTATATAATCTTTCATTTATACATGTTTTTCTTATTAAAATTATTTATATTCATACGTAAACAACGAAAATTGTCGTACGTTTTTTTAGTATTTATTATAAAAGGAGGTGAATGAAACTTACATATATCATTCGAAAAGTACTGTGCCATAGATGTGCCAATCATGTGTGTATGTTGCCGTTAAGGCAGGTAAAATAAAGTTTACATACATACATGATTTCTCCTTTCGCTAAATTACTGGTACATTCCACCAGAAATTCCATGAATCAACCAATCAAAGCTCGTTGTTCAGTGTTTTTGGTCAATCGTGAACGTAACCAATGTAAACGCGGCCTTATAGGTCTGTTGTTCGCATGAATAGAGCGTGTGTGAGGTAAGTTAATACCCCCTTCCCCCATTCCGAACGTTTCTCCGGAGACCTCACTGTATTGACTATTAGATGGAATTTGTGTACCGCGAGCTTTCTTTCAGCCGCTTTTACCGAGCTTTCCTTTTTCCCTTGCAGAATGTAACGTCAATTAGTTTTTATAACAACAAATAGAATACTTTTTAAAATACATTTTCTTTGTAATGTATGTAAGTTTGGATTTAATAATAACATTTGCTTTTATTCTGAAATTTGTTTATCTGGAGAAATAAATTACGTTTCTTTGATTGAATTTATAATTTACTTTCTCAAAAGATGTTCTTGGATTTGTATATGAAATAAGGTGTATTTTATTGCAGGTAAGATGCAGGACCGTACTTACACATTTTGAGGCGCAAATCAAAATTGAGGCTCCATTGAAAATATCCGTATGGAGAACCATACATGACTTTAATATATTTTTTAAAAAATTTTAATATATGGGAAATTTCAATGGAAATTGTATCACTCACCTTTGTATTATAAATATTAGTTTTGTAATGTACTAATGTCAAAAACATAATACACATTCATAGAATAACTAATTTGACAATTTAAATTTAGTTGCTTTATTTCCAAAGCAACGTGAATTAACGACGTATTAATTAGTATTTAAAATTCAAAATTTAGGGTGTTTTTCACCCATTCCTTAGGTTCTATTGAACTGCAAATGTACCAAATCTTATCAAAATTAGTGAGATAATACTCGCAACGTTCACTTTTTAGACGATAATAGGTACAAAATTTCGAATATTTCTAAAACCCCTATTCCGATTAGCACAAAAATCAATAGGTCTGGAGTACTCACTGAGACAAACATTTTCCACAAAAATAATTCAGATCGGTGCATTTTTACAGTAGTTATCGTGAATGAAAGAAAATTCTACATCCAGACACACACACACACACGCAGCCGCCATGTGGAAATTAACTTTTCTTTACTTTTTGAAGGTAGTACAATTAGAATCTGCTCTTAACTCGGACACGATTTTTCAATGATATTACAATATTTTATTTCTTTCAGAACATGAAAGTAAAAACGCTGTTAGGTTATTACAATTAATCTTATAATTTATCAAGAACGCTGTACTGAGGTTATATTTAATTGTTTTTATTTTTCTTTGCAAACCTTTTCTTCGCTGTCCAATATAACTATCTTCCGTGATATGAAATGTATAAATCTTTCCAACTGTCTTTACGTGACAGATAGGCACTCAAGTATGACAGTTGTAAAAAATATAAATCAAGATTTTAGTAGCAATAAATATACATTACAGAGATTCAGGATACTAAACTTTTATTATTACTATTATATCTTTTATGAATACTTTAATCATAAATTGAAGCATATTTGCAGTCTGCTTATACAATTTTAGGTTTATGGTCATAAGCTCATATATCTTACTCGTGGTTATGATTGTATTATGTTAATACTCATTATGTTTTGAATTTTTCGTTGTTGAAATGGGCCTTCTATAAAAATAAAATAAACTGATGTGGTCAGCACAAAACTTTTTTATACTCATTGATATACAGAAACGGTTTATAATGCCAAAAAATGAAGAAGAAAAAACATAAAAAATAGATAATAATATTTTCTACAGCTTTTGTTTAAAACATTTCTTCTCTTAAAAATCGTTTTACAAATTCGATATCTTAAAAAAAATAACGGAAAACTGAATATAAATTAAATATAATTATGTTGTCTAGACTAACTTTTTGATGTCGCAGCTCCCCTGCAACTTAAACCGATAACCCACGGCCCCCCAATATTTTTTTGGAACCCAGATTGGTTAAACAAAATTTCTTTGTTTCATGAATTCACATCAACAGTTTAAAATGCTTGATTTAAAAAAAATAACGCGTGAAATCAATACAGCTATATTATAAGTTGTTCTAAAATTTAATGTTTTAATAAATTTTTCACGGCTTTCCTAGTGGGAAGGCCACGTTAACAGAAAAAATATGAAAAAAATAATTTTAAAGTTGACCATTCACACTGTAATAGAGATTCGATCATATTCTACTGATTAATATAAAAGCGACCTGAAGGGTTTTTCTTAAATTTACGTTTTTGATACAAATAACAAACTGTCCGGATTTATGAAATAGATTGCTTTTTACACAACAGTGGGTTTTATTAATGCGTCAAGATTTTTACTGCACAGAGAAAATCTAATAAACTGAAAAATAAATAAAAATGATAGATTCAATTTACAGATTTTCCCCTATATCCGTATAGTTGAAGGGTTAAATCAACTAATCTATTATTTGTACTAAAAAGCTTCCAATCTGGTAACAGAACCCATCAATCATCTTGAAGAAAATTATTGTAATTCTGTTAGATACGTCAGAAAATACTATGTATTTTTCACAGTATAGCATATAGTTTATACCATGAAATAATATTTGTTATTTTAATAAAAATGCCCAGAAAAATTAAAATTCCCACTTATATTTTACAAATATTTTTACGATTATTTTAAATTCTCTCGTATACAAAGTACATTACACCTTTTTTGCGTCTATAATTTTCAGTAAAAAAAAAGTGCAAGCAAAACCGAAACGCAACAAGCGTTAGGCCGCGTTTACATTGGTACAGTGAAAAGGTTAGGTACCTTAAATTAGCACAATAAATGTAGCACACATCGATAAAAGAAGAGTACTAAATTAGAGCCTATTTAATGCTAATTTAGTACGCAAAAAAGTGTATAACTCTTTTATTAAAAAAATTACGAACGAGTGTGCCAGTTTAAGATTTAAGCCAGCACACTCAAGTAAAATAAGGACAAATCAGGTGTCAAACATTTAGTGCAATTCAGAAGCAATTATTTATCAATGTATTCGAAAATAAGCATGAGTGGGCGCTTGCAACAATTGCAAATTTTTATGTGTTCCATAAACGCTAAGTTTAAGCAGTAAGATCGGCCATAAATTTTTTTTTTGTACTTTCTGAACTAGGACTAGCCAGTATTGGAAAATGAAAAATCATTTTTGTGTTCAATTTACTGACTTTCCCCTATATCCGCATAGTTGAAGGGTTAAATCAACTAATCTATTATTTGTTCTAAAAAGCTCCCAATCTGGTAACAGAACCATCAATCATCTTGAAGAAAATTATTGTAATTCTGTTAGATACGTCAGAAAATACTCTCTTAATTTTTCTTCTTCGTAATCTAATTATTTATTTTGTCGTTTTTCTTTTTGGCCATTAATCTTAATAGAGTTACTTCAAGATGAATCGTTTTAAAAACAATATTTACGTTTACACTGCTCTATTTACTTTATTAACATTTAATTATTTCAATGTTTTTATTTCACAGCATGGAATTTAGCTGACATTTAGAATATTTTAATAAAATGTAAGCAATAATGAATTTCTCTGTTTTTGCAGATTTGTTCAGAATTCATTGTAAATTGTTTCTTTATTAATTTTATGAACGATGTAAGGAATTTTAATAATTCTTTATGATCATGTAGAGTGTGGAATATGTTTACGAGTATACAGAGCCGGCCTTAGCAGGGCGAGATTTATTTTCCCACCATCTCTCCCTCTAAAAAATGTTTAAAAATCACCGAAAATGTCAAATAAAATTGATTAATTAACAAATAAGTTGAATAGTGAATATCTCAGCTTGGCGCGATATTACAGACTCCAACTTTTTTTTTAGAAAATATCTTACACAATTAACTTTAAGACTATCAAATGCCCTAAGACTGTCGAGATCCTCTTCCCTTATTATTAACAAATTAAAATTGATAAATAAACAAATAAGTTGAATAGTTAATATCTCAGTTTGGCGCAATCTTACAGACTCCAACTTTTTTTTAAATATAGCTTACATTATTATCTTTAAGACTATCAAAGGCCCTAAGACCGTCGAGACCCCTTTCCCCTATTATTAACAAATTAAAATTTATAGATTAACAAATAAGTTGAATAGTTAATATCTCAGCTTGGCGCGATCCTACAGACTCCAACTTTTTTTAGAATATAGCTTTAACATTAATTTTAAGACTATCAAATGCCCTAAGACCGTCGACTTAAACTTTTTCTGTCTTTTTATAGTGGATTTGTTAGCTTTTGTTCCGTGACACGTTTTTAAAGCCATTTTTAAAGAGATTTTAGCAATATTTGATCCGTGATCTTTGGTCAGTCGATCCAGTATTGGTTGAAAATGCCGAATCGAAAAAAAATTATTTCGGTTCAAAGTGGATCTATCCAGTTTTGTCCCGCAGCTCCTTAAAAAGTCTTATGTCCGGTATTATAAAGGAACTTACAAAATTTGCTAGCTTGCAAGCACTCTCAAATGGGGTATTAATTCTGTACTAGTATCTATGGATTAGCTATGGAATTTAGAGCAGTGACACTTCAACTAATTGTAACACAGTTGGTGACTTTGACTGCAGTATAAAATAATTTTCATAATATCACCACTGTTTTAATACCGTTGGTGTTTACTTACAACGCGTGCGCGAAACTTGTCAAAGTCTTCAACATCCTCCAAGAGAACTGTCATATAAGTTTGATTCCTCATTTGAGAGTTCTTGTAAGCTAGCAAATTTGCTATTTTTTAAACTTTTGCTACTATCGAGCCTCTACTGTAATTCGCTGACACACCGTTTACATTGCCGATGTATCAACAGAGATACACGTGTACAACGGCTTCTAGAAATGCTTCACGCTTTCTGCGGTTCTGCTCTCATTATTTGATAGCGATTTCGTAGATATGTATAAATCAGCACATTATTCAATTAAAGTATTAAATTAATGTTCCCTTGCACTTGTTCTTTATAGCATAAATACTACGTAGGTAATGATAATCAAATATTCAATTTGAGAGTAGGCGATTATAGTTTATAAAATTACAGGTATTTTAAATTTAAAACTTAAAATTATAATTTAAATTTATATATATTAATCTTTTTAATAGAAAATGTTCATCAATCAAACTGATTTTTTGTGAGTACTGAGTACTATATATACAAATAAATTTTATATTTTTTTGGCAATTTTTTGACGACAGCAAAAATTTTAAAGTGTCTGATAACTTTTTATTGTCAAATTCGTTTTTAGCGCCCAATAATTGGTAAAAAACATCTGCCAAGTAAATGCGCAGTGCTTCCTCGTGCTAAATTCACCAAAGGTAGTTAATTATTCAACAATTTAAATAAAACCGATAGTGTTTATATAAATTGCCTGGAATTGGTTAACCATTTAATTTTTATACAATTTTACTAAAAAATATTAGTTCGAAATTTTTCTTAAAACGCACCTGAATATTTTTTCATATATTTTTAATTTTTTAAGAATTTCAATCTAAATCTAAATTTATGCAAATGTCAAAATGACATTTAAAACGTCAAAATTACATTTAAAACGTCAAAGTGACATTTAAAACGCCAAAATGACATTTAAAACGTCAAAATGACATTTAAAACGCCAAAGTGACATTTAAAACGTCAAAATGACATTTAATATATTTAAGCAAATAACAATTTAGAAAAACTAAACACGAATTTTAAAAATAAATTGAGATCAATCTTTGTAAGGGAATATTTTGCAACAAACGTTGTAGACCCATATTATAGGAAATTTAACGTAATTTTTTACGTAACATGTGTCGTTCTTGAGATATCTTGAAAAAATAAATATTTTGGGGTGTCACCCCTCCCCCTTACACACGATTTTGATGATTTTGAAATGGGACCGTTCTCAAGCCAGACCCAACCATCCGACTAAGTTTCAATAATATCGGTTCAGTGGTTCATGAGTTATGCGTGTGACAAGGATTCAGGGGACAGACGGACACACGGACGGACGGACAGACAGACAGACAGACACGGAACGAAAAGTGTTTGTCTTGACGTGAAACGGAAAGATAAATTTAAAATTTTGAAATCGGAGAACATTTTTTTTGTCTCATTCTAAAACAATCACAAAGCTTCTCATATCTTCGATATTGCGTGGAAGCAAAATGTATAAGATCTTTTTGTTGGATTATGTTATTTTTTCTGTTATTACATTAATTAACATGGTACGTAGAAGGTTTTTTGTTTTTATAAAATAAAACTGTCTCTTTCAAACCACCTCTCCCCTATTTTACATTTACAAAATAGTACAAATTGACATCTGACTAATATACCGACCACACAGAGATCTACATAATTTTAAATATGAATAGATATCTACAATTCGTCAATGCGTGATGTCGTCACACAGACATGATTTTGACTAACTGTAACCCGAAATAGTTGTGCAAGTGGTTCTCGGCAGATATTTAAGCGGTGATTGTAATATGCAAATGCAATGTTTATTACACACGGTGCAGCTAGACGGGTTACCCGCGTATGAATCATTGAAATATGGAATCGTACCCATAAGTAATCAATTATTTCAGTGGCAACCAAAGAAACGAATTTATTTTATGTTTAATTATACATTTAGTCGATTATGTAACCTCAGTCGTTATCTAGGACCTTTTGCTATCTTGCTGACAGAGTTTTAATCCCCTGTATCTAATTTCAACAAGAAATAGTTGAAATTTGGAGAAGTTACTCCTTTATAAATCTTAAGTACACACACAAAATTTCAAAAGGTTTTACGACATAGTTTGAAAGTTATTATTTTTTTAAATTAACATGGGCTCTTATGGCAGAATGGTGTATTGACGGTTAAAGTCCAATAAAACACATGGTTTAAGCATCGAGAAAAATCTGAAATTTTCACAATACGTCACTTACATATTTAGCAACACGTTTCATAAAAAAAAATATACACATACAGAACTAAATTGTGAGAAAAAAATGGCGTACTGAAATGTAATGATTTGTTTTTATTACATATTTTTTCATATACATATGTAAGCACATGAAGTACCTACTAATATTATTATTTTCATTACATTTGTATGTTCCACACATGTTCTAAATAGTGTTATTTAAAAATATTTTAATTTATGTCATTTATAATAATAAAATACTTCTTTTGTTTTTATATCTGACAGATGAATTCAGAATAAAATTTTTCCGTATTATCAACACAAATATTAATTTTTTGGCTAAAATTCTGAAATAACAGTCAAAAATAGGAAATAAGGTTTTAAACAAAAGTATTTTTAAAGTGAATAATTCATAATTTGATTTTGATCGTTCATTGCATCTAGATTTACATTATTTTTGACTCAGAATGTACGTGCCATATATCCTTAAGTTAACACTCTGAATTAGTTTGAAGCAAGTTTTTCTAATTAAAAATAATTGATTACTTATGGGTCACCCTAATATTTAAGCGGTGATTGTAATATACAAATGCAATGTTTATTACACACGATGCAGCTAGACGGGCTGCCCGGCGCGACAGACCCGCGGTATGAATCATTGAAATATGGAATCTTACGTCCGAGATTAAAAATATTGTTCTTAGGAAATTGAATCATTTTTGCATATAAAGTATATAAATACGTATGACTGCACAAAGACCATTACATTTTACAGGGTATTTCACATTGTGATTTACGTGGGCGACCCAGAATGAAAGAATGTAAGAGGAAATTTAATTTCCTTTTTTATCTTCTCCCTCTCTCTCCGAATTTATGCTTTGCGATTTTATTTCTTCCACGTATTAAACCCAATCCTTTTTCGTGTAATGCATAACAAGAATAAAAATGTATTTATATTGTTATGCTATTTTGTTCAAAATATGGTACAATGAATATCAGACAACGGGTATTAAAATATGAATTTAAAACTAATAATTGTACTCCTGATGACATGGGTATGTTAACGTTCAGGCCCGGATTTACCATGCAGGCAGAGTAGGCAGTTGCTTAGGGCGGCAAGAATTGAAGGGCGGCAAATTTTGGCGGAAACTTTGAAAACTTGTTATATTCGTGGGAATTGAATTTCCCGCCTATTTCGTTGGCACGCGTACCAATATTATAAGTGGAAAATGCCAGAATCGAGAAAAGAATCGATTTATACAAGTCTCGATCAGTGGCGTAGGAACGGGAGGGGGGGGGGGTCGAAACCCCCCCCGAAATGTTTTATGTTTTTAAAATATATGAAATTATTACCCCCAAGCTTAACCCCCCCACCCCCGAATTTTTTTTTACTACGCCACTGGTCTCGATATTGGCCTAATATCGAATATTCGATAAGTTTCTGTATCGAAAATCATCTTATTTTCTCCTGAAGTATATTGCGATACACATAACCTCCTTTGTTTGCCACCCGAAAATCGAGACGTAAAAATTTCAACCAATAAGCAATAATTTCTCTACAAAAAACAATTGCATACATAATGGTAATTGTTGAATGATGTCAAATACTTCATGATTATAAGGATACTGACTATAATAAAATAAAATATTTGCTCTCAGAAAGGTGCATTTTATTTATTGAAAAACTTTTCGTACCAAACTTATTCCACCATTGAATGAAATTATATGTTTTAGTAAGATACTGGCCCCAATCTTGGACATGAACCCAGTAATAGGTATTTTATTTAAAAACGTACTGAATTAGAAATATTTTTTGATATTGGATTACTACCATTTCTGAATAATAATCTACATATATACATTTAACTGTCTTAAGAAAACTTGACAAGCATGCATGATCCATCTTTCTGTACAAGCAGTCTGCAAGTGATTTTGCGCAATCATTTTAATTGTACAAGCCGCCTGAAGATGGATTGAATTTAAATCATACAAGCTTGACAAGCTTAGCAAGCCGCGTTTGCACAAGCGAAACTGAACGTGTGTACTAAGAACGTGAAAGTTTGTACAAGCAAACGTCAGTCGTAAGTGAGTTCTACAGGTTGCTGTAAATCTTTCGTGGGGGGTTATAGCTTCTATCATGATCGTATCCTTTTTAATTAAAGGTGACAAAAGATTCAAATAAGTTTCTTCATTCATTCTGAGATAATTATGCGGATATATCTTCAATTTACTCAGTAAATTAATATGGGAATATGTTTTTATTTTCATTAACCACTGTTTACACCACGATTCTTCTTTCGCATTTTCCTCTTGTGGATAAGGCAAAAAGCAGCTAAAGTTAGCGCATCGTCGTCCGAGCTTAACATAGTTCAAATCAGCAGTGTTGCCAGTATGAACTCCCTAAAAAGTACGATAGGCTTACCAAAATAGTACGAAATTTGACAAAAAGGTACGGTTTTTAAACTGTTGTGATTAAAGAACTTTTTTGTCACATTTTGCCGCCCCAACCCCTGATACTACAAATGTTAAAATTGTTAGAAATGTATTTGAATTATTATTTTTTATTTAATTATACTCTTTATTTTATTTTGTGTTAAAATACATCAATTATCAAGTAATTAATGGACGCCCTCCGGAATACTCTTCATGTTTCGTTAAAAAACCGTCAATACTGAAAAGTAGATATAGACGAAAAAATTAAGGTAGGTACGTTTCGTTTTTACTTTAATTTTTATTGGTTTGATTCATAATAAACATTTTATTTTTTAATTATTCTTTTACGTAGTGAAGCTGAGTAAAAGCTTGTAAAAATCTTTGTGGGGAAAAAGGTACGGTCAGAGTTGAGGTACGGTTTTGGTACGGTCGGGTCATGAATAGTACGAAAACCGTACTGAAAAGTACGTTCTGGCAACACTGTTCAAATGCAAACTGGCGCTTGTTTAAGTATAGGTACTTGCACCGTGTGGTGGTGTCAGGGAAATTGCGCGTGCTTGTACAAAAAGATGGATCATACATACTTGTCAAGTTTGCAGTTACGCGTGTAGCCACCTTTACAGCGTGACTTGATGATAATCGGCTAAAAGGTGTCAAAATGGTCGACATTTAAATTAATTATTAGTATAATTTATTAATTAATTATTATTTGAAAATTCTAATAAAGTACATTTAATTAAAATATCTGCCTTGGGAACCACGGGACTTTCTTATACCTAACCTAACCTAACCTAACCTAACCTAACCTAACCTAACAGTGAATTGTATACGTGATTCTTTGTTTATTAAAACATTTCTAACAAACTAACAAGAAAGAACAAAATGAATAATTTTATATGTATTTATATAAGAAGTGATTTTTTTTAACGTAGTAACTGAAAACGGATGTTTACTCTTGTAAATTTTTGGATTTTTGAATTATTTTTGAAATAAGAAAAAAATGTTTTTGATAAAAATGTCGATTATGTTATTATCTATAATTTATTCCCCATACCTACATTTTTTTCTCTGTTAAGCCCGGCGCACACGACGCTAGATTTGCTGCTAGTTTGTTTGCTAGATTCAATGCTGGTTTTCAAGCGTGTTTCGGCGCTGGATTGTTGTCATGGTTTCAATGTGTGTTGGCTTCACACGATCCTTGATTTTGTAGATGGTTTTGATGCGTGCAAAGTGACAGTTCTAATATCAACATAATACTGTAGTGGATATGGTTTATGAAAATAAAAAAATCCTTTGGGTGAATAATATATAATTAATGTTTATTAATTTCAACAGTTAAACTCAATGATCTAAGTTTAAAATTTCACTACAATTCAGTTTTCTCACATTTATTTTTTACATTCAGGATCGATCTTATAAGGTATGTTTAATAAAACTCACATTTGAATATTTGTAAAATGGACATAATTATTTCTTATGATTTGTACGAACAGCTGTTACAAAAGTATATGCTATGACGCCATGTTTGTTTATGACGTTTATGCTCACGTGACATTATAATATTTTCTGATTGGTTCTTGCTCAAATCTAGCAGCAAATCCAGCACGAAAAATAGCCCCGGTTCTATTCTGAAATCTAGTATGATAACACGCAGCGTAGCAAGCAGTGACGTCATTTCCAGCACAGAAACAAGCCCGGTTGCCAGCACAGCAACCAGCAAGCAAACCAGCAGCAAATCTAGCGTCGTGTGCGGTGGGCTTTATGAACCATTTGAATTATAATAAATTTTTTTTTCAAAAATTCGTTTTTACAAAAAAATGAATAGAACATAAATTAGACAGACGGACACACAGACATCATGGCGAAAATAGTCAGAATGGATTCAGGGAAGGTCAAAATAGATAATTCCGTCAAAATCCGAGGTTCGAAAAAAATCGACTTCACTATACTTACATACTTATACTAATGTATATTTCATATACATGGTATAAGAAAGTAAAAATATAGAACAAACTATTTGTAAATTATAATAGATAAGAGTATAATCATAAAAAAATCAGATTAGCATTTTTAAATGTACAATTTGAATAAGTATAATGTTCATTATTACTTACTTATACTAATGTATATTTCATATAGGTACATGGTATAAGAAAGTAAAAATATCCATTACTGGGGTCATATCCAATGCCAGTATACAATTTCAATAAAAACTAAGCATATTCACGAACAAATTTTTACTCCAGTCCGAGGCAAAATCCTATCTTTTAAAGACGTCCTATACAAATAATAACTAAGTACACAGTTTTTCTGCGTTCACAAAGAGAATTTGCTCGAGCTACAAATTAATTTATCGCAGGTAATAATTGCAAAGAGCAGTTTCGTGTGAACTCGACAATAAATTTCAATATTTACATTTTGTTCGTACAGGAATAATTACACATTTATGGGAGCGTCATCAATCAAGGGGATGTGTATAAGGAAGTGAACCCGAGGGATTTAAACTTCTCCAGTTTCGCTCAGACATTTTATGTGTGCGTGTATTTGGCAACATGTGTACACGGACAATTTTCAAAGTTTTGAATTATATATAATTATTATGTATCTCTGACTATTTATGTGCAACAATTTCATATAAATTAAGCAGGGTTTAACAGAATGTACGTGACGTTACCCTTTACGTGATATATACACTATTGTTATATTCGATTATACATCTATAAACCAGTGGTTTCCAAACTTTATGTTACTACGCCTCCCTTTAAAAAAATATAATCTCGACGTCTCCCTCCTCCTTTATTTTATAAAATAATCAAGACACGTACACGTGTTAAAAAACTTCTGCCAGTAAATGCACAGTGCTTCCTCGCGTTAAATTAAATTATTGAACAATTTAAATAAAACCGATGGTGTTTAGATGAATTGCCTGAAATTGGTTAACCATTTAATTTTTATACAATTTTACTAAAAAATATTATTCTTAAAACGCACCTGATTATTTTTTCGTATATTTTTTAATTTTTTGACAATTTCAATCTAAATCTAAAATGCAAACGTCAACATATTTAGGGCTAATTTTTGTCTCAAATTAGTTTTTATTTAATATTTTCAGAACCCATTGTGATACAGAACTTAATTTGATACCCGGTTTAGTATTATACGTGTTATCGATTTCCTGTATCAAACAATGATTATTTAGACCAGGGATGTATGGGACCAGTCCGGCCAGTGGGCCCTTTGAGTTATATCTAGTTTTTTTGTTCTTAATTTTTCCTAAAACAATCTACTAGAATTCGAGCTTTTCTCCATGTGGCCATCCGCCGCCCTTTCTGAACTGGCACCCCGAGCAGTCACCCAGCTTCCCCCCCCCTAAAGCCAGCATTGCTGTTATACATTAACAAAATAAGGAACGAATTTTAATAAATATAAAAATTTTAAACATCAACCATTCTTTTTTCCAAAGCTAACTTGACTTTTTAATATTGCACTCGAGTGATTGTAGTTTTTGCTGACGCCTCGACTAACAAACATATTATAGTTTTCCATGGCAATTGTTATTTTTATTCAATAATTAATAAAATGCCTTGTATTTTATTTTGTTTTTATTTTTGTTATGAGTTGTTTTATTATCGAAATTATGAAAAGCTTTGTGATTATTTTTTAAAGAAAATTTTTAATCGACCTTTCTTTTTCTAATCGGTTTAGTATTAATACGTGTTTAATACTAAACCGATTATAAAATATCATAACTGTATCACAATGGTTCTCAAAATATTAAATAAAAACTAATTTTAGACAAAATATTTGAGAGTCTGTGCCAGTACCTTATATACCGTTAATGATCTGCAAATAAGTTATAATATTTAATCTAGTTCTTCCTTAAACGAATTTTCCCACCTTTGCTTAATTAGAATTAATTAAAAATCTATAACTGTTTCAATAGAATTAGTTGATTTGGTTTTTGACTAGTTCATGTACTTATTTTATGTTATACTCGTATAAATATTGCTTCCTCGCAATATCGCAGATACGAGAAGCTATGTGATCGTTTCAGATTGAGACAAAAAAAAAGTTCTCCAATTTCAAAATTTTAAATTGATTTATCCGTTTCACGTCAAGGCAAACACTTTTCGTTCCGTGTCTGTCTGTCTGTCTGTCCGTCCGTCTGTCCCCTGAATCCTTGCCACACGCATAACTCATGAACCACTGAATCGATATTATTGAAACTTGGTCGGATGGTTGGTTCTGGCTTGAGGACGGTCCCATTTCAAAATCATCAAAATTGTGTGTAAGGGGGAGGGGTGACACCCTAAAATATTTATTTTTTCAAGACATCTCAAGAACGACACATGTTACGTGAAAATTGTATAGAATATTTTTTGTAGAGCATTAAATTTCCTATAATATGGGTCTACAATGTTTGTTGTAAAATATTCCCTTACAAAGATTTATCTCAATTTATTTTAAAAATTCGTGTTTTGTTTTTCTAAATTGATATTTGTTTGGACATATTAAATGTCATTTTGACGTTTTAAATGTCATTTTGGCGTTTTAAATGTCATTTTGACTTTTGTCAAAAAATTAAAAATACGAAAAAATATTCAGGTGCGTTTTAAGAAAAATTTCGAACTCTTATTTTTTAGTAAAATTGTATAAAAATTAAATGGTTAACCAGTTCCAGGCAATTTATCTCAACATTATCGGTTTTTATTTAAATTGTTCAATAATTAACTACCTTTGGTGAATTTAGCACGAGGAAGCACTGTGCATTTACTTGGCAGATGTTTTTTTGTTATGAGTTGTTTTATTATCGAAATTATGAAAAGCTTTGTGATTATTTTTTAAAGAAAAATTGTTCTCCTATTTCAAAATTTTCACTCGATCTTTCTTTTTAAATCGGTTTAGTATTAATACGTGTTTAATACTAAACCGATTATAAAATTTTATCACAATGGGTTCTCAAAATATTAAATAAAAACTCATTTTAGACAAAATATTTGAGAGCCTGTGCCAGTACCTTAAATACAGTTAATGATCTGCAAATAAGTTATAATATTTAATCTAGCTCTTCCTTAAACGAATTTTCCCACTTAAAATTAATTAAAAATCTATAACTGTTTCAATAGAATTAGTTTTGGTTTTTGACTAGTTCATGTACTTATTTTATGTTATACTCGTATAAATATTTTTATACTGTATATACACGGGAAAATAATCGAATTTGAACAACATAGGTATTTGTTTTTGATAATCTTTCGTCGCCCACTGTGTTTATGTAAATATTGCAGTACGTGACATAAGTGTAAGAATTTTTCTAAAAGATTTTATAAAAGATACTGTGCACTATGTGTAAAGTGTACATAGTTATATCGACCTACTCAACTCGCGGTATTATTTCGTGTTGTGTTTTTATATATCAGTATAAAAAAATAATAATATTACATATATTGTACCGACTATAACAAAAATTGAAAGATATCGAATTCAGCTGACTGGAATTTTTTTTTTAAAGTGGCTCGTTAAATTGATATTAGGTTTTCACGGTTCTTGAATTTTCTCTTAAATTGTAACGTACTTAAATATATATTATATGAACAAATCCACTCATGACTTCCAATTTCGTTGCAATTTTTATTATATTTATTACCTATAAAATTCTCAAATATTTTTTTTAATTTCTAAAAACAATTTAATAATTTAACTTCTGGTGCAGAGCCGTACTTCCTTATGAACAAGCGCATGAGATGATAGCTGCACGCAAAAAAGTTTACTTAAAGCAAGAGAAATAATTTTTTTTCTGAAATATTGTTTAAAACAGAGAATTTATTGTTTTCATCCGACAATATTGTTTTTAATGGCCGATCTCACCGCTTTAACGATTATGGAACACATACAAATTTTTTAATTGTTTCACTAAAGATTTAAGTGTTCCTTAAGTCGTTAAGTACACCTAAATTTAAGTCCTAGTCAAAGTGATACTTTAGTTCCACTTAACCTTAAAACAGTACACAAAAATGAATATTGTATACATTGATAAAATTATTGATGGCAATGGTACAGATATCACAGGTATAATAGTTTATGGCATTTCAAGTCAAGTTTATTATATAATAGATTATAGTAACCATTTGACACCTATTGGCCGATTGTCATCAAATCACGCTGTAAGACAGTTAAATGTATATAGATTAATATTCATAAATGGTAGTAACCAAATATCAACACATATTTCTAATTCAGTACATTTAATTAAAAATTTGCCATTACTGGGGTACTTGCCAAGACTGGTGCCACTACCTTAGTAATTGTATGTATTTGTGTTTAATTACATTGTCATATTTCTTTATGCACAGGTGTTCAATCTTATTGAATTGAAATCAGTTAAATCCAAGCTTCATTTTTAATAATACATTATAATAAAAAATGATTATTATACATATTTTTTTCAAACATTTAATGAACATGATTTATATATCACGTCTCGATTCAATTAAACCTTTTATTTGTATACATTACTGTCATTGTAAGGTTGTACTTATGACCTTTTGAATACGTTTACCTATTTATAGTTTATAGTTGAGGTAAATATATTACATACGATATAATAAGAAAGAGTTTGTATATGAACAATTTAAAAATATATGTTGACAAGTTCGTGCATTTTTTATGAATTAATGAACACACAAAGAGATAAGTTTTGTACACGCAGTTCGACAAGAGGTGGGTAGGTAGTAGGTACCTCCCACTAGCTTTAGTTAATTCTGCCTACCCTGTAAGTCAGTGCTTCTTAACACTTAATACAGCAGTTCGTACTTTTAATATTCTAAAAAAAACTATTTTATATTGCATAAAATTTGTTGGATTTTAAAAGGGGTAATTTATTTTTGACCAAATTATTGATAACGTTAATGATATTATTTTTTTGTATTTTCGATAAAATTTTAAAAAACTAAAGTTAATTAAATGTACTGAATTAGAAGTATGTGTTGATATTTGATTACTAACATTTCTGAATATTAATCTATATACATTTAACTGTCTTACAGCGTGATTTGATGACAATCGACCAATAGGTGTCAAAATGGTGGACATTTAAACTAATTATTAGTATAATTTATTTATTTATTATTATATTATCATAGCAACTGCTTTATATTGTTTCAAATTTGACGATTCTTTCTTTTATATCTTTTGTGTCGTATTACTTATCATTTTGTAATCATTAGCAAGTGTCCATCACTGCGTGCTCATTACTGGTTTTACAAAAAACAGAAACAAAATAAAAAGGCTACAATTTAAAAAACAAACTATATTTGCGGATTTTGGTAATTAAATTGATTTAATAAAGAATTACTTGTTTTATTAGTAACATGAGTTGATGAGAATAACAAAAATAGTAAACGTTGCTCTTATAGCGGCCATAACTGGTGCCAGTACCTTGTAACAATTGATTCTTACAATTTTAAATAAGTTTTAAACTATTACATTAATGTAAATTAGAACATAAAATCTTGTTTATAAATTTTAGAATTATAAATTAAGGGTATCGGTATTATTTTTTTTGTACGGGTTTTATAAGCCCCTCTATATGTCTGCTGTTTTGTTTGGAACCACTGGTGTAAGTATAGAGCTCGAGCTCTTGATGCTTTCCTGTCACGCACAGCTCCGAACATTTTTCCAACATGAGAACAAATTAAGCAATCCCAAAACAGGTCTCACCCGTCTCATAAGGAAAAATTGTTTTCGGGCATTTTATGTTAATCCGGTTACTTAAGGAAAATGTATATGAAATAGTGAGTACGTATAAAGAATATATTTTAATTTATTATAATAAGATACGCGCACGTTTTTATTATTTTTATTTTTTGCAATCGGCACGGAACGCATACTAATTGAGAAAACCTTTTTATAAAAATTCAAAATCATAATTTATGTAGGTTATTAAGTGCGAATTGTAATCTATTTGCAAGCTTTTATGTATAATGTATTAAGATGTATATTCAAGGCAGGCCCGGATTTAGAAATTTGCCGCCCCTAGGCACTTGCGAAATTCCCCCCCCCCCCCCCTCGAAACTAACATTTTAAGTCATAGATGTCAAAATATAAAACTCAGGATCTTTTTTTTTGGTTGCGTCAGTTTCAAATTTTATAAATTTTTATAAAGTTACATTAGGAAACATAAAAACTGAAGACCTTTTTTTTTAGTCATGCTTGAGTTACATGTATAGAGAAATTATTGCTTATGGGTTGAAATTTTTACGTCTCGATTTTCGGATGGCAAACTCATCGATAATGGAATCAAAATCAAATTCAATTCCCACGAATATAACAAGTTTTCAAAGTTTCCACCAAAATTTGCCGCCCTTCAACTCTTGCCGCCCTAGGCAGCTGCCTACTCTGCCTACATGGTAAATGCGGGCCTGATTCAAGGGCGTGTGCAGAAAATTTCCTATTGGAAGAAGCTTGTAGATAAATAATTACATCTATAAACTTTTATTGATTTTTTTTGACAGATACATTATAAAATTTTTGTTCAAATTATTAAATTTACGAAGAAAAAATTTGAATAGGTACTATCGTCTTCAGAACTCATCTGCCACTGTAAAGGCCAGAATCGCTTACAACAGATTCCAAATTTAAAGACAAACATCATCGGTTATCTTTTTCTAGGGCGGAGCTTATATAGTTATATCATTTGAAATAAAAACACAAATATACATCGATTTCATTTATTAATTTTTATATTAAGTTTAACATATTTAAATAATAAAATTCGGAATTTCAAATATGTATTGTCGCAAAATTTACCTGTATAATTTTCAACAGATTACATAATAATTTAATCGCACAAATTCTTATATATGAGTATTTCTACGAAAGTTACCTACATAAGTATAGTAATTATTATCTGTTAAAAATCGTTCAAAATATTGAATTATTATACAATCCTGCTATAGATACATTTCATAAAGGTGACCCCTGGACTATAGTAACAATAATCTTTTAATTATAACAATCGCAACTATAATTGCTTATTCGCAATATCGAAGATACGAGAAGCTTTGTGATCGTTTCAGATTGAGACAAAAAAAATGTTCTCCAATTTCAAAATTTTTAATTGACTTTTCCGTTTCACGTCAAGACAAACACTTTTCGTTCCGTGTTTTAATTTCAGGTCAAGACTCACACTTTTTGTACCGTGTCTATCTGTCTGTCCCCTGAATCCTTGTCACACGCATAACTCATGAACCACTGAACCGATATTGTTGAAACTTGGTCGGATGGTTGGGTCTGGCTTGAGGACGGTCCCATTTCAAAATCGTGTGTAAGGGTGAGGGGCGACATCCTAAAATATTTATTTTTTCAAGATATCTCAAGAACGACACATGTTACGTGAAAATTATCTATTCAAATATAGATAAATACACATATTTACATCAAATCCTTAAATTATATAAAATTAATATTTCTTATAATGTATAAAAAAGATTTATATATACAAATCAGGAGCCAGATGAAAAACTTTGGAGGGCCGGATTCGGCCCGCGGGCCGTAGTTTGGTGACTGCTGATTTAAACTAAAAAGTAATAACTAACAGACTTCTAAAACTACTATTATATAGTTCCAAATTAAGAAGAAAATCTTATCAGAACAAAAGTTTTCACATATGATATAAATACATGTATAACATAAAGTAGAGCAACTTGTTATTTTCCTTTGTGTTTTAGCACAAAGTTATCCGATTGAAGATAAATCGGTGGTAGATATTTGAGTTTGATAAAGACAGACACAAGCGGTGATATCACACCCACTATGAATGCTGTAAGAGTAGGAGATTGTCGCGCCGTCTAGCTCATTACAATTAGCAGCGAATCCTTCACACGTGTCATTGTGTGTTTGGTACTTCAGAGAGTGCGTGTATGCATATCATATGTTGCATGATGCGTTATATGTTATATCCTCTTTAACAATATTGTTCATGTCTATACCTTTTCAACTTCAATTTGAGACTAAACAATTTCATATTGGGAATAATCAATTTCAATTTGAGACTAATCAATTACAAATTGGGAATTTTAAATTCTTCATTTGAGATGAAAGTTAATAAATAATTTATTATTTTAATATAATATTATGTATTATAATACAAAATATATTAAATTAAATAAATTAACAAAGCATATTTATACGTCAGATATGGATATATGTGAAATGAGCGAAATATCAAGTATAATTAGCAACAATTTTCGTGATATTTTTTCGTTCAATATTTTTTAGTCGTAATCGAAACTCAAACTGAGTTCTCATCACTGGATATGTGGTATTTGAATGTGTAAATCACTTTAAATACTAGCTTTTAAACTTAACCAATTTAAAATTGATAATTCTCATTTTGAAATTGTTTAGTCTCAATTTGAAATTGATTATTCCCAATATGAAATTGATTTTTCTCAATTTGAATTTGATTATTCCCAATTTGAAATTGATTAGTCTCAATTTGAAGTTAAATAGGTATTGTTTCAAACTATTTTCCAGTTTAATATAAAATATGTTTTTACAAAAGGTCACTAAAATTACAACCAGTAAGCGAGGAAGCTAGTTTTCAAATTTAAATCTGGTTAGCTACATAATTTTAACCAGGGCTTCGAACCGTTATTTTTTTCGTTTCGGTTTTCGTTCCGGTTCGAGTAAAAAAATATATTTCGGTTCGGCTCCGGTTTTCGTTCCGCAAAAAATAACGGTTTTACGGTTTTTTTCGGTTCAGCTCCGAGGGATTAATTTAAAAAAAATATTTGTATTAAACAAATTTTTTCTACCATAATTTAGAATATTTTATGGTACTTGTATGATAGTCCGAACGACAATTGAAGTGGGAAATAACGCGCGTATTTTAACATATACTGAACCGTAAAAACCGATATTTTTATTTCGGTTCTGTTCCGGTTTTCGTTCCGGCAAAAAAGAACGGTTTTTTTAAAAATTGATCAAAAGTTATTGTCATTGACATAGCTTTGATAAATGGAAGTATTTTGCTTTAACAAATTTCTATGAGAGAAACAACTTAAAAAAACATCTGCCAAGTAAATGCACAGTGCTTCCTCGTGCTCAATTCACCAAAAGTAGTTAATTATTCAACAATTTAGATAAAAACCGATAGTGTTTAGATAAATTGCCATTTAATTTTTATACAATTTTACTAAAAAATATTAGTTCGAAATTTTTCTTAAAACGCACCTGATTATTTTTTCGTATAGATATTTTTAATTTTTTGACAATTTCAATCTAAATCTAAATTTATGCAAACATCAAAATGACATTTAAAACGTCAAAAATTTAAAAAAACAAAACACGATTTTTTAAAATAAATTGAGATAAATCTTTGTAAGGGAATATTTTACAACAAACGTTGTAGACCCATATTAAAGGTTTAATGCTCTACAAAAAATATTCTATAAAATTTTCACGTAACATGTGTCGTTCTTGAAATATCTTGAAAAAATAAATATTTTTTGATGTCACCCCTCCCCCTTACACACGGTTTGATGCTTTTGAAATGGGACCGTCCTCAAGCCAGACCCAACCATCCGCCCAAGTTTCAATAATATCGGTTCAGTGGTTCATGAGTTATGCGTGTGACAAGGATTCAAGGGACAGACGGACAGACAGACACGGAACGAAAAGTGTGTGTATTGACGTGAAATGGAAAGATCAATTTAAAATTTTGAAATCTGAGAACATTTTTTTGTCTCAATCTAAAACAATCACAAAGCTTCTCGTATCTTCGATATTCCGAGGAAGCAATTAAATTTAAATTAAAAAATATTTTGCAACAATTTTTAAGTTACGTCACTGGTCACTGATCAAGTATTCAATATAGGTACTATAGATATGAAACAGTTTTAAAATAATTTATTTACAAAAAATAGTCAGGAACTCAGTCAAAAACAAATATCACCGCGGAAGCTACAAGTCGTAAAATAAATTATCAATTTGACGATTAAAATTCATTTGTAGCATTTATTATTTACTAGCTGCTACCCGCGACTTCGCTCGCGTGGATTTCGAAACCCTTCATATGTGACAGGGGGTAAAATATTAAATTTATCTTATTTTTAGTTTTCTTCAATTATACAAAATCGTAAATGTCTCGGCTCCTATGCGAGATAGAGGGGTTTTTCCGCCTTAAAACCCCCGCCCCCGTGGTATTTTTCCCGCTGGATCGAATAAAACCACTTACAACCCTTCATATGTAACGGGTAAAATATTAATTACTAAAAAAAATTAAAAATTTTCCTCCCCCTTTCAATTACTTAGAGGTTGAATTTTCGAGATACGAAATAGCCTTAATCCGTCCTCGGGATGTAAGCCATCTCACTGCCAAATTTCATCAAAATCGGTAAAGCAGTTTAGTCGTGAACAGGTAACAAATAGACAGACTGAGAGATACACTTTCGCATTTATAATAGAAGTCGCGACTCCTATGTAAGATAAGGGGTTGTTTTGTCCCCCTAATAATCCCTCTTCCGTAGTATTTTTGCCCGCCAGATCGAATGTAATCAATTACAACTCTTCATATGTGACAGGGGGTAAAATATTAAATTTTTCTTATTTTTAGTTTTCTTTCATTATACAAAATCGTAAATATCTCGGCTCCTATGCGAGATAGAGGGTTGATTTGCCCCCTAAAACCTACGCCCCCGTGGTATTTTTCCCACCGGATCAAATAAAACCACTTACAACCCTTCATATGTATCGGGGGGTAAAATAATAATTACTAAAAAAAAATTAAAAATTTTCCACCCCCTTGCAATTTCTTAGGGGTTGAATTTTTAAGATACGAAATAGCCTATGTCCGTCCTCGGGATGCAAGCTATCTCACTGCCAAATTTCATCAAAATCGGTAAAGCGGTTTAGCCGTGAAAAGGTAACAAACAGAAAACAGACAGACAAACACACTTTCGCATTTATAATATTAGTATGGATATCGTAAAATGTCCAAATATTACTTTACTTAATATTTTATTAACTAATTAAAATTTGAACAATAAAACTTAAATTTTTCGAAAAATTGTTCATTCGAAGAATTTTGATTCAAAAAATTGTGATTCGAAAAATTGTGTTTCGAAAAATTTACACCAAACCTAATAATTAATTTCGATATTTTACCTTTCATAGAAGTGAAATGTTTCTTCATATTTAAATTTTCAATCAATATAGGCATTTCAAAATATTTAATTGTTAATATGTGTCAAAAATCATTTAATTGTTCGACAAAATATTTTAAAGAGACATAATCATAGTAACCTAAATTAATAAAATAAAATATTGAAACCGTAAATTATAAAATTCCGTATTCCATGGCTAGGTACTATGTTTTTATATACCTAAATTATAACATACCTGGTTAAATTATTTCTATATCGTTCCCTCCAAGGCAAAGTATCGTAAGATACACTTTTTGCGAAATTGAGTTATCGATTCTAAAAATCTCATATATAAGCGACAAAATTCTCTTTTCCGCTAAAAAATCTGTTAAAACTTTTATCGTATTCCTCCAGACAATGTATTCTAAGCACCGATATCTGTTTTATGAAATATCGTAACCAACAATAATATAGTATCGTAACCAGTGACGTAGCTAGCCCTGAGTGGATCCTGACTGGCCTATATGGTAGGTACTTTCCCGCGACGGAATAATATAGTGCTGTGACGGAGTGCTTTCTTATTTATTCATTAGAGCTGGGCTTTTATCAATTTTAATTTTATTAATTTTAAGATATTTTAGAAAAATCGTACCTGTTAAAACTTTATTGCACAAACTAAATATGGTTTCTCTATGAGGTTTTTTCAATATATTTTTTACCCTCAATAACTCAATTTGGTTGATATTGAAGTATGATGTAGAACAGTGCTTCCTAAACTTTTCCTACGACAGAACACTTCACAAATCCTGAAATTTTAATGGAACGTCTTGGTTATTTTGTAAGTAATATATAAAATAAGGAAAAAAGTAAATTTAAATCAGTCAAGCATGTTTGAACTTCTCGCAGCATTTAAAAACATTGAATATTAACTTTGATATTTTTTACGCTTAAACTGATAAGACATACGTTATATATCGTAGTACAGGTATTCCTCGACTTACAACCGAGATAGGTTTCTAAACATCGATCGTAAATAGAATAAGTTGTAAGTTAACACGTACAATATGGACATATTTTTGCTTTGGACGTTTTCCTTGATGTGAAGCGAATCGCATTTTCTATACATAACAAACAGTTGCGGGTTCCCAAAAATATCTACATAAATAATAATAAATTACATTTTTGGGAAATTCCCGGAACTGTTTGTTTCATTTATGTAATATGTGCATGTAAGAAAGAGTCAAAGACAATTATAAGTCGAGGATTACCTGTATATTTGTTTACGATGCGTTTTCAACTCTTGTCGTATGAAAATATATTGCATACTAAATACATATTATGACATTTGTTTCTGATATGACAACGACAAAAAATTATTTTATGACTTCTGGTACATGTATTGTATTACATCATGTACTTACATGATTTGAACATTTTATGAATATTAAAAATAATTTCATTTTTGGTTTTTCTGCTCGTGTCTTTCAAAAATTCATCAATGTGTCTATATAAATACATTATTAGCTCTTGTAGATACTCGTACACCCTTTGTACAATTAATTAATTAATTACAATCAAATATAGGTCTTGTCAATTGAATGAAGCTTTCGTAACAATTTGCAATAAATCAACATCTTGTTTTAATTTTGTAAATGTACATTTTAGGTTAGTACATTGGGTAAAGATGACAGATATACAGTTTCAAACAACAATTAAAATAATATCATTTAAAATTACAATGTTAATTTGAAATTATATAAATTCTTCTGATATTTATGATTACAAATAAATATAATAAAATACCTATACCTATGAAAGTAAAAATATTGATAATTCAATGACTTAAGATTTAAAAAATGTCATTATATACCTACTTAATTTTTATTTGTACCGGGAACACATATCTATCGCCGAATGTTGGTCGAATTGTGTCCGAATGCTGTAATTGTTTGTCTTCAATTTTTTTGTCAAATTTATTTATGAAAATTTTAATTATATATTACATTAGAGTTGTGCATATTTTTTCATTCGTTATGTTCTTTATATTTCTTTTTTGTTATATTTTATTGTTCACTTCAAAATTTTAAATGGCCACTGACATTTAAATTTTTTTAAAATAATCAATAAAATATAATGTATCCATAGTTACGACATTTGCAATTAATTTAGTAAATGCTTAAAGCGCATTATATGTAAACGTATTTTGTTTATTTTCTCCTCTTTAACATATCTTTTTCAAAAATCAGACACGGGTTTATGGTTGTCAATTAACCAAAGTATTTGAAAAAAATTAAAAAAATCTAATATCGGTTTTCGTTTTGATACTTTTTTACATCAAAACTTTTTTTTTCCTTTTTTTTTCTTTTTTTTTAAATCTGAAATTTGAACCTTACATTATATCGCCCAAGGAATATAAAAAAAATAATAAAAAAATTCTAACTTTTTTTTTGAAAAATTGGGGGCCCCTTGTTACCCCATTTATAAACTTTTTCAAAAAAGGCCCACTAGTTGTTATTTTTTACCCCCAAGGAATGTATATACCAAATTTCAAGTTTCTCCGATGAGTGGAAATGGTCAAAAAAATGATTATCAGTCAGTCAGGGCACTTCGTTATATATAGTAGATTAGTGTGCCTTTACTGTATCTTCCCCCACCTCCTCTATATTGGTTTCCGGTGACAGATCATAGCCCTCTTCGTTTCACAACAAATACGTGCGGTGACTTTCTTTTGTTTGTTGGAAATTATTAGAAAACATACCGTTAATTCTTATGGACATATGAACATGCCCATATTTAAACGATTTTTATCGATGATCAGTATACACTGTACTGTACATATATCACACTTTGAATATAAAAATGATATTCTCAGAAATACTAGGGCTGTCATATTTTATATTTATTATTTATTTTTTTGAATCGTTAATTCGATTTTACATATTACAAGGTACTGGCACTAGTTATGACCGCTATAAGAGCAAGGTTTACTGTTTTTGTGATTGACGGGTTTCTTTTTTATAATTCTCATCAACTCATGTTATTAATAAAACAAGTAACTCTTTATTTAATCAATTTAATTACCAAAGTCTGCAAATATAGTTTGTTTTTTAAATTATAGCCTTTTATTTTGTTTATGTTTTTTCTCCAGTAATGGATAAAGTAAAACCAGTAATGAGCACGCAGTGATGGACTTTTGCTAATGATTACAAAATGATAAGTACTACGACACAAAAGATATAAAAGAAATAATCGTCAAATTTGAAACAAAGTAAAGCAGTTTCTATGATAATATAATAACTAATAAATAAATAATACTAATAATTAGTTTAAATATCCACTATTTTGACACCTATTGGCCGATTGTCATCAAAACACGCTGTAAGACAGTTAAATGTATATAGATTAATATTCAGAAATGGTAGTAATTAAATATCAACAATTATTTATAATTCAGTACATTTAATTAGTCATATCCAAGATGTGTATTTTTTTATTTCAAAATAACTCAATGCACCACTGAACTTTTTTGAACATATATGTACATATTGTACATGTGTTATCAGAAGCATTCTTCATTTTTATGTATTTCCCTTGTTTTGTTGGTATACATCAGTGACACGATACTAGAAGTGTTTGTTTCATTTTGGGGCTATATAGAGTTATCTTCTGCAACGTAAAAAATCCAATTTTCACTGCTAGAAAAGTGTTCGTGCCGACAACTCTACAAACATGAAATATGAAAATAACTAAACCTATAACAATGCATAAAACAAGTACACATACTACTATATAAAATAAGTTATTCTAGTATGCAGGGTGGTGTTAGCCCATAAAAACACGATTTTTGTAAATAAAACTCCTATTTCATCTTTGAAAAATACTTTATTTCATCTTACATACAAAAAAAAACATCTTGTAAGTAAAAGTTCTGCGAAGTTTTTTTTATATAGGAAAGAAACTAATGTTAATTGTAAAAAATTTAAATTATTTTATTTTTATTAATTTTGACTTTTTGAACGAAGTGTAGCAATGCGAACTCGTGATTATGTAGGGCTCTTTCAGGCCAAATACAATTTGATTCAAAAGGCTTTTTTAATACCTATTTTTCCAGACGAACTTTTCAGGGTATTCACTGGTTTTTGAAAATAAAATTCCAACGACTTTCCCTGAACACATATTCTAAATTCCCTGACCACTAGAGGCTCGGGGGTCACAGGGTAAAAAGTGATTGAGGGGCAAAAATAAAATTTGAACTTTTTTTTTCTCGTCAACTTAGATTTATGTACTTTTTTTTTCTTTATAAATTAGTAATAAGTATAACTGCCTTAGAAAAATATCTGACTTCCCAGAATTTATAATAAATTCCCTGACTTTAAAAATTTTTTTTTATAAATTCCCTGACTTTTCAGAATTTTAAATAAATTCCCTGTCTTTCCTGCGTTTTTGTTTTCAGCATTTATAATATTTTTAATATATGAAAATTTAACTGACATTTCTGATGTTTTTCAAGTAAGTATTAATTTTTTACACATAAAAAAGAATTAATCATTTATTTTAATTTAAATCCATATCAAGATAAGTAGACAAAAGCTCAGAAATTAAATTCATAATTACATATTTTCTAAAAGTCTAATGAATGTGGAAATCAAAATTTCATTACTACTCGGAATTATAATATTTGGAAACGTTTACATATATGTACAATGTACATGTATATAATATAGGCATATGAACGTGTTCAAGCCCATGTTAATTATGTTATTAAAGGTGTACGTATAAATCAGAAACATTAATATAAAATAACAAATTTAATCACGTAAATTAACACTGGATTTTAATTATATTTGAAATTACGGCAGAGAATTATCTTGCATTACACTAGACATATTCACGTCTCTGAAAATAATATTTCTGAGTCCCGATATTTTTATTTATATTTTTTAAATTTTCAAAATTTAGTCTAGGCATTTTTTAGTGTTCCTTATAAAAATCGTTAAATTACGAAACAATTATATAATCAACACAATGTCTGTCTGTGCGTCTGTCACACGCTTTTACTTTCCAAACCGCTTTACGGGGAGGATTTTTAACTGTCTAATAAAAATAATACGACATTCTTATCTCAATAAGAGAGTTATCAAAATGAAGTGTCTTGATGAATTTAAATATACGAATAGTAATTTTATACTATCCCGGGAAAAAATTTCAGATCTGAAGTGATCTCGGTTGATCTTCATTTTGGAACAAATCAGATCTTTGTAAATAAATAAACTTTTGTCTACCTTAAATAACAAATACACATATACTACCTTATAGAAACCTTGTTTATAATTTAATCAATTAAAAAAAAATGTACAGAAACGTATTGAATGATATTTGAGGCCCGTGTATTAAATTAATAAATAAATTCACAACTCACCCCCTGTCACAGATGAAGGGTTGTAATTGGTCTCATTCGATCCAGTGGAAAAAATACTTCGGGATACTAGGGGTGTGGGGGGGGCAAAACAACCTTCTATCTAGCACAGGAGTCGCGATATTTACGATTTTCTATAATGAATACCATAAGTAGCGAAACAGAGAAAAATTCACCTAGTATCCCGAAGTATTTTTCCCGCTGGATCGAATGAGACTAATTACAACCCTTCATCTGTGACAGGGGGTGAGTTGTGAATTTATTTATTAATTTAATACATGGGCCTCAAATATCAATCAATACGTTTCTGTATAATTTTTTCTTAATTGATTAAACTATAAACAAGGTTTCTATATAGTATATGTGTATTAATTTGTTATTTAAGGTAGACAAAAGTTTATTTATCTACAAAGATCTGATTTGTTCCAAAATGAAGATCAACCGAGATCACTTCAGATCTGAAATTTTTTCCCGGGATATAGTATAAATCAATAGGTCTGGAGTACCTACTCACTGAGAAAAACATTTTCCCCAAAAATAATTCAGATCGGTGCATTTTTACAGTAGTTATCGTGAACGAAAGAAAATTCTACATCCAGACACATAAACACACAGCCATATGCACAGCCGCCATGCGGAAATTTTTCTTTAAATTTTGAAGTTAGTACAATCAGAATCTGCTCTTATCTCGGACACGATTTTTCGACGGTATTACAATACTTCCATTTCTTTCAGAACATGGAAGTAAAAAAAATTATTTAAGAATAAAAAATATCTATTTACAATGTCAACGGTTCAGCGGTTAAATAATGCAATTGATAAATAAAATCTGAGTTCAAAGACACTTAATAAAAATAATAAATATTCGATACTTGATTCGGTTATGTTATAAAAGCGACATAATTCAAGGATGTCATTGATGTCAAACATATGGCTTGCGGGTTGTTTGTCATCCATTTTAATTCTTGGCGGTTTGCCTTTGATGTTTAAATCACAGAACCCCATATTTTTCAAACGTTCAATTTCAATTTTTATGCTGTATAATGGAGTTCGGTTACACTCATTACAAGATATCTCATGTTCAGATTCTTACCTATATAATTAATGTAAAATAATCAAATTATCATCAATGTTTGATCTTAGATCTTTTAAGATTTGTTTGTAATTAATTGTACTGTTTAATTTTCAATTCATTTTTCAAAAATCATCCTTACGTAATTTATTCTTTTAAATATCAAAAAAATTTGTTTTTTAATTTTTCGTTGCAAAAGATATGAGAAGTTATTTTTTGGATTATTGGGTTAATTCTAAGCAGTAGCGGTAAACGAGTTGTATTCAGGTGAGGCTATGAGAATTGCTATTATAGATGGAACACAAACCTGTGGACGGCACAAACCGAGTCTTTTTCCTATTTGATTAACTTGGGAAAAATTACTTTTTTACTTTTTTACGCGTGAATAGCTCGTTGAAAAAATTTATTTTTGAAAATTTCTCTGAGCAATATTTTGTAGAGAATTAAGTGCTCAATTCATAAATCCAATAAATTTTAAAATATGTTTTTTTAAATTATCAAAAAAATTGGATTTAACTTTTTATAATAATATTTAAACGAACATATCTTTAAAAATACTGAATCTATAATCTATGAATTGAGCACTTGTGATCTATTTTGTAGGAAATTAAGTTCTCTATAATATGCTGCTGTAAGAAATAAAAATAAATAAATTTTACAACGAGCTATTCACGCATAAGTAAGAAATTAATTTTTCCCATGTTAATCAAATGGGAAAAAGACTCGGTTTACGCCGTTCGCAAGTTTGATCTACGAGTCAGAAATTTTGGGACAATTAACTTTTGATCCAAATTAGTAGTATAATTTATTAATTAATTATTATATTATCATAGAAACTGCATTACATTGTTTTTTATATCTTTGTGTCGTAGTACTTATCATTTTGTAATCATTAGCAAGTGTCCATCACTGCGTGCCCACTACTGGTTTTACTTTATCCATTACTGGAGAAAACACATAAACAAAATAAAAGGCTATAATTAAACAACAACTATAATGCGGACTTTGGTAATTAAATTGATTAAATAAAGAGTTAATTATTTTATTAGTAACACGAGTTCATGATAATTACAAAAAAGAAACCTGTCAATCACAAAAACAGTAAATCTTGCTCTTATAGCGGCCATAACTGGTGCCAGTATCTTATACATATGTAATAAAATAATTCAACTTCGCCAAGCGATTAATTTAACATAATTGGTAGGTAATATAACCTAAATGTTAAGCTATACTGAAACTGAACAGCTTTGTATATTTAGATAAATGGATTTTTAAATACATATGTACTTATTAAAATGTATGCCCATTCTTAACATAAGAGAAGAAAAAATGTTTGGTCATGTTAGAATGCATGTCTTATACAAAAAAAAACAATTATTATTCATGGTGTTATACACTGCAGACATTTAAGCTGGAAACACTTGAAGTGTTAATGCAAATGACTCATAGGTTTGCAGAAATGCATTTTTAAATACCATTTACGATCTTTATTAATAATCATATTCGAGGTCGCCACTTATATTAAAAATGTTACACTGTTTTATACGAATAATGATGCAATTCGCATTCGTTCAATTGTAATAGAATTTTATAAACTTTTATGTGCAAGCGTCCATTAAATACATAAGGCTTTGGGAGGAGGGGGTACTTAAAACATTATGAATTCTTACGTGGGGAAGGGGTGTAATTATTAAAAAATATATAAAACGATACATTTCATGAACATTAAAGAAGAGAAATTAATAAGCAATATTTTATACTTATATATTGCTTCCTCGCAATATCGAAGATACGAGAAGCTATGTGATCGTTTCAGATTGAGACAAAAAAAATGTTCGTTGATTTCAAAATTTTAAATTGATTTATCCGTTTCACGTCAAGACAAACACTTTTCGTTCCGTGTCTGTCTGTCCGTCCGCCCGTCTGTCCCCTGAATCCTTGTCACACGCATAACTCACGAACCACTGAACCGATATTATTGAAACTTGGTCGGATGGTTGGGTTTGGTTTGAGGACGGTCCCATTTCAAAATCATCAAAATCGTGTGTAAGGGGGAGGGATGACACCCCAAAATATTTATTTTTTCAAGATATCTCAAGAACGACACTTGTTACGAGAAAATTTTATAGAATATTTTTTGTAGAGCATTAAATTTCCTATAATATAGGTCTACTACGTTTATTGTAAAATATTCCCTTACAAAGATTTATCTCAATTTATTTTAAAAATTCGTGTTTTGTTTTTCTAAATTGATATTTGATTGGATATAATAAATGTCATTTTGGCGTTTTAAATGTCATTTTGACATTTGCATAAATTTAGATATAGATTGAAATTGTCAAAAAATTAAAAATATATGAAAAAATATTCAGGTTCGTTTTAAGAAAGATTTTTCAGTAAAATTTGTATAAAAATTAAATGGATAACCAATGCCAGGCAATTTATCTGAACACTATCGGTTTTAGTATATTTAGCACGAGGAAGCACTGTGCATTTACTTGGCAGATGGTTTTTTTTTATAAATTATTTAATTTATAAAAAATTTTGATCAAATTTTAAAATATGTTTTTATTTAAAAAATAAAATCGAGAAACGAGAAACACTCTACTTGAGTGTTTTAATACTCCAATTGGAACAATATTCACTGCCTTTTGAGTGTCTCTATCTGTATTAATATTTAATAGAGACGATATAAAAATAAGTGTATGCGCACAAATTTAAAATTTAAGTAAACAAATAAATAAATTACTTTGAAGAAAGTACACTAAAGAAGAAGAAGAAGAAATAAGTGTAGATACTTTAAATCGTTCATTCGAAATAAAATGTATACCTACCTAAAACAAACGACTGTCATTTAAATAAATAATATCTGCAAACTGAATGAACGAGATTCAAAAGAACATTATTACGAAGGTATCGTTAAATTATCAAAAAATAATGCATGAGTAAACATTTCAATTAAATATTATTTACAGAATAGAATACATATTTTAAAATTATTATATTCTAATATGATTGGCATATTGTCAATCTTCTGAACCAGTGTTTCCCAAACTTAAATAATAAGAACATTTTTACGAAGGTATCGTTAAATTATCAAAAAATAATTCATGAACAAACATTTCAATTAAATGTTATTTGCAGAATAGAATATATAAGTTACTGGCACCAGTTATGGCCGCTATTAGAGCAAAGTGTATTGTTTTTGTGATTGAGAGGATTCTTTTTTGTAATTCTCAACTCATATTACTAATAAAATAAGTTACTCTTTATTTAATCAATTTAATTACCAAAATCCGCAAATATAGTTTTTTTTTACTTCCATGTTCTGAAAGAAATGGAAGTATTGTAATACCATCGAGAAATTCTGATTGTACTAACTTTAAAACGTAAAGAAAAGTTAATTTCCGCATGGCGGCTGTGCGTGTGTCTGGATGCAGAATTTTTTTTCGTTCACGATAACTACTGTAAAAATGCACCGATCTGAATTATTTTTGGGGAAAATGTTTGTCTTAGTGAGTACTCCATACCTATTGATTTTGGTGCTAATCGGGTTAGGAGTTTTGGACATATTCGAAATTTTGTAACTTTTTTTGTCTAAAAAGTGAACATTGCGAGTATTATCTCACTAATTTTGATAAGATTTGGTACATTTGCAGTTCAATTGAATCTAACATTTATTATTTGTACGTGCCCAAACAACCATTCAAGGGGTGAAAAACATACATACTTAAAATTTGAATTTTAAATACTAATTAATACGTCTTTAATTCATGCAAACTAAATTCAAATTGTCAAATTAGTTGTTCTATTAATGTGTATTTTGTTTTTGACATTATGACATTAGAAAACTAATATTTATATACAAATGGCAATAACTGCTGTAACCGTCGTAAGTATATATGTTTTTTTTATGTATTACGATATATGTATATAATAGTGGTAGGTTATATAAATAAAATATTTAAAAAAATGTATATTTAAAAATTATTTAAAAAGATAGAAAGAACATGGAAGTCATGTATGGTTCTCCATACCGATATTTTTTAATTGTAGCCTTTTATGTTTTTTCTACAGTAATGGATAAAGTAAAACCAGTAATGAGCACGCAGTGATGAACACTTGCTAATAATTACAAAATGATAAGTACTACGACAGAAAAGAATCGTCAAATTTGAAACAATGTAAAGCAGTTGCTACGATAGTAAAATAATTAATTAATAAATTACACTAATGTCCGGTATTATAAAGGACCTAACAAAATTTGTTAGCTAGCAATTACATTCAAATGGGGTATTAATACTGTACTAGTATCTATGGATTAGTTATGGAATTTAGAGCAGTGACACTTCAACTAATTGTAACACAGTTGGCATCTTTGACCGTACAAAATAATTTTCATAACATCACCACTGTTTTAATACCGTTTGTATTTACCTACAACGCGTGCGCGAAACTTGTCAAAGTCATCAACAAACTCCAAAAGAACTGTCATATAAGTTTGATATCTCAGTTGAAAGTGCTTGTTAGCTAACAAATTTGTTAGGTCCTTTATGATACCGGACATAATAATTAGTTTAAATATCCACCATTTTGACACCTATTGGCCGATTGTCATCAAATCATGCTGTAAGACAGTTAAATGTATATAGATTAATATTCAGAAATGGTAGTAATCAAATATATATATATATATATATCAACACATATTTCTAATTCAGTACATTTAATTAAAAATTTGCCATTACTGGGGTCCTTCTCAAGACTGGAGCCACAGAATAGCTGGCGCCTTGTGTATCATGAAGACACATTACAATAAAATTATGAAATGTAGTCTAAGCAGACAATAATACTGAACATTAACTACCTTGCAAACGACTACAAGTATAAAGTGAAACGGGGATGTTGTACTTCAATAAATGGAAGTAATTAGCAAGAAACGATTTAGACTTTTGTGAAATTATAATTGGTTTACTTTAAACAGACCCACTCAGTTCTGGCGATTTCTGAATCCAGCGCTCGCTGTCATTAATTGCGTTAGTTGGTACTAACAAAAGAGACCAAGTCAACTGTTAATGTCATTAGTGCGGTTACACGAAAGAAAAGTGCGCTTGAAAAAAAGCTTTATGACTATCGGAAAAAGTTCAATGAATGATAAAGATGTTAACCCGTATTTTTCGTTGTTTTTCTATGGTTGGAATTTTTTCTTGCTTTCTATAACTCTTCAGGACATTTTTTCTCCTATGTTACTATTTTTTCAAGAAATATATATATTTTTTTTCATACTTATTAGTCAGTAAAAATTAAAATTATGTTTGCATAATTCATATTATTTACCGTCGGTTTCACGAGCAAGTTTTATCTCTATCTATTCGTTAATTTTTAATCTGACCTATCAGAGCCCTTTCCAGACACTGTTAAATTTTTACTTATTGTTAAAAAGAGATACCTGTCGTTCGTGAAACCGACGGTTTAAGGTTGCATTAAATAAATCGATATTAATAAATTGTTAACATTATAATATCATATAAATAAATAATATATTGATGTCTTGATTTAGTTAATTAAATAAATAATGTAAATGTATTTACCCCCTTGTTTTAATTATGCTATCAATTCTGCTCTTCAATTATCGTAAAAAAGGATAATATAATATTGAAATAAAGACATTACTACTAACATATTCTTGAAATCAGGTCCGTAACTACCACCGGGGCCCTCAAGCATAGTAGGCCCCAGCAGCAGCGTAAAAATTGGGGTTGGCAAGATTGAGGAACAAAAAAAGGTCATTAAAATTAGTAACAATTTTTATATTTTTTGCATATAATGAGGGCCCCTCGGTCACTTGCTGCCCCGGGGCCCCAGAGCCTCTAATTACGGCCCTGCTTGAATAAAAGTAACTATACAAATAATCCATTCTAATGCCGTGTTTAGACAAAAAAAAAAAAAAATGCATAGGGTTTATTGCACTTTTGTCAAAAAGACACGATGTTACTGTTCTGTTTTTTCGTTCTAAACACGGCATAACAACTACTCCTGTCAAACAGAATTTAATTAGAAAGTACACGTACGTACGTACGTACATACGCACACACGATCAAGGAAAGTATCAATATGTCTTCAATCTGTATTGAAAATGAAAAATAATCACATAGTTTGCATATTAATCAGCTGATTGTGTTTTAGTAGTGACATTGTAACACAATTATTAGTACAGATACCCTAGTTACACACAAATATAGTAGCATTACTATCATGGGCGTTCACACATAATGGTCAGAGGGGGCAGTGGCGAGTTACACAATACGCACTTTAGGCAACTGTCTAGAACAGTGGTGGCGAACCTTTTTGAGCTTGCGTGTCATGAGTTTTTATTTTTTGTGCAATATTATGCAGCGTGCCTATAAGAAAATTATAAAGTATCCTGTTTGCGTAGTTTAAAAAAAAATATGAAAAATAAAATATAATAAAAAATACACTCCTTTTATTAGGTATAATATATATTGTACATAAGTATGTAAATTAAAAAACAATGAAAGAAAATCAAAAAATTATTCATTTTAATTGATCAAAAAATAAAATTTAATGTGATTTTTGCATTTGTATGGCAGCTGCCAAATTTTTTACATCCGGTTCATAACTGGTGGCTTTGAGCAGGATACAAGCAGCACTACTTTCATCTGTAAGTCTACTTCTTATATCCGATTTTATCAAATTCATTGAAGAAAACAATGCTTCACATGTATATGTGGATGAAAAAATGGTTAAAATTGCCATTGCTATTTTTTTTAATGAACAAAAAATGTCTGGCATGGATTTCCAAGTTTTTAATAATTCTGCTTCGGCACTATTTTGGGTTCCTCCAGATAATCGATCTCGCTCCATATCTTCCAAAATCTTTCTTAAATCTATAAATTTTTGTCTCCATATCGAACTGGACTGAAATTCTACCAATTGCATTTCAAAATCTTCCAAATCCATCCATTTAAACGTAATTATATTTAAATTTTCATTTATTTTGATAAGGATCAATGTTTTGCAGGTCATAAGTCCATGTAAACAGAACCCAAATATTTTATGTTTTGTTTGTAACATAAAAGCAAAAGAACTTCAGTATAATTACCGCGAATTTCAATTATTGTCATAAAGAAATCTTAAAAAGACATTAAAACTCAATATATTTAGAGTTACAAAATAGAAAAACAGATCGTGGAAGAAAAGTGCATCATACAAAAATATGTTAAATAGAAATATTATCTCTTCATGCAGTTAATATGGAACACAGTATTAGTATAAGTTATAGTGTATGTACAATTAGAATTTTTAAATTTCCCTTGAAAAAAGAAATCGTCAAATCAGAAATTTTGCGTGCCTACCAAAATCATCACGCGTGCCACTTGTGACACGCGTGCCATAGGTTCGCCATCACTGGTCTAGAACCTCGGGGGAAGGGGGAGGGGCTAATGATGGTGCTTCGGTGTATAAATAAAGTAAAAAAGTGTAGGTGAAGATTTTTTTTCTCTTTAGACAATAGGCATGATGCCAGTAACAAAGTATCGCTGAAATTATGATTTTAAATAATGAAATAGATTAAAAAGATTCTAAAAAATGTAT
Source organism: Sialis fuliginosa (assembly GCA_961205875.1). Classification (NCBI taxonomy): domain Eukaryota; kingdom Metazoa; phylum Arthropoda; class Insecta; order Megaloptera; family Sialidae; genus Sialis; species Sialis fuliginosa. The sequence continues at coordinate 40,858,891 of OY540809.1, read as the reverse complement.
TTATTTTTATATTAAAAGCGAGATTAATATGATTTTTGTTAAAATAAAAACACAAAATACAGCAATCCGCCATGTTAGATAAAACACCAGTCAGAGTGGATGACTTCATGCCTAAGTAAACATCATATTTGTTTCATTAATTGTTTATAAATTATTTTGTGATTTTATATTTTCAAATTGCTCAGTTTTATGTTACCAAAATTAAAACCGAGAAACGTTAGTGATGGAACAAGGATTTATTATTGTTGACAAGAAGTCTTTACATAGGCGTGACGTCAAAAATGCGCCATGACACCTGCAAGCGTTTTGGCGTCAAGTTCAAAATTAGTTTTAAGAGTCAATTTTTGTGATTAAACCTTTATTTTTTGCAGAAATAAGTATTTTTTTTGGAAATAGGAGACACGTAAAATCATCATAAAATAGTTTTTAATACATTTTTAATACACTCCAAATTTTCTTGTAGATCAAAAAACAAAAACAATATCTCAGAGATTGTGATTACATTTTTTGTAAATTTTATTATACATTGTTTTTAATGGGGCTGCAGAGGGGTCATTTACTTTTACTTTAGTTTTTTTTTTATAAATACTACACATAAACTCTTATTAATATAAAATCAATTAGTAAATAAAAATAAGTTATTATACATATAATTTATTAAAATATAAAAGTCCGGTATTATCAACCAATTTAATGCTTCATTATGTTGATAGTACGACAGTTAGTTAAATTTGGTAATACCGGGCAAAGGGTATTAACCAATTAACGCCCGTAGTCATTTTATAATTCGTGTTGCTTTCTATGGATATTAATTCACAATATTTCCTTAAAAATCAGATGCTAGTAGTGCAACAAACAAAATCTGTTAACGTTATTAGTTTCATGAGTGTTTAAACGTATTTATTGTTGCGAATTATTTCTATATCAATAGAGGCATGTGATATGCTAATAATATTTTATCCAACTGAAGCATGTGATTCCGAATTTTGTTTAAATCATATTTACACATAACTTGATTTTTAAATATAATTTATCTTAAAAAAAAGGTATCAGAAAAGCAGTCTTACACAAAATAGGCTTCATATCTGCCAAATTTACTCGCACGAATGCGCACCGTTATTTTTTTTTAAATATAAAAAAAAAGTTTTTGTTGTAATATTTAGTTAAATATATTTTATGTGTACTTAATTCCATTTAAAAAAATCTTCTGCATGTTTTTGATTTCTTTTGGGCGTTAATGGGTTAATTAAGGAAATACTTTCTTATTGTAAAAGTTTAAAGTTTTAAAGTATAAAGTTTTTACCCACTTGGATTAAGTTTTGAAGACGCCCATGTTACTAATAGTTACACCTGCTGACCCGGCAACAAATAATCAAATCTGTCGCGTGTGATAACAATGTAAATCAAATAGTTATATTTAAAATTCAACTGCATATTTAATGATTAGCATAGCGTCCATAATTATCATATCTGTGCATTACGAGATACAAATATTAGGGTGTGGAAAAAAATTCAATTTTTTTTTTCGCTCTCATTACGAAATATATAAGTTTATGACCTAAAATAAATCCTTGTCGAAGGATTACCCTGTAGTTCAATTTTAAAAGGTGTCGTAAAGGGAGGTACCGTTTCCCATTTAAATAATATTGAAATATTATTCATTACTACCAAAGTTGGTATTACTGATTCATGATAACTGATAAAAAAATTTAAGGACGTCATTTTGTAGAGAATAAAATTATTTTCTAATAATGCTAATTGGTAGGGTCATTTTTTTCCGATAGTTCAGTCTAGTACGAAAGGTGAGCGACAAAATATTGCAATTACTTTATAAAGGCTGATTTTTTGATATTAAATCACATTTGTGGTGTAGAGATACAGTCTGCCGTCAGTCAGCTAGTTTCGTTAGCGTTTAGCGCAGGGGCGGCTTTATTTTTGTAAAAAATCGATATACGTTGCAACTACTTAATAAAATCTGAAAATTGATTTGTAAACAGTATACTAATTGTAACTAAGAACCCTTTTTATCATAGTCAGCCTTCAAAATCTTGCAACAGGGCGCGTCAGCAGTGCGTTTAACTTAACGAGTTTAACGCGCTCGGTTGCAAGATTTTGAAGGCTGACTATGATAAAAGGGGTTCTTACTTACAATTAGTACTGTTTACAAATAAATTTTCAGATTTTATAAAGTAGTTGCAACGTTTATCGATTTTTTACAAAAATAAAGCCGCCCCCGCGCCAAACGCTAACGAAACTAGCTGACTGACAGCAGGCTGTATCTCTACAACACAAATGTGACTTAATATAAAAAAATCAGCCTTTATAAAATAGTCGCAAAATTTTGTCGCTCACCTCCCCGACTAGTAGTAGGGTTATATATTGCTATTTAATTGATAGCAATATATAAACTTAAGCTAAAAATCGGACTTTTGAAGCTCAGTATCTCGAAAACCATTGATTTTTAGACCTTGTGTCCACCGAGACTTTTGATCAGGAAATCATAATGAATAACATACTACAGTTTCAGCAAATTTAGCTGGGAACTAAATTCCATTGATTGGGCGCGAGGTCCTTTATATTTCATTATTGTCTTAATGTCATTACACAGTATCACCTCCCCCTCCCACTCGTAAACATACAAGTTGGATAATAGTAATTATTTATTGTTTGGAGACATAGAGAGCATTGTGCGATCTAGAATTGCACAGTTTAGATTAGATGACATTACACTGCACAAGACAATAGCATTATCGCGGATGGGTATAATAAAACATAACAAGCATTTGCAATGAGATTAATATATTGTATTACTCTGATACACATGCAATATATAATAAGAAATAAATGAAATGTTGAAAATCTAAAGCAACTTATCCAGAGTAGATAAAATATATGTTTTATAAACAGTTGTATACAAAATTGTATAGTTTTATTTTATGAAAAGTAAATACTTCATTAAAAACGTACGTTGTTATCAAATCTAGAAACACGAAGTTAAAATCGATTTGTTTTCTTAATTAATGAAACCTAACTATTGTAACAAAATGTCTTAAAGATATTTGTTTCTGTACTGGTCCAATTTTGATGAGTTTCAAAACTCCTACAATCTAAAACCTTTTTTTTTAGAAAAATATCGATCTGCCCATCTGGATAAAATATGTTTTGTATGTTTTATTCATTGGCTCAATAAAAAATTGATCATTTTGATTCGACTTTCGGGTTCGTCGAAAATAGATAATATTTTTAATCTTTAATCACAAACCAATATTTTTTGTTAGAAAATTTAAGAATAAGAAGTTTTTCAACTGACCCATGCATAGTCATGGACAATGTTTTGCACTAATGTATCCGACCACGTACACAAAGCTGAAAAATATTCTCTTTTTATAATCATTCTCTCTTCAATCAAACTGCAAAGAGTATTTTTCTAAATTTAAAAGTGTTTTTGTTAATAAATAATTTGTATAAAAAATATATTGCTATGCCTATGAGCTATTTATTGTATTGTAAAATTTATTTGGAATAAAACTGCATTCATAGCTAAAAAATATTATTCTGTTGATTAAAAGCAGGGCTTCGAACCAGAACTGAACCGAAAACCGGAAAAACCGTTATTTTTTGCCGGAACGAAAACCGGAACAGAACCGAAATAAAAATATCGGTTTTTTCGGTTCAGTACATGTTAATATACGCGCGTTAACAAGATCTTATTTCCCATTTCAATTGTCGTTCGGACTATCATACAAGTACCTACCATAAAATATTCTAAATTATGGTAGAAAAATTTTTTTTAATACAAATAATTTTTTTTAAATTAATCATCCCGAGCTGAACCGAAAACCGAAAAACCCGTTATTTTTTGCTGAACGAAAACCGGAACCGAACCGAAATATATTTTTTACTCGAACCGGAACGAAAAAAATAACGGTTCGAATCCCTGCTTAAAAGTACATTAGTGCATACCAGTGCCCAAACATAAATATAAGTAAGGTACTGGCACCAGTTATGGCCGCTATAAGAGCAAGGTTTACTGTTTTTGTGGTTGACGAGCTTCTTTTTTGTAATTCTCATCAACTCATGTTACTAATAAAACAAGTAGCTCTTTATTTAATCAATTTAATTACCAAAGACCGCAAATATAATTTGTTTTTTAAATTATATCGTTTTATTTTGAGAAGTACTACGACACAAAAGATATAAAAGAAAGAATCGTCAAATTTGAAAAAATGTAAAGCAGTTGCTATGATAATAATTACTAATAATTAGTTTAAATGTCCACCAATTTGACACCTTTTGACCGATTGTCATCAAATTACGCTGTAAGACAGTTAAATGTATATAGAATAATATTCAGAAATGGTAGTAATCAAATATGAACAAATATTTCTATTTCAGTACATTTAATTAAAAAATAACCATTACTGGGGTTATATCCAAGACTGGCGCCATAATAATAAATGAAGATCACTATGAAGCATTAATATCAAATCAGAGTCAACTAGCAAATCTATATTACTACATACTATACCTTCAAGCAGGTAACATAATCTTTTTCACTCGCTAGACATAAAAAGATAATAGTTTTTGTTTCCCAGAAATGGAACTTTCAAAATTGCAGGTTGTAAATTTACCTTAGAAACAGTAATTTTAAGCCGGTTGTGTATTATAATCTAATAATAAATTGAGGTATATGCTGACAGTACTTTTATTTGTACAAATATAGTATGTGCATTGTGTATGTAGTAAAGTAAATTATGTACAGGATGATCATATTTACCTAGATAAAATATGGGACAGGGGGAATTAAAGGGGGGGAGGGATTTTTCGTTATAAAAAAATTTGTTAAAATTTATTTTATACAATTCAACAAAACTAAATATTGTAAAGTAATGCCAGTTGCCAAATTGTGACACAAAAAGCACATAATTACTATATTTATTTGCCGATTTTAAATTGAATAGATTCTGATGTAAAACTTTACCTTTAGATAGACGTATATATAATTTATTTTTATTAAAAAAAAATTTTTCTCGTAAATTGGTCCATGAACGCGCGTAATTTTGACGTTTTACTGTCAAAATAATCTCTCGAAATACAAGAGTCAATGTAGGTAATACAGAAATAACGTAAATATAAATTTTAATAAATTCCGGGCCATATAAGCGTCCCGACAAGGATTGTCAGGACAGTCGGGCAAAATATTAAAATGTATATTATATTTATAATAATTAGCTCTGAACGACTTCGATAAATTAATCGATGGAAATATGAATTCTAAATAACAACGCATTCTTTTTCGTAACGGTTTGGTGATTAAATGAAAAATACTCAGGTGTCATCATTAGAGCGATCTCCCCATTATTCTCTTATATATATATATATGCACCTGTTGGCAATATCACCCCTTCTTAAGAATACCTGCATTCTTATAACTATATAAAATTCTTTACGACGCGCAGGCGTTTCATTTTTATCGATATTTATTAGAAAATACCATTTGTATTTTTTATCTTAGTTCCTAATTATTTTATATAAAAATTATATATTATATTTTACTGGGGTCATATCCAAGACTGGTACCAGTACCTTATAGCGTTATAATTTTGACAAGACGATATCAACTTCATGTATAAGTCTCGTGTAAAACCGACACTATTTTCGACTTCTTTTGCAAGACGTTATGACTTTAATTTTCACGATATAGAAACGAGACTGCTAGTTATAAAATGAGTATGAAACTAAGGGGGCCTAATAACATAATAAAGATCATCCTAATTATTATTATGCATGTAGTATATAATTTATTTATATGTTCAATGTATTGATTTAAAATTTACTTAAAAGTGAAAAGTAAATAATTTCACTTTTGACAATGTATACATTAAAGAGAAATATTTAAACCAAAACTTTCTCGCTATTAATGTTAATGAAAATACATAAAACAGTGTAAATAAATAATATTTATATTGTTGATTGCAAGCAGAGTTAATTGTAAATAACGCTCTAGAAATTAACGCTTAATTAAAAGTAAATATGTCTTGGTCTCTAAGTAATTTAATTTTTATTAAACATTATACATGATGATTTACAACGAATAAAAAAACTTTATCTATTTTATTTTAAGCAAAATATATGGACATTTATCCGGAAATTCTTCTTTGGCGAGTTGCAGGCTCTAAAAATTACTAATGCATAGTATTTTTTGTTCTTTATTTATCCCCCTACACCCCTGTGCTTAATAATTATCGGTTGATACTGAAAATTAAAACATCGATTATCTAATTTGAAAACCTTACATTACAATAGATCTTCCAAATATTAAATAAAAACTAATAATCTCTGTGGGAGGGAAGGGGTGTAGCTCTCCCTCAAGAAGAATTTCTGGATACGTACATAAGGTACTGGCACCAATCTTGGATGTGATCCCAGTAATGGGTATTTTGTAATTAAATGTACTGAATTATAAATATATGTTGATATTTGATTACTACCATTTCTGAATATTAATCTATATATATTTAACTTTCTTACAGCGTGATTTGGTGACAATCGGCCAATAGATGTCAAAATGGTGGACATTTAAAGTAATTATTAGTATAATTTGTTTATTCATTATTATTATCTTAGCAACTGCTTTACATTGTTTCAAATTTGACGATTCTTTCTTTTATATTTTTTGTGTCGTAGTACTTATCATTAGGAAATATCCATCACTTCGTGCTCATTATTGGTTTTACTTTATTCATTACCGGAGAAAAAACATAAACAAAATAAAAGGCTATAATTTAAAAAACAAACTATATTTGCGGACTCTGGTAATTAAATTGATTAAATAAAGAATTACTTGTTTTAATAGTAACATGAGTTCATGAAAATTAAGTACAAAGAAGAAGCCCGTCAATCACAAAAACAGTAAGCGGTCATAACTGGTGCCAATACCTTATATATAAAATTTGTTTTTTTTACATTCGCTGTAAGTCACCCTGTAATCTGTATACAAAATGGAATTATTATCACATTATTTACATTAAAATAAACATTTTTATTTTATCAAGGTTTCCCACCTTTTATCAGAAACGAAAATCATAAAACCAATTATACTTATGTTTAGATTTTAAATCATTGGATTTTCATATGACATGAATCATTTAAATTTTTTTATATAAATATACCTAATTTAAAATACATTACTTATATAATTCTTACTTATCGTCCGTGATAGTGCGGGGTTTTATCATTATTTACTTTCGCAAAAAATGAGTTAATCACGTTTTGTAATTACGGGAAATAAACGATAGATTTTCGTATTACTATAATTTGCAATTGTATACACAAAATAAAAAACAGCGATAAGGTCGCGAATATTCAAATGTAAATAATTAATATTACGTGATTTTAATTTAATTGTAATTATACAGGGTGTCCACTGGTTTTGAAAATAAAATTATAAATTCCCTGACTATTAGAGGCTTGGGGACCCCGGGGCAAGAAATGATCGAGGGGGAAAAATAAAATTTGAAGACCTTATTTTTTGCTCGTCAACTTAAAATTATACACTTCTTTAAATGAATAATAAGTGTAAAATTGAAGTTGATAAGCAAAAAAAAGGTCATTAAAATCAAAATTAGTAATAAGTAAGTATAACTGCCTTAGAAAAATACCTGACGTCCCAGAATTTATAATAAATTCACTGACTTTTAAGAATTTTAAAGAAATTCCCTAACTTTTACTGACCACTTTAGGCTTCCCTGACTTTCCAGAAAGTGGACACCTGTAAATACGTGAAAAAATACTGAAACTAGGATTTCGATTTTTAAAGTTTTTTTTAGTTACCTACTTAATTAATAAAAAAATCTATGAAACCATGTTAAAATAATCAATATGATTTTTAAATAAACGAAAAAATAAAATTATAAAATATCTACAGGGTCTATCTATACACTATAGCAAAAACATTTAATAACTTCCTGTAAATTGTATAGGAAAGGAAGATAAACTGTCCATGTCCTCATACTTTTAATTTTTAGGATAATTATGTAAAAAAAAAAATTATTTACAACTTTTACTATAATTTATGTGCAACAATTTATTTACTACTTATTAAAAGAAAGCTGTCATAATGCAGTTTCAGTATACGTTTTATTTCTATTATAAATAATTAAATAACACTTAAAAAAAAAGAAATAATCATAAACTTTTAAATTTAAAAATAAATAAAACAAGTGCATGCAAAAAACTTTTTTGAAAAGAAGATAAAGTTTGAAACTTTATTATTTGCAACAATGGCCACCATAAAACCATATGATTTAACTTTTTAGCACACAATTATTTATACATAAATTATATTAAAATGAAATAAGTTCCTACCTGTCCAAACATCAAAACTGAGGATGTGTCGTCACCGGCTTCATGTCTGAGACGCGCCCGTTCGACTCTCGCGAGAGTCGGCGAGTCCAGGATGGACGGTGCACGGCTGCCCAGCACAGGACTCGAACACCCGTCCACTTGTACTAACATACCTAACTCACACCTCACTACACATCCAAGATCGAATCAATAAACAATCGGCACTACAACCGAACGATAACTGACGGAACAAACCGAAAAGTATATGTATTTATATTAACAACTTGTGTTGGCTCTACTGACTGTCAAAAATAACAACACAGTTTTACCAACCTAGAATTGTTGTTGTTACTGTGTCAATCAATAAAATTATTTTGTTATGAACTTTTTGATATTTTAGTAATTATTACTTAAAAAATGTTTAACATATGAACAAATAGTTGCAAATATAAAGATGATTGTATGCTGTCGTACAGATGGAAAGCGAAAAATGGATTCTTTAGAACAGGAATTATGTATTGCAATATTAGAGAAAAATCATATTGTTGTCAATGAATTACTGAGACAAGGTTTGTAGATTTATTGTATAATATAAATACAAGATGTAGATTGCAAGATTTTATTCTCTTATCATATCAATATTCTAGGTGCGAACATAAACAAATGCTACAAAAAACGTACACCGTTGGGCATAGCAGCTAAAGTTGGGGATATTTCAATACTAAAAATTTTATTATCACACGTAGAAAATGAAGAAGTACCTACAGAAGAAAACAATTACGTACAAGTTAAGAAACGATGCTTAGAACGAAATGAAAAAAGCACAAATGCCAACGCAAACTGTAGTAGTAATTTAAATAATTCAACTGATAGTAATAATTTAGGTTATTACATCGTTGTACATAACGATTATGCAGATATTAATAATGGCACTGAAGAAAGAACGCCTGAAGGTATGGAAAGATTAGAATGGGATGTTGAAATTAAAGACAATGAAGAAGAAAATGAGAACAATGAAAATGATTCTTGGGGATCTTTATTTAGGTATGTCATTTATATTAGATATGCATATTTTTCAAAACTATCAGGTAAACAAAAAAATGTCATCTTTGACTTGCTTAAAATGTGTGAATATTGCAAATAAATATAAGTTGCAATATTTTTCTTCCTAGTTTAAACTGTTTATTATCTGTTTTGTGATAACTATTTAAGTAAACAAAACAATTATTTCAATTAATATATTTGTGACCTTAACATTTTAAAATTGCATAATACGAAAATTTGTAATACTTTTGTATTGTCAGTGTTTTATATTATACTTATTTAATTACTCAGATCAACTGCCTAAATTATTTTAGTCCACTCGGTACATATTTAATGATATTTAGATCATTTATAAACACATAGAAATTGAGTTTTTTGCCTCAGAATCTACCACTCTTTTAGTATTAATTTGAACGATTTGTTTATTTCTTGCGGATGGGATTTAATTAATATATATGGTTTTAATAAATTATTACTTTTAAGGTGGTATGCATCAATATTAGATAAAACAGCAGACATGTTACAAGTTCCTATTAAAAGTGACGTTAATCATGTAGACGAATATGGGCGTATTGCTTTACATTATGCAATAGATGAAAATAATGTCGAAGCTACTAAATTACTTTTGGCTGCAGGTATGTAAAATAAAAACTTCTATATTATATTTTTATTTTCATATTACAAAGTCAATAATTATAAATTTTTAACATTTGCAGGCAGTCAAGTACAAATAACAGATTCAAATGGGAATTCATCATTGCATTTAGCTTGCGCTAATAAAACTACCGACATTGTTAAAATTTTGTTAGAAAATGGCGCTCGAGTAAATGTTAAAAATAATAATAGAAAAGAGCCGTTACATGTAGCAGCAGCGACCGATAATGTTTCTGCAGTTCATTTGCTCATTGCGGCTGGAGCTCGAATAGATGAACAAGATTTATGTGATCGAACTCCTCTAGCCCTTGCAGTATTATGTAATGCAGAAAATTCAGTCCGTGTGTTGATTGATTATGGAGCAAAAGTTAACTTAGAAGATAGTCAAGGTAAAAATCAAATGTCTAAGTTGCCAAGGAAATAAAGAGATTAGCTTCACTGTTTTTAATTGACTATTATTTTTTTGCATATTAGTCAAATTAAATAATTTTCAGGTCATTCATATAAACCATACCATTGATTAGAACTGTCAGTGGGATGTCATTTATTTTTATACTCCACAGATAGCTTTTGCTTGAGTAAATTATTTATAATACGAATACTTAATATTGAATTCTCAGTTGTCAATTTTCACAAAACACATGTGATCTCACAATATATGTACTAGATTTGCACTCATTCCAATTTTTTCTCTTGGTTTTGCCGATACATTAGTTAAAATAGAGAATTTATAAGGTTTTTTTTACTTACCTATGAATGTTTACAAAAATGTAAATTTTCTTGTCATTTTTATAGATTTATATAGCCACTCTATTCTGAATAGCTCATATATATTTTATGTCAAAAAATAGTATCACTCTTTATAGTATTTATCTTTTTTTACAATATAAATAATATTAATTAATATGGAATGAAATTAAATGCATCTTGTAATTGTTGTATCAATCTAATACTAATGTCATTGTTAGGATTAACGGCATAAGCGGTTAGTGATCGGAGAGTTTTGATTGGCTGATTTATGGAATTTGAGGTACATTCCACCAGAATTAGCCAATCAAAATTCGCCGGTCACTAACCGTTTATTGCCGCGAATCCGAACATTGTCTCAATTGTCATTGTTGTAATATTTAAATAATAAATTGTTGTTTTAAAAATGTGTTTTTGTTTATTAGGTAATACTCCACTCTGCACGGCAGTATGGCAGCAATCGATAAATATAGTTCGCTTACTTTTAAAAGCTGGAGCCAAAATTACCCATTCACATTATTTATTACATTTTGCGTTATTTTCCGAAGACATAGAAATAGCTCGTTTATTACTTGAAGCAGGCAGTACACCAAATATTATGGATACTAGTGGTACTTCAGCATTTATTGTTGCTGTTAGAACCGGCAATGTAAATTTGGTGCAATTGTTACTTGATCACGGTAAGAATTTAAATTGACAGATTCATCAGTTGTTAGTCGCCACATGTCTCTATTTTCTAAGATTTTTATGATTTTAGGGGCTTTCATCAATCAGCTATCAGCTTGTGGAAGTAACTGTATACATGAAGCTGTTGTACACATTGAAGATGTATCAAAATTCAAAGAAATGTATAATTTACTTCATGAATATGGAGCAGACGTGAATCTCAACTCTTGCCTTATATCAGGTCTGACCCCTCTGAGCCGAGCCCTGTTCTACGAGCGCATCGAGACAGCAGCCATACTTGTCCGCTACGGTGCGGATGTAAACAGTTACGACAAACTACTGAACGAATACAATCTATGTGTCGCGAGACGCAAGAAATACTTTTATATAGTTAAGTTATTAGTGTACGCTGGTGCTAATATTAGAAATAGTACTGCCGATCTAAAGCATTTAAGTAATGCAAGTTATGATACAGATACTATAGACGGATGGTTGTCGTATATGAAATATAACCCATTAAGTTTAGCTGACCAATGTAGAATATTTTTTAGAAGACGATTCGGAACAAGTGTTTACAGGACTGTTAATAATCTTCTGTTACCAAAACCTGTAAAAAGTTTCTTAGTATTAGAAGATATGACGGAGTTCAGATTTTAATGTGTTTCATTTAAGTGTAAGTTCTGAAATTAAGTAAACTTAGCGTTAGTAATACTAGTCATATTTTAGTTACAGAAATTGTGACCGGTACCTGATATTCGGTTGAAAATTTTTGCCTAAATTCAAATATTTGATAAATTGATTTAAATCATTTATTTATTTATTTTAATTTTCTCTCAAAAAAATCTATGCTGTAGCAAAATCCAGACTCCATCACTGACAGCACTGCTTAAAAGTATTTTTATGGCCTGTTATTAATTAAAATGAGATTCTAGTACATTTGGCTTCTTTGTATTTTATTTATTAACAACTTGTTTTGTTTTAATTATTTTTTCAGTTTATTTACAGTAAAGTTATATAAATTACTATTATGTTCCACCATTAATTTAACATAAAATAATTGAAAAACTAAGTGATTTAAGCAAATATACCTATATACAAAGTGTAAGTTTTTTTTATACCGGCCATTTTAGTAAATTTTTAAAAAAACCCAGATTTATACATGTTAATCGTAAAAGTTCAAAAGTTAAAGAACTCATATTTTTTAAACATGATTTTTATATTACTTAAATGTTTATGCTACACTATCAGATCAAAATAAAATTTATGAATAACAAAAATAAAAAATGGCTGCAGCTTAACATTTAAAACTTATAAAACTTTGATAAAATTATTTCTTTAAAAAATTGTTTTATAAAATCTAGTACACTTATAGATGTTCAGATGGTTTTAAAAAATGCTTTTTTTATATCATTTCGAAAAATCTACCATAATACCTGCATGAATTGGCTATTTTTGTTAAAAAAACTTATATTTATCTCAGAATAAGTAAGATTTTTACATTTTTCCAGTGAGTCGATCGTAGTATGCTATCCAAATATTCAATCAGTTTAAATACTAGAAAACTGCTTTATCTACAGAAATCACTAGCTTGAAAATTCTACACATTGTTTAAAATGTTGATAACTCCAGCTTTTAAAAATCATGTTTCATGAGTAAACCTATACGATTCGAAGTTTAAAAAAAAATGCACTCTGCGCAGGCTGTGACCAAACAATTTATGAAATAATCGAATTAAATAAAACCTTTATAATTGATTGAAATTATCTTGCAAATTAATTTAAAAGTTTATTATTATACTAATTGTAACAAATTTTATAACTTACCAGACCAAGAATAAAGTAAGTATGTAAGTCGTGTAGATGTAATAAATTAATAAAATAGAATGTTATTAAACTGTTAGTTAGTTGCATGGTGCATCAACTTCAGAGGAAGCATAGGTGTCTGTTGTGATGTTAGATTGTTAGCCACAATGAAAAACTCTTTGTCCTCTAGGTGACCCTTATTTTATATATTTCCTAAGAACTCTACGCAAACAATTTTCTCTTTGTTGGTGAAACATCCTGAGCTGATTCACTAACAAAGGCTTAGTACTTTTTAAATGAGGCACGTCAATTTCACTTAGGTATCATTCTATGTAAACTACAATTTTTAATTAATAAAAATACTGTATTTTTAATCCCACACCTTTTTTTTTAAATGGAGCTATTTTTAACAACAGTAACTGTAAATTTTATTTCTTCCCCTACTCAAAAAGCCCCTTTTGTGCATCCAATTATAATAAAGTAATTCGGAAATTTTTGACATACCTTTTTTATAATTCAATTGCAAAGATTAGGCTAAAAAAATAATAGCATTAAACAAATTGTTTTTTTTTGCAACTATCACTTATATGTCATATTCATATTGTAATATAATTGATGACACCGGTACTACAAACATCTTATGATTGATCGAAAAAATCAGGAGTAGATGGTACCCAAGTAATAAAACAGAAAATGAGTCGCACTTTTAAAATAAAAAAAAAACATTGTGTGCCTCAGACATCATTGTTAATTTTGGAAGTTTTTCCACTTCATGGATAGAGATCAGGGCCATAACTACCACCGGGGCATCGCAGCAGCGTAAAAATTGGGGTTGGCAAGAAACAAAAAAAAGTAACAATAGCAACAAGCGTAAATTGAGGTAGCAACGAAAAAAAAGGTCTTCAATTTTTATATTTTGTATATACCGAGAGCCCCTTAGTCACTTGCTGTCCCGGAGCCCTAGAGCCTCTAGTTACAGCCCTGATAGATTTTAATTTTACTATTTTAATAAAGGCACAGAAGAATTTTGGTCTGGTTTCAGTTGGTAATACCTATCAAAATAAATATTATTTTTCTTCCACAAATTTGTTTAGGTACTTGACCGTTAGATGCTCACGTTTACTACTTATAAACATAGGCTATAAAGACAATCTCAGGTGGAGAAGCAGTGAGTCTTTTTTTAATATAAAAAATCAACTGAATCTCTGCCGCAAGTGTTTTTAAATAATTTTAGTTAAAATAAAATTAAAAAAATATCAAGCTACAATATAGCATGTATTTATACTCTATTATAGTCTATCTACATAATAGCTGGCGTCTAGCGAACAAGTACCTTTTTTTGTAATCGATAAGTTTTGTGTTAATATCTAAGTGAAATGTATTTTATTAATTTAATAAATAAAAATCAATTCTATTTCTTTGTTGTTTATTTTCATCATATATGTCTGATATATGGCAATCTTATCGAAATGCCCATGTGCCAGGATTTTCTGCGGGCCTTATCCTGCCAGAAGAATATAAATTTAGGAGGTTATGGTCTAATTGCTTTTAGATAACTGACTTTTACTAAGGCTGTATTCATAAAAACCATAAATAATTAAAATTTAATATCTTTCAAATAGTGTTTGTTTAGTTTGGGTCTAGACCAAGGTGCATAAATTCACAGGTTGCCTCAATAGCTTTTGACCAATCAGCTTGAGCACCCCAGATGACGTATTTTCCCCTTTTCCAGCCGAGTTACAAGATTATATTTAAAATTATTGGACACATTCCCCATCACCACATTTGGACACCCCAGATCAGTGGCGTAGATAGCATTTTGCGATGGGGGGAGGGGGGGATAAATAAATAAAAATAAAGTTCGGGGGCCTTCAAAATCAAAATTAAAAAAAAAATATTATTATAATTATGAATTGAATGACCTTTTTTTTTTTTTTTTGATCATATCGTTATTTAAATTGTAGTTACTGTACCCTTTATTACTAAAAAAAGGTTATCCAATTAAAAATTGAGCAATAACTGAAAACCTTTTTTTTTTTTGCTCTTAATTTACCACTTTTACTGTTTTATTCATACTAGAAGAGTTTAGTAAATTGTCTCCCAGTTAAAAAAATGTCTTTCAGTTTTCTCATGATGTAGACTCATGGGGGGTGATTTATCATCTTGACCCCCCCCCCCCCCTACCTACGCCACTGCCCCAGATGACGTATTTCCCTCTCTCGCGCCGAGCTACTGAGCGTAAAATGAACACAAATATAATGGACGATATAATTTTATTATTCTTAAAAACAAAACGAAAACTAACTCGGAAACAATTTCACACACATAATAGGCTGCACGCGTACATGGTAATAGAATAAAACAACGTGTAAAAGTGTGCCTGCTATTAGAATCGCGACGCCTACTGTCGTTTGGTGTCGGCCGAATCGGGGAATCCCACGCCGGCACCAACCAGCGTAATTATGAATCGGCGCAAAATGACATTTACCTGTACTTTAAATATCTTGGGTCTAGACCAAATTCCTAATATACCCCTTCAAGACATTAATCAAACAAAATTAATTCAAAGTGTATAACATTTTCAACGTAACACAACATACTCTTCAATTTAGCTAAAAAAAAATAACCATGTGTTTGAAACTACTAAGGTACTGGCACCAATTATGGCCGCTAAGAGCAAGGTTTACTGTTTTTGTGATTGACGGGCTTCTTTTTTATAATTCTCATTAACTCATATACTAATAAAACAAGTAACTCTTTATTTAATCAATTTAATTATCAAAGTCCGCAAAAATAGTTTGTTTTTTAAATTATAGCCTTTCATTTTGTTTATATTTTTTCTCCAGTAATGGATAAAGTAAAACCAGTAATGAACACGCAGGAATGGACACTTACTAATTATAAGTACTACAACACAAAAAATACAAAAGAAAGAAACGTCAAATTTGAAACAATGTAAAGAAGTTACTATAATAATATAATAATAATTAATAAATAAATTATACTAATAATTAGTTTAAATGTCCACCATTTCGACACCTATTGGCCGATTGTCATCAAATCACGCTGTAAGACAGTTAAATGTATATAGATTAATATTCAGAAATGGTAGTAATCAAATATTTTTAATTCAGTATATAATTTAATTTAAAAATATCCATTAATGAGGTCATATCCAAGACTGGTGCCAGTACCTTATACCTTTGTTGTTAGTGTCACTATTTTGTATGTTATTGAGTTAATGGAATAAATTAGAGGATTAACATATTATTAAAGTTATTAATCACACAAAACGTATATATTGTGACATTATCTACAAATTAAAATTTTAATACAGTATAACAATATATTTACGAATATAAAACATTCAGAAAAATACATAAAATATTATAGGTAAAACAGGTATTCATTATTTATAAAATATATGTATAAATAATGAAGATAAACATTCCTTATTTTTTTTTCAATAAATGCATTTTAATGTATTAAAGAGAGCATGAAGTACATGTGAATTGCTACAATTAAAGTAAGTATAAATGATTGAAATTTTATAAAGTTGTAAATATATTTGTTCATGTTTATTTTACTGTCAATACTGAACAAGAGATGATTGTTTTAATAGTTATTAGGCGCCCCATATATCTACAATATAATTGTGCAATTTTATTATTGCACAATTTTATTAAAACATACCCTTTAATTATATTAATGTCCGGTATTATAAAAGAGCTCGCAAATTTACTAGCTTGCAAGCACTCTCAAATGAGATATCAAACTTATATGACAGTTCTTTTGGAGTTTGTTGAAGATTTTGACAATTTTCGCGCACTCGTTGTAGGTAAATACCGACGGTATAACAGTGGTGATATTATGGAAATTATTTTGTACGGTGAAAGATGCCAACTGTGTTACAATTAGTTGAAGTGTCACTGCTCTAAATTCTATAGCTAATCCATAGATACTAGTACAGAATTAATACCCCATTTGAGAGTGCTTGCAAGCTAGCAAATTTGCGAGCTCCTTTATAATACCGGACATAAGTGTCAAACTATTCGCGTCAATAAAAAAAAAACGAAACTTGGTTAAAGAATGATTGAAAAAAGGCCAGTGTACCGCTCCGAATAGTAGACTAAAAAATATTGCGCAATAAATCCTACAGACGACACAATGAAAAAATATGGCGCAATAAAATTTAAACTAGCTCAAATTTTTGTTAAATCATTGCGCAATCTTCAATACGGTCAATAATATTGGGCAATCCGTAATATTGCACAATAAATCCTACAGACGACACAATGAAAAAATATGGCGCAATAAAATTTAAACTAGCTCAAATTTTTGTTAAATCATTGCGCAATCTTCAATACGGTCAATAATATTGGGTAATCCGTAATATTGCACAATAAATCCTACAGACGACACAATGAAAAAATATGGCGCAATAAAATTTTAACTAGCTCAAATTTTTGTTAAATTATTGCGCAATCTTCAATACGGTCAATAATATTGGGCAATCCATAATATTGCGCAATAAACCCTACAGACGACACAATGAAAAAATATGGCGCAATAAAATTTTAACTAGCTTAAATTTTTGTTAAATCATTGCGCAATCTTCAATACAGTCAATAATATTGAGCAATCCGTAATATTGCACAATAAAATTGATCGTCTATGGGGCGCCTTATGTTAGCTAGTTAAGTTCTCAAGAACTGATTCTAACCATCAAAATGCACTATAATTTTTTATAGGAATTAATGTTTGAATATAAGAATCAATTTTGATTATTGTATATTTTTTCTAAAATACATTTTTAAAAATATATATAAATATTTATTTTCTACTTTGTTGTATTACATAAATCATTAACATTTAATTAATGTTTTTTTTTTAATTTTAAATACGACTAAACAACTACAGAAAAAATAAATAACAATCAGGGCCGAACTAAGCAAGCATGATAAGCCCTCATAGACCCGGATTTACCGTAAATTTTCCAAACTGCCTAGGGGCACCAAATTCCTAAATCCGGGCCTGCAGCCCTCATCTCTTAGGATTTAAATAAATGTCAAAAAACTAAATATAGTTATTTTGAATTTTTTACGGTGGGCCTTTTTCTCTCTTCAGTTCGACCCTGATAACAACTACAGTTTAAAATATATTAAAAACATTATTATATAAAAAAAAATCATATAAAAAATAACATTTTAACTGCCAATGCCTCTTATTTAATTAATTAAGATTTTTGAACACAAATATTGCTTTTTTCAAAATTGTTAAATACATGCGTAAAGTACACAATTTACATTTTGAGGTTACAGGGTGCCCACTGTTTTTTGAAAATAAAATTCCCTGGCCACAGATTCAAAATTCCCTGACCACTAGAGGCTCGGGGGCATGAAGTGATCGAGGGGCCTCCAGACCACTTTTTTCTTCTTCACTAACTTAAAAAAAAAGAAAAATTAATAAATTCCCTGATTTTCCCTGACCACTTTAGGCTTCCCAGACTTTCCAGAAAGTGGACACCCTGGATTCAGTTTGTAGACATTTTTTACAAACTATTTTTTCATTTTCAGCACAGATTGTGGTAAAAATGTTACCCGAATTTAGACAAAACTAGATTAGACTATTTAAAAACAGTTTGTTATGAAGGAGATTGAATCTCCGTTTTAATCTATACTAACCCTCAGATTTGCCATAGATGATTGGGCCTGTAGATTGCCTCAACCAAAGATAGTTGATTTATAAAATTAATTTTGCAGATAAGATACACATTGTTGTAAATTTTATAACCTACAAAATTGATTTCCACCCAATTACTCATATAACAACCTGTTTCTGAGATAATCAGCCAAAAACTTATTTAAAAACTATTTAGGGGATTCTCTAAGATTACAAATCGCCCTGCTGATTGAACTATATTCCATGTAAATTCACCTACAGAACTCATCTGCCACCTTAAAGACCAGAATTGCTTACAACAGATTCCAAATTTAAAGACAAACATTCAAACATCATCGGTTATCTTTTCCTAGGGCGGAGATTATATAGTGATAACATTTTAAATAAAAACAATAAGTATATGTCCATTTTAAATAATGATTTATTATTACAAATTAGTTCTTTATCTAGCAAATGAGTTTCTGTGTTTGTTTGGTACATGAAGAAATGATTTAAATATTATAATAATCAAATGGGAGGAGCCTAATAAGTTTGTGATAAGCGAAAATAAATACAAACTGGAAGACCAGTTCTGCATTTGACTGTACATTATATTTATTTTGTCAATCTATAATTGAAATTGAAATAGTATAATTATAATAACTTTTGAGCACTGGTGCTGATTTAAAATTTAAAAACCTATATGTACATAACATTATATTAATTATAACATCTTTTAATATTCGATTTTTTAAATTAAAACATTCTTTGGAAAGAGTGATAAAACATATTTCTGAAGTGAAACTTCTTTACCGACAGTTAGTTGATTTCAAGATGAAATGAAATAAATTCAACAACATAGTGATGGGGGAATAGTGTTAAACTGAATAAAGTACATACAAAAGTTTCAATTTTATTCTGCAATATTCTTTAAACATTTAAAATAAAATATATATAGGTATATGTATGTTAAAATAGCAGCCAGTTAATATTTTATTGATTTTTGGATCTACGAAATATTTAACTATGTTTCAGAGCACAATATTTAATAAAAATATATCTACTATAAATGATTATTCTAAATTGTACATTTATATTTAAAATTTATATATATTTTCAAATAACAAACATGTGGTCCTCATATAACACTACATATTGCTTAAATGTATTATTTTATGCAGTATACAATACCCAGTGGCGTAGCGAGGGGGGGGCAAGAGGGTCTATCATGCCCCGGGCGCCACTTAAGAAGGGCGCCAAATGGTCCTTAACTTTTTGAACCGCATAGCATAAACCAAATTTAGTAAGGGTCATAGGCCAACTGATGACCTTTTTTTTTTTTTTGGTCGTGTAAATGCACAATGTTTTTCATAAATAAGATTAAAAAAAAAACTGAAGACCTTTTTTTTTATTATTTTTGGAGGCGCCAAAAAAGTATCGTGCCCCGGGCGCCAATTATGGTTGCTACGCCACTGACAATATTATAAATGTACTTAGCTACATAAAATAAAATACTAATGCATTATATACACAGGTCAGATCTAATCTTACTAAAATAGAAAAGGTAGCTCAATTAAAAATTTATTTTATTTTTGCAACCTCCCAAGATAGGTACATCTTTCCCGTGGTTATATACGTTTTCTTCCAATGGAGTTCCTACTATTTTCAAATAGAGTAATCTAGAAATTTTTAATATACCTTTTCTATTACTTAATTGTAAAGATTAGGCTAAAAAATAATAATAGCATTGAACAAATTTATTGCTCAATTTTAAATTATTCAATATTAAAAGTCGTAAAAATCAGTTCGCATTTGTTTGTGACGTCACAAATCGTAATCTGTCAACTAAATAGAATAACCTTACTTTTAGTTTCCTTCTTGCAGTTATAAATGTTTTTCCAAGAGTTTTGTGAATTGAATTATTACAACAAGGTACGAAACAATATTTATAACTTATTATTTTTCATGTGTTTTCCATGTTTATCGTTGACACTTGTATATTTAAATTGACTGACATTTCAATACTGAATTATGACGGCACGCAACATGGCGCGAAATTGGAAGCGTTTGAAAAGTACATTTTTTTAAATTTGATATTTTGGGTTCGGAATAAACTTTTGGAGTATAAAAAAATGTTCTGCAATGTTTTTTGATCTCTAGATTACATTAAACAGGTTTTTAGGGGTTTTCATTTTTGACCGGATTACTCTATTATAAAATTGTGGGAACCACTATGAAACAGTTTAATGTCCGGTATTATAAAGGAGCTAACAAATTTGCTAGCTAGCAAACACTTTCAAATGAGATATCAAACTTATATGACAGTTTTTTTGGAGTTTGTTGATGACTTTGACAAGTTTCGCGCACGCGTTGTAGGTAAATACCAACGGTATTAAAACAGTGGTGATGTTATGAAAATTATTTTGTACGGTGAAAGATGCCAACTGTGTGACAATTAGTTGAAGTGTCACTGCTCTAAATTCCATAGATAATCTATAGATACTAGTACAGAATTAATACCCCATTTGAAAGTAATTGCTAGCTAGCAAATTTTGCTAGCTCCTTTATAATACCGGGCATAAGAATTACTGATCTTCATGTTTATATTACTGAAATAATTAATACACAAAAGAGGTTCCATTAATTCGTCTCATTACGAATGTAAAATTTGATAATTATTAAACATCAAATATTATTCCTTATATTTTAACTTATAAAAATTGTTCAATATAAAATGTTGATTGATTAAATACAATCAAACTTTTAAATAAATCATGAAAACATTTGGCATAAAGAGATCCAGTTTTCAATCAAGCACACTTATAAAATACATAGAAAATATTGAACAACTTTATAAAAAATTACTTTAACAATATTTTTAATTCATCATGATTTTTTACTAAATCAATAGGCAAATTTCCCTTCTTGTCTTTAATGAATTTCAACGAAGGGTCAATGTTTATAAGCTCCTTACATATTTCAAGATGTTGTCCTTCGGCAGCCCGATGAAGAGCCGTTTTGCCATCAGCATCTTGCAATGACACTGAAGCATTTTTTTCGAGCAAAAGTTTTACAATCGTTGTTTTGCCTGTCAATATAAAATATAATAAAAATGTTTGTTACCACTGATGTATGCATTTATATTTACACTGTGTAGGTACCATTATATTTATAAAGATATAAAATTCAATACTAACAGTATTTTCTTAAAATAGCATGACTCCTATGTCCTACAAATTATTTTCTAAAATAACTCAAAAATATTTTTGTAGATTCGATTTTTCTGATTTAATTTTTGCAATTGAAAATATACTTAAAAAAGTGAATAAAAAAATCTTTAATAAAATTTAATGACTAGAAATTTAAATTAAATAAGCATTTTAGAAAAAAAATTATCTATAAATTTTTATTTTATTTCCATGAAATCATTATACATTATATATGGTACTGGCACCAGTTATGGCCGCTATAAGAACAAGGTTTACAGTTCTTGTGATTGACGGGCTTCTTTTTTGTAATTCTCATTAACTCATGTTACTAATAAAACAACTAACTCTTTATTTAATTACCAAAGTCTGCAAATATAATTTGTTTTTTAAATTAGAGCCTTTTAATTTGTTTATGATTTTTCTCCAGTAATGGATAAAGTAAAACCAGTAATGAGCACGCAGTGATGGACATTTGCTAATGATTACAAAATGATAAGTACTACGATACAAAAGATATAAAAGAATCGTCAAATTTGAAACAATGTAAAGCAGTTGCTATGATAATATAATAATTAATAAATCAATTAGTTTAAATGTCCACGATTTTAACACCTATTGGGCGATTGTCATCAAATCACGCTGTAAGACAGTGAAATGTATATAGATTAATATTATTAATTAAGCAATAGCCATTACTGGGGTCATATCCAAGACTGGTGCCAGTACCTTATTCATTATCTGTTTACAAAAAGAGATAGTATGTTTTTGATATTTTACATATTTTAATTATTTGTTTACACTAGTTAAAACTCTAAGTATTGTAAAATATAGTATTAGTAATTTACCTGCCGATGCTGCTCTTTGTAAAGAAGTAGCCTGTCCTGCTCTTGTTCTGGCATTGACATTGGTTCTAGCTTGTAACAATTCTTTCACTACGTCTTCATGCCCTGCACGAGCTGCGTAATGAAGAGCTGTATAACCAGCTGCGTCTGGCTGATCAACTAAAGTTCCTTTTTGAAGTAGTTTACGAACTCTATTCAAATCACCTTGCTGCGCAGCAGACCAGATACCTTTTTCAAACTCCATTTCATCAAGTGTCTGATGAACGGACACATTGCTAACATTGTGACTGCAATTTTCATGGTCACATTTGGAATTATCTTGCATCGACATGATTAACAATTAAACTGTTAACATTTAATTGTTGAACTATGCGTAGTATTTTGTAATATATAATATAGTTATATATAAATACAGCAATAGCGATATCAAGTGCTCATTATTTAATAAATATCGTAGTCATTAGTACATACATTTAGACACAAATCGGTATAAAGTAATTCTGTTATGATTTACAGGGCGAAACAACATCAAAAACATAAGCGTTATTAGAAAAGTATTCAAAGAAATCATGTCATTCAATAACTTAATCAGTTTGATGTAATTTTGTGATATAAGTATTTCCATTGTATAAATATAGAACATTGAATAACACTTAACTCACTCTTAAGTTAAGTAAGTAAGTCATCCATTATTGTCATGCTTAAACGTCACGTTGTAATGTCCAGACAATTTCTGCTTCTCCGGTACTTGTAACAACTTTGTAACCCAAAAGACCAAGTGCGTTAATAATGTCTAGTGGCGGGGCTTTAATCATAACTCCGTTCACAGTCGGTGAAGATGAACTGTTGAACTTCTTTGTTAAAGCACTTACTTCTGTTGGGTTTAAACCAAATACGCTGCTGTCAGTGGCATGAAGAGATGCCTTCACAGCAACGTAAGTGTAATTTCCAGTAGACATTATTACGCTTGCAGGTATTTCCATCGTAACTTTTATCATCAATATCTACTATACAGTGTAGTGACGTTTATACAATAAACACAGTAACCTACGGTTCTTGATGGATTTCTTTTGAAATTACTGGTTCTGGTTCAGCAAAATCTTTTCGCATCGTCCACATATATTCATTATAATCTTGTTTGACACTTGTCGAAGATGAAGCAATTACTTTATATCCTAATACTTCGAGAGCAGTCAGTATTACGCAAGGGTGCGTTTGATAAACTATAGTTAAATCATCAGCGTATCCTCCAGATGGAAATCTTGACAATTGCTGAATATCAGTGGCTTTCAGCCCACTTACTAAAACTCTAGGAGGATACTTAGGGCCATAAGATGTTAGATGGCCCCGTACTAATATATATGGCATTGAAATTAAATTAAAAATACGGTATTTACAGTTAATATAAAAAATAAAAGAAATACCTTCACAAATATATTGACCGTTTATGTAAATAGTAAGTTGTTAAAAAAAGTAGCAATATGCGTACAATTTTTTATAAAATTCACAAACTACATGTCTAAACCACAAAATATATTATACTAACGTAAAATATAAAAATTTATTACTTTTGACACCTCCACTTTACAGTGTTGCCAATTCTACAACATTGCAAAACATTAAATTGACGTAAGACATTTGGAATGATAATAATCATAATTACTATAATTAGTAATACAGTTGACGTAATAAACTAAATTTGTATAGCAATTTATTCAAATTTGAATATATAAACCGTATACAAACTAACAAACTACAAATTAATTATGTAATGTATAAAAAACAGGGTTGCCAGATTAAATAAAATTGCGGGAATCATAGGGGAATACAAATAATGATTATTGAAACATCACGCCACTTATTATTAAATAAAATTGCGGGAATCATAAGGGAAAACAAATAATGATTATTGAAACATCACGCCACTTATTATAAATAACATTTTCTACTTGTTTTTGCGAGTACTTTCGTTAAGCCGCGTTTACACTATGTAGCAAAACCTGCTATATAACAAATGTTATATAACTTTTGCTATAAGTACGAAAACGGAAAAATGTCAAATGTTACATGTAGCAGTTTTTGGTGCTACATATAGCAAAATCTGCTACATATAGCAAGATTTATGTTTTCCATCCAGAGTAGGTAAAGATCAAAGAAAAATAAGCTACATGTAACTTTTGCTATATGTAGCAAGTATTACAAGTAGTTTTGGTTCTCTAGCATCTGCTACATGTAGCAGTTTCTATCATTCGAGTTCAAGCGGTGATATTTATATGTCTTATGTGTCTATGTCTACAACGGTTTTTTCATTTTTAATAAAGCTTTCATAATGGAAAAGTCATGCAAAGTCATCTGCATTTAAGTCTTTCAGAAAATCACTTCCACTGTATTTTTCTCTAGCTAATAATAACGGCCGAACCCAAAACCTACGTTTCCTTCTATGACATGCCAAAAATATCGTAATAGCTGCCGCTAGCATTAAGTCTTTCCTCCTCGACATCTTCAATCAGACTGGATGTTATATAACTTTTGCTACATGTAACACAGTATCATTTGAGTACAATTTGAAAAATATAGCAAATGTTTTATAACATTTGCTATATGTAGCACTGCTACATATAACAAATGTTATATAGCAGATTTTACTACATAGTGTAAATGCGGCTTTAGGGTTTCAAAGAAACCCTATCAATCTCACTTTGTTGTTCGTCCGTCCGTCCGTTCTTGTCTGTGAAAGCAAAATATCTCGTAAAAGAAATTTTGAAAAAAAAAACAAAACACATTTTCAGGGAAGGCGCTAAAGAGCTAAAGCTAGGTAAAAAAATATTTTTGTATACGTAGACATGTGGCACTTCAAAATGTATAACCTTTTTCTTATTTTTTCTAGTTCTCAAATAACGTCTACAGGCGGCTCCAAAGCAAAAAAAAATTATACCAATTCGACCCCATTTTTATTTTTTTAACTCAAAAGTCTGCAAGGGGCGTCAAACGGTAATTAATTTTGCTCAAAGTGACCAGCAGGTTCTCTACGAGAAAGCAGGTCTACAGGAATAGTTGTTTTTTTAGGGCGCGTTTGAAGCGACGTACAATTATAAAAATCTGTTTTCTGTAACTTTTTTACTCTTAAAAATTCTTTAATTTTTGTAAACTGATGTAAAAGCTCACAAAGAAATTATAAAATATAACCATGAGTCTAGTCAGAGACAAAGAAAAATAAAAAGTGAGTACAGTGAAACCTCGTTAGTACGTTTTTGTCTTATTTTAGGTCCCGACATTCTTCCATGGACCCCGTGTTAAAATATTTCGATAGTACGTTTTTCTCGTTAGAATGTGTTTTCCCTCAGTCCCTTTAAAAACGTACTAACGAGGTTCCACTGTATTTATATTTATTTTTACTTTTTAACAAATAATACGATATTAATCAAGCTAAAGAAAATTGAAATCAATTTTGAATTTTAAGAACCCCAAGTAAAATTAGGTCAGCTCATAGACATAGAGAATGGACAGTGCATTCTGTATTAACACAATGGTGTAACATCTGTTCAAAAAGTGAGAGAGAGATGCAGTGTAGTTTGGAATATATCTATCTCTTTTTCTAAGAATCTGATTGGTAGCTTACTATAGTTCAGGGCAGTATTTCTGTCCGATATATTTTTGTAAATCTATCTTGTGATTTTTGTGCAATAAGTTTTTTTTTAGAAAAGAAAATAATATAAATAATAAACATACTATATTGGTTCATATTTCATCAAGGAAATTAAAAAAATAATATAAAATGATCTGAGAAATTTGCAAAATTATGAACGGATATTCCGGAAAAATAACAATTTTGCTACCAAAAATATTAAATATATATTAATAAAAAATAATTTTAAATCAATTCCAATGTGGTTGCTACAAAATGATGAGGTGGATTGCACTTACAAACAGCACATACAAGATTTACTTAACAAAATTATATATTTTTTTTTTGATATTAGGTTACATTACGATGCTACGAAAAAGGAAGAACAAGATATTAAAATTGGGTCAAAAAATTCGAAACTTATAGTATTTAGAAATCAATAATTGTTTATTTTTTAAATAAAATTTTTGTATAACGTTAATTATTTTTTATTTTTTAACCTCTTTATATATATCTATAAATGTTTTTAATGTTCGGGGCCAAGAATGAAATAGTTACACTCCTGTTTAAAAAAAGGACAAGTATATTCCAAACCTGTTACTATCTCTTTCTTTTGACACGACTCTGTTTTCGAGTCAGATGCGTGGTCCATTCTCTATGTCTATGACTGTTTTAATACCGTTGGTGTTTACCTATAACGCATGCGCGAAACTTGTCGAACATTTCATGAAACTACAAGAGAACTGCTAGCTTGTTTATAATACCGGACTTTTTTATATTTTTCATTCTACTTGCAATTTTTCAACTACACAAATTAGCTTTTACAACTGCAGTTTTCATTTTTGGAACTGCAGAAACAAGCTACGAGTACAACTCACACTAAAATAACCCCTGGATTACAATGTACAATTTTGAAGTTATAATACTTTTGTATGTACACTTACAGTATATGTGAGTAGGTAATTTGTAAGTTGAAATGAAAAATGTGAGAAGGAGGCCACGATTCGTTAGAGGACGAAGGTGAAGGTGTAGACTTGAAGAGACTCTTGTCTCGGACTTTGACATAGTTGGGACAAAGAAGTTTGTTCCTCAACCCTTAACGCTGTAGGGTGGTTGTGTTACACAATGCGGCCACTTTTCATCAACTACCAACCCTTCAAAGTGTCACTTTCTCCATATTTTATCCAGATAGGATTCTTAATTAACACAAATTTCAATAGTTGAAAAAGTCTTTATTTACTAAGGTACTGGCACCAGTCTTAAATCATACCCCAGTGTTGAATTAAATGTAGTAAATTATAAATATTTTCTGATATTTGATTACTGCCATTACTGAATCATAATATTATACAGTGTATTCCAAGTTGATTAAGACATAGGAAATTTAACATAGGAGTGTTGTAGTAACCTTAAGTCAAATTTAACGATGTGTGATTGGTGCATTTTGAAATGCCGCCACAAAATTTAATAAAATAGTAATTAGTATTTTGTTTCTAAATTTATATCTGCCAACAAATATTATTAAAATTTTATCTAGGATGCCCAGGGCGCCAGACTTTCTAAGGCCGGCTGTAGGCCAATGGGTATCAAAATGGTGGACATTTAAACTAATTATTAATCGAATCTATTTATTATTATTTATATTATATTAATCTATTTATTTTCTACAATTTATAAAAAAAAGTTATTTCAAAATGATTCATAAACTATTTTTTCTATAAAGTTCGTTATAATTTTCATTGAAAGTACTAATTAAAAACTACATTCTGAAATTTTCTCAGATTTTTTTCTTCTGATAATCACATTGAAAAGCAAATATATCGTGACTGAAGAGTTAAAATCGAAAAGTCATTTGACATTTTTTGTTGCATTTTAGGAGACCAACCAAAAACACTCCACTGAATGGGGTAAGTGAAAAAAATGTCAGTACACTTTTCAGTCTATGGAAAGGGGTCCAAAATATTTTTGACAGTGTTCATTATAATTTTTAGTGAAAGTGCTAATTAAAAGCTTCATTCTGGAATTTTTTCAGATTTTTTGAATCGATAGTTTAGAAATTAGCGGAGGGGTCGCTCTGATAACGACATTGAAAAGCAAATATATCGTGACTGAAGGGTATTTGACATTTTTTGTTGCATTTTAGTAGACCAATCTAAAGACTAAAGTCTATCAATTATTTTTTAATTGCAAAAATTGGGTTAGGGAAAGTATTTTAACCACTTTACAAATAGAAAACATGTTTCATTTATTGATCTTTCAGTATAGTTTCATAATATACTTTAAAACCTGTATTCGTATTTAAAAAATGTCTACAATAAATAAGGTTCATCGGCAGGGCCGTAACTACCACCGGGGCAGCCGGGGCTGTTCTCTGGGGCCCCCAAGTATAGAGAGCCCCTGAAAAATGAAGGTATTTTTTACGAAATCGGATTTTAAAAAGTTTTGAGTTAAACTCATTTTGATTTAACACAGAGAAAATTTTTCAAAAACAAAGTCTTTAGCGCCATCGCATAGTACATAAAAAATTTACAAAAAAAGAATGTCCCTCTACCATTTGTTGCTCACAAGATATCAACGAGTTAATTTTTATTTTCAAATGTGTTTTTTAGCCGTTTTGATTTGGAACTTGTCACACTTACATATTTATATTCATAAGGAATATATTTCCCCAAAATTTTTATTTAATTAATTTTATTGATCGTTGTAAATAGGTTCTGTAATAAAATTATAAGATTTTAAAAAATTTAGTTTTATAGGGAAATTCATAACATGAATTTTAAAACGACTTTTATATTTTTGAAATCCGGCCAATAGAATGGAGATATTTAAAAAAAATCGTACACGAAAACCTGTAAAAAATGGCCGTTTTTTCAACAAGGTACAACAAATTTCACTGATATGACTGCACTATAAATCGAGTTTTATGCAGCTCGATATGACAAATTATTGTTTGTTTTTTCAAAACAATTATTTACTGGTGTAGTTTTCATTGTTTACAAAAAATATCAATAATTAAAATTTGAAAGCATTCATATTTTTATTGAAAATTTTTATTTTTTCGAAAATAGTCACATACTTTTTTATAAGGGTGGCTTTTCGATCATCTGCTGCCCCGGGGCCACCAAGCCTCTAGTTACGGCCCTGTTCATCAGTATTTATAGATTTCATTTCATCTTTATATCAATTTTCATGAGAGAATTTGAACGGTCTGATAAACACACAGACAGCAGATAAACTGAAACCATATGACATATTTTTATAATACTAGAAAGCCACAAAATGAAAATCAATACGAACCATATTACCGTAAAAAGCTTCAGTGAAACATTAAATACATGTAGGTAAGTAAGTTTTACGGCTTCTGCAACGACCTTTAGATAATATTTTGCTTTAATGTTCATTGTAATGTGTGACACAATGTTGGCAGAATTATCATTGTCTTACATTTTTTAATTCAAGTATTATAAATAAGGTATTGGCATCAGATTTGGATATGCCTATTTTTTAATTAAATGTATACTGAATTAGAAATATTTGTTGATATTTGATTACTACCATTTCTGAATATTAATCTATTGTATATACATTTAACTGTCTTATGCCGTGTTCAGACCGAAAAAACAAAACAGCAACATCGTGTCTTTTTGACAAAAGTGCAATAAAGCCTATGCATTTTTAAATACGATGTGTTTTCAAACACCGTGTTGCTGTTTTGTTTTCTTTGGTGTGAACACCGCATTACAGCGTGATTTGATGACAATCGACCAATAGATGTCAAAATGGTGGACAACTAATTATATTATTAGTATAGTTGATTTATTAATTATTACATTATCAGAGCAACTGCTTTGTTGGTGGTTTTTGAGATAAAAATAAAGTTCAAAAATTTGGAAAAATCGTAATTTTTTTTCAACGAAAATTGTTAATTTTTTACGAATAACACGAATCTGCAATAAAAAAAACAGGAGTTTCCATTTAAAAAACGAAGATGACCTCCAACAAAATTTTTTTTTAAATTAAATGTACTTACTGAATTAGAAATATTTGTTGATATTTGATTACTACCATTTCTGAATATTAATCTATATACCTACATTTAACTGTCTTACAGCGTGATTTGATGACAATCGGCCAATAGGTGTCAAAATGGTAAAAAACTAAATAATTAATAATAATTATTAAACTAATAATAAGTACATACTTATATTTTATTTATTAATTATTATATTATTATAGGATTTGATGACAATCGGCCAATAGGTGTCAAAATGGTAAAAAACTAAATAATTAATAATAATTATTAAACTAATAATAAGTACATACTTATATTTTATTTATTAATTATTATATTATTATAGCAACTGCTTTATATTGTTTAAAAATGACGATTATTTCTTTTATATCTTTTGTATCGTAGTACCTATCATTTTGTAATCATTAGCAAGTGTCCATCACTGCATGCTCATTACTGGTTTTATTTTATCCATTACTGGAGAAAAAAACAAAAACAATATAAAAGGCTATAATTTAAAAAACAAACTATATTTGCGGATTTTGGTAATTAAATTGTTCAAATAAAGAGTTACTTGTTTTATTAGTAACATGAGTTGATGATAATTACAAAAAAACTTGCTCTTATAGTGGTCATAACTGGTGCCTTTACCTTATATAAGTATTGATAATTATAATGTGCGGTTTTGAATCCGAGCCCTATACAGACACTTGCTTTATGCTGGTTGTACGAGACGTGGTTCTTTGTGAAGGGTTTCGTTTGGATTCGAAATCACGCACCGGGCGCCTGCAGGACTCTCTCCTGCTAGACACTGTCGTGCATACAACGCCATCTAGACGCGTCGCATACACACTATAATAACATACATAATTACTTAGTCGCCTGGGTTAGTCAATATCAGTGCAGTACAGTGGTTTTCAAACTGTAACATTTTTTTATACCCTACCAGGGTGACCAGATTTTATTTTTTTTTGTAAAAATGTATAACCTTAAACTGTACATTTGCGCCCCCTGTTTTTTATTGTTGACGACATTTTTTTTTAGTCGTCATCATTTTTTGCAAGACCCAGAGAAATTGCACCGAAACCCTGAGCCCGGAGAATCAGTATGCAAACCCTGAGACTCCGGGCCAAAACCTGAGACCTGGTCATCCTAAGCCCTAGGCTTACTACCATTTTGACATGAATATCGTTAATAGTGGGTTGCATAAAGCAAAAATAATTACGATTAGTTAATCGTTCTTTTTAAATCCATGATTTAGCATTGATCCTAAAAATCACGGTTAGTGTATGGACGATTCATTAATTGTGATTATTTTTTACTGTATAAGAAGATTCACCATAACCGTAATTAACGTTAAAAATTAACATAATTATGGTTTTGAAATAGTCGATTAACTAATCATGATTAATTTTGTTTTATGTAACCCAAGGTTTTTGTTTTACTTTTTAATTTTTTGAAAAGACAATTAAATGTACTATAGTTGTAACACATTCTTGGTCATAAAAAACTTTATACCTATCAAAAAGGCTATCGAACTCAAAACTTTGCATTTTTAAAGTAAATTTTTTTAGTTTGACCGTCATTTTGAAAGGTATACAATTATTTTTGGTTAAAATAATAATAAAAAAGGTTGTAGTAAATTTAATAATCTGTTTAAAATGCGAAAGACGGGGTTGATTGAACATTCCGTTCATTAGATACAGAGTGTTTACAAAATCCTAGCAAAACAAAACTTTGGGCCCATGGTGGAAGGTGTTCCGGAGAAAAATTTGCTAGGGAGTTTCCAGGAAATATACACTGAGCATGTTCTAACCACTGTTTAAATTTGACACCTCATATATTTTTCCTAATTTTACACGAGTAAAAAATTCTACGTTGCCTGGACTAGGAGGGTGAGGTAGCGATTTTTCTTCTATATTGCTTTATAATACAAAAACATTATTTTCCCATGAACTGCAAACATGGATTATAGTATGTTTGCGTGTGTTTGTACTCGTTTTTGTATATTTTCAAAAAGCAATTACGACGATGCGTATCCTATAAAGTTAATGTTTTTCACAGCACTCTGGTTAGTCGTGACCCAACGGGATTAGTGAGAAAATTATATTTCTAATCGATTCAAGTTTTAGCGATCAATGGTATACAGATTAAAACAGCGTTTCTCAACCTTTTAGTATTTACGACCCAATTTTCAATCACAATTGGCATGATGGCTAATTTAAAAAAAACTATTTTATGATGATCTTACGTGTCTCTTATTTCCAAAAAAATGCTTATTTTTTATATTAAAACTAATTTTGAATTTGGCGCCAAAACGCTCGTAGGTGTCATGGCGCATTTTTGACGTCACGCCTGTGTAAATACTCCTTGTCAACAATGATAAATCCTTGTTCCATCGCTAATGTTTTTCGGTTTTAGTTTTGATAACACAAAACTGAGTAAATTGATAATTTAAAACCACAAAATAATTTATAAACAGTGCAGATATTAATGAAACAAAATTGACGTTTACGTAGCCGTGACGTCATCCACTCTTACTTACTGGTGTTTTTTTTCAAACATGGCGGATTGCTGTATTTTTCGTTTTTATTTTAACAAAAATCATATTAATCTCGCTATTAATATACAAATAAATACATTTTTTAGAATCTTTTTAACTTATTTCATTATTTAAAATCATAATTTCAGTGATACTTTGTTACTGGGATCATGCCTATTCTCTCCCCCCCCCCCCCCCCCCTCTCATACAATAATTTTATTAAACCTTCTTTCGAAAAACTTTGCCAAGGGAGTCACTAATAATTATTTAACTTGTTTTTAATTTAATATTAATAAGTTAATTATTAAATACATTGTGCAGTACTGATACAATCCTATTTATAAGTGTATTATATCAGTGTAAATGTAAACGTGTATTTTATTTTTTATTATGTCAGAATGTATTTTATTGCTTTTGTTTCAGTAAATTAAATAATTTTTTTAATAATATTTTTTCTCATTTTTCTCGATATGCTCGCGCCCCCTATTTAGTTTTATGACGCCCCACAGGTTGAGAATCGCTGGATTAAAGTGAATATTATTTTAGTACATTGGCTCTCAAACTTTTTAAAATAAGAAAAATTGAAAGAGTATCTTAGTACTTGTAAGCTCTTCTATCTCATTTTGGTACCCCTCCTCCTACCCTGGGGTTATGCCCGATAGCTACAGAAACTTTTAAAACTAAAAAAAATATAATATATTTTGTAATCAAATGAAAAAGTACCAATTTGTTAATTTGGTTTTATGTCCATTTTCATGCATTAATAGCAAATGAATTTTGGTAACATCAAACTATTTTATTATCATACAGAGTGCATTGGAGCTATAGTTAGTACGCTGTAATTACAGTAATTACATGGTTATTATACGTACAATTTTGTTTTTTAACAAACAGGTTGTCCAAGATAAGTGTGAAATGCATGGGGATTTCCTAAACAGTAAGAGATACAGATTTGGTTAAATGAGATAAATTATTTGTAAGGAAGGGGTGAGTAGTGAGTATACTTTATCAAAAAATATTAAACATTATATGTGGTTTAAGCGGTATACTCAAAAATCTGAAAATTCGGGATTTCTTTAAATGGCTATAACTTTAATAGGTAGGTATTTTTTGTTTGCAGTTTGTGAAGCACTTTTTTATGTAGAATTGATTGAATTATTTAGAATTTTTATATCACTTTTAGTTTCCGAGTTACAAGCCCTAACTTTAGTTTTTCTTATGGGCCACTAAGTTGGCTATAGCATATTTGAACGTGTTTTTTACTCTACTTTACAACGATATGTAACTTGTGTTGTTGTAAAACTTGCTGATGAAAAAGTTTAAAATTTTTACAACGAACGAGCCAATATATTTAAAACAATGTAAAAACGTATGTTTTACTTTATTGAAACATTGTAATGTTTGCATACAAAAAGTAATTTTGATTAAATGGTAAAAAAACGAGCATAATTTAATCAAGCGCTTATTTTTCTTATAATTCTTTGATTTAATATGCGTAATTGTAATTTTTGCTTAAATTTTGAAAATAAAATTTTATATATTGTTTTAAATATTTCCAACAAAAATATCCGATAATATTTTGTTCCATTTCTGAAACCCAAACCTTATTAATTAGTGTAACATTAAAGCCGCCATAACTTTTTTATATTTTTTTCATTTCGGGTTAACGAGTTGAAAATAACGGCGTGTTATAAATTTCAAATAACTAGGTAAACATCCATTGCATAAGAAACAGCAGCTCTGGGGTGAGGGGGGGGGGGGG
Source organism: Sialis fuliginosa (assembly GCA_961205875.1). NCBI lineage: Eukaryota > Metazoa > Arthropoda > Insecta > Megaloptera > Sialidae > Sialis > Sialis fuliginosa. The sequence goes on along the minus strand of OY540809.1, from coordinate 40,823,979 downwards.
TGCTGGTGAAGTGATGGTCGAGGGGAAGAGGCGCGAGAGCTATTTAAAATTCTGTTCGCGTCCCCGGAGATATATTTTCGCACACTAATGCAGCCGAAGACTTTGATGAATCATTGAGATCACTCTAAATCTCCATTGTTGTATAACAGCGCGGCTGTTCTTTTTAAATTAGAAGGTAGACGACGTAAAACATGATATATTTATCCAAGGAAATCAAGGTTTTCCCAAAGACAACACTCTTTTCATGTTAAAATAGTCATAGTCTAATGTCCCTACTATTATATTTTAAATATAAATACATACATTATTACCTTAAATTAATATAACATTGTACTATATGGTATTTCTTTAAGAAAATACATTAAATTATAAAAATTGTGTTTTCCACATATTCTGCAATTTTTACAGCTTCGTACAACTAATTGTGTAGCTATAATTTCGTTAAATTATTTGTATAGCGTACGTTCTTTCCGATCGAATCTGTCAATAATGATATAATATAAAAATAATAATAATATAATAGTAGTGACATTAAAATATTCACTTTAAATCTACATCGTGAGTTCCGGCACACCTCTAGAATAAACAGAGATGTCTGCAGGAAGTTATACAGGGTGTCTCCACCGGTTTTTGGAAATAAAATTCCCTGACTTTTCCCTGACTTTCCCTGACCACAGATTCAAAATTCCCTGACTCGGAGGGCCCCGGGGCAAGAATGTGCAGAAATAAAATTTGAATTTTTTTTGTCATAACTTGAAAATTTTACACTCGTTACTTACTTTCAATTCAATGACCTTTTTATCTTTTTTTGTTCGGTAATTAAAATTTATAAACTCTTTTCCCTGACTTTCTAAAAAAAATTGATAAATTCCCTGACTTTTCCCTGACTTTCCAGAAAGTGGACACCCTGTTATACGATGACGATACTAAAAAAGATCGTTCTTATAAAAAATGACATAAATATATCTTATATTATATTCGGTTTGAACCCAGGGGGGGGAACATTATAATTTTTTTACAATCAAGTTTATCCTTAAAATTTTAATCGTGCATTTTTTTTTTAGAAAAGTCTAATATGGCCTATCAAAGATAGTCTATTTTTAAGACGCACCTGATTATTTTTTCGTATATTTTTAATTTTTTGACAATTTCAATCTAAAGGCCTCTATACACCACTCAATCTGCAGGGCCGATTTGTCGAGAGGTAGAGTGGGGGTACTGCAGATTGAGTCGTGTATAGGCAAATCGGGCCGATTTTTCCGCGAAAAGTCGACCCGATTTGCCTATACACGTCCCAATCTGCAGTACCCCCACTCTTCCTCCTGACAAATCGGCCCTGCAGATTGGGTGGTGTATAGAGGCCTTAATATATCAATGTAATATCAATTTAAAAAAAAAGACGAATTTTTAAAGCAAATTGAGATAAATCTTTGTAAGGGAATATTTTACAACAAACGTTGTTGGAACCTATATTATATAGGAAATTGAATGCTCCACAAAAAAGATTCTATAAAATGTTCACGTAATATGTGTCGTTCTTGAGTTTTCTTGAAAAAATAAAATTTTGAATGTCACCCCCCCCCCCCATACACACGATTTTGATGATTTTGAAATGGGACCGTTCTCAAGTTAGATCAAACTATCCAACGAAGTTTCATTAATATCAGTTTAGTAGTTCATGAGTTATGCGTGTGACAAGGATTCAGGGGACAGACGGATGGATACACGGACGGACAGACAGACAGACATGGAACGAAAAGTGTTTTTTTTGACGTGAAACGGAAAGATCAATTTAAAATGTTTTTTGTCTCATTCCAAAACGATCACAAAGTTTCTCATACTCGTATCTTCGATATTGCGAGAAAGCAATGTATTTTTCGTACGGGGGCGTTCAAGTATTACAGTATTTGCAGGCTTTGAAGGTAACAGACGAGACGACTCTTACCTGACTTTCGTCTCGTGAACAGTCTGTACAACCCTATCCCTGAATAAAGTATAATAAAAGCAGCGAATAGTTTTCAAGTTACTAACTCGAATTCTTTCATTAAAAAAAACGAATCATTCATGATTTGCTATTTCCTATTACTTTTACCTCAAAAATTGTAGGTATATATCCCCCCACCCCCCTTTACCAAAAAACTTTAGTTTTTATAAACAGTTTAAAACAAAAATTAACAAGCTTGGGGTGGGGTGAGACCCTTTAGGTCCTCACAATCAACTTCCCAATACAGTATGAGTATAAATACTTGAATACTGATTATTTATTGTTTCCATATAGTTGTGTGAATATTTTTTTAATATGTATATGAAAAATTTAAATGGAATTGGTCAGAAATAAAACTCACCTTTGTATTATGAATATTAGTTTTCTAATATCCTAATGCCAATAATATAACACATATTTTTTTAATAACTAATTTGACAATTTAAATTTAATTGCATTTGTTTCCAAGGCAATATAAATTGCAGTCTTATTTATTAGTATTTAAAATTCAAATTTTGAGGGTGGTTTTCACCTTTCACCCCTTCTATGGCTGTTTAGGTACGTATAACAAAAAAAATACTGTATTGTAGAATATTTATGCAAAGTTTCAAGTAAATCCGACCAAACAAAAACTTTACACCCCTTTTTACCCACTTAGAGGTTGAATTTCGAAAAATCCTTTCTTTCAGATCATACTTACGTCAAGACGCTTCGATTGACATCCCAACGAAGTCAATAGATTTTTTCATTTCCTAGATTTCGTGAACGTAAAAAATGACACGCACATACGTACGTACATACATACACACACACATACATATTTCTAAAAATAGTGTAAATATTATATATATATATATATTTTCGGATTGATTACAATAACTTCCAGTTGAGAAGTTAATAAAAACATATCCGGATCTTGGAACAGCTACGAAAACTTTCCTCGATTGCAATTTGATGGTACGGACGACGACTGCATATAAATGTTAGCCCAACAAATACATAAATTGGATACAGGTACAAGATTGATATATTATTATTAATGGCACACACAATGCATAATGCAGTAGATGTGACATTAAAGTAGCGGCTTCTGAAAACCAACCTTCGCTCGTCTATAGCAGGAAATCTTTACCTTGTGTATAAATATTTTATATTCAATTCAACGTTCATATATTATATTGTACGATCCCAACCGCTCTGTTCCGCCTATTTTAAAAGTTTGGCGAATTAAAAACAAATATGTGCCTGTAGAAAAATTTATTGTATTATTCATGAATTTTATGGATAGATGTTTTAACTTTTAACTATAATATAGGTTTCCAAACTTATTTAACCAATTACTCCCTTTTCAACTATATAAAATCACAAGGCTCCCCTGATAATTTACATTTTTAGTGGTAACATTTTTTCATAAACATAATAATCTTTATCCTTAATATATATAAAGCTCAACGTCTCTCTGTCTGTCCGTTTGTGCGCTTATCACTCGAGAACCACTTATCCGATTTACGTGTTTTTTTTTTAATTCATAGGTACGTTCTCTGGCCAGGTTATAGGCTATATTTTGTTAGGTTAGGTAACATAACAACTAAGCAGTGACAATAATAGTAAATCAAGTCGGAAAATTTTTTTCCGTCGGCGCGCTGTTTTGTAATACGCTGCCTAAACCGTTCAATATAGAACAAAATAATGTATTAAGGAATTGTGTAGAATCAAAAGTTCTATAATAAAGTCCGCGACACCATATGTCTAACTTTTGTATTTAAGCCACAATGACTGCTTTTATGTTACAAAGAAAACAAAATATTTGGGTTCTGTTTACATGGACTTATGACCTGCAAAACATTAATCCTTATCGTAATAAATGATTTCATCGTCATAAGTACTTAATGTAGATATAATTTGCCATTTACAGCATCCAATTTGGTCGTATAGTTTAGAAAATATCGAAATATATGTTATACAGGACATATTATTCGCGCGTTGTGACCGTGCGCGGGGTGCGGCGAGGGAACGTGCCAACACGCCGAACAGGCCGGTATTCTTTTGATTGTCAATTGTTTATTTTGTTTTCAATATTTAACTTTTAAATTTAAATAGAACAAAAATTATTTTTACTTTTTGTTCTGATTCGTTTTTGTTAGGTAGGTAATTTAAGTGTTATTTGGTTTTTATTACATTAATAACTAATCGTGTTTGTAATTAATTCAACTATATATTTTTTAAATCCTAAATTCCGTAGTCCACGCGAGCGAAGCCGCGTGGGCCCAGCTAGTATACATATAAAAATGAATGTTCGTTTGTATGAGGCTTATAGACTCGGGAATTACTGAACTGATTTCAATGCGGTTTTTACCAATAGTTAGATAATTTTTTCTGAGTAGTATCGTAGCCATTAATATTTTATGAAAACCTAAAGACCTCTATATACCACCCGATTTGCAGGGCCGATTTGTCGGAAGGTAGAGTTGGGGCCGACTATTCGCGGAATAATCATCCCGATTTGCCTATACACGATCCAATATGCAGTACCCCAACTCTTCCTCCCGTCAAATCGGCCCTGCAGATTGGGTGGTGTATAGAGGCCTTAAGGGGGCAGACCCAGTTAGAATTTTTTTTAATCCATTTTTTTTTTGCATTTTCTTAAAGTAGAATATTTCAAAAGTATTCTCTGAAAATTTCAGACAAATGTCCTGTCCATAGACGAATCAGTGTAAGTTCCAAAATAATTTTTTTATCTGCATGCAATTCGTACTTTAAACTTTAAACACGTTTTTCTCGAAACCATGTTTTCGAAGTCGGTGATCACTGTAACTTTAGAACGGCTTTGCCGATCGGTTTGAAATTTTTCTCACTTATTCTATACATAATTGTCCTCCGGATGAACGAAGGATTTTTTTTGGACAATTTTTTTTTTATAGCCGAAAATGCGAGTGAAATTTTAGTCGAATAAAGAACTTTGATTTTCAATATCCGCCATTTTGTGAAAATTCAAAAATTTTCAAATCCCTTCGTTCATCCGGAGCATTATGACATTAGCTAATGATCCCTTTTGTTTTTTTTTTATTTCAGATGATCTAGTGACGAGCAGCAGTGATCACGGCAAAACACTTTTTTTTTGGACCCCTCCGAAATTTGCTGTATCCCACTTATTTTTTAATATTTTGCCATAAAAAAATTAAAATATTGTCTGTAAATACATATATCTTTCAGGTGGAAAAACATTTGTTATTAATTGTTTTAATGCGTGGCCAAAAAAATCCTAAAAAAGAGCATTTTTGGAAGTCCTAACTGGGTCTGCCCCCTTAAGTTTTAACATCAAATGACTATAAAATCTTTATCAAGTAGTGTTTTGTTCTATTATGTTAGAGCATACAACTGTCATTTATATAAAAAGACAGTACCATTGAATAAAGAATTCTATAATTTACGGTTTCAGTATTTTATTAATTTAGGCCACTATGATGACGTCTTTTTGACACAAGCTAACAATTAAATATTTTTAAATATTGAAAATTGAAATATAAAGAAACATTTCACTTCCAAGAAAAGTAAAATATCGAAATTAATTATTATGATTGTTGCTAACCTCTTTATTTATTTATTTTTGATTTTCATACAAATTCTAAGACGGGATCTGGTGTTTCCTGGGAGTTTGAAAATATAATTTTCACGATTTTCTCAATAACTACTGAACAGATTTTATTTCGGTTTTCACTAATCGATAGGTAAAGTTCAGGTGTATAATTTTTGTATATTTTGTGTAAATTTCATGAAGTCGGAAGAAAAAAACAATTTGCAGTGAACCGTGTGTTGTGTGCATGTTAGGTGGGCATGTTGGGTAGGCACGATCACTTTATCTTGAATTGAATTAATATCCCCGGGTAACACCGGGTCTAATGCACTAGTTATTAATATTTTATTAAAGATTGCATCACTGTATAAAATCGACAAATAAATATTTTGATGAAAAAAACCGATATTTAAAAAATTATGCAGTTAATGGTTAATTTTTTTTATTCATTATCATGATCTTTTATTAAATTGGATTTTAAGTAAAATATTTTTAAAATTATAAATAAAGTTGAAATTATAAATAGCACACGGGATGCTGGAAATTTTTTTAGAATGAATTTCTGAACAAGATAATCAAAATATGATCTTATTAGACGTGAATTTTTTTTTATAAAATATAAGGTCAGGTGCTTTGTGACTCTAGTTTTCATGTATAAGTAATAATTAAATTGCTTACATTTCTTTGATAAGCAATAAATAGTAGCACGTGGATTTATTTATGTACTGTTTTAATTAATATACAAGTGATTTTATTAAATAATACCTAATCAGACATTAAGGAATAATACAGGCTTGTTAACAGGTTTATTTACTTCTCAACTGGAAGTTATTGTAATCGGTACGAAAATCAAAATCAAAAATTTCAACATATTTGTATGTTTTAAGGTCACTATAGTATATTTACACTATTTTTAGAAAGATTGTGTGTGCAAATGAAAAAAGCTATTGATTTCGTTGGGGTGCCAATCGAAGCGTCTTGACGTAAATATGATCTGAAAGAAAGGATTTTTCGAAATTCAACCCCTAAAGGGGTAAAAAGGGGTGTACAGTTTTTTTTTGTTGGATTTTTCTTGAAACTTAGCATAAATATTCTACAATACAAATAATGAAAAATGTATTTCAGTATTTTTTTTGTTATAGGTACCTAAACAGCCATAGAAGGGGTGAACGGTGAAAACCACCCTCAAAATTTGAATTTTAAATACTTATATAATAAGTCTACAATTCATATTGCCTTGGAAATAAACGCAATTAAATTTAAATTGTCAGTATAATTACGTTTTATAAAACAAATGCAATTTAATTCTAATTGTCAAATTAGTTATTCTAAAAATGTGGGTTATATTATTGACATTAGGATATTAGAAAACTAATATTCATAATACAAAGGTGAGTTTTATTTTTGACCAATTCCATTAAAATTTTTCATATACCTATTAAAAAAATATTCACATATAAACTATACGGAAACAATAAATAATCAGTATTCAAGTATTTATAATCATACTGTGTTGTGAAGTTGATTGTGTGGACCTAAAGGGTCTCACCCCACCCCAAGCTTGTTTGGTTGTAAATTATGGTAGACAACAACATTAAGTTAAATTGGTATACATATATGTATACTTCATTAAAAGAATACAGAGGGTTATTCCTTAAATAAAAAATCACTTTTTAGGTCAACCTCGAGGATTTTCTTGAATTTATATGTTATAAAGGATATGTTCCAGCATGATTTTAATTTTTTATAATTATTTGTAAAAAAATAATAACATATTGAATTTTTTAGCTAATTTTGTTTAATGCCAAATATCTTAAAAACTGCATTTTACGCAAAGTTATCAAAAGAGCTTTTTGATCGACAATTATTAACTTAAGAACATAGCCCTGTACAAAAAAATCAAGTTTTTAACTCGATGCAATAAAAATATACGGCCTTTCAAAGCGTATTTTGATACATACTGACAGACAGGGTACTTCCCGTTGACCTAAAATCTTGAAATTTGACACGAAGGAAGGTCTTATAATACAAGTAAAGGAGAAAATCCGAAAATCATTAATTTCTAATTCTATGTGGAATTATTACTTACGTGGCAAAATTAATTTTACGGTTTCTTTCATACAGCGTCTAGGTAAAGACGTCTACACACATAGACGCCTTGGGAATCGCGTCCATTGTCTACGTAACTAACTATTGTAAATAATTAAGGTTTATATAACGGTACGGAACACTTAGGGCGTGAGTTCTACTCGCACTTGTACATCTTTTTTTATTGTTTCATATTTCACATACAAAATATATTTATGAGCATTTCCAGTAGTTTTTTAAAAAACAAGGCGCACGTATGTCACCGATTTTGCTCGCAATTTTTTTTCTCAAAGTACATATCAAAAAAACATGTTTCCCAAAATATTTTCCCCCCGCCCCCTTTTTGGCCGAATTACGATTTTTTAAACTTTTGAAATCGAGCGAAATTAGACTTTTTTTCGATAGTACCTTATTTTTTAAAATGTCCCTTATTATGCTTGTTATAGGGCTCATTTTCTTCGTTTTTTGTTGATCTTTCATTTGAAATCAGTTTCAGAGCCGAATATTCAATTTTGGCCGAATGCGGTACCAAAACATTAAGTTTGATTTTTTGTAACAATAGTCGATTTTGAAATTGCCGCCAAATATTTTGGTTTCAACCAAAATACTTCCGGTATAGGTCATTTTATTCTATTTTTTATGTAGTTTCCAAATATTTATACATTTTTTAATTTGGTCAAAAACTTTTAAAGTTACACTTGTTTTTAGATGTCTTATTTTCCAAAAAACGTTATATTCACACCATTAAAACTTTTTTCTCTATACTCTAAATTGCACCAAATTTTGGCAAAAGTTTCTTTCCTTTATCCTTAAAACAACCCTCAAAAAACATTTTTTCATATTGAGCTCCTAAGTGAGATATAATTTTTCAAAAACACCTAATTACTCATGTATTAAAGTTAAGAATTTACAGGAATTTTCAGTCTTTGTGAAATATCGGGGCTCATAATAATCGAATAAAAAATATACCACTTAATTCGTTATGAAATTCCCTATAAATCTGCCTTAGTTTAATTTTTTTAGATTAATTAAAAAACCTATAAAAAAAAATCAAACTTAATGTTTTGGTACCGCATTCGGCCAAAATTGAATATTTGGCTCTGAAACTGGTTTCAAATGAAAGATCAACAAAAAACGAAGAAAATGAGCCCTATAACAAGCATAATAAGGGACATTTTAAAAATCGAAAAAAGTCTAATTTCGCTCGATTTCAAAAGTTTAAAAAATCGTAATTCGGCCAAAAAGGGGGCGGGGGGAAAATATTTTGGGAAACATGTTTTTTTGATATGTACTTTGAGAAAAAAAATTGCGAGCAAAATCGGTGACATACGTGCGCCCTGTTTTTTAAAAAACTACTGGAAATGCTCTTATATATAATGTTTTATAAGGTGCCTCCGATGGGGAGAAGGGGGGGGGGCGTAACTAACATTACGCTCCAGGCTGCAACATTCCTTAGTCCGCCGCTGGTATATATGCTTTTCTTTTAATACTTATGTATTTTATAAATTAAAAATAAAAATCAATTATGCTTTGCAGTTATTTATCGATAGGTAGATAATGCTGACATTACATTGATAACATACATATAAATAATAGAACGCTAAATCATTTATAAAGACAGTTCTAGGCAATTATTATAATATCATAGTGATATTATTATAAGTCAGTAGATATAAACTACAAACCATGAAGGCTTACTTAGTTTTGATATTCGGTAAGTATTGATTGTTTTTAATATTTATTATCTTGGTATTTTTTTGTAATACGAAATTTTTTTTAAATAAAAAATTTGAATTAAAATTTTCGTAAAATTCAAATATCAAGAAATAAAATCCTTCATCAGAATTAATTGACTGATTAATATTGTCTGGAGAGTGATCTATAAAAATGAAAAAAACATCTGCCAAGTAAATGCACAATGCTTCCTTGTGCTAAATTCGCCAAAGGTAGTTAATTATTGATCAATTTTAATAAAAACTGATAAGGGTTCAGATAAATTGTATTTTATACTTAAAAATATTAGTTCGAAATTTTTCTTAAGACGCACCTAATTATTTTTTCGTAAATTTTTAATTTTTGAGAATTCCAATCTAAATCAAATTTATGCAAACGTCAAAATGACATTTCAATTTTAATAAACGAATTTTTAAAGCAAATTGAGATAAATCTTTTTAAGATATATTTTACAACAAACGTTGTAGACCTACATATATTACAGAAAATTGAATGCTATACAAAAAAACAAATCTTATAAAATTTTCACGTAACATGTGTCGTTCTTGAGTTATCTTGAAAAAATAAATATTTTGGGATGCAACCACTCCCCCTTACACATGATTTTGATAATTTTGAAAAAGGACTGTCCTCAAGCCAGACCCAACCAGTCAACCAAGTTTCATTAATATCGGTTTAGTGGTTCATGAGTTATCCAAGGATTCAGGGGACAGACACACAGACGGACGAACGGATAGACAGACAGACACGGAACGAAAATTAAATTTAAAATTTTGAAATCAGAGAACATTTTTTTTATCTCATTCTAAAACGATCACAAAGCTTCTCGTATCTCCGATATTGCGAGGAAGCAAAATCATTTCTGAATTTCCTTTTATTGAATAATTTATATTTTATAGTTTTTTATAAAAAATTTTATTTAATTTATTTCTTCAGTTATTACCTTCGTTGCCATGGTATTGGCACAAGACAGTTGTGTTCGTCCATGTCCTCGAATATTAAAACCAATATGTGGAGTATCTTTAGATGGAGAATACTTAACATTCCCTAATGAATGTATGATGGATAATATGAAATGTGTTCAACCAGAAAAAGGTTTGTTTATTTTTACTCTATATTATCTATAAGGTACCAGTCTTGGATCATGTACCAGTGTTAGACACTTGTTTAATAAATGTACTGAATTAGAAATATTTGTTGATATTTGATTACATACTGCCATTACTGAATCATAATCTATAGCAGTGGCGTAGATAGCTTTTTGCGATGGGGGGGTGGGGGGGTGGGGTGATATGACCCGGCCCCGGGGCAAGTGGTGGCTGAGAGGCCTCTAAAATATGCGAAAAAAATAATTATTAATGTAATTTTAAATTGAATGACCTTTTTTTTTACTCTTAATTTACAAAATTTTTCCTATTTACTTCTACTATTTTCTTCATACTTGGGAAGTTTAAAAAAATATATTTGAATTTTCTCATGAAGTAAACTCATGGGGGGTGATTGATCTTCTTAATCACCCCCCTATCTACGCCACTGATCTATAGACACTTAACTTTAAAAAACTTAATTTGATGACAGTCGGTCAATGGGTGTCAAAATGAAGGACATTTAAACTAATTATTCTATTTATTAATTATTATATTATCATAGCAACTGCTTTATATTGTTTCATATTTGACGATTCTTTGTTTTAAAACTTTTGTGCTGAAGTACTTATCATTTTGTAATTATTAGCAAGTGTCCATCACTGGGTGACCATTATTGGAGAAGAAAGATATACAAAATAAAAGGCTATAATTAAAAAAAAGTATATTTGTAGAATTTGGTAATTAAATTGATTTAATAAAGAGTTACTTGTTTTATTAGTAACATGAGTTCATGAGAATTACAAAAAGGAAGTATATTAATCCCAAAAAACGGCAAACCTACTTTGTTCTTGCGACCAAGACTGGTGCCAGTACTTTTACAAACAATAATTTTATGAATATGGGAAGGATTTCTTTTTTAATTTAGAAAATACGGGAGACCTCTTCGAAAATATTAAAATTTACTAATTTACTATGTTTTTGCATTTGGTACTAGGATACTAGAAATGTGAAATATTGAAAACTATGTAATTGTGGTTAAAAAAAAAGATACATAAATAAATAAACATTGCAGATATTTTTGCAAATTGATATTTAATGCCTTTTCCAAAACGATATGATTATACAACAAACCAAAAAATACATTTTTTTTGTTATAAATACTATTTTAATGTTTATAATTCCGGGATCCGGGGATTTGAAAATTATTGAATCCCAGAATTACAACCCTACTCCATAGTTAATATGTTCTCCTATATTTTAATATGATTTAGTTAAACGTTTGATAACATATAGGTGTAATGAGTGCAATATATACACAATAACATGAGAAACATGAAACCTAAACCTTTTATCATTTATATTTGTTTTTTTCATGATCATGTACCTAATTTTTCATTAATATTTATTATTCAAATAACGATATGATAAAACATAATTAATATTATTTTATTTTTTTATAGAATGGACCATATCCTACTCTGGATTTTGCCGTTAAAACTTTACTGTAACGAGTATCAAGTATCAAAATATCATGTATTGTTTCATTTTGATTGTTAAAAAACATTGTTTCTTACTCAATAAATCTAGCATTGATATTTAATTAATGATCTTTTAATAAAAATTAATGAATTGTCTACTAACTTCATTGACAGAAAACAGAAATTTCGAAAGAAAAACGAGCTCAAATAGTCAGCGACAAATTACTGAGACGAATTCAAAAAACCGGTCAAAAATATTAGCAAAAATCGACTTTTTTTTGGTGGTCTAAACTTTTGAAGGGTAGGGGAGAGGTGCTGCAATTGAAACAGTTTTTGGGTTTTCGATGATAACTTTGTTATTTTAATTAGTAATTATTTCAAATTTGGACACAATATAGTCTTTCTATTAAACTTCTAATCACCAAACAAAATTTCTCAAAATATTAACCAGTGTATGTAGAAATTGATCTAAAGTAGAGTCAAGGAGACTGTTTCAAATGACGCCGAGAAAGCGTCAATTGAAACATATATTTTTTTTCAATAAAAAAGGAAAATAAGGAATAAATTAAATGAAATAATTTTTATTAATGATAAATTATAATTATTATTTGACATAAAATCAATACAAAAAAATTAAATTCCCCTTAAAATCTTAAAAACAAGTGGGATAATTCTTTTGAGATAATATTATTCACTCATCATATAAAATTCAACGAAAAAAAAGGTATTTTGTATATACTGGGGGCCCCTCGGTCACTTGTTGCCACGGGGCCCCCGAGCCTCTAGTTACGTCTCTGCAGGTGTCGGATGAAACATATTTCAACCGATGCATTCTAAATAGTTTCAATTGCAGCCTAGTTCGAAAAATGTAACACAATGTACACCAAATTTAAATAATTGTAAATTGATTAAAAACACATAGCTCTATACATGCCTTGCTTCTATATCAATCTACTAACCAAATATTATTAACGAGAAATGATTTTTGACTGTGTAATCCAAAAATATATTCGTATTTTAAAAATAACACATCAACTGAAAAAACACTAATTCTCACCTAATTCTTAAATTTTCAAAACTCATTTGACAGAATAGTAGCGCCGACTCGGTCGCTAAAGCAGTAACTCATTAGCTAACTCAGATGATATAAAGCATTCATTTATGACCACTAGTAGATATTATTTTGCTTCCTCGCAATATCGAAGATACGAGAAGCTATGTGATCGTTTCAGATTGAGACAAAAAAAAAGTTCTCCAATTTCAAAATTTTAAATTTATTTATCCGTTTCACGTCAAGATAAACACTTTTCGTTTCGTGTCTGTCTGTCTGTCCGTGTGTCCGTCCGTCCGTCTGTCCCCTGAATCCTTGTCACATGCATAACTCATGAACCACTGAACCGATATTATTGAAACTTGGTCGGATGGTTGGGTTTGGTTTGAGGACGGTCCCATTTCAAAATCATCAAAATCGTGTGTAAGGGGGAGGGGTGACACCCCAAAATATTTCTTTTTTCAAGATATCTCAAGAACGACACATGTTACGAGAAAATTTTATAGAATATTTTTTGTAGAGAATTAAATTTCCTATAATATGGGTCTACTACGTTTGTTGTAAAATATTCCCTTACAAAGATTTATCTAAATTAATTTTAAAAATTCGTGTTTTGTTTTTCTAAATTGATATTTGATTGGATATATTAAGTGTCATTTTGACGTTTTAAATGTCACTTTGGCGTTTTAAATGTCACTTTGACGTTTTAAATGTCATTTTGACATTTGCATAAATTTAGATTTAGATTGAAATTGTCAAAAAATTAAAAATATATGAAAAAACATCTGCCAAGTAAATGCACAGTGCTTCCTCGTGCTAAATTCACTAAAACCGATTGTGTTCAGATAAATTGCCTGGCATTGGTTAACCATTTAATTTTTATACAAATTTTACTAAAAAATCTTAGTTCGAATTTTTTCTTAAAACGCACCTGAATATTTTTTCATATATTTTTAATTTTTTGACAATTTCAATCTAAATCTAAATTTATGCAAATGTCAAAATGACATTTAAAACGTCAAAGTGACATTTAAAACGCCAAAGTGACATTTAAAACGTCAAAATGACACTTAATATATCCAATCAAATATCAATTTAGAAAAACAAAACACGAATTTTTAAAATTAATTTAGATAAATCTTTGTAAGGGAATATTTTACAACAAACGTAGTAGACCCATATTATAGGAAATTTAATTCTCTACAAAAAATATTCTATAAAATTTTCTCGTAACATGTGTCGTTCTTGAGATATCTTGAAAAAAGAAATATTTTGGGGTGTCACCCCTCCCCCTTACACAGAATTTTGATGATTTTGAAATGGGACCGTCCTCAAACCAAACCCAACCATCCGACCAAGTTTCAATAATATCGGTTCAGTGGTTCATGAGTTATGCGTGTGACAAGGATTCAGGGGACAGACGGACGGACGGACATACGGACACACGGACAGACAGACAGACACGGAACGAAAAGTGTTTGTCTTGACGTGAAACGGATAAATAAATTTAAAATTTTGAAATTGGAGAACTTTTTTTTTGTCTCAATCTGAAACGATCACATAGCTTCTCGTATCTTCGATATTGCGAGGAAGCAAAATATTCAGGTGCGTTTTATGAAAAAATTCGAACTAAGATTTTTTAGTAAAATTTGTATAAAAATTAAGTGGTTAACCAATGCCAGGCAAATTATCTGAACACTATCGGTTTTAGTGAATTTAGCACGAGGAAGCACTGTGCATTTACTTGGCAGATGTTCTTAAAACGTTTCAATTGACGCCGTGTTTCAACTGCAGCACCTCTAGTGTATGTATTAAAAATTAGTAAGATATATAATATACAATATTAGCGATGATGTTTGCATTTACCCCACTTTACCCTACCTGCAATGTGTACGTGCAGGCCACAACGGAGCAATTAAACTAATAAGGGGTTTGGTAAAGGATTAGTACAAACTATGTTAAACAACAAACTGTACTTTGGGATCAAAATGTTGATATGCAATTTGATGTGATATTTGCATTTATCGATAACCAAATGTCATGTTTACAATATTGTATGGTATTTTTTAATACAAACATTTATAATAATAAAAATAAAGCTTTATTTCAAAAACCAAATTAATGGTGTAAAATGCGTCGTAGAAGAGATAAACAAGAGAACAATAAAAACATGTGATAAAACTACATAATAAATAATTCCTATACATTTTATTATAACCTGAAGACAAGACTTGTGGTATACATAGTTGGCAACAACGTAGATATTTTTTTTTAATAGTACTCGTATATTTATAAAATATTTATAATTTTTTTAAACTAAAAATATACACGTTAACCACAAAAAACATTGTCTTGAAATTCTTATAAAAATTATTAATTTTTATGAAAAAGTACAAACACAGTTAGGCTAATCCCCGGAGCTACAAAATGTATTAGGAAAGGCACATATATATGTATGTATGATTTTTCACGTTTTGCGTTTTATCTGCAACCCTATCGCGAAATCCATCAAAATTGTAGGTAATTTTTGTTCTCTTTAAAATTGCAAAGAAAATAAATTAAAAATGAACTATGTTTATTTGTTAAGGAGATATGGTCAATCAATCATTTTAGTTTTGATCTGTTAAATTACGACCTATATAGAATGCTCACGGAGACCCAATTTCACGACGACATATCTCCGGTTCTATTAGTGGTAGAGAGTTCAAACTGAGCTGATTTTATTCGTAATGTAGTCTAGTATAAATTAAGTTCTATGATTTTTTTCATCAGAGTTGTTAAAAAATATATGAGATGATACATTGAAATATTAACTATTCAACTTATTTGTAGATTTATCAATTTTAATTTGTTAATAATAGGGGAAGGGGGTCTCGACGGTCTTAGGGCATTCGATAGTCTTAAAGATAATGAGTAAGCTATATTCTAAAAAAAGTTGGAGTCTGTAGGATCGCGCCAAGCTGAGATATTAACTATTCAACTTATCTGTTAATTTATCAATTTTAATTTACATTTTAGGGAGAAAGAGGGCGGAAAAATATATCTTTCCCAGGGCGCCAGACTTGCTAACACCGGCTCTGAATCAATCACTGTCCAACATTAAAGTTTTTCATGAAAAATAACATTAAACCAATATTGGACTTTCAGAATATTATTTATTTAATCTACAAAGTTTTATTTATAATATAGATAATAAGAAACACATTTATACGTTGGAAGGAAACAAGAAACCTTTTTAAAGAAATCAGCTCGCTTGATCAATTAAACTAAATGTTAAAAAAACTCCGCGAAGGTCGTATGACATTTTTTCATGTTGTTTCCGTTTTCTTTTCACTTTTACTTTTTCTGTTTACACGCACCGGATACCCGCCCACTAAACCTGCGTTTTGTATTCGAAGAGAGCCGAAACCCTCATCTTCCCCCCCCCCCCCCTTTTACCGCATATAAGCGCATCGTTTTAGAAATTAACCGATTATTTTTTATTTTAGAATTTTGCTGCTTGCGTTATCTTAACTGCAGGTCTGTTTATATGAATTTTTATTTTTTGTTTGATCATACTGTTTTTCGTATATTTTTAAAATTTTGTTGAAATTTTTAAAATAACCGAAAGCAGCTCTATGGAGAAAATTATAATAAAAATATCTGCCATGGGAGCCACGGGACTTTCTTATACGTAAACTGACAGTGAACAATGTTCGTGATTCTTATTTTATTAAAACATATTACAGGCAAACTAATAAAAGATACAATAAATTGAATGGGACATAAATTATACATAATAATATTCTCTACAATATGTATCAAATGAATTTTTTTTTAACGTAATTACTAAACCGAAAATGGATGTTTACTCTTGTCAATTTATGAATTTTTGAATTATTTTTGAAATAAGAAAAAAATATTTTAGATAAAAAATGTCGAGTATGTTATTATCTATAATTTATTCCCCATACATTTTATTCCAACATTTATAATTAAGTCAGAAAGATTTTTTAAAAATAATTAATTAGAATCACCCACACTGTTCACTTTCAGCATTACGTATAAGAAAGTCCCATGATATCTATGGTAAACACGTACACTGTTCAATTTCTGTAATACGTATAAGAAAGTCCCATGACACTCATGGCAGATATTTTTTCTCTGTAATGAATCAGGTTATTTTAATAAAATTTTTCAACTGCAAATTTTTTTTTTCCTTTTTTGCTCTACACTGTATATTTCTCTCTAACAAATTATATTGACCTAAATTTTCCTCTACACGTATGTTCGGTATTATAAAGGAACTGGCAAGCACTTTCAAATGGGGTATTAATTGATACTTCAACTTATTATAACACAGTTGGCGACTCTTACCGTACAAAATAATTTTAATAATATCGCCACTATTTTAATACCGTTGGTGTTTACATACCATGCGTGCGTGAAAATTGTCAAACAATTCATGAAACTACAAGAGAACTGTCAGATAGGCTAGAAACCTCATTTGAAAGTGCTTGCTAGCTCGTTTATAATATCGGACAATTATACTTTATTATAAATATTTTTCTTTCTGCTTGCAATTTTTCAACTAAACAAATTAGCTTTTACAATTTTGGAACTGCAGAAACTCCCTGTCTTTATGTTAGATAGGGTAGAAAGGGAGTATTGGAATAAACTATAAGAAATAAAATAACGCAAAATAAAACAAAAACAATAAACAAAAGATATAAATAAAACACACACTCTAAAATATTAATAAATATAATAAATCTAACAAACCAGAAATTAACCAATCTAATCCAATAACATAAACTATTATACATCTAAATAAATTAAAAGAGAAGGTAAACAAAAACAAAGTAAGGAATAAAACATAA
The DNA here is from genome assembly GCA_961205875.1 of Sialis fuliginosa. NCBI lineage: Eukaryota > Metazoa > Arthropoda > Insecta > Megaloptera > Sialidae > Sialis > Sialis fuliginosa. The sequence goes on along the minus strand of OY540809.1, from coordinate 40,806,123 downwards.
ACCATATAAAATCTGTCTAGATGAGTCTCATGACTCAAGGGACAAAATAACTTATAAAAAAAAACTGCAGAAACAAGCTATAATAAAATAACCCCTGCATATTTCTGTAAATACGAGAATAATAGGGATATAAAAAACAACAACAAAATATTTTTTACATTTTTTACTAAAGAAACATATTTCAGTATCTCATAACGAACACACCATATTTGATCAGATCTAAAATACAAAATTAAGCATTTAAACATAAAATGTTATAAGCAGACTTTACGATACAGTAAACATACTATATTTTATATAATGTAAATGTGGATGGCATGTATTATTTAAAATTGTATTTATATAATAATACATATACTGTATCGCCCACATAAATGAAGTTCCAAAACTAACAGCTTACATATTATCCGATAGTACAACAATATTATAACTATAATTTGCAGATTACTTGGTCGATAAATTCTGACATGATTTTTCAATTAAAAGCACAATTTGTATATGATTGATATTTGTTTCAATATTATATTAGTTATTTATTTATAAAATATACATTCATTAACTTCAGTAAGTGCGTACTAACTTTTTTATTTTAATATGATTTTAATAGCCTGATATAAATTGTATCATATACAGGTTGGGGCATTTAAAATGTTACAGATCAAAAAATATTTGGTTGAGAGGGGTAATCGAATAATACCATTTATTTGTTATTTTAAGGATATTTGAAGGTCAACATTATTTTTTTAAATAGGAACCTATAGTTTTTATTTAGTAATATTATTCTACCAGAAAAAACACATTGAAAACTATTTTTTGAACAACCTAAACTATATAAGATATTTAACAAAATAATTTCGAGATTTTGAAAATTCAAGAATTTTTCACTAGAGAAAAATTACAAGATACAAAAAATGTTTATGTTGGCCTAAGAAAACTTAAACTAAAAATAAACACCTTAACCACAATAAAACAGTCACTCGACACGTGTTTCGACTTGACAAGAAGTCCTCATCAGGAGCCTAAAGACGTATCAAGTGACGTTGTTTTATTGCGGTTAAGGTGTTTATTTTTAGTTTAAGTGACTAAGAAATCACAGTTTCTCCGTTTTTCAAGTACTAAGAAAACGGAGAATTATTCTAGATTATTTTTATATTTCGTATTTTTGTTTAAATAAGTTTTATTAGACCAAAATAAACATTTTTTGTATCTTGTACTTTTATTCTTAAGTTTATGGGTTCTGAGTAAAAAATTCTTGAAAGTCCAAAATCTCGAATTATTTTGTTAGATATCTTGGAAATCTTAGTTTTCAATGAAAGATTAGTGTTTTTTCTAAAAAAAAAGTATGCTAACCTTCAAATATCTTTGAAGGTCACGCTAAAATAACAAATAAATATTACTATTCGTTTACCCCCTCACAACCAAACAAATTTTGGTGTAAATATTTTTTCAAATATGTCATATTTCTGAGATCAAATTTGTAATACTTTAAATGCCCTAACCTGTATATTTAATACATCCATTTATTAACATACATAATTGATTTTGTCCCTTTACTATAAGGGTCGATCCACACGGTCCGGTCTCATTAATAAACAATAAACAATGAAAGCATCCATACTATATGTAGGTATCGTACCAGCCTCGCTCCAGTCATACTCCAATACTGAATATTTGACTGGAGCGAAACCGGACCGGGACCGACACGATAGTCTGGATCGATCCTAAATGACCTACAGAGTTGGATTGAATTACATAATATATAATTATCCCCTATACAAGTTAAAGTTAATACACTTCTCTTACTTAAAGTAAATATTTTTCATAAACACACAATTTATCAAAGAGTGAAGATTGTATTGTTCACTTTCGACAATACACATTATATTTATCACACTTTTATTTAAACTGCGAATATTTAAAACAATGACTGCACAAGTCATTATGTAACACTGAAACAAACATCACAAATAATTGTAAAGACACACTTCTAAAGTAACACTGTTTTACAGAGTGTTTGAAATAAGTATGTTTTGTTATGTATACATAAGTAGATTCTACTTGAATCGAAATGGGACATTTCATCGTCGTCTATTTCATACATTATTTCATTGTCGATCGTGGAGATATTTACGTCAACAATTAAAATAAAAAATTTTCATTGTTGAAAATAATACATATGTAATTCTACACTTTTCGAAATAATGCCGCAAAAACAATGTAAATATTTTTTTATTTCAATGAAAAATTTCTCGTCGAAACGCAGATTCAAATTCGACAAAATGAATATTAATCACGGCTGTGTAGTGCCTTAATGTTTTTGTACTTCGATAAGTACACTTAAAAAGTTATTTATACTGGTGGTCCGGTTTGGGATACAGATAATTTTAGAGCTGATTCCTTGGCTCATTGTGAGTAAAAAATTGTACGGAAAGGTGGGATCTATCTTCAACACCCTTTGAGCTACAGGATGTTTAAAAATTTCCTTCAGAGTAGTACTTACAAATAAAAATTATCTCATAACTTCCAAAGTAATGTAACTAGAGTAACCACAATGAGTCAGTTTCATATGTAATTAACTAACGTATTTTTCAATATTAGTGTTATTGCTAGCTGTTTCCAGTTCAGAGTTATTGCTCATCAAAGTCAAAAAATATATTTATTTTTTTGAAATTTTTTATAAAAATGACATTTTTCTCCAAAAGTACCTACAATATGTGGTATTTTTTATCATTATTTTGGTGTATCATAATGTTACCTACAAATTCACTATGCCAAGTTTGTATCTGGGTTTTACAGTTTTTCAGTTATAAAATCTAAATAATCTTCAAAGTGACTATTTTGCTAACTACCCTATTAAATGGAACAATCATAATTTTTTGTTTGTTTATAATTACATAATTTTATTGTAAATGGTAATTTACATAATTTTAAAACTAATTATGCAATTATAAACAAACAAAAAATGACTGTTTCAGTTAATAGGGTAGTTAGCAAAATAGTCACTTTGGCGATTATTTAGATAAATTTAAAACTGGAATACTGTAAGACCCAGGTCCAAACTTGGTATAGTGAATTTGTAGGTAATATTATGATACACCAAAATAATGATAAAAAATACCACATATTAGAAGTGCTTTTGGGGAAAAATGTCATTTTCATAGAAATTTTCAAAAAAATAAATATATTTTTTACTTTGATGAACAGTAACACTAAACTGGAAACACGACTAGCATTAACGCTAATACTGAAAAATACGTTAGTTAATTACCTATGAAACTGACTCATTGTAGTTGCTCTAGTTACGTTACTTTGGAATTTATGAGATAATCTTTATTTGTAAGTTACTACTCTGAAGGAAGATTTTAAACATCCTGGAGCTCAGAGGGTGTTGAAGATAGACCCCACCTTCCCGTGCATTTTTTTTACTCACAATGAGCTAAGGAATCAGCTCTAAAAATATCTGTATCCCAAACTGGACCACCCTGTATATTGACAGCAGACTTCCGAAAATATGGTTGAATTTTATTACCAATATCGTCAAATACTCCATAATTTCATTTCCTAATTTTCACCCCATCGTTAAATATTTTTTACAAAGATAAAACACGATCGGCGATAAAATTACCAGCGATGAAATGTACCAGACTCATTTGAAATAATGGATGAAAACAACGAATAACCTTAACGACGATATGCGGATACTCGGATATGTATATTCTACAAGACTTTCGGATACAGGAGCGGGTGTATGGGTAGTGGGTGGAGCAAAAGGGGCAGTTAATTGTATCGTTCAAATTACCTTAGTACAATTATTCCTAGTATATTTTTTCTAAAACATTTGTAATATATTAGCACACTTCACACTTTTTGATAAATAAATGTTTAGTTGTTAATTTAAATGAACTGCACACATTACAATATATTATTAAAATAAACTTTCGCTTAACATTCATAATTGCATTAACTATGTTTTTGATGATCAGATATTCGCTAGGGCTGATTCATCTAAAAATATTGGTCTGAATTCTGAAATTTCTCAGATTTTCTTGTATAACAGTAAGCCGATTTAAACATGTAATAGTTGATTTTAATAATAATGATGAAATCATGTCAAATACTAAATTAAGAACACGGATATATTTATTACGAATGTGTACATCAGTAGAAGAATCAGAAAAAAACATCACTCAATTATGGAGACAATTTTATGCTATGTTTTACTACAAAAATTTGCAGAAAAATCTATAATAATCCGAAAATAATAACAAGTATTTTTAATCTTTATTTTATGTTTTAGAAATAAATACCTAATAGCATATTTCATTGTATTTAAAATATGTCTCATATTACATAGGGCAATAAAAAGAAATTTGTATATGAGGAGGTTAGTATCAAAACGCAATATCTGACATAAAACAAAATGTTGAGAAAATGGTGAAAACTGATAACTGGTAAGATAAGCGGAGGACAGTATTCAAATTTTCACTACTGGAAGATTGGACGTCGGTAATTAATCTACTAAAACGAAAAAGAAAAAAAATAATTGGAATTTTTTTTGCTTTTTGTTTTTTGAACCAAAAGAAGGTACTTGAACGCAATTTTGATTATCAAAGAGTATGATTTGTATACAAGATTATTATTTCGATTAATATAACATATTTACAAAATAAACAAATTATTACATTTTTTTAAACGTGAATTTAGTAAAATATGTAATTTTTAATATATTTATTTTGCACAGATATTGCGTTTTGAAACAAAATTAACACTTAAACTAGCTTAACTATGGAACGCATTGCATTTTAACCCATAATTATTTATCAACAAAAAAGAGACTACAAAGATGCATCTGATTTCACGTTTAGGTGAAAAATGAAACTTTGTGCTGATATTCCGTTTTGATACTAACCTCCTCATATATATTTTTTATACTTAAATCGAATTCGATCCTTAAACTGCTCAATTAGCTCAGGTTCTCGAAAGATCTCAACTAAATAGTACCAAAAAGGACGAATTTTGTTATATTTATAAACATATTACCAAGTAGCCAATATTTTTCTAAAGCTAAAATGAACTTTTATTTTTAATTATACATTTTTCTTCGCTGTGGCTTAAGGCCTCTATACACCACCCAATCTGCAGGACCGATTTGTCGGGAGGAAGAGTTGAGGTACTGCAGATTGTATCGTGTATAGATAAATCGGGCCGATTATTCCGCGAAAAGTCGTCCCGATTTGCCTATACACGTTCCAATCTGCAGTACCCCAAATTTACATCCCGACAAATCGGCCCTGCAGATTAGGTGGTGTATAGTGGCCTTAAAACTAACTAGTTTAAAGATTTTGTTATTTTTATGTGTAGTATTTCTTATATTCTTATTTGTAAAAATATCATTTTCAAACCAAGATATCTCAGTGAAAAATATCTATAGTGAAAAGTAAAAGTTTATTTTGAAAGAAAATGATATTTGTTACCATGAACGAAAACTTTAGAAAATATTACTTGCTTGGATATATATTCATAAATATGTCGAAAATCGTAATTTTTGGCACTTTTAGGTTAAGATATTTCGAAAAGCTGTGTTAATTGAGTGATTTGGGAATCAGATTCGGTTTCAGCAAGTTAAAAACCTATTTCATTGAGTTGTTTTTATGGTAATGAATTTAAGTTCAAATAGAAATCCCCGTTTTAAAGATATTTGCCTACATTTTGTTACCTAATGAATTTGTTTATTATACTATAAGCACATTGGCTGCAAGGGTTAACGGATTAATCCTGTTGTCCTAGAGTTCAAAAGGGTCTGCTAATCGCTAAGTACTGTCTAGTTTAATAGAGTAAGCCCTAAAAACCTGTTTAATGTAATCTAGAGGTAAAAAAAGCATTATAGAAAAAATTTTCATACTCCAAAAGTTTATTCCGACCTGAAAATATCAAATTAAAAAAAAATGTATTTTTCAAACGCTTCCAATTGCGCGCCATGTTGTGTGACGTCATAATCCAGTATTGAAATGTCAGTCAATGCTCAGATATATATAAAAGTGTCAACGATAAACATGGAAAACGCATGAAAAATAATAAGTACCTTGTTGTAATAATTCAACTTACAAAACTCCTAGAAAAAGATTTATAACTGTACCAGAAGGAAAAAATTAAAAGTAAGGTTATTCTATATAGTTGTAATATGTAAAATCATAATATACTCGAGAAATTACTGCTTTCTAAGCGCAACAATCCCAAATTTGAGAAATTCGGTTCATTTTTATTACCCATCTAGTTTTTATAATTCACGCGTTGAAACTTTGTATACAAACAACACTGACAGCTGGACAAAACATGAATTATGACGTCACAAACGCTTCGACCAATCACGTTGCGTTTAAAATGCGAGCTGATTTTTACGAATAATTTAAAATTGAACAATAAAAAAACAATTTGTTCAATGCTATTATTTTTTTTTTTTTGGAGCCTAATTACAATTAAGTAATGAAAAGGTAAGTCGAAAAAAATTTCGGATTAATCTATTAAAATGTTTGGTTTGGAATTTTCAAGTTACTGATATAAACATTCATATTCCGTGTAAAAATCTGTGAAACTTCATGAAAATTGACTGAATTGTATATAAAGAAAATACACATGTAAAGCCCTATTTGTTTATATACATAATGATATATTTATCGATATGACGACTGAAGAATTATCAGAAATAGTAATATTGTCTATTAGAATAATGTTAGTTAAAACATACTAATCACACATAAAGCTATGTATTCTTAGTTAAATACACCTTTGACTAAAAAGTTTCAAAGAGCGGCTAAACTTTAGTTATCATTATGACGGACAAGGGTAAGGATTTATTTTTTCACTAAATTTTCTTTAAATTTAATAATTACATTCGTTTAAGTAAATTTTTTATAAACTCTTTAAATATGTTTTATTTAATATTGCCCCGTATGAATAGCTATTGCTACATACAGTAATTGTTTTAAGTATGTATTATACAGTGTGTCCCAATAATCTGGGAATGGTAAAAAATCTATAGGTTGAAATATCAGGGTTAAATTTTTTAAATTGTTATTGATATTTTTTTTTGCGAAATCGTATTCTTCATAAAAATGTAAACAACTTTTGTCTGAAATATTTATTCGTCTGATTTCAGTTTTTTATGATATTAAAAAAAAGTTTTTTGAACTTTCAATTTTAACTTGACAGAAAAGATTTACAAAGAACAGAAAATTTTTATTTTGTTTTTAGAAAATTACTATAGATCAAAATAATTTTGTAAAATATTTATTATTTATTATTTTGTAAAATAATTTTGTAAAATATTTTTTGTATTTTTTTCTTGCGAAAAATTAGATTCGACAACAAAAACAAAGATTAACATTACAAAAATTAAAAGGTAAAATATATACAAATATATATTTATTACATTTTTTAAACCCTGAAATTTTAACAATGACTAATAAAATTGTGTTTTAACAAATTCAAAACACTAGTTAGTTTAGAATCTTTAAGATTCTGATGATGTTAGCATTGCTAATAAATAAATATAAAACATTTTTACCAAAAACTCAACCTCTAAGATATTTGACAATTTCCAAACTTTTGGGACACACTGTACGTTTGTTTGTTTGTACAAAAAACCGATCTATGTTTATAAAATTCATTAAAATATATTTTCTGTATTCTTAATGAAAGTAAAAAAAAATGATGCTATTACTTTTGGTTTTTGAAAAATAAATACGATTGAATTACATTTTATAACAATAGCTATACAAATTCCAGAATTCGTATCATTGTAAAAGTAGAAAAGACGTGTACAAATAATGATGTTTTGTATTGATATGTAGGAAAAGACTTAATGTATTTTGTTTACCAGTATTTTAATTTTGTTCTATAATGTGACTAAACATTTTCAAACAATAACAGTCTGTAACATTTTTATATAATATTATTATACTTTTTTTTTAAATTTCCTACATTCATAATTGTCGATGATGAAGTTTCATATCACGTAGAGAGAGTTTATAAGCTACTAACCAATTAGTTAACAAGCCAATGTGTTGGGTTGGGAAATAGAGCTAGTAACTAATTTGTAACCTAGTTGTTTGCTGTGTAGCTCATTTATGAAAATGAAGTTGTGAGTAATATTGCATCATACAGTACAGTTTGCAGCGAACAATTATGTTTCTAAATAAGATTTTAATTGGAATTAGGATCGGTTGTACATTTTCATAACTTTCACAATATATAATTTATTTACTTAATTAAATAATAAAACGAAACCCCCTCACACTGATCTATTAGATGATTTATTTTTCTAATTGTTTATTTACTTAGATATCCAGGGGTCGAAACAAGTTCAGTGTTCAAAAATACTGATTTTACTGACAGAAATCTAAAAATACTGACTTTTACTGACTATCTGAACCGAGTTAAAAAATGTAGGTGTTATGTATTAAAAAAATACCTTTATAATTATTGGCCTCCACAATCCCCTTACCACATTTTTATTATGTTCATAACAAAGGTAACAAACATTACAATTAATTTTTGTTAATTTTTTTTCACTGAACTTGGCATAGCCAGTGCTAGGGTGAGATTTATGTTGTTTATATTTTCACGTATACATACGTTACAATTATGTCATAAAATATCTTCTAAAAGTTTGTAATAAACAATACAAATAAGTAAACAAAATAGAACATTATTTATAATTTGAATATATTTTTCACGGTAATTGTGTCGTTTTGAAGTTTTTTCACGATAAATATGGCTCTGATGTGAAAACTTTGAGTGCCAAACCCAAAAAACTGACAAAACTAACCATTTTTCCAAAAAACTAACTTTAACTGACCGGGTTACAAAAAACTGACTTTTACTGACCAGTTTTGTCCCCTCGATATATCATATATAGTTTATCCTAGTTTCGATTTTATTTTCATGTTTTTTGTCCTACTTTTGATGGTAGATATAATTTTGTTTTGTTGTATTTAACAGAGCCATTTGCAAATTGCACTTTATTTTTTTTACAGATCTTATTAGAATTTAAATTTAAAATATATATTTTATCTTTAATTCATGAGAAAAAATTTTTTTCTTCGAACTATAGGCTATATATAGACTTCCATATTTTGATGGTTATAGATGTATCCATAGTCTTTCCTAATCTAAGGCAAACATGATCAGGCATAGTAGGTTATGGTTTAAAAAAAATATTATCGATCTCAAGAATTGGAGATCAAATATCTCTGTTTTGAATCGCTCGATTCAAATTTTATCAGGAAAGATGTATTCAGCATAATTGTATAAAAAGTGCAATTTGAAAAAAATATAAATAAAAAACTGAATCCTTCAAAGCTGGGGCACATATGTATGTAGAAATCAACAAAAATTATCATATATGTATAGTAGAGTGGGCCAATTTTCCAACCGACCTCGGCTACCCCCCTACGTGAAAGTACTCTCAATTCTAAGAAAAAACGCCCATAGAACTATATCTCTACATTCAATTCGGCCCATTTTTGATTGAATTGATTGTTTCCAAAACTGACGCCAGGTGGCGCTCAAGAAAAAAATTGATGTCAAATTCGGAATCCTCGTACCGAAAAACCCTTGAGTTGGTGTTTTGTTTAAAAAAATCAATGACAAATTGTAAATTTTCATGTATATTAACATACATATTGAATTCAAGGGACTCAAACTTAAAATTTTCAATCAAAAATGCGGTGAACTAAAGTTGAATGTAGAGGTATAATTCCATGGGCGTTTTTTCTTAGAATTGAGAGTACTTTCACGTAGGGGGGTAGCCGAAGTCAGTAAAATTCCTTCCATACAATTTGGCCCACCTTAATGTATAGGTAAGTTAATAATTTTGTTATTATATTGTGGAAATCACTTTAAGTTTTCTAGTCAACGTCTCGTCGATTGGCAACACTGCAAGTCCGTTTATTTATTAAATTTACTTATTAAACAATACTAGACTAAGCTCGTGTTGGCTAGCAGGGCTAAACTCGCTCTACGTAATTTATGCTTTATTGTTGAAACGTGGCCATAAATAAAATGGAGACTGAACTCACAGCACTTGTATTTTCACGTAGTACACATTTATAGTGCTCATAAAGTCAGCCTCTGTCTAGTAACATATAAACAATGAATTACTATTGCTACATTGTAAAATATATTAGTTTCAGTCCATTTTTAACCACACTGCACACTTTTTTTTGAAAATTTTACCGTTTCTACCTAAAAACTTTAACTGACGTTAAATCCTTGACTTCTGCACACATTGCGATTATTTCAAAATTTAACAGCCTTTCTTTATGTACCAAATTTTACACTAAATAACAAAAAGTGAGTATTTTTGTTTTACTATAATACGTCCATAAAATAACTGTTGAGTTGTAAGATTATATGCAATAGATTTTTACTATTTTTATAACATTTAGAATTTTCTAATGGATTTTTATAAAAATTTTCATAATTTTATTGAGTTACCTACTTTATAATTTCCGGGACAAAATTTCAGATCTAAAGTGATCAAATCAGATTGTAATAGATCTACAAAAATCTACAACGATCTACAAAGATCTCTAAAGATCATTGGGGATCGTAATAGAAATTTAAACGTTGGAAATTTATGAAATTTCAACGTTACAACGATCTTCATAGATCTTTGTAGAACTTTGTGGGTCTCCACAGATCAAAAATCAGTGAAAAAATATGTTGTCTCAAAATGCATGATTTGATTTCTTCAGATCTGAAATTTTTTCCCGAGTTATCAATTATTTTATGGTCATTATGTATTACTGAAGTATGTACAATTATTATGTATTACTCTGAAAATATGAAAAAATTATGCAATAATAAATTGATCAGTTCTATTTTCTAGTAAATTAATTTGGTTGATCATTTCAATTAATATTTAATAATAAGTATCTGCAATGTTTTATAATATCTGAGCTTCTGAGTATAAACAGATACAGCATTAAACGTACAGTAGACATTCCATACTGTAAATGTCCTTGTTATACAATTCTTCTATTAATTCCCCCCCCCCCCCCTCCCTTGTTGTGACGTCACACAAATTCCGAAATAATTATTAGGTACTCAAAATCAACGAAAAAAACTATTTTTTTCATTGCTGTTTATATTATTTTTATTTATATTAAATTTTTCCACGCAAGTTTGAAATTTTCCCAAAACTCTTCACCGGTCTCGAGTTACTAACAATATATTAATTTTTCTTCACATTTTTGCTTTTAGAATTCATATAAAATTCCTTGTTTTGATTTTTTAGATGTAACGTCATCACGAAGCTTGTGACTCCCCCCCTTATCACACTTTGTAGAATCCCCCACCCCCTTAACGTGTGACGTTATTTATGAATGACCCCTTACGCGGGGGGGGGGATTTAATTACAAGATTATACTTAGAAGTTCAGACATACTTATAAATCTAAGAGTATAGTTTTTTTTTTGGGAGCGTTCACGTCAGACCAAAAATTGGTTGATTCATGGAATTCCTGGTGGAATGTACCAGAAATTAAAAGAATGTCATTTTTTAAGCGTTTAAAGAAGTGAGAAAGTAGTTACTAGAAAAAGATAGAAACTAGTGACCAGGCTAACCAAAGAACTTTTATGTTCACTTCATATTGAGCGTTTCTGTCAGAACACTAATTTCTATCTCTTTCTGGTTACTTCTTTCTTACTTCCTTTCACGCTTAAAAAATGACATTCTTTAAATGTCTGGTACATTCCACCAGAAATTCCATGAATCAACCAATCAAAGCTTGTTGTTCACTCTTTTTGGTCAGTCGTAAACGTGACCATTGTTTATTGAGTAGTTAACCCATTAAAAATATTTTTATATATTAAAACAAATAGAACAATTTAAAAAAATCATTTTCGAGTAAAATATTAAAATGAAGTTTATTCATTTCAGCCCATTTTTTTCTAAATATCTATAAACAAATACAAACAAAATGGTTTACAATTAATACACACATACAATCAAAATTGTCTATTTTGTCTCGATATAAAAGACAATGTCTATTTTATTTTTGAAATTACAATGCCATTTATTTAGGAGATAAAATAATGCACATTCAAATATTATTTTTATAGAGTATATACACTTATAGTTTACGAAAATTTTGGGTTCTAATACTGTGCGTTTAAATCAACAATAACAATAGCTGATTTATATATTTATATGTATGTATATTATTTAGTTAAATATATACTTTTCTGTACACTAATTTTAGAATACATGATAATTTCAAAATGATGTTATATTGTATATTTTATTTAATAAAATTTTTACATTTCAAATTATTATACATACTTAATATGGGCATATCAGTGCTTCTAAAACTATTTCATTCTGCGGCTCCCAAAATCAAAATATATGAAAATATAAGATTTACTAGAACTTTTTTTTAAATTGCCGTAGTTTTGAGTTTCAGAAGAACTGGTGGTAATAATAGACGATTATATTAAAATTATATAAAAAAAAACATGATAATTTTAATTATTAATATATATAATATAATAATTAGTAAAAATATAAATTGAGTAAATATAGCGTCTTGATGAAATTGTTGAACTATAAATTTTCAGTATAACTGACAATTTTTTTTTTTAGAAAAAACGAGTCGAAAATTTTAATCTCAATTTCATTTGAGATTGGAAAAGTGAAGCTAAAAAGTTCAAATGAAGTTCAGTTAATATGTATTCTCCGACCTCATTTGAACTTTAAATCGACATTTATTTCTTGTTTGAATCTTTGTTTCGCCGTTTTCAGTTCCAGTTGCAAGAACGAACAGTCCTGCCAGTAAATTTAATTTTAATGAAATTTTTTTTAACAATAGTTTTATCGATATTAAAAATTAATATTATTAAAGCTATTGTAAAAATATCACTGCACTTGAAGAGATTGGACTGAGCAGGGCCGCATTTACCACCGGGGCGGCCAGGGCAGTACCCCGGGGCCCCTGCGACAGCGTAAAATTTTTATTTTATTTGGTTCTAACTTAAAAATGTTACGCTTATGATAAATTTAGACTTAAATAACCCTTTTTTTTTCGTTGCCAGCTTGAACATTCATTAAAATTAGTAGTAAAGTGTAAAATTCAAATTGGCGACAAAAAAGGTCATTCAAATCAAAATTAGTATAATTTGCAAGTAAGGATCAACAAAAAAAGGTCTAATTTTTATTTTTGTATTTTCTAGGGGCCACCGAGCTTCTTGTTACGACCCTGGGACTGAGATTAAATTTTAAAAATAGATTAAACGAGTTCTAGAGATTGGGTTAAAGCTGAATTTAAGTTGGATTGAGGATAAAATTAACGACTCGGGATTTTTTTTTAAAGTTATATAAAAAATATATTTATAAAATGTGACTGAGATTCAATTTTAAAAATAGATTAAACAACTTCTAAAGGTTGGGTTAAATCTGAATTTAAGTTGGAAAAGTTGAATTGAGGTTAAAATTATCGACTCGGGATTTATTTTTAAAGCTATATAAAAATTATAAAATTTATAGTGTAAAATACTTACCCTTACTCCATATGATGTCATCAATTTTCCACAAATTAATGGTGGATAAGTGAAAACGCATGTCCAGTGAAAATTTAATCTATTTGGTTTAAGTAACTTCGCCAGTTATACTGTTAATTTTTCATAAACAAACTCGTAATTCAAAAGTATGTTAAAAATCTATTAATCTAAACAAATAATTCAACAAATGGGAGAAATGGTAATTAGTTTAGTTAGCAGAAAGATCATTATGTTACTCCATTAAATGGAGTAACATAATATTCCAGCATCTGATATAATTAATGTAATTAAATACATGCATTTTGTAGAGTGTAGACCATTATGTACATTTCTCGTTTTTAACTCCGCGGTATAGGATTTTTTTTTAATTTATAAATAAAATGGTATGTGGTGGTATTACTGATATATTTTGTAATTAAAATAGGTATTTAAAAATTATATTTATTATAGGAATACGTTAAAAAATAATGAGAGTAGATTAAAAATTGTTTTTTTTAACAACGTCATTATTCGTTCTGGGAAAAATAATGATAATTTGCCCCTTAAATAAGAAATGTTTATGGATTCATAAAAAGCAAACTCTTGATTTTTCAAAATGACAATATATTTATGTATAATATGCACATATGTATGCTTAAAATTACAATTGAATTTGACTAGTAAGAGAGAGATGATAGACGTTATCTTTTATTATTATTATTATTTTCTCTGAACAGGGTGTCCACTGTTTTTTGAAAATAAAATTCCCTGACTTTCCCTGACCATAGATTCAAAATTCCCTGACCACTCGAGGGCAAGAAGTGATCGAGGGGCCCCTAGAATGTGAAAAAAAAGACTTTTTTTTCCTCGTCAACTTAAATTTATACACTTTTTTTTCTTCACTGACTTCCAAGAATTTATAATAAATTCCCCTACTTTCCAAAAAAAAAAATTAATAAATTCCCTGACTTACTGACTTACTTTAAAAGGCAATATAAAACATTTATTATTAATTGATTTCATAATTTCAAACAATTGATATTTTTTTGAGACCTTAATGTTACGCCAATAACTTAACGGAGCACATTTTTGCGGAGCACACTGGTTTCATTTTTTTTTGTAGTGTGTTATGAGTCTTATAACTTTCCTTGTCTAAGATATTATAACTCGTATTTTACAAACTATTAATTATATCAGATAGATTAATAAGTAAAATTCCGCATTTAAAAAAAATAAAAATATTAATAATTAAACGGAATTATACAGTTTGAACAAATAGAACCCATTTGATTAAATCTAAATGAAATATAATTTCTAAAATGTCAAAAGCAATGAATTTATATATATACACATTAAGAATAAGTTTCATGAAGTATTGTCACTTACAATTTGGTTACAAATTTCCTATTTTAATTTATCATTATTGTGACACGTTGTTTTACATTTCATTCTGAAATGATCTATTGTAATAATTGTACAATTCTTGGTTAGTTACCTTTATTCGAAAACATATACTTATTAATTGTACAATTTGATTATCTAGATATATATAGAAATCACATAGATATATGATAAATGGTATGACACTTTGCTACTAATTGATGTTGACCAGGTTATATGACCAAAAACATAGCTTTTTAAAAATTACTATGTGTCTCAAGTATAAAGTAGGTAAGGTACTGGCACCAGTCTTGGATATGACCCCAGTAATGGCTATTTTTTAATTAAATGTACTGAATTAAAAATATTTGTTGATACTTGATTACTACCATTTCTGAATATTAATCTATATACATTTAATTGTCTTACAGCCTGATTTGATGATAATCGGCCAATAGATGTCGAAATGATGGACATTTAAACTAATTATTAATAAAATTAGTAAAATTTATTTATAGCGACCAAAATTGATGCCAGTACCTTTTGTGGATATGATTTAAAAATGGTCTCAAGTATAATATGTTTCATTTAGGATATGTTTAGTTATTATATCAGTCAGTAGAGGCAGTTACTATTACGTTTGTGTTGATAATATGTAATATATAATCATATAACCTTGGTATGTGATACTTTCGATGAGTATATTATAAACAATTACATTTTGTTCTAATATTGCTTACAAAAAATATAACATATTCTTCAACTTGTGTGAAGACGATGATAATAATATTATTATTGTTGTTAAAATTATTTGATAATTGTTAACAAATGATATGAGTCGTTATACATTTGATAAAATGTATGTATATTATGTATATACATATGCAGACACATTTGTGCGTGTATGTGTGTGGTACACGCACACATGTGTGATATAGTCTCACAAGTTTATTCTGGGGCAACTACCCGAGCGTTGCCTGCCGGAAGACCGGAGGGTACTGCGGCCTTCCGGACTTTCACCCTGCTGGACCGAGCCCGGAGCCCGCTTCTGAAACAAAAACAAACAAACAAATGCTAATTTACAATTTATTTGTCGAGGGTTATAATAAATAACAAAATAAATCTAGGTACATTTGTTATATAGCTCATATTTGAGCAATGTTTGGGACGTGGCATTTTATTAATCCTTAGGGAAGTTGTTGTCAAGTGTTGCTTCGTATTATGCCGTGTTTAGATCGAAAAAACAAAACAGCAACATCGTGTATTTTTAACAAAAGTGTAATAAACCCTATAAATTTAAAAAAAACCATGTTGCTGTTTTTTTTTTAAATAAGAACTTTGTTAAATTATCAGGTAATTCGTTCAAAAGAATAATACATATTTTATATTACAAAAGCAGGTAAAAAATTATACTTTAGATGTTTCAATATTCATAATAAATAGACAAGATGATTTACAACTAGTGTAAAAAAATTGAACAGTAGATTAGGATGTTATTTTAAACAAAAAAAAACTTTATGTGAATATGTGTTCGGAAATTCTTCGTGAGGGAGCTACAGTCTTTCAAAGTTAGTGTTTAATTAATAACTAGAAAACCCATTACGATACAGTTATGAAATTTGTTAACCGATTTATTATTAATAAGTGTTATCGATTTCCAGTATCATACAATATTAATTTTGATCAGAGGTGTATGGGGATAATGGGCCTGCCGATTTTTATCAAGTATTTTTTTGTACTTTAATTTTTTCCTGAGTTTGGTACTTGTAGAAATTTATAATATATCACAAAATACACAAAAATTTACTTTGTTCATTTGTCATCGAAACAACAGTTTTTAAAAAATTATTGATGAGTATTACAGAATTTTACTTAATACGAATGAATCAAATTACACAAAATAAGATCGTATTCTTGTTCTATAATTAAAAATAAGATAATAAATTAATATAAATTTATCTCCAAAACTGCATTTTTATCAACAAATATTCATTTATAGTTTCGTTTTTAGTCATGTTAGTAAAGTACGTGTAACAGTAATACAACTGGCTATAAGTCTATTATGACAAGTACTAGAAGGTATATTTGTATTAACTTGTGTATTTTGTGTTATATAATCTTCTACAAGTACCCAACTCAGGAAAAAAATTAAAGAACAAAAAAATACTTGATATAAATCGGCGGACCAACTAGCCCCATACACCGCTGGTCAAAATTATTATTGTTTGATACTTGAAATCGATAACACTTATTAATTCTAAACCGGTTATCAAATTTTATAACTGTATCATAATGGGTTCTCTAGCTATTAAATAAACACTAATTTTGAGCAAAAACTTTGGAATACTGTAGCTCCCTCACGAAGAATTTGTGGACACATGTTTTTTGCTTAAAATTACATCCCCGATCTACTGTAATTTTTTTTTACACTAGTTGTAAATCATTCTGTATATAAGTTTAGTATGCAGTAGTGTTATCAATGCTTATTTCATTTAAGATGTATTTTATGTTGATACATATAAATAAAACTGATAAACCAGGAAGGTTTTTTTTTGTAGGTACGATAGTAATCTTTTTTACTCACCAGCATATTTTTTTAATGCCGTATACAACATATTTTTTATATTATAAGGTATATCACATTTTTAAACATAACATATAATTTTTATGAGGTAATGAATTTTAGATAAGGATTATAACTGATTCTTCTATACAACGTACTTCTTTTTTTGAGTTTGATAAATATCCTTAATATTCATTGTAAATTTATTTGGTATTGTTTTAGAATTTAAATAAATATTTAATTTTCGATATAAATTATTTAATATTATACAAAAAATAATATCAATACAGGGTTCCCATAATTTTTTTGTGTAAAAACGCGGGACATTTTCTTTTTTTTTTGCTTTTAAAACTGGAACATATACAAAATCACACTTTTTTATTCAGTAAATAACAAAATTCTTTAGAAATTCTGATTGGCTTCTTTTTGACGAGTCTAACAACTTTTTTAATTGCAAAAATTCTTAAAAATGGGGTATTTTCTAACGTGCAGCTGCGGAATTTTCCGGGCGGCGGACTGGAAAAACGGCCCAAGATATTAGATTGTAACTAAGATAATATGGCGAGAAAATCGAAAAAAAAAATTTGTCGGACAAAAATAGTGGGGTATCACCTAGTCTGCCATCTCCAACATGTCAAAATAACGAGGTTATTATAATTTACTACCAGCTACCTGAAATTTGAAAGATTATATAATAATAATAGTTATTTTTACAATACATTGATCATTTTGTTCGACAAATATCTTGGGCCGTTTTTCCAGTCCGCCGGTCGCGGCTGCACGCTCGAAAATGCCCCATTTTAAAGAATTTTCGCAAATAAAAAAGTTATTCGACTCATCAAAAAGAAACCACCAGAAATATGGTAATAAATTAACAAAAGGGTCGACGTACTGAGGACTATAATGTGTTATACTAAATGTTATTTTTTTCTTTCCACAAAATCGTTACATTCTGTATCGCCCTTGGAATATTAAACTCCAGAAAGTATAATAATAAGAAAGTTATTTGAAACTTTGCTCATTGAATTCAAGTTTGTATTTTACAAGATTTCAGACGCCTCTAGAGAACCATTAGGGCAATCAGCTTGTAGATGTCTTGTATAAACAGAACAAAGAAAACCTATTTATAATTGAATTTAAATATGTAAAACTTTTTACAAAAATATTTACATTATTTTGTTAACAAGTTTATACGAAATAAACCGGATGAGTGTTTTTGGTTTAAAATGTGGATAAAGAATATAATAATAACTTATAAGTTTGTTTAAAACAATAAAATATTTTTTATGGAGGAATTTTCTTTCCAAAATACCTGCGTTTCTTAGAGTCGCGGAATACATTTTTTACAGAGGAAAAATTGTCTTTCCGAAAAATCTACCGTGTTTAGACAAAAAAAAACAACACGGTGTTTTAAAATATTATAGGGTTCACCGTTTATTGTACTTTTGTCAAAAAAACACGATGTTGCTTTTTTGTTTTTCAGTCTAAACACGGCATTAGAGTCGTGGAATACATTTTTTTACAGAGGAAGAATTGTCTTTCCGAAAAACCTACCGTGTTTAGACAAAAAAAAACAACAAAAAAAAACACGGTGTTGTAAAATACTTCGTATTTAAAAATGTATAGGGTTCACCGTTTATTGTACTTTTGTCAAAAAAACACGATGTTGCTTTTTTGTTTTTCGGTTTAAACACGGCATTAGAGTTGTGGAATACATTTTTTTTACAGAATACCAAAATTAATAACATAATAAAATTCAAGTCAGATTAAAATGATTATATCAAAAATTTTCATACGGCCAATTTATCGAACATTCGGGTAGTTTGTTGGACAGATAGACACACATAAATATCGACGTAATTTAACGAATTTTAAGTAGTGACTTATTAACCCTTTACAAGCTGACAAAGTCAAAATGACAATTTTGTTTTTAGATGTTAAATATCTTTGTGAAAAAAAATTGCAAATGAAATAAATAAAACATATCTGTGAAGACAGGGACCTCGTAAGAAAAATGCTTTCCTCAACTCGTTGAATTATTTTAATTTAAAACTGGCACCAGTTATGGTTACTATAAGAGCAAGGTTTACTGTTTTTATGATTGACGGGCTTCTTTTTTCTAATTCTCATGAACTCATGTTATTAATAAAACAATTACGTAACTCTTTATTTAATTAATTTAATCACCAAAGTCCGCAAATATAGTTTTTTTTTTTAAATTATAGCCTTTTATTTTGTCTATGTATTTCTCCAGTAATGGATAAAGTAAAATCAGTAATGAGCACGCAGTGATGGACACTTCCTAATGATAAGTACTACGACACAAACCATATAAAAGAAAGAATCGTCAAATTTGAAACAATGTTAAGCAGTTGTTATGATAATATAATAATTAATAAATAAATTATACTAATAATTAGTTTAAATGACCACCATTTTGACACCTATTGGCCGATTATCATCAAATCACGCTGTAAGACAGTTAAATGTATATAGATTAATATTCAGAAACGGTAGCAATCAAATATCAACAAATATTTCTAATTCAGTACATTTAACTAAAAAATACCCATTACTGGGGTCACATCCAAGACTGGTACCAGTATCTTATATTATTTTATAATAAGAACAATAATTGAAAAGTTAACTGATAAAGTTTTTGTATATTTTGTTTAAAGTTCGAATCGCAACAGGTGGTATATTAATCTTGTTTTAAAGCTGCACAAATTTAATTCGTAATCTGAAATTAACTCGGATACTTGAAATTAAATTTTAATCCTGTACATTTATAACTGGCGCGGGACACCGATGTAGTCCTTCAATCGTGAATACCTACTTTCAGCGGCGCGGAGGTTTCATTGAGCCCAACCGGGCGGGTGAGGGTGAATTAATGCCGAAGATGTTCATTTCAAGTCTTTATTTATTGCAGATTATATCTACACCATATTGAAACAATACTTTCTAAAAGTGGCCATATGTTTTCTTTCTAGCTAACATTATATCGATTTTTTTTTAATGAAATGAAATAGTTAACCCTGCACTGCACAGTGATGCATATTTGCATCACACATGTTTTCCGCTTATAACTTAAAATTTACAAAGAAAAAACAATAGAATGTAAGAGAAAAAAACCTAATGCAGCTCCACTTCCGTCACAAGACGTACGACTGGATAATATTAGTCATTTTCCAATTTGGAATGCTACAAGTCTGCGATGTAAAAAAAAATATCTTCCTTGGGAACCACGGGACTTTCTTATACCTAACCTAACCTAACAGTGAATTGTATACGTGATTCTTTGTTTATTAAAACATTTCTAACAAACTAACAAGAAAGAACAAAATGAATAATTTTATATTTATATAACAAGTGATTTTTTTAAACATAATAATTGAAAACGGATGTTTACTCTTGTAAATTTTTGGATTTTTGAATTATTTTTGAAATAAGAAAAAAATGTTTTAGATAAAAAATGTCGAGTATCTTATTATCTATAATTTATTCCCCATACATTTTTTTCTCTGTTATGAACCATTTGAATTATAATAAATTTTTTTTTCAAAAATTCGTTTTTACAAAAAAATGAATAGAACATTAATTTTAGATATAGATATTACCTACATTTTTTAACTTGACCATTTTTCTTCGAAAAATTAAAAAATCGACGTAGGTAAACATCCGTATCCGGTTGAAAGATCGTTTTCAAAAATAGGACGTTTTCTTCCCAGCCAAAAATTAATCTTAAATATAAAATATCAGCCTTCTACGATTTGTCGTATTTGAGTTACAGCGCTTACAGACAGACAGACAGATCGACAGACGGACATCATGGCGAAAATAGTCAGAATAGATTCAGGGAAGGTCAAAATAGATAATTCCGTCAAAATCCGGAGTTCGAAAAAAATCGGCTTCACTATAATTACTTATACTAATGTATATTTCATATACATGGTATAAGAAAGTAAAAACACATGCAAACCACAAACATATAAGGTAAATGTACATTATTACGGCTTAGTACATAATTGCGGCCTATTTTATTAAAAATTAATAAATAAGATAACTTTAAGAGATTTCATAGAAGATATTAATTGAGTTGATTCTATGTTCGGTTATTTTTCGAAATCCGAAGTAACGACAATTCGGAAACAATTATTCAGTTTGAAATTAATTTTTTACATTCGCAGTCGTCAAAAAACGCTCGTGGAGGTAAATTGCTAGTGTTCCACAATAACGGTCGACACAAAACTGAGTAAGGATTTTTTTTATTATTTAATCAATTCTCAAGTATATTTTAATGATTTCATTGAATTATTAGATTTGTAAAAAACAGATTAAACTTATTATTATTATTTTTTTATATTATTTAAATAAATAAAAAAACATATTTAGTGGCACGGAATTATGTACACATTTTTATTAACTTGTACATTATTCCGTTCGTTGCGAAAAATGTCAAATTGTTTCATGTTTTAACAAAGACATAAATTGTTTTAAATCATTCCATAAATAATTAGATTTACTTAAATGTATACCAATGGCCACTGCTGCATATATGAATCATAACATATTTTTCAAAAAAATATATGTATATATAAACTAAAAAGTTAATTTTTTAAATTATTTTTCCCTAACATACATACAATTAAATAGTTTAACATAATTTCTAATAAAAAGTAAAAAAATTTTATACGTGCCTAAACAGCCATAGAAGGGGTGAAATACGAAAACCACCCTCAAAATTTGAATTTTAAATACTAATAAATAAGTCTATAATTCATGTTGCCTCGGAAACAAATGCAATTAAATTCAAATTGTCAAATTAGTTATTATAAAAATGTGTGTTATATTATTGACATTTGGATATTAGAAAACTAATATTCATAATACAAAGGTGAGTTTACATATTAAAAAAATATTCACATAAACTATATGGAAACAATAAATAATCAGTATTCAAGTATTTATAATTATACCGTGTTGGGAAGTTGATTGTGTGGACCTAAAGGGTCTCACCCCATTTCAAGCTTGTTTTCTATATGTTTTTGTATGAAATATTAAAAAAATAAAACTGAAAAATCGAAGTTATGATCAAAATTACTTAAGATATTGTAAATTTAATATAATTATTATATTATAAATTACTTTTGTTTGAAAAAGTTTTCGACATTTTTATGATGAATTACTGTATTAAAGAAAATGATATTTATAAATGAATGTCTTCCTAATAATATATACTTTAATTTGTCAAAGTTCTATAATTAATAGCTATGTTCCAACAAAATAATCGTACATTAACTATTGGAGTATTCTTCATTGAAACTCGACAAAAAGTATATTAAATAATCTAGTCAAACAAAAACGGACTAAAATAGTGGCACCAGTCTTGGCAGGGACCCCAGTAATGGTAAATTTTTAATTAAATCTACCGAATTAGAAATATATGTTGATATTTGATTACTACCTTTTCTGAATATTAATCTATATACATTTAACTGTCTTACAGCGTGATTTGATGACAATCGGCTAATAGGTGTCAAAATAGTGGACATTTAAACTAATTATTAGTCATGGTGGAAAGATTACAAGGTGAGCTCGATAAACAAATGACATCTACTATTGTGACGTCACGTGATGTACTTTATGTGTCAGATGGAAAATTCGTGTGTTGTTGTTGTGTAGAATTTGCTTTGATATATGGTGAAAAGTAAATAATATAGAATGCCGGGTGTATATTGTGCAGTGGAAAATTATAAAATTTGAAGTTATCTTAATAAGAAAAAGGATTATGAACATATTAAGTTTTTGTTAATTCTCAAAAATAGAGAAGTGCGTGAATTGTGGTTGAAAGCATGCGGGACTAAAAATATCAATAAGGTACTGTCACCAGTCTTAGATCATACCCTAGTGCTGGATTCTTGTTTAATTAAATGTACTAAATTAGAAATGTTTGTTGATATTTGATTACATACTGTCATTATTGAATCATAATCTATAAACACTTGACTGTAAAACAGCTTAATTTGATGTCAATCGGCTAATTTAAAGTAATTATTAGTGTAATCTATTTATTAATTACATATTATATTATCATAGCAACTGCTTTAAATTGTTTCAAATTTGACGATTCTTTCTTTTATATATTTTGTGTCGTAGTACTTATCATTAGTAAGTGTCCATCACTGCGTGCTCATTACTGGTTTTACTTAATCCATTACTGGAGAAAAAACTTACACATCTGTTTTGCACAGTCGAAGTTTAAAACTAATAAAAACCTGATTTAAAATGAAACAAAGGTATTTTAAATTAGAAAATCATTAAACTTAGATACAATAAACCTTTATCATTCTGGTATTTGTATAAAACGTAATACGTCGAGTGTAATTGATTTTACAAGGCGTTCAGTATTCACATTCTACTGAAGTGATATTTTGACAAACTCCCAACAAAGACAAGTTGACAGAACAAAACAATATGTCAAACAAATTGTAGGAAATGATTACAGGATTTGTGTTTACCTCACAACACTCTGTCATTTCCGTGTGTAAGTATGTATGTGTTTTATATATTGAAAGAAGGCTTTTAAAAATATGTATTGCTATAAAATATACATTAGGGTGTTTTTTTAAAATTTTTTTTTCGGTCCCGAAGGTCTATGTTTTAGTTTTGGATCAAAAGTTAACTGTCCCAAAATTTCAGACTCATAAATCAAACCTGTGGACGGCGCAAACCGAGTCTTTTTCCTATTTGATTAATATGGGAAAAATTACTTTTTTACTTATGCGTGAATATCTCGTTGAAAAATTTATTTATTTTTATTTCTCATAGCAGCATATTATAGAGAATTAAATTTCTTACAAAAAAGATTCAAAGTGCTCAATTCATCGATCGAATATTTTTAAAGATATGTTCGTTTAAAGATTAGCATAAAAAGTAAAATCCAATTTTTATGATAATTTTTAAACAAACATTTTTCAAAATTTAGCACTTAATTCTCTACAAAATATTTCCTTGAGAAATTTAAAAAAAAAAATTTTTCAACGAGATATTCACGCGTAAGTAAAAAAGTAATTTTTCCAATGTTAATCAAATGGGAAAAAGACTCGGTTTGCGTCTTCCACAGGTTTGATCTACGAGTCTGAAATTTTGGGACAGTTAACTTTTGATCCAAAGCTAAAACATAGACCTGCGGGACCGAAAAATTTTTTTTTTTTTTAAAACAACAATATAAATGCTTGTAAGAAATATTTATTTATTATGAAGACTAAGAAATTATTTATTTCTATAGTTTTTTATTTTATTTTAAATATTTCATATAAAAAAGGAGTCATATTAGTGATTTTTTTAATAAGGGACTGAACACAATATTTTTGGAACTTTAAAAAAAAAACGGTATTTTTACGGTTTCTTTTGTATAGTTTTAAAATATCTCAATTTCTATTGGTCCGATTGCAAAACTAAAAAATCCATTGTCTTCGTTATGAAATTCCCTATACACCTGAATACTTAAAAATCCTATTTTGTTATATAACATTAAATTAAATAAAAACCAAAACAACTAGCATTTTATTTTATTTTTTGTATAACATGACCAATAGTAAATGGATTTTAATAAAATTTTGGGAAAATATATTACATACTTATAGATGTGCCAAATTTCATATCAAAATTTTAGTAAGAATGACTAAAAAACGCATTTAAAAATCAAAATTCACTCGTTTATAACTTGTGGGCAATATATGGTAGAGAGACTTTCTTTTTTTTATTATGCTAATAATTAGTTTAAATGTCCACTTTTTTGACACCTATTGGTCGATTGTCATCAAATCATGCTGTAAGACAGTTAAATGTATATAGATTAATATTCAAAAATGATAGTAATCAAATATCAACACATAATTAAAAAATAGCCATTACTGGGGCCATACCCAAGGCAGGTGCCAGTATTGGAAAAATCGAGTTTATAACTCAAAATTTCGAAAATTAATAAATTAAGAATACATAAACAGCTTCTTATTTTTTTATTATTTGCATAAATTCCACATAATTAATAAAATGTTTAAAAAGTATTTTTTTTTCTCATGTAAAATTAGGCCGATTAACTGACGAATTTTATAAATATATTGAATCGAGAACTAATCTGCTCTTAAAGAAAGAAAAGTAATTATTTATACAGACTTTGAAGATCACAGATGTTTCAATTTCAAAGGTTAATTTAAAAGCAGCACATAGAAATATGTACACGTAAAGCGAGTAAAGAAGTAATTGATTGAATGATATTTTTCATTTAATGTAGGTGTAGAGGATAGCTTTATGCGATAACTAACAGTATTTCGACGTATAGACAGAATAAATAAATATATTCTTAAAAAAACTTGATAGAGATAAGACATTACTTCAAGGAATATTCTTAAGGACTATAATTTATTTATTAATTATTATATTTCGAGTTTATGTAAATGACCATATTAGTTAGAAAATGGATACATTGTTAACTTACAATATAATATTATTAAAGACATAATATGTAGAATATTACAGGAGTAAGACACTGATGAAGACTAACAATGGTCGAAACGTCTGAAATATAATATTTTAAAGAAATATGTTCATATATTTTTTTAAATAAACCAATGACCTAAAAAATAAATACTTTTAATTATTATATTATCATAGCAAATGTTTTACATTGTTTCAAATTTGACGATTCTTTCTTTTATTTATTTTGTGTCGTAGTACTTATCATTATCAAGTGTCCATCATTGCGTGCTTATTACGGGTTTTACCTTTGCCATTACTGGAGAAAAAACATGAACAAAATAAAAGGCTATAATTAAAAAAAAAAAAACTATATTTGGTGACTTTCGTAGTTAAATTGATTAAATAAAGAGTTACTTATTTATTTTATTAGTAACATGAGTTCATGAGAATTACAAAAACAAGCCCATTAATAAAAAAAAACTTCCTCTTATAGCGGCCATAACTGGTGCCTTTTCAATCAGAATCTGCTCATATCTCGGACACGATTTTTCGACGGTATTCATTTCTTTCAGAACATGGAAGTAAAAATAGTCGTACAATTTGCAGAAAAATAAAACTTCTGATTTACAAAAGTACTTAATTTATTATATTTGGTCAAAAAGTTACGATTTTTTTTCACCGAAATATAGTTTGAAGTTATTGTATAGTAAAATCCATTGTGTCACTCTATTAAGAAAAATATCATATATTCAAACTAGTATATTTCGTTAAGAAAAAATCGTACAGTAAAAAATAAAAATTCGTTTTAAAGAGGAAAGATAGTAATATTTCTTACCGCAAACGAAAACTTTAGAAAACAAGTTTCTACTTGGTAATAAATTATTAAACATTGCCAAAATCGTCATTTTGACATTTTTAGGTTAGATTATATTAAAAACCTGACGTGATGGAGAAATTCGGGTATTTTTTGTCGGCCTGTGTTATCGTTCTAAAATTTTGATCGCTGAGTTAAAAAGTTTTAGAAACACTTGTTTATAGGGTTGTTGATATATTGATGGATACAATATGTTATTTATTTTTAACTTAAATGAATTATTGCTAAAATAACAGAACGAGTACATCTATCCGCATTTACAATAGTTTGTGTGTATCAGTTTTCAATAATATTTTCCAACAAAGCCCGCATAAACCACAAGCCCTGTGTACATATTTGTACACAAAATCACCAACAAACGAACACCTATCGAATAAACAAAGTTTTATCAACAAAACTAAAATAGGTGTGCATTGGCAAGCTAGTTGTAGGTACACCTAGTTGCAGTGGCGTGATCAGGAATTTTTATAAAGGGGGAGGGGGGATTGACATATTATAACATATATTTATAATATGTTATATACGGGATGATTCAGCACAGTCGTACCAAACTTGAACAGTATTTTGAGAAAAATATTTTGAGCAAAAAACATTATATGAACATGTGTCCAGAAATTCTTCAACGATCTTTGCAGGTCTCCACAAATCAAAAACCAGTGAAAAAATGTGATGTTTCAAAATGCAGATCTGAATTTTTTTCCCGGGTATGAATAAAAAAAAACAACAAAAACGGACAGACAGATAAGCAGAGAGACGTTGCGTTTTATAATGTGTATGTAAAGATTTTCATTTATTTATCTAGCTTGATTGTTACGTTTGTGAGAAATTATATACACTTTGGTATAATGTTCCGATGATTTCTGTAGATACTGTCTTTATATAATATTTATATACATAGGTATTAGTGATGTAACGAATATTCGTATTCGCATTCGCATTCGCGAATATTCGCACATTTTTTAACATTCGCATTCGCATTCGCAAGAAAAAGTGCGAATATTTTTGCGAATATTACTTCTTTTTGTAATAAAAAAAATATTTTTTTATCTATTATATTAAATAATTATTATTTAGAACTTAATAACATTCAACATTTATTTTTACATGCCCCCTTCCCCTCCCCTAAAAGCGAAAAAATAAGGAAAATAAAAGTTATAATAAAAATAATTTTAAATATAAAAAAAAATATTATGGAATATGGAACTCATGTATGGTTCTCCATACCGTTAACTTCTTGTAAAATAGTACTCTTTTCTGTATTAAGCAGACAATAGTTGACAGTTTCTTAATTAATATAAATTTTCATAGCAATAAATAGTTTTTATAATATTTTATTTTAAATAGAGTAGGAGGCGCAAAAGTGCAGATTAGAGTAATGAAAATAAAAATAAAAAAGATAAAATAAAATAAAAATGAAGTCTTCATTTACATGTCAGGGTTTACTAAAACTAAAATCTGGTCACCCTAGTGGTAATAAATGTATAATAATGTAAATGCTATGCATTTTATGAGGTACACTTGACAGAACTTATTTTAAGTCGCTGATTTCTACTTAATACGCATGCTTTAAAGTCATTATATTTACGATTTCATTGGCTACATCTTGTGAGTGGTTGTCATTTACATTTAATACCCAGCTAGATAGCGTTAGCTGGAAGCAAATTTGCTACCATGCAAATTTGCACCCATGCAATTTCTTTATAATACCGGGCATAAAACTTAAAAAAAAAGTCAATATTCGCATTCGCATTCGCGAATGTCGGCCGCTAATATTCGCATTCGCATTCGCGAATGTTTAAAATCATACATTCGTTACATCACTAATAGGTATACAATATATATAAATACATACATACCGAAGTAGATAATATATTATTACGCCTTAAGGTGATTAAGGCAAATGATTTGAGATGACATTCTCAAGACCCAGGAATCATGAGAATTCTCAGAGGGATTTCTGTTGGAATCTTACGTATAACTAACTACCTCTTATATATCAGACTATTCAAACAATTTATACATTTTTTTTTGTAAGCTATTAAAACTGAGAATATGAAGTATGTCTATAATAATGCCAATAATTGAGTGGGTATTAAACCATCCTGATAAATAGTGGGTACATTTCAGTGGGTACATACATTAGTTGATTATAAAATTATTAGAACCATAGACATAAAGAATGGACAGTGCATTCTGTATTAACACAATGGTGTAACATCTGTTCAAAAAGTGAGAGAGAGATGCAGTGTAGTTTGGAATATATCTATCTCTTTTTCTAAGAATCTGATTGGTAGCTTACTATAGTTCAGGCCTCAGGGTAGTATTTCTGTCCAATATATTTTTGTATATCGATCTTGTGATTTTTGTGCAATAAGTTTTTTATTAGAAAAGTAAATAATATAAACATACTATAATGGTTTATATTTCATCGAGGAAATTTAAAAAAAACATCAATTGATGTGATAGAAATTTGCAAAATTATGAACGGATATTCCGGGAAAATAACATTTTTGTTACCGAAAATATGAAATATATATTATGTAATAAAAAATAGTTTTAAATCAATTCCCACGTGGTTGCTACAAAATGATGAGGTGGATTGCACTTACAAACAGCACACACAAGATTTACTGAACAAAATTTTAAATTTTTTTTTTGATATTAGGTTACATTACGAAGCTACGAAAAAGGAAGAACAAGATATTAAAATTGGGTCAAAAAATTTTAATGTTCGAGGCCAAGAATGAAATAGTTACACTCCTGTTTAAAAAAAGGACAAGTATATTCCAAACCTGGTTCTATCTCTTTCTTTTGACACGACTCTGTTTTCGAGTCAGATGCGTGGTCCATTCTCTATGTCTATGATTAGAACCATATTTATTCTGAAATTTTTGTTATAAAAACACGTAGAGAACAAATATGCTATAAGTTTTTTTACATAAAACAAGAAGCAGAGGCTAAATAACTAATATTTTTAAGTTCAAGACCATTTGGTTATGAAAAATTATTTTATGGATAAATGTCAATATTTTGCCAGCAGGGGATAGCTGGCTATGAAAGTTTCTACCCCATGGGTATGTTCTATATGTTATTTTTAAACAATTTTCTTATGTGCCGTCACCATTTCCCTGGAAATTCCAAACTTCATATGTTTGAGGTCTGAAAAATGCCCAGGCTAAGAGATAGCTTAATTTTTTTTATCCTACAGGGATTTGATGACCGTTTTAACTTTGTAACGTGGGCTGATTGTAAGTCGTGTATAAAAATAGTATATTATGATATTCCATATTTTTTATTGTTGTGTTTTTAATGGAAATTGCGATTATGCAATGAGAATCTATTTTTTTGTTTTCAGGATCTAATTTAAATGAAAAATTATGAAACAATTATTCGAATTTTTTTTTATCTAAGGTGTTTTTTTGTCATAAAAAATATTTTTTTGTATTTTTTTTACGTAGATCCTCAAAATAAAAATATAGGTTACAATTTACCAATAAAAAAATTATGATATGGCCCCTTCAAAATTGAATAAGGGCCTCTATACATCACCCAATTTCACATCTAATCTGCAGGATCCCTGCAGATTGGGTCGTAACAGTACCCGATTTACCCCCTACAAATCAGCCCTGCAGATTGTGTGGTGTATAGAGGTCTTAACGTTTCTCTGAACTTTTTAATTTAAAACTGACAATGAGTAACATTTTATATGAAATTTTTTTCTGTATGTAATCTTATGTTTTGAACAGTCGGGGAAAGAACAATCATTTGTTTAGTTGCAGAACCAAATTGCAAAACTATCAAAATACCGCATGTGTCTCTGGAGCTTCAAATTGATATAACAATGAAAAGTTTTATAGATAAATGAAACTTTATCTCGAACATTACGTAAATCTGAAGTACTTTTGATATGATTGATCGATACTGACCTACTTCAACTAGACGAACCACTCGTCCTTCTGGCTTTGCGTAGGCGCGTCTCCATCCGCGACGCCTGAATTAGCGTCGTGGGGCGCAGCGCCGCCGCCCGTGTGTCTCACTTTGCCAGTTGACAGTAGAGGCGGGCCCGGACCTGGAACACAACACCATTGTACTAGCTGCAAATTATTACATACAGATTACTATTAGTATTTTTCAGAAAATTATCATAAATTCTTTATACAAATTACCAGGGTTTGACAAAATCGCAGCGAACCATACGTGCCAGAGAAAAAATTCATACATTTAAGGGGTTAGACCACTGTGAAATTTTGAAAAAAAAATTTATTGGCTTAAAAAATCTTTTAAATCCTCTAGAACATAGGTGTCCAACCTTTTGAACTTTCTGGGCCGCATAGTATAAACTCAATTTACTAAGGGCCGCAGGTCAGAATATACAACTGAGGACCTTTTTTTTGTTTTGTTTTTTTTTGTTCGCGTCAATTTTTTTTGAATAAATAAAGTTCGATTAGGAAAAATAAAAACTGAATACCTTTTTTTTTTAGTCGTGCTAATTTCAATGAAGGTTTATTATTACAAAATTATTATTATTATTAGTATTATTTTTTTAAATTTTCCTCGCGGGCCGAGGGTTGAACAAGCTTGCTCTAGAATAAGGGACAAAAAGTCTCATACCCGCCCGAAGTCGTATTCATTGAAATTTCGAGTTATTACTCAAGCGCTCCGAAATGCTCCGAAACACCTATCTGCGATAAATTACCATTCAATTTTGAATTTCTCTAATACACTAGAATATTTTTGTGAAGAGGAAGGTCCCCTTTATGAGGCAGGAATGGCAGATTAAGGGTAAGAAGCTTAAAAAAAATTCACTTAAAAAACTAGTACCAAAACTTTAAACGCGTTTTTCTCAAAACTATGTTCTTCAAAATGATGTTACGATATCTCGAGATCTAATTAACAAATCGACTTGAAATTGGGTATACTTATTCTAAGGACTAGTGTCTTTCGGTTGACGGACGATTTTGTCAATATTATGTTTTGTTCAATAATTATTAAGAACATGTAATTTTGCCCAAAAATTGCAGTAAAAAATTCAGGAATTTTTTTCTTGTCGCCAAAAATGAAAATAATATAGATAATGAACTAAGCGGCTTAACTCGACGAGTTTTATTTTTTTGGACAACAATTTTTTTACACGTTCTTCAATGTGTATAGAAGATAATAAAAAAAATTACTGGCGTTTCGTAAATATTTAGTTAGAAATTAATTCCTGAAAATTACCCTGAAAAAATGCCCGTCACTGTTGTCTAACCCCTTAAAAAAGAAATAAATTTTATTGAAAACATAAATTCCAGTTAACATTTTTTTATGATATGATTTATTAAATAAAGAAAGAAAATATAACGCGTTGCATATAAGAAAATATAAAAGTAATTAATTAATTTTCATAGAGTAATATTACAATAGGCATGATGTCTAATTTTTTAAAACTATTTTATGATGATCTTACGTGTCTCCTATTTCCAAAAAAATACTTATTTCTGCAGGAAATAAAGCTTTAATCACTAAAATTGACCCTTTTAAAACTTATTTTGAATTTGACGCCAAAACACTCGCAGGTGTCATGGCGCATTTTTGACGTCACGTGTATGTAAAGACTCCTTGTCAACTATAATAAATTCTTGTTCCATTGTTAACGTTTCTCGGTTTTAGTTTTGGTAACACAAAACTGAGCAAATTGTAATTTAAAACCACAAAACAATTTATAAACAGTGCAGATATTAATGAAAAAAATAATGATGTTTACTTAGGCGTGACGTCATCCATTCTGACTGGTGTTTTATCTAACATGGCGGATTGCTGTATTTTGTGTTTTTATTTTTACAAAAATAATATTAATCTCGCTTTTAATATAAAAATAAATACATTTTTTAGAATATTTTTAACCTATTTCATTATTTAAATCATAATTTCAGTGATACTTTGTTACTGGCATCATGCCTATTCAGTAGGTGGATAAGATTTCAAGCTAAATACCCGGCTTCGAACCAGAACTGAACCGAAAACCGGAAGAACCGTTATTTTTTGTCGGAACGAAAACCGGAACAGAACCGAAATAAAAATATCGGTTTTTACGGTTCAGTACATGTCAAAATACGCGCGTTAACATGATCTTATTTCCCACTTCAATTGTCGTTCGGACTATCATAAAATACCTATTCTAAATTATGGTAGAAAAAAATTGTTTAATACAAATAATATTTTTTTAATTAATCACTCGAAGCTGAACCGAAAACCGAAAAAACCGGAAAACCGTTATTTTTTGCAGAAACCGAAACGAAAAAAATAACGGTTCGAAGCCCTGCTAAATACTATTTGACAAGAATGAGATGAGTACAAATAAAAACGATGCATATAATAATGTTGATTGTGTGGTACATACCTGCCTGGTGTTGAGAGAGCGGTACCCTGTTGGGTCCGCAGGGTGTAACCAGTTTCCCGACGCCGGTTTGACAAGCGTGCTGGTGGGACACGTGGCTCCGGGAGGCAGAGTGGTCACCGCCGTGCCGCCACCACCCGGACCGCCGCCGTGCTTCATCGCGCCGTTGGAACCGTACATCTGCTGGACTGAAATCACAAGAAACAGTAACACGTTAATAGATATTAGTTTTTATGTTACTTTTGAAATGTGTTACGGCAAAATCATTAATTGTATTTAGTTTATAAATCTGTTTATATGTTAGAAATGTTCGATTAGTTATATAAGTTGTATAAGTCATTTTAATCATTATTATGTAAGTTATGTAAGTTTTATTTGGTATAAAAGCCGATGAAATTTCAAAATAAAGATAGTACAAAATCAGTAGTTGTTGAGTTTTATTCATCTATCACTCACCAAGTATCCAATCAAATATCAAGAAAATCATCAAGAAATTCTCAATACAAAATGAAACTTCTTAAGGATGTATGGCAGGTATCTAATTTCAACGAGAAATAGTTGAAATTTGGAGAATTTACTCTTTTATAAATCTTAAGTACCCATATAAAATATCAAAAGGTTTTACAACATAGTTTGAAAGTTTTTAGTTTTTAAAATTAACATGGGCACTTATGGAAGAATGGTGTATTTACGGTTAAAGTCCAATAAAACACATGGTTCAAGCATCGAGAAAAATCTGAAATTTTCACTACACGTCACTTACATATTTAGTAACAAGTTTCATAAAAAAACTAAATTGTGTGAAAAAAAATAATAATTACTGAAAAATATCAAAAAAACAAAAAAAAAATGGCGTACTAAAATGTAATGATTTGTTTTCATTACATATTTTTTCATATATGTAAGCATATGATATACTAATATTATTATTTTTATTACATTTTTATGTTCCACATATGTATGTTCTAAATATTTTAATTTATGTCATTTATAACAATAAAATACTTCTTTTGTTTTTATATCTGACAGATGAATTCAGAATAATTTTTTTTAGTATTATCAATACAAATATTGATTTTTTGGCTAAAATTCTAAAATAACAGTCAATAATGGGAAATAAGGCTTTAAACAAAAGTATTTTTATAGTTTATGTAGTGTATAAACCAATTTGACTTTCTTATAAGCATTTAAAGTGAATAATTCATAATTTGATTTTGATCGTTCATTGCATCTAGATTTACATTATTTTTGACTCAGACTATACCTGCCATTCATTCTTAAGGTAGTTCTCGTGCAAACGTCATTTTGATAGAATTTAAAATAAAAATTGAGGGCATAAAAAGAATAATGATATCTATCCAAACGTGAAATTTTAAAGAGATCGACCGTTTTAAACTAAAGATAATTGTCATCAAAGTTTGCAACTTTTGTACGTATCCACTATATCAAGTTCGTATTATGTCCATTCTCATGACTAAAAACTTCGACAGATTTTGATAAAAAACTATTAAATAGTAAAGACTTATAATTCTGATATGTGATAAAAAAATTCCAAATGATTGGCCGTTTTGTTTTTGAAATACACCTTGTATTTCAAAAACAAAATGATTGGCCGTTTCGTATTTGAAATACAAGGTGTATTTCAAAAACAAAACGTTCAATCATTTTGAATTTTTTATCACATATCAGAATAATAACTTTTTGCTGTTTGGTAGTTTTTTATCAAAATCTGTCGAAGCGTTTAGTTATAAAATAAAGAAAACTGCCCTTATACGTACTAATACAACAATATACGGCTTTGGGTATAGACTTGATCAAAAATTATCTGTAGCAACGCAATTATTTTCGATATTTTATCATGGTATTATGAGCGTAACTTTTTGATAGTACTGTAGCACGAGAACTACCTTAAGGATGTATGGCACGTACAGTCTGAGTGAAAAATAATGTAAATCTTGATGCAATGAACGATCAAAATCAAATTATGAATTATTCACTTTAAATGCTTATAAGAAAGTCTAATTGGTTTATACACTACATAAACTATAAAAATACTTTTGTTTAAAACCTTAGTATTTCCCATTATTGACTGTTATTTATGAATTTTAACCAAAAAAATAATATTTGTGTTGATAATACGAAAAAATATTTTATTCTGAATTCATCTGTCAGATATAAAAACAAAAGAAATATTTTATTGTTATAAATAACTTAAATTGAAATATTTTTAAATAACACTATTTAGAACATAATATGTGGAACATACAAATGTAATGAAAATAATAATATTAGTACTTCATATCCTTACATATATGAAAAAATATGTAATAAAAACAAATCATTACATTTCAGTACGCCATTTTTTTTTTCAATATTTTTGAGCAATAATTTTTTCTTTCAGAATTTAGTTCTGTATGTGTATAATTTTTTTTATGAAACTTCTTACTAAATATGTAAGTGACGTGTTGTGAAAATTTCAGATTTTTCTCGATGCTTGAACCATGTGTTTTATTGGACTTTAACTGTAAATACACCATTCTTCCATAAGAGCCCATGTTAATTTAAAAAAATAATAACTTTCAAACTATGTTGTAAAACCTTTTGAAATTTTGTGTGGGTATTTAAGATTTATAATGGAGTAACTTCTCCAAATTTCTCGCTGAAATTAGATACCTGCTATACATCCTTAAATGAGTTTTATAACAAACAATAGACAAAAACTATGGTTATGACTTATCAAATACCAATCCCCTAACCATAGAAATTGTAAGAGTTTAGACTTACACGTGTTTCAATAGCAATGCTATCATCATCAGAGTCCTAAAGACATTGTAAGTCTAAACTCTTACAATTTTTATGATCAGGAGATTTGTATTTCTTAAGCGAGACTATTAAATTGGAATTACTTCGACAATTTTAATACAATTCGACACGTTTTAAAGACGAAACGCTAAAGATAGTGTGCATTAGGGTGTATAAAAAAAACCAATTTTTTTGTTTATGACATTTATAGATTTTCTAAAGTGAACTTGAGATGAATAGAATTCAAAAAGCTAAAATCAGCACAACGGCATTCTTTATATGTATATTATTTCCCCAGAAATGTGTTTCAATGAATTGAATTAACCAAAACCCACATATTAAATAAAAAATAATAAGAAAACAGGAAGAAGAACTCTGTTAATTTTAAATTTTCAGTAAAGTGTTTGTTTCCAAACTTTTTATAAGATACCTTTCAAAATATCACCTTACAAAGTCCAAACTTCAGTGGGTTCAAGCCCGCCCACAATGCCAGTTTAGTATAAATTAAAATATTTATTATTAATATTTATTAAAACTACCCACTTTTCTCATTAAAACATGTTCATTAAATATTAATAATAATTAAAAATAAGGATCAGCTAATGGAAGATATTAAACGCCTACATATAAATACAAGTAAAAACTGGTTTTATTTTTCATGTTTAATTAAGTCATTTAAATGTATTGATTTAATAAATTTGAACAGTAATTAACGAATTATATAAGTGTAAAATTTTTTATCAAAATTATATTTGTTAAACTGAAAGAAGTTTTGAAAAATTTCACTACAAGGGCAATAACTACTAAACAATTCATCACAATAATTTCAAATTTTAATACATATAAAACTATACTCTGTTTAATTTAAGTTTGCAGTGGTTGCCGGGGTTTTTGACGGTACGAATCGTGAATCGTACCGTCAAAAACCACGGCAACCACTGTAAAATAAGTATATAAATGTATAAAAAATGTATAAATGTAAACTGTAAAATAAGTATGATTTCAAACCCATTCGAATTAAAATAATCTTACATCAAACGCAAAATCTTAACAAAAGCGCTCTGTTACATATATGTAACGCTGGGCACGATTGGTTTAAATGAAACATAAACTAAGGTTCTATGATTTAAAGTTCCAGAGTACTATGTTGTCAAAAAGGGGATATTTTCTATCCGCCTGTTACATTTAGTTTTTATTATAAAAATTTTAATATAAAAATGCTTTTTTTAATGATACATAGATCGTACTATTTTATACTTATTTTTCTTGGAGGAGGCAAAAATAAATAAAAAATTTTTCGCTCTATGATTAAAAAAAATACCAATTGTTTTCAAACGACCCTTTTCCGGTTTTTCATTTAAAAAAAATATGAGGTGCAATTGAATGATTTTGTTTTTTTCTCTCAAAATTTTAAAAATTCCTTTATTATGGTCATAAAAAACCGGGGTCATTTACACACGAAAGTGTTCATTCATATATATTTTGCATAACTCGAGTATTATTACTTGCACCACTGCGAGGGAGGGGTAGCCCACCTGCCTCCTTCTTTGTCAATAAATCCTATCAACTAACACGACCAACCCTACTATGATCGACCTATTCCCAACTTCCCTCTAGTATCCTTGTGAATCTAATCCAATCTAACACACACTGAACATCTACAACACGAAAAGCCATCGAAAAAGGCCAAGCACCAGATGGCATATGGGTTAAAAAATATATACTTACGTGAGTAGGCGTTCTGCTGTGAATTTGAGTGGCCGCGGGCACCGCCTGGCGCTCCCCGACGACACAGACAGACGGCGAGCGCTACGAAACACGCGCACATCACCAGCACCACACTCACTACCACCACCACGAACCAGGTCACCTCCAGTCCCAAGATCGTGTTTGTCTCCGTATCTGTGAAAGTAAAAAAACATATTTTATTAGGTACAGTCGCCTGCAGAACTCGTCTGGCACCCTAAAGGCTAGAATCGCTTACAACAGATTCCAAATTTAAAGACAAACATCATCGGTTATCTTTTTCTATCAAGTTTAATATATTTAAATACTAAAATTC
Organism: Sialis fuliginosa; assembly: GCA_961205875.1. Classification (NCBI taxonomy): domain Eukaryota; kingdom Metazoa; phylum Arthropoda; class Insecta; order Megaloptera; family Sialidae; genus Sialis; species Sialis fuliginosa. Next base: position 40,768,047 of record OY540809.1, on the reverse strand, counting down.
GGAATATCAAATATTTATTGCCACAAAATTTACGTATACAATTTTCAATAGATTACATAATAATTTAATTGCACAAATATATATGAGTACTATAAACGAAGAGTAGTTCTTTATCTAGCAAATGAATTTCAAAATATCTTTCTTTGTTTGATACATGGAGAAACGATTTAAATATCTAAAAATCTAAAAATTGACTTTTACTGACTATCTGAACCGAGTTAAAAAATGTAGGTGTTATGTATTAAAAAAATACTTGCATAATTATTGGCCTTCACCATCCCCATAGCCAACCCTTACCACCTTTGTATTATGTTCATAACAAAAGTAACAAACTTTACAATTAATTTTTGTTAATTTTTCTCACCGAACTTGGCATAGTGTGATTTGTGTTGTTTATATGTTCACGTATACATACGTTACAATTATGTCATAAAATATCTTCTAAAAGTTGGTAATAAACAATACAAATAAGTAAACAAAATAGAACATTATTTATAATTTGAATATATTTCTCACGGTATTGTGTCGTTTTGAAGTCAAATAGTGAGTTTTTTCACGATAAATAGGGCTCCGATGTGAAAACTTTGAGTCCCAAACCCAAAAAACTGACAAAACTGACCATTTTTCCATAAAACTGACTTTAACTGACCGGGTTACAAAAAACTGACTTTTACTGATTTTACTGACCAGTTTTCCTGTAAATAGTGCGAGATAATTACTTCGGTTGGATGAAAATTGATGTTTGTATATAAAATGACGTCAAGACTAATATAAATAAATTACAAATACCTAATTGTATAAAAGTTGTTTAAAAGAGATCTACAGGTCTAAAAAAAAATGTTTTTTTTATTTATTATAAAAACAATATTTTCATTGTATATACCTTAGATAAGAAAAGATAAAGGATAAATAACGCATTACCTAGCGTTGTTATCATATCGCCCACGAAAAATCTCTCCACCAGTTATTGGTGTATCATTTATATTTTAAAATAAATATCAATTGTTTTGAATTATAAACGAATAGGTATCTATATACTTATAAGGTCTTGGATATGACCCTAGTAATGGTTATTTTTTAATTAAATTTAATGAATTAGAAATATTATAAGAAAGTAGTACAAGTTTTTTTATGTACGAGACGTAGGGTAAGGTTGCTTAAGTCGTACTACCGCCTAAATCGTACCCCATCAATATCTCAGCAATATTTAAGCGTCTCTAGTAGTTGTAAAGTGTACGTCTCAGTCGGTCATTTTAGTAAACATTTAAATTCGTTCAGTTGGCGTGTTCGTTTGAAAAATATTTAACAAGTGTTTTTTTATAAATTTCTTGTTATTTTTGAACTAGATTCAGTAGAGTTTTTACTTGATAATATGTTGATAATGACATTTTTAATGTTCGCTACGGATTTTGTAGCATTTAGTGAGTTATTTATGTAAAACGAATCGACTTGCAGTTTTTAGGTTATGTGATTGTGTTTTTTTATATAAATGTAAAATATAATAAATGTTATCTACTGTTTATTTTATAAGGGTACGTCTTAAGCTATAGGTAGTACGACTTAGGACACTGGATTTTTAAGTCGTACCGAATGTTTTTTTTTTTAATTAATAAAATTATTATCAAAATGATAAAAAATTCGTTCTTTGTTGTAACAAATAGATACCTAAATAATCAAATTTACAAATAATGTATACACGTATTTTTTTATTAATCAATTCTTCAATCTAGATCCATTTTCCCTTACGGAGTACGACTTGAGAAACCTTACCCTACTATTTTCCAAAAAAAACACAATTAGAATTTTGGTCAAGTATTGTAATCACTTACTAAAATGATACTACAGTCCGGACTCATTTATTTTAAACCTTCTGAATCATATGACGCGCGTTTATTTCACGTCGAGAGGGGCTCACACCAAGTTATGTGTAGATCCTTGACCAATCAGCGTTGGCGCGGGAATTGACATCACCACGAAGATGTATTCAAATGTTATAAATGTATAATAGAATATCAAATACAAGAAATCCTTTATTTATTCTTGTCTTCGTATATTTTGATATTTTAACAACATATACAATCAAAGAAGTACAAATTCGACATTGCAAAATCATGAAAAAGCTATCAGAAACAATTTTGTCTATTCGGGAAGTGTCATTTTTACTATTCTTAAGTTGGCAATACGTTCTGTGATGTCAACGCTGATTGGTCAAGTAGCTATAGAGACTATGTATGTACAAGAATGGTGGGAGGTGAAGGAGGAGAAAAAATTTACAATAAACGAAAGTCGGCATTTACGATAAACGAGCGTTAAAAATAAACGAGCGTGAAAATAAACGAATCCCGACTGTAATTTATTTATAAAAGAATTCTTTATGCGCACTTGATCGAATGTGCTACTGATTGTATTCCCATGCTACAGAATTTACTATATAATAAGGTTAAAGCTAACAAAGCAATAGCTTTGTTTTACGTGATATTTTATTTGCTGAAAAACAACTACAAGCACGTTGAATATCGTTATTTTGTATTTTGTTGTTGTTGATAGTAATTGTCTTACAATTCTACATTCTGTTAGATCAGTTGCTCTCAAATGTGGTTACGAGGTAATTTGGTGCGGTTACTAAAGAATGTTCGCGTTAGAAATATGTAGATAACAGTTTAACACAATTCGTATTGTTTAGTATAAGTAAGGTAAAGGCACCAGTTATGGCCGCTATAAGAATAAGGTTTACTGTTTTTGTGATTGACAGGCTTCTTTTTTGTGATTCTATAAAACAAGTAACTTTATTTAATCAATTTAATTGCAAAGTCCGCAAATATAGTTTGTTTTTTAAATTATAGCCTTTTATTTTGTTTATGTTTTTTCTCCAGTAATGGATAAAGTAAAACCAGTAATGAGCACGCAGTGATGGACACTTGCTAATGATAAGTATTACGACAAAATAGATATAAAAGAAAGAATCGTCAAATTTGAAACAATGTAAAGCAGTTTCTATGATAATATAATAATTAATATATAAATTATACTAATAATTAGTTTAAATGTCCACCATTTTGACACCTATTGGCCAATTGTCATCAAATCACGCATTTAGTATATAGATTAACATTCAGAAATGGTAGTATGTAATCAAATATCAACAAATATTTCTAATTCAGTACATTTAATTAAAAAATAGCCATTACTGGGGTCATATCCAAGACTGGTGCCAGTACCTTATACGTAATAAGTATGTAGATGATACAAACATAAAGATTATTTATTTTTGGGCTTTATAAAATAGCTCTTGTAAGTACCCCATTGGGTGCTATTTCGCATTACGAATGATGTTATATATATTTGTATGCATTGTACGTTAGGAGCACTTACTTTGACAGAGAGCACTGGAGGATTCATCAGATCCGTCTGAACAATGGTCGATGTTGTCACACACTAGATCAGTGGCGATGCAGAACTCTCGTAGGTTACACCGGAAGTCCTTGCAAGCGTGTTCTGTAACAAATAAGTACAATAAGAGTATATGAGATAATATTATATAGAGGCAACCCGTATTCCAAAGGCTTGTTTTATGCTTTGTGGACTATTTAAGCTTTTCTTTGGTTATTAAATTTTATGAAAGAAAATATGTTTGGTAACAGATGTTTTATATAATCTAGTTTTAAAATATGATATTATTTTAACCCACTCGTGACCAGCTTTGAATATATATCACAGAACGCAAATTTTTAAAATAGTTACATTTATAACTATGTAGTTTTAATTTTTTCATTGTAAAAATTTGCGCTCTGTGACATATACAATGTATTCCAAGTTGATTAAGACATAGGAAATTTAACATGGGGACAATTAGAAGTGTTGTAGTAACCTTTGGTCAAATTTAACGATGTGTCATTGGTGCAATTTGAAATGCCGCCTCGAAACTAACTGATAAATTTTAAATTAATCAACAGTATTTTGTTTTCAACTTCAATAAAGAATAAAATACAATAATGAAATTACAGTAAGCATCCTAGATAAAATTATAATAATATTTTTTGGCAGATATAAATTTGAAAACAAAATACTAATTACTATTTTATTAAATTTTGTGGCGGCATTTTAAAATGCACCAATCACACATCGATAAATTTGACCAAAGGTTACTGCAACATTTCTAATTGTCCCCATGTTAAATTTCCTATGTCTTAATCAACTTGGAATACACTGTATATGCTGGTCACGAGTGGGTTAATGACTCGTTTGACGAGCAAGCTGGCTAATTTATTGAGGTCGATATAAAGCTGACAATAAGCACACACAAAAATTGTGAGTGCCGGGCACTCGTGCTGTGATGTGTAAACATATGTATGTTCCGCATTTGTTTCGCACTTTAAAATGATTCCTGGTAAATCCATATACATTATAAAGCTCAACGTCCCTCTGTCTGTCTACCTGTCCGTTAATGCGCTAATAACTCGAGAACTACTTATTCGTATTTGTTTTTTTTAATTCATAGATATGTTATCTGACCGTAAATATGTAAAATGATGCCCTCTAGTAAAATAATAAACACATTATGTTTTATAAATATATAGGTACATAAAAATAATGACTGAGCAAATAAAAGAATGTAAGTAAAAAATCTTTTTGAATTACTTGAAAATATTTCAGATTGACATGAACAATAAAAAGACGAAACAAGGAAACCATTATACACACAATCTTCCTGAAACTAGACGATATATTACTATAATAAAATAGATAAAATCTATCACTATTTACACACAAAATGAAATATTCATATAATATAGTACGTATATATCAAATACGTTCAATAATATATACGAGATTTATAAATTCTTTACTGCTATCGAGTTTTCAGGTTTGTTCCACATTAATCAAATAGGAATTATCATGTCATAACGCAAATAGGATGTTTGTATTGTGTATGTGTATGTGCAGGGCCGGCCCTAGTTTAGGGTGACCAGATTTTAGTTTTTGTAAACCCTGACATGGGGTAAAAGTGAAACAAAATACAAATCTTTCATGTTGTTTGACAGTTAACGGTACAAATTCATACTTTAATTTTTTCTACTAGATGCGCTTATGAAAAACCATTTTAAATACTTACGTCATTTGAACTGTACGATACAACACGGACTTTAAAAATGAAAAAAGTGTGTTTCATTTTTAACCTTTAATTTGGGAAAAAGTGAAACAGGCCTCTAATGGAAAATATTTCTCGAAAAATTAAAAGAAAAGTTACAAAGACAACTTTGATTTATCTTCTTTGTGGCATATCAATGTGAAATTGTAACTTTAATTAATATCTGATTGTGAGCTATACAGAAAGTTATGTTCAAAGAATTAAAATTTAATTCACACGTTTTGACATCAACTAACGAGGAAAACAAAGGGAGGGTCAAATTTGAAATATTGTAAAACCAGTTGCTATGATAATATAATAATTAATTAAAAATTATACTTATAATTAGTTTAAATGTCCACCATTTTGACACCTATTGACCGATTGTCATTAAATCACGCTGTAAGACAGTTAAATGTATATAGATTAATATTCAGAACTATTTCTAATTCAGTACATTTAATTTAAAAATAGCCATTACTGGAGTCATATCCAAGACTGGTGCCAGGACCTTATAATGTATATGAAAATGTTTAAATATGTAGTAAATATTATACCTTATTGTAAGAAATAAATATATTCTTGTTAACATTTTTTACAATTAAATAAAAATCGTAATAAAAATAATACATTTCTGAAGCCGCCCCTGTGTACATGCATAGGTGTAAGTGTGTATGCATGTGTGTGTAAGATTGATATCTGAGGAAGATTAAAGGTTGTTCTCTATTCTTTCATGTTTCATTGTAGTGATAATTTGTGATTTCGACAATACGAATGTATTTTTTGATATTTAATTCCGATCACGAATAGGATTACTTTAGTTATAGTGTTTAATAATTATGAGTTATATGTTTCCTATTATTATTCTTGATTTATTGGTCTTTATTAAGCAGTTTCAGACCGCTTACTACAAGCTAATAGTCAGTTGAAATTTGATATTGTTTTCTTGTAATCGAAAAATTCTGAATTTTGGATTTGGGGTTGTTTTATTTATAAAATATAGATCGTTTGTTTTTATCAATACTTTAGAAATGGAATATAGATTATCATCATTACTTTTTTAGAAAGATGATTTATTACTATACTAGGGTCGCCTTTGGTCGAAATTCGATCAATATTTTACCTGCCTTAACGGCAACATACAATCAGTATGGTCGAAATTTCTAATTCTTGTTTAAATTATTACATAAATAAATACTTTACAATAGCCTTAATTTTCAAAAGTTGATTTTTATCATTTTTCCATTTAATGCCATGTATTTACAACTGATTTAAAAAAAAAATTCTTAAAAACGAGTTGGTCAAAAAGTCTGAAGTTTCAGTATTTAATTCATTTTGAGTGTTTAAACAATAGAATAAATTTCAACTTATTCTTACTGGATTGACGTAACTTGCCAACCTCTTTAATCACGTAATTGTAAGTATCTAAGTCACTTTAGTTTTTGAGCAAGTTAAAAAATATAAAGCAAATATAGCGCATTGGACCCGGTGTTACCCAGGGATATTAATTTAATTAAACATAAAGTAATCATGCCCACCCAATATGCTCACAACACACGGTTCACCGCGAATTGTTTTTTCCGGCTTCATGAAATTTATACAAAAATATCCACAAATTATACACCTAAACTTAACCTATCCATTAGTGAAAACCGGAATAAACTCCATTCAGTAGTTATTGAAAAAATCGCGTAAAATTATATTTTCAAACTCCCAGGAAACACCAGGTCTTGTTTTAGAATTTGTATGAAAATCAAAACTAAATAAATGGTTAACTTTTCTTGAAATTGAAATATTTCTTTATGTTTCAATTTTCAATTAATATATTTCAAAATATTTAATTATTAGCATGTGTCAAAAATCATCTATTTATTCGACAAAATATTTGAAACCTAAATTAATAAAATACTGAAACTGTAAATTATAGAATTCTTTATTCCATGGCTACTGTGTTTTTATATAAACGACAGTTGTATGCTCTGACATCATGGAAACAAAAGACGACTTGATTCTTTTTAATGTTAAATCTTAGATTTTCATAAAATATTACTAGCCACGATACTGCTCAGAAAAATTATCTAACTATTGGTGAAAACCGCATTGAAATCGGTTCAGTAATTCCCGAGTCTATAAGTCACATACAAACGAACATTCATTTTTATATACAGTGTATTCTAAGTTGATTGAGAAATTTAACATGGGGACAATTAGAAATGTTGTGATTGGTGTAATTTGAAATGCCGCCTCCAAACTAACTGATAAATTTAAAATTAATCAACAGTATTTTGTTTTCAAAAATAAAATACATTAATCAAATTAAAGTAAACATCCTAGATTAAATTATAATAATAGTTTTAGGCAGATATAAATTTGAAAACAAAATACTAATTACTATTTTATTAAATTTTGTGGCGGCATTTCAAAATCACATCGTTAAATTTGACCAAAGGTTACTACAACACTTCTTATTGCCCTCATGTTTTTCCTATGTCTTAATCAACTTGGAATACACTGTATATATAGATATAAATTTTTATATACAGTTTGATAAGAAGACAGAATATGACTTTTTTCCGACAACTATTAACATAAGAATATGTGAGAGAGTAAATAATATTTATGAAATGCTCAACAACAAAAAAAGAGATGATAAGTACAATGATAAATGACCCGGTTAAATATAACGACATTTTCTAAAGATTTTACATAGTTGTAAAAAGCACATGCATCTATATTTTCTACAAAAAATCTAATGTGTTTAATACACGTTTGGTGTTTTCCGTTGTAGCAAAATTAATGACGTAGATCGCTAAGCGATGGAAGGTGTATTGTTGTATTCATTCTATGCATGTGTGTAACAATAATGTAATAAATACAGTAGGCCCTCAGAGACTATCGCATGTATGGGTTTGTTATGACCTCAACTGAACCTATATTAATGCAGAGGTCAGCGACCTTTAACTCCTCAAAAGCTTCAATTCATCGATAAAATAGAGCTAGGTATTAGGGTGGAGTGAAAAAATGTTTTTTTTGTAATCTTCGGAACGCTATATGCGCAAAATGTGCATTTGTATATCCTTAAAACACCTACCGAAGGAATTTGTAATTGGATATCATCCTGAGGTTCCTAAATGATTTTCTTTATTAGAAAAAAACATAAATTTTTGGGCATTATATCTCGGTAACGGGGTAAGATATTTGAATGCGCAATAGTTTAAATTAAAGAGACATTCGGTACCTTTAAAATGATATATAACAGTCAAACATTTATTATAGTTAATCGTTTGAAAAATGCTCTCAAATTAAGATTATTTTTATTAAAAAACCAAAAAATAAACATCATTTAAAAAAAATGATTTACTATAAAAAAAATTACAGTTACATATTATTTTAAAGACACTGGATTGCTCTTTAATTTAAATTATTGCGCATTCAAATATCTTTTCCCGTTACCGAGATATAACACCTTAATTTCATTAAATTAACAGAACTTAGAGTATAATATCTCGGTAACGGGGAAAGATATTTGAATGCGCAATAATTTAAATTAAAGAGCAATCCAGTGTCTTTAAAATAATATGTAACTGTAATTTTTTTTTATAGTTAATCATTTTTTTTTTTTAATGATGTTTATTTTTTGGTTTTTTTTATAAAAATAATCTAATTTTGAGATCATTTTTCAAACGATTAACTATAATAAATGTTTGACTGTTATATATCATTTTAAAGATACTGAATGTCTCTTTAATTTAAACTATTGCGCATTCAAATATCTTACCCCGTTACCGAGATATAATGCCCAAAAATTTATTTTTAAATTACAAAATTTATGTTTTTTTATAATAAAAAAAATCATTTAGGACCCTCAGGATGATATCCAATTACAAATTCCTTTGGTAGGTGTTTTAAGGATATACAAATGCACATTTTGCGCATATAGCGTTTCGAAGATTCCAAAAAAACATTTTTTCACTCTACCCTACTAGGTATGTATAGGAATTATAATAAAACTATTTGCTAATACAGTCGACTCTTGATAATTTGAAAAAAAGTTCAAATTACCGAGAGTTTAAATAATCAAGAGGAAGTTAGGAAAAAATTCAAATAAACAAGAGTTTGACTAAAAGTACAACGTGGTCTTTATTAAAAAGTAATACATATACTATGTACATTAGGGTGATCCGTTAGGACGAATTTTGACCGAGCCGCCTCCCAAATCAGCACCAAATAATTTAAAAAAAATGTGGAAAAAGTTTCAGCCCTCTATCTTAAAAAATTGCTAGAGGGGGGTGATTTTCTCATTTAAAATACACGTGTTTTTTTTGATTTTTCAATAACCTGCGTACTAGAGTGTCTTAAACTCTTTTTAAAAATCTAGAATACTCGTGAAAGCATCCCTGGTACTCATATTCTATATCTTGATGGATAAAGTAAACTTCTGATTCAACGTTGATAGCTATATGGGTCATTGGGTAATTTCATCAAGAGAAAATTTAAAAAATAAATAAATGAATTACAGAAGTGATACTAAAACTTCAAATTATTATCGAGGGGACAATAATACATGGATTTTTTTCAATTTATCGAGTGTTTTTCAAAGGACCGGAAAAAAACTTAAAATTATTGAGAGATTCAAATTATCGAGAGTCGACTGTAATTACACAGCCACACACAAAAAAAGTGTGAGTTACTAAAAAAGTGACCTATATAGCATTGTAGTATTGGTCGAACATAGTCGAAATCCAAATTTTTGGAATTTTCTACTTGCCAGTTTTTTTTATTTGAACTTGAATTTTGGGTTTAAGTTGAATTTTTCCAAGTTGGCTACTAAACATTTAAAATCGTGTTTTTGAGTAGATTTTGTTATAACTTTTATGTTAAGAAAGATTTTATCAAGTTTCAGATGCAAAAAAATGTTTTTTCGCAAAAGTTATAAACAAAAAATTTTAAATGTAAACACGATCAACATTTTTCTCGTGAGATTTACTTTTTCGGAACCCTAAAAAGAAGCCCATCAATTCTAAAAAACAGTACCTATATCTTGCTCTTAAAGTGGCCAAGACTGGTGCTAGTACCTAATTTCATTTTTTCAAATAAAAAAATAATATTTGTTTTATTAAGCTCTTGATTTTAAATTTCAAATTCAGAATATAAAAATGAAATTTTTTGATTAGAAAAGCACTGTTTTTTGAATGAACGAGATACGAAGATGAAGAGAAAGGACGCAGAGTGTGTGTTTCGTCGCTTTTATGTATAAACTTTTTGTTTTTATCAGCATGTTGAGAGTTCATGTAACTACCGTTTAATATGAATTTATAATTTTGATTTATAAAAACAACCATTTTGTTACATTTTATGAAACTAAGAAACTTTAAATCAGTATTATTTCGTTGATTATTTTATAATAGAGATAAATTTCTTACATTTCTGATTTTTAATGTAGGTATATAAAATTAAATGTACAATTAAGAAAAGTATATTTTTCATATATAGGATTCGTCAAAAAAAAAATAAAATGATTTTTTCTACAACCGTTTAAAAAAGTAGGCTTTTTCATTGAAATTTCAGTGTGTAAAGTAGTACTTTTGCGCTTGCCGTGCGTAAAAGTAACTTTTACGCACGACGTGCGCATAAGTGTTTACTTTTTTCATAGTTACACATACATTTTTACATTTTTTTACGATTAATGAATTTTATAAATACTATTGTATTATAGTATTAAACAAATTACTAAAATTTAAGCACTATATTAATTATTGTAATAAAAAAAATTATTAATAAAATTAAATAAATTATAAACAATATTTTTTTTCTTGGTACAATTCATGGTATTATGTGTAATTTTCATATATCAATTCAGATTTTGTAGATAGTAAATTTAAAATTACAGAATTTTCAGATTCTGATATCTCTGGTGATGCATATTTATGTTCTTTCTCAGTATCACCACTTATCTATCTTATATTATAGAATAACAAATTAAGAAACACATTTAAAAAAATAGAACTGTCAAAAATTTTGTCCAAAGCTTATTTTAGTTCAATTTTAATATTAATATAGCAAAGTACAAAGTATATAAATTTGATACGCTTCTGAACAAAATACATATTATTTTGCAAAGAATGCATTTTTGTACACAAACACACCACATAATAAACAGTCAATAGAGATGCGGTCAAGAAGCAATAAGCGACCCTTTGCTAGAAGTATTTAACAAAGGTTTTATGACATGCACATGTTATCTACGGTCAGGGCACGAACACTTACAACGTCTGCAGTAACACACACCTACCCCCGCTGCACACCGCACCCTTAAAAATATTCGAGTATTGCAGACCAATTCCTAGAACGAGACGTTACGTCACAGGCACGAGCCTGCCATTCTACCGCCCGCACTGCGCGCGCCCCTGAGTTACCCAGCGAAATTAGTATAAAACTGGACGTATTTTGAAAACAAATCAGAACTCCTTCGGGAGGACTCACTGACGATATAGGAGAACTTCTTCGGGAGGACTCAACTGACCAGCTCAGCATTTTGTTGAATCCTACTGACTGGCTCAGATATTCTTGTTTTGACAAAGTCATCGTTGATATTTCTCGACGTCATCCCTGAGGCCGCCGCAGCGTTCGTTGCGAGTCTTGGGACGACCTAGAGCTCGACTAAGTCATAACATATTTCTCGACGTCATCCCTGAGGCCGCCGCAGCGTTCGTTGCGAGTCTTGGGACGACCTAGAGTTTGACGAAACCATATAATTCTCGACACCGTCCCTGAGGCCGCCGCAGCGCTCGTTGCGAGTCTTGGGACGGCATAGAGTATTGGCTACGTCAAGTTGATATCCATAAAACTTTCCTAGTGGGTTTCCGACACTAGGCTACGCCGACGGAAGTCACCACCAGGTCAGCTCCTGCCGTCTTCTACGACGCCGACGCCCGCACCGACGCCCTCGGACGCTATCTCCAGGTCCGCCCTCGGACATCACCTCCAGGCGCGCTCACGGACGCTCAACACGTCGACGCCCTCGCCGTCGCTCACGACGCCCAGGCTTTCGTGGTCACCTCCAGCGTGACCCCTCTACACGACGCCCAGCCGTCGCCATCTCAACCGCATCTTGGACGCGGACGCCGTCCAACACGTCAATCTACATCCCCCCCCCAAACTCAAGATGCAGCCAACCCTTTAATTACGACACTACTATAATATACAATATAACATAACAAATATTATTGTATATTCACATTGTTATTGTTTTAAATAAAAATAAACAATAAAACTCATCTCTCTGTCTCTCTCTCTCACACCACACACACACACACCACACGCCGTTTCGTATCAAATTTATTTATTTATTATATTATTGTTAATATTATATAATAAATAGGGTTGTAGAAAAAATATTGTGTGCACCTCGGGTGTAAAATGCGTTTTTCGCACTCGTGTGATTGCTGTAGTCGAGGCGCTAGCCATATAACCATTTCTATTAAATAAAACTGCCAAGTGCGTGTTGGGTACGTACATGATAGTGTTCCGTAGTTATTCTCACGACAATTTATAAAAAAGAGTTATCCCAAAATGTTTCATAAACTATTTTTTCTATAATGTACGTTATAATTTTCATTGAAAGTACTAATTAAAAACTACTATATCGTAACTGAAGGGTTGAAATCAAAAGGTCATTTGACATTTTTTGTTGCATTTTAGGACACCTATCGAAATCAATGTGATAAGTGAAAAAAAATTGAATATAGGTACTTTTCAGTCTAATAGAAGGGGGTCCAAATTTTAAAATTACTCCAATCATTTAAATCTATCTAGTGACTTTTAGGACACCTATAAAGTGTTAATTTATTATTTGAAAATCTATTCGAACTAGGTATTTAAGATATCAATTAAAATTATAAATAATTTCTTTTTCATGAAATTTTTTTATCATTTTTTTTTAATTGTTAAAACAATTGAATTGTTGGGAGTGCCAAATGATAGATCTAAATGAATTGTCGGGTCACGCGCCTAGCTCTAATGTGTAGTAAAAGTATGGTAATATTAGGGCTATGTTCCGATATACACTGTGGGTACTGGCCAGTGGTGACAGTTACTGGATTTTGTTTGGCTTCCAGTGCTCTGTTACAGTTGTTATAGTATAATCATTGTTTGCCGCCATTTTACTACTGCAAGTGCTGGTGCTAAATACATTCGGCGGTCGCAGTATTCCGATCACGTGATCATAATTTGAAAGCAATTGACAGAAACAGTGCATTTAAGGTGAACTTTGGATGTATTTTTTTATTATCAGGTTATTTGAAGATGAATTAATAACATTTATGTTATATATAGTCAAGAGTAAATATAAATAAGAATAAATAATTTAGCCTTAATTGAAATACGCTTATATAGTTAAGCAAATTGACGCAACAATATAAATTGTATGAATAGTTATTATTTTCATTATTGAAAATAATATTTGAATTATTTATTTATTATTCTACTTTATATGATCAGAGAATATTAAAAGTTATGCTCTGCATAGAAATACTATGAATCTGGCCACTTCATCGTTATAAATATATCTGGTCTTCATTTTGACATTAATTTCAAAATGGCGGTGTACAATATACTGCAGAGTATTCCGTTATAGAAAATTCACCATCGTTTCCAGCAGGGCCGGATTAACAACGTAGCAGTAGTAGCAAATGCTGGGGGCCCCGCGACTTTGCGAAAAAATATCTCTTATTCGACTTATGGTTGATACGGGGTGTCCAAATCTACAGTAATTAATAATTTAAATTTAGGGTTTTCGATCTTGATTCGATTTAATCGAAAAATCGATTTTTGAATCTCCGATCTTTGATTTTTTAATCGATTTTTCTAAATTTACTCAAATCAAATCAAGAAAATTTTGTTTGTAGAAGTGGTGTTTTATTATACATACACACCTCAAAAAACTTAAGGGATAATTAAAAAAAAGCAAAACAAAAAATTCAAATTTTCAGTTATATTTCCGCGAAAATTCATTTGATTTGTGTGTTCCAAATCACATTTAAAAGTTTGCGCTTTCTAATTTTTGAATAAAAATTTCAACAAAGTTTATCATTTGCCAAGTTCAAAAAAATATCCCTTAATTTTTTATTAACTTATCAATTTTTTTAAGGATTGTATATTCTAAATCAAGTCAGTCAGCGGCGTAGTTAGGGGGTGGGTAGGGGAGCGGGGCGGTCCCATTGGGGTGACAACCTGAAGGGGTGACACCTGTCTTATTTGTTAAAAAATAAAGCCTATTTACCCATAGACATAGAGAATGGATCGCGCATCTAACTCGAAAATAGAGCCGTGTCAAAAGAAAAAGATGGAAAATGATTTGGGATATACTTGTCCTTATATAATAATTCATTTATTTCATTCTTATTAGAAAAAGAGATAGATACATCCCGAAAAAAATGGTGTATTATTTCTTCAAAACAGTGAGAGAGATACGGTGGCGTTTGGGATATATCTATCTCTTTTTCTAATAAGAAAGAAATAATTACTTCTGTTTAAATAAGGACAAACCATTTTTTGACACGGCTCTGTTTTCGAGTTAGATGCGCGGTCCATGCTCTATGTCTATGGTATAATATTTACTTCTTTTTTGGTTATTTAAAGCTTCCAATGGGAAAAATATCTAATAAATTGAGTGAATTGACTTTTTTTATTATTGAAAGTCTATTTATTTAAACAATAGATCCCACTGATATTTTTATATCATTGAAAATTCACAGGGGGTGACGCCCGCTTAATGTGCAAAAAAAATCCTATTGACTTTTTTCGGGGGGAGTGGGTGAAACTATCGATTTACTCCCCGAGTTTCACCCCCCCCCCCTAGCGACGCCACTACCAAGGGCCTCTTTATAACATTTGCTACGGGCTTAATCCGGCGCTGGTTTCCAGTATAAAATCTAAAACGGAACGACAATCCAATATAGACGAATGACGTCAGAAGTGGTCGCAGTGTACGAGTATATCGGAACATACTCAATATTTGTTCATTATCTATAACAGACGAGTTAATCAACATGCATATATAGTGATGTGGGATCTACCTAAATGGTTAAATTAATTTTCTACTCACTTGGGTCTTTGACAGCTGTAATAACAAGTTTGAATCCGTTGGAATCGGTCCCCCATCCATCCGTCACGTATTTTAAAGTTACAAAATTAGTTCTGGTGAATAGCGACCCCACGGACTTCTTGGTGCTTCGGCATGATAAATCCGCCTGCAATAAAATAACACTATTAATACATATTCACTTAAACTAAAACATATTATCGATGAACAGTAATTAATTCATATACACCGTGACAATTATATTCTAAATTTATAATAAAGTTTCAGTTAAGTTTTTATTCAGCACTGTTTCCATTGGAATTTTGTTCTAAATTTAAAAAATAACATTCTTAAAATGCTGCAAAAAGAATTTGTAATGTCTATACAAAATAATCGGAGAATTGCAATCGGGAGCGCTTGGCGGCCATTCATTCTTCAACAAAAATCAACTAAATTATCTTTACACCATACTTAAGTAATGTTTGCTGTGTGGTAGGGGGTTTCATCTTGTTGAAATAATAATCATATAATAATAATAATCATCTCCAAATAAATCTTTGGCATTTGGATAGACATTTTTCTTCAATACTTCTTCCAAATAGTATTTTGCATTGATTTTTATGCCTTTTTCAATAAAAATTAAGAGCTATTAGCTTTTTGACCGATGCAGCATTCTAGAATCTTGGAACGTGTCTTTTGGTTTCCAGGATGTCCTCAATCCTAGCAGATCAAACTCTGTCATACTGGGCGTTGTGAGATTGCTCCAAAACAAATAACACGACTAAATTGACGCGGCTTACACCCAGAAGCCAAGATCCATATCAAGATCACCGCGAAAGTCTCAAGACTAATATAATACTAGCACAGAAAAACATTTTTTTCTGTATAATTAGTTATTAATTAAATCACGACTTCTCAATTTCTGATAAAATAATGTGAATTTGACATTTATATTACAGTGAAGTGTGTGTATTATATAACAGTGTTGCTATTAAAATGCCTAATGTAATTATATAACATTTGGGTTTAATTAAAATAAAGCGAGTCGCGATACAACAGGATTACAGAACCTAATAAATGTGTGTGAAAAATGATATTTCATTAATAATTTCACTTCAACATTTCATACGCACAATAATTTATAATTTAATTTCATTAACACTGTCGGTATAAATTGCTATTGGGATTGTCAAATGTCATAATAATATCTTTTTCAATAATTAATTTAGTTTCACTACGAATATGCCTAAAATAACTAAAAATTATTGAAACAAGAGATATTTAAATAATTTTTGTAAAGGTATAAAGTAATTTTGTATATGTACATTAGGTTGGTCCTTATATGGGGTTAGGACGAATTTTTACCGGGCCACCTCCCAAATCAGCTCCAATGAATTAAAAAAAAATCTGGAAAAAGTGAAAAATGGCCATTAGCAGAGGGGGTTGATTTTCCAATTTAAAATACACGTTTTTTTTTCGATTTTTCAAAGACCTGCGTACTAGAGTGTCTTAAACTCTTTCTAAAAATCTAGAATACTCATGAAAGCATCCCTGGTACCCATATTCCATATCTAGATGAATAAATTAAATTTGTGATTTAACGTTGATAGCTATATGGGCCATTTGGTCATTTCATCAAGAGAAAATTTTTAACAATTTTTTTTGGTATAATTTCTGAATAATATTGTCAGAAAAACGTTTGACAATGAAAACATTGATCTTGAAATTAAACAAAATTGATTCTGAAATCAAAAAATATCATTCCATATCAATTTCTGACTGGCGCGACCAATTTTTTTTGTTAATTTTAATTTTAGAATCAAATTTTTTTATTTCGAGATCAATATTTTCATTGTCAAACGTTTTTCTGATAAAATTTTCCAGAAATTATACAAAAAAAAATTGTTAAAAAATTTTCTCTTGATGAAATGGCCAAATGGCTTATATAGCTGTCAACGTTGAATCACAAATTTAATTTATCCATCTAGATATGAAATATGAGTACTACGGATGCTTTCATGAGTATTCTAGATTTTTAGAAAGATTTTAAGACACTCTAGTACGCAGGTCTTTGAAAAATCGAAAAAACACGAGTATTTTAAATGGGAAAATCACCCCCCTTTGGTAATGGCCATTTTTCAAGATAGAGGGCTGAGACTTTTTCCATATTCCTTTTGAATTATTTATAGCTGATTTGAGGGGCGGCCCGGTCAAAATTTGTTCTAACCCCCTGTAAGGACCACCATAGTAGATATTTTTGCGTGTATTTTAAAATCATTGAATGCCCGCACAACTGGTTCTACTAAAAACGTAGACACCATATTAGCAACGTACTTAGAGCCGTACTTAGACATTTTAAGGCGCAAAACTTATCTGTATTAAATTGATTAAATAAATAGTTACTTGTTTTATTAGCAACGTGAGTTCATACGAATTACAAAAAAGTCCGTCAATTACAAAAACAGTAAACCATGTTCTTATAGCGGCCATAACTGGTGCCAGTAGGTACCTTATTTAACAGACAAGTATAACGTAAACTCCCCATACATACTACTCACGTAGCGCCACTGTCTGTTATGTAGTATATGTGTAAGTACAAACATCTATGGTCATTCGAGTCGAGTGCTGTCACACGACAGAGCTCTTCTCTGAAATCAGATCTCAGGTCCAGAGTGCTTTTGTTCTTGACGTTGCGCTATCTGCTGCCATGTCTTACACACTGTGATCTAGCCACTTAACTCTCCAGATAAAGTCTACGTAAACCACTTTATAGTCTCGCAAACTACAAGTCCCTTGCTGTGTGGAGATATGAATACCTTCATGTTATCATGTACATTTTACAAACCGTTTATTTAATAACGAGGATTGTAGACATTCTAATAAATTTAATAGGTTAGTTACAGTTTAAAAAAGATTGAGCAGCTTTATTTTTGCATTAAAAAAGTACTTTACCTATCTATTGATTATATTCGATTGCAGGGGAAAGGGTTGTACCTTTTACTTTTTTAATTATTGCACTGACATCTTTCGTTCGAATACAATAATCTATTGGCTCTGCAGAGGCTACAACTGTAGGCAGCTATTATCAAATAATCATTTTGCTATCACCAAAGCGTACACCACTACTCATTGTTTAATAAGCTGGTGATTTTTGTCCCAAGGTACAACTTCAGTTTTACCTTGGGACAACGTGAATATCGTAGCTTTTAAGATGTGAAAATGAAGTAAGACCTAAGTGGTAAATGTTTTTTGTTATGAAAATATGTTAAACATAATTATTATTAATAAGGTTCAGAAGAAGAAGTCGAAAATTGCACAACTCTTTTTTTAATAACATCTTTATTTGGGCATAATTTACCATTCTTACTGCCTTTTTTACTCTTTTCCACTTCAATTCTCTGCTTCTCTGGCGTGTCGGTAGCAATCATACACTTCCCAGTGTTTCGTCCAATACCACAGGCCACGTCCCAAGGTAGAACCAAAAAAATGTCCTTAGGTGTAACCAAGCACACTTTTCACAAAATAAATTTTCTAATGTCTAATAAAAATTACGATTCAACAACTTCTTACATATATTGCTTTCTTAAATAATTCTGCAACAGTACTACATCAGATAAATGTCAGTAATAATGCTTAGCTTGTTTGTATACGATCTGGAAATTGAAGAAAATTTTACTTTCAAGGTGCAAGAACTATAATCTGATACTTAAAGCTTCGAACAATGACTGAAACTGAAATAACTTGGTGTGCAAACAAGGGACAGGGTTGCCAATATAACATGTAATTCTGAGAGTTACAGCTACAGTGGTTGGATTTCTAGAGCAACTGTCTCAAGGTACAACCCTTTCCCCTACAGTAAAACTCGATGTGACAATAATAAAATAATTCAAAATCAAAATATATAGTATATTTATTGGAACCATCTGTTTTTTAGTAGATGAACGATTAATATGTAACTAGTGGTTCTTAACTTTATAATCGATTAACGGAACACTAGTACTCGTACTTGATAGCTTTTTTAGGGTTCCGAAGAAACCCTATTCATCTCACTTTGTCGTTCGTCCTTTTCAGACAAAGCAACATATCTCGCAAACTATATAAGCTGAAATTTTTACTAAACATGTAAAATGATACTCTCTAGTAAAATATAAAAGAATACATTTTTTGAAAAAATAATTATTCAGAGGAGGTGCAAAGGGGCTAAAGCAAGACAAAAAATATTTTTTACACCAAGACGAAATGTTTAACCAAACCAGTGGAATTTGACTCTTTCTCTTATTTTTTTCTAAATCAAAAATTGTGCCTGCAGGGGGCTTTAGAGCAAATCCAAAAAATTTAAAAATGTATAGCAAGACGTATATCTAGGTAACTACTGGCTCAAAAAATCTGAAAAAAATTGGTAATGAGAAATAGATAGGGGCCTCGTAGAATTTTTGTTTTTCATATCTAGGCATGTGGGGTGTCAAAATGGAGATCTCCAGAATATGACTCTATTTTTATATTTTGTTCTAACTCAAAAATACTACTGTGGCTCCAAACAGTCCACATAGTACGTACTTATAATCATAAATAATCTAACTTCATTTATACCATGTCTAAAATGTAAGCAAAATCATTCAAATTAAATATTCATAAAGAATTAAACATAGATTTGTTTGCAAGCAAAAGCTTAAGAGATAAAAACAGCTTCCGCAATATTACAGGTCCCTGGTATCCTTTATGAACATCATAAAATATTTATGAACAATGTTTATTACACCATGATACACAGTTCATGTTTTTATAAAACCAAGTCAGATATATCACATAATATATGTATTATACTTAGGCCCACCGCACACGGTGCGACTGTTTTGCAACGAGAATCGCAAATTAGTTGCGGAAGCGACTATTTTATAACTGGTTTGCAATCGATTTATGTATATCCTCGCTCCACACACGAGCGCAACTGAATCTTGATCAGTCGACAGTTTTATGGGAATTGCCGTGAAGAAAAAACGCGATTTTTTTAAAGTTTTAAAGTTTTTTTTGACTTTTGACATGTCAAGCATTCTTGAATACCCAAGAAGATTATAATTGTATAGAACTTCATGTTTTTTCACCTCCTCGACGAATTTAATGATTATTAACTGATCATTTATTCTGAATGAACTAACTAAGAAGGTAATTATTGATAGGAATAATGATAATTAACTAATAATTTGAATTATAAATAAATAATAATATTATTATGCATAAAGCTAAAATATCATTGCATGAAACCAGTTGGAAACTGATTGCAAATCAGTTTTGTTTCGGTCGCACCGTGTGCGGAGGACCATTACGTTACACGTGAAAAATCACCAAACGGTTGCTTACGCAACTGGTTTGCAATTCTCGTTGAAAAACGGTTGCTCCCTGTGCGGAGGGCCTTAATGTTTATAATAATATTTATTTAAAATATAACTTTCACGTTAAAATAGAAATTCATCGTTTAAATACGTAACTTTGGTTTGGGATTAAATTATTATTTATTTATTCAGTAATATGTATGTATATGAAGTAAAAACAACTTTATTTATTTAAAACTGTGTTTGTACTGAATAATATTTAATATACATGAATATGTATTTATTTTTTTTAAACTTGTTTTATGAGTTTATTTAAAATTTTAATTGATTATAAATAAACTGCTGTAATCACCACATGACCTTTTACATGTTTTTTTTTTATACATAACAGGACAGTTAATTGCACGGGAAAAGGGATAGAATATAAATTTTAGATATTATATATAAATATAATTATATAAATTTTAGAATTCTTTATTTATAATATATAATATATAAGGTACTGGCACCAGTACCAGCTTAAGAGGCGGGGGCGAACCAGGGCGACCGCCTGGAGCACCAGGCTAGGTGGGGCGGCGCACAATGTAGCATAAGACACTTTTTTGGTTCAAATCAGTGTACACTGTACAAGCTGTAATTTTTGAGTAAACTTAAAATTTTTTGTCGATCAGTTAAACCCGTTTAAGCAAAAAATATAGCTAAATATAAACAACCCAGAAAACCCTTAATAAGATATAAGCTGAGATATGAATTATTCAACTTATTTGTTGATTTATCAATTTTAATATGCTGATAATAGGGGAAAGAGGTCTCGGCGGTCTTAGGTCATTTGATAGTCTTAAAGTTAATGATGTATGATATATTTAAAAAAAAGTTTGAGTCTGTAGGATCTCGCCAAGCTGAGATATGAATTATTCAACTTATTTGTTAATTTATATATTTTCATTTGTTCATAATAGGGGAAGGAGATCTCGACGGTCTCAGGGCATTTAATAGTCTTAAAGTTAATGATGTAAGCTATATTTAAAAAAAAATTGAGTTTGTAGGATCGCACCAAGCTGAGATATGAATTATTCAAATTATTTGTTAATTTATAAATTTTAATTGACATTTTCGGTGATTTTAAAACATTTTTTTAGGGGGAGAGAGGGTAGAAAAATAAATCTCCCCTAGGGCGCCAGATTATGGCCGCTATAAGGTTTAATGTTTTTGTAATTGATGGGCTTTTTTTTGTAATTCTCATGAACTCACGTTACTAATAAAACAAGTAACTCTTTATTTAATCAATTAAATTACCAAAGTTCGCAAATATAGTTTGTTTTTTAAATTATAGCCTTTTATTTTATTTATTTTTATCCAGTAATGGATAAAGTAAAACCAGTAATGAGCACGCAGTGATGGACACTTCCAAAGATATAAAAGAAAGAATCGTCAAATTTGAAACATGTAAAGCAGTTGCTATGATAATATAATAATTAATAAATAAATTATACTCATAATTAGTTTAAATGTCCATACCATTTTGATACCTATTGGCCGATTGTCATCAAATCAGTTGGGGGAAATCATAGGATCATTAAAGTGTCTATGTTCTAAGTTCCTAAACCCTAAAACTATAACAATTAACATTTTCCTCTAAATTTCGATTCCTTCAAATAGGTAAGTCAATGCGAGTTTTGCAAACGTAATCAAAAACAAGCATTACTTATTGTACACAAAACTAACCACAGTCTCGTGGGAGAACACGACGAACACAAGTAAAAAGAGGGTGATAAGAGAGAGAGGGCAAGCTAGTGGTACTCATTCCTTCCAGCATCGAATCAATCTTGACATGTTGTCAACGAGCATGGAAATGGTTTTACCTTCACCGGGAGGTTTAAATTTCGAATATCATTGCTAGTAGCGTTCTCTCAATCACGATTGTCAAAATCACTACACCCAAAGGCCAATTTATATTTTGTATCATTTGTTCAAAGGATTCTGTTCCTGGAATATATCTATAAAATTACTCATTTCAAAATGTAACTTGTTTATTGATAGATAATTAAATTATTAATTGGTTTTAAGATAAAAGGATTTGAAACCGATATTGGTTACAATGTTAATATAATATTATATTTTAATTTTGTGAAGTTTAAGGTCATTGGTTGAATAAAAAAATAGTTATATAAGATATAACATTTTTTTATTATTTATAGACGTTTCCGTCTTAGTAAGACTTCTTCAGTATATCTATCTAAAAAACACATTCAAATATACAAACATTAATTAATATAGTAAAAACTTAAATAAACTAACTAATAATTTTGAATAGTATAGTATAAAATGTTAAAATAATTTTTAACAATGTTTTAAAATAAGTATTACGTTAATTATAAACATTACTTTAATATATAAAAACATTTTAGCGTATAAAAAGATAACAAGTCATAATTAAAATATAAATACTTTTAGTGACATTATTACTAACAAACATAATAAAACAATTTACCTTATTTTTTGTTTTCTTAAGCTAGTTACAATATAATAATATATAATTAATAATAATAATTACATGTTTTAGAAAAGAGCGCATCATAAATATATTTTTTATAAGGTACTGGCATTAGTTATGGCAGCTATAAAAAAAATCTACTAGAATTCAAGCTAAGTTTTTCTCCATGTGGCCGTTCGCCGCCCCTTCTGAACTGGCACCCCGAGCAGTCGCCCAGTCCCCCTACCAAAAGCCAGCATTGCTGTTATACATTAACAAAATAAGTAACGAATTTTAATAAATATAAAAATTTTAAATATCAACCATTCTTTTTTCCGTAGCTTACTTGACTTTTAATATTGCGTGTTGTAGTTTTGGCTGATATGACGCCTCGACTAACAAAATTATTTTATTTTTCCATGGCAATTGTGATTTTTATTCAATATTGAATAAAATGCGTTGTATCTTTGTTATGGGTTGTTTTATTATCGAAGATACGAAAAACTTTGCGATCATTTTTTAAAGAAAAATTGTTCTATTTCAAAAATTTCACTCGATCTTTGTTTTTATTATCGGTTTAGTATTAATACGTGTTTAGTACTAAACATGTAAATTTCATAACTGTATCACAATGGGTTCTCAAAATATTAAATAAAAACTAATTTTAGACAAAATATTTGAGAGCCTGTAACTCCCTCGCGAAAAATTTCCGGATATATGTTAATATGAACTTTTATTCTTGAAATATTTTTCTCGATCAACTGTTCATGTTTGTTCTTCCTTATATGACTCACCCTGTATAGTTGAACATTGAACAGTTCAATTTCCGTAATATAATGGTATTTTTGTTAATATATTATTATAAAAAAATTCTTATTTTTTAAAGGTCAATTAATGTTATAATTACAGTCATACTTTTGCTGCACAAAATGTTAAAAAATTGCATTTATGTTATGAAATGATTATTTCCATTAAAAGTTTTGTTAATAAAATGTTATATCATAATTATTATATTTATGTTTGATTTTTTAAACAAAAACAACGTATATTATTTATGAATTTCTTAGTAGAAAGCAGTAATAAAATTTAAAAATTCCGGAAAATCCGGCCGGAATTTACTAGATCCGGCCGGAACCGGAATAATATCGTGAATTCCGGTACACCCTTAATAATAATTTGTTATGACTGTAATAAATAAATAATAAATAGTTTGTATATACCTATTTAAAGATAGATTTTAAAATTCGACATAAAAAAGTTTAAAATAAAATAAAAAAAACGCCAAACAAAAATGTTAACCTTAGCATCTAGCAGTAAGATTAAAAAAATTCAAAATCACAAGGATTCAAATATATTCCATTAGGAATAAAATTTGTTTAATTTAATGTTAGCGTATTCATTTTTTTCCAGTTGATGTTTACTTTGAATATTTTTGTAAACTAAAACGCGAAGCCCAAGAGAGATGCACGTATACTCTGTGTTGAGTTTGTTTGTTATGTAGGTGAATTTGTTTCAAGAGCTACCTAGGGTTTCCGGATTAAGAAAGGTTAAAGGCTGTTCGATGTAATTGTAAATTTTAATGATGTGACTTGTATGGTGAGAGTATATTATACCGTAGTATATTCCGTTTGTATATACCTATGTATGTATATTCACGTAAAAGGTTAGAAGGAAGACGGGAATACCGTGCAGAGTTTCATACTTTTATTTTTATTTTCGAATGTCTTGCAGTTAGTTTATGAACATTTATTTAATGAGCTGTTGAATTAGTATATACCGGGTGTTCCAGACCACCCGTCCACTATATTTTACGCCCAAATTATTGAAGAAAGTTTTATGATAAAAAATTTACTATATACAGGGTGGGGCATTTAAAGTGTTACAGTTGATTATCTCAGAACCATCGCATATTTGAAAAAAATGTTTGGTTGTAAGGGGGTAATTGAATACTAATATTTATTTGCTATTTTAACGTGGCCTTCAAGGATATTTGAAGGTCAACATCATTTTTTTAAATAGGAACCTATAGTTTTTATTTAGTAATCTTATTTTTCGTGAAAAAATACGAATCATACATTGAAAAAATTTTTTTTTACAAATCCAAGGTATTTAACAAAATAATTCGAGATTTTGAACTTTCAAGAATATTTTACTCAGAAACCATAAACTTTAGAAAAAAGTATAAGATACAAAAATGTTTTTTTGTCTAATGAAACATGGAGAATTATTCTAGATTTTTTTTAACATTTCGTACTTTTTTTTGTTTTTGCTAAAATAAAATAAATACAAAAAGTTTTAAAATTTTTAAAATAATTTCCACGCTTTATTACACCAAAATAAATATTTTGTGTTTCCTGTACTTTTTTTCTAAAGTTTGTGGTTTCTGAGTAAAAAATTCTTGAATGTTCAAAATCTCGAATTATTTTGTTAGATACCTTGGAAAGCTTCGGTTGTTCAAAAAAAAGTTTTCAATGAAATATTCGTGTTTTTTCACGTAGAATAAGATTACTAAATAAAAACTATAGTTTCCTATTTAAAAAAAATGATGTCGACCTTCAAATATCCTTGAATGCCACGTTAAAATAGCAAATAAATATTACATTCGATTACCCCCTTACAACCAAACATTTTTTGGTTGAAACATTTTTTTCAAATATGCGATGGTTCTGAGATAATCAACTGTAACACTTTAAATGCCCCAACCTGTATATATCGACCCTAAAGAATTTCAGGAAAATATTTCCAACCCCCTAAAACCTCCCCTTAGGGGGTAGTATGAGGGGTACATGCCCGTTTCTCAGCAAAAATCAAATGGAACGGTATATCCAAAAGTACATAATTTTAAAGATAATAAAAAAGTAAGAAATTTCGATTTTTAAATTTTCTTTTGAAAGAAGAAATAAAAAACTTTCTAATGATGTAGATTATTGGAGATTTGGATAGTCTAAGCTAAAGTGTAATTAAATTTTCATGTGTATTAACATACATAAATATTGAATTCAAGGGACTTAAACATAAAATTTTCAATCAAAATTGCGACGAATAAAGTTCAGTGTAGAGCAGGGGTCACCGAACTTTTCGAGAATCGAGCCGAATCGAATTTTTTATAAACATGAGGGGCCGGACGAAAAAAATTCTTGTTGAAATCCAATTAGAACATTTATTTACATGTGCATTTTTAGAGTTTATATCGGAATTTATAATGAAAATATTTATTAAAATGTACATTATATGAGTACATAAAATCATTAAATAGTATAAAATTAATATTTACCATATATAAAATATATATATAAAAAAATCGGGGGTCGAATGAAAATATTTGTAGTTTGGCGACCGCTGGTGTAGAGGTATAGTTCCATGGGTGTTTTTTCTTAGAATTGAAAGTACTTTCACGTAGGGGGGTAGCCGAGGTCGGTAAAATTTATTCCATACAATTTGGCCCACCCTACTGTACATATATGATATATATTATGTATATGTATATACCTACACATATTAAACCACCTGTTTATTTTTACAATCCAAACAAACCCTAGGATCAAAAAGATTTCATTGATATTGTAACACAAATGAAATTTAAAAGCAGAAATCAAACAAACGTATTACATTCGTTTATACCAATTCTATTCAAATATTCAAGGACATTAAAGGTTACACATATACGAACAGTTAATGTCCACAATAAAATGTACGCATTTGCACCGATAATTGGGGGAAAGGGGGGAGATGAAACATTTTCCATGTTGTTGTGTGGTTTTAAAGGTAAAAGAAATTGTTTCCAAGCAAAAAAATATTTTTTCAGCAGTGCAGTTGAAAGAAAGTTTTTCTTTTGTCCGGTATTATAAAGGAGCTAGCAAATTTGCTAGCTAGCAAGCAATTTCAAATGAGTTATCAAACTTATATGACAGTTCGGTATTAAAACAGTGGTGATATTATGAAAATTATTTTGTACGGTGAAAGATGCCAACTGTGTTACAATTAGTTGAAGTGTCACTGCTCTAAATTCCATAGCTAGTCCATAGATACTAGTACAGAATTAATATCCCATTTGAAAGTGCTTGCTAGCTAGCAAATTTTGCTAGTTCCTTTTTAATACCGGACATTTGGGTTTTATAATACATTTTTTTTAGTAAACTGCTTTACATTGTTTCAAAGACGATTCTTTCTTTTATATCTTTTGTATCGTAGTAGAATAGAATAGAATAGAATAGAAAATACTGTATTTAGTAATATAATAATATTTTGTATATAATTACAATACGGGAAGGCTGGAAGTATACAATAATTTGTGTTACATATATTCTGATATATTTTTTTTTTGTTACTCAAACTTACATGAGTGACATTTGTGTCGTAGTACTTAACATTAGCAATTGCTCATTACTGGTTTTACTTTATCCATTACTGGAGAAAAAACACAACATAAAAGGTTATAATTAAAAAAAAAACTATATTTGCGGACTTTGGTAATTAAATTGATTAAATAAAGAGTTGCTTGTTTTATTAGTAACATGAGTTCATGATAATTACAAAAAAGAAGTCCGCCAATCACAAAAACAGTAAACCTTGCTTTTATAGCGGCCATAACTGGTGCCAGTACCTTATGTATTTATGATCTGATTTTTAAACAAATTATTTTTGGGCAGAACAACGTTTGCTGGGTCAGCTAGTTTTCTTATAAATACGAATACAATATAATTTGGTACCTTATAAAGAGAATGATATTTATTTTAATGCGAGAGCGATTTTTTACAACACCGGGCATAAATATTTTATTCAAAGAAAATAAAAATTTGCCTCTTTTATAGAATAAATCACGAACTTCTTCCGGTGGGAATTATAATAACAATGGAATGATGTATGTATGGTTTTTTTGTTAGATTTCCAAATGAGATAGAAAGCTGGAATTTAGATATATTCATACAAAAGCGTAACATCTAAGAGATGAAATAGGAGCTTAAAGGTAGATATCATCCTTAATATATATAATGCTCAACGTCTCTCTGTCTGTCTGTCCGTTTGTGCGCTTATCACTCGAGAACCAGTTATCCGATTTACGTGTTTTTTTTTAAATTCATAGGTACGTTCTCTGGCAAGGTTATAGGCTATATTTTGTTAGGTTAGGTAACATAACAACTAAGCAGTGACAATAATACATAGTAAATCAAGTCGGAAAAATTTTTGCCGTCGGCGCGCTGTTTTGTAATACGCTGCCTAAACCGTTCAATATAGAACAAAATAATGTATTAAAGAATTGTGTAGAATAAAAAGTTCTACAATAAAGTCCGCGACACCATATGTCTAACTTTTATATTTAAGCCACAATGACTGCTTTTATGTTACAAAGAAAACATAAAATATTTGGGTTCTGTTTACATGGACTTATGACCTGCAAAACATTAATCCATATCGAAATAAATGATTTCATCGTCATAAGTACTTAATGTAGATATAATTTGCCATTTACAGCATCCAATTTGGTCGTATAGTTTAGAAAATATCTTAAAATATATAAATATAAATATATATAAAGGTAACATTTTAAATGTATGGTGTCGTGCCGCATCGAAGTGATGTACAACAGACTGGATTCGCTTACGCTCGGTAGATATTCGGATGCCCTCGGCTGATCGTTTGAGTTTATTTTGTTTTCAATAATTAACATTTCAATTTAAACAGAACACAAATTATTTGTACTTTTTTCTTCTGATTCGTTTTTGTTAGGTAATTTAGGTACTTATTGATAAATAATTATTACTATAATAACTAATTGTGTTTGTAAGTACTTAATTAATTAAACTATATTTTTCAAAAATCCTAAACAATAATTCCGTAGTCTACGCGAGCGAAGCCGCGTGGGCACTGCTAGTTTCATATAAAAACTGTTTTAGGAATTAATTTAAGTTATAAAACATCTGCCAAGTAAATGCATAGTGCTTCCTCGTGGCAAATTCGCGAAAGATAGTTTAATATTGAACAATTTAAATAAAAACCGATAAAGTGCTTAGATTAATTGGTTAACCATTTAATTTTTTTACAATTTTACTAAAAAATATTAGTTCGAAATCTTTCTTAAGACGCCCCTGATTATTTTTTCGTATATTTTTAATTTTTTGACAATTTCAATCTAAATCTAAATTTATGCAAACGTCAAAATAACATTTAAAACGTCAAATTGACATTTAATATGTCAAAGTAAATATCAATTTAAAAAAAAACAAAACACGATTTTTAAAAGCAAATTGAGATAAATCCTTGTAAGGGAATAGAATATTTTATAACAAACGTTGTAAACCTATATTATAGGAAATTGAATACTCTAAAAAAAAGATTCTATAAAAATGGTATCGTTATTGAAAAAATAAATATTTTGAGATATACCCCCCCCCCTTAAACACGATTTTGAAATGGGACCGTAATAATATTATAATTTGAATTTTATTAAAGGGGGAAATTCAGGATTCTTTATGACACGCTAAAGAACCATTAAATTGAAAAAATTCTAATCTGAATTATTTTAGAATTTCATAAATATCGACTTGCATATAGTATTAGAATTAATATATAATTTATATTTATTAAAATAGAGGGAGCATGAAATAATATTTAGACTTCATTATTAATTAATATAAATAGTATAATATAAACAATGTAAAAAGCCAGAAGTAATTACGTAATTAATGTATGAGTTTTCAATTAAATTGTACTAAAACACACGTGTTATTGTGATTGAGGTTCAAAATTTTGCATAAATTACTATTATATTATGAACAATTAGTTCAATGAAACAAAATATTTTAATTGATTTACATAATTATTTAATGCACTAATTCAGTGGTATTAAATATTACTATAATGTACTGACACCAGTTATGGCCTCTATAAGAGCAAGGTTTACTGTTTTTGTAATTATCATAATAATAATAATAATAATAATATTATAATATTTATTATATTTGAAAAAACAATACATAAGATAATAAAATAAAATATATAATATGTATAAATAGTTACACATAATACTATATCAGAAGAGGTGACAGTTCAGAAAACAGAAACAAATCACACAAGAACTAATTATAATTAAATATTCACATCTCTGTCAAATTATACGGTGCTAAATAATAGTTTTTTAAATTTATTAATTTTAGTAGTTTCTTTTAAGTTTAAAGGTAACTGGTGGTAGATTTTGTATTCCTATATAAATCGGCCCCTTTTCAAAAAAGTTGTTCTGTGTTTCATAATCAAGTCACCTCCTCTGGTATTATAGTGTTTAACATCGTTATTATTTCTTCTGAAATAATCATTTATGAACTCATTATACTAATAAAACAAGTAACTCTTTATTTAATCAATTTAATTACCAAAGTCCGCAAATACAGTTTGTTTTTAAATAATAGCCTTTTATTTTGTTTATGTTTTTTCTCCAGTAATGGATAAAGTAAAATCAGTAATGAGTACTCAGTAATGGACACTTGCTAATGATAAGTACTACGACATAATAGATATAAAAGAAAGAATCGTCAAATTTGAAACAATGCAAAGCAGTTGTTATGATAATATAATAATTAATAAATATATTATACTAATAATTAGTTTAAATGTCCACCATTTTGACACCTACTGGCCGATTGTGATCAAATCACGCTGTAATACAGTTAAATGTATATAGATTAATATTCAGAAATGGTAGTAATATTTCTAATTCAGTACATTTAATTAAAAAATAGCCATTACTGGGGTCATATCCAATACTGGTGCCAGTACCTTATAAGTAAATATATATGTAAATCACCAAAATCCATAAACAAGGAAAAAAATACAGGAAAATCATAAACATATTTAAATAAAATATAAAAATATGATTTCAGCGATAACACACAGTGTTGTTACAAATCGAGTAAAGAAACTCACAAACAGAATTCAGCCCACATAGTGTGAACAACACGCAAATCTGGATCCTTGACATAAACACGCGTGGAAACAATAACAAATTGAATATTGGAAATGTTGTATTGGTGCAGTAGTAGTAGCGGCACGCCACAGGCTTACAGATTTCTGTGTGCTTGTGTTTGACAGCTGCTGATATTCTTCTACACACATATATGGTAAATGCACCAGTTATGGCCGCTATAAGAGCTACTTTACTGTTTTTTTAGATTAATGGGCTTTTTTTGTAATTCTCATTAACTCATGTTACTAATAAAACAAGTAACTCTTTATTTAATCAATTTAATTACCAAAGTCCGCAAATATAGTTTGTTTTTTAAATTATAGCCTTTTATTTTGTTCATGTTTTTTCTTAAAGGTAAAACCAGTAATTAGCATGCAATGATGGACACTTGCTAATGATAACAAAATGATATAAAAGAAAGAATCGTCAAATTTGAAACAATGTAAAGCAGTTGCTATGATAATATAATAATTAATAAATAAATTATACTAATAATTAGTTTAAATGTCCACCATTTTGACACCTATTGGCCAATTGTTATCAAATCACTCTGTAAGACAGTTAAATGTATATAGATTAATATTCAGAAATGGTAGAAATCAAGAGTACCAGGTGCCCTAAGACCGTCGAGACCCCCTTCCCCTATTATAAACAAATTAAAACGGATAAATTAACAAATAAATTGAATAATAAAGGTCAATTAAACTAAAAATATACACCTTAACCACAATAAAACAATGTCACTCGACACGTGTTTCGACTTCACAAGAAAACCACAGTTTCTCTGTTTTTCCAGTAGTAGTAAAGGTCAAATTTTTAATGTTATAATTACAACCATACATACATTGTGTTATGAAATTAATTATTATAAAATTTTTGTTAATAAAATGTTGATATATCATGTTTATTATATTTTATATTTATGTTTAATTTTTTAAACATAAATAACGTATATTATTTATTATGAATTTCGTAGTAGAAAGTAATAATAATTAAATTTCAAAATTCCGGAACCGTAATAAAATTCTGATTATATTACTATTACCACGTGAAATGCCGGCTTAACGTTGCAAAATTATAGTAATTGTAAAATAAAGTCATTACTAATTGTATGGTGTACAATACATAAAAATATATAACTGCAAACATATTATTTGAAGTGATTTGAAATTTTAACGCTAACGAACATTTTAACATCATTTTTCCAAACGATATGTTTATTGTTAATTAAAAGTCTGTTTGATCATGTTATCGGCGAACGTTTCATCACACATTGCAGTGGACATCTTTAAAGTGCACATTTAGAAGAGCCCTGAAGATGTCCACTGCAATATGTGACGAACCGTTGGCCGATAACACGACCAAATCGACACGGCTTACACCCAGAAGCCAAGATCCATATCAAGATCACCGCGGAAGCCTTAAGACTTGTATAATTAAAAATATAAATTAAAAATTGACATGACATATTAAAATACGTATAAATTGACGCTTGAATGCGACTGCCCTGTTACGTGACGTCACTGTTTTATAAATCCCTTCGTGCATAGACTCTGAGAGCCACTGCTCGATCACTCCGTGTCAATTGTTTGACAGCTGACATTAGCGAGACTGAAGCGGACGTGGATACAAACAGACCTTTGTCAATTGCCTCCATATCTCAAGCGGTCAATAATTTAAAAACATTAAAATATCATTGGATGAACTCCCTAAACGTTAAGTATGTATTGCTGAATTAGAGGCAAAGTTTGAAATAGGGCTGTACAGTGAAATGCAGAAGTGGTCGTCCAGTTTTCATTGATATTTGCTTATCACAAACTTAGTAGGCTCCTGCCATTTGATTATTGTAATATTTAAATCATTTCTCCATGTACCAAACAAAGACAGATATTTTGAAACTCATTTGCTAGATAAAGAACTACTCTTCGTTTATAATAGGTACTCATATACCTATATTTGTGCGATTAAATTATTATGTATAATCTATTGAAAATTGTATAAGTAATTTCGTGGCAATAAATATTTGATATTCCAAATTTTAATATTTAAATAAGTCAAACTTGGTATAAACTTAATTAATGAAATGGACGTATATTTGTGTTTTTATTTTAAATGATGTAATTATTAGAGATTGTTAGTTGTTATTTTGATTGAAATAATTACTAGTTGAATTTTTTTTTCGAAAAATAGTTATTAAATAGTTTTTTTTACGATTTAATAATAATTAGTACTAACGAAGCAGTAAAAAGTGTCGCGAATAGTTTAAAAATAGTTGGAAAGGTAGTTGCAAATAGTTGATTTCAAATTGTGTTCAATCAAACCAGTTTTCTGAAAACGGTGGAGATATGTAATAAAAATTACAATAAATGCATTTTTACGCAATAGTTGAAAAACTATTTTTCCAATCTCTAGTAATTATATAAGCTCTTCTCTAGAAAAAGATAACCGATGACGTTTGTCTTAATATTTTCGAGTCTGTTGCAAGCGATTCTGACCTTTACGGTGGCAGACGACTTCTGAAACCCATAGTACATTGAAACGATATTTTTGTTATGAATATAAATATATAATATGAAATAACAACTGAAAAGGAACTGATTTTTAGTTAACTTCACTATGTTGAAAGGAGAATTTTGCAAACTTATTAGATTTGTAAAATACTCATAAGTACCTGTAACGGGCGTTATAAATTTCGGAAGGCTATTTAAGCTATGGTAAATCCGCATAATTATTCCATTTTTGTGTTTTTTGTATACTGTGACTTTATTAATATATATGCAGATGTAAATATAAAAATGAAGCTCGATTGTATGTTTATCTATTTTTAATGATTTTTGATAAGTGTAACGGGCGTTACACACAATTGATATAGATAATTTTTGCTTCATTGCTTGGAGTGATTTTAAAAAGAATATGTAATAATGAAAAAGGTATCCTTCTTTATTGTTTTTTACCATTAAGGCGTTAATTTATGAAGAAGTGAACTTTTTACGCAAAAAATAAATAAAACAAAAAAGTCAGTAAAAGTAGCAACGAAAAAAAAAATAGAAAAGCTGTGTAATTAATTCATAGTAAATATTCTTTCAACCATTCTTTTAATTGAAATATATTATTTAGGGTCGATCCACACTATCGTGCCAGTCTCGCTCCAGTCAAATTTTCAGTATAGTAAATACTGTATCGGAGCGTGATTGGACCGAGACCGAAACGATACCTATAGTGTGAATGATTTTATTGTTTGTATATTTCAGGGGTCGAAACAAGTTCAGTGTTCAAAAATACTGATTTTACTGACACAGAAATAAAAAAATCCGACTTTTACTGACTATCTGAACCGATATAAAACAAAACGCGCCTTGCATTGTATTGTAAAGATGGTGGAGTCGAATCGAATGTATCACAACGCTTAACTTTTCTCAGCCGTGTATCTAGAGAATTATTGGTCCTACGGAAATTGTGTACAGGACTTTTTGTATGTAAAATTAGCGAAAGAACAAATTTTATAATAACTAAAATTGCCGTAAAAACAATAGTTTACGAGATATTTGTAAAAAATCGATTTTCGCGATCTTTTTGTGCACACGTTTTCGCAATTTGGATTTTTTTTCGCAAAACTGACAAAACTGACCATTTTTCCAAAAAACTGACTTTAACTGACCGGGTAAGAAAAAACTGACTTTTACTGATTTTACTGACCAGTTTTGACCCCTGATATTTATATTTGTTCGAAGGGAGACTGGATCGAGACCGGCTCGAGACCGACACGATAGTCTAGATCGACCCTTAATTAAACAGGTACATTACCTTATAAGCGCCGACTGCATGCGCACCATCGTAGATATACAGATGGTCGTTGCAGTCTAGCTGCAGCATGTCGAAACGCAGCATGAATCTCTGTAGGATCGAGTGCGTCTGGAACGTGATGACGCAGTCGAGATTGCGCTCGTTTTGTGACCATAGCACCGCGCCGTCGATCTTGCGGTACAGCTGCTGCAGGAAATGATTCTTGCACAGCGATTGCATCGCATCTGCAAATAAGATAAAACAATCAGTTAAAATTTAGATAACAGTATTTATTTCTTAATTACTTTTCAAGTATTTGAACCATTTACATGGTTGGACTGATGATAAGTCAGACATGATGGCTGAAATTGAATATTTCCTAAGGTGGCTATTACACTATCAAAGAAATGTGATAAAATTTTTTGATCAAAAAAATATGACTGTAATAAGTCAACTTTTATAATATTTACCTTCATAATATTTCTATGATCATAGTTAATGACAGTCTCTTATATTTGATCAAAGTTTTTTGTTGTCAAAAACAAAATCAAGACTGTCAAGTTATCACTGACAGTTACAGTTTATATATTAATATCAACATAATCCAGTATTATATGATAATCTTCTTATTGATTATAAAAACTGCAATACACAGCTGTAAATTCAAACCTCGATCGCGTCAACTGACGAACATCCACACATTGATTATCAAAATGCACCAAAAAAGAAGAAAATATCCCTAGATAATATTAAGAAAATATTATCAAATATTTTATGTAGTGTAATAGAACAAAATCTCGTATTTTATCAAAGAAATATGATCAAATCTTTGTCAAAGATGTTTGACATATTTATTTGATAGTGTAATAGCCGCCTAACAACCGAAACTGATTATGCGCATGTGTCAACGGATGTTTGAAATTCAAATTTGTTAAATTGATTTGTTAAATATATAAATAAATACATATAAGTTCAATTGTATATCAACTACAATACACTTATTTAACACGCGAATACCTGTAATTTATTTTAATTATTAAATAATAACTAAATAAACAACCATAAATGCATATTAACTGCCAAATCTGAATAACAATTGAATAAAGAAACCGAAGAAACTATAGAAGCACATCAAATACCTCTATATTATATCAAAATTTAGTTCAGTGTTGCGGCAAAGGGAAACGAGACTGTTAGAAAAAGTATGAAATGTTGCCATCCGGTTAAATAGTAATTCCTTAGGTATCCACTATCCAGTTAAATAATACCAGATCAGTGATTTGCAAGGTTAGTAAAGTAATAGGTTGCCTCATAACTCTGGCGGGGAGTGACATGAGAGGGGAGAACGCGTCATCGTGAGGAACTCTTTGACATTATAAATGGCTGTCAAACTATATTTACTCTTTATTTTAGTTAAGCTGATTTATTGTAAGTTGTTTTTAAATATTTTCATTTGATATTGATAGTGTACTGAGTTTTAAATCTAAATTTTTATTATTTTATTATTATAAATTATAGTTTTAAACAAGTGTTTTTTTTATGTGTAACCAACAAATGTATTTTCTTTAAGCATTGATTTCTGACATCATTTTAAAGTTTTTATGAAGAAATATTATATGTAATAATTTGTGCTTCTTTAATAAACAATAATATTTACTTTTTTTAAATACAAATATCCAAAAATTCGAAATAATTTGAAAAAACTTAATATATGAAACAACGTTTAAAGGTTCCTCAGGGTGACGTCATCACACGCAGCCGCTGATTGGTCAAAAAGTTATGAGGCAACCTATACATATACTAACCTTGAGTGATTTGAACTGAAAGTAATAACGTTAAAGGCCTCTATACACCACACAATTTGCAGGGCCGATTTGTCGGGAGGTAGAGTTAGGGGTACTGCAGATTGGATCGTGTATAGGCTAATCGGGCCGAATTATCGCGGAATAATCAACCAGACTTGTTTATACACGACCCAATCTGCAGTACCCCCACTTTACCTCCCGACAAATCGGCCCTGCAAATTGGATGGTGTATAGAGGCCTTAAGATTGCGTCGACCACGTGGAAAACAGTGGTGTATTCTCTATAATAGTCATGTTGCACCAGTTATGGCCACTATAAGAGCATGGTTTACTGTTTTGGTGATTGACAGGTTTCTTTTCTGTAATTCTCATGAACTCATGTTACTATTAAAACAAGTAACTCGTTATTTAATCAATTTAATTATCAAAGTCCGCAAATATAGTTTGTTTTTTAAATTATAGCCTTTTATTTTGTTCATGTTTTGTCTCCATTAATGGATAAGGTAAAATCAGTAATGAGCACGCAGTGATGGACACTTGCTAATGATAACTACCACGACACAAAAGATATAAAAGAATGAATCGTCAAATTTGAAACAATGTAAAGCAGTTGTTATGATAATATAATAATTAATAAATAAATTTACTAATAATTAGTTTAAATGTCCACCATTTTGACACCTATTAGCCGATTGTCATCAAATCACGCTGTAAGACAGTTAAATGTATAAAGATTAATATTCAGAAATGGTAGTAATCAAATATCAACAAATATTTCTAATTCAGTACATTTAATTAAAAAATAGCCATTACTGGAGTCATATCCAAGACTGGTTCCAGTATCTTATTACTGACTTTTAACTAAGCACGGCAGTTATTGTTAAAGTAGGTCTGACGATCGTTTAAATAATGCTATTATTAATAAATTATCAAATAAACTAGTTTTAGGTAACCATCAAAGGTTCTCTTTGCTACCTGAGATTATGGCCACATAAATGGCATTACTACAGTGAATATACGATAATGTAAGGCTTAAGTTCTAACTCAAATGAACCACTGTGTATATAGTAACTTACCGGTGGTTATTGTGGGAGGTAATGAAATAGTACGAAATAATATACCAACGTATGATAATGACACACGGACAACAATCCGAAATTGAATTTGACGGTTGTTGCAATTAGAGTTATAATGGATATCTGTATCTGTAACTTCAGATTATTCTCATCTTTAATATATATATAAAGCTCAACGTCTCTCTGTCCGTTAGTGCGCTTATCACTCGAGAACCACTTATCCAATTTACGTGTTTTTTTTTAATTCATAGATACGTTCTCTGGCCAAGTTATAGGCTATATTTTGTTACGTTAGGTAACATAAGGAATAAGCAGTGACGATAATAGTAAATCAAGTCGGAAAAAAGTTTGCGCTCTTTTGCAGTACGCTGCTTAAACCGTTCAATATTGAATATAAGTCACAATGACTGCTTTTATGTTATAAAGAAAATTAAAAATATTTGGGTTCTGTTATGACCTGCAGAACATTAATCCTTATCACAATAAATTATGTCATCGTCATAAGTACTTAATGTAGATATAATTTGCCCTTTACAGCATCCAATTTGGTCTTATAGTTTAGCAAATAACATGAAATAAATAATATGTTACCGTAATATCATTGAAAAGCCGTGTCGCTCAGGTAGAGGGGAGCGTATGCGATACGCTCAGCCGCGCTGTCATTCGGACTTTCTTGATCGTTAATTGTTTATTTTGTTTTCAATAATTAACTTTTAAATTTAAACAGAACAAAAATTTTTTGTACTTTTTGTTCTGATTCGTTTTTGTTAGGTAATTTAATGTCCGGTATTATAAAGGAGCTAGCAAATTTGCTAGCTAGCAAGCACTTTCAAATGAGATATCAAACTTATAAGACAGTTCTTTTCAAGTTTGTTGAAGACTTTGACAAGTTTCGCGCACGCGTTGTAGTTAAATACCAACGGTATTAAAACAGTGGTGATATTATGAAAATTATTTTGTACGGTGAAAGATGCCAACTGTCTTACAATTAGTTGAAGTGTCACTGCTCTAAATTCCATAGTTAATCCATACATACTAGTACAGAAAAATACCCCATTTGAAAGTGCTTACTAGCTAGCAAATTTTGCTAGCTCCTTTATAATACCGGACATAATAATAATAATAATAATAATACATCTTTATTCTTTCAGCAATTTACACTTGCATAGAACGAGTCAAAACGAAATACAAATAAAACATAGCAAAATACAAACAAAAATAAAAATAAAAATAAAAATAATAAAACAAAAAATAATGCAAAATACAGAAAATAAATAAATAAATAAGTGTTGATAAGTTATTATTACAATAATAACTAATCGTGTTTGTATTTAATTCAACTATATTTTTCAAAAATCCTGAACAGTAATTCCGTAGTCCACGCAAGCGAAGCTATTTTAATTATAAAATTAAACATCACATATTATGTATAATACTTTTTTCCAGGTACGATACGCCACTGGTGGAAACTGAACCAAGTCAACTTTTATGGTGAATGTTGAATAATTAATATAAATATACATTATTGATACACTTTGCCAACAATGATTATTTCTTTATTATCGAAGAGAATGACTTTTGTTTTTATCCATATTTTTCTCCCCAGCACCTCCACCAATTATTAATTAATGCAGAATAAAAAAAGGTGACTATCGCTTGCACAAAGTGAGTGAAATTATATGAATCTGGATGCCACTGTGTATACATACAGTGTATTCTAAGTTGATTTTAAGACTTAGGAAATTTAACATGGGACAATTAGAAGTGTTGTAGTAACCTTTGGTCAAATTTAACGATGTGTGATTGGTGCATTTTGAAATACCACCACAAAATTTAATAAAATAGTAATTAGTATTTTGTTTTCAAATTTATATCTGCCAAACAATATTATTATAATTTTATCTAGGATGCTTACTTAATTTCATTAATTGAAGTTGAAAACAAAATACTGTTGATTAATTTAAAATTTATCAGTTAGTTTCGAAGCGGCATTTCAAAATGCACCAATCACACATTGTTTTTGACCAAAGGTTACTACAACATTTCTAGTTGTCCCCATGTTAAATTTCCTATGTCTTAATCAATTT
Source organism: Sialis fuliginosa (assembly GCA_961205875.1). Taxonomy (NCBI): domain Eukaryota; kingdom Metazoa; phylum Arthropoda; class Insecta; order Megaloptera; family Sialidae; genus Sialis; species Sialis fuliginosa. The sequence continues at coordinate 40,728,328 of OY540809.1, read as the reverse complement.
GGAATACACTGTATATACTTTTAACGTCAAATAATAGTAAGGTAAATGTACATAATCCCGGCTTAATACATAATTACGGTCTATTTTATTAAAAATTAATAAATAAGATAATTTTAAGAGATTTCATCATTCTTAGTGGGTGCTTATGTCATAAAAGGAAGACATCCCTGAAATTTCACGTTTCTAGATACAAAGGTTTTGGCTCGGCGATGATGAATCAGTCAGTCAGGTACGTATATTAGATTAGTACTTATTATAACATAAATGACATAATTAAATAATTAGTTTATCATTTATTTCAGATAATTGTTACATATCAGAATACCAGAAATCCGTAATTAGTAATTTGTAAAGTATATTCCTAATTATTATTGCATTTCCATTTATAATTTTCATTAATGGTGGTTCTATTAGGAGAATTATAATGTATAGAATACAATTTCTCGGAATCAGATATAATTCGTAAGCAAGGCTAACATATTTACAGTTGGGAATTATATGGTTCATAGTAATTCACTTGAAATTTATAAATTAATAATAATATTAATAATAATAAGATTAATAATAAGAGAGAGAGGTAGCTATATATGCTATTAATAAAGACGTAGTTATTTCACATTATACAAACATATATGTACGAGTATGTACTAAAGCAGCGGTTCTTAAACTTATGTGGTCTAAGGACCTATTTTTGAACAATTAGACCCTCTCCCTTGACATAAAAACAAAGAAGGTCAATAGATATGAATTAATCACTGATAAATAGAAATGTAAAAGTACTTTAATTTACACCAAACATGTTTTACGGACCCTAGTTTAAGAACCACTGTACTAAAGAGCTAATATTAAAACAGTTATTGATTCGTGAATGTGAATATACACATAAAATTAAAATTGAAATTATTTTTTAATAAAGACTTTTCAACTATGTTCAATTTTTGATACAAAAAAGTATTTTTTATATAAAATATGTTTGTAAAGTACTGGCACCAGTCTTGGATCATACCCCAGTGTTGAACTTGTTTAATTAAATGAATTTAATTAGAAATATTTCTCGATACTCGATTACTGCCATTTCTGAATCATAATCGTGATTTGATGACAATCGGCGAATAGATTTCAAATTGGTGGTCAGTTAAATTAATTATTAGTGTAATCTATTTATTATTTATTATATTATCATAGCATCTGATTTACATTGTTTCAAATTTTACGATTCTTTATTTTATAACTTTTGAGTCGTAGTACTTATCATTTTGTAATCATTACTAAATGTTCATTACTGGTTTTATTTTATTCATTACTGGAGAAAAAACAAACAAAATAAAAGGTTAAAATTTAAAACAACAAACTATATTTGCGGACATTTTATTTAATAAATTGGTACTTGTTTTATTAGTAACATGAATTCATGAGAATTACTAAAAAGAAGCCCGCAAATCCTAAAAAACAATAAACCTTGCTTTTAAAACGGCCAGGATTGGTTCCAGTACTTTATATATGGTGTGTAATTTAATATTTAAAAAATTACAATTAAAAATGGTAACTAAATTTGAAAATTAAGTTTCTCATTTTAATGATATAAAAAATCGTCTCGGCTACTATAAAATTTAATTTGTGTCGAGGTTTATAGAATTACTTCTTATAAGACGTTAAATGTAAAATAGATACAAAAAAATCTAGTCCTTTGGTTTCTTTGTAACATTGATCGCAACGTGCACATGATTATATTAAATATAAATAAATATTTTGTTTAAGAAAATACACAATACAAAACTAATTTTTAAATTAAATTATAATAATTATAAATAAAATATTAGATTGCAACTTTCAATTAAAATAATTTTTAATATAAAAGTTTTCATATGAAACGTATATCCATTTAGAAAAAAATCATAGAAAAGAATGGCCCGCCATTAATTTACTTTTGTCCACATAATGTGATAACTTTTTATCAATGCCTTTTCAATAAAACCTGAAGATGTTTTTTTTGTTGGCATCTTTAAAAGTTGATGTCAACGTTATTTATTGAAGTTTTTCGAAGACTTTTACTGAAGTTTTTCCAATTACATCAACGATCTATTTCCGCGCTTTTCGTTCTTTTTTTTCATAGAGATGGACTTTAATGTTATTTTTTTATTGTTTCCAGAGGTTTGCGGCAATATTAAAAATGTTTGTTTTGTTATATAACTTATACACTTATCTATTTTTATTAGAGTTCAAAAACACTTAAATATTATTATAACAAGATACGTTTTGTTACTGGTAGATACTGTATAAATATGTAAGTTAAACGTTTCAGGGTGTCCACTGTATTTTGAAAATAAAATTCTCTGACTTTTCCCTGACCATAGATTCAAAATTCCCTGACCACTCGGGGGCAAGAAGTGATCGAGAGGCCCCTAGAATTTGCAAAAAATTTGAAGACATTTTTGCTCGTCAACTTATTTATACACTTTTTTATTCTTCACTGACTTCCCAGAATTTATAGTAAATTCCTTGACTTTCAAAAAAAAAATTTAATAAATTCTCTGACTTTTTAGAATTTTAAAGAAATTCCCTGACTTTCCCTGACCACTTTAGGCTTGCCTGACTTTCCCTGACTTTCCAGAAAGTAGACACCCTGCGTTTTTCTGTATAAATATTGCTTCCTCGCAATATCGAAGATACGAGAAGCTTTGTGATCGTTTTAGAATGAGATAAATAAAAATGTTCTCCGATTTAAAAATTTTAAATTGATCTTTCCGTTTCAGGTCAAGACAAACGCTTTTCGTTCCGTGTCTGTCTGTCTGTCTGTCCTTCTGTGTGTCTGTCCCCTGAATTCTTGTCAAACGCATAACTCATGAACCGATATTATTGAAACTTGGTTGGATGGTTGGATCTGGCTTGAGGACGGTTCTATTTCAAAAACAAAATCATGTGTAAGGGGGAGGGGTGACATCCCAAAATATTTATTTTTTCAAGATATCTCAAGAGCGACTCATGTTACGTGAAAATTTTATAGAATATTTTTTGTAGAGCAGTCAATTTCTACAATGTCTGTTATAAAACTAATATTTTTTAGTAAAATTGTATAAAAATTAAATAGTTAACCTATTCTAGGCAGTGAATCTGAACACTTTATCGGTTTTTATTTAAATTGTTTAGTAATTAACTACTTTTGGTGAATTTTGCATGAGATGGCAGATGTTTTTTTTTTGTTCATCATTTCCTAAAAAACACGATCGACGCTGTTAACATCACTTAATTTATTTTTAATTTTTAATAAAACAGTAGGTTATGAGAAAAAATATTTTTGTTATACAATAACAATAACAATACTAGATTAGCTGATAATATGGTATTTATATAAATGTTGAACTGAAAAAGTTGAAAGGTTCGGTCAGCTAGGTATTAATAAATATAAAAATAATTTTCTATTCCTTCCATTTGTAAATTTAAAACTGAAAAGATAAAAAATATTCATCCTACTCGCTTTATTACTTTCCGTATTCAATTATTTCAAGAAAAACCACAATTTCAAATCCTCAAAGTTAATATAAAATTAGACCGTATAACAGTAACGACATGAAGATTGCTGTACTAAATGAATCTTACCATGTTTGAAAATCTCGCTCGTATTTCTCTAACATCTATGTCTCTCATTTTCGTAGAGCAGCGATTTCCAAACTGGGAGGCGCGAAAAATTTAACAGAAATGTAATTTTCATAACATAACATTAAGGTATAATTATAAATAAATAAAATATACATATACATATACAGTGCATTCCAAGTTGATTAATACATACATACAATTAGAAGTGTTGTAGTAACCTTTGGTCAAATTTAACAATGTGTCATTGGTGCATTTTGAAATACCGCCACAAAATTTAATAAAATAGTAATTAGTATTTTGTTTTCAAAATATCTGCCAAAAAATATTATTATAATTTTATCTAGGATGCTTACTTTAATTTCATTAAATTCTTTATTTTAAAGTTGAAAACAAAATACTGTTGATTAATTTAAAATTTATCAGTTAGTTTCTACAACATTTCTAATTGTTCCCATGTTAAATTTCCTATGTCTTAATCAACTTGGAATACACTGTATAAACTTTTATAACATAACATTATTTTTTTATATATTTTATGTATTATCTGTTCCTGAAAGGTACGTTACTGAAAAGGAAAAACTGATAGAAAAAACTTTAGAGTGAAACCCTAGTTCAATTTTGGTTGAATCGAAGTTAAGAATATAATACTGTTGCCATTCGTAACATCATATTTATACGATGAGGGATTTTCTGCATTAGTTACAATGAAATTCAAATATCGAGACCGTTTAGTAGTAGAAAAAGATATACGAGTAGCACTCTCCTCAATGACACCTAGATTCAATGAAGTTTGTGCTGATAAACAAACACATTCATCTATCAATTACGTTTTTTTTTAAATTTTTGTAATTATACATAATAATTATTTATTTGCAATCAAAGCAAAAATCACACAGATTTGGAAACCTGCATGTTTTTTCTTTAACGCCCTTTAGTTGTTCATTTCACAAAAAAAATTTTTCATTCTAAAAAATCCACTTGAAAATGACCTAAAAAATTGCATATTTTTCATTTCTCATAAAACTGAAAATATTGAAAAAAATTAGTGATCCCTTAATTTTGGAGTTTAGTGTAGATTTTGTACCTTTTTAAAACGCGTCTTTATTATTTTATAAAATAAATGGGGGAGGGAGGGGGGCGCCAAGATTAGATTTTTTTAAAGAGAGGCGTATTAACATAAAGTTTGGAAACCACTGATATAGAGTAATATGACAGTGTTTTTACAGATCCTGCAATGTGTATATCCTCATGAATAAAAACAGTATTTAGCACCCCCCCCCCCTCCCCCGGGTTTTCATCCCTAGACACGTCGTTCTCAAAGTATTATCGCTGCAAGGAATTTCTCCCGCCGTCTTTTTTTTTATTAAACATTCAAAATGATAATTTTATTGCTCGTTGCTATGAGCGAAAACTGTTGCATAATCTTGTCTTAGTTGTTCAACCAAAAATTATGTTTTGTGTTGCATTCTTCTTAAATTTTATGGATGATTTTATTTTTCTGTGACCTTTGGTAAAACTGAAGTACGTGGAACAGTTTTTAATAAAAAATTAAATGCTCTAAATCAGATATTATGACGTAAATGCATACTGCTTCCTCGTGTTAGATTCACTAAATGTAGTTAATTATTGAACAATTTAAATAAAAACCGATAGTGTTAAGATAAATTGCCTGGAATTGATAAACCATTTAATTTTAATACAAAATATTAGTTCGACATTTTTCTTAAGACGCACCTAATTATTTTTTCGTATATTTTTAATTTTTCGATAATTTCAATCTAAATCTAAATTTATGCAAAAGATCTTATAAAATTTTAACGTAACATGTATCGTTCTTGAGATATCTTGAAAAAATATATTTTGGGATATAACCCCACTCCCTTACATACGATTTTGATGATTTTGAAATAGGACCGTCTTCATATTAGACCCTACCATCCAACCAAGTTTCAATAATATCGGTTCAGTGGTTCATGAGTTATGCGTGTAACAAAACACACAGACAGACAGACACGGAACGAAAAAAGTTTGTCTTAACCTGAAACGTAAAGATAAATTTAAAATTATCAATTTAACAATTTTTTGTATCATTCTAAAACAATAACAAAGCTTCTCGTATCTTCGATATTGCGAGGAATCAAAATATCTATTTTGGAATACCACCCTATAGCTTTCCCTATCCTCCGGATATTGGCGAGAAAGCAAAATAACAAAAGCATTCACACTAATTATTAAATACAATGCGAAATAAAAAAAACTGTTTCTCGATTTTAATTCAATTTTAGTTCTGGTATTTTTAAATAACAGCATACGAACAAAGCACGTATATAAAACATATTTCCCCACACAGAAAAAAACAACCCTTAAAAACAAAGCATATCTGAATCTGAGTTCTATAACAGTAATGAACATTATACACATATGACCAATTTAACCTCTCCAAATAATATATTGGGAAACTTCGAATCTGCTGAAATTTTCAATTCGGGATTTCAGATTCTATCTCTTTCTCTGTCTACCTCTCACTCTCTCTTCCGTTTTGCCACTGCACATAAAATGTGGTGCACTCAGTAGCGGTACTTGAAGAAATTATTATAATATTTTGATTACGATAGGGTCAAAAACCAAATAACTAAAATTTTTTTATTTTTTTTTATTTGACGCTTAATGTCAGCAGGCTTTAGACTAGCCCAACAGCTCATTAGTAAAGTTGATATCTGTGTGGGTTAAATATTTGGGGCTGAGTGGATTTTTGGTTATTCAACAGGGATAAAAGGAGAATTAGGATGTTGACTAACATCAGTACTGGCCGCTTTAAGAGCAAGATATACTGTTTTTTGGGATTGATGGTTTTTTTTGTTGTAATTCTCATGAATTCATGTTACTAATAAAACATGTACCTCTTTATTAAATAAATTTAATAGTCCGCAATTAAAGTTTTTATTTTATTTTGTTTATATTTTTTCTCCAGTAATGGACAAAATAAAACCAGTAATGGGCACCCAGTGATGGATATTTGCTAATGATTACAAGTACTATACGATACAAAGGTTATAAAATAAAGAATCGTATTAATTGAAACATTGTAAAGCAGTTTCTATGATAATATATATAATAATTAATAAATTTATTATACTTATAATTAGTTTAAATGTCCATTTTGACAACAATTGGCCGATTGTCATTAAATTGAGCTGTTTTACAGTTAAGTATCTATAGATTATGATTCAATAAATGCAGTTATCAAATATCAACAAATATTTATAATTTAGAATATTTAATTAAATAAGTGTCCAACACTGGGGTATTGGCCATGACTGGTGCCAGTACCTTACCAGTTTTTTACTTTCTAGTTTTTTTCTCACAATCAGTCATACATTCTAGTGGATATCTTTTATTAACGAAACGTTGGAAAAATGCAGTTGATTATATCAAGACGTAAAATAAAGTAGATCATTAGGATATATATGTATGTATGAGCTTTAGTTTCAAATGCCAAGAAAAATCTTACGATGATCACAAGTTTGCAGATTGAAGTACATAACTATAGGTCTTTACACCTAATTAGTACTTTATGTAGAATCTCAGTTTTAAGGGATTGTTAATAATTAGTATTTCAACATGGTTCTAGGTCAGTTATAGAGGTGTACCGGATTTCCGGCCGGAATTCATATCTAATGTCACTATTATTATATTTTAAATATAAATACATACATAGATTATTATAATAATAATATAACATTATGCTATATGGTATTTCTTTAAAAAAATATATTAAATTATAAAATTTGTGTTTTTTTTTTACATATTTTTAAATTTTTACAGCTTTGTTAAATTATTTGTATAGCATACGTTCTTTTCGATCGAATGTAATTATGTTTATAGTGTCAATAATAATATAATATAAAAATAATAATAATATAATAGTAGTGACGTTAAAATATTCACTTTAAATCTACATCGTGAGTTCCGGCCGGAATTCCGGTACACCTCTAGTCAGTTACAATATAATACTATAAATTTATAAATTTTTAATATGTTAAATTCAAAAATAATTCAATGAATAAAATTGTTTAAAATAAAACAAGATTCTTGTCTCGGATTTGCTACTAAAGAGATGTATTTTTGAAGAAAACACCTAAGACAGTTATGGAAATTGAAAATATAAGATAAATTTTAATTTGTTGATATTTAGTCTGTTATACAAATTTAAACATTTGTTTCATAAATAATAATAATAATAAAAAGAGCACGACGCCACTGGCCGGCGGCAGCGTGCGGTAACGAGATAGGGTAGCGGTGGGGGGCATACACGAAAGACTCGTAATTAATTTAATAATGTCATAAAACTGTCCAATCCACACATTGGCTTACGTCGTTGCATGTACAAGACTTTCAAATGATCTCATTACGATTACTTCTACCGTACGGAGTTACGTAATAAACAACCTAACTTTACAATTATGTATTGCTTCATTTCATTAAAAAGTTGCAGTGCAGCCTCTCTATTTTTTTAGTCGATTATAAAGTTTTGCAGATTGGTATTAACTTACATACATACAATAGGCATGATGCCTAATTAAAAAAAAAAAAAACTATTCTATGATGATCTTACGTGACTCCTATTTCCAAATATTATATTATTTCTGCAGAAAATAAATGTTTAGTCACAAAAATTGACCCTTTTAAAACTAATTTTGAAATTGACGCCAAAACGCTCGCAGGTGTCATGGCGCATTTTTGACCTCACGCCTATGTAAACACTCCTTGTCAACAATAATAAATCCTAACGTTTCTCGGTTTTAGTTTTGATAACACAAAACTGAGCAAATTGAAAATTTAAAATCACAAAATAATATATAAACAGTGCAGATATTAATGAAACAAAATATATGTTTACTTAGGTGTTACGTCATTCACTCTGATTGGTGTTCCATCTAACATCGCGGATTGCTGTATTTTGTGTTTTTATTTTAACAAAAATTATATTAATCTCACTTTTAATATAAAAATAAATACATATTTTAGAATCTTTTTAACCTATTGCATTATTTAAACTTATAATTTCAGTGATACTTTGTTACTGGCATCATGCCTATTAGTTAGTATTATTCATAAAAAAATCTAAAATCAATTTTATATACGTATCTGTCATTTAGCGAGTCCATTGAAACTTTTTGTTAATTAAAACGTTATTTTTGAAATTTTTAATATTATTATAAAATAACACCTTAAAAGGGGCTGATTTTTATCAAGTTGACTATATTAAAAGTAGAATTCTGCACACTTATTATACGATTTGTATATTCATAAGTACCCATAACAGGCGCTAGAAATTTCAGAAGGCTATTTAAGCTATGTTGTTAAGTCAGAAAATCTGTAAAATTTATTACTCTATTTACGTGTTTTTTACTTTATTAAGTAAGGCAGATGTAAACATAAAAATGGATATAGATAGTATGTTTATCTATTTTTAATGATTTTTGGGAAATGTTAAAGGCGTTACAACCAATTGATAAAAATAATTGCTTGGTGTTAAATATTAAGTGATTTTTAAAATAATATAATATAATGAAAAAAGTGTATTTCTTATTGTTTCATAACATTTACGCGTTAATTTATCAAGAATGGTCAGTAAAATTAACGGTATTTCTGATTTTGCCCTGAAGCTTAAATGTTTTTTAAAATTTGGCCTCGCCATTTCAATTAATTACAATCTTTTTTTCAGTCAGTTAATTTTACTGCACACCTTCACCAGGAATTTTGTACGGGGAAAATTTTAATTTTAAATCGTTATGATTAATTAAACATATTTTTTTTCATATATATTTTATATTTAATATTTTTAAATCATATATTAAATTAAAATATTCAACGTATATTACAAAAAATACATCTTCTTATACATATATGTTTATAACCTAATTTTATTTTTAGAATATATGTAGATATATAAAATACACATATTATTTTTAGCAACAAATCAATTTATTAAAAAATAAAATTCTTGTGTGTAAACATGACATTAAATAAAATATTAAACAAAGGTCGTTCTGACTTCGGACAGAGCAATTTGAATGTCTCTAAACACGATACAAAATATGTAATGTGTTTGTTATAAAACATATACGTGTAATCAAAGTACCTAACTACCAATATAGTGTTTAATGTACTTCTTCATGAAACATAAAACACACTGATTAAACGATATAACCATAACATTTTATTTCAATGTATGACGACCAGTACAATGTTTGTATGTGTTAGGCTGTGTGCACATTCAGAATAGTGGTTAAGCAGGTTTCGTAAACACAATCAATAATTAACTACCTTTGGTGAATTTAGCACGAGGAAGCACTGTGCATTTATTTGGTAGATGTTTTTTAAATTATATTAATTATGTATTTGTTTGAGTTCTCATTATTTTTTATATGGAGACTAGAAATGTACCGGAATTTCGGCCGGAACTCACGATGTAGATTTAAAGTGAATATTTTTACGTCACTACTATTATATTATTATTATTTTTATATTATATTATATTATTATTGACACTATAAATGTAATTGCATTCAATCGAAAAAAACGTCAGCTATACAAATAATTTAACGAAATTATAGCTATATAAATAGTTTTACGAAGCTGTAAAAATTGTAGAATATGTAGAAAAAACAATTTTTATAATTTAATGTATTTTATTAAAGAAATACCATATAGAATAATGTTATATTAATTTAAGATAATAATCTATGTATTTATATTTAAAATATAATAGTAGTGACGTTAGACGTGAATTCCGGTAGTTTAGTTATTTTTCTGTATAACCCTCGATTTTCTGGTTAGTCCAGGAACCGGGAAAAAATTCGCAGGGAGCTGAATTTTTGTATACTTATTTTGACTTCAAATAAGGTACCAAAAGTCCCCATCGATCCCTTGCACCCAGTTTTCGTGAAAATTTAGTTTGTATGAAAAAGAACCTTTTTTGTAGAGAATTTTCTAATCTTCTCTTTGTTATATAACTTTTATTAACGTAAAATCTATAAATACAGAGATATTATCATAAAACTAATTATTAGCACATTTCGTGGGGTGTAAAAAAGTATGGTGACTTTTGTTACCTTATTTATAAAGACAAAATGAAAGTGTATACAAAAATTCGACTCCCTGCAAATTTTTCCTCAGGTACAGTCGCCTGCAGAACTCGTCTGGCACCCTAAAGGCTAGAATCACTTACAACAGATTCCAAATTTAAAGACAAACATCATAGGTTATCTTTTTCTATCAAGTTTAATATATTTAAATACTAAAATTCAGAATATCAAATATTTATTGCCACAAAATTTACGTATACAATTTTCAATAGATTACAAAATAATTTAATTTCACAAATATATATGAGTACTTATTATAAACGAAGAGTAGTTCTTTATCTAGCAAATGAATTTCAAAATATCTGTCTTTGTTTGATACATGGAGAAATGATTTAAATATTATAATACTCAAATGGGAGGAGCCCACTTAACCCAATCGTGACCGAGGTTTATTTTTTGTTACCGATATTGCTGATTTTTCTGAACATTGGTAATTGCATTGAGGAGCCTACTAAGTTTGTGATAAACGAAAATGAATACAAACTGCAAGACCATTGATGCAGGTGACTATACATCTATTTTTCGTTTAAATGTACTGGACTAGGTATAATAATAATATCTATTAATTTAAATAATGATTTTTTTAATTTGTCTATTGTATTCATTACAAAAGTTTTTATCGTAAGAATATCACCAAAAATCCTGCTAACATGAATTTTAAAGATTTCTTGAGCCAATACTAAAATTACTGATTCGAGCTCCTTACTAGCGCCATTTTTTATTAAAAAAGGATCATGTTCTACTGATAAAGACCTACATTTCGATACTACACATAAAAGGGATATTGTATAGCTTTTTATATACAGACAGTACAGATTCATCGAGGGGGAAAGGGGAGTAGGCGAGAGGAGGAAAGTGATCGATTAAACGAAGGGAGAGATGAACTCTTACTGGCATTATATATGGTAAATTTTACTCGCTTAAATATTGCCTATAATATAAAATAATTTTACCATGCTATCTCGTAAAAGATAGTAATGTAAAATGGGCCTCAGTTTGGTATTATGTGAGCATTGTTATACTCAATTATTAGCCTCAAAAGGTTGATAGTTTTAGAAAAAATTTTTTTTTTTAAATAATTTTAAAAAGTGAAATTTTTATAGAATAATTTTGTGGAGCATTCAATTTTCTATAATATATGAAGGTCACCACAACGTCTATTGTAAAATATTCCTTTACAATTGATTTATTAATTTGTTTTAAAAAATCGTCATTTGTTTTATACAACCGCTATTTACTTTATCATATTAAATGTAATTTTGACATTTGCATAGCAGAAAAATACTTCGATTGAAATTGTCAAAAAAAAAAAATATATTTTTATAAATATTTATATTTTTAAAATAAAATGGCAGGTAGTTCATCTGAACACTTTATCGTTAAATGATTTGAGTAATTTTTGCTTCAACATTTTTTTAATATCTCTTACCATTTAGGAATAATAAAATAATCACATTGTACGCGAGCCGTGAGTTATCGGGTCACGCGACCAGCTCTACTGTACGTAGGGTGACCAGATTTTAGTTTTTATAAACCCTGACCTGTAAATGAAGACCCCTTTTTTATTTTATTTTATTCTTTTTTTTTTATTTTGCTAAAATTTACTACCCTAATCTGCATTTTTTCACCCCTGCTCTATTTGTGACATTTTTTTTAATCGTCATCATTTTTTGCAAAACCCGGAGAAATTGTACCGAAACCCTGAGCTCGGAGAACCAGTATGCAAACCCTGAGACTCCGGGTCAAAACCTGAGACCTGGTCATGAAGTGAAAAATTTTTTTTTTTCGAATCTTCAAAACGCTATATGCGCAAAATTTGCATTTGTGTATCATTAAAACATCTACCGAAGGAATTTGTAATTGGATATCATCCTGAGGTTCCTAAATGATTTTCTTTATTAGAAAAAAACATAAATTTTTGGGCATTATATCTCGGTAACTGAGTAAGGTATTTGAACTCGCAATAATTTAAATTAAAGAGACATTCAGTACCTTTAAAATGATATATAACAGTCAAACATTTATTATATTTAATCATTTGAAAAATGCCCTTAAAATAAGATTTAAAAAAAAAACAAAAAAATAAACATCATTTAAAAAATAATGATTAACTATAAAAAAAATTTACAGTTACATATTATTTTAAAGACACTGGATTGCTTTTTAATTTAAATTATTGCGCTTTCAAATATCTTTGCCTGATACCGAGATATAACACTCTAATTTCATTAAATTTACAGAATTTAGAGCATAATATCTCGGTAACGGGGAAGGATATTTGAATGCGCAATAATTTAAATTAAAGAGCAATCCAGTGTCTTTAAAATAATATGTAACTGTACATTTTTTTTTATAGTTAATCATTATTTTTTAAATAATTGAATGTTTATTTTTTTGTTTTTTTATAAAAATAATCTTATTTTAAGATCATTTTTCAAACGATTAACTATAATAAATGTTTGACTGTTATATATCATTTTAAAGGTACTGAATGTCTCTATAATTTAAATTATTGCGCATTCAAATATCTTACCCCGTTACCGAGATATAATGCCCAAAAATTTATGTTTTTTTCTAATAAAGAAAATCATTTAGGAACCTCAGGATTATATCCAATTACAAATTCCTTCGGTAGGTGTTTTAATGATACACAAATGCAAATTTTGCGCATATAGCGTTTTGAAGATTCGAAAAAAAAATTGTTTCACTCCACCCTACTGGTCATCCTAACTGTACATCTTGTGGCGTTGTGGTCAGTTTATTTATTACAAAATCTTTTTTCACTAGACATCTAAATTACAGTTACGTCACATCATCCATGTGCCGGGACTGTATTGCACACAGGAATGCTCCATTTACCATCACGTGTGTAATTGCCGGCCACAAATCTCATGTATTGTGTATTGCCGCTTAATTGTGCGATGCTACGTAATTACGTTAACCCCCCTCCCCCGCGCCCCTCACGTCCGCACACCCCGCGTTACTATGTTGTTATTCTGCAGTCATTTGCGCAATCTAAAACATTCAGCAACTATAAGTATAGGATTTTTCCTTGTTGTTTTATGTACAGGTAAAATATTTGGTACAATTGTAATAAATTCCGCGACACCATATATCTAACTTTTATATTTAAGTCACAAATACTGCTTTAACAGGTACAAAGAAAATTAAAAATATTTGGGTTCTGTTTACGAGAAATGATGACCTGCAAAACATTAATCCTTATCGAAATAAATGATTTCATCGTTATAAAGCATTATTGTTAATGTAGATATAATTTTTCACTGACCGAATTCGTTAATTGAGTTTTACTTAAATACACACAATCAACAAGTAAATTCCAACAGTAACCTTGTAGTGTGTATATAAAAGAACCCTTTATTTGAATCCTCTGGGAAATTGCGACAACCCTTCTTCACAGAAGTGTTAACAAAATATCGGCACATACTTTATGTGCGTGTTGTTCATTAACGAACGCGATAACGAATGAAAATTTCGGTCAAATTAATAGTACTGGTTTGTCAATTAATCGCATTTTGGTTTGATACTTATACGTGCAGCAGTGGCGACTCGTGAGATTAATATTTGGTAGAGATAAAGTACTGGCACCAGTCTTAGATATGACCCCAGTAATGGCTATTTGAAATTAAATGTACTGAATTAGAAATATTTGTTGATATTTGATTACTACCATTTTTGAATATTAATCTAAGGTGTAGTGGGGAAAATGCAGACCGGTTTTTGCATAGTTGGACTTTGAACCCATATATTTTCAATCTGTTATATAAATACTTAATATTTTCAGTATCAAATGATTGTGCAGTTATTACTGACTAGTTTAAATTGAATAGGATGCCAAATTTCTTTGTATATTTGCATTATGATAGGAAATTGTAAAAAATGTCAACTATAGTGCACTTGCCCCATTTTCGGGGCAAGTGCATTACCGGTAGTTAAAAACGCTTTGAAGCATTATTTAATATGCTATGGGGCAAGAGCAGAATTGTTAATACGCCTAGTATAAAATGCTTTTTACCACATCAAGATACGTTGTTTAGTTTTGGGGTAGTGAACATTTTAAACAAGTTGGTATTAACTTTTAGTACTTCACTACATATTAGCTATTACAATTTCACTCGTATTATAATAAAAATAACCCGTTAATGCACTTGCCTCGTTTCTGCACTTACCCCACTGCACCTTATATACATTTAACTGTCTTACAGCGTGATTTGATGACAATCGGCCAATAGGTGTCAAAATGGTGGACATTTAAACTAATTATTAGTATAATTTATTTATTAATTATTATATTATCATAACAACTGCTTTACATTGTTTTAAATTTGACGATTCTTTCTTTTAGCAAGAGTTCATCACTGCGTGCTCATTACTGGTTATATTTTAACCATAAGATGAATCTGTAAATTCGAAAGCTTGCGTGTACTTTTTAATTAATAACTTATTGACGTTAAGACAAACAATTTGTTATTATTTGAATATATTATAAACTGCAAAACACTGGATAAACATTTTAAATTCACTCACAACAAGTGTGTACGAAGAAATAAATATATTTTAAATTAAAGCCCTTTGATGTTTTTTTTTATCTTCAGAATAATTTCGCAAGCTTTATTTGAAAGGAGATTGTCGGTTAATGATGTCTGCATGATTATATTGCTTCCATATTTTTCAACAGAAACCCCGTTTGATAGACGTTAGTTTTTTTTTATACTCAAAAATATAAAATTTCACATTATTTATCTTTTGCTTTATATTTAAATAAGTTTGGTGGAAAAAATCGTGTAACAAGAAATCAAAAAGTATTTTAAAACTGAATTTTTAAGCTTTAAATTGCAAATCAAGTTTTTAAATCGAGTAAGAGCATTATAAAGTTTACCAAAGTGTTTTTTTCGACCTCGAATTAATCTAAATATTAGGGATATAGTAAATATAATTCTATATATATATAAAGCTCAATGTGTCTCTGTCTGTCTGTCCGTTAGTGTGCTTATCATTCGAGAACCACTCATCAGATTTACGTGGTTTCCTTTTTAATTCATAGGTACATTCTCTGGACAGGTTATAGGCTATATTTTGTTACGTTAGGTAACATAACAACTAAGCAGTGACGATAGTAGTAAATTAAGTCGGAAAAAATTTACCGTCGGCGCGCTATTTTGCAATACGCAGCCTAAACCGTTCAATATTGAACAAAATAATGTTGTAAAGAACTGTGTAGAATCAAAAGATCTACAATAAAGTACGCGATACCATATATCTAACTTTTATATTTAAGCCACAATGATTGCTTTTATGTTACAAAAAAAATAAAAAAATTTGGGTTCTGTGTTTGTATTTAATTCAACTATACATTTTTTAAATCCTGAACAATAATTCTGTAGTGCACGCGATCGAAGCCGCGCAAGTCCAGCTAGTATAGGTGTATAATATAACTAAAAACGTAGAAATACGTCTATTGTGGCTTAATTTTATGATAGAAAATATAGTATACATACATATTAATAATTAAATTAATTCTATGATATATGAAATGAAAACTAACATAACTTTTTTTATGCTACTCTACTTAAGGGTTGGGGGATTGACGGTTAAAACTTTTACTATAAATTGGACTATAAGGTACTGGCACAAATTATGGCTAATATAAGAGCAAGGTTTACTGTTTTTGTGATTGACGGGTTTCATTTTTGTAATTCTCATGAGCTCATGTTACTAATAAAACAAGTAACTCTTTATTTAATAACTCTTTTATTTATTATTAAGTCTGCAAAGATAGTTTGTTTTTTAAATTATAGCCTTTTATTTTGTTTATGTTTTTTTCTCCAGTAATGGATAAGGTAAAACCAGTAATGAGCACACAGTGATGGACACTTGCTAATGATAAGTAATACGACACAAAAGATATAAAAGAAAGAATCCTCTTTGGAACAATGTAAAGCAATTTTTATGATAATATAATAATTAATAAATAAATTATACTAATAATTATTTTAAATGTCCACCATTTTGACATTATTGGCCGATTGTCATCAAATCACGCTGTAAGACAGTTAAATGTACATATATAGATCAATATTCAGAAATGGTAGTAATTAAATATGTTCTATACCCCCCCCCCCGCCCACCTACAAATAAAATAAAAATTATTGTATTTGTTTTAATTTTTGTTTTGATTTATTTAATGCTCTTCGCTATTTCTCACTTCATTTAAACTAGTGCGCATTTTATTTGTTCTCATTTGAAAACTATTTGTGTCACCTGATGAGCCTCCACTGGCGTGTATTCATATTTACAATTTAAATCAGGACATGGCAACAGTGCGATGATTGAGATAAACGCATGATTGTGTATCAGTGCGGTTTTACAATTTCACTAATGAATGGTAATCTGTGTAACCTTTTATCTTATTACTTTATTTGTTTATTCTCTGACACATTGTTACAGTTGTTTGCATACATTGGAACTTGTTTAGGAATAAGTAGGTACACGAATGTCAAATATGTGTATAGATCAATTATTGCTAACAATTGGATCTATATTGTTTTATTTGATTAATATGATTTTTAGATATTTACATGTTTTGGATTTTTTTTAAGGTAGTTGTTTTTTTCTCAAACTTTTTTTCGATTTTTCGTCAAATGTTTCGATCTTGAAACGAGATCGAAACCGAGACGATAGTGCTCTAAATTATATGCTAGTTAAACTAGATTTTTTTAGAGTGATGTCTATCTATCTGTATGTAGTTATTTTTTGTCCGATGATACGATTTTTTTGTTGTATTTTGTTTCTATCAAACTTACGATAAGATTTGATTAGTTTTTTTAGTCCTCAGTACCTCGACCCTTTTGTAAATTTATTACCATACTTCAGAAACTGCGTGCGTGGCTTTTTTTTGATGAGTCTAACAACTTTTTTATTTGCGAAAATTCTTAAAAATGGGACATTTTCCAACGTGCAGCCGCGGAATCTTCCGGGCTCAAAATATTTGTCGGATAAAATGACCAATGAATTGTAAAATTCATTGTTTATTGTATATTTATATTTGATTGGAGCGAGACTGGGCCGAGATCGGCTCGAGACCGACACGATACTCTGGATTGACCCTTATACGTATAGTACAACAAATATTAACAAAACTTCTATTATGAATTTTATTTATTTATTATTAATTAAAATTCAAAATATTTCACAAATTGATCACTTTTCTAGCGATAGTTGAATTAATTAAATCAAAAAGACTTAACCGTTATTGAAGTATTTGTTATCATAACAAAAGATCAAATAGCAAGGAGTCTGCTATGTAACAAGACACTGAAGATTAATTAATTGATTAATTCCATTTCGACTTTGTGAATGTTCAAAGCGAATATTTCATTAACTAGTAATGTTCACGTTTATATATGCAGGGGTCGAAACAAGTTCAGTGTTCAAAAATTGATTTTACTGACACAGAAGTCTAAAAATATTGACTATTTGAGTTAAAAAATGTAGGTGTTATGTATTAAAAAAAAAACTTTTATAATTATTGGCCTCCACAATAAAAAAACAAATATTACAGTTAATTTTTGTTAATTTTTCTTACAGAACTTCGCATAGCCAGTGCTAGGGTGAGATTATGTTGTTTATATGTTCACGTATACATACGTTACAATTATGTCATAAAATATCTTCTAAAAGTTGGTAATAAACAATACAAATAAGTAAACAAAATAGAACATTTTTTTTAATTTGAATATATTTTTCACGGTAATTGTGTCGTTTTGAAGTCAAATAGTGAGTTTTTTCACGATAAATAGGGCTTTGATGTGAAAACTTTGAGTGCCAAACCCAAAAAACTGACAAAACTGACCATTTTCCCAAAAAACTGACTTTAACTGACCGGGTTACAAAAAACTGACTTTTACTGATTTTATTGACCAATTTGGCACCAGTTATGGCCGCTATAAGAGCAAGGTTTACTGTTTTATGGTTTGTTTTTTAAATTATAGACTTTTATTTTGTTTATGTTTTTTCTCTAGTAAGTAAAACTAGTAATGAGCATGCAGTGTTGGACACATGCTAATGATTACAAAATGATTAGTACTACTACACAAAATATATAAAAGAAAGAATCGTCAAATTTGAAACAATATAAAGCAGTTGCTATGATAATATAATAATTAATAAATAAATTATACTAATAATTAGTTTAAATGTCCACCATTTTGACATCTATTGCCCGCTCCAAATGAAGTAACTTTTGTCTGTTAACAACCTAATTTTCAAAATAATAATTCGTTGCATTTTATTTTGAATAAAACATACTTCGAAATATTCACATCTATTACTAATATTGTCTTTATAATTTATCACAAGATTCAACAAAAAGATTTTAAACCCAAGCAAAATTTTCTGCCTGAACATGAAAATATTTCGAAAAAGTTTTTTGTATATCCGATACAATTTTTAGCCATACGGAAAAAATGGCTACGAATGAACGTAATTAAAAAAATAACTCATTAAAAAGTTTGACAAAACAGGGAAATTTAAAGTTCTTGCTCAGCGTTTAAAGTCTGGCGAAACAGATATGTCCATACATAATATGTATGTTTTATAAAAAAATATTAAAATCATACAAACATTTCAGAACAAAACATTATAATTTAAAATTAGTTGTTCATTTCATTCCAAAATTAAAACTGTCAAAAAGAACTTCAGATACACAGAAACATTTTCCGTGGTTATAAATTAATTTATTTAAAAATTACCAGGGAAAAGTTATTGTGAGAAAACATTTTCACAGCAACAACAAAACCCTCTTCATTTACAAATACTAAGATACAGTGCCGGATTAGCCATGTAGCAGGAATAGCAAATGCTACGGGCCCCGTGGTTTTGTGAAAAAATATCTCTTATTGAATTTACCACCTACCGTCTAATGATTGATACGAGATGTCTAAATTTTAGGGTTTCCGATCTCGATTCCATTTTATCAAAAAATCAATTTTTAAAGCTCCGATCTTTGATTTTTTTAAACGATTTTTCTGAATTTGCCCACATTAAATTGAGAAAAGTTTGTTTGTAATAGTGGTGTTTTATTATATACTCCTTAAAAAAATTAAGGGATAATTAAAAAAGAAAAAGAAAAAAATTCAAATTTTCAAAGTTATATCTCCGCGAAAAATTATTAGATTTGCATGATCCAAAGCTCATTCAAAAGCTTACAATTTATAATTTTTGAATAAAAAGCTCAAAAAATTTTAACATCCCTTTCCGCTTTTTGCCAAGGTTTAAAAGAATTCGAAAAATTATCTCTTAAACTTTGAAAGCGTATTAATTTAAATCAAACCATCCCAGACGTCCCCCCCCTTCCTAGTGACGCCACTGCCAAGGGCCTCTTTATAACATTTGCTACAGGCCCCGCGTTAGCTTAATCCGGCACTGCTAACATATAGAGGGTATGGTGTAATGTATATATGAAACTCTGTTGGTGGAGTCGAAACCCGGAAAGCAAGATCCGGGATGGTACAGTACAGTAGGCGCAAGTTGCTTGTTCATTTGTAAAAGAATGTAAAGTAGGAATTATTTTTAGCGTGGGTGATGCTGAAATAATGCAAATTATATAATTTATATCTACTTTCGGTTTTAGAAATTTTTACATTCGTGGAACGGTTGAAATTCGTAATAATAATAATTAAAATGGTAATATATTTTTGTTGAAATTTCTTCCTACTATTTATAGAGATTTAAGGCACTGGCACCAGTCTTGACTAGGACCCCAGTAATGGCACATTTTTTTAATAAATGTACTGAATTAGAAATATGTGTTGATATTTGATTACTACTACTTCTGAATATTAATAAACAGTACAGGCCAAAATTTTGAATACATCAAAAGAAAAAAACAATTTTTTGAGTTTATTTGATTATTTCACGAAATCAACTTACTTTATTCACATAAGTTTATTGAGTTTAACATAGATTATACATTTTTTTATTATTATTAATGAATTTTATAGAAATCAAATCAATTTTGATATAATAATAATTTTTTAGGTGTATTCAAACTTTTGACCTGTACTGTATATATTTAACTGTCTTACAGTGGGATTTGATGACAATCGGTCAATAGGTATCAAAATGGTGGACATTTAAACTAATTATTAGTATAATTTATTTATTAATTATTATATTATCATTTGAACTGCTTCACATTGTTTCAAATTTGACGATTATTTCTTTTATATATTTTGTGTCGTAGTACTTATCATTTTGTAATCATTAGTGTGCATCATTGCGTGATCATTACTGATTTTACTTTATCCATTACTGGAGAAAAAACATTAAACAAAATAAAAGGCTATAATTTAAAAAACAAACTTTATTTGCGAACTTTGGTAATTAAATTGATTAAATAAAGAGTTAGATGTTTTATTAGTAACATGAGTTCATGAAAATTACAAAAAAGAAGCCCGTCAATCACAAAAACAGTAAACCTTGCTCTTATAGCGCCATAACTGGTACCCTTATCTTATATAAGTTTTATATATTCGATATATGATCATATAAAAATTACTAGACAGATTTTAATGATATTTTCATCACAGGTTACATACGAAACGGGACGAAAGTTATAGGTAAGACTTTTGGTTTCATATTTTGTCTAGGTCTGAATATTATTTTATACTATATTTTTATAGAAATTAAAAAAATAAATAAATTATTACGGATAAAAAATAAAAACAATATAAAAATTAGTGTATACCCCTGCTTTATATTATTCAAAGAAAGTTAAAATCAAAATAAACCTGCATGAAATTTTATCCAACAAGAGTTTTTCTTCCATGTTCCATAATACACAAAATCGTTAAAGAATTCAAAGTTCTTAAAGAAAGAAGTAATAAAATGATAGAATTACACCCCGATAATACCCCCAAAGAGACTTACTCAAATTCAAGATCAATGGATATCACATAACAACGACAAATAACATTCGAAATGCTGTAATTCTATAATGTGGTGCCTTTTGACTTTTAGTAAAAGGTTAATTGATTTTTATCTAAAACAATCCCTAGCTTCCCCTTTGAAGATTAATGTATAACAAAAAAAATACTGAAATACATTTTTCATTATTTTTATTGTAGAATATGTATACAAGTTTCAAGTAAATCCGACCAAAACAAACTTTACACCTCTTTTTACCCCCTTAGGGGTTGAATTTCGAAAAATCATTTCTTTCAGATCATAATCACGTCAAGACGCTTCGATTGGCACCCCAACGAAGTCAATAGCATTTTTTATTTACGAGATTTCGTGAACGTAACAAATGACACGCGCATACGTACGTACTTATGTACAGTCGCCTGCATTAATGGTCTTGCAGTTTGTATTCATTTTCGTTTATCACAAACTTAGTAGGCTCCTCCCATTTGATTATTATAATATTTAAATCATTTCTCCATGGATCAAACAAAGACAGATATTTTGAAATTCAATTGCTAGACAAAGAACTACTCTTCGTTTATAGTACTCATATATATTTGTGTAATTAAATTATTATGTAATCTATTGAAAATTGTATACGTAAATTTTGTGGCAATAAATATTTGATATTCCGAATTTTAGTATTTAAATATATTAAACTTGATAGAAAAAGATAACCGATGATGTTTGTCTTTAAATTTGGAATCTGTTGTAAGCGATTCTAGCCTTTAGGGTGCCAGACGAGTTCTGCAGGCGACTGTACATACATACACACACACACACACAGACATCTTTATGAAAATAGTGTAAATATACTATAGTGATCTTGAAAATTTTTTATTTTGATTTTCGGACCGATTACAATAACTTCCAGTTGGAAAGTTAAAAATCTCGTCAAAAAGAAACATGCACCACATTATACTTAAGTATTATAATTTATTCAGTGCTTTTCCGAGCAATTCATGAGAAAAGAGTTTTAGCAGCTAAGTGAGAATCAATTGAATATATTCCTCTCCAGGTTTCAATAGCGCGAATGTGGTTCAATAGGCAAAGCGAATAGTGGTTCTTTTTATTTTCATGCTATCTAACATCACGAATAGATGATCGAAGACGTCTATGAAAGAGCAGATATTTATTATACTATACATACAATAACGTGGATCTAGACAGCGTAGAAAAATAAAAAATCAAGCGCTTGGTTCAAAGGCCACTCGTCTATACTCTATTTCATTTAAGAATGCAGTGGTTTTCGTGGTTTTTGACGGTGAAATGCACGATTTTTTGTTACCTTTTCACGGCTAAACCGCTGAATCGATCTTGATGAAATTTGGCAGTGAGATAGCTTGCATCCCGAAGACGGACATAGGCTACTTCGTAACTCGAAAATTCAACCCCTAAGAAATTGCCTGAGGGAGGAAATTTTTTATTTTACCCCCCGTTACATATGAAGGGTTGTAATTAATTTTATACGATCCAGCGGGAAAAATACTACGGGGGCGGGGTTTTAGGGGGGAAAACAACCCTTTATCTCGCATAGGTGCCGAGATATTTACGATTTTGTGTAATGGAAGAAAATTCAAAATAACAAAAATTTTATATTTCACCCCCAGTTGTAATTAGTTTTATTTGATCCGGCGGTAAAAATACCACAGGGGTCGGGTATTTATATATGAGGTATATAGAAGGAAAAACAACCCCCTATCTCGCATAGCAGTCGAGATATTTACGATTTTGCATAATGAATGAAAACCATAATATAGAAAAAAATTATATTTCACACTCTTTTACATATGAGTGGTTGTAATTAGCTCCATTCGATCCGGCGGAAAAAATATCATGGGAATGGGGGTTTCGAAATCCACGCGAGCGAAGCCGCGGGTAGCAGCTAGTATGATATAAATAATATTATTGGAGTGATAACTTAATTAATATTAAAAACTTGTTTCGCGAAACAGTACCATAACATCTTTGTTCAACCAGCTTTAATTGGTTGACGGCTTGAAAATATAATTATAATTTTTTAACCAGTGTACTCCGCAAAAATGTGCTCCGTAAAATCAGCGGTTTGTCATTCGTATCTTAAAATAAATATGGAAATATAAAATTAATTAAATAATATTTCAGTGATAATTCATTAACAGAAAAACGTCTATTTAAAATTTAAATTCAATTCATTTGTAATTATTAATGAATATATTATTCATATATCAACTGTCGTTTTTAGGAAATATACATTAAAAATGACATTTGTAACTCTATTTTTTGTTTAAAATACAAAACAAGAAACTTTTTGCACTACTTAAAACGGTTTAACTACATCGGTTATAGTAAAACCGGAATAACAGCGCTGTGTAAACGTACTTAAAAATATCCTATACTATACTCAAAACCGATAAATTTTAAAACAAAATGACACAAATATAAAAACCCTCCACTTGAAATCTCTTTAACAAATCTTTCTGTATGTCAACATCTTCTACGATCACTCCATTAACAAAATCCCATTATCTTACTTCTTCGTCCTTTCAAATCTCACCGAAATTACACGAAGGACCTACACCACAAGTGCACAAAATCCAGTCAACACACAAGATAAAGAAAGGACGAGACTCAATAGGCATGATGTCAGTAACAAAATATCACTGAAATTATGATTTTAAATAATGAAATAGGTTAAAATGATTCTAAAAAATGTATTTATTTTTATATTAAAACCGAGATTAATATAATTTTTGTTAAAATAAAAACACAAAATACAGCAATTTTTGTCGCTAAGATAGTCATTCGTTTAGGAAACACTGAGTACGTTTACACAGCGCTGTTATTCCGGTTTTACTATAACCGATGTAGTTAAACCGTTGTAAGTGGTGTTGTTTACACATACAAGAATAAGTGACGTCAGCTGGAATTATAATTCCGATTTGAAATACGCTATAAGTTCGATGGTGTACCAACAAGAAATTTAAAAAATACTTCGTCTCTTTTATGTCCCACGAATCACGTTTCTTTTGTTTGCCATCTCTTCGTCTCAGGTGTTTTAACCATTTTTAACTGACGACGCTTTTTCAAATATTAATGCGAAGTGCATTACGATGAAATCCCTATACTCCGTAGATACTTATATTTTTTGAGGTTGGCTAAATAGGTATAACTATGTCCATACAGTTTACACGCATTTTTATTCCTTCTCTATTCCGGTTTACTTATGCTATTCCCGTAGACCAAGAGGAATAGCATAACTAAACCCGATTAGTTATGCCAGGTGTAAAGTGCCATCTACACGAACTTTTACACCCGGTTTTATTACATCGGTTATAGTAAAACCGGAATAACGGTTCTGTGTAAACGTACTCACTGACAATGAAGCACAACGTACGTTCGTGACTCACGGGACCTCCGTGAGAGAGGGGGACGGGAGGGACGGGGGTGTAAGCGAGGACAGCGGCACGGCTTACACCGGATATGGCGTCTTATGCAGCAGCATCCGGAAACGTGTAATTACGCGAAATGTGAAATATTTAATGGCCCGTTAAGTGGCAGACAGACGCGGTATCGTTGCGGCCGCGCACACTGATTGTTGTTAATGTTTTTACACTGTGTGTTGCGCGGTTTGTGATTTATATTGTTTATCTAAAGTATCATAAAGGATTAAAATTATATTAAATGATGTTGTTTTATATGCACAATGTATCACGAGTAAATTTATGAATAATTGACTCGTTTAAAACCCACATGTAGCAAAATTGTTTAAATCGATCTTGGTTTCTGGGTGTACGCCGTGTCATTTTGGTCGAAGTTCAAACTTAACCCACTCGTGACCGGCGTTGCATATATGTCACAGAGCGCAAATTTTTAAAATTAAAAATTAAAACTACATATCAAATACAAATCCCCTAACCATAAAAATTGAAAGAGTTTAGACTTACACGTGTTTCAATAGCAATGCTATCATCATCAGAGTTCTAAAGACAGTGTCTCTGATGATGATAACATTGCTATTGAAACACGTGTAAGTCTAAACTCTTACAATCTTTATGGTTAGGGGAATGTATTTGATAAGTCATAACCATAGTTTTTGTCTGTTGTTTGTTATAAAACTGCATAGTTATAAATGTTATAAAAATTTGTGCTCTGTGATATATATGCAACGTTGGTCACGAGTGGGTTAACTCTTTTGAATGGTTTCAACAGATTTAGTCTAAAAATTTTTGTTAACCCCATGCATTCATGCATATATGTACATAAAATTAGTAAAAAACCAAATTTGTGTGCTTCTTTTATAATCCCTTTACACTTGTAAGTTAAATATGTAAAAAAACAACTAGATATAACAAATTTTAATAAGATTTTATTCGATCCATGTAGTGCCATTTTAACCCTAAGCTTTGTATTTTGGCCGAGAACACGGAATAAATCTAAAAATTATCAATATTAATAATTTTTTTTCTATAAAAAAAAACAGCAAATTATTATAGATATATAAGGTACTGGTACCAGTTATGGCCGCTCATGAACTCATGTTACTAACAAAACAAGTAACTCTTTATTTAATCAATTTAATTACCAAAGTCCGCAATACAGTTTAATTTTTTTAAATTATAGCCTTTTATTTTGTTCATGTTTTTTCTTCAGTAATGGATAAAGTAAAACCAGTAATGATGCACACTTGCTAATGATTACAAAATGATAAATACTACGACAAAAAATATATAAAAGAAAGAATCGTCAAATTTGAAACAATGTAAAACAGTTGCTATGATAATAAAATAATTAATGAATAAATTATACTTATAATTAGTTTAAATGTCCACCATTTTGACACCTATTAGCCGATTGTCATCAATATTCAGAGATAGTAGTAATCAAATATCAACAAATATTTCTAATTCAGTACATTTAATTATAAAAAATTGCCATTACTGGGGTCATATCCAAGACTGGTGCCAATACATTGTATACGAATTACATGTCTATATTGATTCTATTGATATATTAAAATCTTTCAAATCAATTCCATAAATAAAATAACAATAAATAATAACCGGCTGAAAATCATTCTGAATAATTCAAATGGAACGTATATTTTCCAAGATTAAAACATAAATTCAGTGAAACGTTTAAATAATATCCAAATCTTTTATCAGACATAAATCAAGCGGTTGATGAAGCACCCTCACACGAGGAGGTCTCGTCCAATACCGCTATATTGTGCTATGGCCAATCAGAGACCGCCAACTCGATATTGTCAACAAAACAATATCGAACCACGTGATTGGAATTTCATCGTTAATGACCATCATAATTATTGTCCTTAACGTGACAGATGGGATATTTGAAAGAACTTTTCTACCGAGTTTGGTTGTATTTTTATACCGTCGTATTCCAGTTTGTGTAGATTTCAGAGGCAATAAAGAAAATTAGAAATACGTGTGATACATATGAAATTTCAATGGTTTTGTATTGAAAGCAAATATAAGGGGTATTGACGAACTGTATTCTGTAGATATAATATAATGTGACGTTAAAATATAAGGTATTGGCACCAGTCTTGGATATGACCCCAGTAATAGCTATTTTTTAATGAAATGTACTGAATTAGAAATATTTGTTGATATTTGATTACTGCCATTTCTGAATATTAATCTATATACATGTAACTGTCTTACAGCGTGATTTGATGACAATCGGCCAATAGGTGTCGAAATGGTGGACATTTAAACTAATTATTAGTATAATTTATTTATTAATTATTATATTATCATAGATATTTGACGATTCTTTATTTTATATATTTTGTGTCGTAATACTTATCATTAGCAAGTGTCCATCACTATGCGTGCTCATTACTGGTTTTACTTTATCCATTACTGTAGAAAAAACATAAACAAAATAAAAGGCTACAATTGAAAAAATAAACTATATTTGCGGACTTTGGTAATTAAATTAATTAAATAAAGAGTTCACTGTTTTATTAGTAACATGAGTTCATGAGTATTACAAAAAACAAGTCTATTAATCCAAAAAAAACGAAAACTTGTTCTTATAGCGGCCATAATTGGTGCGTTTATCTTACCTGTGATACATATGAAATTTCAATGGTTTTGTATTGAAAGCAAATACATATATTGATGAACTGTATTATATAATAGTAGTGACGTTAAAATATAAATAATAACAACTCAATTGCGTAAACGTCAGGCTAAAAATACAATAAATAAAAATTAAATACAATCATCAGTTAAAGTCTGGCTGAGGGGCTACGCCCGATGGCCAATAACTTAAATTTAAAAAAATACAATCATAATGTTATAATGTAAAAACATTGATATTTTAAATGGTCCAGTCGTCAGACAATTTCATATGGGGGTGGCGCTAGAAAAAAATGACGGAGTACTTTTTTTGGTAGATTTTGATGTATATAACATGGCGATAACTCCCCCCCCCCTTCGAAGGGGATGCATAACTTTCTAGAGGCTTACAAAGCTGTCCCAAATCAGTTATTTGGGAATAACACTGGAACTATCAGTTTTAGGATAAAAAAGATTTTATAAATCTTAAAGCTGATTAAATTTCGAACAAAATAGTGTTTTAAATAATGATGTACCATAAACAGTTATTGAAATTGAGCCCGCGAAAAAATCATATAGCAACGTCGAGCTTACAAACCACGCCTAAAAAAATAACTTGCTAAGGAAAACAATATGGCCGATACGCAATAAATTAGACGCCTATCGCACGGTGTTACCGTTTAAGAAATCAGAAAACTACTTTGAGATATAAGGGTGGTCCAACTTAGCGAGTGGTCCAATATACCACACTTTCCCCAATACCTGTTGCATATCATGCGCCAATTTTTTCGGAGACGTTCAGATGCGCCATGTAACTCAAGCACTTTTTCTACTTTCTTACGTTCATGGTTATAACTTTTTGCAAATTTTCTCTTATTTCAAATCTAACAATTCACAGTATTATCGGAATTCTCGTCTGTTTAACCCTACACTGC
The DNA here is from genome assembly GCA_961205875.1 of Sialis fuliginosa. NCBI lineage: Eukaryota > Metazoa > Arthropoda > Insecta > Megaloptera > Sialidae > Sialis > Sialis fuliginosa. Next base: position 40,699,591 of record OY540809.1, on the reverse strand, counting down.
ACGATTTTTTATTAGAAATGATGTAAATCTATGTAAGTGTATGTTAGGAATACGGAAAAAATAATTTAAAAAATTAACTTTAAGTTTATATATTTTTTTTGTTTTGAAAAATATGTTTTGATTCATATATGCATTGGTTATACATTTTAGTAAATCTAATTATGAATATATTTATATTTCATGGAATGATTTAAAATAATTTGTCTTTGTTAAAACATAATAGTCGGGGAGGTGAGTGACAAAAATTGCAACTACTTTATAAAGGCTGATATTTTGATGTTACGTCACATTTGTGGTGTAGAGATACAGCCTGCCGTCAGTCAGCTAGTTTCGTTAGCGTTTGGTGTAGGGGCGGCTTTATTTTTGTAAAAATGTTGCAAATACTTTATAAAATCTGAAAATTTATTTGTAAGCAGTATACTAAGTAAGAACCCCTTTTATCATAATCAGCCTTCAAAATCTTGCAACCGGGCGCGTCAGCAGCGCGTTTAACTTAACGAGTTTAACGCGCTGCTCTTGCTCTGCCAAACTGTAAGCATGGCTTGGAAATAATAGTTAGCTATGAAACTGTCAAAAAATAGGACGAATTGATCAGTAAGAAGGCTGTAAAAAAGGCTACATTGAACTGAGAACACTTTAGTGTTGAAAATATGTACCATAGTCCATATTATATGAAAATGAATTCAGTTATGGCGTTATGGCGTCTACTTCAAAAGAATAAGTAGGCGCAAGGATTTAATGCGCCTAAGTTTGGCCACCCCTGCCTTATACGATAGAATACAAAACACACACAAAAAAATATGTTAATAACATGACACCAGATAGGCCCGGTGTGACGGACTTGCAACAAAAACACGTCAAGCAGTATTTATAGTGCATGTCGTAGACGGACAGGATAATGCCAAGGATGGCGACCGAAGAGGTTGCAATAAGAAGGATCAGGCGCGCATAATCCTCATCACGTACAATAACCAGGAAGATGTCGTATATACGAGCTTACACGTTGATCCCTCTGCCACGTGCAGCACGCGTCTCCTCTCCTCCTAATCCCCGTTTGAAATAATCGGAGATCTGGTGGGAGGGGGTAATGCAACCCCGAACGTACCCGATACCATTATTGTGCGGTGTTACGTTAGTGAAATAAAAATCAATTAATTATAATGGAGAGAATCATCAGGCGGACTTGTATTGGAGAGAAATGTTTTTTATTATCTTTTTTGTGTGGATATAGTGATTAAATATTCATTACACTTGGACTTCTATAAGTTCGAACCCTTGTGTGGTTTTACAATTATATAAATGGAAATATACGTACAACGTTATTAAACAGACGAAAAAAAAATATGTTATCAAATACTTACATTAGTATTCAAATAAAACTCAAATATAGTCACTATACCTTTTTCTGAAGACGTCATATATTACAAATAATAAACTGTCAGAGAACTTTCCAATTTTACCACCAGGGAGTTATGTTTGATCGCTCTGAGTCGCTCAGAGTAAAGTGTGCGAGAGAGAGAAAGTTATTCCCATCTCATTTTATTAGATTCACCCTGTAAGTTCTAATTCCGAGAAGAGTTTAGAACTTATAGGAGTTCTACTGTATTTGTTGATTTTGGATCAAAGCTATTTATTATTTTTAAATTCTGTAAGGTCATGGAGAGAGGTGTACCGGAATTCCGGTTGGAATTCATGTCTAACGTCAGTACTATTATATTTTAAATATAAATACATAGATTGTTATCTTAAATTAATATAACATTATTCTATACGGTGTTTCTTTAAGAAAATACTTTGTATGTTCTACATATTCTGCAATTTTTTCAGCTACGTAAAACTATTTTATAGCTATACTTTCGTTAAATTATTTGTATAGCATACGTTCTTTTCGATCGAATGTAATTACATTTATATAATATAAAAATAATAATAATATAATTATAATAGTAGAGACGTTGAAATATTCACTTTAAATATGTATACATCGTGAGTTCCGACCGAAATTCACGTGTAACGTCACTACTATTATATTATAAATATAAATACATAGATTATTATCTTAAATTAATATAACATTGTTCTATATGGTGTTCCTTTAAGAAAATACATTAAATTATAAAAATTGTATGTTCTACATATTCTGCAATTTTTTCAGTTTCATAAAACTATTTTATAGCTATACTTTCGTTAAATTATTTGTATAGTATACGTTCTTTTCGATCTAATGTAATTACATTTATATAATATAAAAATAATAATAATATGATTGTAGTGACGTTAAAATTGAATTGAATACATGTGTACAAGTTGTAATGGTCAGCGTTTTTTCGCCCGCGCTCATTCGCGCGAACGGCGGCTAAAAACCGCGCGGCGAAAAACCTCTCGTCTAATAAATAAATGGCGTAAAAAGAAAAATTCAATATTTCGTTCCCTGTCACAGATTAAGGGTTGTAATTGATTTATTAAATTGTGTTGTTTTATGTACTTTATGGAATAAAAAAATATCCTATCTTATCTTTTTAAAATATTTTACCTTTAATATTTAAATAATAAAATGAAGAAACATTAACATCAACTATTTTTTTTAATTAGCCTTGTATATACCATTTACAAAAACAACTCATTCATTAGCAGGCATAAATGATTAATATATGATTTTGAAAAGCCTAGCTTCCTCATGAATTCATGTAACATATAAAGCATTTTACAAGAGGTCTGCGCGTAATTAAAACGCAGTATGGATAACAATACATTCATAATAATAGCCGTATAACATAATGGAATTAATAGAGAAAACTCAAGAACACTGAGATTCAGTGACCGTACGGCAATAACACATTGTAAGGGATCAAGTCTGGCTGTTACAAGGGGTGTAGCTTGAAAATAGCTCAAAATATTCATCGATATCATTATTTTGCTTCCTCGCAATATCGAAGATACGAAAAGCTTTGTGATCGTTATATAGTGAGACAAAAAAAATGTTCTCCGATTTAAAAATTTTAAATTTATCTTTCCGTTTCACGTCAAGACAAACACTTTTCGCTCCGTGTCTGTCTGTCCGTCCGTCCGTGTGTCCGTCCATCTGTCTACTTTTTATTTAAATTGTTCAATAATTAACTACCTTTGCAGTCTAATAGAATGGCTTGAATTATTTTACAACTGCATTAATTTATTTCACAAGCAGAGGCATATTTTTTTTAAAATTATGTTAATCATGTATTTGTTTGAGTTCTCATTATTTTTTATACGGATACCGATAAACTTCCTGCTAACTAGAGTTGTGTAGTTCAAAAGAGCGCTCCCACACGAGAACTAGTTTGTATGCGCTCCACTCTTTTAGTTCAATAGTTTCCTATACACTTCAAATACACTCTTCTAAAAATGAGATTGTACGATTATTTTACCATAGATATATTGATTATTTTTATGATGATACCTATATTGAATTTTTATGTTCAAAATATGTCTGTCAATAGCACGTGATTTTTATATTATTTTATAACAATCAACAAAAAGGTATATAACAGATTTTAGTGAAATTTAAATATATTGCTTAAATAAGAATACAATAAATAATGTATCATTGAAAATATTTCAAAATTTTCATATATCGGGGGTTCGATTTAAAAAAAATATCTGCCTTGGGAACCACGGGACTTTCTCATACCTAACCTAACCTAGCCTAACAGTGAATTGTATACGTGATTCTTTGTTTATTAAAACATTTCTAACAAACAAACAAGAAAGAACAAAATGAATAATTTTATATTTATATAACAAGTGATTTTTTTAACGTAATAACTGAAAACGGATGTTTACTCTTGTAAATTTTTGGATTTTTGAATTATTTTTGAAATAAGAAAAAAATGTTTTAGATAAAAAATGTCGAGTATGTTATAATCTATAATTTATTCCCCATACAATTTTTTCTCTGTTATGAACCATTTGAATTATAATAATTTTTTTTTCTTCAAAAATTCGTTTTTACAAAAAAACGAATAGAACATAAATTATAGATATAGATATTACCTATATTTTTTAACTTGACCATTTTTCTCTATTTCGCACTGTTTCAGAGTAATTCGAAAAATTAAAAAATCGACGTAGGTAAACATCCTTATCCGGTTGAAAGATCGTTTTCAAAAATAGGACGTTTTCTTCCCAGCCAAAAATTAATCTTAAATATAAAATATCACAGCGCTTACAGACAGACAGACAGACCGATAGACGGACACACAGACATCATGGCGTAAATAGTCAGAATGGATTCAGGGAAGGTCAAAATAGATAATTCCGTCAAAATCCGAAAAATCGAAAAAAATCGGCTTCACTGTACTTATATTAATGTATATTTCATATACGTAAAAATAATATTGCAAATATATATACATTTAAAAATATCGATCATATCTATAAATTAATAACGAATTTAAAATTGCAACAGTTAACATTTATATTGTTTGATGAAAAAAATAGTAATACAAAATTACTAATTAAAAAAATGTAATTATACATTAAAAATCCAACTATTCAATGTATCTAAATCAATAAATTGTCATCGTATAGTTCGGAAAAAAATCTATGAACTAAGAGAACTAGAAGAACGAACTAGTTCATTAAATACCACTGAACTATAGGGAGCGCTCTCTGTCATACACTAAAATGCCCAACTCTATTGCTAACTCCTGGATACAGTACTGTGTGAAATGAACAACAAAAACGAGTTGTATGAAACGGGCGAGAGACGGGACAAATGTTTAATTGACAAATCTAATTAAGTAATTCAAGAAGTTGACTCAATCGCACTGCACGGACACTGGCGCGGGAACAAAGAAATAGGAGAAGACAATTAATCATTGTGAAGAACAAATGGAAATCTGATAAAAGAATTTCGGCGAAGGACGATACTAAGACGAAGGGCTAAGCAGCATGAGATTCTTTACTTCAGTGGCGGATTATAGTGTAATTTTTAAAAGGAATTAACCGTATAGATAATGATCAAAACGGTTATTAACTTTGTTTTTGTTGTGTTTCTTCAAATGCACAAAATTAGAATGCATCTTATTTCGGATTAGTAAAGGGGGTAAGATGTGTGCAGGCTTTATTTCGATTATGCAAACTTGGTGTATCTTATTTTATACTAGCAGTGCCCACGCGGCTTCGCTCACGTAGACTAAGGAATTATTGTTTAGGATTTTTGAAAAATATAGTTTAATTAATTAAGTACAAACACGATTAGTTATTATTGTAATAATAACTTATCAATACCTAAATTACCTAACAAAAACGAATAAGAAGAAAAAGTACAAATAATTTGTGTTCTGTTTAAATTTAAAAGTTAATTATTGAAAACAAAATGAACTCAAACGATTAATATGTTACCTTAATAAATTTATTTTAAGATATTTTCTAAACCATACGACCAAATTGGATGCTGTAAAGGGCAAATTATATCTACATTAAGTACTTATGACGATGAAATCATTTATTTCGATAAGGATTAATGTTTTGCAGGTCATAAGTCCATGTAAACAGAACCTAAATATTTTATGTTTTCTTTGTAACATAAAAGCAGTCATTGTGGCTTAAATATAAAAGTTAGACATATGGTGTCGCGGACTTTATTGTAGAACTTTTGATTCTACACAATTCTTTAATACATTGTTTTGTTCTATATTGAACGGTTTAGGCAGCGTATTACAGAACAGCGCGCCGACGGCAAAATTTTTTCCGACTTGATTTACTATTATCGTCACTGCTTAGTTGTAATGTTACCTAACGTAACAAAATATAGCCTATAACCTGGCCAGAGAATGTACCTAGAATTAAAAAAGAAACCACGTAAATCGGATAAGTGGTTCTCGAGTGATAAGGTAACTAACGGACAGACAGAGAGACGTTGAGTTAAGGAAAATTGTAATAATTATTGATACAATGATTTTCAAATGATATGAATAGTTTATCGATATTTATTAAAATTCATTGCAGATGTTTTTTTGTGTTTTCTAGAAATAAGAATTGCATTTCTTATTTATTTTTAAACTATTTCTTACTTTAATTTTTATCTCCAAGAATGTTTTAATAAATTAAAAAATATATCTTCAAAAAAATTAATACTAACCTCATATATTAGCTTACTTTTCAGTCATGAATTTTTTTTTCACTTTGTTTAAAATTATTATGAATTTACATTTACTTTCAGTTTGTAATATTTCTTGCTGTTTTTTTTTCTATGTTCTATGTACCTTTCGAAATAAACTATTATTAATATTATGAAGCTTATAGACTCGGGAATTACTGAACCGATTTCAATGCGGTTTTCACCAATTGTCGTAATACTAACCTTATATCTTCTCTATTTATAAAAATGAATGTTCGTTTGTATGAAGCTTATAGACTCGGGAATTACTGAACCGATTTCAATGTGGTCTTCAACAATTGTTAGATAATTTTTCTGTGCATGTTCGTGGTTAATAATATTTTATGTAAACCTAAGATTTAACATCAAAAAACTTAAAAAATCTTTATCAAGTCGTGTTTTGTTTACATGATGTCACAGTATACAAATAAAACTGTCATTTAGATATATAAAAACATAGTACCTATCCATGGAATACAGAATTCTATAATTTACGGTTCCAATATTTTATTTTATTTAACCTACTATGATCACCTCTCTTTAAAATATTTTATCGAACAATTAAATGATTTTTGACAGTTGTTAATAGTTAAATATCCTATAAATAAATAAATAAATAAATAACCTATTTATTTATTTATTTTTGATTTTCATATAAATTCTAAGACGTAACCTGGTCTTTTCTGGGAATTTGAAAATATAATATTGCACGATTTTTTTATTAACTACTGAACGGATTTTATTCCGGTTTTCACTAATGAATAGGCTATGTTTAGGTGTCTAATTTGTGTAAATTTCAAAAGGTCAGAAAAAAATTATAACTATAATTATAACAATTCGCGGTGAGTTTGTAAATAAATTAATTTTTAACTAAATATAATAATAATAAAAATTCATACTTTTTGTGTCCTGTAAAAATGTCGACGGCGCCACTGTTTTTAACTTCCCAATTGGAAATCAAAATCAAAAATTTCAACATAATTGTATGTTTTAAGATCACTATAGTATATTTACACTATTTTCAGAAAGATGTCTGTGTGTGTGTGTACGTACATACGTGTCATTTTTTACGTTCACGAAATCTCGTAAATAAAAAATGCTATTGACTTCGTTGGGGTGCCAATCGAAGCGTCTTGACGTGATTATGATCTGAAAGAAAGGATTTTTCGAAATTCAACCTCTAAGGGGGTAAAAAGGGATGTACAGTTTTATTTTGGTCGGATTTACTTGAAACTTAGCATAAATATTCTACAATACAAATAATGAAAAATGTATTTCAGTATTTTTTGTTTGTTATACGTACCTAAAAAGCCATTGAAGGGGTGAAAGGTGAAAACCACCCTCAAAATTTAAATTTTAAATACTGATAAATAAGTCTGCAATTCTTGTTGCCTTGGAAACAAATGCAATTAAATTTAAATTGTCAGATTAGTTATTATAAAAACAAATGCAATTTAATTCAAATTATCAAATTAGTTATTCTAAAAATTTGTATTATATTATTGACATTAGGATATTAGAAAACTAATATTCATAATACAAAGGTGAGTTTTATTTCTGACCAATTCCATTAAAATTTTTCATATACATATTAAAAAAACATCTGCCAAGTAAATGCACAGTGCTTCCCCGTGCTAAATTCACCAAAGGTAGTTAATTATTCAACAATTTAAATAAAAACCGATAGTGTTTATATAAATTGCCTGTAATTGGTTAACCATTTAATTTTTTATACAATTTTACTAAAAAATATTAGTTCAAAAATTTTTCTTAAAACGCATCTGAATATTTTTTCATATATTTTTAATTTTTTGGAAATTTCAATCTAAATCTAAATTTATGCAAATGTCAAAATGACATTTAAAACGTCAAAATGACATTTAATATATCCAAGCAATATTAATTTAGAAAAACAAAACACGAATTTAAAAATAAATTGAGATAAATGTTTGTAAGGGAATATTTTACAACAAACGTTGTAGACCCATATTTTAGGAAATTTAATGCTCTACAAAAAATATTCTATAAAATTTTCACGTAACATGTGTCGTTCTTGAGATATCTTGAAAAAATAAATATTTTGGGGTGTCACCCCTCCCCCTTACATACGATTTTGATGATTTTGAAATAGGACCGTCCTCAAGCCAGACCCAACAATCCGACCAAGTTTCAATAACATCGGTTCAGTGGTTCATGAGTTATGCGTGTGACAAGGATTCAGGGGACAGACGGACGGACGGACGGACACACGGACAGACAGACAGACACGGAACGAAAAGTGTTTGCGTTGACGTGAAACGGATAAATCAATTTAAAATTTTGAAATCGGAGAACATTTTTTTTGTCTCAATCTGAAACGATCACATAGCTTCTCGTATCTTCGATATTGCGAGGAAGCAAAATATTCACATAAACTATACGGAAACAATAAATAATCAGAATTCAAGTATTTATAATCATACCGTGTTGGGAAGTTGATTGTATGGACCTTAAGGGTCTCACCCCACCCCAAGCTTGTTGTTTTTGGCATTATAATAAAATATACAAGGTGAACCCAGGTTGACCCAAATACAAGTAATAGTATAGTAGGGGCAATATTTATCTAAGCTTTCTTATATGTTGTATAATATTACCATTTTAATTTCGCATAAACTGTAAAAATAATAATCCTCCTGGTAGTATCAAGATACGTCACTGGTGAAGGATAATAATTAAAGAGGATAGCTAAAGGAACACCGGTGCTGTAAGCATAGTTTTCTTTTGTTTGAAGTCTATATGTGTATAGGCCTGTGTAGATAGCTCTAATAATTAATTTTATTTTTATTGTGGCATATAAGGTTGGCGAGAATGGATATTGCTGCACAAAGAAAAGAAGATTGTAATAAATGTTGGTTAATCTTAGAAGACTGCGGTATAACATTAGACCGAATCATTATAGGGATTGTTCGTAATTTAAATTAAAAAAAATGAGTGTAATAAAAAGATATTACTATAGGTGCATTAGATAAGGCTTATAAATTTTCACGTGTTCTTTTGTACTTAAATGAGGAATGGGAAATCTATATTTCTAAGTACAGTAGAAATAATATTGCTTCCTCGCAATATCGAAGATACGAGAAGCATTGTGATCGTTTCAGATTGAGACAAAAAAAATGTTCTCCGATTTCAAAATTTTTAATTGATTTATCCGTTTCACGTCAAAACAAACACTTTTCGTTCCGTGTCTGTCTGTCTGTCTGTGTGTCCGTCCGTCCGTCCGTCCGTCTGTCCCCTGAATCCTTGTCACACGCATAACTCATGAACTACTATTTTTGAAATATGGTCGGATGGTTGGGTCTGGTTTGAGGACGGTCCCATTTCAAAATCATCAAAATCGTGTGTAAGGGGGAGGGGTGACATTCCAAAATATTTATTTTTTCAAGATATCTCAAGAACTACACATTTAACGTGAAAATTTTATAGAATCTTTTTTGTAGAGCATTAAATTTCTTATAATATGGGTCTACAACGTTTGTTGTAAAATATTCCCTTACAAAGATTTATCTCAATTTATTTTAAAAATTCGTGTTTTGTTTTTCTGAATTGACATTTCAAAAAATTAAAAATATACGAAAAAAGAATCAGGTGTGTCTTGAGAAAAATTTCGAACTAATATTTTTTAGTAAAATTGTATAAAAATTAAATGGTTAACCAATTCCAGGCAATTTATCTCAAGATTATCGGTTTTTATTTAAATTATTCAATAATTAACTACCTTTGAATTTAGCACGAGGAAGCACTGTGCATTTACTTGGCAGATGTTTTTTTTTTACATTATAAGTGAAAATGTGGATGTATTGTTACCTTCCGAAAATTCCGCAAAATATCTTAAAGCCTTTTTTGCTCTTCACTCCACTTTTACATTTTCACGAAATAGGGGTGAAACAAGTAACTCTTTATTTAATCAATTTAATTACCAAAGTCCGCAAATATAGTTTGTTTTTTAAATTATAGCCTTTTATTTTGTTTATGTTTTATCTCCAGTAATGGATAAAGTAAAACTAGTAATGAGCACGCAGTGATGGACACTTGCTAATGATTACAAAATTATAAGTACTACGACACAAAATATATAAAAGAAAGAATCGTCTTTGATACAATGTAAAGTAGTTGCTGTAATAATATAATAATTAATAAATAAATTATACTAATAATTAGTTTAAATGTCCACCATTTTGACACCTACAGGCCAATTGTCAGGCTATAAGACAGTTAAATGTATATAGATGAATATTCAGAAATGGTAATAATCAAATATCAACAAATATTTCTAATTCAGTACATTTAATTAAAAAATAGCCATTACTGGGGTCATATCCAAGACTAGTGCCAGTACCATAAAACCAAACGATAAAAAATAGTATTTTATAACCTACAAAATGCAAACAAAAAATATCTAGTAATATTTTTAAACGTATGCTAAAAAAGTATCAAATATTAAAATATACAAACTGTCTAAAAAGAACGACAACGATCTAAGACACAGAGACAATAATGTAATTATAATAAAAAAATTACCAAATAAAATAATTTCATATAAACTAATTAAATTTTATATCAGCAAACATTTAACTCTGAATATACCACCCTTTTGAAATTAATTGCAGTCGTCATTGTGTGTCTGTGATATTTCTAATGCTCATATTGCAAAATCAATTTTATCAAGATGATACTATTTATTATTCTCCTTTACTTCGCCAATCTTTATTGCCACGACTCAAATTTCTCTTTGAAAACGAAACCGTTGAAGGCAGGCGCATTGTTATCCACACAAAGTAGAACAAAAGCCGTTATCAAATTATTGAGAATTGAGTATTTTGTGCTTCTATTGTTCCAGCGATAGTGACAGTATATAAATTTATAATTCTAATTTTGTCAGAATGAAATATACCGTATTGTGTTTGGGAAAATAGACTTTTTAAACGTTTCAGTACAATTTATTCTGCATGTTTAATGTTCTTGATCTCTTTTTACCATGCTGGCTAGGGTTTGCAATCCCGCAGACTTTTTTTTCCCGCGGGATTTTTGCGGGAAATCTTCAAATCCCGCGGGATCCCGCAGTTTTTCCAAAAATTTTGTTATTCATACTTAAAGTTACTATTATTTAGTTAACATGACAATTAACTAATGAAAAATATTTTCATAGTGGTAACATATGATACGTAAACGTAACTCGTACCGTATAGACCGATGTAAAATCCATAAAATACACCTGTAAATAGGAGGTTGTCTAATATGTTAGGTACAAGAACAAGATGCTTCTAACTACTTTTGTCTTTTTGTTCGATTATCCATTTCAATTTTTTAACTCCTTCGTTGCGTATAAATTAGCCCTTGTTTCCCGCAGGCCTATGTTTTAGATTTGGATCAAAAGTTAATTGTCCCAAAATTTCAAACTCATAGATCAAACCTGTGGACGGCGCAAACCGAGTCTATTTCCCATTTGATTAACGCATGGGAAAAATTACTTTTTTACTTTCGCGTGAATATCTCGTTGAAAACAATTTTTTTTGAAAATTTCTCAGGGGAATATTTTGTAGAGAATTAAGTGCTCAATTCATAAATCCAATAAATTTTGAGAAATGTTTGTTTAAAAATTATCATAAAAATTGGATTTTACTTTTTATGATAATGTTTAAACGAACATATCTTTAAAAATATTCGATCTATGATTTGAGCACTTGGGATCTTTTTTGTAAGAAATTTAATTCTCTATGATATGCTGCTGTAAGAAATTTTTCAACGAGATATTCACGCATAAGTAAAAAAGTAATTTTTCCCATGTTAATCAAATGGGAAAATGACTCGGTTTGCGCCGTCCACAGGTTTGATCTATGAGTCTGAAATTTTGGGACAATTAACTTTTGATCCAAAGCTAAAACATAGGCTAGCGGGACCGAAAAAAATAATTAAAAAACACCCTAGTATATACGGTATGTCACGTAAAACTAAACCACTAAATATCATTATTTACGGTTGTATTTTAGGGACAATATTGTTAAAAAAATATCGTGTACATCGAATTTTGTGTATTAAATTTTTGTGGTTAACTTTCATTTAATCTGCTATTCTTCTTCTAAATTTTTGTATTTTTTATGTTTTTTTGTTGTAATCTCGGGGCTGTTCGAGCTTCTTTCGTCGCCTGAGTCGCACTCAGTGTAACCACTTAACTAATCGTGAACAAGAGATATAATTTACTTCACTAGTTTCATATTCAGTCATCTCAACCTTAATTTTTTTTTTTTAAATTGTTACCTTTTTTTATTCATATTTACGCTTTACAAGTATTCAAAACGCATGCGACCTACAAATTCAATGTTCAAAAAATTCCGCGCGGATCCCGCACTTTTAGTGCGGGATCCCGCATTGCGGGATTGCAAACCCTAATGCTGGCTATACATTTTTGCTTCATAGCAAAATCGAAAATACGAGAAGCTTTTTAATGATTTTGAAATTTTAAATTGATCTATCCGTTTCACGTCAAGACAAACACTTTTTGTTCCGTGTCTGTCTGTCTGTCCGTCTGTTCCTTGAATCCTTGTCACACGCATAACTCATGAACCACTGAACCGATATTGTTGAAATTTAGTCGAATGGTTGGGTCTGGCTTGAGGACGGTCCCATTTCAAAATTGTGTGTAAGGGGGAGGGGTGACATCCTAAAATATTTATTTTACCAAATAAGTAGTATTACCAGTCTTGGCAAGGACTCCAGTAATGGCAAATTTTTAATTAAATGTACTGAATTAGAAATATGTGTTGATATTTGATTACTACCATTACTGAATATTAATCTATATACATTTAACTGTCTTACAGCGTGATTTGATTACAATCGGCCAATAGGTGTCAAAATGGTGGACATTTAAAATAATTATTAGTATAATTTATTTATTAATTATTATATTATCATTAGGAAGTGTCCATCACTGCGTGCTCATTACTGGTTTTACTTTATCCATTATCGAAGAAAAAACATAAACAAAATAAAAGGCTATATTTAAAAAAACTATATTTGCGGACTTTGGTAATTAAATAAATTAAATAAAGAGTTACTTGTTTCATTAGTAACATGAGTTGATGAGAATTACAAAAAAAAAGAAGCCCGTCAATCACAAAAACAGTAAACCTTGTTCTTATAGCGGCCATAACTGGTGCCAGTATCTTATTTATAAAGTGACCGCATTGAACTATATACAGTTTTGGGCACAACAATGTTTGCCGAGTCAGCTAAAACAACAATTACAACCCTCCATATGTGACAAGGGGTGAAATATTAACTACAGTGCGAAGTCAGGGCGGGTCCTTTAGTTTATTATAAAATGTAATTATTTACAAAAAAATAATAAACATTAAGCTTTGAATAATTTCTATGAGTATTTGTTTCATTTTTACCATTTATATTTAATTAATATTCTTACCCTGAAGTGACGAAACAATTTAATCCTCTTTATGAAATTAACTTTAAACGAGTACCTTTTACATACAAGAAATTCTAATTTAAAATATGACAGAATCTAATAATCTTATTATGCACTTGGAATAGCACACCACAAAGTCGCTGCACACTGATAGTACAAAAACGGTAAAATAAAACAATAGCATAGACAGTTTACTTATAAAAAAAACACCACCCTATCTCGGTCTATTTCAACAATACGTCATCTGCACTTGCCATTTCATTAAACCGGGAATAGGCGTGTTTTTTTGTCTAGAACATACCTACACTGTTATAATCATATTTTTAATATTAATCTTTGATACGTTTACAATTTTCTAAATAAACATTTAAGTGAACTGTCATTCTTAAACTGCATTACTTAATTGAAAATCTAATAACTTCGATACAAGGTTAGTAAATACACTTTCGACCAATCAGCTTAGGCACACCAGATGACATATTTTTCCCTTCTCGCAAAGTTACAAGGCTATATTTGTTATGATTGGTCACATTATTCCCCCTCTCCACATTTGGGCACTCCAAATGACGTATTTCCCTCACTCGAGCCGAGCTACTGAGGCAACCTTGTACTTTACATGTACCTTGATTTCGATACACACATTCGCTATTGTCAGCGATCACTCTGCCACCTATCGGATAAAACTTTAACCCTTCTGAAGGTCCCAGATTTGAAATTTTTAAATATAATGTAAAAATTATATAAATAAGCAATTAATATTATTAAAATGCAATCAAGAATAAAAGAATAACTATAACGTTGTGCTGTACCAAATTGTGACAATAATTTATCCAATAACTGATATACATATATTGATGTGACTGTCACATGAATATTGTTGAGATAACGACATCGTTCTCACATTTCGAACTTTCTTAATAACCTGATGATGATTCTGTGAATCGAAATCTTGCGTTTATAAATTTTCTCAATAAATAATTTCTGACGTTTAGACAATCAAGTTGTTTTTGTTTATTACTAGAGCATTTATAAAAAGTAATCATGCCCACCCGACATGCCCACCCAACATGCCCTTCCAACGTGCCCACCCAACATGCTCACAACACACGGTTCACCGCGAATTGTTTTTTCCGACAAAATTCCACAAATTATACAAAAAATCCACAAATTATACATCTAAACAACCCAACCATTAGTGAAAACCGGAATAAAATCGATTCAGTAGTTATTGAAAAAATTGCGTAAAATTATATTTTCAAACTCCCAGGAAACACCAGGTCTTGTCTTAGAATTTGTATGAAAATCAAAAATAAATAAATAAATGGGTTACCTTTCTTGGAAGTGAAATGTTTCTTTATGTTTCAATTTAGATTATCATAAAATATTATTAGCCACGATACTGCTCGTAAAAAAACTATTGGTGAAAACCACATTGAAATCGGTTCAGTAATTCCAGAATCTATAAGTCACACACAAACGAACATTCATTTATATATATATAAATATTTAACGTCACTACTAGTGTATTATTATATAAAAATAAATAAAATATAATAATATTCTTTAAAACTTTTACCGAAAACATATTTTAGCGAGCGTTAAAATTGATAAAAACTACCAATATTTAAATAAACTGTACCGTTATAGTTTAAGATATTACAGACACCCAACACGACTCGTCCCGGGGTAATACCGGGTGTTTAATCAAAAGTTTGCACGATATAAAAATTCAAGTGCTTTGCTCAAAGCATTTGATATGCAAAGATGACAGTCCGAAGTCATCCGATAAAGTTGTTCTTTCAAGTTTTAAAACAGTCAAAGCACGCCGTGTATATGGAGCAGTATATAAAGAAGATTTGAGTTACGAAAAGAGGTCAAGAGAGGTTTAAGTTTTCCTTACTCTTTGCATACTAACGACGAAACTGTTATAGATCATGTTGGCCTATAGAAACGCACATACATACATATATATGTATGTATAATAATGTATAAACTACTATATGCACCAGTTATGATCGCTATAAGAGCTAGTTTTACTATTTTTGTGATTAACGGGCTTCTTTGTTGTAATTCTCATCAACTCATGTTATTAATAAAAACAAGTAACTCTTTATTTAATCTATTTAATTAGTCCGCTTTTATTTTGTTTATCTTTTTTCTACAGTAATGGATAAAGTAAAACCAGTAATGAGCACGCAGTGATGGACACTTGTTAATGATAAGTACTATGACAAAAAAGATATAAAAGAAAGAATCATCAGATTTGAAACAATAATGTAAAGCAGTTGTTATGATTAGATTAGATAAAGGGGGGGTGGAGCGAGGCTCCTGCACTTAGGCCGCTAGGGCCCATTGTGCCCCCTTGAGGTTACCAAGACTTCATTCTTTAAACAGGTCCGTTGCTTCCGCGAAGGAAAGGATCCTGTTTAACGATATGTCTTGAATGTCTCTCGGCTCAAGAAAAGGGGAGCCAAGGTATTTGTTGTTATGATAATATAATAATTAATAAATAAATTATAATAATATTTAATTTAAATGTACACCATTTTAACATCTATTGGCCGATTGTCATCAAATCACGCTGTGAGACAGTTAAATGTATATAGATTAATAATATTCATAAATGGTAGTTATCAAATATCAACAAATATTTCTAATTCAGTACATTTAATTTAAAAATAGCCATTACTGGGGTCATATCCAAGACTGTGGATTATAACTTACCTACACACATGAAAGCGATAACAGATAAATTAGGAAAATGGTTAGTTTGATGGGAGTTGCGTGTCATCATTTTTCATTACATTTTTTTAGTAATAGATAATAATATACCTATTTTTCAATATTATATAAAATAATGAAAATTAATTTGAAAAAAATTGTTACGCATCAGTAAATCAACTGCGATATTTATATAGTACTAGTGCATTGGGCCCACTGTTACCCGAGAATATTAATTCAGTTAAACATAAAGGAATCATGCCCACCCAACATGTCCACCCAACATGCCCACAACACAAGATTCACCGCGAATTGTTTTTTTCAGACTTCGTGAAATTTACATACACAAATATACAAAAATTATACACCTAAACATTACCTATCCATTAGTGGAATAAAATCCGTTCAGTAGCTATTGAGAAAATCGTGTAAAATTATATATTCAAACATCTTGTCTTAGAATTTGTATGAAAATCGAAAATAAATAAATAAATAAATAGGTTAGCAACAATCATAATAATTAATTTCGGTATTTTGCTCTTTCTTGGAAGTGAAATAATGTCATGGATGGACGGACGGACAGACAGACAGACACGGAACGAAAAGTGTTTGTCTTGACGTGAAACGGAATTTTTTAATTCTATAACTGATTTACATTTCAATTTGCAAAAAAATCTGAATAATAGAAATTTCAATCTTTAAAATGTAATTTTATTTTTTGCCCTTTTTTCTAGCAATATTTTAATGACTATTAATGATTTTTTCTTCTTCAAAAAATGTTTTATTTGTTAACTATAATTTTTTTTCGAACAAAGTAATTTTCATTTAATTTCAAATTTGAACCCGAACCCGAACCTGAACCCTAAAAAATTAACGGTTTTTGAACCTAAATAGTTTGCAACATGTTGAAATCAAACCCGAACCGAACCCGAACCATAAATAAATTCCGGTTCAAGTCCCTGAACAAAATCAATACAGTTGATTGAAATAGCTCATGCTAAGTAAACATTATTACAATATAATTCCCCACCGCGTTTTTACAGTGGACATCTTCAGTCTACGTGACTTTATACAGTTTGCTTGTTTGCATTAATTTACTTATGAAAAGTGGTTTTGTTGTTGGAGGGATTGGAAATTATAATTATAAAGATGGAGCAGTTTTCAGAAAATATATAATTAAAAGTGAAAATAATGTTCTTAAAGTGATGCAGACGTTTTCTTAAAATTTTATATTTTTACTATTCATCGCGTAAGTGTTAAGAATAGGATTTTGTCTATCTGTCTGGCAACACATATGTACCAATTGTTTTTTAACTTTGTCTTTTAAAAGAAATTTATTTTGAGGTAGATAAAGTACTGGCACCAGTTATGGCCGGTATAAGAGCAAGGTTTACTGTTATTGTGATTAACGGGTTTCTTTTTTGTAATTCTCATCAACTCATGTTACTAATTCTTTATTTAATCAATTTGATTACCAAATAATCTTTTATTTTGTTTATGTTTTTTCTCCAGTAATAGATAAAGTAAAACCAGTAATGAGCACGCAGTGATGGACACTTGTTAATGATTACAAAATGATAAGTACTACGACACAAAAAAAATCGTCAAATTTGAAACAACGAGTTGCTATGATAATATAATAATGAATAAATAAATTATACTAATAATTAGTTTAAATATCCACCATTTTGACACCTATTGGCCGATTGCCATCAAATCACGCTGTAAGACAGTTAAATGTATATAGATTAATATTCAGAAATGGTAGTAATTAAATATCAACAAATATTTCAAATTCAGTACATTTAATAAAAAATAGCCATTACTGGGGTCATATCCAAGACTGGTACAGTACCTTATATGATTTCCCCTGTAGTACTAGGGGGTAACTCGGGAGGACGAATACAACGAAATTGTAACTCTGTGATAGCATATATTTTCAGATTTAATAATCGTAGAGCAATAAATAAAACGCCAAGATTTTATAGTATCGTTTATAATAATATGAGTTTTAACCCTCCATCTCCAGAACCTTAAATACAGTGGCATGCAAAAGTTAAGGTAATTTTCATAAGATTTTTCTACTGTGCTTTTAATGTTTATTTGATGTTAGCATATTTATTTATAATTTACCCATATATTATAACATTTTGTAGATGAATTATAATGTAATAATATTTTTGAGAAGACGTTATTTTTTGGTTTGCCATATTTTTCTTATATACTATGTATCATAGATATCGAAAAAATATTTTTATGTTCTA
This sequence comes from Sialis fuliginosa, assembly GCA_961205875.1. Lineage (NCBI taxonomy): Eukaryota > Metazoa > Arthropoda > Insecta > Megaloptera > Sialidae > Sialis > Sialis fuliginosa. The sequence continues at coordinate 40,681,008 of OY540809.1, read as the reverse complement.
GGTAGTTTCGTTATTATATAAACAATATTATTATGTTCCTTTTTTTACCATGGTTCCTTAGAAATCTTGTATTTGGATAAATAATATTTTGATATACGTATTCATACTTATTATAAGGTACCTGCGGCAAATAAGGCCCATGTAAAAAAAAACACATTTGCAATAGTTGGATCGGTCTAGATTTTTATATACACATAGGAAGGTTCCTTAGAAATCTTGTATTTGGATAAATAATATTTTGATATACGTATTCATACTTATTATAAGGTACCTGCGGCAAATAAGGCCCATGTAAAAAAAAACACATTTGCAATAGTTGGATCGGTCTAGATTTTTATATACACATAGGAAGGTTCCTTAGAAATCTTGTATTTGGATAAATAATATTTTGATATACGTATTCATACTTATTATAAGGTACCTGAGGCAAATAAGGCCCATGTAAAAAAAAACACATTTGCAATAGTTGGATCGGTCTAGATTTTTATATACACATAGGAAGGTTCCTTAGAAATCTTGTATTTGGATAAATAATATTTTGATATACGTATTCATACTTATTATAAGGTACCTGAGGCAAATAAGGCCCATGTAAAAAAAAACACATTTGCAATAGTTGGATCGGTCTAGATTTTTATATACACATAGGAAGGTACTTATACAAAGTTAACTACACACCGATTAGTCTCTGTCCGCGTTAACTTTTCGGTAACTATGAGTTTATTGTGAGAGATGGTAACGAATGCTCAATTTTATAAAAACAACCAACAAATAATCTTAATTTTTGTCACAAATCACGTCGCGTTTTAAATGCGAGCTGATTTTTACGACTTTTAATATTGAATAATTTCTAATTGAGCAATAAAAAACAATTTGTTCAATGCTATTATTATTTTTGTAGCCTAATCTTTGCAATTAAATAATAAAAAAGGCATGTTAAAAGTGTCCGGATTACTCTATTGAAAAACATTACGGTACGGGACACTAGTACGTGAAGCTCGACTCGCATTCAACATATTTTTTATATACAATAACATTGGGAGCGTTCACGTCTGACCAAAAAACGGAACAACGATCTTTGATTGGTTGATTCATGGAATTTCTGGTGGAATGTACCAGAAATTAAAATAATGTCATTTTTTAAGCGTGTAAGGAAGTGAGAAAGAAGTAACTAGAAAGAGATAGAAACTAGTGACCAGACTAACTAAAGAACTTTTATGTTCACTTCATGCTGAGCATTTCTGCCAGAACACTAGTTTCTATCTCTTTCTGGTTACTTCTTTCTCACTTCCTTACACGCATAAAAAATGACATTCTTTAAATTTCTGGTACATTCCACCAGAAATTCCATGAATCAACAAATCAAAGTTCGTTGTTCACTGTTTTTGGTCAGTCGTGAACGTAACCATTGAAATTTATGATACTTTATATTGACGAAAATTAGTCCTAATCATAGACATAGAGAATGGACAGTGCATTCTGTATTAACTCAATGGTGTAACATCTGTTCAAAAAGGGAGAGAGAGATGCAATGTAGTTTGGAATATATCTATTTCTTTTTCTAAGAATCTGATTGGTAGCTTACTATAGTTCAGGGTAGTATTTCTATCAGATATATTTTTGTATATCTATCTTGTGATTTTTGTGCAATAAGTTTTTTATTAGAAAAGTAAATAATATAAACAATAAATATACTATAATGGTTCATATTTCATCGAGGAAATAAAAAAAAATCAATTGATGTGATAGAAATTTGCAAAATTATGAACGGATATTCCGAGAAAATAACATTTATGCTACCAAAAATATTAAATATATATTAATAAAAAATAGTTTTAAATCAATTCCCATGTGGTTGCTACAAAATGATGAGGTGGATTGCACTTACAAACAGCACATACAAGATTTACTTAAAGAAATTTTAAATATTTTTTTTGATATTAGAACAAGATATTAAAATTGGTTAAAAAAATTCGAAACTTATATTATTTAGAAATCAATAATTGTTTCATTTTTTAAATAACATTTTTTATAACGTTAATTATTTTAACCTCTTTATATACATATAGTATAATAATATCATATATTAATCAACAGTAGATTAATATATTATGATAATATCTATGAATATTTTTAATGTTCGGGACTAAGAATGAAATAGTTACACTCCTGTTTAAAAAAAGGATAAGTATATTCCAAACCTGTTTCTATCTCTATCTTTTGACACGGCTCTGCTCTTGGGTCAGATGCCTGGTCCATTCTCTATGTCTATGGTCCTAATATCTATTGCTGTTAGGACTAATTTTCGTATAACAAATAAATAAAACATAATATGAATAAAAAATTAATTTACATAAAACACAATTGAACACAAGAGACTTCTTGTAAAGCTCACAGAAGCACAGCACACTTGTATATTCGTGTGATTTATGGAAATCAATGTCTAAACAAATGTCAATGCAGGCAGGCGGCGGCGCGTCGAGGGTCCCAAGGGTTGACGCGCGACAACATAGCGTATAATTTTTTTTCTTTTCCATGATAAAGCATAAGAAAACTCCCGATTCAATATTTTTATCACTCTTGACAATATTTGTTTTCATAAAAACCTCTCTGGGTATAGAAGTGTAAGCAAATATTTATTTATGTTTTATATATTTGAGGTAAACGGACTTCGAGATTTATGCTTTGAATTTTAATTCAAATTTTTGTTTGGTTTGTACATACATGTTTATAATAGGGTGTTTTTAGTGGGTTTTTAGTTAATGTTGTTTGTATACAAAGTTTCAACGCGTGAGTTATAAAAACTATATAGAAGAATAATAAAAATGAGCCAAAATCCTCAAATTTGAGATTGTTGCCCTTAGAAAGCCGTAATTTTTCGAGTATATTATTATTGTACATATTACAACTATATAGAATAACCGTAATTTTATTTTTTTCCTTCTGGCACAGTTATCAATGTTTTTCCAGGAGTTTTGTGAGTTGAATTATTACAACAAGGTACGAAACAGTATTTATAACTTATTATTTTTTGTGCGTTTTCCATGTTTATTGATGACACTTGTATATTTAAGCTTTGACTGACATTTCAATACTGAATTATGACGTCACGCAACATTTCTTTAAATTTGATATTTTGAGGTCGGAATAAACTTTTAGAGTATGAAAAAAATTTCTACAATGGTTTTTTTACCTCTAGATTACATTAAACATATTTTTGGCCAGATTATTTTATCCATTCGGTTATTTTATTTTAAATAAATTGCACTTGTAAACACACAAAATGACACTAGATAACACAAAATGTACAGATTCCTCAAACCTTTCAAACATTATCAAAGTAAAAAACCACTATAACTCATGTGTTGAGGCTTCCGCAGTGATCTTAATATGGATCTTGGCTTCTGGGTGTAAGCCGCGTCGGTTTGGTCGTGTTATCGGCCAACGTTTCGTCACACATTGCAGTGGACATCTTCAGGGCTCTTCTAAAAAGCACTTTTAGAAGAACCCTGAAGATGTCCATACGATAACACGACCAAACCGACGCGGCTTACACCCAGAATCCAAGATCCACTATAACTCATATTTAATAGTTCATCTATCGGAAAACAGATGGTGCCAAGTGTACCTAATATAATTAATTAATTTTGAATTATTTTTGAAAAAGTACGTAAGTGCAGTGAATGCTGATTTTATTTTCAGATTTTTCTCACTATTAATTTCGAAGATATTTTTACGATATTTTTGAAAAAAAAAAAAATGCAAACATACGAGACTGGCTCGCGACAATTTCATTTAAATGGCTAAAGGTACTTTATCTTGTGTAGTTGTGCCATCCGTATATTATAGCATAAAATGTACCCAAATCTTTCAGGGTTGCGTCCTTTTTGAAACAACCTGTATAAGTAAAACCGAAAGTACCTACACAAACTATGTTAAAATTTAAAAAATCCAATTCCAAGATTGAAAAGAAATTCAAAATTCCATAGACCAATTATCCATCAATTTACAAATAAAAACATAAATTTTTTTTTATAACATCTAGAATTTATTAAAACTCTATGGTTGTAAAACCAACTTTAAATATATTATTTGTGTTTTTTCACCTGACTCATCTCAGAAATACATTTTTTAATATTTATAATGGGATGGAAAATTCTGACATGTGTTTTCGGTTTATTTTTATGTTTTAAGCGGTTTTGTGAAAACAAGGACTATTTTTATTGTCGATAAAAAAGACAATGTTGAGTAAAAAGTTTCTTGTGTAAAGAAAAGAAGAAGTCGGTTTAATAAAAACTGTTTCTGTTTTATCAAGAAACTCAAATGGGAATTTTTTATTCAAACATTTATATTAATATTTAAAATACGTTCATAAAAGTTAAGTTTCAGGTTTTTGTGGTGATATTTGGGTGATTCTGAATATAAGGGAAGTATTACGCTGTATGTATATTAAAGAAGTTAATTAAAATGCAGATAAGTTCAAACTATTTATAAATAAAATGGTATAAATGCCGATCTATTTTTATAGACAAACATTTGAAAATTGTATGATGAAGAATAAAATAAAAAATGCAGAGTGCTTCCTCGTCTTAAATTCACCAAAGGTATAGTTAATTAATTACACAGTTACACAAAAAAAAGTGCGGGGCCAAAAAGGCGAGTTTTTTTTAATTTGAGCTTGAATTTTGGGTTTAATTTATATAAATTAATAAGCACTTCAGTCTTTTACTTTTAGAGTTATCGAAAACAAAAAAACTAAATGTATCTTACTTTGGTATCATTGAAAAGCATTTTTCAAAAACTTTCTAATGATGTATTAAGGTACTGGCCCCAGTTATGGCCGTTATAAGAGCAAGGTTTACTTTTTTGTGATTAACGGACTTATTTTTTGTAACTCTCATGAACTCATATTACCAATAAAACAAATAACTTTATATATAATTTTAAATTATAGCCTTTTATTTTGTTTATGATTTCTCTCCAGTTATGGATAAAGTAAAACCAATAATGAGCACGCAGTGATGGACACATGCTAATGATTGCAAAATTATATACTAATAATTAGTTTAAATGTACATCATTTTGACATCTATTGACCGATTGTCATCAAATCACGCTGTAAGACAGTTAAATGTATATAGATTAATATTCAGAAATGGTAGTAATTAAATATCAACAAATATTTCTAATTCAGTACATTTAATTAAAGAATAGCCATTACTTGGGTCATATCCAAGACTGGTCCCAGTACCTTATGTCACAAATAATTTTTTTTAGTTGAGGTTACGTCACATTACATCATTCTACATAGTTCCTTCTTTATATTACCAAAATGGTTTTAAGTGATCTTTAATATCTTTTTTAGTTGTAAACATGGTTGACAACCTGTATAACTGAAAACGTTTGATTGTTAAAAAGAGTTTAGGTTACCTCCTTCTTTCGCAGACACGCCTCCACCTTCATCTCGGAGTTAATTTGTTGTTTTTAATTGACTTATAGAATGATTAGCTATTCAAAATAAATTACTTTAGAATAGGCCCGCCGGTCACGTTCAGATCGTCTGAGAGTAATTAGTCTGGCCCACGAAGATATTTAAAGTATCATGAATTCTCCTTGCAAAATAAATTTAAAATTAACAAAATCTTGTAACATTTAAATTTACTGTCAATTGGCATAAGTTAACAAATTTTTTTGTTAGAAAATTGTTTCAATTTTTTTAAAATATTTAAGTGTGCCAGTGAATGTTAATATGCATTGGTTGCAGAGCCGGCCTTAGTAAGTCTGGCGCCCTGGACGAGATTTATTTTTCCGCCCTCTCTCCCCCTAAAAAAATGTTCAAAAATCACCGAAAATGTCAATTAAAATTGATAAATTATCAAATAAGTTGAATAGTTAATATCTCAGCTTGGCGCAATCCTACAGCTTCCAACTTTTTTTAGCATATATGTAGTTTACATCATTAACTTTAAGATTATCAAATGCCCTAAGACCGTCGAGACCCCTTTCCCCTATTATTAACAAATTAAAATTGACAAATTAACAAAAAAAGTTGAATAGTTAATATCTCAGCTCGGCGCGATCCTATAGACTTCAACTTTTTTTAGAATATAGCTTACATCATTAACTTTAAGACAATCAAATGCTCTAAGACCGTCGATAAAACAAAAAAAGTTGAATAGTTTTTATCATAAATAAACAAAATATTATAAAGAATTATGTTCAATATGTATAATATGAATTTAGATTATGAATTTAAGTTATTCTTGTAAGTATAAAAGAACCATCAAATCTGTAAAACCCAAAGCTTTAGCGACCAATAAATATTTTATCAACAATGAAAATTAGAAAAAAATCTGCATATTTCTTATAGCGTACAATGAAAATGCCGTGAAAATGATAAGATTATGAAAAACTAACGTAATAAATGTCGTGAGAACAGTTCTACCAACCGACTACAAAGTGTGCAGTGCTGCCAACTGCGAGACTCAATGAATTATTACTGTCTTATGAATGTGGTTACATGGAAAGTTCCAAATAACGTTTACAGTGGCGCCTTGTTATCAAAAATAATGGGGGTTATTAAAAACATTCTTAATTTTATAAAAAAAACTAACAGAATTTTTTTTTTTCGAAAAATTTGCTCATTTGCTCATATGTTCGTTTTTCGAACTTAAAGGGGAGGGGGGGGGGATTGAATGAAAATAAGATTTGGATATTGGACATATTATACAGTTTTTTTTGCACAAAACAAAATATTTTTCGAGTAAAAATGACTTATAATTTAAGATCTTATGTTAAGAAAAAAATTCAGAAATTAAGTTCTATCGAAGAATATGAAATTTAAGATTGAAATGAACCAATGTTCGAGCAGAAATCTTTTAATTTGACATTAATTGAATTTTGATTTTTGTATAAGTTTAGAACATTATCGTACTTTTTATAACAAATTCTTTGAGATTTTTTCTCGAAAAATTGTTAGCGTTTGAGAAAATTGCAAGAGACAAAAAGGTTGTTATTTTTGATATAATTAATTAATAATAATTATTAATATATACCTATATAAAAAATAATAATTTATATATTAATAATTAGAACATTAATATACAAGGTGATTTACAACTAGTGTAAAAAAATTAACAGTAGATCGAGGATGTAATTTTAAGCAAAAAACCTTATGTGAACCTATGCCCAGAATTTCTTCGTAAGAGAGCTACAGTTTTTTACTCAAAATTAGTGTTTATTTAATATCTAGATATTCGTATTTCGCGTTGAATTGAACTACCTTTCTATAATCTATAGACAACAAATAAATAATAAAGCTGTCAATCGCACTGAAGCCATTTCGTGCAATAATTTAACTTCGCTTCGGAGCAAAGTGTATTCAATAATCATATCTTTCATATCTAATATATACAAGGTGGATAAAAAAAATTAGTTTTTGGTGACATATAGTACTAAAAATAACATAGGCTTCGGAATTGTCTTAAGGTGAGTCCATAGAATGGATTTTACAAGTTTATACTAATCAAAAGGATATTTTTGATATAAATGTATAATATAAAATAACACCTGAATTTTTAATAACTTCACTATGTTAAAAGGAGAATTTTGCACACTTATTATTAGATTTATAAAATACTCATAAGTACCTGTAACGGGCGTTATAAATTTCGGAAGGCTATTTAAGCTAAGTTATTAAGTCAGATAAATTTATGTGTTTTATTTTGTATGCTGTGATTTTTTTAATATAGGCAGATGTAAACATAAAAATGAAGCTAGATTGTATGTTTATCTATTTTTAATGATTTTTGATAAGTGTAACGGGCGTTACACACAATTGATATAGATAATTTTTACTTCATTGCTTGGAGTTGTTAAATGTCAAGTGATTCTTAAAATAATATGTAATAATGAAAATGGTATTCTTTCTCATTGTTTCTTACCATTTAGGCGTCAATTTATCAAGAAATGAACTTTTTACGCAAAAAATTAAAGTCAGTAAAAGTAGCGGTTAGTTTGGACTCGCCCTATAGTTATTTAAGTAAATTGAAAACACCGTACCGGTAATATACAACTTAGGCGGCTTTTACACTATCAAAGAAATATGATAAAATGTCTTTGATCAAAGAAATATGACAGTGTAATAAGTCAACTTTTATAATATTTACCTTCTTAATATTTCTATGATCATAGTTAATGACAGTCTCTTATATTTGATCAAAGTTTTTTGACGTCAAAAACAAAATGGCGACTACCAAGTTATCACTGACAGTTACAGTTACATAATTATTAATATATGAATATCAACAAAATCCAGTATTATATGATAATCTTCTTATTGATTATAAAAACCACAATACACGGTTGTAAATTCAAACCTCGATCGCGTCAATTGACGAACATCCACGCACCGATATTCAAAAGGCACCAAAAAAGAAGTAAATATCCCTAGATAATATTGAGAAAATATTATGAAATATTTTATGTAGTGTAATAAAACAAATTCCCTATTTTATCAAAGAAATATGATCAAATCTTTGTCAAAGATCTTTGACATATTTATTTGATAGTGTAATAGCCGCCTTAAAATCATAAAAAATAAAACTTATCTAAATTAAATAGGGTTTTGCTCATTTTCTTATATGTACGGACCACCAATGAATACTTGAATAACGTTATAGGTGTATTTGTTACAACGGGCACAACGCCAGAGATACAATTCTCTCAAACAAATGTGGCCCCATTATAATAAATAGTATGTATTTCCAAGTTCATTTTTCAGTGAACCGTTCTTGGGAAACAATAGAAATGAGATTGTTAAATATAAATAAACATATTTACTAGTCGTTGCAACAGTCTGATAACTTTATTAAATCTTGAAATTTTATTTTAACAATGTTATTAATGTTCGAAAATCTCTAGATATTTTAATAAATATACAATAAAAATTGATATTTTAGAAAAATGTTTCCTACATAAAATAAGGTACTGGCACCAGTTATGGCCGCTATACGAGCAAGGTTTACTCTAATATATCAAATAAAAGAAGCTTTTTGTAATTTTTATGAAATCATGTTACTAATAAAACAAGTAACTCTTTATTTAATCAATTTAATTACCAAAGTCCGCAAATATAGTTTGTTTTTTAAATTATAGCCCTTAATTTTGTTTATGATTTTTCTCCAGTAATCTATAAAGTAAAACCAGTAATGAGCACGCAGTAATGGACACACATTACAAAATGATAAGTACTACGACACAAAAGATATAATAGAAGAAATCGTCAAATTTGAAACAATGTAAAGCAGTTGCTATGTTAATATAATAATTAATAAATAAATTATACTAACAATTAGTTTAAATGTCCACCATTTTGACACCTATTGACCGATTATCATAAAATTACGTTGTAAGACAGTTAAATGTATAATTAGTTTAATATTCAGAAAGGTAGTAATCAAATATCAACAAATATTTCTAATTCAATACATTAAATTTAAAAATAGCCATTACTGGGGTCATATTCAAGACTGGTGCCAGTACATTACAACTTAAAGTCACTCTATCAATATTTAATATCGAAATAATATGATTTTTAATTTTTTTTTAATTAATGATAAAAACATTTTGAGAATTCGTAGAATTATATATAAAATTATATATATAAAAGGAGTGAAATAAATTTTTACCGTTTAATTTGTGACATTGGTTCATAAAAACTTTAAAATATAGATTTAATATTCCTTAAATATACAACATATTGATACCTGTGATATACTAATTCCATGAATGGATTAAATTACCCTTCATATTAACGAGACATTATGTTAGAAAGCAATAAATTCAATCCTTGTTATTAAATTTAAGGTGTCCACTTTTTTTTGATCAGTAGTGTAAACTCTCAAACCAAATTTAATACCACTCTGTATTCCCCTCCCCTTGAAACCAAACAATTTTTATTGAAAATATTATTCCATTTATAGTCGAGTTAATTGTTTGTCTTAAATTATACCGCACCCTGTATACATATAGCATCTAACCCATTTTCAGTCTGTAGGTCTATAGTCATAAATCTATTTTCATATTATTCATTACTAAAGTACTTACAAGACAAGTAGGCGTTTTTGCTAGGAGCACAAAAATGAGAAATGTATATTTAAGAATTGAGGTTTCCTCAAGATACTAAATTATAAGTACCTACATATATCGGGGATGATTTATTGATCTGAATTTTTCAATTTTACCGAATTTTTTAAAAAGCAATATATACCAATTTAAAAAAAAAATTGTATGCTACATTCTGTATGTGTTTTATATATAGACAACAATTTTTTCCTTAAATTATAAAATAAAGAAAATTATTTCATAGCTTTCAATATTGTTTTCATGAAAATAACCTAAATATTTGCAGGGGTATTAGTATAAGAGAAATTTAGTATAGATAATAATGCCAACCTTGAATAGGTAATGACCCAAGTCTAATCTAAGATAATTTAGATTTTTATTATAGATTCGTAACTACATATGTTTTTCTATTCAAAAGAACTAATCCATGTAAATAATATAACTTTTTTTATATTTGATTCATTATAAAGCAATATAGTACAGTCATAAACTCTCTTTAGTAATGAATAATTCAGAGAACCTCTGATTATTATAACCAAAATAACTTTTTATGAGTGCAACAGTATCACCTTAACATGTCCCCATATGAACAAAAATAAATATAACCCACTAGAAAGAGCTAACAATTTTTTAAAGCATCGGCAATACGCGGCTGTTAAAAGCTGTTTATGGAGGAGTTCCCCTCCTTCACAATTAAAAAAAATAAAAGGTTACATTCTACGAGACATATATTATGAGATTTTCATATATTGCTTCCTCGCAATATCGAAGATACGAGAAGCTATGTGATCGTTTCAGATTGAGACAAAAAAAAAGTTCTCCAATTTCAAAATTTTTAATTTATTTATCCGTTTCACGTCAAGACAAACACTTTTCGTTCCGTGTCTGTCTGTCTGTCCGTGTGTCCGTGTGTCCGTCCGTCTGTCCCCTGAATCCTTGTCACACGCATAACTCATGAACCACTGAACCGATATTATTGAAACTTGGTCGGATGATTGGGTTTGGTTTGAGGACGGTCCCATTTCAAAATCATCAAAATCGTGTGTAAGGGGGAGGGGTGACACCCCAAAATATTTATTTTTTCAAGATATCTCAAGAACGACACATGTTACGAGAAAATTTTATAGAATATTTATTGTAGAGAATTAAATTTCCTATAATATGGGTCTACTCCGTTTGTTGTAAAATATTCCCTTACAAAGATTTATCTAAATTAATTTTAAAAATTCGTGTTTTGTTTTTCTAAATTGATATTTGATTGGACATATTAAATGTCATTTTGACGTTTTAAATGTCACTTTGGCGTTTTAAATGTCATTTTGACATTTGCATAAATTTAGATTTAGATTGAAATTGTCAAAAAATTAAAAATATATGAAAAAATATTCAGGTGCGTTTTAAGAAAAAATTCGAACTAAGATTTTTTAGTAAAATTTGTATAAAAATTAAATGGTTAACCAATGCCAGGCAATTTATCTGAACACTATCGGTTTTAGTGAATTTAGCACGAGGAAGCACTGTGCATTTACTTGGCAGATGTTTTTTATTGTAGAACACGATAAGCCGGTAAGTGATCAAAATCAAGACTAGCTTCGTCGTCTATTTGGCACGCCTCACTTTAAATCAAAATACCGGCTAAAGCTCCCCAGTCCCGACTAAAGACTCTTTGGTTTCTTAAAGATTAAGTATTTATGAAGCCATTTCAGAAGAAATTTCTAATCTTTTCATTTTTTCCTTATTAAGAGAATTTTAGCGTTAATTTTATTATACTAATATGAGTAGGTAAAAGAAAAAGCTATTCATTTATTCATTACTAGCTGATTCCCGCGGCTTCACTCGCGCGGATTTCTAAACTCTCACCCCCGTAATTACAATCCTACATAAATGACAGGGGATGAAATATGAAATTTTCTTATGTTTTATTTTTTATTCATTATACAAAATCGTAAAAATCTCGGTTCCTATGAGAGATAGGGGGTTGTTTTCCCCCCTAAAACTCCCGCCCCCATAGTATTTTCTCTGCCGGATCGAAGATAACTAATTGCAACTCTCCATACGTGACAGGAGATGAAATAAAAAAAAATTACCATGATGAATCAGTCAGTCAGGACATGTTATTATATGTATATTTTTTATATAGATGATTTAAAAAAACAATAGTTTTTTGTTATCTTTAAAAATATGTATGATTTTATAGATATTAACCCGGGGAACACCGGGTCCAATGCGCTAATTATTTAATAATTTAGACCATAAATAAACAATTATATGTTAAATGCAGATGTCTCGAATACAAATAAACTCTCGAGTGACATTTATAAAGATAACCATTTACAGTTTACTGAATACATATTAGAGATAACTATACAATTTTGGTAACTATCGTTTGTGAAACTGGACATTATTGTTATATAGTTATTCAGCTTTTAGTATAATTAAGCAAACACAATTTACATATATAAATATAATATCACAATATATATTCAATATGAGATTTAACGTTGATAGATTTATTTATGACAAAAACATTTCACTGGCAGTAAATGCAAAGCTACATTATTGCTTTATACTCATATGCATACATATGAACATTGACGCTTCGGTTATTAGACATAAAAAGTCAGATAAAACCAGCGTTGCAGTATAAAATAAAAAAGTACCGAAGCGAAACGAGGAATTGTTCACATTCATATTCTACCAAACCTATAGGGGAAAGTCGGTTAATTTGGACCATTTTTTTTAATTACAGTCTGTTCAATAAGAAAGTGACCGCCATAATCTAAAAAATATTAAAATTTAGATGATATTTTTATTTTTTTATTAAAGTACACATTAGTAGCTATTACGCAATTACATAATATTTGGTCCAATCACCTCCATTACTGATTATAGCTTCACACCTTTTGTCCATGTTTTCGACGAGGTTATCTGCATATTCATTTAGCAATGATCGCCATATCTTCTTAATTTGAAATGACAGCTGCTTCACCGTGTACACTGGCTTTCCTTTGAGCTTCATCTTCATGTATGACCAAATATTTTCAATGGGATTAGCATCTGGGGACATTGCCGGCCTTTCCATTGTAGTGACGTTATTTTGTTGTTTCCACTCACTGCAAAGTTTGCTGCGATGTTTAGGGTCATTGTATTCTTGCAGCAGCCAACTTGTTCTGGCAGATCCAAAAAACTTTTCAGCAGACTTCAGCAAGCATTTCTGGTAGATGGTGCGCATTTTTTCCGCGTTTAAATTGTATGTAAATAGAAAGAGGCAATCAAAACCGCATTTACAGAGACACCCCCAAACATGCACATTTACAGGGTGTTTTACTGTACGCTGAATAATCCTATTACTCTTCGTTGACAATGCTTTCGATAAGGAAGACCATGCCCAGAAAGAAGACTCGTCCGTGAAGATAACATTGTCCCAATATCTATCCAAATTCTCCTTTGCCCACGCCAGTCGTTTTTCCACGTGCTTTTTTGTTAATAAAGGTTTCTTCAAAGTTGATCGAAAATACAGGTTTTTTTCACGCAGGCGACTTTGAATCGTATTTAAAGAGACGTAAATGCCTTTATTGCGGAGTTTTAGTTGGGTACAGTGCAGCGAAATGCCTGGTTTGTCTTGAAAAAGATGCAAGATCGATTTATCCTCTTTCGTTGATGTCACGCGGACTAGTCCCCTTTCCGGCATATCGTCTACATTCTAAACCTCCAAATATCGCTTTACCAGCTTCTTAACGAATGCCTCCGACTTGTGCATATATTTGGCACCCGCTTTGTACGTCAGTTTCGGCCCTTTCGTATGATTTACTAAAAACACTGCCTCGTATCGCTTCAGGAATTTTTCACTCATTATAAAGATGACAAATTCACTGACATCAATAACATAATGTGTCGGCAAACTATATATTGCGTAAAAGAGCACGAAATAAAGATTCAAATGGATTGAAACAGATGGCGCTGTGGTAGCTCCTTACCAAATGACGACGGTCACTTTCTTGTTGAACAGACTGTAAGACATTTAGTGTACTAGTTTTAGGTTGAAATGAAACAGCAGTTTATAGATTTTATTTTTATTAAGTATTAATCAATATAATTATTATAAACTCGATAGAAATCAACAAAATGTGAGATCGGAGCTTTGTTTCAATTTAACCAACCGATACTGTAAATTGGACCAATCTTAACATAAATATACCTGTAAACAAAATATATGATACATATTTATGAATTACAGACTATCAAAAAATTATTTATCATAAGTATTAAAACAAAAAACTATAAGAAATCAGTATCGTTACATTATTCTATTTAAATTAATCAAGAAAGACATATGTCAGGATTGTTGGTATAAGTTTCATGATTCCAGCTATGGCAACTACGTGCGGTCCATTTTAACCAACAGTTTCAAATAAAATTGAACAAAAATATAACCTATCAAAGCCGTCAATCAATCTATGACTATAAATTAAATGCAAACTATAAATTAAAAATGCTGTATGCTTACCTTTGTACTAACTACACCCTTAGCACGAATCACTCAAAATTACATCAAAAATCATTTATTTACATTTGCGGAAACAAAACACTAACATTCAACATGTCAAGGTAAGCAATATAGCCGATATGCAATGAAGTTAGGCGCCTACCGCACGGTGTTGTCATTTAAGAAATCAGAAAACTACTTTTCGAGATATAAGGGTGGTCAAATTTAGCGAGTGGTCTAATATATCATACTTTCCCCTATTGCAGACATACACATTTGTGAAGAACAGTTAGTAATTTTGTACAAATATATACAATAATTAAATCAATATTTTGTTTATAAAAATATAGCATTGGACAAAATTGTTAATATTAATTGTACATCGTTTGATGAATTACACGATAAGATACTGGCACCAGTTATGGCCGCTATAAGAGCAAGGTTTACTGTTTTTGTGATTGACGGGTTTCTTTTTTGTAACTCTCATCAACTCATGTTACTAATAAAACAAATAACTCTTTATTTAATCAATTTAATTTAATTACAATGATTGCAAAATGATAAGTACTACAATACAAAATATATAAAAGAAAGAATCGTCAAATTTGAAACAATGTAAAGCAGTTACTATGATAATATAATAATTAAGGGGGCAGACCCAGTTAGAATTTTGAAAAAAAACATTTTATTTGTTTTGCATTTTCTCAAAGTAGAATATTTCAAAAGTATTCTCTGAAAATTTCAGACAAATGTACTGTCCATGCATAGACGATTTAGTGTAAGTTCCAAAATAATTTTTTTATCTGCATGCAATTCGTACTCAAAACTTTAAACGCGTTTTTCTCGAAATCATGTTTTCGAAGTCGGTGATCACTGTAACTTGAGAACGGCTTTGCCGATCGGTTTGAAATTTTTCTCACTTATTCTATACATAATTGTCCTCCAGATGAACGAAGGATTTTTTTTGGATGATTTTTATTTTTTTATAGCCGAAAATGCGAATGAAATTTTAGTCGAATAAAGAACTTTGAATTTCAATACCAGCCATTTTGTGAAAATTCAAAAATTTTCAAATCCCTTCGTTCATCTGGAGCATTATGTCATTAGCTAATGATCCCTGTTATTTTTATTATTTCATATGATTTAGTGACGAGCAGCAGTGATCACGGCAAAACACTTTTTTTTGACCCCTCCCAAATTTGCTGTATCCCACTTATTTTTTAATATTTTGCCATAAAAAAATTACAATATTTTTTATAAATACATATCTTTCATGTGGAATAACATTTGTTATTAATTATTTTAATGAGTGGCAAAAAAAATCCTAAAAAAGAGCTTTTCCTGGAAGTCCCAACTGGGTCTGCCCCCTTAATAATAAATTATACAAATAATTAGTTTAAATGTTCAACATTTTAACATCCATTGACTGATTGTCATTAAATTAAGCAGTTTTGTAGATTATGATTCACTAATGACAATTAACAAATATTTCTAATTTAGTACATTTAATTAATATCTGAGGCATTGTCCACGACTGGTGCCAGTACCATACATCGATTTCCATTAATCTATATTGTTTTCCTTCACCTTGAATCAATTAATTATTGTTTAATGCTAGGTTGTATTGAGAACAAAATATGTAGGTGTTAAAATTTCTGCATACTTTATCTTAGCGCTAAAAGGAATATAAATGACGCAATTAGTGTTGTATATTGTGATTTAATCTCAACGTTCAGTTAACTTTATCTGTGCATCACCTTTTCCATTAACCTTTTAATTAAAACACGGCTTGCATGTGTTGTTCATCCATATGTACATTTTGTCGTTCTTGTTATTTATGTTTTGATTCTGCTTTACCGGCATATTGCATATATGTAGTTGTATGCTAGATCAGTACTAGTTTCCTGTAATAATTTATATTTTACTAACTATTACTTCGTCCGTATAACACGATTTCATGAGAATTCAAAAAAAGCCCAGCAATCCCCCCATAAACGGTATACATTACTTTTAAAGCGGCCAATACTGATGCCCGTACCTTATATGTAGAAGAATAAAAGAAATAGAATTAAATATTTTCTATAAGAATCGAGACTTTCTAGGCTATGCGATGGTTGAATTATATTCTGTTCTCTTGATTAAATAGTGAATTTTGAAACGATATACAGTGTAACCTTAATATAACGATTTACTCGATTTAACAAATTTTTCGAAATCCCCTAGAACTGCCCGTAAGAGCTAATATAAAATATACCTTTATATTACGAATACATTTGTCAACAACCTTTTTATAACGAATTTTTCGACAGGTTTAGACTAGGGTGACCAGATTTCAAATGATGGAAACCCTGAAAAGGGGAAAAAAAGGTTTTTAGATTTTATTTTTACTAGTAGGCTGTCCAACACTACTTATGTATTTATATGATTATATTAATTTAGTTGTATTATTACAAAACCCAGATCCCGGAGAAACGGTGTTCAAAACCTGGTCACCCTAGTTCAGACACGTTAAATACCATAACCGCATTGTTGATTTTTTATGTTTATGCAAATGTTATCAATTGATTGTGATTTCTTTTGTTTATGCGAATATTACCCATTGAAATTAAACTACCTACCTACTTATTTTTTTACGGATTTCATTGCATTTCATTTTGATTATTTTGTGACAGAAAACTGTAAACTGTTTTTAAATAAAAAATACAGTTTTTTCTTTAAAATGTGTTTTTTTTAATTAGTGGAAATCGTTCGCTATAACAAGGTACCTACGTAATGTTGAGGTTAATAAACAAATTTTCTTACCTTGTTATAACGAATTGTAGACCAACCTAACCTTTATATAACAAACCTCACTGTAACAAATTACTTGGTATAACGAATATTTTCTACTTCCCTTCAGTTTTGTTATATTGAAGTTGCACTGTATAAAGATGGAAAAGGGGAATTTTTTTAAGCTTAAATTAAACCCTTTTATTGATTAGTTTCAATTTCAATATTTTAATTATTTCTTTTGTCTTTTGATGCAAGGGGAGAAGGGTACAAAGAGAGTATATAAAAGATTTAAATTTATTATTATAGCATTTCTTCGTTCATACGATAGGTTATGTTCTCAACCCCTAACTAATATTGAAAAATGGAACATTTTTTATGAATGAATATAAAAAGCTAACAATAACATATTGTGCTAATTGTAATCTTAAAAACGACGGTATAGCTGGTATAATACAAATTAACGAATGCTTAGGCGAGACTGGCTAGGGACAAGTTCATTTCAATGGCTAGAGACAGTATTAGCATCTGACTGATTTTATGACAATGAATAATTTCAAATTTCTTATCTTCAGGATTGTGTCGTTTTTGAAACATCCTGTATAATAATAAGGTACTGGCATATGACCCCAGTAATGGCTATTTTTTAATTAAATGTACTGAATTAGAAATATTTGTTGATATTTGATTACTACCATTTCTGAATATTAATCTAATTATACATTTAACTGTCTTACAGCGTGATTTGATGAAAATCGGTTAATAGGTGTCAAATGGTGGACATTTAAACTAATTATTAGTATAATTTATTTATTAATTATTATATTATCATAGCAACTGTTTTACATTGTTTCAAATTTGACGATTCTTTCGTGTCGTAGTACTTATCATTTTGTAATCATTAGCAAGTGTCACTGCTTGCTCATTACTGGAGAAAAAACACAAACAAAATAAAAGGCTATAATTTAAAAAACAAACTATATTTGCGGACTTTGGTAATTAAATAGCTTAAATAAAGAGTTATTTGTTTTATTAGTAACATGAGTTGATGAGAATTACAAAAAAGAAGCCCGTAAATCACATAAACAGTAAACCTTACTCTTATAGCGGCCATAATTGATGTCAGTACTTTATTGTGTTATTAAATCATTAAATAAATTATGTATGTAAAACAGAAAAAGAAATACTTTTCAAAAGTTTTGTTAGAAAAATTAAAAATGTTAACCGTGTTTAAATTTATTTAATTAAACTATTTCAAACATAAAAATAAACAATGTACGAACGAAACTCACATTTTTCTGATTCACTAAAACAACAGAAACGCAAAACTTGAAACACAAATTCTACGTAAAAGTTTTTCATTTTCGTTTACGACGTAAAATATTTACGTTACTTATGTTTGTTGTTATATACCACCGTAAAGAGATATTTGGGATTCTTATATTAGACGTGAGACTTGACTTTGAGTAGGTTTGATATTAAAGATATACACAAAACAAAGCATATTTGCGTATTACAGTTTTAACAATGCCATCTTGACAATAGATGATAACAACATTGTCGTTCATCACTTTGTTTGCAGTTTTAATACTTCCTAAGTACTATTAAAGTCATATTAAATTTTCTTGTAAATCTACTTTACTTCTAACTATCAACTTATATTCAAATAATATACTTACTTGAATTTTAAATTATATAAATGGATTCTTTTCTTTCGTATTGCTTCCTCGCCATATCGAAGATACGAGAAGCTTTGTGATTGTTTTGAAAATATATTTTTTTCCGATTTCTAAATTTTTACTTGATCTTTCCGTTTCTGTCTGTCTGTCCGTCTGTCTGTGTGTGTGTGTGTGTGTCCCCTGAATCTTTGTTACACGTATAACTCATGAACCACTGAACCGATATAAATGAAACTTGGTTAGATAGTTGGGTTTGACTTGAAGACGGTTCCATTTCAAAATCATCAAAATCGTGTGTAAGGGGGGGGGGGGAGTGACATACAAAAATGTTAATTTTTTTCAAGATATCTCAAGAACGACGCATGTTACGTGAAAATTTTATAGAATCTTTTTTGTAGAGCATTCAATTTCCTATTGTGATAAAATATTGCCTTAAGATTTATCTCAATTTTCTTTAAAAAAATCGTTTGTTTTTTGAATTACTATTTACACAGAAAAATTTAAATTTAGATTGAAATTTTCAAAAATTACAAAAACTTTATCGGTGCTTATTAAAATTGTTCGATAATTAATCAACTACGTTTGGTATAAGCTAGATTGTATATTCATCTATATGGCACCAGTCTTGGATATAACCCCAGTAATGGTTATTTTTTAATTAAATATACTGAATTAGAAATATTTGTTGATATTTGATTACTACCATTTCTGAATATTAATCTATATACATTTAACTGTTTTACAGCGTGATTTAATGACAATCGGCCAATATGTGTCAAAATGATGGAAATTTAAACCAATTATTAGTATAATTTATTTATTAATTATTATATTATCATAGCAACTGTTTTACAATGTTTTAAATCTGACGATTCTTTATTTTGGTGTCTTTGTACTTATCATTTTGTAATCATTAGTAAGTATCAATCACTGCGTGCTCATTAATGTTTTTACTTTATCCATTACTGGATAAAAAAAAAACATAAATAAAATAAAAGGCAAACTATATTTGCGGACTTTGGTAATTAAATTGAATAAATAAAGAGTTACTTGTTTTATTACTAACATGAGTTTATGAAAATTACAAAAAAAGCCCGTCAATCATAAAAACAGCGGCCATAACTGGTGCCAGTACCTTATTTATATAATTATCTTGAGTATGATATACTTATATGTATGATCGACAGTCCACTATCGAAATACATACATAATAAAAAACCTTACAATACAGGCAAGTAAATGTGAACCAAGAACTAATTGTTTGTGTATTTCCACAAATTTCCATATAAAAAGAATATATAAAAACATTTTTCCACCCTTTTGTCACACGTATATACACAGTTATAACCTGATGACAAATCAATACCCAACAATTGAATAAAAATTGTATGTGATAGTGAACATCTGCGTCATTGTATCTACTCTTCAGTAGTGCATTAGAGATTATTCCACGTACACGAGAAATAAATAACAATATCTGAGAAGTACCACGCTTTATTCATGGAAAAAACTACATAGAAACTTGCATCTACCATACATAATATACATATATGATATATGTATGTTATGTACTAGTTTATATTTATACTTATGGATACAAAACATATCTTCTTCGGCGACATTATATATAAATCTCTGCTTCCTCGCAATATCGAAGGTACGAGAAGCTTTGTGATCGTTTTAGAATGAGACAAAAAAATTGATCTCTGATTTCAAAATTTTAAATTGATCTTTCCGTTTCACGTCCAGACAAACACGTTTTGTTACGTGTCTATCTGTCTGTCCGTCCGTTCATGTGTCCGTGTCTGTCCCCTGAATCCTTGTTACACGTATAACTCATGAACCACATAACTGATAATATTCAGGACGCTCTCATTTCAAAATCAGAATCGTATGTAAGGGGGAGGGGTGACATCCCAAATAAAATGACCCAGGGTAGAGGCCAAATGGTCATTCCGTTCACCCGTAAAAAAAATAAAAACCGAGGAAAAGATGATATTTTTAAAGTTAAGATAAAAAAATAAATAAAACTCTTAATTTTTTTTAAATATCTTCAAAAGATAGCTTTTAACGGTACAAACTGATGTGCAACATCTCACCTCATAGTTTTTGTTTAAACGGCCACAATAAAAAAACTAAGAAATTTTTTGAAGGTCAAATTCATTGGGTGCAAATAGTGTGGAGCCAAATTTTTTTTTTTTTAATGTAGGTTTTAAAGAGTACTATATAATAAAAAAAAATTATTTTTTTCAATCACTGTTTGCCCCTCTGAAAACCACCCTCAAAATTTAAATTTTAAATACTAATAAATAAATCTACAATTCATGTTGCCTTGGAAGCAGATGCAATTAAATTTAAATTAATAAATAAGTAATTGTATTTTTATTGTTTATAACAAATAAGAAGCATTTATATACAGATATTATTGCATATTTGAATTCTACGGAAAAAATAACCGGGTATAAAAAAAAACATCTCTCTACGTCAAAAATTGGTCAAGTTATTAATTTGTTACTAATTGTTAAACATATTAACCATAGGAGTCACGTGACCACAAGTGAAACAAGAAAATTAAAGGCGTACAGTTAAATGGTTATTACATTTGGTAAAATGACTGTAATTTTTTTTCTTAACATATCAAATAGACAGATGCTTTAGGAAGCTATTTACTCAAGATTCAAGTCAAAATGTTAATTTGTTTATTAATAATTGGCCAAAAACTAAAAAAATGAATAACTCATTAAGGAATCAATATTTATTTATGTTTTTTTTCTGTACTGTTCATCTTGTCAAATGCTATTAAGTGAAAGAAAATAAAAAAAATTTCAAGCAATATTAAGAGGTTAAACTGCCATATGTTTATTACAATTTATAAACAAATAGCCAAAAAAGGGTCAAGGAGTAATTGAAAAAAATAACTTTTTTTAATTTTGATAGTACTCTCTAAAACCTTCATTAAAAAAATTTTTTTTGGCCCTACACTATTTGCACCCAATGAATTTGACCTTCAAAAATTTTCGTAATTTGTTTATTGTGGCCGTTTAAACAAAAACTATGAAATGAGATGTTGCACATCAGTTTGTACCGTTAAAAGCTATCTTTTGAAGATATTTAAAAAAAATTAAGAGTTTTATTTATTTTTTATCTTAACTTTAAAAATATCGTGTTTTCCGCGGTTTTTATTTTTTTACGGGTGAACGAAATGACCTTTTGACCTCTACTCTGTATCATTTTATTTGTATTTTCATAGCGCATCATCTCATATTTTTTTATTTTTTTTATGCAAAAAACCTTAATTTGTTACAATCAAAGGTATTTTTGACCCTGTTCCGGAGCACTGAGAATCCGGAAAACTTACACACATATTCTTGATCCCAAAAGTAAGCGATTTAGTCAAAAAAATTTCACTACTAAGAGATTTCACGAAACAATCTTTTTTCAGATAAATCGACGCTACTACCGGGTATATACATTTAATCTGTTAAAGTAAAGATTCCGTAATATTTTTTTCTGTTAATTTATTTCTATATTGGAATCAAGTAATTTCCAAGTTGACTATTTTCAAAATTTTAATTTAATATAAAATACACAGTTAATTATTTGAATGGAAAAAAAATTACACACACAACAAATGGTAGAGGGGCATTATTTTTTTATAGATTTTTTATGTACTATGCGATGGAGCTGAAGATAATTCTATAAATATTTTTTAAATACAATTTTTAGGGGTTTTGTTTCTGAAAATTTTTCTCCGTGTTGAATCAAAATGAATTTAACTCAAAACTTTTTAAAATCCAATTTCGTAAAAAAACACCTTCTTTTCGGGGGCCTCTTATGCTCGGGGCACCGTCCTGGCTGTCCCGGTGGTAGTTACGGCCCTGATATTACACGAATGAAGATAGACAGATTGTAGCAGATTTTTACAAACAATTTGAGTATATAGTACATACTAAAGATTTCAGTACATGCAATAGAATAATTAAATGTAAATTGAATGAACTTGTAGCACACTTAGAATATACACTTCCGTACTCCTACCCACCTGACATACATACATACATACATACTAACAAAATCACACGGATACACACATTCAAATATACAACGTGGTGTTCAAAATGTTCCCAGAAAGTTTAAAAAAATAGAAAATATAAAAAATATTGATTGATTAAAATGATCTAACTGGGTTAATAGGTCAATATTTCAATTAAAACAATCAGAAATGGTTGTATTAAAAATAAAATAATGATAAAACAGCCAAATGCATGTTGGGCACACACATGATAGGGTTCCGTGGTCATTCTCACTATGATTTATAAAAAAAGTCTTATTTCAAAATTCAATCATAAACTATATTTGTTACAGTGTTCGTTATAATTTTTATTGAAAGTACTAATTAAAAGCTACATACATTCTAGAATTTTTTCAGATTTTTTGAATTGACAGTTTAGAAATTAGTGGGGGGGGGACGCTCTGATAACGATATTTTAAAGCAAATGTATCGTGTCTGAAGGGTTAAAATTCAAAGATCCTAAGACATTTTTTATCTAATCTAAATGGATTAAGTAAGAAACATTTTTTGAATATACTTTTCAGTCGGGAAGGGGTCAAAAAAAATTATTTTTTCAAAAATATCATCATTTCTGTTTTTGGATTATCAATCTACGTCCGGACAGAGCGAAATAAAGACACTTTATTCTCTACGGAACCTTAAAAATCATATTACGTGCCTCACAGGTATAATATCATATATTTAAATTAAGTACTTATGACGATGAAATCATTTATTTCGATAAGGATTAATGTTTTGCAGGTCATAAGTCCACGTAAACAGAACCCAAATATTTTAAATTTTCTTTGTAACATAAAAGCAGTCATTGTGGCTTAAATATAAAAATTAGACATATGGTGTTGCTGACTTTATTGTAGATCTTTTGATTCTACACAATTCTTTAATACATTATTTTGTTCAATATTAAACAGTTTAGGCAGCGTATTGCAAAATAAATGTTTTTCCGACTTGATTAATTATTATCGTCACTGCTTAGTTGTTATGTTACCTAACGTAACAAAATATAGCCTATAACCTGACCAGAGAACGTACCTATGAATTAAAAAAAAATACGTAAATCGGATAAGTGGTTCTCGAGTGATAAGCGCACTAACGGACAGACGGACAGACAGAGACACGTTGAGCTTTATATACATAGATTATAGACACACATACACACACCCACCGTGGGGTGGTGGCGCATGCACGGAAACACGAACTCGAATCTAACAGGTTGAGAATTGCATATCGGCGAAAATAAAAAGCATATAAAAATACACTTTATATATGGAATGCTGATATTGAAAGAACTTGAACGGTGGCGTAAGCGTAGATACGATACATGCTGACTGTAAGAAATATAAAAAAATAAATAAATGTATGTTTGTATATTGCAGGTCCGGAGCAATAGTTTTCTACGGAGGCTTATGTTCATATATCTAATGTAAACAATATTTAAGAACTACTGGAAAAACGGAGAAACTGTGGTTTCTTAGTCACTTAAACAGACTGGAACTGTTAGGCTCCTGATGAGGACTTCTTGTGAAGTCGAATATTTTTAGTTTAAATATTTAAGAAAGTCACGAGTTCTTATGTGGTCATACAGTACAAGGGACATTTTTAAGACTTCAAAAGAGGTTACAACTAGTTTTGGATATGACCCCAGTAATGGGTATTTTTAAATTAAATGTACTGAATTAGAAATATTTGTTGATATTTGATTACTTCCATTTCTGAATATTAATCTAATTATACATTTAACTGTCTTACAGCGTGATTTGATGACAATCGGTCAAAAGGCGGTGGACACTGCGTGCTCATTACTGGTTTTACTTTATCTATTACTGGGGAAAAATATAAACAAAATAAAAGACTATAATTTAAAAAAACAAACTATATTTGCGGACTTTGATAATTAAATTGATTGAATAAAGAGTTACTTGTTTTATTAGTAACATGAGTTCATGATAATTATTAAAAAAAGCCCGTCAATCTTGCTCTTTTAGTGGCCATAACTGGTGCCAATATCTTATTATATTTATAATAATATTTATTATAATTTATAAAAATATTATAGATGCGAAAGTGTCTCTGTCTGTTTGTTATCTTTTCACGGTTAAACTGCTGAACCGATTTTGATGATATTTGGCAGAAAGATAGCTTGCATCCTGGCTACATAGGCTACTTTATATCCAGAAAAATTGATTAGATAAAAAATGTATGTGTCTACTTTTGTACTCGCAATAGGTTATATTATTTTTGACGTGGTGACAACTAACGTGCAAATAAATGCAAAACTAAAAACCTTTTTTTATCGACTATCATAACAGAAATATGTATTACCTAAATTCCACGAGGACGAAGTCGCGGGTAACAGCTAATTAATTACAAGTTATTAAATTGTAAAAAAGCAATTAGAACATTAATTCGTATTTCTTAATGCGCACTTTTCTATGAATATTTATGGAAGTAATTATATGTATTTGAATAATATTCTCTTTGCTGTTTTACAAATGCTATGAATAGATCCGAAAGCTCTTGTAACTAAAGCAAAATAGTATACAAACAAACAGAGTCGTATTTCTCTAAGAATATATACAGAAATTATTATACTTTATATGTATACTTTTAATTATATTCTCTTTGTCAATTCACTAACGGCATAATAAATCATCAAATTCATTTATCAAGTAAACGACCTATTTACCGTCTTCTTGCAGATGTAGGTATATTTAGTATATATCCGATACGACTCTGTGAAAAGGAAGGAAAAAAAAACATGAGTTGGAATCCGAGATCTGTTATTTATTGAGAGCTTGCCATTTTATTAGGTATTAAAATCTTTTCAATACGACGTGTATTATTTTTGCAAGAACATTCAAATATGGTCGCCGATTCGAACTGTAAAGTGAAAAGTGATAAAAGGAATGTAAACTTTTATAGATATATACAGAGTTGGAGCAATTTGGAGCATAAAAAGGTAGTTTAACAATTTACCCGTAGGTAAAATTGAATTGTTAATTTTTGTAATTTATTGATTTCATTTTGTTTGGCTTCTATTTTGACTGGAATAATTTTTTTATACTTAATGTATCAATAGCAATAGTAATTTGTTTAGAATATATACATAAGGTACTGGCATCAGTAATAGCCGTTATAAGAGCTAAACTCTCGCCAGACGACGTTATTTCTTCGTTGTAGATGATTTTTTTATAGAACTATACTATTAGTAAACAAAAATGACGTACCAATCTGGAACAAAATATGTGATCATAAATTGTAATAAATAATAGAAAGTCCAATCTTAAATTTGGTGGGCCTTATTATCCTTCAGGTACTACAGTATATTTTATTTTGTTTTCTAAAGTAAAAACTTAAAAACAATAGAAATCAACTTTTTACCATAAACTTTAAGGATCGAACTATTACCTGAACAAATAATACATAACAGTTTTTAACAAAAAATAAGATTATTTGTTGGTTGTTTTTATAAAATTGAGCATTCGTCACCATCTCTCGCTACAAACTCAGAGGTACCGAAAAGTTAGCGCGGCGAGAGACTAGTCGGTGTGTAGTTAGCTTTGTATAAGTACCTTCTATGTGTATATAAAAATCCATACCGATCCAACTATTGCAAATGTGTTTTTTTTTTTACATGGGCCTTATTTGCCGCAGGTACAGTCGCCTGCAGAACTCGTCTGGCACCCTAAAGGCTAGAATCGCTTATAACAGATTCCAAATTTAAAGACAAACATCATCGGTTATCTTTTTCTATCAAGTTTAATATATTTAAAAACTAAAATTCGGAATATCAAATATTTATTGCCACAAAATTTACGTATACAATTTAAATAATTTAATTACACAAATATATATGAGTACTATAAACGAAGAGTAGTTCTTTATCTAGCAAATGAATTTCAAAATATCTGTCTTTGTTTGATACATGGAGAAATGATTTAAATATTATAATAATCAAATGGGAGGAGCCTACTAAGTTTGTGATAAACGAAAATGAATACAAACTGCAAGACCATTAATGCAGACGACTGTACCTTATATGATTTTTTTGTATGTTATTTATGTACATAGTTAGATACTGATTTTTGTTTTTCCGGTTTGAATTCCTGGCGTATTTCGAACACGTCAACATTACATGAAAATTCCCAGGTAATTTCTAACGCGAATTATTTGCAACTAGGTTGCGTAAGATTCTCTTATGTCAAAGCATAATGTTGTGAAATTCCTGTTATTTCGTTTATGTAGTAACAAGCTGATATAATTGCTTTTGTTTATAAAGTTTTGATACCCATGTATACATACCTATTCTTCTTCTAAAGAACATCTAAAGTATGCTATCGAGCCATTAAAATGTCTTACAAAGCAAAAATCTAATAAAAAATCGCAGAAAAAGATCTGTTGAAACGTATAAAGTTTTGCATTACTTTTTCTTTTTAATAAAAGCGATTTTATGTAGTAGCTTATTAATACCTATTTTATATGATGCCTTTTACGTAAGATACCCGTGGAAGGTTTTTTAAAGAGAAGTCGTGAAAATAAATAAACCAAATGTTTTGGTATAGGTATTTTCAATACGTAAATGAACATGTGTGTTCAGTGGCGTACACAATAGAAGTTTTGAGACAAGAAAAAAAATTTAGTTTATCCATATTAATATTATAAATACGTCTGTTTGTTACCTTCTCACGACTAAGTCGTTGAATCGATCTTGATGAAATTTGGCAGGAAGATAGCTTGCATCCTGAGGAAGGACATAGGCTACTTTGTATCCCGAAAAAATATTAGATTATTATTTATTCGATCCGGCGGGAAAAATACTTTGAAGGATGGGGTTTATGGAGGTTGAGAAGTTACGTCAAACTAATAGAAATAAGTTACAATTTCACATAGTTGTTTAATTAAACACTTAAAATGAATGATATACTGAAATTTAAGATTTTTTGACCAACTCGTGAATTTTAAAGTCGAGTTGTAAATACACGGCGTTAAATGGCAGTTGATAAAAATATTAAAAATAGGTTGTTAAAAGATATAAAATGATAAAAATCAATTTAAAAAACAGTAAGATTGATTTGAAAATTAAATATATTGTAAAGTATAAATTTATGTAGTTATTTAAAGAAGAATTACATGTTTCGACCACACCATTATTAAGAAAACAATAAAAGAAACATGAAAAATGTATGAAATTATGTATAAATATCTTAAATTAATGCGTAACATGGTAACGGCGCTGACATTGTAAAATAATAAAGTATAAAAGCTGTCTAAAAAGTTCAAGAGGAGCTAGAAGCCAAAAATAAATTAATAAATAAAAAATTGTAAAATAACAAGTAATGACAAATACATGAGTGCAAGTGAGAATAACAAGTCGTAGTT
Source organism: Sialis fuliginosa (assembly GCA_961205875.1). Lineage (NCBI taxonomy): Eukaryota > Metazoa > Arthropoda > Insecta > Megaloptera > Sialidae > Sialis > Sialis fuliginosa. Next base: position 40,652,498 of record OY540809.1, on the reverse strand, counting down.
TTGGCAACCGAATACTGCGTCTTACTCCATCACCTTCCCCCTTAAAGTAACATTCCAACCTTCTTAAGGGGGAACAACCTCCTATCTCGCATAGGAACCGAATTTTTTTACGATTTTGTATAATGAAGAAAAGGCAAAAAAAATATTTCATCTCATGTCTTGAAATATTATTTCTGCTGCCAACATAAACAAATTAAACAACGCGGTCGAAGCCGCGGGAAAATCCGCTAGTTTAACACATTAACACCCACACTTGTGTTTTATAATTCGTGTTGCTTTTTTTTGTTTTATAATTCGTGTTGCTTTTTTGTTTGTTTTATAATTCTTGTTGCTTTCTATGGATATTAATTCACAATATTTACTTAAAAATCAGATGGCTAGTAGTGCAACAAATAAAATCTGTTAACATTATTATTTTATTTTATTATTAGTTTCATGAGTGTAAATGGGTTTTAATTGCTGCCAATTATTTGTATATGAATAGAGGCACTTGATATGCAAATATATTTTATCCAACTGAAGCATGTGATTTCGAATTTTGTTTAAATCATATGGAATAACTTAAATATACATCTAACTTAATTTTTAAATATAATTTATCAAAAAAAAAAATTATATCAGAAAATCAGTCTCACACAAAAAGACTTCATATCTGCCAAATTTACTCGCTCTAAATATAAAAAAAAAGTTTTTGTTGTAATATTTAGTTAAATATATTGTATGTGTACTTAATTTCATTAAAAAAATCATCTGCATGTTTTAGTTTTCTTTTGGACGATAATGGGTTAATAATATAAGAAAACCGAAGTTAAACACTTTGGGCAAATATCACATTCATTCAACTTGCATAAGAGTAACGTAATTTGTATATATATAGTAATATATATCCCCTACAATATTTACATATTCCGTCTATGCATAACATTATTACATCAACTAAAAACAAAAAGTGTGAGGAGCGTTTAAAGTATCTTTTACATTAGCTAGCAGGAGTGTGTAAGGCAGGCATTCAGTAGAGCGATGGTGGGTAAGAGAGAGATAGAAAGGGAACGCGATTATATAGCACAGTGTCGGCACAATGATAGAGCTCAAATAAGCTTGTTATGTAAATGCCCGAGATCGCTCAAATGAAGAGTAAGCACCGTTCTCATCTTTTCACGTCCCGGCCATTTGTATCTGAAAGTTTGCGAGAGTGTCAGAAAGAAATCATCGCGTTACTGCTACCACAAGCGTGATGCTGTTCCCTCCTCATACAATGGAGCTGTTAGATATTTAGATATGAAGTAATAACTGTGTAAAAATTTAGTCGATTTGGGTAATTTCAAAATTCATACTTTAATTTTTTCTACTAGATGCGCTTATGAATAACCATTATACACTGCAAATGCTAGTTTGTTAAAAACACACCAAAATGTGTTACAACACACACATGAGTGTGTTATTTGACACACATAAGTGTGTAGTCAAGATAAAGTGTGTTAGTTTACACGTTTGATCTTTGCAATTGACACGCTTATCCGTGTTAAAAGAGTAACACACTTTCTGGTGTGTAAAAAATAATTTGTATATCATAATCAAAAATATTATTTACACACTTAAGTGTGTTGAAATGACACGTTTAATATCTACTAACACACTTTTTGGAGAACTACAAACTTTGAAAAAAAACACACTTGTTGGTGTGTTAGAATATAATATAGGTGAATATAGCCTATATACATTCGATCTTTCTCCCTCTATAGGCATGATACCATATTCGCTCTCACTCTTTTGCCATATAGAGTATAGAACGATTTGACACTAGTAACATTTATACGTCGTATCTTTCGTCATTTTGATAGAATTGAGCTTGATATTTTTGTATATTAAATTAATATAGAAAAGAAAGTTTATTGTCTGATAGGTGAAATGTGTAAGTGCATTAAATATTCACCATAAAAAGATATATCGGGTGTAGAAATGATACGTCAAGGATTAATAAACGCAACTACAACTGACAGCATTCTGAAGATGATGCCACAGGGAAAATTAATTATTTTATAAAAAGAAGACCCGGATAGAAATAATAAAATATGTGATGTGGAATTGTAGATGAAATTTCGGATAAAAGTGATGTCCATATTGTTTTGATATCATCAACTAAAAGTGATAATAATATCGTGCCAGAGGATAAAATTGTTACAATGAATTTTGATATGCTTTATGTGGCTGATTTATCGAAGAAGAAAAAAATTATTATGTAGTGTATATTATTTAAAATCATTGTATTTATATTTGTTCAATAATAATTTCTTAATAAAATGTGGTTTACAGATTTATTACAATAACACGCTTGTTAATTCACTAACACACTACAAAGCGTGTTCAAAAAACGTGTTAAAACTACACACCTAAAAGTGTGTTTATAAAAGAACACACCAAAAAAGGGATTAAATATGACTACAAGAAAATGACACACTTAGGTGTGTCAAAACAACACACTTTGCATTTGCAGTGTACTTACGTCATTTGAACTGTACGATACAGAACGGACTTTAAAAATGAAAAAAGTGTGTTTCATTTTAACCTCTAATTTGGGAAAAAGTGAAACAGGCCTCTAATGGAAAATATTTCTCGAAAAATTAAAAGAAAAGCTACAAAGGCAACTTTGATTTATCTTCTTTGTGGCATATCAATGTGAAATTGTAACTTTAATTAATATCTGAGCTATACAGAAAGTTATGTGCAAAGAATTCAAATTTAATTCAGACGTTTTGACATCGATTAACAGGGAAATCTGTAGAGATGACACATCACTTATTAGGCGATTCATATTTTCAGGTCGCTTTAACAAACCTTTAATGATGATGTCAGTTTTTATAATTCTCCTATAAACAAATTAGTTTAGTTTGTTTCACTTTTACTCCATTTTTTTGGTATTTCATATTTACCCTGCTCGACCCTACTTGAGTATTTATTTTAAAAAATCAGTCAAGACATACATTTGAAGTTCTAAACGAAGATGTTTGGAGCTCCTTGCTGCTACTATTTTTGAGATGGAAAAAATAGGACCCAATTTTAATTATTCAGATCTACATTTGGACACATTTGCAATTATAAAAATTCTGCACTGGTCGGTACAAAACTTTTTTATACATCATGATACAGAAGAAATTACATAAATTAACACTTTCTTTCTTTCGTTTTGACTGTAGAGCGTTCACAGACACACAGACGTCATTGAGATAATGGTCGTACGTGATTCAGGGACCCTCAATACGTGTAATTCCGTTAAAATCTCGAGTTCGATTTTTTTTCATGATCACTATACTTTATTATACAGTACATTTCATGTATATATAAAAAAGTAATAAAATTAATAAAAATAATCTTTATAATTACAAAATAGCATAATTCGATTAAAATCTCTCATTAAAAAATACTCTCTACATTTTAAATTCTACAATTTTCATTTTTAAGTTTTGTAGAGTACTCATATTATGTTCAAAGTTTTAATAGTTTTAAATGTAAAACTATCGCTGAGAGTAATTGCATTAAGTTATACCTACTTTGGCAGTTTCAATACTACATATTCTTTTTAATTTCAAAGAAGGTTAAAACTTTCAACACATGAAGTTTGGTATTTTTACCAAGACATTTTATTATTATTAAAAGTAGATAGATACTACAAAATTTAATTATTAAATTTGAAAGAATGTAAAGCAGTTGCTATAATAATATAATAATTAATAAATAAATTATACTAATAATTAGATTAAATGCCCACATCAAAATCAATGAAAATATGAATAAATAAAGCGACATAATTTAAAATAGTATATTAAGATTGGCTAAATTGCGTAACGACACATTTCTGAATTTTGAATCAACTATTTTAACATATTAAAAAGATTATTATAATGAATTTGCTTGGCTGTAAATGCAAACTAGCTCCCAGCTAACGCTATCTGATAGGTGTCAAATTGATATGAAATTGCTCGATATTTTAAAACAGTGGTAATAAATGTATAGTAATGTAAATGCTATGCATTTTATGAGGTACACTTGGCAGTACTTATTTTAAGTCGCTGATTTCTACTTAATACGAATGCGTCAGTCATTATATGTTTGATTTCATTGGTTACATCTGTGAGTGGTTGTCATTTATATTTAATACCTAGTAGATAGCGTTAGCTGGGAGATAAATTACATTTATAGCCAAGCAATTTTTTTATAATACCGGGTTTAAGAATACCAAATACAAAATGAAAAACTAGAAAACGCAATTTTGAAGTCGTTATTTTTTTGTACTTATTATAATTTAAAAATATGAAAGGAATTGGTCGCCCATCAAATTCGTATGAATTTAAATATATTATTGACTTATATGTACGCAAACTTCTACACTTCGTTAAAAAAAAAAAAAAATATTTCAAATAAATAATACGTAAAAAATATACCTACATGTATATTACAATAGTTAACTAAATATGTTTTTAACAAAATATGTATTTTTCCTGTCGGAACTTTGATAATCTCGAGGAATACCTGTTAAGAACCACTGCTCTAACTTAATCAATAACTTAAAAATAGAACACAAAACCCCAAAAAGAAAAATTGAAATGACATGAGGATATTTGAACGATCAGGAAACAGGATTTACGACGGATTCAATCTATTCAATTTCCTGTTTTGCTTTTTATATAAAAAGTTGTAATGAGGAAAGTTAGTTACACTCTGATATAAACATAGCAAGGCAAAAAAAAATATTTTTTTAAGTTTGCACCGAAAATTATTTTTTAAATATTCTATTCACATAAATATTTTTGTGAAATTGTTTTAACAAATGTTATGATCATGCGTAGAAATTTATCTCGAAACACCGAGAAAAAAAAGTTTTTTTAATTTGCAAGTGGGGAACTTTCGTCAACAAAAATTGTTCTGTCAGTGTTAAAGAAATATACCTATAATATTAGTAGGCTTGTATAAAAATGTACAGTGAAATGCAGAAGTGGTCGTCTAGTTTTCATTGATATTCGCTTATTACAAACATAGTAAGTTCCTCCCATTTAATTATTATAATATTTAAATCATTTCTCCATGTACCAAACAAAGACAGCTATTTTGAAACTCATTTGCTAGATAAAGAAGTACTCTTCGTTTATAATAGGTACTCATATATATTTGTGCGATTAAATTATTATGTAATCTATTAAAAATTGTATAAGTAAATTTCGTAGCAATAAATATTTGATATTCCGAATTTTAGTATTTAAATATGATAACTTGATATAAAATTAATTATTATATTTGTGTTTTTATTTAAAACTAGCTGAGCCCGCGCGGCTTCGCTCGCGCGTACTACAGAATTATTGTTTAGGATTTAAAAACACTTAAACTACCTACCTAACAAAAACGAATCAGAACAAAAAGTAAAAATAATTTTATAATCATTTTTGGCCTGTTCCCTCTGCCCAGTGTCTAGTTGGCACGCTCTCTCCTTACCGCACGCCGCGACACGGGTCACCATCGCACGAATAATATGTTCCCGTATAACATATATTTCGATATTTTCTAAACTATACGACCAAATTGGATGCTGTAAAGGGCAAATTATATTTACATTAAGTACTTATGACGATGAAATCATTTATTTCGGTAAGGATTAATATTTTGCAGGTCATAAGTCCACCTAAACAGAACCCAAATATTTGTAATTTTCTTTGTAACATAAAAGCAGTCATTGTGGCTTAAATGCAGAACTTAGATATATGGTGTCGCAGATTTTATTGTAGATCTTTTGATTCTACACAATTCTTTAATACATTATTTTGTTCAATATTGAATGGTTTAGGCAGCGTATTGCAAAACAGCGCGCCGATGCAAAATTTTTTCCGACTTGATTTACTATTATCGTCACTGTTTAGTTGTTATGTTACCTAACGTAACAAAATATAGCCTATAACCTGGCCAGAGAACGTACCTATGAATTAAAAAAAAACACGTAAATCGGATAACTGGTTCTCGAGTGATAATCGCACTTACGGACAGACAGACACACAGACAGAGACACGTTGAGCTTTATATATACATATTGTAATGGTCCAGTCTTAACTCAAAGGGTATGATGGCCGACAGCACCTTACAAGATAAAATTAAATATAAAAAAATTACTAAAAAAAAAAAAATGATCTGAAAAGTTTGGGATTATTTCAATAATAAAAGGATTTCCTTCTAAACTGAATTTATTTATTCTTAATATATTTCTTCCATTCATTAATAATATCAAACTCTTACAAACAAAATTCTATTTTTAAAACTAATATTACTTATGATATTATATTGCAATGGAATTCCATAGCCCAATACTAATAATAATACTTAACATATAAATCCTTCCTTATAAAAATATAATTTAACCAAAACCTTATTTATTATATTAATAAACATAAATTCAAAATTTTAACCTCTGTCCAAATACCAAACTTGATTAATAACTAATATTATGAACTTATCTTGAACGATATTTTATTCCTTGTATCCTGTATTATTTCTTCATATCAAAATTTTATTCCATTCAACAACTCTCAACTGTCAATTTCTTTATAGATTCAAAAAAATACTGTCTCTGTTTATTTCACTACCATTCACGTTCTGTCTCTTTCTATATTATATTATTGCAACATAATATTTGTTTATTGTTTAAATATTTTATTTCTTGATTTTTTAATACTTTATTCAATATTCATTTAACATTATACACTGCTTTTCTTTTAATTTTACTGGTTAACTTTAAATATGATGGTTTAAACTTTAGCTCCGTTTTCATTAACACACATGTTTTAAATTTGCTTTATAGCACCCTTTCTTTCTTCCACTGACTAATAATATACTATATCTCTTACTCTTGCTATTTCACTTATGTTTATTCTTTTAATAATTCCGTTGTTACAAAATGATTATTATTATTATTCACTAAATTCTCCTTTCTTAACACTTCTTATTAACTTCTAACTTCAAAACTCACTATCTTTTATTTTAAATACTATTTTTTATTAATACGACGCTTTATTTAATTATTAATCTCAATATATCTCACATCAGTTCTATCTTCTTGCACCACCTAAGGGCTACTGACTCGTCTTCTATCGTCAAATCGCCGAACTATATTTTTTTAAACAAACGTTTTCAAATCAAAAACCAGAGGTTCTTAAACAAAATCAAATACACACACTGTAACTCACATATTAAATGTGACCTGTTACAGATCTCCCCTACCAATTCGACAAAAATTTATTCCACTGAAGAAATTTTTCTTTTCATGTCCTCATGAAACATCTTATTTATCAAATTTATTTCTAATTAATCTATCCCTAAACTTAAAACTAAATACATCTTATAACTAATAACATTTTTCAACTTAATACTAACATAATATTATAACTACTCATTTTCCCACTCATACACCTCTTTATAATAAGGTTTTAAGTTGGCAGTAAATAATTCCTTGAAAAATATTTCTGACTTAAATTTTTTCTTTACATGCTTAAAACTTTTATTCTCATTACTTCCTCTTTTCAGTTCCTCTATCCGAAAACGTACATTTTTCTTTTTCTCTAACTTAAACTTATTTAATATTTCATTCGTCTTTATTAATAATTTTCTGTCCATTATCAAAATATCTTTCTTTTTTCTAGCTTTCCCTCTAAATTTCATCATCTTAAACTTTCTCGCCCTTCGTCGCAGCATTCGGTTCATTTCTTTGTCAATATTCAAGTTTTTTCTCCACATATTCTGAAACTCTAGTTTACTTTTGTAATTCCTATCGACTATTTCTTTTACATCTATTTCATTTATACTTCTGATATTTAATTTTACTTCATCAATTATTTCTGAAATTGTTTCTCTATCTTCATCAATATTCTTCTTCCAGTCATTTTCGCTATTTTCTTCCTTTTTCTCACAATATTTCTCATCTAATAAAAATAATATGTCTAAATTTAATTCTTCGCCTTCTGAATCTTTAACTCCCTTGATTTCTTCAGTATTTTCCTTATTCTGATTCTCTTCTATGACTTTTAATCTTTCGACTGACATTAAATCTTTCCTTAGGACGCACTCGTCTTCTACCTTTACTGATTCTGTGATTATTTCTTTATTTAATAAGTATTTTCCTAAGACGCCCTCGTTTTGTACCTTTACTGATTCTTTCGTTACTTCTTTTTCTCTGAATAAATTTTCTAATCCTATATTTCCCTCAATCGCTTCTTCTCCCGTTTCCCTTAACCTTTTTCTTTCCCTTCGCGTATCATATTTTTCGGTATTTAATTTACTTTTTCCGGTAACTTCAAAATTTTGCTCATTTTTTATAAATTGATTTTCTACTGACTCCCTTTTTTTTTCTTTTTCCTTCGCATAATTCCCACATATCAACAATATTCTCTTCAAACCCTCCGCTCTCTCATTTTCTAAAACTTCGTCATTATGATCATTCTTCTTTTCATATAATAGATCTTCTTCTTTTAACAAACTATCTAAACCTGCACTCTCCTCGTTTTCTTCTATTATAGATTCTTTTAACATAACAACTCCATTATCATTTATTTTCACCTTTAAATTTTCCTTCTTCAAATCCTCATCTTCTCTTTTAGTTAACCCGTTTCTCTCCACGCACATCACTCCGGGCTGTCGGTAATATGCGCCTCCTAGTTTTCCGACATATTCTGCCTTTCACTCCTTGCATTCCCATTTCTCTCTTCTCCCCTCTGTTCCATATTTCTATCGTAATTTCTTTCCTTATTTTCTTCTCTATTGCCATTAATATTTTCTCTATTCCCTTGGTTAATTGTATTGTCATTTCGGCCGTTATCCCCTCTACTGTAATTTCTTTCGTTGTTATTATATCTATTCCTATCATACCTGTTATTATTATCATATCGGTTTAGTTCATAGTTTCTATTATAGTTATTTTCATATTTTCGCGGGTATATTATTTCTGACTCGTCCAAAATGCTGTACACCTCAGCGACGTCATACCTCCCCACTGCTCTTAATAACGGCCAGATACATGGTTCAAAATGTTTTGTGATTATATTGATTATTGTTTCTTTTTTCATGGGTGGTTCGAGGTACTTCGCTTCATTATATAACTTAATAAAATACTCTTTCCTATCTAATCTCGAATATTTGTAGTTGTTTGTATTATATAACTTTTTTAACACCTCCTGCTGCCTGTTTTCGGACCAGAAATTTTTCTTGAACCATTTTTTGAAATCGTCAAAATTTTCAATATCACAAGCCTTAAAAAGCTCGAGGTGTTCCCCCCATAGACTTTTCTCTATTATATCTAAAATATCTCTCTCTTTCATAAACTGACCATTTGAATTTACATATTTTTCTAAACGCCTAATGAATTCTATTGGGTGTTCATTACGTTCCATTTTTGTGAAATCTTCTCCCCTACCCCTTGATAACCACCTATTCCCGTTCTCCCTTTCTTCTGAATCCTTTCCACTATCTAACATTTTTGTTTCATTTTTTGTCTCTATATCTTTTTTCAAAACTACTATTTCTGCCTCTTTACCATCCAATTCCCTACTTTTTTCAATATCGCTAATTTTACCGTTCATTTTTGTGATTTCACTTTTTAAGCTTTTCATTTCCTTGCACATTTCCCTAAGAAAATCTTTCACGTCATCCATTTCATTATTTTTTCTGATGGGCGTCGATGCCCCGAACCCTGAATCATAGTCAGAACTTTCCGTCCTTTCTACATTATTTTTTCCTTCCGCCATCATTCCTTTCACACACAACAAAATACTCAATATAACCTCTCTCTTACTCAACAAATTCAGTTCAGAAATCTCTATTATTATTTATCCCGGTTCGTTGAGCCCCCAATCTGTAATGGTCCAGTCTTAACTCAAAGGGTATGATGGCCGACAGCACCTTACAAGATAAAATTAAATATAAAAAAATTACTAAAAAAAAAAAAATGATCTGAAAAGTTTGGGATTATTTCAATAATAAAAGGATTTCCTTCTAAACTGAATTTATTTATTCTTAATATATTTCTTCCATTCATTAATAATATCAAACTCTTACAAACAAAATTCTATTTTTAAAACTAATATTACTTATGATATTATATTGCAATGGAATTCCATAGCCCAATACTAATAATAATACTTAACATATAAATCCTTCCTTATAAAAATATAATTTAACCAAAACCTTATTTATTATATTAATAAACATAAATTCAAAATTTTAACCTCTGTCCAAATACCAAACTTGATTAATAACTAATATTATGAACTTATCTTGAACGATATTTTATTCCTTGTATCCTGTATTATTTCTTCATATCAAAATTTTATTCCATTCAACAACTCTCAACTGTCAATTTCTTTATAGATTCAAAAAAATACTGTCTCTGTTTATTTCACTACCATTCACGTTCTGTCTCTTTCTATATTATATTATTGCAACATAATATTTGTTTATTGTTTAAATATTTTATTTCTTGATTTTTTAATACTTTATTCAATATTCATTTAACATTATACACTGCTTTTCTTTTAATTTTACTGGTTAACTTTAAATATGATGGTTTAAACTTTAGCTCCGTTTTCATTAACACACATGTTTTAAATTTGCTTTATAGCACCCTTTCTTTCTTCCACTGACTAATAATATACTATATCTCTTACTCTTGCTATTTCACTTATGTTTATTCTTTTAATAATTCCGTTGTTACAAAATGATTATTATTATTATTCACTAAATTCTCCTTTCTTAACACTTCTTATTAACTTCTAACTTCAAAACTCACTATCTTTTATTTTAAATACTATTTTTTATTAATACGACGCTTTATTTAATTATTAATCTCAATATATCTCACATCAGTTCTATCTTCTTGCACCACCTAAGGGCTACTGACTCGTCTTCTATCGTCAAATCGCCGAACTATATTTTTTTAAACAAACGTTTTCAAATCAAAAACCAGAGGTTCTTAAACAAAATCAAATACACACACTGTAACTCACATATTAAATGTGACCTGTTACAATATATATAGATGATATAAGATAACTGATGATGTTTGTCTTAATATTGTCGAATCTGTTGTAAACGATTCTGACCTTTACGGCGGTAGACAACTTCTGAAGTCCATAGTACCTACTTATGATAATAAAGTCTTATTTATGTATAATGGTTCTACACCACGTAGGTAGGTATATAATAGACCCTCGCAAAATATTTTATAGGGTATGTTTAGATACACATATGTATAACAAAACGTTATTATTGTATCCCATAAAAAGAAACTTTTAAATTGTGAACTGAAATTCTAAACACGTATGAACATTACATTTCCACTAAAAAATCATCAAAATAACAAGGTGATTTTGAGGAGGAGTAGCCAATACTATGGACAGGCAAACATATGCCATTAGAAGAAAATTGCCAATCTCTTGTCGTATTAGCGACGACTGTCTGCCGTATACAAAGTGCTGTGGAGAATGAAAACAAGTCTACAACAGTGCCTCTCAATAGTGGGCACACATAAAAGGCAGTAAGAACCAAAATGTTAAAATTGAAAAAAAATGGATCAAATATTTTAATATTTTTAGGCCCTACTTAAGTTTGAGGGTGATTTAATGCAAGTGTCTTAGGCGGCTATTACACTAGCAAAGAAATATGATAAAATTTCTTTGATCAAAGAAATATGACAGTGTAATAAGTCAACTTTTATAATATTTACCTTCATAATATTTCTATGGTCATAGTTAATGACAGTCTCTTATATTTGATCAAAGTTTTTTGACGTCAAAAACAAAATGGCGACTACCAAGTTATCACTGACAGTTACAGTTACATAATTATTAATATATGAATATCAACAAAATCCAGTATTATATGATAATCTTCTTATTGATTATAAAAACCACAATACACGGTTGTAAATTCAAACTTCGATCGCGTCAATTGATGAACATTCAAGCACTGATATTCAAAAGGCACCAAAAAAGAAGAAAATATCCCTAGATAATATTGAGAAAATATTATCAAATATTTTATGTAGTGTAATAAAACAAAATCTCGTATTTTATCAAAGAAATATGATCAAATCTTTGTCAAAGATCTTTGACATATTTATTTGATAGTGTAATAGCCGCCTTATACATGCTAAAATTATAACCTTTACTGTATTTACTTGTTTTGAAAAAAATATTTACTGCCTTCTTACTTCGAGTAAGCAACAAAATTGATCTCGTTAGTAAATAAAATATTATTACTTTTTCTTTCAGTAACGCGTAGGAAAAAGTATATAGAATCTAACAGCACTAAAAACAATAATTTTGAAAAATTGATGTTACTGCCTTTTACTTAAACGTGGCAGTATTATACATTTATTTGTACAAAATGATATTAAATGAATTACTTTATCGAAATCCGAAAAATTCTGAAAATAATTTCTAATAACGTAGAATTTAATTTAATTAACCCATTAAAAATTTAATAGGTTATACTAAAATTGACTGCACAGCACATTTTTAAACACCTATTGTTAATTTCGTGAATTTGTGATTTATAATTTTCTAAAAAAAGAAATTATATATTTTCTATTATGCTTAAGAAATACTCAAAGATATTAACTGATTTTTTTACATTTTGTTACACTATACCCTACTGTTAGCAAATTGCACGTTTGTGAGAGACGTGGTGCAAAAGTTACCCAACTAATTTTGTACAAGAAATTGATAAGTTTTCAGAAATATATGCAAAAACCATTTATACAATAATTATATAGTTATAGTCTTGCCTCTTCCCTATTTTTCATTACATATGCAAGAATTTAAAAAAACTAAAATATGAATTGTAAGAATAAACTGTACTTTGATAGATAAATAGGCTCCTTGCAACCTCCTCCCGGACTATATAGAGCTCCCCCCACCCGAAAAAGAAGAGGTTTATTAAACCTAATTTTTATTTTATAATTTACATTTATTTTAGATCGATAGCTCCATAGAAATGGAGGGATTACTACCTCCATTCTTTCCTTCATAATTCGTCCTTTTGGTGATCATACTGAAAAATAAAGAATTGGTAAAGAAAAGTTATATCTCGTTGATATAGCCGCAGTCTAGTTTTGTCGTTGGTATCAAAGCCAAGTCTTCAATTATATACTTTTGGTGAAGGCACCAGTCATGGCCGCTATATAACTCATGTTACTTATAAAACAAGTAACTCTTTATTTAATCAATTTAATTACCAAAGTCTGCAAATATAGTTTGTTTTTTAAATTACAGCTTTTTATTTTGTTTATGTTTTTCCCCAGTAATGGATAAAGTAAAACCAGTAATGAGCACGCAGTGATGGATACTTTCTAATGAATACAAAATGATAAGTACTACGACACAAAAGATATAAAAGAAAGAATCATTAAATTTGAAACAATGTAAAGCAGTTGCTATGATAATATAATAATTAATAAATAAATTCTACTAATAATTAGTTTAAATGTCCACCATTTTGACACATATTGGCCGATTGTCATCAAATCACGCTGTAAGATAGTTGAATGTATATAGATTAATATTCAGAAATGGTATAGTAAGTTATCAAATATCAACAAAAATTTCTAAGAGACGAATTTAATTTCAAATAAACATAGTATTTAAAAGTAATGTAAAAAAGTATGAGTAAGTACAGTTTTCTTCTAACTTTTACCAAACTGTAAGATTTCAAAATGTCAAAATAATTAAAGAATTTAATGGAAAAGCACATTTTTGTGTCATTAAATTAATGAAATGAATTTAATTTAAAATCTCGGAATTCTGCTGACATTTGTATGTTCTATTAGAAAATTGTAAATTACCTAATTAATATTAATTTCAGTGAAATGTTAGATAGAACCAGTGCCGGATTTAACTTTTGGTGCCCCAGGTTTTTATAGTGAACGGTGCCCGTTTTTATCTATATTAAATACTTATGACGACGAAATCATTTATTTCAATAAATAATTACGTGGAATACAAGAAAAAAATATTGCAATTGTTGATATCAAATAAAAATTTACGAATCGTTAAATTTTCAAAGAAAATTATTGTATTGTATTTTTTTTATTTTGAATTATATTTCAAATTCAACCAAATATAAATGATTTTTATTAATGCATTTGTAATGGTAAAAGATTCGTTTGTTTTTTGATTAAAAATTCATGAATTTTCAACGTTTGAATCTTTATCACGATCTACAACGATCTTTGTAGGTCTCCACAGATCAAAAACCAGTGAAAAAATATGATCTTGTTTATCCCAGATCTGATTTTAAACTGTATCATTTGAAGAAATAATTATAATATTTTTTTAAAGTATTTTATTTACCGAGCTGAAAAACGATTCATCAAAATGTTTTCAAAAATAATACGTAAAATAATGAACATTTATGATTATTTTAAAGTTTCTATGAGGTACATACGTATAATTCTAGAGTACTTTATAACCTTTTTGTTTCCTCGCAATATCGAAGATACGAGAAGCTTTGTGATCGTTTCAGATTGTGACAAAAAAAATGTTCTCCGATTTCAAAATTTTAAATTTATTTTTCCGTTTCACGTCAAGACAAACACTTTTCGTTCCGTGTCTGTCTGTCTGTCTGTCCGTCCGTGTGTCCGCCTGTCCCCTGAATCCTTGTCACACACATAACTCATGAACCACTGAACCGATATTGTTGAAACTTGGTCGGAATCATCAAAATCGTATGTAAGGGGGAGGGGTGAGATCCCAAAATAATTATTTTTTCAAGATATCTCAAGAACGACACATGTTACGTGAAAATTTTATAGAATATAAAATACGTTTGTTATTTGTTATTTTAAAAATTTCTTGTTTTGTTTTTCTAAATTGATATTTGCTTGGACATATTAAATGTCATTTTGACGTTTGAAATGTCAAATTGACATTTGCATAAAGGATTTAGATTGAAATTTCCATAATAATTTTTAGTAAAATTGTATAAAAATTAAATGGTTAACCAATTTCATGCAATTTATCTAAACACTATCGGTTTTTATTTAAATTGTTCAATAATTAACTATCTTTGGTGAATTTAGAACGAGGAAGCACTGTGCATTTACTTGGTAGATGTTTTTTTATCTACATTATATATAGTATGCATGTTGAAAACTCAAACCCTCTCGTTTTTACTCATTCTTTGGTAAGTGGTTTGATGAAGTTTTAGTACCACTGGTATAGTACGGGGTGCAATATACATATACATAGCGGAAGCCAGATAGGTGACGGTATAGATTGCTTGTATCAAATGAGACTCTGATAGACGTGCCTCTTGGCACACTGATTCTGTATCTGTTCAGGAAAGTACACTCGTAGTAATAAACATCTTCATATCATCTCTAAAAGGTACATACATGCTGTTGTTGTCATTCAAATTCCAGTATAAAAGAATAAAAGGGATATGTTTACATTTCTTGCATTCGTTGCATATGTGTGATTATTGAATTATTTTTACTGCAGATCGAAGAAAGACCAGGCTCGGAAGCCCCGGGGCAAGAAGTGACCGACCCCTCCCCCCAGAATATACAAAAATAAAAATTGAAGACCTTTTTTTTGTTCGATAATCTTTTTTTTTTATACTTCTTACTAATTTTCATGAATAATAAGTGTAAAATTCAACGAAAAAAATCAATCAAAATTTAGTGTTAACTAAAATTGCCGTAAAACCAATAGTTTACGAGATATTTGTAAAAAATCGATTATCGCGACCTTCGACCTAGAATAACTTTTTCTGCGCACACGATTTCGCAATGGAATTTTCAGACGATATTTCTTATGCTTAAATAAAGATAATCCCAGTGAGAAAAATTAATTTGGATTTTTTTTGCACAGCAGTCGTTTTGTCGCCTTATTTTCCTGGGCTATAAGTTTATTTTGCCATTTTTGTACTACATAACTATCAACCATTTGCATAATATTATTTGTATACATAAATTTTTAAATTAAGTGCAATAAAATTTTTTTTAGATAGGTATTATTATTTACATATACTACGATACTTCACGATAAATAGGGCTGCGATGTGAAAACTTTGAATGCCAAAACCAAAAAAACTGACAAAACTGACCATTTTTCCAAAAAACTGACCTTAAATGACCGGGTAAGAAAAAACTGACTTTTACTGATTTTACTGACCAATTTTGACCCCTGAAATTTTCAAACTTTTTCGAACATATAAAGAGAAAATAAAAAAAAAATCCAACTTCCCGAATGCATCACTATTCATCACATTTTTGTCTCTATTCCCTCTACTATAACTGTATGAAAATTTAAAATACAACACTAAATCCTAGAAGTGCACTTTGAACATTGTGTGTATTTTCTATGTTAGCACTGATCGTCGTTGTAAGATATTAGAGTATCGTATACATTAAGTTGCGTCGCGACAATTACAAGGTTTAATCTAAAGAGCACAACACACACCCGCTGTGAATGTAATCAGTGGATCGCCGCCAGACGGGCTGTGTCACAACAACAACAACGAGGACAATCTCTAGTTTTATTATCATCAGTAACATCATTGTGCTGGGCGAGCCATGTTTTTATATTTCAAAAGTTCAACCGGGGATAGGAACTTTGCTACCATATTATTTTGAAATAATTCTTTTTTGTATTGACTTTTTTTGAAACGCTATAAGGTACTGGTGGATATGACCCCAGTAATGGCTATTTTTTAATTAAATGTACTGAATATTAATTTATATACATTTAACTATTCTACAGCATGATTTGATGACAATCGGCCAATAGGTGTCAAAATGGTGAACATTTAAACTAATTATTAGTATAATTTATTTATTAATTATTATATTTATTATCATAGCAACTGCTTTACATTGTTTCAAATTTGACGATTCTTTCTTTTATATATTTTGTGTCGTAGTACTTATCATTAGCAAGTGCTCATTACTGGTTTTACTTTATCCATTACTGGAGGAAAAACATAAACAAAATAAAAGGCTTTAATTTAAGAAACAAACTATATTTGTAGACTTTGGTAATTAAATTGATTAAATAAAGAGTTACTTGTTTTATTAGTAACATGAGTTGATGAGAATTACAAAAAAGAAGCCCGTCAATCATAAAAATAGTAAATCTTGCTCTTATAGCGGCCATAACTGGTGCCAGAACCTTACTCCTGTATGAAAATGTTAAAATCATGGATAATTATAAAAATAATATTCCTAACTAAAACATATTATAATTTTAGCATTTTTTTGTAACTTCAAAACCATACAGTTGCCTTCTTCCTCAAGATGCCACACTTGCCATTCGTTGTTCAGCCTAACATATTATAAAACGCAACGTCTCTCTGTCTGTCTGTCTGTCCATTAGAGCGCTTATCACTCGAGAATCGTTTCCGATTTATGTTTTTTTTTTAATTCATAGATATGTCTCATGTCCAGGTTTTAGTGTATATTTTGTTACGTTAGGTAACATAAGCAATAAGCAGTGACGATAATAGTAAATCAAGTCGGAAAATTTTTTCTCTTTGCTGCCTAAGCCGTTAAATATTTAACAAAATAATGTAGTAAAGAATTGTGTAGAATAAAAGATCTAAAATAAAATTCGCGATACCATATATCTAACTTTTATATTAAAGCAAGCGAAGCTAGATTGGGTATAAATTACAAATTAACAAAATTCCAGCCCTAAATAGATTTTATCTGTTTTGCCAACTGGATCTAGGACTAGAAGAAGACGATCACAAATTCGATGGTATGACGAAGAATAAGTACAAAAAAATGCATTATTTGGGGAAGGCTTGCATCCAGTAATGGACATCATATAGCTTATTATAAAAAAAAAACATTTATTATGAACAATTTTCCATTTTTCCTTTGAATTAGTTTTTGTGTCATTTTATCATTTTAAATTTGTTTTTTCCTGATAAATCCCTATATCCAAATAATTTCAATATTACAACCACATTCAAAAATTAATCGAAATCGAAACCACTGATTATTGTAAAAATCTATACAAATATTTTTCAATTTAAATCTACCATTTCGAAATACAACCTGATCATATTTTTATTATTTTTTAATCTCCCAAAATCAGTTAACTTTTACACGCATGACAGCTTGTAATACTTGTACAACATAGCATTTGTGTACATAACCCATTAACAATACAATAATAAACACTTATAAGCTTTGAATATATTCCCATAAACAACAACAAAATAATAGTTCGCTGCAAAAGAAGCGCGTTCCCAAATATGTTAATTTCATTAGAATTAATATATTATGATTATAAACACTTCAGCTCGAGTGTAATAATAAATGTACTGTATATGTAACATTTATTATCACATATAAAGGCGAGATTATGCTCAACAACCCAGTTTTAATAGAAAAATTGATATTTATACCATCTGCTAAATAATTATGGGTTAACCGTTAATAAATTTAAAGCATTATCGTGAGTTATGTAATAGGCGCTTAATAGAACATATACAAGAGCAACACTTTTAGACAGAGGCGTCGCGTCGTCACAGTGGTCCTCAAGCAGTGTCAGGTATTATTAAAATGTAGCCAGGAAGTCGTTCCAAATCACTCCCAGATTTCAAATTTTTAAGGTTTAAAATCGTAGCTGCTCCCCTCTTTGATTGGGGCATACACTGCAAATGCAAAGTGTGTTGTTTTGACACACCTAAGTGTGTCATTTTCTTGTAGTCATATTTAATCCCTTTTTTGGTGTGTTCTTTTATAAACACACTTTAAGGTGTGTAGTTTTAACACGTTTTTTGAACACGCTTTGTAGTGTGTTAGTGAATTAACACACTACAAAGCGTGTTACTGTAATAAATCTGTAAACCACATTTTATTAAGAAATTATTATTGAACAAATATAAATACAATGATTTTAAATAATATACACTACATAATAATTTTTTTCTTCTTCGATTAATCAGCCACATAAAGCATATCTAAATTCATTGTAACAATTTTATCCTCTGGCACGATATTATTATCACTTTTAGTTGATGATATCAAAACAATATGGACATCACTTTTATCCGAAATTTCATCTACAATTCCACATCACATATTTTATTATTTCTATCCGGGTCTTCTTTTTATAAAATAATTAATTTTCCCTGTAGCATCATCTTCAGAATGCTGTCAGTTGTAGTTGCGTTTATTAATCCTTGATGTATCAATTCTACACCCGATATATCTTTTTGTGGTGAATATTTAATGCACTTACACATTTCACCTATCAGACAATAAACTTTCTTTTCTATATTAATTTAATATACAAATATCAAGCTCAATTCACTCAAAAAGACGAAAGATTATGACGCGACATGATGAATGTCAAATCGTTCTATACTCTATATGGCAAAAGAGTGAGAGCGAATATGGTATCATGACTATAGAGGGAGAAAGATCGAATGTATATAGGCTATATTCACCTATATTATATTCTAACACACCAACAAGTGTGTTTATTTTCAAAGTGTGTAGTTCTCCAAAAAGTGTGTTAGTAGATATTAAACGTGTCATTTCAACACACTTAAGTGTGTAAATAATATTTTTGATTATGATTTACAAATTATTTTTTACACACCAGAAAGTGTGTTACTCTTTTAACACGGATAAGTGTGTCAATAAACACACTTAATCTTGACTACAAACTTATGTGTGTCAACTAACACACTCATGTGTGTTTTGTAACACATTTTGGTGTGTTTTTAACAAACTAGCATTTGCAGTGTATCTCAAGGAAATTGTGCTTGAGCGAGGGTGCCCACATAGTTTAAATATCAAATACTGGATACAATTTTGAGAATAATAACCTTCTGGAAGTTGTTCTCAATCGATTGGCATACAGCTCAAGGCTGTTACTAGCAAATATGCATCAGACAGGATGTCTAGTTGAAGAAAATATCAAAACACTAGATACAACTTTGCGGATAAGAATGAAACTTTTTAATAACAATAACTATGGTTAGTGGAGGATTGATTTCCCCCCTCCCCAACCTTATATATTAGGGGAGCAGTTACGATTTCAAATCTTGAAAATTTGAAATCTGGGAGTGATTTGGAACGACTTCCTGAAGGTTGCACTTGGTTACATTTTAATAATACCTAACACTGCTTGAGGACCACTGTGGATACTAGTCCTCGGTGTAACCTACAACTTTTTTATCTTCGAAAATTCTGAGAATTGGGGCGTTTTTGATGTGACATGCGTCAAACATGTGAATTTAACGATATTTATAGGAAATTTACGAATAACCCTTTCTTTTTTACGTGAATTACAAGATTTTATAATGCAAACATCGGGAAATATATTTACCTACGAAAATATTGGGGCATTTAGCGAGACCTACACCCTCAACATGTCAAATTCATGATGTTATGTAATTTGTAAATAACCGACTGATTTTTGCACAATTTCTAGATAAATAATACTGGCCTACAAAAATTAAGGGTCTTTTGCCCTGACCAAATTGTCTGTGACAGCTTTTTTATGATTTTGCAATGTCGAATTTATACTTCTTTGATTGCATGTGTTTAAAATATTAAAAATACGAAAATATACGAACTAAAAACTAAACTATACGAATACAGTTTGATTGTTGAAATAAGAGCTGTTAAAACGTAATATTATTAACAAATTAAAATAAATAATGAGTGAGTGCAATATTCATTTCGAAAGGTATATTTATATGTTGGGCATATGTGAGTTAATATTAAAAATCTAAGTTTTTTTATCTTAATGTCCAATACTTTTAACTATTTTTTCCTAGATCATTTTCTATAAAAATACTAATAACTTCTAGTAGAAGTGTACCGGAATTCCGGCCGGAACTCACGATGTAGATTTAAAGTGAATATTTTAACGTCATTTTATATTATTATTTTTTTTATATTATATTATTATTGACACTATAAATGTAATTATATGTCTGCTATACAAATAATTAAACGAAATTATAGCTATAAAATAGTTTTACGAAGCTGAAAAAAATGAAGAATATGTAGAAAACACAATTTTTATAATTTAATGTATTTTCTTACAGAAGTACCATATAAAAAAATGTTATAATAATCTATGTATTTATATTTAAAATATAATAGTAGTGACGTTAGACCTTCGGTACACCTTTAAATTCAAGTGTCTACTACTATGAACAAAATACAAAAGTTGTAGACATCAGCTGTTAAAGCATATGCCTTGAAAATGCCACAGTTTTTAAAATCACAGATACTCCTTAAAACCTAAACTTTATGATTATGCTCTTGCGGATTTTGTTCTCATTATATTCAATGGTAGTGAATACCCCGGAAAGATTATCATCATGTCAGATGAAGAATTCTTGGATAGAAAGAGGCTTAAAATTGATTGCTTGAGAGGAAAGATATTTGCAAAACAAATCCGCCAAAAATGATATCCAAACGGAATCAATGTGTTATTCTTAAATTTAAATTTTTTTGTTTTATATCCCTATGATATATTTTTATACGGTTGGATCAAAAAAATATACAATTACAAAGTAATAATATTATACAAGTATTGAGGCTTCCGTGATGAAAAAAGCACTGAAGATATCCACTGCAATGTGTGACGAAACATTGGCCGAGAAGACGACCAAATTGACGCGCCTTACACCCAGACGCCAAGATCCAGTAATAATATTAAATTAATTAATTCCTAAAAAAAAATACTCTTTAATATTTTCTTAATTATTGTTAGTATCGTGAAAAGAACAATTGTTATAAAAGAAGTAAAACCAGTAATGAGCACGCAGTGATGGACACTTGCTAATGATTACAAAATGATAAGTACTACGACACAAAATATATAAAAGAAAGAATCGTCAAATTTGAAACAATGTAAAGCAATTGTTATGATAATATAATAATTAATAAATAAATTATACTAATAAGTTTAAATGTCCACTTACAGTAAACTGTAAAACAGTTAAATGTATATAGATTAATATTCAGAAATGGTAGTATGCAATCAAATATCAAAAAATATTTCTAATTCAGTACATTTAATTAAAAAAATAGCCATTACTGGGGTCATATCCAAGACTGTTGCTAGTACCTTAAATAAATATAAAACACATTTAACAGTATTCATCAATAACTTTTTTGATTGATCAGAGAATCTTGTACTTGAAATAAAAGAAATATAACGAATAATGCGTATAACAACATAAATGAAAACGCTAAGGGCTTAGTGAACTGTAGAACGTATCTGTTATTATTTAACATACAAACCGCACGTCTCAGTTTTCAAAGTTCACAGTAAACCGAATATGAAACCGAATAAGGCTACAATACCGCAAACGCGTTTATCTGCTTTCAGCCATTTTGTCATTTAACAAACAATTGGGCGAATGCATTCGTCCATAAGTACATATTCCAACAAGTTATCTATAAACTTTTTATTTTTATGCTGACTGAAAATAGATTTATAAGATAAGCGTGAAATGCATGGGGATTTCCTAGACGGTAAGAGATACAGATTCGGCTTAATGAGATGGATTATTTGTAAGGAAGGGGTGAGTATTACTACATTAAAAAATATTAATAATTCTATGTGATTTAGGCGGTATACTAAAAAATCTAAAAATTCGGAAATTCTTTAAATGTCTATAATTTTTTTGTTATAGTAGATAGAGGTACTTTTGGTTTATGGTTTCTTAAATAGAGAATTAATTGGTGTATTTAGAATTTTTATACCAATTAGTTTCCGAGTTATAAGTTAGTTTGTTGTTTTCAAATATTCATTTGTTATTTTGATTGTTATTGTGATTTCTGTTTAACAATTTTTGTTTTTCATGACCTAGTATTTAGTACTTCGACTTTAATTTAATAGCACCTTTCCAGATTCATCATGTTAAATCTATGGGTACTTACAACGTGATGATTGAAATGGTAGAACTTACCTGAAACAGAAAAAAGAAACAATTATTTATAGATAAATAAGGTGTAAAACTATAAAATATATTATAAATAATATTCAAACTGAATTATGAAATTTCAATCTTATAGTAATTTGTTATAAACTACACATGTTACGTGAAAATTTTATAGAATCTTTTTTGTATAGAATTCAATTTTCTATAATATAGGTCTACAACGTTTGTTGTAAAATTTATCTCAATTTGCTTTATAAAAAATCGTCATTTGTTTTTTTAAACTGATATTTACTTTGACATATTAAATTTCATTTTAACGTTTACATAATTTATTAGATTGTGATTGTAAAAAAATTAAAAATATACGAAAAAATAATCAAGTGCGTCTTAAGAAAAATATCGAACTAATATTTTTTAGTAAGTTGTTTAATTCGTAGGTATCCAAGCTTTTAAACCTTTTGGGCCGCATAGCATAAACCTAATCTACCAAGAGTCGCTCATGATCTCCCCCCCGAACTATATAGTGTTCTAAAATAACGTGTTTTGAGAAAACATCAGTTCAAATACCTTAAAAAAAATTTGCTCAATGTATTTATTAGTTAACCAATATAAGGTAATTTATCTGAACACTTTATCGTTCTTTTTTTAAATTGTTCAATAATTAACTATCTTTGGTTAATTTAGCACGAGGAAGCACTGTGTATTTACTTGGTAAATGGTTTTTTATCTACCTTATATATACTATGCATGTTGAAAACTCAAACCCTCTCTCGTTTTTACTCATTCTTTGGTAAGTGGCTTGATGAAGTTTTAGTACCACTGGTATAGATTTTTTTTTCTTTACTTTTTCTTATATATTGCAGTAGATAATTGTTTATTATTAGAAGTAAAGTTACAATAGTTCTAAAATAAAAGAAAGAAATTCACAACTAACATACAACAAATTAAGAACAATTAATGAAAACTACGACAAAAAAAATACAATTTACCAACAAAAACATCAGTAACAGTCGAACAAAAACTAATTCAACAGATAGTTCAGCGTAGGAAAAGTTGTAAACAACATACGAACTAGCAACGGTGTATTTCGACGCACACAGTGCAAAAGTTTGGCACTAATTATAAAGCTACTTCTAATTATAAAGTTATCCACACTAATCTAGTTTAAGCTTTGATTTAATTTATTCATCGAGTGGCAAAAATACGACTCGCTAATACACAAAACTACAAAACAGATGAACACCAAAATGGAAGTGTCAACGTGGTCCCTGCTTTATCTTGTTGCTGTGTTCACACACCTGGTTCAGAGGTACGCAACCATTATAATGTATATTCAAGTGTGAATAATATATGGCAGTGTACCATAGAATGGTTGTTTGTAGATAAAAACAATATAGTCTTCGTGTGTGTTGTATCTTATGCTGCATAAAATGATGGTGAAGCAACATAACATATACCTACCTACAACGGAGGCAGTTTATTCATTATTTTTAAATGTGTATTTTAATACAGTATTTTTTAACGTTTTAGTAGTCACAGAACCAAGGTATATTCATGATGAAAGGAACAAATTCGTTTAAAAATCAGGTAATTATGTTATTTTGTGGAAAAAAGCTCGGACACGTCGATTTGTATTTTTAGATTTTTTGACATATGTAAGAAAATTGTAAACAGGGTGTCTCAAGAAGAACATATGAGGGGTTTGTAGCAACAACGAGTTAACTATATTTTTAGGCCAAACAGAGTTAACAACCGTTTCTTGAAGGAAAAAATCATTCTTTCGTTTGGTTCAACAAAGAGTTACCTACCGTTGATAGTTCTCAAGGTATTCGCTAGAATGAGTTAGCTGCTTCATTCGCTCAAAATGGAGTTATCTCCAGGAGCTGACTCTTTTTTTTGGGCTTAGAATTTAGTTAGTACACTCGTTACTGTGTTCTTTCTTGAAATAAACCAATTTTCTTGAAAATTGTTCTTATTCAATGCTTCCTTACTTTAAAAAGAAAATAATTTTCAACTATTTGGGCCAAAAAGAAGTCAACTCCAGAATAAAATTGACTCTAAAATTGCGAATTTGACGAATTTCTCAATGGAATTTGGCCAAAACATGAAGTGGTAGGTGACAAATAATAATTGAAAGATAAAGGCGATTCAAATATATTCTCCATTTTTTTAACAGTTTTTTCTATTTTCCCACAAATTATAAAAACTGGAGTTAATTCCTTGTTGCTGCAAACTCTTCGAATGCAGTCATCATTGATTTTTTTAAATGGAACACCCTATATATTATGTCATTTTTGAATTGTACTGTAAATTCTGAACACTTTTTGTATAACACACCATGTCTCTGAAATCAGCGGTTTTTGGAATAATGACGTTTGAAAATTGATATTTAGAAATACACACAAGTCAAATAAAATGTTTTAATTGAACAAATACACCTTGAAAATTTTTTTAAAAGCCAACAAAAACAACCTCGTATGGCAAAAAAAAACATTGAACTTTTATTATTATTTTTTGTTCAATTTAAATATTTTATTTGACTTGTGTGTATTTCAAAATATCAATTTTCAAACGTCATTATTCTGAAAACCGCTGATTTTAGAGATATGGTATGTTGTATAAAAAGTGTTCAGAATTTACATCACAATTCAAAAATGGCATAATATATAGGGTGTTCCATTTAAAAAAATCAATTATGACTGCATAATATGTTCTTCTTGAGACACCCTGCATACAATTTTCTTATGTCAAAAATCCGCAACTAAAAATACAAATCGACGTATCCGAGCGTTTTTCCACAAAATAATTACCTGAATTTTAAACGAATTTGTTCCTTTCATCATGAACGCACTGTATAAAGACAAGGTAGTCTCATCAGCTCCTTGACCAATTAGCGTTGGCGCAGGAATTGATGTCACCACGAAGACATATTCAAATGTGATAAATATGTAATAAAATATCAATTACAAAATATTCTTTATTTATTTTTGTTTTCGTATTTTTTGATATTTTAACAAGACAGACAATCAAAGAAGTGCAAATTCGATATTGCAAAATCACAAAAAAGCTGTCCGAATCACAGAACGAACTCCCAACATAATGTCCGGTATTATAAAGTAGCTCGCAAATTTGCTAGCTTGCAAGCACCTTTAAATGGGGTATCGAACTTATATGACAGTTCTATTGGAGTTTGTGACAGATAATTTCATTCATAGGAAGAAAAACAAAAGGTATATAAAGTATATTTAGTAAAGTGTATTTACTAATCTTGAGTAAAAACGGTAAAAATCAAAGAGAACTGTCATATGAGTTTGATATCCATTTGAAAGTGTTTGCAAGCTTGCAAATTTTGCAAGCTCCTTTATAATACCGGACATAAGAATAGTAAAAATGACACTTCCGGTACTTCTCGAATAAACCAAATTGTCTGTGATAGCTATTTTATGATTTTGCAATGTCGAATTTGTACTTCTTTGATTGTATGTATTGTTAAAATTTATACTGTATTAAAAGTATCAGTTTCAATAGAAATTATACAGTATTGAAGAAAAGTTTTGTCCGTTTATGGGATTTTTCATAAACAGAAGACATTACCACTCACTAAGAAAGGATTTTACGAAATTCAAACCCTAAGGAGGGTAAAAGGCGTATTTTTTTTTAATTGTAATTCGGTAATCTACATAACTGTTTATATTATAAAGGTAAACAAGTGTTCCGAAATCGAAACCAAAAAAAAAGATAGACATTTATAGATCATAGACTATGCATCTGATTCGAAAATTGAGTTTTTCACAGAAAAAACTTGATATATAACATTAATTAAGGGGTATGAACAGTATAAATTTTCAAAAAATCAATTTTTTTATAAAAATGTTTATAAATTATTAGTTTCAAGTGAAAATTCGAACGTTAAGTATTCTCAAAGAGCGCCAAATGCTGGCATGCTATCCGAGCTCTCTTATCTCTTCCAAATCTTTAAACGGCGTTTACTCAAAATCACTTTTTTGACCTGGTTGACAGCATAACTAAGACAGTTTTTGTTCGATCGATTTGATTCAAAATGGATTTTGTAGAGGAAACGTGCCTCTTCAGCCGGACGTAGCCGTTTTTTTTATAAATAATTTTCTATTAAAAAATTCGCGAAAATTTTGATTTTTTTTTTAAACGGTCGCCATTTTTTTTCTAAACGATATTTTAAAAATTCCGTACGTCCGGCTATAGCTAATAACATATATTTATAGAATTTTTTTCGTTTTTTGTCCTCAGATGATCCATTTGAACGAATTTCTGTCAACGCCACTAAGGCCAGATTCAAGATCTGCCATTTTCAAAGGACCATTATGCAAAAAATACCATTAAAAAAAATTAAGTACTTATTAATGTACTAAAGATGTGTACAAAGTTTGATATGAATCCATCAAACCGATTTCTTTTTATAAAGTAAACAAAAAACACCTAAAATTCTGACGTTTACACTGTTCAATGAAATGGACGTATATTTATGTTTTTATTTATAATGATGTATTTTATAAAAGCTACTCCAGATAACTGATGATGTTTGTCTTAATATTGTCGAATCTTTTGTAAGCGAATCTGACCTTTAGGGTGGCAGACGACTTCTGAAGCCCATAGTATATTAAGTGCATATCATATAATTTAAAAAGGCACTTACCAAGTGAGAAGTAACCTCACTAAATTGTCAAAAATCATATTCCCCAATCACTGTTTAAGTGACTCTTTTCATTTATTCAGATTAGAATTCATAAGGAAAAGAAAACTGTAAGTTTTTAATTAATTACTATAAATAAAAAAGAACTTATTGTTAATCAAAACGAATGTCTTCATTAAAAGTCTTCAATTACTATAATGAACAACAAGAATGGAACGCTTATTTAAAAAATGTTACGTCATTTTGCTTTTTTAATGCTCTTATAATAGAAGTCATTAAAAAGTATAATTTTATAAGTTAATTAATTTAATAAAAGCATCTGTGTCTACAGTTGCTCTCAAGTTTTTTTATACTATTTTATTTTTACATTACGTAGACTTTATTATTAAAGTGGCTCATTATATGTATAAATATTATAACGTATGAAACAACTGCTACATACATATATGAATAAGGTACTGGTAACAGATATGGCTGCCATAAGAGCATGGTTTACTGTTTTTGTATTTTTTTATTTTTTTTGTAATTTTCATGAACTCCTGTTACTAGTAAAACAAGTAACTCTTTATAATCAATATAGTTTGTTTTTTAAATTATTTATTCATTTTTTCGAATAAATATTTGTTTAATTATAATTCAAATGGTCCATAATCCTGATTTTGATGGAATTATCCATTTTGACATTCCCTGAATCTATTCTGACTATTTTCGCCATGTCTGTCGGTCTATCTGTAAGTATTGTTATTCAAATACGACAAATCGTAGAAGGGTAAAATTTTATATTTAAGGTTAATTTTTATCTGGGAAGAAAACCTCATATTTTTGAAAACGATCTTTCAACCGGAAACGGATTTTTAATGAAGTCGATTTTTAAATTTTCGAATTACTTTAAAGCAGTGCGAATTAGAGAAAAATGGTCAAGTTAAAAATTGTAGACAATATTATTATCTATAATTTATGTACTATTCATTTAAAAAAAAAAAAAATTATAATTCAAATGGTTCACAATAGAGAAGAAATATCTGACATGAGTCTCATGGGACTTTCTTATACGTAATACTGAGAGTGAACAGTGTGAGTGAGTCTAAATAATTATCAAAAAAAATCTTTCTGACTAAATCGTAAATTTTGGAAAAAAATGTATGGGAAATAAATTATAGATAATAGCATACTCGACATTTTTTATCTAAAATATTTTTTTCTTATTTAAAAAATAGTTCGAAAATTCAAAATTCGGTTAAAATATTTAAAAAAATTAATTTGATAGATAATGTAGAGAATAATATTATCTATACTTTATGTCCCATTCATTTTATTTTATCTTTTATTAGTTTGTCAGAAATGTGTTTTAATAAATTAAGAATTACGTACAGTGTCAGGATTACGTATAAGAAAGTCTCGTGGCTCCAATGGCAGATATTTTTATTGAAAAAAAATACGGGGTGCTAGGTCAATAACCTTAATTAATATTTGTATAATGTATGTTCAATAAAGATATGAATATGCATAAATAAATTAATAAATTCACTCGAATTCTGAATGAGTTTATTTGTCTAAGTCCCACTGTATAATGTTGAATGATCGCGTTTTTTTAATTTACAATTTTACTTTAATCAATGTTCACAAAACCGGAAGACCGAATAAAACCTGTCACCGGATGAATGCACGTATTGAATTATTTAATAACATAATGAATTTTAAACGAAATACAGAATTTTAAATATGTTTGTTTTACGTTTAACGAGTATATCAATTTTGTTTAATTACTAGTTAAATTTCATGTTTTAAATTTATTTCACTTTTCAATTTTATTTTTCGTTAAAATATATAGGGGAAAGTCGGTTAAGTTGGACCATTTTTTTTTAAATTAAGATATTTAGTATATTAGTTTTAGGTTTAGAACAATTATTTTTTTATTAAATGAAACACTTTGTTTCAATTTAACCAACCGGTACTGTAAATTGGGCCACGGGGTTGCTAATTTGGACTTTAATAGAATATTAACTAAAATACACCTGTAAACAAAACATAATATATATTTATGAATTACAGACTATCAAACAATTATTTATCATAAGTATTAAAACAAAAAACTATAAGAAATCAGTCTCGTTACATTATTTCATTTAAATTATTCAGGAAAGACAATCATCACATATGTCAGGATTATTGGTATAAGTTTCATGATTCCTGCTATGGCAACTACGTGCGGTCCATTTTAATCAACAGTGTGAAATGTGAGAAAAAATATCTAACAAAAATATAACCTATCAAAGCCCCCAATCAATCCATGACAGTTAATTGTTGATAAATTGCTGCTGCAAACTATAAATTAAAAACGCTGTATGCTTACCTTTGTACTAACTACACCCTTAGCACGAATCACTCAAAATTACATCAAAAATCATTTATTTACATTTGCGGAAACAAAACAGTAACATTCAACATGTCAAGGAAAACAATATAGCCGATATGCACGATGATGTCATTTAAGAAATCAGAAAACTACTTTTCAAGATATAAGGGTGGTCCAATTTAGCGAGTGGTTCAATATACCATACTTTCCCCTATATATAACTTATTTATTTAATGTCCGGTATTATAATTAATTTAATGTATTTTTCAGTAGTGGTTTTTTGATCGCTAAATCATTAATAAATGTTATACAACTGTCATTTTAATTTTATACCATGCAAGAAAACGTTTAATCTTATAATACCGGGCATAATATTATATTCATATATAGTAAAATCAATTTTTTGTTAAATAAAATATATCATATAAAATAAAACGGCAAAGTGCGTGTTGGGCACGCACATGATAGGTTTCCGTAGTCATTACGATTTATAAACAAGAGTTATTTCAATTTTTTTTATAAGCTATTCTAGTTACAGTGTTCGTTATCATTTTCAGTAGAAGTACTAATTAAAAGCTACATACTGAATTTTTTTCAGATTTTTTGAATATATAGTTTAGAAATAAGGATGGGGGGGGGGATGCTCGTATAACGACATTTAAATGCAAATATATCGTGACTGAAGGGTTCAAATCAAAAGAGACCTATCTAAAGACACCCCACTCAATGGGGTTAGTGAAAAAAATGTGAGTACACTTTTCAGTTTATGGGAGGGGGATCCAACATTTTTTGACAGTGTTCGTTATAATTTTCAGTCAAAGTATTAATTAAAAACTACATTCTGACTTTTTTTCAGATTTTTTGAATTCATAGTTTAGAAACTAGGGGGAGAGGATAAATAGGTAAGATATCAATAATTTATATCTTGTATATGCAGTTATAGTTCAAATTCACTCTCTAATATCTCATGTGTGAGAAAATAAATAGTATAAAATTATTACGTTTTTTTCAAACTTTGAGCGAGCTGTTTTCTAATAAAAGAACTGTTAAAGTAGTTCCTGTTTTATTAAAATTAAAATAAATTAACATAACCGAATAAATTGAAAAACTGTACAGTACGTGACACTAGTACGTTAGATTCAACTCGCACATGACAAATTTTTAAAACATTGGTATTTCTTCAATTTCTATATATCGAAGATACATTACTACAAAACCTCTAAGTTGCTGGAAGGTAAACCAATC
This sequence comes from Sialis fuliginosa, assembly GCA_961205875.1. Lineage (NCBI taxonomy): Eukaryota > Metazoa > Arthropoda > Insecta > Megaloptera > Sialidae > Sialis > Sialis fuliginosa. The sequence goes on along the minus strand of OY540809.1, from coordinate 40,621,278 downwards.
ATTTAAAGAAAGAATATCATCCGCAATCTTCAACCGCACATACACACATCCGCCGAAGCTCACGTACAATCTAAGCAACCCATCAGACCAGCGTTTCTCAACCTTTTAATATTTGCGACCCAATTTTCAATCACAATATATTAAACCTTCTTTCGAAAAACTTTGCTCTGCAAAACAGGCCCAAGGGAGTCACTAATAATTATTAATCTTGTTTTTAATTTAATATTGATAAGTTAATTATTAAATATACATTGTGCAGTAGGTACTGACACAATCTTATTTATCAGTGTAAATGTAAACGTGTATTTTATAGCTTCCTCACAATATCGAAGATACGAGAAGCTTTGTGATCGTTTTAGATTGAAACAAAAAAAATGTTCTCCGATTTCAAAATTTTAAATTGATCTTTCCGTTTCACGTCAAGACAAACACTTTTCGTTCCGAGTGTCCGTCCGTCCGTGTGTCTGTCCCCCTTGTCACACGCATAACTCATGAACCACTGAACCGATATTATTGAAGCTTGGTCGGATGGTTGGGTCTGATATGAGGACGGTCCCATTTCAAAATTATCAAAATCGTGTGTTAGAGAGAGGGGTGACATCCCAAAATATTAATTTTTTCAAGATATCTCAAGAACGACACATGTTACGTGAAAATTGTATAGAATATTTTTTGTAGAGCATTAAATTTCCTATAATATGGGTCTACAACGTTTGTTGTAAAATAATCCCTTACAAAGATTTATCTCAATTTATTTTAAAAAATCGTGTTTTCTTTTTCTAAATTGATATTTTCTTGGACATATTAAATGTCATTTTGACGTTTGTATCACTTTAGATTAAAAATTAAAAAATATACGAAAAAAGTGCGTCTTAAGAAAAATTTCGAATGAATATTTTTTAGTAATATTTTAGAAAAATTAAATGTTTAACCAATTCCAGGCAATTTATCTAAACACTATCGGTTTTTATTTAATTTTTTAAATAAATAACTACCTTCGGTGAATTTAGCACGAGCAGCCGCGGATTTAGGCATGAGCAACATAGACAACTACCCAGGGCGGCAAAATTTTTAGGGGCGGCAGATTCTGGGAGAATACAACTTTTTTAGTTGAATAAATAACAGAATCTAAAAAAAGGAATATAGAAAATTACTCCGATTATCAAAACGATTTTTCTACATCTTGTAAAAATTTGTAAAAAAATAGGTTATATTATTATTTTCCCTTGGTAGAGGGGCGGCACTTAACGTAAATCCGCCACTGAGCACGAGGAAGCACTACATTTACTTGGCAGATTTTATTTGTTACTAGCTCATTGGCCCGGTGTTACCCGGGGATATTAATTTAATTTAACATAAAGTAATCATGTTCACCCGATATGCCCACCCAACATGCTCATATGCTAACAACACACAGTTCACCACGAATTGTTTTTTTCCGACTTAAAAAATACCCAAAATATCCACAAATTATACAACTAAACTTAACCTATCCATTAGTGAAAACCGGAATAAAATCCATTCAGTAGTTATTGAAAAAATCGTGTAAAATTATATTTTCTCCCAGGAAACACCAGGTCTTATCTTAGAATTTGTATGAAAATCAAAAATAAATAAATAGGTTACCTTTCTTGGAAGTTCTTTATTGTAATTTATAAAAATCCGTTTATTTATATTGTACAATGCATATTTTTTCATTCAAACTCATGGTGGAAAGATATATATTTGTAGGTATCATGATTCAAACTGACATTCACATACATACATATAGTAATTGTTTTCAGCGTCTTATATTCCATAGCTACTGTGTTTTCTATAAATGACAGTTCTATGCTCTGACATCATAGAAACAAAAGACGCTGTGCAAAAGATTCCTTTCATTGACATGGCTGGACTGATGATAAGTCAGACATGATGGCTGAAATTGAATATTTCCTAACAATCGAAACTGGTTATGCGCATGCGTCAACGGATGTTCGAAATTCAAATTTATCAAATTGATTTGTTAAATATATAAATAAATACATACAAGTTCGATTGTATATCAACTACAATACACTTATTTAACACGCAAATACCTGTAATTTATTTTAATTATAAAATCATAACTAAATAAACAACCATAGATGCATACTAACTGTCAAATCAGATTAACAATTGAAGAAAGAAACTATAGAAGCACGTCACATACCTCTATATTATATAAAAATTGAGTTCAGTGTTGCGTCTCGCGCATGCGCAAATGGAAACGATACTGTTAGAAAAAGTATGAAATTTAGCCATCCGGTGTAATAGTAATTCCATAGGTATCCACTATCCAGTTAAATAATACCAGATCAGTGATTCATTTTCATCTTTTGATGTTAAATTTTAGATTTTCATAAAATATTATTAGCCACGATACTGCTCGTAAAAATTATCTGACTATTGCTGAAAACCGTATTGAAATCGGTTCAGTAATTTCGGAGTCTATAAGCCACACACAAACGAACATTCATTTTTATATATATAGATTATGTCAGAATGTATTTTATTGCTTTTCTTTCAGTAAATTAAATACATTTTTAATAATATTGCTTCCTCGCAATATCGAAGATACGAGAAGCTATGTGATCGTTTCAGATTGAGACAAAAAAAAAGTTATCCAATTTCAAAATTTTAAATTTATTTATCCGTTTCACGTCAAGACAAACACTTTTCGTTCCGTGTCTGTCTGTCTGTCCGTGTGTCCGTCCGTCCGTCCGTCCGTGTGTCCGTCCGTCCGTCTGTCCCCTGAATCCTTGTCACACGCATAACTCATGAACCACTGAACCGATATTATTGAAACTTGGTCGGATGGTTGGGTTTGGTTTGAGGACGGTCCCATTTCAAAATCATCAAAATCGTGTGTAAGGGGGAGGGGTGACACCCCAAAATATTTATTTTTTCAAGATATCTCAAGAACGACACATGTTACGAGAAAATTTTATAGAATATTTTTTGTAGAGAATTAAATTTCCTATAATATGGGTCTACTACGTTTGTTGTAAAATATTCCCTTACAAAGATTTATCTAAATTAATTTTAAAAATTCGTGTTTTGTTTTTCTAAATTGATATTTGATTGGATATATTAAGTGTCATTTTGACGTTTTAAATGTCACTTTGGCGTTTTAAATGTCACTTTGACGTTTTAAATGTCATTTTGACATTTGCATAAATTTAGATTTAGATTGAAATTGTCAAAAAATTAAAAATATATGAAAAAATATTCAGGTGCGTTTTAAGAAAAAATTCGAACTAAGATTTTTTAGTAAAATTTGTATAAAAATTAAATGGTTAACCAATGCCAGGCAATTTATCTGAACACTATCGGTTTTAGTGAATTTAGCACGAGGAAGCACTGTGCATTTACTTGGCAGATGTTTTTTTTCTCGATATGCTCCCATTTAGTTTGATCACGCCCCTAAAGGTTGAGAATCACTGCATCAGACCATTCCTCAATCTGATGGCTGTTTACTGTGGCACATATTCCCAATTCTGACGAATCAATATTTCTACCATAACCGCGGCAGAAATCCCCTCGCAGTGTTTGTTCAGGACGGGGCGAGCTTTTACGATACATACACAGAATAAGTAATACAGAAAAGAAATATTTCCAATTGTAATACTCAGATTTCGATGAAACTTTGCGAGTTTGAGAAGTAGTTTCGAATATTGGATTCGTGGATATGTGTTTCGTTTTATTATTATTACATATTATTTGTCCAAAAATACTTTTTAAGATTTCTTTAAGAATTTTCTTTATTTTTATTTGTTTACTTCGAGAAGTATTTTAATAATATTAACAACAATACTTTGTTGTTAGTACCAAACAATAGATTTTAAAATATATTTTAATAGCGGGTATTATAAAAAACTGTCTCCATTTTTTTTTTTTTTTTTATAAAAATATTCTTTTTTTAAGGGCATTTTTCAAACGATTAACTATAATGAATGTTTGACTGTTTTATATCATTTTAAAGGTACTGAATGTCTCTTTAATTTAAATTATTGCGTGTTCAAATATCTTACCCAGTTACCGAGATATATTGCCCAAAAATTTATGTTTTTTTCTAATAAATAAAATCATTTAGGAACCTCAGGATGATATCCAATTACAAATTCCTTCGGTAGGTGTTTTAAGAATATACAAATGCAAATTTTGCGCATATAGCGTTTTGAAGATTCGAAAAAAAAAATTTCACTCCCCCTTAAGGTACACTCCCCCTCATATACGTACGAAACAGCACGTAGTACAGGTTAGCGAGCACATTAGGACGTTACGATAACCTCGGCAGTTGCTTTTGCCTTTGATGTTTGCAACAACATTCCAACCGCAGTGAGAACGACGCAAAAACACGTCGCGGATTTTAGCGTGTGTAAAATTAACATCAAAGTGAAATGTCAAATTTGAATCGGTATCTTTTTTGTTATCCTCTCAATAGAGAATTAAATTAACCGTTATTGTTTTTGTTGAGCAAACTGGTCTGCAATAATACTTTTTTCTCGTATTCTGATTGTTTGATATTAATGCTTTTATTGAAGTGATATCATAAAAAAATGAAATACTGAAAAAGATACAAACGAAGGTTGGTTAGGTATATTGATTTTTTTATAAAGAGTTAATTGAAATATACACAACTAAAAATCAAAGATTCAACAATATTAAGACAAACATCATCGGTTATCATTTACTAGGGCAGAACTTATTTAGTTACATCATCTATATGTATATATAAAGCGCAACGTGTCTCTGTCTGTCTGTCTATCTGTTAGTGCGCTTATCACTCGAGAACCACTTATCCGATTTACGTGGTTTCTTTTTTAATTCATAGGTACGTTAAGTAACATAACAACTAAGCAGTGACGATAATAGTAAATCAAGTCGGAAAAAATTTTGCCGTCAGCGCGCTATTAGCAATACGCTGCCTAAACTGTTCAATATTGAACAAAATAATGTATTAAAGAATTGTGTAGAATCAAAAGATCTATAATAAAGTTGCAGACACCATATATCTAACTTTTATATTTAACCCACAATGACTGCTTTTATGTTACAAAATTTTTAAAAAATATTTGGGTTCTGTTTACGCGGTCTTATGACCTGCAAAACATTAATTCTTATCGAAATAAATGATTTTATAGTCATAAGTACTTAATGTAGATATAATTTGCCCTTTACAGCATCCAATAACCAGAATGGGGAAATAGGGAAAACTTACTGATTATAGTAAAAGGGCTACGTTACCGAGTTATGCTCTAAATTCTGTAAATTTATCGAAATTAAGGTGTTATACTATATATCGGTAACGGGGAAAGATATTTGAATGCGTAATAATTTAAATTAAAGAGCAATCCAGTGTCTTTAAAATAATATGTAACTGTATTTTTTTTTATAATTAATTATTACTTTTTAAATGATGTTAATTTTTTGTATTTTTTATAAAAATAATCTCAATTTGAGGACATTTTTCAAACGATTGACTATAATAAATGTTTGACTGTTATATATCATTTTAAAGGTACTGAATGTCTCTTTAATTTAAACTATTGCCAATTCAAATATCTTACCCTGTTACCGAGATATATTGCCCAAAAATTTATGTTTTTTTCTAATAAAGAAAATCATTCAGGAACCTCAGGATGATATCCAATTACAAATTCCTTTGGTAGGTGTTTTAAGGATGTACAAATGCAAATTTTGCGTACATAGCGTTCCGAAGATTCGAAAAAAAAATGTTCACTCCACCTTATTAGCCATGTCTCGTAGACTGTGGAACCTGGTTAGAGCCACTGCATTATAATATACGTTTACTTTATTTTTATAAAAATATTTTTTTATAAAAATAATCTTTATAATTACAAAATAACATCATTCGATTAAAATCTCTCATTACAAAATAATCTCTACATTTTAAACTCTACAATTTTAATTTTAAAGTTTTGTAGAGTACTTATATTATGTTCAAAGTTTTAATAGTTTTAAATGTAAAACTATCGCTGAGAATAATTGCAGTAAGTTATACCTACTTTGGCAGTTTCAATACTACATATTTTTTTTAATTTCAAAGAAGGTTAAAACTTTCAACACATGAAGTTTGCTATTTTTAAATAAGAACCTATATTTTTTATTGCACATTCGTATTCTACGTGAAAAAATTAGTATCTTTAGTAGGAAAAAGTTATCTTAAAAATGCTTTCTTCTTTCGGTAGAGGGCGCTGTAAGATTAATCAACGTACTCAAATATCTGAAAAAAAGTTTCACCTAATAGCATATTAAAGTCAAACTACTTTTAGCATTACCCAGAAACAATTTTTAAGCCATAAGGTAATTTTAAGCAGCTGTTGTAGAAGGCCCAAATGTGAGAGACAAGGGGACTCACATTAAAAAAGCACCCCAAAGGAAACATACAACTACTACGTCCACGCCGTTGTTTCTGGGTAATGCTAAATGTAGTTTAACTTTAATAAGCTATTAGGTGTAACTTTTTTTTCAGATATTTGAGTTCGTTGATTAATCTTACAGCGCCCTCTACCGAGAGAAGAAAGCATTTTTAAGAAAAATTTTTCCTACTAACGATACTAATTTTTTCACGTAGAATACGAATGTGCAATAAAAAATATAGGTTTTTATTTAAACAAATAAAGTTGACCTTGATTTGACCTTGAAAAATGGTTTGAAGGTCAACCGCAAGGTCACCATTGTTTGGCCCCCTTGAAACCAAGCAACTTTTGTTTTAAATGTTTTTCTCAATTTCGCATACTTTTCGAGATATTTGATTGCGTTGATTAAAATGACTCACCCTGTATAAAACAACACAATGCAAATCGGTTATGTAATTTTTATTCCCTTTCCTTTAAAAAATATAAAATAAAGAAACTTGGTATGTAAGTACTAGAGATTGGAAAAATAGTTTATCAACTATTGCGAAAAATGTAACTATTGTAATTTTTATTACATATCTCCATCGATTTCAGAAAACTGGTTTGATTGAACCCAATTTGAAATCAACTATTTGCAACTATTTTACCTTTCTAACTATTTTTAAACTATTTGCCTTTTTTTTATCCAGCGTTAAAATTTTTGTAGTTTTATATATTTTTAGAAATACATTTTGTCTATTATACAGATATTTTTATAGATATTTATGTTGTGTTTATACATATTTATTTGTTTTTCCTTTTTTTTAGCTTCTAAAATCTATCTAGAATCGACCATAACATGTGTTCCTCGAAAATTTCAGATTTGACACTTTTTATTAATACATTAATTTCACTAATTATTGATTAAATCGAAAAAAAATTTTGTATTGTAAAAAAATTTGTAACTATTTCACAACTATTTTGATTAAAAAAAATTATTTGCCAACTATTTAACAGAAAAAAAATCAACTATATAGTAACTATTTCATTTAAAATAACAACTATTTTTCCAATCTCTAGTAAGTACCTATAAAACCCTAATTGCATACACCGTGAATGGCTTGTGTATTTTTTCATGTTAATTGCAATTATCTCTATGAACAGACAGGTCATCTGTGATAGTAAAGATGCTTAAAAATGTCACCTACAGATCAATAAAATTATGCAGTGATTACTGAAATTTTGTTTTATCTGATTGTAAAATGATACGGAACAAATAATTCTTAGAAATAATAAAATACATTCATTCTCTTTCAGAAAGGAGATAATTGTGTGTGAGTATCTATCTGTCTGTACATGTGTTGTTACAGTGAAAATACTTGAAGATTATTGGTAAGTTTTTAGTTTATCTATAAAAGAAATAACAATTGTTAAACCAAGTATTTTTTGTTGTCCTTAAATTGAAGGAATAAGCATAAAAAATATTATTTTATTTACCATTTTTCGATATTTTCTATTAATTTAATACTTGTTGTGTTTGTCTGTACATGTGTTGTTACTTATGTAGAAAATACAGTTGGGACTCGTTTATTGTAAGTCTCGTTTATCTGAAATGCCGAGTTTCGTTTATTCGTAATTTTTTCTCCTCCTTCACCTCCCACCATTCTCGAGTCATGGCGTAAACGAATATATTTTTGAAATTTTTGTAGAATTAATTAGAGACACTTATCACCGTCGTCACTCGTCACCTTGCTCATATTCGAAATTAAAAGTAAAGTAAAATTATTTCACTATCACGATTAACTATTAACGATAAATATTAAATATCAAGGCTTACATACATAGTCTCTATAGCTCCTTGACCAATCAGCGTTGGCGCAGGATTTGAAGTCACCACGAAGACGTATTCCAATGTTAAATTTATAATATTAATTACAAAAAAATCCTTCATTTATTCTTGTTTTCGTATTTTTTGATATCTTAACAACACATACAATAAAAGAAGTACATACAAATTCGACATTGCAAAATCATAGAAATCTGTCAAGAATCACAGAACGTATTGCCAACTTAAGAATAGTAAAAATTACACTTCCCGAATAGATAAAATTGTCTGTGATAGCTTTTTCATGATTTTGCAATGTTGAATTTGTACTTCTCTGATTGTATATGTTGTTAAAATATCAAAAAATACGAAGACAAAAACAAATAAAGGATTTCTTGTACTTTATATTCTACTAGCTGGGCCCACGCGGCTTCGCTCGCGTAGACTACGGAATTATTGTTTAGGATTTTTGAAAAATATAGTTTAATTAATTAAGTACAAACACGATTAGTTATTATTGTAATAATAATTTATCAATACCTAAATTACCTAACAAAAACGAATCAGAAGAAAAAAGTACAAATAATTTGTGTTCTGTTTAAATTTAAATGTTAATTATTGAAAACAAAATTAACACAAACGATCAGCCGAGGCACTCCGAATATCTACCGAGCGTACGCGAATCCAGTCTGATGTACTCGCTTCGATGCGGCACGACACCATACATTTAAGATATTATCTTTATAAATATATTTTAAGATATTTTCTAAACTATACGACCAAATTGGATGCTGTAAATGGCAAACTATATCTACATTAAGTACTTATGACGATGAAATCATTTATTTCGATAAGGATTAATGTTTTGCAGGTCATAAGTCCATGTAAACAAAACCCAAATATTTTATGTTTTCTTTGTAACATAAAAGCAGTCATTGTGGCTTAAATATAAAAGTTAGACATATCGTGTCGCTGACTTAATTGTAGAACTTTTGATTCTACACAATTCTTTAATACATTATTTTGTTCTATATTGAACGGTTTAGGCAGCGTATTACAAAACAGCGCGCCGACGGCAAAATTTTTTTTCGACTTGATTTACTATTATCGTCACTGCTTTGTTGTTATGTTACCTAACGTAAAAAAATATAGCCTATAACCTGGCCAGAGAACGTACCTATGAATTAAAAAAAAAACTCGTAAATCGGATAAGTGGTTCTCGAGTGATAAGGTAACTAACGGACAGACAGACAGACAGACAGAGAGACGTTGAGCTTTATATATATTAAGGATTATACATTTATAACATTTGATTACATCTTCGTGGTGACGTCAATTCCCGCGGTAACGCTGATTGTTCAAGGATCTATACATAACTTGATGGAAGCCCCTCTCGACTTAGAATAAAAGCGACTTCCTCGTGTCAAAACGATTCAGAAGGCTTAGAATAAACGAGTCCCGACTGACCTTGAAATTTATTGGTAAGTTTATACTTAATATTATATCATATGTATGTGTTTGAAATTCAATCATTATATACACGGTATTAATTTATTTAAAAAATAAAATATTATATTTAAAATTATTTTTTACAGAAATGGCAACCAAACTAACTCGTATCTTAATATTGTGCTTCACAATTTATTATCTACCTTCAACTTTGTGCCATTGTAACTTTGAACATACAGATATAGTATGTAAAGAAAGCAGTATTGAAGAACTTGTAAAAATATTACATCAAACTAATAACAATACTAAAATAAGTAATATATTATTTCATGATTCTTCAATCGGAACGATTCAAACTGAAGCATTCAAAGGAATTAGCAACAAGTTAATAGAAGATATTCGTTTATCGTACTCCAACCTCAATAAAATAGATGACAGAGCTTTTGTAAATATCAATATGACTTCGTTGAAATTAAATCACAACAACATCTCAGAGATAACAGAAAACACTTTCAAAGGACTAACAAGTTTACGTTTTTTAGATTTAGATGACAATAGAATTAAAAAAATACCAGCAAATGCGTTCAGTGACACCGCACTTGAACGAGTACATTTATCTAATAACGGTATTGAAACTATCGAAACAAATGCTTTTGCTGGACTAAAGAATTTGATACTTTTATACTTAAATCATAATTCGATTCAAATATTAGATAAAGATAATTTCAAAGGTTTGGAAAACCTTCTAATACTAAATCTTGCTGACAATCGCATTAAAAAAATTCAAAAAGACACTTTTTCTTATATAAAACATTTAATAGATCTTTATATAAATCAAAATGAAATTGAAGAAATTGAAGATGGTGCATTTGTTGATTTAGAAAATGATATAACTGAAATAAATATTGGCCAAAATCGTTTGACTCTATTGAACAAGAACACGTTCTACAACTTGACCAAGCTAATGATTCTACATCTAGAGTATAATAACATAGATACAATTGAAAATGGTACATTTGATTATTTTGAAAATTTGGAGTTATTAGATCTGAGTCATAATGATTTGACAGAAATAAAAGACGATCTTTTATTCAAATTAAAAAAAATCAGGTTTCTTGATCTTAGATCTAACAAACTGGACAAAATAAATATCGATGTTTTCACTTGTTTTGTTCACGAAAATAAGCATCGATTACATACAACTCTAAATAATAACTCAGTTGAAATGTTAAGTAGGTTAGATTTTGGTTTTTCTTGTGATGATATTCAAAATCCTTTTTTAACCGAGCGTTCTATTATAGAACTAACTACAGTTGATCCAAAACCAGAAAAAATAACAAAACCTGAACAATCATTAAGAAACTTGTCACAAACAACTGATGCTACCACTGTACCATCTATTGCAGTTACTCAACAGCTAGTCACTGTTCGGGTAGAATCAGAACAAATATCAAAATTGAATTCATCATTACTTTTATTGAACGAACAATTGTCTTATGCAAATAACTCTGTTATTGCTTTATCAATAACCGTAGCCGTGTTTTCTTTAGTATGTATTTATTTATTTGTGAAGAAAGGTATTTTGGATAAATTAAGTACAAAATATAATATTTTAGCTCATGTGAGAACTTTACACGATGATGTAACGACACTGGCTTAAATTCTACGAGACTTTACCGCCTCAAATATAACCTTCTTAATTTTATTACAATTTAAAATAATTTGTTTTTCTATGTGTATATTAAATAATTCGGGCAAGACATACACGAGTGTATGCCATAAGGGTTCCGAAGTACGCACTACGTGAAATGTTTGGAACCACTTACAGGTGCATTTTTAAGTTAAAGTTAAAATATAAAAAAGTGTCAAGTTCTACTAATTGAGATCTATATTTTGACATACCACATGCCTAGATATCAAAATAAAAAAAATCTATGACGCCCCTTTTTATAATTCTAAAATTTAAAATTATATTGTTGATTTTAGTATTTGTCGTTGGTAGTCCCACCAAAACCTCGTTACCAATTTTTTTTTAGATTTTTGAGCCAGTAAATACATTGTTAGAAGAGGGGGGGAACTGCTTTTAACCCCCTACAGGTGCCATTTTTGAGTTAGAATAAAAAATAAAAAATATGGTCATGTTCTACGAGCTGAGATGTACATTTTGACATACCACATGCCTAGATATGAAAATACATTTTTTTAATTCTCTTACACCCCTCCCTATTATTCCGAAATTTAAAATTATATTGTTGACTTTAGTATTTGTCGTTGGTAGTCCCACCAAAACCTCGTTACCAAAATTTTTTTCAGATTTTTTGAGCCGGTAGTTACAGAGTTAGAGGGGTGAGACAGAATAAAATACTACTTTTAGCCCCCTACAGTCACCATTTTTGATTTAGAAAAAAAACAGAAAAAGGATCAAATTCCGCTTGTTGGGTTATACATTTTAATGTGCCACATGCCTTGGTATAAAAAAAAATATTTTTTTTACCTAGCTTTATCTCCTTATTGCCCCCCTCTCAAAAACTATTTATTCAATACATTTGTACATATTTTACTAGAGGGTGTCATTTTACATGTTCAGTAAAAATTTCAAGTTTCTAGCTTATATAGTGTACGAGCTATTTAGCTTTGAGTTAAAAGGACGGACGGACGGACGGATGACAAAGTGAGATTAATTGGGTTTCTTCGGAACCTTAAGAACATCAGGGTTACTTTGTAGTAATTTAAGCTTCTGTTGTCTTATAGCTATTTAAATCATCCGTGTTTGAGGCTTTCATATGTAATCGGATTGCTTTGAAATAAAGAAGTTAACCAAGGAATTATTTATTGTTATGATTTACTGACATAAAATTTATTTTATTTTGTTTTTTATATTTTTTATTTGTTTATGTTTTCCCGACTACTAAATGTTAGTCACAGCTCTCTTTTCATTCTAATAAATATTTTGTGTTTTTGAGTCTTAAAGCTTGAGCCAAGAAAAATATTGTGATTTTAGAAAAAAGAGTTGTGAAATGATTTTTTTTTAATATAAATAAACGAGTGTAACATTTATTTTGCATAGAGTACTTCCAAAAAAAAATCAGAAGGGGGAGGGGTTGACACGACTCTAATTGCATATGCTTAGTCGTTTTCTTCCATTGAATTATGTTTATAGTTTTCATTTTTTTCCTTTATGGATGATGTCAAAAAGGTCATCTGTGATAGTAAATGTGATTAAAATATCGTCTACAGATAATAAATAAAATTATGCAGTTGTTCTGACATTTCCTCTTATATTATCTGATTGTACGCAACATATATTTGTTATAAATATTGAAATACAATTATTCTCTTTCATAAAAGAGGTAATCGTGTATAAATGTCTGTCTGTCTATACATGTATTGTTACTGTGGACATATTTGAAGATTATTGGTAAGTTTTTAGTTTATCTATGAAAGAAATAATAATTGTTATACCAAGTATTTTTTGTTGCCCTTAAATTGAAGGAATAAGCATAAAAAATATTATTTTATTTACCATTTTTCGATATTTTCTATTAATTTAATACTTGTTGTGTGTGCGTATGTTTGTCTGTACATATGTTGTAACTTATTAAGAAATTATTGGTAAGTTAATATACGTAAAAAATATCATATGTATGTGTTTGAAATCCAATCATTATATACACGGTATTAATTTATTTAAAAAATAAAATATTATATTTAAAATTATTTTTTACAGAAATGGCAACCAAACTAACTCGTATCTTAATATTGTGCTTCACAATTTATTATCTACCTTCAACTTTGTGCCATTGTAACTTTGAACATACAGATATAGTATGTAAAGAAAGCAGTATTGAAGAACTTGTAAAAATATTACATCAAACTAATAACAATACTAAAATAAGTAATATATTATTTCATGATTCTTCAATCGGAACGATTCAAACTGAAGCATTCAAAGGAATTAGCAACAAGTTAATAGAAGATATTCGTTTATCGTACTCCAACCTCAATAAAATAGAAGACAGAGCTTTTGTAAATATCAATATGACTTCGTTGAAATTAAATCACAACAACATCTCAGAGATAACAGAAAACACTTTCAAAGGACTAACAAGTTTACGTTTTTTAGATTTAGATGACAATAGAATTAAAAAAATACCAGCAAATGCGTTCAGTGACACCGCACTTGAACGAGTACATTTATCTAATAACGGTATTGAAACTATCGAAACAAATGCTTTTGCTGGACTAAAGAATTTGATACTTTTATACTTAAATCATAATTCGATTCAAATATTAGATAAAGATAATTTCAAAGGTTTGGAAAACCTTCTAATACTAAATCTTGCTGACAATCGCATTAAAAAAATTCAAAAAGACACTTTTTCTTATATAAAACATTTAATAGATCTTTATATAAATCAAAATGAAATTGAAGAAATTGAAGATGGTGCATTTGTTGATTTAGAAAATGATATAACTGAAATAAATATTGGCCAAAATCGTTTGACTCTATTGAACAAGAACACGTTCTACAACTTGACCAAGCTAATGATTCTACATCTAGAGTATAATAACATAGATACAATTGAAAATGGTACATTTGATTATTTTGAAAATTTGGAGTTATTAGATCTGAGTCATAATGATTTGACAGAAATAAAAGACGATCTTTTATTCAAATTAAAAAAAATCAGGTTTCTTGATCTTAGATCTAACAAACTGGACAAAATAAATATCGATGTTTTCACTTGTTTTGTTCACGAAAATAAGCATCGATTACATACAACTCTAAATAATAACTCAGTTGAAATGTTAAGTAGGTTAGATTTTGGTTTTTCTTGTGATGATATTCAAAATCCTTTTTTAACCGAGCGTTCTATTATAGAACTAACTACAGTTGATCCAAAACCAGAAAAAATAACAAAACCTGAACAATCATTAAGAAACTTGTCACAAACAACTGATGCTACCACTGTACCATCTATTGCAGTTACTCAACAGCTAGTCACTGTTCGGGTAGAATCAGAACAAATATCAAAATTGAATTCATCGTTACTTTCATTGAATGAACAATTGTCTTATGCAAATAACTCTGTTATTGCTTTATCAATAACCGTAGCCGTGTTTTCTTTAGTATGTATTTATTTATTTGTGAAGAAAGGTATTTTGGATAAATTAAGTACAAAATACAATATTTTAGCTCACGTGAGAACTTTACACGATGATGAAACGACACTGGCTTAAATTCTACGAGACTCTACCGCCTCAAATATAACCTTCTTAATTTTATTACAATTTAAAATAATTTGTTTTTCTATGTGTATATTAAATAATTCGGGCAAGACATAGACGAGTGTATGCCATAAGGGTTCCGAAGTACGCACTACGTGAAATGTTTGGAACCACTTACAGGTGCATTTTTAAGTTAAAGTTAAAATATAAAAAAGTGTCAAGTTCTACTAATTGAGATCTATATTTTGACATACCACATGCCTAGATATCAAAATAAAAAAAAATCTATGACGCCCCTCCCTATAATTCCAAAATTTAAAATTATATTGTTGACTTTAGTATTTGTCGTTGGTAGTCCCACCAAAGCCTCGTTACCAAATTTTTTTTAGATTTTTTGAGCCAGTAGTTACAGAGTTAGAGGGGGGTGGGGACAAAATAAAACACTGCTTTTAGCCCCCTACAGGCGCCATTTTTGAGTTAGAAAAAAAAATTAAAAATATGGTCATGATCTACGAATTGAGATGTACATTTTGACATGCCACACGTCTTGGTATACAATTTTTTTGTTTTTTTTTTGGATTTGCTTTAAAGCCCCCTACAGGCACCATTTTTGATTTAGAAAAAAAATAGAAAAAGTGTCAAATTCCGCTTGTTTGGTTATACATTTTAACGTGCCACATGCCTTGGTATAAAAAAAAAGACTTTTTTTACCTAGCTTTAGCTCCTTATTGCCCCCCCACCCACCCCCCGTGAAAAATATTTATTCAATAAACTTGTACATATTTTACTAGAGGGTGTCATTTTATATGTTCAGTAAAAATTTCAAGTTTCTAGCTTATATAGTTTACGAGCTATTTGTCTTTGAGTGAAAAGGACGGACGGACGGACGACAAAGTGAGATTAATAGGGTTTCTTCGTAACCCTAAAAACATCAGGGTTACTTTGTAATAATTTAAGCTTCTGTTGTCTTATATCTATTTAAATCAGAATTGTTTGAGGCTCTCATATGTAATCGGATTGCTTTGAAATAAAGAAGTTAATCAAGTAAATATTTATTGTTATGATTTACTGACTTGAAATGTATTTTATTATGTTTTTTTATTTTTTATTTGTTTATGTTTTTCGGACTACTAAATGTTAGTCACAGCACTCACAGCCCTCCTTTTATGCTAATAAATATTTTATGTTTTTAAGTCTTAAAAATATTTTTGACGTATTTTAAGAATTAAAAAAAAAGTTTATAAAAATTTTACACAATTTGGTGATTTGGTGAAAAAACTGCAGAGTTGTGAAATGATTTTTTTTTTAATATAAACAAACGAGTGTAACATTTATTTCGCATAGAGTACTTCCAAAAAAAATCAGAAGGGGGAGGGGTTGACACGACTGTAATTGCATATGCTTAGTCGTTTTCTTCAATTTAATTATGTTTATAGTTTTCATTTTTTTTCTTTATGGATGATGTCAAACAGGTCATCTGTGATAGTAAATGTGCTTAAAATATCGTCTACAGATGATAAATAAAATTATGCAGTTGTTCTGACATTTCCTCTTATATTATCTGATTGTACGCAACATATATTTGTTATAAATAATTAAATACATTAATTCTCATTCATAAAGGAGGTACTTGTGTGTAAGTGTGTCTGTCTGTACATGTATTATTACTGAAGAAATATTTGAAGATTATTGGTAAGTTTTTAGTTTATCTATGAAAGAAATAATAATTGTTAAACCAAGTATTTTTTGTTGCCCTTAAATTGAAGGAATAAGCATAAAAATATTATTTTATTTACCATTTTTCGATATTTTCTATTAATTTAATACTTGTTGTGTGTGTGTATGTTTGTCTGTACATATGTTGTAACTTATGTAGAAAAAGGTTATTGGTAAGTTTATATACGTAAAAAATATTATATATGTATATGTGTTTGAAATCCAATCATTATATACACGGTATTAATTTATTTAAAAAATAGAATTAACTAGGCCAAAAAGTACCTAAAATAGGAATTTTTGCGTACAGTTTTAATACTTACAGGATATATTACAAAAGTCGTGTAGAATAATACCCTAATTTTGCTCCAATTTTGGTTGTCCGCGACAGGAGTTAACAATGGTTCAATTGCAAAATTCTTCAGATTTTCTGATTTTTGCTAAATAGCGGTCTAAATAAGTATTATTCAAAAAAAAGTTTCCAATAAAAGTTAAATGCTACAAAATTTCTTACAACTTCCATTTTGAAAAAAATTAAAAAATTCATTTATTTATCCGCTACGCTGATTAAAATGGCTGAAAACACAATTTTTTTAAGCTATAATAACTAACAAAGTTTAAAGTTTTTTAATTTAATACCCCTGGAAAATAAACATTCTGTAGTACAGAACATTCACTGAAAATTATGACCTCATATCTTCAACTGTTTTTATTTTATTAAATTGTTAATAATGGAATCATGCTTGTCTTTGATTAACAATAAAAGTTTTTGTAAAACCATTATTTTTGTACAACTGTTTGTATGTGTTATCAAAGACTTACATAATCAATTCCCATCATAAAAAAGTAAAATTTGTCAATTCTTTGGCAAATGGTAACAAAAAAATCTTATTGTTGAGTTTATTTTATTTTAATCCAATTCAATTATTTCACAGAACCAGAAATGATAAAAAATTATAGCCAAGAACCTGCTCTGAATAATTATTTATTTATTGGTGAAAACCGAATTAAAATCGGTTTAGTGGTTTTTGAGTTATTTAAAATAACTTACACACTACACAATTTTTATAAAAATTGATTGTTTATACAATTAATTAACTCTGCCTACATAAAAAGAAGCTTATTTTTGTATCTTTTACCGCTTATCACAAAAACTACTAAACCGATTTTAATACGGTTTTCACCAATAGATAAATAATTATTCAGAGCAGGTTCTTGGCTATTATTTTTTAATATTTCCGGTTCTATGAAACAATTGAATTGGTTTAAAATAATAAAAAAACTCAACAATAAGATTTTTTTGTTACCATTTGCCAAAGAATTGACAAATTTTACTTTTTTATGATGGGAATTGATTATGTAAGTCTTTGATAACACATACAAACAGTTGTACAAAACTAATGGTTTTAAAAAAACTTTAATTGTTAATCAAAGACAAGCATGATTCCATTATTAACAATTTAATAAAATAAAAACAGTTGAAAATATGAGGTCCTAATTTTCAGTGAATGCTCTGTACTATAGAATGTTTATTTTCCAGGGGTATCAAATTATAAAACTTTAAACTTTGTTAGTTATTACAGCTTAAAAAATTGTGTTTTCAGCCATTTTAATCGGCGTAGCGGATAAATAAATTAATTTTTTAATTTTTTTCAAAATAGAGGTAGTAGAGAATTTTGTAGCGTTCAACTTTTATTTGAAACTTTCTTTTGTATAATACTTATTTAGACCGCTATTTAGCAAAAATCAGAAAACATGAAGAATTTTGCAATTGAACCATGGATAACTCCTGTCGCGGAAAACCAAAATCGGAGCAAAATAAGGGTATTATTCTACACCACTTTTATAACATATCCTGTAAGTATTAAAACTGTACGCAAAAATAATCTGTTTTAGCCTCCACAGCCTGCACTAAATATTATAATTAAAATTATTTTTTACAGAAATGGCAACCAAACTAACTCGTATCTTAATATTGTGCTTCACAATTTATTATCTACCTTCAATTTTGTGCCATTGTAACATTGCACATACAGATTATATAGTATGTAAAGAAAGCAGTATTGAAGAACTTGTAAAAATATTACATCAAACTAACAACAATACTAAAATAACCAATATTTTTATTCATGATTCTTCAATCGGAACGATTAAAACTGAAGCATTCAAAGGAATTAGCAGCAAGTTAATAGAACATATTGGTTTACCATCCACCAACCTCAATAAAATAGAAGACAGAGCTTTTGTAAATATCAATATGACTACGTTGAATTTATATAACAACAACATCTCAGAGATAACAGAAAACACTTTCAAAGAACTAACAAGTTTACTTTTTTTAAATTTAGATCACAATATAATTAAAAAAATACCAGCAAATGCGTTCAGTGACACCGCACTTGAACGACTACATTTATCTAATAACGGTATTGAAATTATCGAAAAAAATGCTTTTGCAGGGCTTAAGAATTTGATACATTTAGAATTAAATCATAATTCGATTCAAATATTAGATAAAGATAATTTCAAAGGTTTGGAAAACCTTCAAATACTAAATCTTGCTGACAATCGCATTAAAGAAATTCAAAAAGACACTTTTTCTTACATAAAACATTTAGAACGTATTTATATGAATCAAAATGAAATTGAAGAAATTGAAGATGGTGCATTTGCAGGTTTAGAAAATGATATAACTGAAATAAATATTGACCACAATCGTTTGACCCTACTGAATAAAAATACATTCTACAACATGACCAAGCTAGTGAATCTACAACTAGATTATAATAACATAGATACAATTGAAATTGGAACGTTTGATTTTTTTGAAAATTTGAGTTTTTTAGATCTGAGTCATAATGATTTGACAGAAATAAAAGACGATCTTTTATTCAAATTAAAAAAAATCAGGATACTTGATCTTAGTTCTAACAAACTGGACAAAATAAATATCGATGTTTTCATTTGTTTTGTTCACGAAAATAAGCATCGATTAATTACATATCTTAATAATAACTCAGTTGAAATGTTAAGTAGGTTAGATTTTCATTATTCCTGTGAAGATATTCAAAATCCTTTTTTAACCGAGCGTTCTACCATAGAACTAACTACAGTTGATCCAAAATCAGAAAAAATAACAAAACCTGAACAATCAATAAGAAACATGTCACAAACAACTGATGCTACCACTGGACCATCTATTGCAGTTACTCAACAGCTAGCCACTGGTCAGGTTGAATCAGAACAAATATCAAAATTGAATTCATCGTTACTTTCATTGAATGAACAATTGTCTTATGCAAATAACTCTGTTATTGCTTTATCAATAACCGTGGCCGTGTTTTCTTTAGTATGTATTTATTTATTTGTGAAGAAAGGTATTTTGGATAAATTAAGTACAAAATACAATATTTTAGCTCACGTGAGAACTTTACACGATGATGAAACGACACTGGCTTAAATTCTACGAGAATCTACCGCCTGAAAGATGGTATCCGGCGAGTTTTTCGAAACACAATTTTTCGAATCACAATTTTTCGAATCACAATTCTACGAATGAACAATTTTTCGAAAAAATTAAGTTTTGGGTATTTTAAATTAAGTTTTACACGAAATTTGATAAAGGTAGAAATGAAAAAGATTAGAGAAAAAGCATAACAATTTTATGTTCAAACTTTTATTTAGTAAATAAAATATTAAGTAAAGTAATATTTGGACATTTTACGAAATATATTTAAGTTGTATTTGCATGTTTTTTGAAAGTTGGTTTATTAATAAATTCAATCTAAGCGATTTTCATTTGTTTTTTTAAATTCCAATAAATGTTATTTTTGACGCCTATGTTATTAACATTAAACAAAATTAATTTATTGATGAGAGGATTAGCCAGCCCTCTCCCAAACTGCATATGTAACATAACATATGCACATATAAAATTTAAGAAAATAACCATTTTTGATTTTATTTTGATTTGTTTCGAGGTTTTAGGTCATTATATGTCAATTATATCGTTATATGTGATATAACATTATTTATTAATATAAACGTTTAGTCATACATATTTCAGACTTCTTCAGTATCTATAAAACACATTTAAAACTTATAACAATAATTAAAAACTAACTATTTTTTATACCAAGGCATGTGGCACGTTAAAATGTATAACCAAACAAGCGGAATTTGGCCCTTTTTCTATTTTTTTTCTAAATCAAAAATGTTGCCTGCAGGGGGCTTTAAAGCAAATCAAAAAAAAAAAAAAAAAAATTGTATACCAAGACGTGTGGCATGTCAAAATGTACATCTCAATTAGTAGAATTTGACCATATTTTTTATTTTTTTTCTAACTTTAAAATGGCGCCTGTAGGGGGCTAAAAGCAGTATTTTATTCTGCAGCCCCCCCCCCCCCAAACTAACTCTGTAATTACCGGTTCTAAAAATCTGAAAAAAATTTGGTAACGAGATTTTGGTGGGACTACCAACGATAAATACTAAAGTCAACAATATAATTTTATATTTTGGAATAATAGGGAGGGGTATAATAGAATTAAAAATTTTTATTTTCATATCTAGGCATGTGGTATGACAAAATGTTCATCTCAATTCGTAGAACATGACCATATTTTTTATTTTTTTTCTAACTCAAAAATGGCGCCTGTAGGGGGCTAAAAGCAGTGTTTTATTTTGTTCCCCCCCCATCTCTCTAACTCTGTTACTACAGGCTCAAAAAATCTGAAAAAAATTTGGTAACGAGGCTTTGGTGGAACTACCAACGACAAATACTAAAGTCAACAATATAATTTTAAATTATGGAATTATAAGGAGGGGTGTCATAGAATTTTTTATTTTGATATCTAGGCATGTGGTATGTCAAAATATAGATCTCAATTAGTAGAACTTGACATTTTTTTATATTTTAACTTTAACTTAAAAATGCACCTGTAAGTGGTTCCAAACATTTCACGTAGTACGTACTCCAATGCGAAATAGAGGGTTGTTTTTCCCCCTAAAACCTCCGTCCCCGTGGTATTTTTCCCGCCGGATCGAATAGAACCACTTACAACCCTTCATATGTATCGGAGGGTAAAATATTAATTACTAAAAAAATTAAAATGTTTCCACCCCCTTACAGTTTCTAAGGGGTTGAATTTTTGAGATACGAAACAGCCTATGTCCGTCCTCGGGATGCAAGCTATCTCACTGGCAAATTTCAACAAGATCGGTTCAGCGGTTTAACCGTGAAAAGGTAACAAACAGACAGACAGAGAGACAGACAAATACACTTTCGCATTTATAATATTAGTAGGTATGGATATCGTTAAATGTCCAAATATTACTTTACTTAATATTTTATTAACTAAATAAAATTTGAACAATAAAACTTAAATTTTTAGAAAAATTGTTCATTCGAAGAATTGTGATTCGAAAAATTATGATTCGAAAAATTGTGTTTCAAAAAATTTACACCAAACCTGAAATATAACCATCTTAATTTTATTACAATTTTGAATAATTTTTTCTATGTGCATATCAAAAATATCAGTGTTGTTTTGTAATAATTTAAGCTTCTGTCGTCTTATATTAATTTAAACCAGTCTCGTTTGTAAAAGTATTGCTTTGAAATAAAGAAGATAATCAAGTAATTATTTATTGTTATGATTTACTGACTTGAAATGTATTTTATTATGTTTTTTTTTATTTTTTATTTGTTTTTCGGACTACTAAATGTTAGTCACAGCACTCACAGCCCTCATTTATTCTAATAAATATTTTATGTTTTTGAGTCTTAAAAATTGTTTTTGACGTATTTTAAGAATTAAAAAAAAAAGTATATAAAAATTTTACACAATTTGGTGATTTTAGAAAAAGCTGCAGAGTTGAGAAATGATTTTTTTTTTAAATATAAATAAACGAGTGTAACATTTATTTTGCATAGAGTTCTTCCAAAAAAAAAATCAGAAGGGGGAGGGGTTGACACGACTCTAATTGCATATGCTTAGTCGTTTTCTTCAATTTAATTATGTTTATAGTTTTCATTTTTTTTCTTTATGGATGATGTCAAACAGGTCATCTGTGATAGTAAATGAGCTTAGAATATCGTCTACAGATAATAAATAAAATTATGCAGTTGTTCTGACATTTCCTCTTATATTATCTGATTGTACGCAACATATATTTGTTATAAATAATTAAATACATTAATTCTCTTTCATAAAGGAAGTAATCGTGTATAAATGTCTGTCTGTATATACATGTAATGTTACTGTGGAAATATTTGAAGATTATTGGTAAGTTTTTAGTTTATCTACACTCATCCAAACAATTAAAGGAACAAGAATTTAAACATTTTTTTTGGGTGTTTTTTGAAGTGCTGTATCTTTGTGAAAAATGGTCGTATCGAAATAAAGCAAAAAGCATTTTAAAGCTTCAAGTTTCTAGTTTTAAGATTTTTTAGCATAATTTTTTTTGAGTTACGGTTATCGCGCAATCAAAAGAAATAGTGGGACACAAAAATTTTCCAATTTTTTAAATTTTTTTTAAGGGTCCTCGGGCTTGGGAAATTTTTTTTCAGTTAAACCAATGCATTGATCAGTTAACTTGTTTATTCAGCTTTAATTTGCTTTTTTTTGGTCTCTCTCAATTTTTTTTCGCCGAGATATCTGCCTTTAAATGAAAAATGATTCTTTTGTCTTCGATCATCAATATATCAGCAACTAATGATTAAACAGTAAATTTAAGGGCAGTTTTAAAAACTTGAATAAATTTCCTACAAGACCCTTTCATGACTTTATTAGAAAAAAATTTTTTTTTACCCTCACCGTTAGTGTGAAAAAGTACGAAAAATGACCTTTTATGTTCTTTTAGTAAATCTATCGCTACTTTTCAAATATTGATGGGAAGATTAATGTTGCCAGGTGATTTTACAGCTTAATGTACCTCCAACAGCCCTGTAAATTTTTAAATTGATCCATCGAACCGTTTTTCCGAACCGACTGATCAAATTTTGCTTGCGTATTAATTCGATTCCAGCATGCGAGACAAAATTATTTTACAATTTCGTACGGTTCCCGCTGCGAAAGAATTAATTAATGCAATTAATTCAAGATGAGTAAAATTATGGTACGCAAAAGCCAAATCGAGTCAAAAATGAGTCAGTATTGTTTCTTGAAATGTTTTAAAAATTTTGAAAAAAAATTCAAAATTAAAAAAAAAAATTTTTTTTTAATTTTTTGGAATTTTTTTTCTCCATTTCAAATTTAACAAGTAACTAATGCAAAACTGTAAATAAAATCAAAAATCGAAAATCGTTTTCTACATTTTGATGATGATTACACAATGTTATGTTCCAGTCTGTTACACAATACACATGTTCCTTTAATTGTTTTGTAAAACTTTGATCAATCGGTCCGGAAAAACGGTTCAAAGGATCAATTTAAAAATTTACAGGGCTATTGGAGGTACATTAAGCTGTAAAATCACCTGGCAACATTAATCTTCCCATCAATATTTGTAAAGTAGCGATAGATTTACTAAAAGAACATAAAAGGTCATTTTTTTGTACTTTTTCACACTAATGGTGAGGGTAAAAAAAAATTTTTTTCTAATAAAGTCATGAAAGGGTCTTGTAGGAAATTTATTCAAGTTTTTAAAACTGCCCTTAAATTTACTGTTGAATCATTAGTTGCTGATATATTGATGATCGATGACAAAATAATCATTTTTCATTTAAAGGCAGATATCTCGGCGAAAAAAAATTGAGAGAGACCAAAAAAAAAGCAAATTAAAGCTGAATAAACAAGTTAACTGACCAATGCATTGGTTTAACTGAAAAAAAATTTCCCAAGCCCGAGGACCCTTAAAAAAAATTTAAAAAATTGGAAAATTTTTGTGTCCCACTATTTCTTTTGATTGCGCGATAACCGTAACTCAAAAAAAATTATGCTAAAAAATCTCAAAACTAGAAACTTGAAGCTTTAAAATGCTATTTGTTTTATTTCGATACGACCATTTTTCACAAAGATACAGCACTTCAAAAAACACCCAAAAAAAATGTTTAAATTCTTGTTCCTTTAATTGTTTGGATGAGTATATGAAAGAAATAACAATTGTTAAACCAAGTATTTTTTGTTGTCTTTAAATTGAAAGAATAAGCATAAAAAATATTATTTTATTTAATCATTTTTCGATATTTTCTATTAATTTTATGTTTGTTGTGTGTGCGTGTGTTTGTCTGTACATATATTGTAACTTATGTAAAAAATACTTGTAGGTTATTGGTAAGTTTATATACGTAAAAAATATCATATGTATGTGTTTGAAATCCAATCATTATATACACGGTATTAATTTATTTAAAAAATATAATATTATAATTATAATTATTTTTTTACAGAAATGGCAACCAAACTAACTCGTATCTTAGTATTGTGCTTCACAATTTATTATCTACCTTCAACTTTGTGCCATTGTAACTTTGAACATACAAATATAGTATGTAAAGAAAGCAGTATTGAAGAACTTGTAAAAATATTACATCAAACTAACAACAATACTAAAATAAGCTATATATCATTTGATAATTCTTCAATCGGAACGATTAAAACTGAAGCATTCAAAGGAATAAGCAACAAGTTAATAGAAGATATTCGTTTATCGTACTCCAACCTCAATAAAATAGAAGACAGAGCTTTTGTTAATATCAATATGACTTCGTTGTATTTAAATCACAACAAAATCTCAGAGATAACAGAAAACACTTTCAAAGAACTAACAAGTTTACTTTTTTTAAATTTAGATGACAATAGAATTAAAAAAATACCAGCAAATGCGTTCAGTGACACCGCACTTGAACGACTATCATTATCTTATAACGGTATTGAAACTATCGAAACAAATGCTTTTACTGGACTAAAGAATTTGAAACATTTAGATTTAGATCATAATTCGATTAAAATATTAGATAAAGATAATTTCAAAGGTTTGGAAAACCTAGAAATACTATTTCTTGCTAATAATTGCATTAAAAAAATTCAAAAAGACACTTTTTTTTACATAAAACATTTAAAACATATTTATATGAATCAAAATAAAATTGAAGAAATTGAAGATGGCGCATTTGTTGTTTTAGAAAATGATATATATAACATAAATATTGGCCACAATCGTTTGACCCTATTGAATAAAAATACATTCTACAATTTGACCAAGCTAATGATTCTATATCTAGATTATAATAACATTGATACAATTGAAACTGGAACGTTTGATTTTTTTGAAAATTTGGATTTATTAGATCTGAGTCATAATGATTTGACAGAAATAAAAGACGATCTTTTATTCAAATTAAAAAAAATCTGGTCACTTGATCTTAGTTCTAACAAACTGGACAAAATAAATATCGATGTTTTCACTTGTTTTGTTCACGAAAATAAGCATCAATTACATACAAATCTAAATAATAACTCAGTTGAAATGTTAAGTAGGTTAGATTTTGGTTATTCTTGTGAAGATATTCAAAATCCTTTTTTAACCGAGCTTTCTACTATAGAACTAACTACAGTTGATACAAAATCAGAAAAAATAACAAAACCTGAACAATCATTAAGAAACTTGTCACAAACAACTGATGCTACCACTGGACCATCTATTGCAGTTACTCAACAGCTAGCCACTGTTCAGGTTGAATCAGAACAAATATCAAAATTGAATTCATCGGTACTTTTATTGAATGAACAATTGTCTTATGCAAATAACTCTGTTATTGCTTTATCAATAACCGTAGCCGTGTTTTCTTTAGTATGTATTTATTTATTTGTGAAGAAAGGTATTTTGGATAAATTAAGTACAAAATACAATATTTTAGCTCACGTGAGAACTATACACGATGATGAAACGACACTGGCTTAAATTCTACGAGAATCTACCGCCTGAAATAAAACCGTCTTAATTTTATTACAATTTTAAATAATTTTTTTTCTATGTGTATTTTAAAAAACATCATGGTTTCTTTGTAATTATTTAAGCTTCTGTCGTCTTATATTTATTTAAATCAGCATTGTTTGAGGCTCTCATATGTAAACGGATTGCTTTGAAATAAAGAAGTCAATCAAGTAATTATTTATTTATAAATAATTACTTGATTAACAATATATTATAATTGTTATTTGTGAAGAAATTTGGTATTTTGGATAAATTAAGAAGAAAATATAATATGTTAGCTTAAGGGGGAACTTAACACGAGGATGAAACGACACTGGCTTAAAATCTACGAGACTTTACCGGCTAAATGTTTTACAATACTAGACCGTTTTAAGCAAAACTTTTTTCTCGGTGAGACGAAACACTCGACGAGTATATTATAAAGTATATTAAACAACAGTCTAGCGCTGTTATTACTTAAGTAGCTGGCGTCTTAGCCAGAGGTTACATGATCATTCATTTATTCCATTCCATCAGTTCAGTCCGTGACCTTGATCATGACTGAGCGTGTAATGCATTGAATGACGGACTGATGGAATGACAGAATGATCATGTAACCTCTGTCTTACTTGCTCAATCTTGATCAAGGCACGGACTGAACTGATGGAATGGAAAAATGAATGATCATGTAACCTCTGTCTTATATCAAATTAAACCAGTCTCGTTTGAGGTCTCTTAATGTAAATTAATTGCGATTAAATAAATTTTTTATTATTCAGTAACAGATTTATTTCTTTTTCTTTTTACCCGACTACGCAAGAGGGGTGGTATTGTGGTATAACAGAATGAATTTGAACAATAACCCAGTGTTAAATTTAATAATAATGATTTATTATAAGTAAGTATTGTTATAGTGGTAAATAAATAAATAGTTATTGTGCAGCTCTGGTTTCACCCCCAAAAATATTATTTTGTATTCTTTCGTATTATATAATTTTTTTTTGCGTTCCTAGTATTACGAGAAAAGATGTTTATCTATATTAGATATGTATATACACATTTAGGTAAGTTATCTTGTAATACGCTGGTCATAGGTTGACGACTTTTGTCCTCAACTTATCTGAAAATACAGTAGTAGAAAATAAAACACTACTGACTAATTAAAAATTTATTAGATATTTTCATTCACGTAAATATACAGGTGGTCCCGTTTGGGATACAGATATTTTAGGAGCTAATTCTTTGGCTCATTGTGAGTAAAAAATTATACGGGAAGGTAACAACACCCTTTGAGCTACAGGGTGTTTAACTTCCTTCTAAATAGTACTTACAAAGAAAGATTATGATACGCCTCTGAACAAAATAAATATTATTTTGTAAAGAATGCATTTTTGTACACAAACAAACCACATAGTAAACAGTCAATAGAGATGCGGTCAAGAAGCAATAAGCGACCCTTTGCTAGAAGTATTTAGCAAAGGTTTTTGTGACATGCACATGTTATCTACGAACACTTACAGCGTCTGCAGTGACACACACCTACCCCCGCTGCACACCGCACCCTTAAAAATATTCGAGTATTGCAGACCAATTCCAAGAACGAGACGTTACGTCACAGGCACGAGCCTGCCATTCTACCACCCGCACTGCGCGCGCCCCTGAGTTACCCAGCGAAATTAGTATAAATCTGGACGTATTTTGAAAACAAATCAGTCTCCTTCGGGAGGACTCACACGATGATGATATTCTCAGGGGATTGTTACACGGCTGCAGGCCCGCGACCATTGTTGCGCCTCTGCAGTCAACAATCACCCACCGTTGATATTCTCAGGGGATTGTTACACGGCTGCAGGCCCGCGACCATTGTTGCGCCTCTGCAGTCAACAATCCCTATTGATAGACCTAAGGCCTCCCTGGTGGGCCCCAACACCAGGGCTCGTTACTCGCCACGATCCATCCACCGACGCCCGTACCGCCGCTCTTGGACGCCATCTCCAGGTCCGCCCTCGGATGCTACCTCCAGGCCCGCTTACGGACGCTCAACAACGCCGACGCCCTCGCCGTCGCTCACGCCGTCCAGGCTTTCGCGGTCACCTCCCTCGTGACCCTTCTACACGACGCCCCGCCGTCGCCATCTTGGACGACGACGCCGTCCACCACGTCAGTCTACATCCCTCCAAACCCAAGATGCAGACGACCCCTTAAATTACTATACTATAATATACAATATCCTGTTAATATCATTGTATATTCATATCTTTATTATTGTTACAAATACATAAATAAAATAAACTACAAAAAAACATCATCTGTCTCTCTCTCACTCACAACACATACACCCGAATCGTATCAATTATCTCAAAACTTTCAAAGTAACATAACTAGAGCAACCATAATAAGTCAGTTTCATAGGTAATTAACTAACGTATTTTTTAGTATTAGCGTTATTACTAGCCGTATTTCCAGTTTAGTGTTATTGCTCATCAAAGTCAAAAAATATATTAATTTTTTTGAAAATTTTTATGAAAATTACATTTTTCTCCAAAAGTACTTATAATATGTGATATTTTTTATCATTATTTTGATGTGTCATAATGTTACCTACAAATTCACCATATAAAGTTTGGACCTGGATCTTACAGTTTTCCAGTTATAAATTTATCTAAATAATCCCCAAAATGACTATTTTGCTACCTACCCTATGAAATGAAACAGTCATAAATTTTGTTTGTTTATAATTACGTAATTATATTGTTAATGGTAATTTTCATAATTTTAAAAAGCTTAATCAACTTGGAATACACCTTATATCAGTGGCAAGGCGTGAAATTTTTAAAAGGGAAGCATATTTTGTCAATCCTCCCCCTCCTATGTATAATACCTTAAAACTCGAAAAACTAGCGAAAAATTGAAAAAATTCAAAGTAAAAAAAATATGGATTTTTGACCAAAATTTTTTTGTCGGATTTTAAAGTATTATTCATGTCATTATATAGATTTTGACACGTTGATTTCAAATCCGTCAACTAAAATCAATTCCGATCACCCGTTCAAAAGTTATTGCCTTTTTTCTCCAAAAATTTGAAAAAACTAAAACTTTGAGAGGCTATATCTCGAGAACGCTTTAAGATACAGACCTGCGGTTTGAAAATTTCAACTTTTCACGTTATTTTCTATACAATAAACATCAAATTAAAAAAAAATTGTGAAATTTCCTGCGGTGAACTTCAACTCGTCATACAAATATCGACTCAAATACAAGAAAATAAGACGTAGAGGTATTATAGTTTTATAATTGAACGTGTAAATTAATATGAAATGTTATTTTTGACTTTTGGTTACAATGTTTGGGTTGCGTATAAAGATGAATATTATAATAATATTTTTAAATTATTTATTAACTGAAAACACAGATTTGTATTAATTTACCCATAAAAAAAGGGAAGCACTGCTTCCCCCTGCTTCCTTGGACGCTTCACCACTACCTTATATAAATTAACATAGGTATGACAAAATATACCAACCAAATCTCACATTTACGTCTTTGCCTAGATACCATTAAAGCCAACATAGCAATCATATTCACCATTTAACTTCTCCGGAACGAGTAATGAGATCACATACAAACAATGATTATAATTAAACGGGTTTACAAAATTAAACAGATGTTGAGTTTATCGTACGTTCCGGTATAAGTGGATCAAGAAGAGAAACGTATCTATCGTCCGCCAATCAACCGGACCACTTCTGGTCAGATATACGTGCTCCAATCAACGGACTCTTCTTTATTTGTAACATAAATCGTAACACGCACTGTACTGACTACCATGGGCGCCGGGAGGGGGGGGGGGTGCAAGGAGGTGCACTGGCACCCCCTGTCAAAATATCGGTATGGAGAACCATACATGACTTCCATGATCTTTCTATCTTTTTAAATATACATTTTTTTAAATATTTTATTTATATAACCTACTACTATGAATATACATATCGTAATACATTAAAGAAACATATATACTTACAACGGTTACAGCTCTTTTTGCCATTTGTATATAAATATTAGTTTTCTAATGTCAAAAACATAAAACACATTCGTAGAAAAACTAATTTGACAATTTGAATTTAGTTGCATTTGTTTCCAAGGAAACATGAATTAATGACATATTAGTATTTAAAATTCAAATTTTAAGTGTGTTTTTCACTCCTTTAATGGCTGTTTAGGCACGTACAAATAATAAATGTCCCTTAGATTCAATTGAACTGCAAATGTACCAAATATTATCAAAATTAGTGAGATAATACTCGCAATATTTACTTTTTAGACGAAAAAAGTTACAAAATTGCAAATACTTCCAAAATCCCTAATCCGATTAGTACCAAAATCAATAGGTCTGGAGTACTCACTGAGACAAACATTTTCCCCAAAAATAATTCAGATCGGTGCATTTTTACAGTAGTTATCGTGAACGAAAGAAAATTCTACATCCGCACAGACACACAGACACACGGACACACAGACACACGCACAGCCGCCATGCGGAAATTAACTTTTCTTTAAGTTTTGAAGTTAGTACAATCAGAATTTGTCATTTTCTCGGACACGATTTTTCGATGGTATTACAATACTTCCATTTCTTTCAGAACATGGAAGTAAAAACATACAATTTTTATTTTAAAATTTACTCTTTGAATAACAGACCTTGATGAAAATTATAATAACAGGTGAATCATCATTATTATCATGAGACTGATGATTGAAATTATCAGTCTTGCGCTTTTCATTATTTTAAAATATCTGCATTGGGAACCACGGGACTTTCTTATACCTAACCTAACCTAACCTAACAGTGAATGGTATACGTGATTCTTTGTTTATTAAAACATTTCTAACAAACTAACAAGATAGAACAAAATGAATAATTTTATATTTATATAACAAGTGATTTTTTTTAACGTAATAACTGAAAACGGATGTTTACTCTTGTAAATTTTTGGATTTTTGAATTATTTTTGAAATAAGAAAAAAATGTTTTAGATAAAAAATGTCTAGTATGTTATTATCTATAATTTATTCCCCATACATTTTTTTTCTCTGTTATGAACCATTTAAATTATAACAATTTTTTTTTTCAAAAATTCGTTTTTACAAAAAAATGAATAGAACATAAATTATAGATATAGATATTACCTACATTTTTTAACTTGACCATTTTTCTCTATTTTGCACTGTTTCAGAGTAATTCGAAAAATTAAAAAATCGACGTAGGTAAACATCCGTATCCGGTTGAAAGATCGTTTTCAAAAATAGGACGTTTTCTTCCCAGCCAAAAATTAATCTTAAATATAAAATATCACCCTTCTACGATTTGTCGTATTTGAGTTACAGCGCTTACAGACAGACAGACAGACCGACAGACGGACACACAGACATCATGGCGAAAATAGTCAGAATGGATTCAGGGAAGGTCAAAATAGATAATTTCGTAAAAAATGAACGACACGTATTAAACCAAGAGCTCGCTACAAAAAAACTAGCCTATCGAGTAACAGGGTAATTTTGTTTTTTTAAGTTAATACCCATAGCGACCATGAGAAAAATCTTAAACATTTTTAGTCGTCCCCTCTTCCGGGAAATTTTTTGTACAGCAATTATACCAATAAAGTAACAGTTTATGTATAAAAAATATTTGTGCCTTATTAAATCCTGTTAAAACAATTGTTTTTTGACTCATTACTATAACAATCGAGTAACAGCTTCAAACTATGACCAAATGAAAGTTTATATATTGCTTCCTCGCAATATCGAAGATACGAGAAGCTATGTGATCGTTTCAGATTGAGACAAAAAAAAAGTTCTCCAATTTCAAAATTTTAAATTTATTTATCCATTTCACGTCAAGACAAACACTTTTCGTTCCGTGTCTGTCTGTCCGTCCGTCCGTCCGTCCGTCCGTCCGTCTGTCCCCTGAATCCTTGTCACACGCATAACTCATGAACCACTGAACCGATATTATTGAAACTTGGTCGGATGGTTGGGTTTGGTTTGAGGACGGTCCCATTTCAAAATCATCAAAATCGTGTGTAAGGGGGAGGGGTGACACCCCAAAATATTTCTTTTTTCAAGATATCTCAAGAACGACACATGTTACGAGAAAATTTTATATAATATTTTTTATAGAGAATTAAATTTCCTATAATATGGGTCTACTACGTTTGTTGTAAGATATTCCCTTACAAAGATTTATCTAAATTAATTTTAAAAATTCGTGTTTTGTTTTTCTAAATTGATATTTGATTGGATATATTAAGTGTCATTTTGACGTTTTAAATGTCACTTTGGCGTTTTAAATGTCACTTTGACGTTTTAAA
The DNA here is from genome assembly GCA_961205875.1 of Sialis fuliginosa. Taxonomy (NCBI): domain Eukaryota; kingdom Metazoa; phylum Arthropoda; class Insecta; order Megaloptera; family Sialidae; genus Sialis; species Sialis fuliginosa. The sequence goes on along the minus strand of OY540809.1, from coordinate 40,588,393 downwards.
TGTCATTTTGACATTTGCATAAATTTAGATTTAGATTGAAATTGTCAAAAAATTAAAAATATATGAAAAAATATTCAGGTGCGTTTTAAGAAAAAATTCGAACTAAGATTTTTTAGTAAAATTTGTATAAAAATTAAATGGTTAACCAATGCCAGGCAATTTATCTGAACACTATCGGTTTTAGTGAATTTAGCACGAGGAAGCACTGTGCATTTACTTGGCAGATGTTTTTTCTATTGAAATATAGATTTGTGCCATGTCAAAACTTTTTATTTTTCTCAAAGGCTATAGCCAAGAAAGCATACAAAATCGGCCTTTGTATTAATTTGGCTAATTTTTTGTTTATTTATTAGCTTCCAAAAAAATATAGTTTTCGAAAAAAAAATTATTTTTTTATTTTCAAAGATGCGTTCCACAGATGCATATTAAAATACTAGATGCACCCCCCTGAAAGAAATTCTGCCGGCGCCCATGCTGACTACTGACCCCTCTGGCAGGGTCTGCTACGTTTCATCGTTCGCGCCGTTAAAAAGTCAATGTTCATAACATCACTTGATTACTTTTGAAAATATAAAATAAATTACCTACGTTTGTAGGGTTACCAGAAACTCAAAATGTAAAAAGAGAACTACTCCATCTAAAAAACATCAGCCAAGTAAATGCACAGTGCTTCCTCGTGCTAAATTCACCAAAGGTAGTTAATTATTGAACAATTTAAATAAAAACCGAGTGTTTAGATAAATTGCCTGGAATTGGTTAACCATTTAATTTTTATACAATTTTACTAAAATATATTAGTTCGAATTTTTTCTTAAAACGCACCTGATTATGTTTTCGTATATTTTTAATTTCTTGACAATTTCAATCTAAATCTAAATTTAAGCAAACGTCAAAATGACATTTAAAACGCCAAAATGACATTTAAAACGTCACATGTCAAGAAAATATCAATTTAAAAAAACAAATGACTAATTTTTAAAGCAAAATGAGATAAATATTTTTAATATATATTTTACAACAAACGTTGTAAATTTATATTATAGAAAATTTAATGCTCTACAAAAAATATTCTATAAAATTTTCACGTAAAATATGTTGTTCTTGAGATATGTCACCCCACCCCCTTACACAAAGGCAAGTTAAGATCAATAATATCGGTATGGAGAAAAAAAATTTGGGATTTGTCAGAAATAAAACTCACCTTTGTATTATAAATATTAGTTTTCTAATGTCCTAATGTCAAAAACATAATACACATTCGTAGAATAACTAATTTGACAATTTGAATTTAGTTACATTTGTTTCCAAGGCAACATGAATTAATGACATATTATTTAGTATTTAAAATTCAAATTTTGAGGGTATTTTTCACCCCTTCAATGGCTACTTAGGCACGTACAAATAATAAATGTACCTTAGATTCAATTGAACTGCAAATGTACCTAATCTTATCAAAATTAGTAAGATAGTACTCGCAATGTTCACTTTTTAGACGAAAAAAATTACAAAATTTCGAATATTTCCAAAACCCCTTATCCGATTAGCACCGAAATCAATAGATCTGGAGTACTCACTGAGACAAACATTTTCCCAAAAATAATTCAGATCGGTGCATTTTTACAGTAGTTATCGTGAACGAAAGAAAATTCTACATCCGCACAGACACACAGACACACGCACAGCCGCCATGCGGAAATTAACTTTTCTTTAAGTTTTGATGTTAGTAAAATCAGAATCTGTCATTATCTCGGACACGATTTTTCGATGGTATTACAATACTTCCATTTCCTTCGGAACATGGAAGTAAAAATTAAACGGGTTGAATATTATTTCAATATCGTTCAAAAAGAAAGATCTGTTATTTCATCGCCGACTATGAATTGGTCAACGCCGCGTTTAATCGGTAACGATATAACGTCCCTTTCTGCATTCTCCGTCCGTACACCTTCATCCCCACCCCCCAAACCCACTTTATATCACCAATAGCGCCTGCTCGTGATTGTTGTCGACTAATTTGTTTGTCCGGATCGATGTTTTTATTATTGTTTGTATTCGATTCATGAAATTCAGTATATGTATATAGGTATACATTATTCTAGTTTCGATTCTTTGTTAATTTATTTGTGTTAAAATTGATGTTATGAAGTATAACAAGATAGTCTAGTTGCAGTATAAAAAATGTACTTCGGATGGCTGTGTATTTTTTATATAAATGCATTGAAAAAATAACAGATGAAATGTGATTTTTAGTAGATAATATACTTATCTATAACAGCATAAAATAATTCGGGCAAGACATACACGGGTGTATGCCATAAGAGTTCCGAAGTACGGACTATGTGGACTTTTTGGAGTCACAGGTGCATTTTTGACAATAAAAATAAAAAATTCTATGATGCCCCTCTCTATTTCTCCAAAATTTGAAATGATATTGATGACTTTAGTATTTATCGTTAGTAGTCTTACCAAAACCTCATTACCAATTTTTACTTCCATGTTCCGAAGGAAATGGAAGTATTGTAATACCATCGAAAAATCGTGTCCGAGAAAATGACAAATTCTGATTGTACTAACTTCAAAACGTAAAGAAAAGTTAATTTCCGCATGGCGGCTGTGCGTGTGTCTGTGTGTCTGTGTGTCTGTGTGTCAGGATGTAGATTTTTTTTTCGTTCACGATAACTACTGTAAAAATGCACCGATCTGAATTATTTTTGGGGAAAATATTTGTCTCAGTGAGTACTCCAGACCTATTGATTTTGGTGCTAATCGGATAAGGGGTTTTGGAAATATTCGAAATTTTGTAACTTTTTTCGTCAAAAAAATGAATATTGCGAGTATTATCTCACTAATTTTGATAAGATTTGGTACATTTGCAGTTCAATTGAATCTAAGGGACATTTATTATTTGTACCTAAACAGCCATTAAAGGGATGAAAAACACACTTAAAAATACTAATATGTCATTAATATTGCCTTGGAAACAAATGCAACTAAATTCAAATTGTCAAATTAGTTTTTCTACGAATGTGAATTATGTTTTGGACATTAGAAAACTAATATTTATATACAAATGGCAAATAGAGCTGTAACCGTTGTAAGTATATATGTTTTTTTAATGTATTACGATATGTATATTCATAGTAGTAGGTTATATAAATAAATTATTTAAAATTAAAAAATGTATATTTAAAAATTATTTAAAAAGATAGATAGAACATGGAAGTCATGTATGGTTCTCCATACCGATATTTTCATATAACAATAGGCAAGATGCCTAATTTTTAAAAACTATTTTATTATGATTTTACGTGTTTTTCTAAAAAAATACTTATTTCTGCATAAAATAAAGGTTTAATCATAAAAATTGACTTTTAAAACTAATTTTGAATCTGATGCCAAAATGCTCGCAGGTGTCATGGCGTATTTTTGACGTCACGCCTATGTAAAGATTCCTTGTAAACAATAATAAATCCTAGTTCCATCGCTAAAATTATAATATTATAATATATTAATGAAACAAAAATGATGTTTACTTAGCCGTAACGTCATCCACTCTGACTGGTGTTTTATCTAACATGGCGGATTGCTGTATTTTGTGTTTTTATTTCAACAAAAATCATATTAATCTCGCTTTTAATATAAAAATAAATACATTTTTTAGAATCTTTTTAATCTCTTTCATTATTTAAAATCATAATTTCAGTGATACTTTGTTACTGGCATCATGTAAGGGATGTAGCGTTGTAAAAAGTAAATGCTAACCCTTATTTTATTTAAAAAAATGAGTATCTCTTACTAATATACTGGGACTATGAAATAATAATTTATTTGAAAATACATATTCATAATATATATCTACAACTAAAAATCAAATTAAAAAGATAAAGAACGAATTTCTAACAAAATTGCGTTTACGTATATTTCAATATAAACACTTATTTAGTTTCAACATCAATCACATTTCAATACGCAACCCCCTTGATTTATTTCGTAAACTAATCAACCCTCTTCCACGAGCAACATACCATCCCCTAAACATTTACTGTAGTTCTTTTGTGACAGAAGCATGTACAATATTAAAATTTCAATAATTTCATTAAGTGTCACGTGATTGATGACGCGACTGTAAAATGAATTTAGTGACGACATTTACCTATAAACAAGACCCAGCTGTCTTCGACGTTTGTGACCTGTCGCAGTCAATTTGCAGTAAAATGTGAAGAGTTGTAACGTGCAAGCACGGCGTTGTTGTCACACTTCCAGGATGCTGATGTATTGTTAATGATCCATCAACTCTAATATATCAAATAAAAGAGGCTAAAGAACAGATTTCAAGATGTACCTACAGAGAGTCGCGGATTTTGTTACGTTTAGACAGATTTTAAAATTCTTTAACCCATATCTGTTGATATGTGAATGACGGACTTCTTTTTTGTAATGTCCGGTATTATAAAGGAGCTAACAAAATTTGCTATTACTTTCAAATGGGGTATTAATTCTGTACTAGTATTTATGGATTAGTTATGGAATTTAGAGCAGTGACACTTCAACTAATTGTAACACAGTTGGCATGTTTCAACGTACAAATTAATTTTCATAATATCAACACTGTTTTAATACCGTTGGTATTTACCTACAACGCGTGCGCGAAACTTGTCAAAGTCTTCAACAAACTCCAAAAGAACTGTCATATAAGTTTTATATCTCACTTGAAAGTGCTTGTTAGCTAACAAATTTGCTAGGTCCTTTTATAATACCGGACATAATTCTCATAAACTCATGTTACTAATGAAACAAATAATAAATATAGTTGTTTTTTAAATGATAGCCTTTTATTTTGTTTGTTTTTTCTCCAGTAATGGTTAAAATAAAACCAGTAATGAGCACGCAGTGATGGACACTTGTTAATGATACAAAATGATAAGTACTACGACACAAATTTGAAACAATGTAAAGCAGTTGCTATGATAATATAATAATTAATAAATAAATTATACTAATAATTAGTTTAAATGTCCACTATTTTGACACCTATTGGCCGATTGTCATCAAATCACGCTAAAACGCAGTTAAATGTAATGCAATCCAGTCTTGGATATGACCCCAGTAATGAATATTAATCATTATAAATTTAACTGTCTTACAGCGTGATTTCATTGTTTCAAATTTGATGATTATTTCTTTTATATCTTTTGTGTCGTAGTACTTCATTTTGTAATCATTAACAAGTGTCCATCACTGCGTGCTCATTACTGGTTTTACCTTTGCCTTGGAGAAAAAAACATCAACAAAATAAAATGCTATAATTTAAAAAACAAACTATATTTGCGGACTTTGGTAATTAAATTTATTAAATAAAGAATTACTTGTTTTATTAGTAACATGAGTTCATGAGAATTACAAAAAAAAACAAGCCCATTGATCCAAAAAAACCGAAAACTTGCTCTTATAGCGACCATAACTGGTGCCTTTACATAACATATGCATAAGTAATTATAATTTTAATTTTAAATTAACTTAAAGAAATTACAAACAATAATATAAAACTATAAAAGTCGAATTTTATATAAAGTATAATTGTAAAATACAAAAACTGTTGTATAAAGATATTTATATCTCGTTATTGATGCAATAACTTTTTCTGTTTAATTAAACACAACTAATTAAAAAGTTTCAGCTCGTAAAATTTATTTTACTACAAGCGTTTGTAAAGAATCAAAATAGCAAATATTGAAACATTTCCGAGATCAAAGAGCTGTAAAGATTTGGTAGTTTAGACCAAATCCCAAACTTATTTTGAGTGTTTGTCAAGGGTTTGTTTGCATACTGCTTTTTGTTGTTTAGGTACTTCAGATCAATTCATATTCATGAGATCGAAATTACCTTTTCTTTACCCTATGTAAAGTGTGTTTTTATTTTAAATGTTAATTTTATTTTTTTATCAACCTCAACCAGAGAAAACTTAATTATCTTCTTTCGAGAATATATTTCAATATATACATATTATATTAAAATATGAATTGATTGAAATTGGCTAGAAATATTAACAATATAAAGTACTGGAACCAGCAACAGCAAAGTTTAATGTTTTTGTCCGCAAATATAGCTTGATTTTTTGAACTATAGTCTTTTATTTCGTTTATGTTTTTTCTCCAGTAATGGATAAAGTAAAACTAGTAATGACCACGCAGTGATGGACATTTGTTAGTGATTTAAAAATGATAAGTACTACGACACAAAAGATATAAAAGAAAGAATTGTTAAATTTGAAACAATGTAAAGCAGTTGCTAAGATAATATAATAATTAATATATAAATTATACTAATAATTATTTTAAATGTTCACTATTTTGACACCTATTGGCCGATTGTCATCAAATCACGCTGTAAGACAGATAAATGTATATAGATTAATATTCAGAAATGGTAGTTACCAAAATTCAATAAATATTTCTAATTCAGTACATTTAATTAAAAAATAGCCATTACTGAGGTCATATCCAAGACTGGTGCCAGTACCTAACTATTCAAAATATCAACAAAATCATGGTGACCTAAAATATTCAACGTGACCACCCAACATGCGCTGTAACATCATGGAAACAAAACACGATCTGATAAAGATTTTTTAATTTTTTTTATGTTAAATCTTAGGAACTTGCACAGAAAAATTATCTAACTATTGGTGGAAAACGCATAGAAATCGGTTCAGTAATTCTCGAGTCTATAAGCCTCATACAAACGAACATTTATTTTTATATAGAGATAACAATAAAAGTTAAATCACTGTATCCTGTTATTTAAATCAAGTGGTAAACAAATAGTACCCCACATTCGATATAATACTCATAGTGTTATAGCGTGACTGGTGCACCAAACGAGACTGCATTAAGGGTTGTTTTTATAACACGGCCTGCAATAAAACTAAATGTCTTTTTGTTAAAGTAAAACGACTTTTTTGTTTAATGTAATGGAATTAAAAGGACTTTATAGCGCAGAGAATTATAATTTAAAATCATACAGCTATATATTATAATGTAATAGTTATTTTACATTGCTAATTATCTTGCCTTTTTTCGATCCTAAAACTTGCAATTGTTCTTAAATTTTAACTACTAAGACGATGAAAAAAATTCACTTTTTGTGTAGAGGAAGCTATCACATTTTTTACCTTTAGTCTGATTGTATTATTATTGTTGAAGATGTTAAGAGAACTTCAGTATTGTTAAATGTAAATTAGTACTTGTCAGGGGTAAGTATTTAAGGTACTGGCACCAGTCTTGGATATGACCCCAGTAATGGCTATTTTTTTATTAAAAGTACTGAATTATAAATATTTGTTGATATTTGATTACTACTATTTCTGAATATTAATCTATATACATTTAACTGTCTTACAGCGTGATTTGATGACAATCGGCCAATAGGTGTCAAAATGGTGGACATTAAAACTAATTATTATCATAGTAACTGCTTTACATTGTTTCAAATTTAACGATTTTTTTTAATCTTTTGTGTCGTAGTACTTATCATTTTGTAATCATTAACAAGTGTCCATCACTGCGTGGTCATTACTGGTTTTACTTTATCCATTACTGGAGAAAAAATTGCGCTAATATGACTACTATGAATCAAGTTTTATGCAGCACGATATGAGAAATTATTATTATTTTTTTTAAATTTATTTACTAGTGTAAGTTTCATTATTTACAAAAAAAAATAATTAAAATTTGAAAGCATTCACATTTTTATTGAAATTTTTTCGAAAATTGTTATTTCATATGGGGCCCTCGAGCCTCTTGTTACGGCCATGCTATCGTTAAGTACCAAGGTATGTAAAGTACAAGATAGCCTCAGTAGTTCGACGCGAAAGAAGGAAATACGTCATCTAGTGTGCCCAAATGTGAAGAGGGGGAATCATGTGACCAATCATAATAAATGTAACCTTGTTATTCGACACGAGAAAGGGAAAACACGTCATCTGGGGCGCCAAGCTGATTGGTCAAAAACTACTGAGGCAACTTGTACATTTATTAATACTATACAATTTTAATGTGATGCGTAATAAACCAAATTTTAAGATCTGTTTTATATTCTACATAAATATAAATGCAAATCATAAAATCAACAAGGATATTTTCACCAAGTTGTGTGTTGTTGAAACATTGTCAACTCTGCATTACGATCACTCATTTTAAATAAATACCAACAAAGTTCCTCCCTGTACTTTTGTCTTTACCAGACAAAGGCGTTCTTCAGACGGAGTTAAAACTCTACTTCTTGACTCTGTGTTGCAAAGAAAGCTGACGCTGTATACAAACACACAAATATCACATCGTTCAGGACCGGCGCTACGAATAGGCCTATATTTTTTTTGGAGGGGAGAGGCACATTGGTTAATTTTTATTTAGTATTGTAACCTTTTTCCGAAAAAGATTATTTTCTTTCAGAAATAAAATTGATATTTAATGACATTCTAAGTAATCTTTGGTAGCTGAGATTAAAATAAGAATATTATCTATTGAACCCTTTGGACAATACCATGTTGTAAAACATGTATTCTTAAGAATATGCACATTTTCCAATAAAAATAAAATTATTCGAAATTTTATTTATTTACATTTTCTTTTCATGGTGTCAATTTTGCATAAAATTGCATATAAATGAGTTGATATTCATGTTTAGTATATTGAGAATTAATGTTTTAGTAAAACATATCTTTGCTTCCTCGCATGCCCAGATGTATATTTCCTGAAAAGTTCGTAGCAAAATTTGCTCCGGAACACCCTCAATCAAGTTTTGTATTGCAAGAATTTTGTAAACACTCTGTATCTAACGAACGGAATGTTCAATCAATCTGGCCTTACGCATTTTAAATAGATTATTAAATTTTCGACAACCTTTTTTATTAGTATTTTAACCAAAAATAATTGTATACCTATCAAAATGGCGGTCAAACTAAAAATTTTACTTTAAAAATGCAAAATTTTGAGTTTGACAGTCTTTTTAATAGGTATAAAGTTATTTATGACCAAGAATGTGTTATAATTGATTATAGTACATTTAATTGTCTTTTCAAACATATTAATTGTCTTAAAAATGGGGTTAATCGGACTTTTAGTTAAGAAACTTTGCATTGAACATGTGAATTACATTTTACTTCCATGTTCTGAAAAAAATGGAAGTATTATAATACCATCGAAAAATCGTGTCCGAGATAATGACAGATTCTGAATGTACTAACTTCAAAACTTAAAGAAAAATTAATTTCCGCATGGCGGCTGTACGTGTGTCTGTATATCCGTGTGTCTGGATGTAGAATTTTCTTTCGTTCACGATAACTACTGTAAAAATGTACCGATCTCAATTCTTTTTGGGGAAAATGCTTGTCTCATTGAGTACTCCAGACCTATTGATTTTGGTGCTAATCGGATTAGGGGTTTTAGATATATTCGAAATTTTGTAATTATTTTCGTCTAAAAAGTGAACGTTGCAAGTATTATCTCACTAATTTTGATAATACTAGGTACATTTGTAGTTCAATTAAACCTTAGGGACATTTACTATTTGTACGTGCCTAAACAGCTATTGAAGGGGTAAAAACCACCCTCAAAATTTTAATTTTAAATACAAATTAATATGTCATTAATTAATGTTGCCTTGGAAACAAATACAACCTAATTCAAATTGGCAAATTAGTTATTCTACGAATGTGTATTATGTTTATTATATTTATACAATGGTGAGTTTTTTTTCTGACAAATCCCATTGAAATTTCTCATATATTAAAAATTATTTAAAAATATATTAAAGAACATGGAAGTCATGTATGGTTCTCCATACCGATATTTTGTTAGTCCGAGCCTGCACACATACAACCTCAGAATCAAATGTGACAGTATTTGCGTATTATTATACAGTTGGATGTCCACAGTTCTATAAATAACACGATCGTCCTTTTTCCAATCGGGTATTCCGTTTTCTCGCGATATTGAAATGCCGCCGTGCCATAAATGTCTATTTATAGAAAATGAAAGGCGTCGACACAACCTTTTTTACTCCTTGTATCGTAATTTGATTAATATCTTCAACTACTCAAATTTAATTTCTTTATTATGATAACGGGAAATATTTTATTTGCTTTTTATGATTTATTTAGTTCAATTAGATATTTATGGTGTTTATTTGTAAGCACTTATATTATGTAAAAGCCGACCCGCAGTCTGGCCTATGATGAAAATGTGATTATCATTAAATTTTCATGCAAAATCAATTTATCTAATATACAGGCTGATTTACAACTAGTGTAAAAAAAATTAACAGTAGATCGAGAATGTAATTCTAAACAAAAAATTTTATGTGAACCTGTGTCCAGAAATTCTTCGTGAGGGAGCTACAGCCTTCCAAAAATTTTGCCAAAAATTAGTGTAGTAGGCCCGCCGATTTTTATAGAGTATTTTTTTATTCTTTAGTTTTTTATTTATTTTTGTGTATTTTGTCTCATGTAATCTACTGCAGGTACCCAACTCAAGAAAAACTAAAGAATAAAAAAATACTCGATAAAAATCGACGGACCTACTAGCCCCACACACCCCTGGTCTAAATTATGATTGTTTGATATTGGAAATCGATATCACTTATTAATACTAAACCCTGTATCAAATCTTATAACTGTATCACAATGGGTTCTCTAGATATTAAATAAACACTAATTTTTGGCAAAATTTTTGGAAGGCTGTAGCTTCCTCACGAAGAATTTCTGGACACAGGTTCACATAAAGTTTTTTGCTTAGAATTACATCCTCGATCTACTGTTAAATTTTTTTACACTAGTTGTAAATCACCATGTATATTGACAAAGTCTTATTCAAATCTAAACTTAGGCCCAGTTTCTCAATATGAGTTTAAACTCCATATCCCAGTTAAACTAAAGTTTAAACAAAATATGTGTTTCTCAATGTCCAGTTAAAAATTATGAGTTAATCTTAAGATTAACTTTTAACTGACGGATGAACTGTCAGTTTGAAATTAATTTTAGGTTAATCTTAAGTTTTACTTTATAATATCACAATTTGTTATGATTTTATCATGAAATAACATAGTATAACTAAATAATTATAATTATTTAGTTATGCTACTGCAATTATTGTGTTTTTATAATTATTTAATGATAAAATAATAAGAAATTGTGCTATTATATTAGTTAAACCTCATGTGAAGTTTAACTAAAAAAGTTAAACCTCACATGAGGTTTAACTTTATAATAGCATAATTTGTTATGATTTTATCATTAAATAACATAGTATAACTAAATAATTATAATTATTTAGTTATACTAGTGAAATAATTGTATATATATAGTATATATTTAGTATTACAAAATAAAGTACAGTTAATTTTTAGATTAATGTAACATAAAGCTCTACTGCGCATGCGCAAGAGTTATATATTGAGAAACTCAATTGGTTTAAACTAGACATTATGTGGAGTTTAAACCTCAGGTGAAGTTTAACGTAATCTGAAGTTAAACTTATATTGAGAAACTGGACCTTAGTGTCATATGGCGTAAGTTAACATAAGGTACTGGCACCAGTCTTGGATATGAGCCAGTAACGGCTATTTTTTAATTAAATGTACTGAATTAGAAATATTTGTTGATATTTGATTACTACCATCTCTGAATATGAATTTATTTTCATTTAACTGTCTTACAGCGTGATTTGATGACAATCGGCCAATAGGTGTCAAAATGGTGGACATTTAAACTAATTGTTAGTATAATTTATTTATTAATTATAATCATATCATAGCAACTGCTTTACATTGTTTTAAATTTTAAGATTTTTTTTTTATATCTTTTGTGTCATAGTACTTATCATTAGCAAGTGTCCATCACTGCGTGCTCATTACTGGTTTTTCTTTATCCATTACTGGAAAAAAAAAACATAAACAAAATAAAAGGCTATAATTTAAAAAACAAAACTGTAATTGCGGACTTTGGTAATTAAATTGATTAAATAAAGTGACTTGTTTTTATTAGTAACATGAGTTAATGAGAATTACAAAAAAGAAGCCAGTCAATCACAAAAACAGTAAACCTCGCTCTTTAAGCGGCCATAACTGGTGCCAGTACCTAATATACATTTAGATCAGTGGTACAAAACACGCGGCCCCTAAGATCCTAGGATGCGGCCCGCGGCCCAAGCTTGTAGTAAATAATATCAAATACTTTTTTTAAACTTTATAGGTATAGGGGTATAAAAAATAAAAAGTGTTATATTTAGATATTTTTATATAGATATTTTTTTACCTGTGATTAATATAATGAAATTTTTTGATATAGATATTACCTTTTATTACTTTTTTTGATTTAATTAAACCAATTATAATTTCTTCTTATTAAGGACACTTTTAAAGGAGGGTTTGGGGTATAACTCATTATCATTTTGAGAGATTTTTGTTCTTTTTAATTAAATTAATTAATCTTTTTAATTATATCTATGCAACACAACTTTATTGAATGACAATTGATTTTCAAACTCCATTAATTACTTCCTTTAATTAACAAACTAACGCGTAGGTTTTTAAATTTAATTATCATTAAATATTATTGTTATCTTTTATTCATAAAGAGATGGGTCCAAAATAGCAAAGAATAATAGAAAATAAGGAAATAACACACTCAATCCATGAGTTTGAATTTATATAAAACATTTTTGTTAACTAAGCCCTTCATTTTTGAAAAAAAACATAAATAAAAAAAAGGTTGCTGCTTCGAAAAATTCATTATCGCTAATGCAAGATTGATATAATTTTTGGAGTATAAGTTATCCAGCCATTTTTATTAAAAATGTAGAGTTCCTTTCTAATGTACTAACGAATCTCTTCCCTAAATTTTTAATAAAAATGGTAAGTTAACTTATACCCCAAAAATTATATGTCTACATTTTTTTTACTTCCCAACTGGAAGTTATTGTAATCGGTCCGAAAATCAAAATCAAAAATTTCAACATAATTGTATGTTTTAAGGTCACTATAGTATATTTACACTATAAAAATGCTATTGACTTCGTTGGGTGCCAATCGAAGCACCTTGACGTGATTATGATCCGAAAGAAAGGATTTTTCGAAATTCAACCCCTAAGGGGGTAAAAAGGGGTGTACAGTTTTTTTTGGTCGGATTCATTTGAAACTTACAATTAGCATAAATATTCTACAATACAAATAATAAAAAATGTATTTCAGTATTTTGTTTGTTATATGTTCCTAAACAGCCATAGAAGGGGTGAAAGGCGAAAACCACCTTCAAAATTTTAATTTTTAATACTAATAAATAAGTCTATAATTCACGTTGGCTTGAAAACAAATGCAATTAAATTTAAATTATCACATTATTTATTATAAAAACAAATGCATTATAATTCAAATTGTCAAATAGTTATTCTAAAAATATGTCTTACATTTAGGATATTAGAAAACTAATATTCATAATACAACGGTGAGTTTTATTTCTGACCAATTCCATTAAAATTTTTCATATACATATTAAAAAAAATAAATTATAACTATACATAAACAATAAATAATCAGTATTCAAGTATGTTGGGAAGTTGATTGTGTGGACCTAAAGGGTCTCACCTCACACCAAGCTTGTCTTGCATTAGCGATAACGTATGAGCGCAATACAGCATTTTTTTAATATTAAAAAAAAAGCGGAGCTAAGTTTCTGGTTAAGATTCAAAGTAAGGAAAATTAAAATTAAAGGATAATATTTTCGTTTTATATTGTAGTTTGTATTTTACTTATTAGTTATAATAACAGTAAAATTAATAAAATTATAACACTATATAGAGATAAAATCAAACGTCAAAACAATTACAAATACAAAACCATAAAAAATTAAATATATAGGTACATAAAAGAAATTATATATATAGAAATAATTTATTTAATTTTTATTCATATTCGAAGCGTAAATATATTATACACGATTTGTGCTTCTGATGAATTGGTTTGATTAAATAAATAAAACAGGGCTGTAAAACGTTAACAGGCGGTGATGGATATCACACAAAAATGGATTTATGTCTGGCGTATTAAAAAACGAGTTTACAACTTTCGGCAGTGACGTTACATTAACACAGACATTTGTGTATTATGTATGCATTTTAATCAAAAAAATATTATACTTACATTGGCCCTTAGTATAAACATATAAGGTACTGGTACCAGTCTTGGATATGACCCCAGCAATGGCTGTTTTTACAACATAACAACTAAGCAGTGACGATAATAGTAAATCAAGTCGGAAAAAATTTTGCTGTCGACGCGCTATTTTGTAATACGCTGCCTAAACCGTAGAACTTTGAACAAAATAATGTAGTAAAGAACTGTGTAGAATCAAAAGATCTAAAATAAAGTCCACAACACCATATGTCTAACTTTTATATTTAAGCCACAATAACTGCTTTTATGTTACAAAGAAAATTTAAAATATATGGGCTCTGTTTACGTAGACTTATTATTTATCAAAATAAATGATTTCATCGTCATAAGTACTTATTGTAGATATAATTTGCCCTTTACAGCATCCAATTTGGTCGTATAGTTTAGAAAATGTCTTGAAATATGCATACGGGAACATATTATTCGCGCGATGTTGACCCGAGTCGCGGCGTGCGGCAAGGAGGGAGCGACGCAGAGCAGAGGGAATGATCACAGGCCGATATTATTTTGATTGTCAATTATTTATTTTGTTTTCAATAATTAACTCTTAAATTTAAACAGAACAAAAATTATTTTTACTTTTTGTTCTGGTTCGTTATTGTTAGGTAGGTAATTTAAGTGTTGTTTAGTTTTTATTACAATAATAACTAATCGTGTTTGTACTTAATTCAACTATATTTTTTTTAAATCCTTAACAATAATTCCGAAGTCCACGTGGGCGCAGCTAGTATAATATATTTGTTTAATAGTATTCACGCTACCACTGCGAAAGGCCGGCGATATCGCACACACATCGATGGACTCGAGGCTGACCGACGCACACATAAAATTCACACCCCTGCCGTCTCGCACTCACCTAATAACATCATAAATTTTATATGTTTTTTTAATAAAATAAATGATTTTTATGTCATCATTATTTGATTCTGCTGTATAAACTGTTAATGCCTGATTGTTGAGATATTGTAATTTATTTGTAATGTTGATGATGTTTATTATTTGTCGCTTAGTTATCCCCAGCATTCACCCACGTTTATTTCGAAATCAAATTGTTATTTTAATGTCCGGTATCATAAAGGACCTAGCAAAATTTGCTAGCTAGCAATTACTTTCAAATGGGGTAATAATTCTGTACTAGTATCTATGGATTAGTTATGGAATTTAGAGCAGTGACACTTCAACTAATTGTAACACAGTTACTATATTGGCATTTCCTCTTATATTAATTATCTGATTGAAAAATAATAAGAAACATTATGCTTCTTAGAAATAATAAAATACAATAATCGTTTTTCATAAAGAAGGTACTCATGTGTGTGTATCTGTCTGTCTGTACATACATATATTGTTAATTGTTGTGGAAATACTTGTAGATTATTGATAAGTTTAAATTTATCTATATTTATGTCCGGTATTATAAAGGAACTCGCAAAATTTGCAAGCTTGCAAGCACTCTCAAATAGGGTATTTATTATGTACTAGTATCTATGGAATTTAGAGCAGTGATACTTCAACTAATTGTAACACAGTTGGCATCTTTCACCGTACAAAATAATTTTCATAATATCACCATTGTTTTAATACCGTTGGTATTTACCTACAACGCGTCCGCGAAACATGTCAAAGTCTTCAACAAACTCCAAAAGAACTGTCATATAAGTTAGATTTCTCTTTTGAGAGTGCTTGTTAGCTAACAAATTTGCTAGGTCCTTTATGATACCGGACATAAAAGTACCTTATTCGGGTATTTAAACCGCGAAAAGGCCCTACAAAATGTTTTTTGAAATCAACATTTTTTTGTATCATTCTTAAATTTTTATATAAAAAAGGTCCTCACACTCATAACAGTAACTTTACTCTTTTTTTTATTATAATAAGTTCATGAAACCTTGAATTTAGGTATTTTTAATCAAGAAAATGTACCTATACTTTAAAACCAATGTTTTACAATTTTTTTATAATTTTAAAATGAATGTTAACAATATGGTATACTTTAATTTCAAGATTCTTACTGGCTTAACAACCAAGCACGTTCATATGGACCTCTCACTCACACTCCTAGGTTCCATATGAGCAAAAACAGTTATATATTAAATTAAAGATAGTTAAATTCTCTACCAAAAAGGTTCAATAAATATTTTTCGTCAGATTCGTATTTTAACGATGAACAACTGTTTGAATTTTATAAAAACACTAGCTGTGCCCGCGCGGCTTCACCCGCGTGGACTAAGGGATTATTGTATAAGATTTTTGCAAAACATAATTGAATTAAGTACAAACACGATTTATTATTATCGTAATAATAACTAATCAAAAGTTAAGTTGCCTAAAAAACCGATTCAGAACAAAAATTCCAAATGATTTTTGTTCTGTTTAAATTTAAAAGTTAATAATTGAAAACAAAATAAACAACTGCCGGCCGAGCGCAGAATCCTTCCCTCTGCCCAGCGACACTTCATCATAGTTCGCGCGAATTGCCGCAAATAATATGTTACTGTATGTATATTTCAAGTTATTTCCTAAACCAAAAGACCAAATTGGATGCTGTAAAGGGCAAATTATATCTACATTAAGTACTTATGACATTTATTTCGATAAGGATTAATGTTTTACAGATCATAAGTCCACGTAAAAAGAACCAAAATTTTCTTTGTAACATAAAAGCAGTTACTGTGGTTTAAATATAAAAGTTAGACATATGGTGTCGCGGACTTTATTTTAGATCTTTTTATTCTACACAATTATTTAATATTCAATATTGAACGGTTTAAGCAGCGTACTGCAAAGAGCGCGCAGGCGGCAAACTTTTTTCCGACTTGATTTACTATTATCGTCACTGCTTAGTTGCTGTTACCTAACGTAACAAAATATAGCCTATAACCTGACCAGAGAACGTACCTATGAATTAAAAAAGAAACCACGTAAATCGGATTAGTGGTTCTCGAGTTATAAGCGCACTAACGGACAGACAGACAGACGTTGAGCTTTATCCTTAATATATATAAAGCTCAACGTCTCTCTGTCTGTCTGTCTGTCTGTCTGTCTGTCTGTCTGTCTGTCCGTTAGTTACCTTATCACTCGAGAACCACTTATCCGATTTACGAGTTTTTTTTTTTAATTCATAGGTACGTTCTCTGGCCAGGTTATAGGCTATATTTTTTTACGTTAGGTAACATAACAACAAAGCAGTGACGATAATAGTAAATCAAGTCGGAAAAAATGTTGCCGTCGGCGCGCTGTTTTGTAATACGCTGCCTAAACCGTTCAATATAGAACAAAATAATGTATTAAAGAATTGTGTAGAATTAAAAGTTCTACAATTAAGTCAGCGACACGATATGTCTAACTTTTATATTTAAGCCACAATGACTGCTTTTATGTTACAAAGAAAACATAAAATATTTGGGTTTTGTTTACATGGACTTATGACCTGCAAAACATTAATCCTTATCGAAATAAATGATTTCATCGTCATAAGTACTTAATGTAGATATAGTTTGCCATTTACAGCATCCAATTTGGTCGTATAGTTTAGAAAATATCTTAAAATATATTTATAAAGATAATATCTTAAATGTATGGTGTCGTGCCGCATCGAAGCGAGTACATCAGACTGGATTCGCGTACGCTCGGTAGATATTCGGAGTCCCTCGGCTGATCGTTTGTGTTTATTTTGTTTTCAATAATTAACATTTAAATTTAAACAGAACACAAATTATTTGTACTTTTTTCTTCTGATTCGTTTTTGTTAGGTAATTTAGGTATTGATAAATTATTATTACAATAATAACTAATCGTGTTTGTACTTAATTAATTAAACTATATTTTTCAAAAATCCTAAACAATAATTCCGTAGTCTACGCGAGCGAAGCCGCGTGGGCCCAGCTAGTATATGTATATATTAAGGATTATTGTCAGTGACGGATTTAGGCATGGGCAACATGGGCTACTGCCCAGGGCGGCAAATTCTTTAGTTTCTCTTTGTTGAACACACAACATTCCAAAAAAAATAGGAAGACCAAAAATTAGTAGGTAGTGCAACTAAAAAAAAAGGTCTTCAAGTTTTTATTTACCTAATCCAAACTTTTTATTTAATAAAATTAGAAATTTCAATTAAAAATTTTGTAAAAACAGTTATCACTTTTCAGTTCATATGGTAATTTTGACTTATATCAAAAATATAAAAAAAAATCCCTTGATAGAGGGGCTGTAATTTTTTTTGCCCAGGGCGGCACTTAACGTAAATCCGTCACTGATTATTGTCTAATATAATATTATTATTAATGTTATCTTTTCATTGAAATACTCGATCAATAATTTTTATAATTCAATCTCCATCGAGGCCTGACTGCAACCCTAGTAAATAAGTTAGAACCACCCCTGATACTTCACGATAATCGATTATAGTTTCGTAAAACAGGATGTCTGGAAAATCTCTTTCATAACATACGTATGAGAAAGTTGAACTGATAGAATCCAATCAAACCAATTTCCCATTGAATAACGAAGTTGAAGAACGTCAACAATAATTACACAGTTGTGAATAGCAGAGACGCGCAGACAACAACAAGGTCAGTCTGCAAATGGCGCACAACAACAAAAAGTTGCGACACCCCCCTCTATCGGCGAAAGCGGAAATGGAATTGTCGCCTCCGTGATTTGCAACTGGAGTTTACAGCTCCCGCATACATCATCCGGTTATAGCCAGCCGGCCTACCGCGACGCGTCGGATAATACAGGACCGGCGTTAACGTATCCACCGCCATAAATATTTTGAAACATTATTCAAAAAACATATAAGGTACCTGCGACAAATAAGCCCCATGTGAAAAAAACACATTTGCAATAATTGGATTGGTCTGGATTTTTATATACACATAGAATAATAATACAGGACCGGCGTAAACGTATCCACCGCCATAAATATTTTGGAACATTATTCAAAAAACATATAAGGTACCTGCGACAAATAAGGCCCATGTGAAAAAAAACACATTTGCAATAATTGGATCGGTCTGGATTTTTATATACACATAGAATAATTAGGATAATTTTTGCATGCGTTGATATATTTATACATTTTGTAAAATCACAGCGCGGTTTTTTTCAAGACTCAAATATTTAACACGACGTTCTATGAATAATAAAATTTGGTTTATTTTGATTTGAATTTATAATCAAATTTTCTCTTTAAACATTTTAAATAAGGCAATTCCAAGATACAAAGATATCTAAGGTACCTGCGGCAAATAAGGCCGAGGGTGTAATAAGGCCCATGTAAAAAAAAACACATTTGCAATAATTGGATCGGCCTGGATTTTTATATACAAATAGAAGTTACTTATACAAAGCTTACTACACACCGACTAGTCTCTCGCCGCGTCAACTTTTCGGTACCTCTGAGTTTGTTGCGAGAGATGGTAACGAATGCTCAATTTTATAAAAACAACCAACAAATAATCTTAATTTTTGTTAAAAATGTTTTGTTTCTTATTTGTTCAGGTAATAGTTCGATCCTTAAAGTTTATGGTAAAAAGTTGATTTCTATTGTTTTAAAGTTTTTGCTTTTTAAAATAAAATATACCGTAGTACCTTAGGGATAATAAGGCCCACCAAATTTAAGATTGGACTTTTTATTATTTATTACAATTTATGATCACATATTTTGTTCTAGATTGGTATGTCATTTTTATTTACTAATAGTTCTATTAAAAAATCATCTACAACGAAGAAATAACGTGGTCTGGCGAGATTTTAGCAGCTGCTATGGATGGCAGCATCGGCACGTTTTGGATAAAAAATAAATATTAAAATAAAATTATTAATTGTTTATTTATTAGCTGTAATTAAGCAAACATTACGCCAAATGTTGATTAAAACATCTGAAAATCTTTAATTTAATTAAGTGGCCTTATTATGCCATCATAGTTTAATAATGCCAAAAGTTACTTTCTTAAAAATGAAAAAATCATGTTGATTTTCGAACTTCTTTAGATTAATAATAAACCAAAATTAACCATTAAAATAGCCTGTTTGAAACATTTTTTTGTATTCGGGGCAGAGGGCGCTGTAATGGCTGTTCGAAAAGAAAAATTTTGTAAGAGAAATTAAATAAATTTGAGTAGAAAAGCATAATTATTAATAAAGATAGCCTTGCCCGCTCCGAAAGTTGAACATACGCTATGATCTTTCAGAAAAGTTGAGATAGTAAATAAATCGTGACCGGAAAATAAGTTATGATAAATAATACTTTTTGTACAGTAATAAAAAAAATATTGGAATGGGCTTTTCTGAAAGTAATAAAATGAAAATTGTCAGTATACGGGTGCCTCAAAGACTTTTCAAGTTGCAGTCAATAATAATGTTTTTCTATTCAAAGCCTCGTTTTTATCAATATTTCATTAATAATTTCTATTACAAAATTTACAGCGCCATCTACCCTGAATACAAAGAAATATTTCAGACAAAAGTTACGTATTTTTTGAGGAAAAATCCGAATCTGCAATAAAAAATGAAAGTTTCCATTTAAGATATCAAACATTAGAAGCCGAGTTACTCAGATACAATTTCCCCCGACGCGACGGGCCTGTATCCGCATAGGTACACATGTGTGTATGTGTGTGCGGGGGAGTCAAGGTGGGTGTGGGTACGTCGCAACCGCCGCCGCCGCCGTCGCGCCAGCCATAAATAACACGGGTTATTATCAATTGTTTGATATTTTATTGTACGAGTTATATATTCCCGCGTGTGTTTGTTTGTGTCTGACTTCACATCACAGTTATATTCCATGATTTCACTTTGTTGGAGACAAGAATTAATTTTAACGTTTTAATTTTTTTTTATTTGTATTTGGTTACTTCGATCAAGGTACTAACTTTATAGTAGAGGTGTACCGGAATTCCAGCCAGAATTCACGTCTAACGTCACTGCTATTATATTTTAAATATAAATACATAGATTACACTGCTTGTCACAATTAGTGGGACACTTTTTCAATGTAACACAGTTTTGGTAAAAATTGTCATATTAATATGAAAATTCATAAAAATCATTAGTGTGGTGTTTTTTCAAAGCCCAAAGAGTAAAAACTTTGTGCGTGCATCGATAGCGGGTGTACAACCCTTGGAGGGGTGAAAAATGGAAAGTGACAATTTCAAGTATTGAAAAAAAGTTTTAAAATTATTTATTCCAAGATAATGATAAAATTCACATTAATTTTTATACGTAGAACTTATTTGAAGCCTAAAAGTATAAATTATTATTTTTAATCACTATTTAATTCTATTAACCACCTGTTATCATCCCCTAAATATAGGTTATTAGAAATATAGGAAAATATGGAATAAATTTTAAAAATCTTCAAAGGTTGATAGAAATAATCACAATAAATATAAATTTACAATTTCAATAAAATCCAGTAATTTTCAACAACTTTTCTACCCTTTAATATTCAACCCCCTGTATTACAATTAATTCGAACAACGTAGGTAAAGATAAATTTTTTAAATTTACAAAATAGGTAGTAAACTGTATATAAAACGGTATGGTATGTTAAAAAACACAAATAAATTATAAGGGTAGGCATCAACCCTTAAATACTAAACCGCCCCAAATAGTAGGGTTGAATATTAAATTTTAGTGTGATTTTATAAGAAATCAATTAATGCTCTTATTTAAAGATTTTTGTGAAAATTTTGTGCACCACAATTCACCCCTACGGATAAATTTAAAAAATATACACTTTTTTTAAAACATCGTATCTAAATATTCAGTGGAATTTTTTTGTCATCCTTTCGTAATATAAAAGACCGACATTTGATCTTTCTACACCGCTAAAATTAAAACAATACACTATCAGGAACTACCCTTAAATTCTTATTTCTAAAAAATAAAATAAATTTTATTTCAATTAATATTGAAAATATAGGTATCTATGGAAATTAATGGACAATTTACGAGTTTTTCGTAAGTTTGGCTCTAATTAATTCAATCGTTTTGAGACGTTTCTGATAATGTATTGTTTTATTTTTCCCGGTAACGAAAGAACAAATGTCGGCCTTTTATATTACGAAAGGATGAACCAATAATACCACGGACTGTCTATAGATACCATATTTAAAAAAATGTGTATATTTTTTTAAATTGAAGGTACCTAGATCAGTAGGGGTGAATTGTGGTGCACAAAATTTTCAAAAAAAATGTTAAATA
The DNA here is from genome assembly GCA_961205875.1 of Sialis fuliginosa. Taxonomy (NCBI): domain Eukaryota; kingdom Metazoa; phylum Arthropoda; class Insecta; order Megaloptera; family Sialidae; genus Sialis; species Sialis fuliginosa. The sequence continues at coordinate 40,565,959 of OY540809.1, read as the reverse complement.
ACAGCTTTAGTTGATATTTCATAAAATCGCAATTGAATTCAATTTACAACCCTATTATCGGGGGTGATTTAGTTTTTATAGGTTGATGACTACCCTTATAACTTATTTGTGTTTTTTAACATACAATTCTGTTGTATACACAGTTTACTACACATTTAGTAAATTTCAACGTCTCAGAATGATTGAATTAATTTGAGCTAAACTTATGAAAAACTCGTTAATTGTCAATTTATTTCCAAAGATACCTATATTTTCAATATTAATTGAAATAAAATTTATTTTATTTTTAAGAAATAAGAATTTAAGCGGTGTAGAAAGATCAAATGTCGGTCTTTTATATTACGAAAGGATCACAAAAAAATTCCACTGAATTTTTAGATACGATGTTTTAAAAAAAGTGTATATTTTTTAAATTTAGGGTAGCTACATCCGTAGGGGTGAATTGTGGTGCACAAAATTTTCACAAAAATCTTTAAATAAGAGCATTAATTGATTTCTTATAAAATCACACTAAAATTTAATATTCAACCCTACTATTTGGGGCGGTTTAGTATTTAAGGGTTGATGCCTACCCTTATAATTTATTTGTGTTTTTTAACATACCATACCGTTTTATATACAGTTTACTACCTATTTTGTAAATTTAAAAAATTTATCTTTACCTACGTTGTTCGAATTAATTGTAATACACAGGGGGTTGAATATTAAAGGGTAGAAAAGTGGTTGAAAATTACTGGATTTTATTGAAATTGTAAATTTATATTTATTGTGATTATTTCTATCAACCCTTGAAGATTTTTAAAATTTATTCCATATTTTCCTATATTTCTAATAACCTAAATTTAGGGGATGATAACAGGTGGTAAATAGAATTAAATATTGATTAAAAATAATAATTTATACCTTTAGGGTTCAAATAAGTTCTACGTATAAAAATTAACGTGAATTTTATCATTATCTTGGAATAAATAGTTTTTAAACTTTTTTTTCAATACTTGAAATTGTCACTTTCCATTTTTCACCCCTCCAAGGGTTGTACACCCGCTATCGATGCACGCACAAAGTTTTTACTCTTTGGGCTTTGAAACAACACCACACTAATGATTTTTATGAATTTTCATATTAATATGACAATTTTTACCAAAACTGTGTTACATTGAAAAAGTGTCCCACTAATTGTGACAAGCAGTGTATTATCTTAAATTAATATAAGATTGTTCTATATGGTCTTTCTTTAAAAAAAATGCATTAAATTATTAATAAAAATTGTGTTTTCTACATATTCTGTAATTTTTACAGCTTCGTTAAATTATTTGTATAGCAGACGTTCTTTTCGATCGAATGTAATTACATTATGTAAATAATAATATAATACATAAATAATAATAATATTATAGTAGTGACGTTAAAATATTCACTTTAAATCTACATCGTGAGTTCCGGCTGAAATTCCTGTACACCTTTATTTTATAGATACATAAGGAACCATGAATCAATTATAAGAAGATTATACTGAATTAGAAATATTTGTTGATATTTGATTACTACCATTTCTAAAAATTAATCTATATATACTTTTAACTGTCTCACAGCGTGATTTGATGACAATCGGCTAATAGGTGTCAAAATGGTGGACATTTAAACTAATTATTAGTATAATTTATTTATTAATTATTATATTATCATAGCAACTGTTTTACATTGTTTCAAATTTCACGATTCTTTCTTTTATATCTTTTGTGTCGTAGTACTTATCATTTTGTAATCATAAGCAAGTCTCCATCTGCGTGCTCATTACTGGAGAAAAAACATAAACAAAATAAAAGGCTATAATTTAAAAAACGAACTATATTTGCGGACTTTGGTAATTAAATTGATATAATAAAGAGTTACTTATTTTATTAGTAACATGAGTTCATGAAAGTTACAAAAAACAAGCCCATCAAAAAAAAAACAATAACGAAAACTTGCTCTTATATCGGCCATAACTGGTGCCTTTACCTTATATGTTTATAAAATACAATACTTATAGATACTTAATACACTTACCGTGGAACGGCAAAAACAAACTGTTGTTAGCTATATCTGATGTAAATGTGCATTATTCCAATTAGAAATCAATATGCTACTAAATACAAGTATGTATCTATTGCAATAATAAAACCAATACCCGGCAGTTCGTATCTACTATCTATGTATTACCTATATACATATCAGTGGTGTAGTAATGGGGGGGAGTTGGGGTCGAAACTCCCCCCCACCCCGAAATATTTAATGTTCTTAAAAAACGTATGTTTTGAGAAACCGTTAGTTCAAAATACCTTCAAAAATTTAACACATATATATTTATCCCCCCCCCCCCCCCTACGCCACTGACACATATTTATTTCCCTTTTCAATCATATTTGAATAATAAATTATATCTATAATACTAATCTGTATATAGATGCACCTATATAGATAACTAATGTTTTATATACTTACAACAATTCTGAGAAAATCGTAACACTTACCTGAAAAAAAAAAAAATATGTTAATTATTTAACAATTTTGGGTATAATAAAAAAAAACTGAAATGTGCAAATAACTATGGGCTTCAGAAGTCGTCTGTTACCCTAAAGGTCAGAATCGTTTACAACAGATTCGAAAATATTAAGACAAACATCATCGGTTATCTTTTTCTAGGGAGGAGCTTATATAGTTACATCATTTTAAATAAAAACACAAATATACGTCCATTGCAGTAATTAATTTTATATCAAGTATAACATATTTAAATACAAAAACTCGGAATATCAAATATTTATTGCCACAAAATTCATTTATACAAATTTCAATAGCTTTGCACAAATATATATGAGTACCTACTATAAACGAAGAGTACTTCTTTATCTAACAAATGAATTTCAAAATATCTGTCTTTGTTTTGGTACATGGAAAAATGATTTAAATTTTATAATAAACAAATGGGAAGAGCCTATTTTGTTTGTGAAAAGCGAATTTGAATAAAAACTGGTCGACCACTTCTGCATGCAACTTCATTCTGTGCTTCTGTGTAGTTACATATGTTAACAAATTAATGTTATATTATAGAATTTATAATTGCCTATATTGCTAAAAGCATAGTAAACTGAACAGGCTTATAGATGGCCCTAATCTAATTTACTTAAGATTTTACTATAGTGTTTTTTCATAGTACATAGAATTAATATTTTTAAAAACTATTAGAAAAAAATATTTTTGTATATTAGGTATATATAATTACAATTTTTTATGAACAATGCACTATATAATAAAGTAAAGTAGGTAATTAGATACATGTTTTGAGGGTCCCTGAATCGAGTACGACCATTATCTTAATGAATATAAACTTTATATAAAAAAGTGAATAGTCTTTGCTTATAATAGGTATAAAACATAATATGTAAAATTTGGTTCAGAAACGTTACAGAGTATTATCGCGGTTATATCGCATATATAACTCATGTTTAAATAAAAACAAGCATAACCCCTTTCTTTATTAGAACTCGATACACAATTACACAGTCCATGCTTTTTGTCTATGGTTCTAACTTCTAACCATATTTTAGTACAACAAATCATTTTAAAGAGATACTCATTTCTGTACAATATAATCAATAAACACTAACTACAATCAAATAAAATAGAAAAAAACTTAAATCAATAGTACTCCAACCCGTACAAATACTAGTAGGCACCTACAATATAAAAGACGAAAGAAACTTGGTAGGAGTTGAATAATTCAATATAAAAGGCGGTCGCTCCACCGCAGAAGTGAAATAGAAGAAAACTGTAATTTAAAAACGTCCGATTGTAACGAGGAATTAAAATAAATTGTTTTTAGAGTAACAAATAAGATTAATGGCTGTACCAATAATTACTTACATTATTATCATCAGTATTCTAAGTAAGTATTATTGAATAAGGGACTGGCACTAGTCTTGGATATGACTCCAGTAATGGCTATTTTTAAATTAAATGTACTGAATTAGAAATATTTGTTGATATTTGATTACTACCATTTCAGAATATTAATCTATATAAATTTAACTGTCTTACAGCGTTATTTGATGACAATCGGCTAATAGGTGTCAAAATGGTGGACATTTAAACTAATTTATTAGTATAATGTATTTATTAATTATTATATTATCATAGCAACTGCTTTACATTGTTTCAGATTTGTCGAGTCTTTCTTTTATATTTTTTGTGTTGTGGTACTTATCATTTTGTAATCATTAGCAAGTGTCCATCTGCGTGCTCATTACTGGAGAAAAAACAAAAACATAATACATGGTAATTAAATTGATTAAATAAAGAGTTAGTTGTTTTATTAGTAACATGAGTTCATGATAATTACAAAAAAGAAGTCCGTCAATCACAAAAACAGTTAACCTTGCTCTTATAGCGGTGCCAGTACCTTAATTAGCTATTGGGAGAGGAGGTACAAAACTGAAGACAAATGTTGATTTATTTCATAATATACATCATCAAGATTAGCAGTTTCTGCCTCTCCCCCTTCTCCTAACAGCCAATATGTGGAAAAATTTATATAACGTCAAAGCTCTGAGATATTTGAGTGGATTGAATAAACTGACTCACTCTATGTAAACATACAAAACACTTATTTACTTATTTTATTCAACAAGAGAACAAATCCCTTTTCCATTTAAAAACCATATCTGATTTTCTGATAGTACTGTTTTATTATTTAACCCAATCGTACCCAGCGTTGCATATATACAACAGATCGCTTTTGTTAAGATTTTGCGTTGCTATAAGATTATTTTAATTCGGGTTTGAAATCATACTTATTTTCGAGTATTGGACAGAATACATCAACAATGCAACGTTCTAGAGTTTTAGTATACATATATAGGTATGAATTGATGACAGAAAAATCAGCAATATCAGTAACAAAAAAAACCTTGGTCACGAATGGGTTAAGAATCAACATTCTTGGCGACATATTTTTTTCCAGCGCTGCATTTTTCTCCCCTTGCTTACTTTTTGTGCAATTAATAAGGAAGTGAGAGTATTATTTAACACTGAAACTGCTTAACGTTAACGACAATACATTTACTCGGTATTCGCCTTCTGTGCTAGAACTACCACTGTCATCTACAATCCCCATTCCTCCATCTAACGCCCTGTTCGCTCTCTACACGCTCCATAAACATCTACACACCCCTACTCACTGGCGTGTCCTGTTTCTTTCTGCATAGGCCGTCACGCTCATCTCGCAACAGGGCTTCACAAAATGGTATTATTTTTTATATCTTTTACGAGTACATAGGTTAAGTTTTTTGAAAATTGTTTTTATTATTTTTGAGGATTGTTATTGCAGTTCAGTGTTCATAAATACTGATTTTACTGACACAGAAATCTAAAAATACTGACTTTCACTGACTGTCTGAACCGAGTTAAAACATATAAGTGATATGTATTAAAAAAAATAATTTTATAATTATTGACCTCCACCATTCCCATAGCCAACCCTTACCACCTTTTTATTATATTCATAGCAAAAGTAACAAATATTACAGTTAATTTTTTTCACCGAACTTGGCATAGCCAGTGCTAGGGTGAGGTTATGTTGTTTATATATGTTACAATGTGTATAGTGTATACAATATACATACGTTACAATTATGTCATAAAATATCTTCTAAAAGTTGGTAATAAACAATACAAGTAAGTAAACAAAATAGAACATTATTTATAATTTGAATATATTTTTCACGATAATTGTGTCGTTTTGAAAACAAATAGTTTTTTTTTCAAGATAAATAGGGCTCCGATGTGAAAACTTTGAGTGCCAAACCCAAAAAACTGACTTTAACTGACCGGGTTACAAAAAACTGATTTTACTGACCAGTTTTGACCCCTGTTATTGTCTGTACCAGGGGGGGGGGGCAAAGTTCATGCTAATAGGAGCCACATTTACACTTTAGAAATATTCAAAAGCCATGATTAATTTTTTGGGGGGATTAAGTAAAACCAAGAATTTATAAATTGTTTTTTAGCATATGAAATTTTTTTTTTTACCTTTTACATAGGTCAATAATATATAAAAAAAAATTTTAATTGTTTGGATTATTTTTGAGGATTAGTTTTGTCTGTACCAGAGGTGGTCAAAGTTCATTCGAATAGGCGCCGCATTTACACTTATTCAAAAGCCATGATTAATTTTTTCGGAGTATTAAGTATAACCAAAAACTTTAGAAATTGTTTTTTAGTACATGAAAAAATGCACAGTGCTTCCTCGTGCTTTCATCAAAGGTAGTTAGTTAAACAATTTAAATATAAACCGATTAAGGATTCAGATGAACTGCTATCGATATTGCTTCCTCGCAATATCGAAGATACGAGAAGCTATGTGATCGTTTCAGATTGAGACAAAAAAAAAGTTCTCCAATTTCAAAATTTTAAATTTATTTATCCGTTTCACGTCAAGACAAACACTTTTCGTTCCGTGTCTGTCTGTCTGTCCGTGTGTCCGTGTGTCCGTCCGTCCGTCTGTCCCCTGAATCCTTGTCACACGCATAACTCATGAACCACTGAACCGATATTATTGAAACTTGGTCGAATGGTTGGGTTTGGTTTGAGGACGGTCCCATTTCAAAATCATCAAAATCGTGTGTAAGGGGGAGGGGTGACACCCCAAAATATTTATTTTTTCAAGATATCTCAAGAACGACACATGTTACGGGAAAATTTTATAGAATATTTTTTGTAGAGAATTAAATTTCCTATAATATGGGTCTACTACGTTTGTTGTAAAATATTCCCTTACAAAGATTTATCTAAATTAATTTTAAAAATTCGTGTTTTGTTTTTCTAAATTAATATTTGATTGGATATCATATATATCATTTTGACGTTTTAAATGTCACTTTGGCGTTTTAAATGTCACTTTGACGTTTTAAATGTCAGTTTGACATTTGCATAAATTTAGATTTAGATTGAAATTGTCAAAAAATTAAAAATATATGAAAAAATATTCAGGTGCGTTTTAAGAAAAAATTCGAACTAAGATTTTTTTAGTAAAATTTGTATAAAAATTAAATGGTTAACCAATACCAGGCAATTTATCTGAACACTATCGGTTTTAGTGAATTTAGCACGAGGAAGCACTGTGCATTTACTTGGCAGATGTTTTTTTCTTATTATTTTTACTGTTTTTTTGTATTTTTATTTTTTGACAATTTCAATCTAAAACTAGAATTTTCTGTGTAGACATCAAAATGATATTAATATGTCAAAGAAATGGGGGTTGTAAGAAACAAATGACGATTTTTTAAAGCAAATTGAGATAAATTTTTGTAAGGGAATATTTTACAACAAACGTTTTAGACCCATATTATAGGAAATTGAATGTTTTTGAGATATAAAAATATAAATCTTTTTAACTGGCTAAATCATCAAGCATGGAAGGCAAAAAAAAAATCTTTTTAAAGTCAATATTGTGTAATCCCCAAAAAAATATTTTTTTACAGATGAGAAAAGCACAGCAAATTTCAAAAGAAAAACGAGCTCAAATTGTCATTTTGAATAAATTGGGCCATTCACAACGAAAATTACTGAGACGAATTGAATAAATTGGTTAAAAAAATTAACAAAAAGTCAAAAAATCGACTTTTGCTGGGTAGTGCATATATTTGAACATAATATTTTTTTGTTTACTCAAAAACTATTTGGAAGTTTTGTCCAGCCCTGGCTGGGAAATGTCCTAGAATTATATCTCTGCCACTAACTCTGTGTACGTCCAACAAAATACCGGGATTTCATGTTATGCAGATTGGAAGCGCCGGAGAACTTTGCCGTTACGTTTATATGAAATACGAGGTAGAAATATTCCTCGATTGACGTTGAGAAACTACAAACTTCTCTCTCTATCTCACTATCTTTCTTACATATATAAATGTATAATATACGTACATACATACACAGTGCCGGCCTTAGCAAACCTGGCGCCCTGGGCGAGATTTATTTTTCCGCCCTCTCTCCCTCTAAAAAAAATGTTGAAAAATCACCGAAAATGTCAATTAAAATTGATAAATTCACAAATAAGTTGAATAATTCATATCTCTGCTTGGCGCGATCCTACAGACTCCAACTTTTTTTAAAATATAGCTTACATCATTAACTTTAAGACTATCAAATGCCCTAAGACCGTCGAGACCTCCTTCCCCTTTATGAACAAATTAAATTGATAAATCAACAAATAAGTTGATTAGTTAGTATCACAGCTAATACCTTATTAAAGGTTTTCTGGGTTGCTGAATAAGTATTTGTTAGTTAGCAGCTATATCAAACATAAAATAACATTGTTTATATTTAGCTATATTTTTTGCTTAATCAGGTATAACTGATAGACAAAAAATTTAAAGATAAAAAAAAGTTTACTCAAAAACTACAGCCTGTACACTGATTTGAACCAAAAAAGTGATTTATGCTCCATTGTGCGCCGCCCCACCTGGCATGGCGCCTATAAGTTTAAATTAAACAATTTAAATGGCAAAATCGTAGCTTTGCAAAATTTTAATTTTTTTACACAATTGTAAATTTTAACTTTTTTAACAAGTTTTTTATAAGTGTTCTGTACAGAAATCGGAAATATAGAATACTTATAAATGGAATCAACAGTGTCTGTCTGTCTGAAAATTATTAGCGTGTAAGGAGGTCTCGACGGTCTTAGGGCATTTAATAGTCTTAAATTTAAAAATGTAAGATATATTTAAAAAAAAAGTTTAAGTCTGTAGGATCGCGCCAAGCTGAGATATGAATTATTCAACTTATTTGTTAATTTATCAATTTTAATTTGTTCATAATAGGAGAAGGAGGTCTTTACTGTCTTAGGGCATTTGATATTCTTAAAGTTAATGATGTAAGCTATATTTAAAAAAAAAAGTTTGAGTCTGTAGGATCGTACCAAGCTGAGATATGAATTATTCAACTTATTTGTTAATTTATCAATTTTAATTGACATTTTCGGTGATTTTTAAACATTTTTTTAGGGGGAGAGAGGGCGGAAAAATAAATCTCGCCTAGGGCGCCAGATTTGCTAAGGCCAGGACTGCATTTACGACTGACATTAGTTTGTACAAACCTGCAAGTCTTTGGTACACACGTTTAGTTTCGCTTATGCAAGCGCAGCTTGTGCAAGCTTGCATGATTCAAATTCAATCAATTTTCAAGCAGCTTGTACAATTATAATACTTGCGCAATATTATCCTACAGATCGTGCATGTCTGTCAAGCTTGCAGTTACGTGTGTAGCCACCTTTACTGTTTTATTTTATTAGACAAATGTTCAACATTTTTTAAGAATTAACATATTATTGTACTAGGAAGAAAATTACAAAAGTTTTTTTGATATGAATTTCATTTAATCAAAATAAAATTTGTTAAAAATGTTTGAAAAGCGTAATAAATTTTGTTGACACAAAGATTCGTAAACTGTGCTCATTATAATTGAGTTTTAATGAGAAAACGTAAAATTTGCATAAATATTCGATATCTTTTAATGTAATTTCATTTTTCAGGTAGTAATGTTTTCTCAAGTTTCTACGTTATTAACAAAAGTATAAGAATATTTTTCGCTACATAATAAATAATGATATAAATGAATATTTACTTTGAAAATTTTTTATGTAAATATAACTATTATGTTGACAATATTTACGACATTTGGACACTGTTTGGCACTAAGGGTGGGGTATTTAAAGTGTTACAGTTTATTATATCAGAACCATCGCGTATTTGAAAAAAATGTTTCAACCAAAAAATATTTGGTTGTAAGGGGGTAATCGAATAGTAATATTTATTTGCTATTTTAACGTGGCCTTCAAGGATATTTGAAGCTCAACATCATTTTTTTTAAATAGGAACCTATAGTTTTTATTTAGTAATCTTATTCTACATGAAAAACTACGAATCTTTTATTGAAAACTTTTTTTTGAACAACCTAAGCTTTCCAAGGTATCTAACAAAATAATTCGAGATTTTGAACTTTCAAGAATTTTTTACTCAGAAACCATAAACTTTAAAAAAAAGTACTGGATACTAAAAATATTTATTTTGATCTAGTAAAGCTTGGAGAATTATTTAAAAAAATTTAAAAACTTTTTAAAACTTTTTTTATTTATTTTATTTTAGCAAAAACAAAAAAAAAATACGAAATCTAAAAAAAATTCTAAAATAATTCTCCAAGACCAGAATACACATTTCTTGTATCTTGTACTTTTTTTCTAAAGTTTATGGTTTTTGAGTAAAAAATTCTTGAAAATTCAGAATCTCGAATTATTTTGTTAGATACCTTGGAAAGTTTAGGTTGTTAAAAAAAAAGTTTTCGATAAAAGATTCGTGTTTTTTCACGTAGAATAAGATTACTAAATAAAAACTATAAGTTTCTATTTAAAAAAATGATATTGACCTTCAAATATCCTTGAAGGCCACGTTACAATAGCAAATAAATATTACTATTCGATTTCCCCCTCACAACCTAACATTTTTTTCAAATATGCGATGGTTTTGAGATAATAATCTGTAACACTTTAAATGTCCCACCCTGTATATGTATCATTATTAATTAATTTCCTATTTATTTCATAAAGTCTAGCTGCCTAGCTTATTAAAAGTATTATATCTTATGTGTTAGTACGTATTGTATGAGAACTTCTCTAAGTTTTCCAAAACTTTAATTACTTTACTCAATTAATTTTAATTATTTCTGACGTCTTATATCCTATAAGCTTGGTAAGAAATTATTAATACACCTACATCTTCATCAGGAAACAAATACACCAGCTGTGAACTGGGGATGTATTTAATAAATATTTCATATTAATATGAATTTATTTTTATATACGTAATTTTAATTTTTTATTTCTATACAAATGGCAATAAATGCTGTAACCGTCGGAAGTATATATGTTTTTTATGTATTACGAAATTTATATTCATAGTAGTAGGTTATTATTAGAGATTGGAAAAATAGTATTTCAACTATTGCGTAAAAATGCATTTATTGTAATTTTTTTAACATATCTCAACCTTTTTAAGAAAACTGGTTTGATTGAACACAATTTGAAATCAACTATTTGCAACTACTTTTCCACCTATTTTTAAACTATTTGCGACACTTTCTACTGCTTCGTTTGCACTAATTATTATTAAATCGTAAAAAAAAACTATTTACCAACTATTTTCCGAAAAAAATTTCAACTAGTAACTATTTCATTAAAAATAACTATTTTTCCAATGTCTAGTTATTATATAAATAAATATTTTTCAAAAAATTTATATTTTAAAATTATTTAAAAAAAAATAGAAAGAACATGGAAATCATGTATGGTTCTCCATACCGATATTTATCAATTTATCGAGTGTTTTTCAAGAGAACGGAAAAAAACTTCAAATTATTGAGAACATGGAAGTAAAACACATTTATTCGTATAGACGTTTGATATCTACTTTCAAAGAGCATTCTCATTCTACGATTTTGTATTATAAATATTGTAAAATGTAAACGTAAATTACCAGCGTTATAAATAACGTTGAAAACATAATATACTAGTGGAGAAATTCACGAGCGAAAAGGTTAAATATCACGGTACAACAATTGGAGGCATAAATCTAAATAAAAGATGAACGGGAGACTTAGTCAAAAATAAATACAGTTGAAACGGTTGTGCGAAAGATGTGGGTTTTTGTACGGGCGGAATGACCGGGGATGGGGCAACAGCGGTAACTTTTTGCCCGGTGGCTTTTTATCGAACCATTAATCACCGGGATGTCTATATCAGGAACTCTTTGTTACAGTTTACGAATCGGTTCCTGGTCGTTCTTCCTTCTGTCGTCTGCAAAGGCTATAGAAATCCAGTTGTAATGAAAAGTAATACTAACCGACGGCGATAACCTAATGCCGTACTTATGTGTATAAGTAAAATGCTATCGAGAAAACTCGCTCTGCTTTATATTGTACCTACAGAGCTTGGAAATGTAAATACCTGTGTTATTTTGCAATGGATATTGTATATTTAATTAAAATAATAATTAATATTGATTACGAAATAACCTGAGCTTTGTTATTATATATTTTTTAATCTAACAGAAATAACTGTTAATAAATTATACAGTGTATTCCAAGATGATTAATACAGGAAATTTAACATGAGGTAATTAGAAGTATTGTAGTAACCTTTGGTCAAATTTAACGATGGTGCATTTTGAAATGCCGCCATAAGATTGAACAAAGTAGTAATTAGTATTTTGTTTTCAAATTTATATTTGCAAAAAATATTGTTATAATTTTATCTAGGATATTTACTTAAAACTTATCAGTTTTTATACGTTTCGAGGCGGCAAAATAAAAATAAAAAAACTTAACGGTAATTAATTAACTAGATATTTTGTTAAACATTTAAAATTATAAGAATAAAAATGGCATATTTCTTTTTTATTTGGATACCAAAAAAAATTAGTATTTTTCCCAAATTTTTTAAATCATAAAATAATTATTTACATGAAAATAGAGGGTGACAATATTTGTGATTTTTTTTAAATTTTAATTAACATATTTAGTTTGTGCCTTAAGTAAGTAAATTCAAAAATTATTAAAATTTTATGTTTAAAAAAATCGTAGCAAGATTTTTGTGACGTCAATTTACAGTCCAAGAGTTAATAAGAAAATAGATTGGAATGTATGTGTAAATTTTATATTACATACCTTCTTCTATATATTTAAAATTGGATATCTCAACCATTACTCAAGTAAAATGAATAAATGTTGGCAATCAGATATAGAACAAAAAGAATTCATACATTTTTTTATCAATTTATGGTACATGAAACTTAATACATATTTTTACCAGTTAACCACAACTTTATTGTGGTTTACGTGTAAAAATATTTAAATTTTGATGACTAATATAAGAAATAAGAAACCACAGTTTCTCCGTTTACTAATTGTATTTTTTGCTTCCTCGCAATATCGAAGATACGAGAAGCTTTGTGGTCGTTTTAAAATGAGACAAAAAAATTGTTCTCCGATTTCAACATTTTAAATTGATCCTTCCGGTTCACAGACAAACACTTTTCGTTCCGTGTCTGTCTGTTTGTACGTCCGTCAGTATGTCTGTCTGTGTGTCTATCCCCTGAATATTTTTCACATGCATAACTCATGAACTACTAAACCGAAATTAATGAAACTTGTTTGGATGGTTGAGTCTGACTTGAGGACAGTCTCATTTCAAAATCATCAAAATCGTGTGTAAGGGGGAGGGGTTACATCCCAAAAAATTTATTTTTTCAAGATATCATAAGAACGACACATTTTACGTGAAAATTTTATAGAATCTTTTTTGTAGAGCATTAAATTTCCTATAATATAGGTCTACAACGTTTGTTGTAAAATATTCCCTTGCAAAGATTTATCTCAATTTGCTTTAAAAATCTTTTTGATATTTCCTTTGACATATTAAATGTCATTTTAGATTTAGATTGAAATTGTCAAAAAATTAAAAACATAAGAAAAAATAATCAGGTGCATCTTTAGAAAAATTTCGAACTAATATTTTTTAGTAAAATTGCATAAAAATTACATGGTTAACAAATGCTAGGCTATTTATCTGAACACTTTATCGGTTTTTATTTTAATTGTTCAATAATTAACAACATAATTTGATGAATTTAGCACGAGGAAGCACTGTGCATTTACTTGGCAGATGTTTTTTTATCCATTTACATGAAACTAAATACATATTTTTAATGACTCATGTAAGAAATAACAAACCACAGTTTCTTCGTTTACTAATTTATACTTTTTGATTATTATTTATAAAAAAATGACCATTTTTTAGTCAATCAAAATCTTATATAATTGCATTGCACGTTTATATTTCAGGAATTGAGATAGAAAGTTGTGTGGCATTTAAGCTAACTGAGAAACTTAGAGAATTTATTTAAGTTCCAATCAGGACTTGGATTGTTGTTTGAATCGGTATTGTATACAGAGGGTCAAACTACGGACCGGCGCTTGTAAACAAACCGCATTGGGTGGGATGTAATTGATACAGGAACTGCTAGATACCGCCACTGTCGCACAGTAGAACAAAAATGCTTTATTACCGGCCACAATGAAAATCTAACAGTGACAAAATTTTTAAATATTTCGAACTCGGTAATTAAAAATAACACCCTATTTCAGCGTTTCTTAACCTTTCAGAATTTGCGACCCAATTTTCAATCACAATTCTCATCCCTCCCTCCCCCTTATACAATAATTTTCACTGAAATGAATATCTAATATTAAACCTTCATTCGAAAAACTTTGCTCTGCTAATAATTAATAATTATTAATCTTGTTTTTAATTTAATATTGATAAGTTAATTATTAAATACATTGTGTAGTTCTGATACAATTCTATTTATAAGTGTATTATATCAGTGTAAATATAAACGTGTATTTTATTTTTTATTATGTCAGAATGTATTTTCTTTCAGTAAATAAAATAAAATGTTTAATAATATTTTTTTCTCGATATGCTCGCGCTCCCCATTTAGTTTTATCACGCTCCCCTATGGGGGGGGGGGGCACAGGTTGAGAATCGCTGCCCTATTTGAAATTGAGAAAAAATAAAACGGTCAAGTGCGTGTTGAGCACGCACATGATAGGGTTCCGTAGTCATTCTCACTACGATTTATAAAAAAGGATTTATTTCAAAAATTTTCATATGAAATTTCAATGAAATTTTCAATGAAAGTACTAATTAAAAGCAACATTCTGGATTTTTTATTTTATTTTTTGCATCGATAGTTTTTAGTTTAAAGGGAGGGGGACGCTCTGATAACGACATTTAAAAGCAAATATATCGTGACCGAAAAGTAAAAATGAAAAGGTCATATAACATTTTTTGTTGCATTTTAAGAGACCTATCTAAAGACAATGGGGTAAGTTTGATAGTGTTGTAATTTTCATTGAAAGTATTAACTAAAAGCTATATTCTCAAAAGTTTTCAGATTTTTTGAATTGATAGTTTAGAAAATAGAGAGGGGGGCACTCTGATAACGACCTTGAAGGATTCGAAAGACTCAATGGAATTAAGTGAACAAATTTTTTTGAATATACTTTTCAGCAGATGGGAAGGAGATCCAAAAAATGTTTTTTTTTTTTCAAAAATAATCGGTATAAAATTTATATAGACAGACAGACGGATGGACGGACGGACAGAGCGAAACAATAAGGGTACGTAGTTTTCTACGGAACCCTTAAAACAAGTAAAAATAAATAAATTGAAAATATTTTGATTGCATATTTGGCCGTAACTTTTATAATTCGGACGACTGTGAGCCGGGTCCACACGCACAATGGATACTTGATAAATGTGGTGAAACGGTCACTTAATTTAGGTGCAGCAGTCGTTTCAAATATCCTAACAGCTTTGTTTTACATCGGATCTGCCGCTTGTTGATTGTGCTACCGACGAGATATTTGTTTGGGAAAAAGGGAAAATACACCATCGTTCTATTGTGTCTTTCTTCATCTACAGATTATTGACACTTTATTTTTATTATATGTTTCTCTTATCTGTGTGTTAATGCTTTGTAATATTATCACGTTGGTGATAAGAAAAGTATTGATTTTGATCGAAAAGTGACCTTGTGCAATTTTGATGAATCTTTACATTTCAGAGCTCTTGTATAAGATGTAAAGTTACTGAAAAATACATTATATTCACCAGATTTGAAGTGCTATAAATCTTATAATAGGTCGATCTCAAGGTCACTTTTTTATTGATTTTTTTACCATATTTTTTTTTAATGTTTTGATGAGATTTTTTAAAAGGGTATAATTTTTATTAGAGGTGTGCCTGAATTCACACCTAACGTTACTATTATTATATTTTAAATATAAATACATAGATTATTATCTTAAATTAATATAACATTGTTCTATATGGTATTTCTTAAAAAAAAGCATTAAATTATAAAAATTGTGTTTTCTACATATTCTGCAATTTTTACAGCTTCGTAAAACTATTTGTATAGCATACGTTCTTTTCGATCGAATGTAATTACATTTATAGTATCAATAATAATATAATATAAAAAAAATAATAATATAATAGAAGTGTGATGTATACAATATTAACTTTAAATCTAATTTATAAGAGCTTAGACTTATACAGGTATTTCAGTAGAAATACTAACATGTTTAGTATCTTTAAGACTCTGATGATGATAGCATTGCTATTGAAACAGGTATAAATCTAAACTCTTACAATTTTTATGATTAGGGAATTTGTATTATTATTAACTAAGGGTGTCCACTGCTTTTTTGAAAATAAAATTCCCTGACTTTCCCTGACCACTCAGGGGTAAGAAGTGATGAGGGGCTCCTAGAATGTGAAAAAAAATTGAAAACTTTTTTTGCTCGTCAACTTAAATTTATACACTTTTTTTTCTTCACTGACTTCCCAGAATTTATAATAAATTCCCTAACTTTCCAAAACAAATTTAATAAATTCCCTGATTTTAAAGAAATTCCCTGTCTTTCCCTGACAACTTTAAGCTTCCCTGACTTTCCAAAAAGTGGACACCCTGTGAGTTATAACTATTTACTATATTTATACTTGAATTAACAAACTTTAATTTTTGAACTAGGCAAAATATTTTAATGATATTTTATACTCATCCTAAAACATAAACATTCATTTAATGTATAGAAATGAAATGAAAATGAAAACTTTCGTATTTGCATCAAATTCAAATAATAATTAAAAATATATGTAAATCTTGTTGCTAAATTAACTGTCACTCATTAACCAGAGAACATTAAAAGAAAATGAAGTAAAAAACATTTTCTCGTGTTCGCATTTTAAATATGAAAGTCATCACGTAATTAAGCAAAGCATTAAAAATTACAAGATAAGAAGAAGTTGAAAAAGTTTTTTTATTAAAAATAGTATTGAAGTTTGCAAAGACAGAACTGTCATATTAAATTATGAACTATGTCAGTTAAAGTAGAAGTTTTTGTGACATTGTTTTAGGATATCCTTCATTATTTTTGTTAATTAATTTTTAGGTCGTCAACATAGCACATACCTATACAGTTTACATTTTTTTGCATTTTCGCAAACGATATGAATTTTTTTAAAAATAAATCCATTAAAATATAAGGTACTGACACCAGTCTTGGATATGACCCCACTAATGGCTATTTTTTAATTAAATATACTGAATTAGAAATATTTGTTGATATTTGATTACTACCATTTCCGAATATTAATCAATATACATTTATTTAACTGTCTTACAGCGTGATTTGATGACAATCGGCCAATAGGTGTCTAAATGGTGGACATTTAAACTAATTATTAGTATAATTTATTTATTAACTAGCGCATTGGCCCGGTGTTACCCGGGGATATTAATTTAATTAAACATAAAGTGATCATGCCCACCCAACATGCCCACCCAACAGCACACGGTTCACCACGAATTGTTTTTTCCGGCTTCATGAAATTTGCCCAAAATATCCACAAATTAACAAACTTAACCTATCCATTAGTGAAAACAGGAATAAAATCCATTCAGTAGTTATTGAAAAAATCGTGTAAAATTATATTTTCTCCCAGGAAACACCAGGTCTTATCTTAGAATTTGTATGAAAATCAAAAATAAATAAATAAGTTACCTTTCTTGGAAGTTCTTTATTATAATTTATAAAAATCCGTTTATTTATATTGTAAAATGCATATTTTTTCTTTCAAACTCATGGTGGAAAGATATATATTTGTAGGTATCATGATTCAAACTAACATTCACATGTAGTAATTGTTTTCAGCGTCTTATATTCCATGGCTACTGTGTTTTTATATAAATGACAGTTCTATGCTCTGACATCATAGAAACAAAAGACGCTGTGCAAAAGATTCTTTTTAATCTTTTGATGTTAAATCTTAGATTTTCATAAAATATTATTATCCACAATACTGCTCGTAAAAATTATCTGATTATTGGTGAAAACCGCATTAAAATCGGTTCAGTAACTCCCGAGTCTATAAGTCACACACAAACGAACATTCATTTATATATACAGGGTAGTTCAATAGTGCGTCCGGCTTTCCTAGCGCACTTCCTGTAGGAGATAGAAAAAAAAGTTTGGTACATAATATTATTGGTTTGAAAAGATTAACGTCGTAAAATTATTTTCAACAATACAGGGTGTCCCATTTTTGCACTATAACAAAAACAAAGATTTTTTTAAATGGAATACCCTATAACGTTTTATGTCGTCCGATGTCATTTTTTAACCTCTACATTAACGTCTGTTCATTTTTTAATTTAGTGACAGTGTTGCCAAATTAAAAATTTTTTTCCGAAAAATAATCCATATTCAGGTTCGACTATAAAAAATCGTAGCGACCTCGTTTTTTTTGAAGTGATGAATTTTTTTAGCAATAATGTTAGTCCAGGTAAAGAGTAACATTTTGGTAATAAACAATTTTAATTTAGTTTTACAGGGTGTTAATAAAAAAATGCCAAAGTTTGCAATCTTCAAAATGATAAAACTCATTTTTTTCAAATGTGACTACCCTTTTTTTATTTCACTATTCGATGGGTTTTTTTCTCCTTTTTAATTTGTATAGGAAATATCTTATGTCTAAACCCCTTACTTTCTGAGATTTTCAATAATTTTCACAAAAGTAACCATTTCACCACGTTTTTATGCACCGAAGTAGGCTGTGCTGATGCAAAAGAAATGCAAAAATGTTAGTACTTAAGTATCAATGTAACATTTGATTAAATTTTATAATTAAAACGGATAATACTTGTGTAATAAAATTATTTATTTTATTCAAAAAACTATGACAATTAACAAAATTGAAAATACATATAAAAGATAAAAGACTACAATAAATGTTCGAAATGTCTTCCATTTTGATCTAAGCACAAATCAATTCACGGGCATTTGTTTTGTAATTGTTTCACATTTGTTTTGCATTTGTTTGGCCTACTTCGGTGCATAAAAACATGGTGAAATGGTTACTTTTGTGAAAATTATTGAATATCTCAGAAAGTATGGGGTTTAGACATAAGATATTTCCTATACAAATTGAAAAGGAGAAAAAAAACCATCGAATAGTGAAATAAAAAAAGGGTAGTCACATTTGAAAAAAATGAGTTTTATCATTTTGAAGATTGCAAACTTTGGCATTTTTTTATTAACACCCTGTACAACTAAATTAAAATTGTTTATTACCAAAATGTTGCTCTTTACCTGGACTAACATTATTGCTAAAAAAATTCATCACTTCAAAAAAAAACGAGGTCGCTACGATTTTTTATAGTCGAACCTGAATATGGATTATTTTTCGGAAAAAAAATTTTAATTTGGCAACACTGTCACCAAAATAAAAAATGAACAGACGTTAATGTAGAGGTTAAAAAATGACATCGGACGACATAAAACGTTATAGGGTATTCCATTTAAAAAAATCTTTGTTTTTGTTATACTGCAAAAATGGGACACCCTGTATCGTTGAAAATAATTTTACGACGTTGATCTTTTCAAACCAATAATATTATGTACCAAACTTTTTTTTCTATCTCCTACAGGAAGTGCGCTAGGAAAGCCGGACGCACTATTGAACTACCCTGTATATAGATAGATAGATTATTAAATTATCATAGCAACTGCTTTACATTGTTTCAAATTTGACGATTCTTTTGTGTCGTAGTAGTTATCATTTTGTAATCATTAGCAAGTGTCCATCACTGCTATATTCCGAGAAATATCACGAATCTCCTTGCTTAAAAATACCAGGTGAATACAAGAAAATAACATTTAGAAAATGCGAACAATTATTCTACCAATT
This sequence comes from Sialis fuliginosa, assembly GCA_961205875.1. NCBI lineage: Eukaryota > Metazoa > Arthropoda > Insecta > Megaloptera > Sialidae > Sialis > Sialis fuliginosa. Next base: position 40,546,053 of record OY540809.1, on the reverse strand, counting down.
TTATATAAACTATACACACCACACTTTTAATTGTATTGTTTAATTTATTTATAGAATAGTATGCATTGCGTGTTTACAATTTCAACTATTTTACTGTCAAAACTGCTACCTTCCGCTACAATTCTATTTAAGTTCTGGCAATGTGTGACAAAACTTTATTCAAAAAGTACCTACTTAAATATTTTTCCTAAATATTACACACCTTTTTAAAATTCTCGGTCCAATGTTTTTTTTGAAAAAGTACATTGATAAAACGACCATTATTTCTTGAATTTCTCCAACAACCCACTTAAAAGCTTCCCTTTTCTGAAAGAACACATTACAATCTCTATATTAACATATTTCATATCGATTGGTTTTATTTTTTTATTATCTATTTCTATATATGTACATATAATAACATGTCCTGACTGACTGATTCATCATCGCCGAGCCAAAACCCATGGACCTAGAAACGTGAATTTTCAGTGATGTCTTCCTTTTATGATGTAAGCATCCACTAAGAAAGGATTTTTTAAAATTCAATCCCTACGGTGGTAAAAGGAGGTGTAAAAGTTTGTATGGGAAAATATATTTTTTATAGTCAGATTTACTTTTTTAATCGCACAAATATATATGAGTACCTATTATAAACGAAGAGTACTTTTTTATCTAGCAAATGAGTTACAAAATATCTGTTTCTGTTTGGTACATGGAGAAATGATTTAAATATTATAATAATCAAATGGGAGGAGCTTACTAAGTTTGTGATAAGCCAATATGAATTAAAACTGATCGACCACTTCTGCATGCAACTCTACTTTAAGAATATTGTTAATGAACTTTTGAACCATGGGCGCCGGCAGGATTTCTTTCAGGAGGGTGCATCTAGGTATATAAAATTAAATTTATTTAAAATTCATATCACGTGATAGGCTAGTTTTTTTGCAGCGAGCTCTTGGTCTAATACGTGTGGGTAATTTTTTTAAATAATGAACGACATAAGACGATTTTTGTGCATCCAGTCCAGGTATGTTATTTTTTTCTAATATTCTTTGGCCCGTATTATGCGTGTAGACCTCTTATTCGCGTCATATTTTTTGATAAAACGTAATTTTCATCAAGTATTATAAGGTCAAAATGGTACATTTAATGTTTGGACAACAACCAAGGTGACATAAACTGTTATTCAAAGAGTGAATTTTAAAATAAAAATTGTATTTCTTAATTTTTTCATGTGTTTTTTCTTTTTTGACAGGGGGGTGCAAGTGCTCCTCCTTGCACCCCCTTCCGGCGCCCATGTTCTGAACTGTTTAATATAATGTTTGGTAACCAAAAAGTAATTACATAAATTCAGTTACATATACATTAGGGTGGAGTGAAAAATTTTTATATTTATTTTAAAGACACTGGATTGCTCTTTAATTTAAATTATTGCGCATTCAAATATCTTTTCCCGTTACCGAGATATAACACCTTAATTTCATTAAATTAACAGAATTTAGAGTATAATATCTCGGTAACGGGGAAAGATATTTGAATGCGCAATAATTTAAATTAAAGAGCAATCCAGTGTCTTTAAAATAATATGTAACTGTAATTTTTTTTTATAGTTAATCATTTTTTTTTTTTAAATGATGTTTATTTTTTGGTTTTTTTATAAAAATAATCTTATTTTGAGAGCATTTTTCAAACAATTAACTATAATAAATGTTTGACTGTTATATATCATTTTAAAGGTACTGAATGTCTCTTTAATTTAAACTATTGCGCATTCAAATATCTTACCCCATTACCGAAATATAATGCCCAAAAATTTATGTTTTTTTCTAATAAAGAAAATCATTTAGGAACCTCAAGATGATATCCAATTACAAATTCCTTCATAAGGTGTTTTAAGGATATACAAATGCACATTTTGCGCATATAGCGTTCCGAAGATTAAAAAAAAAATTTTTTTCACTCCACCCTAATATACATACCTACTACACAGAGCTTTGGTGTAATATACGACTTAATAATTGGATGATTTTTAGCAGGTATGTGGCACAGAGAACCGTACATTTGTAAATCTGTCATCGTAACGCAACATTAACCAAGTCCTGTGTGTGACTCTAACAGGGAAATAAATGTCACGGCAAACAAAATACAACGCACCTTTCACATCGGCTCTGTCCTATTTACACACAAAAATAATTGGACATTTCAGTTTGATGCCGATGTAGGTGACTTCAGATATAGTTTTCTGTCAATTTTATATATTTAAGAAAAGTGTTAAACGAATGTATCAAGACCTACTATTTAACTTATTTGTTCATTTATCAATTTTAATTTGTTCATAATAGGAGAAGGGGGTCTCGACAGTCTTATGGCATTTGATTGTTTTAAAGTTAATGATGTAAGCTATATTCTAAAAAAAAGTTGGAGTCTGTAGGATCGCGCTAAGCTGAGATATTAACTATTTAACTTATTTGTTAATTTATCAATTTTAATTTGTTAATAATAGGGGAAGGGGGTCTCGAGGATCCTATGGCATTTAATTATCTTAAAGTTAATGGTGTAAGCTATATTTAAAAAAAAAAATACACGTTTAGATTTACACTGATATAATACACTTATAAATAGGATTGTATCAGTACTTACTGCACAATGTATTTAATAATTAACTTATTAATATTAAATTAAAAACAAGATTAATAATTATTAGTGACTTTGGGCCTGTCTTACAGAGCAAAGTTCTTCGAAAGAAGGTTTAAGGTATTTCTCGGAAAAATTAAAAGATTCAAGAGTAAGCTCAAATTTTGTAAAAAAAACTAAAAAAAGGTTATTAGAAGCTCTATTCAAAATCTTAAAAAGATTCACCATCTGTGAGCGAAGATATCGTCAAAATAAAATCAAAAATTTAACATTGCGAGTATAGGGATTACGATATTTTAAGCGGATTTTCAATGGAAAAGTAAATCATTTTATGCGAAGGAAGATCAAGAAATTTATGAAATTATGAGAAAAACTAAATTAATATAATTGGACTTAATATAAAAAATCTCAAATATTTTCACAACCCCGTTTTTAAGTTATAAGTAAAATAAAAACTTATTTTCTGATAAAAAATATCACGGTACAAAAATATCACAACGCCGCAAAATATTGACAATTGCCGCGGTATTTAAAAATTGTACGAGCTGAATATATTGTTCTTTTAATTTCAAGGAATAATAAAAATAATAAAAACTATTTCTAAATTATAAACTTAAAATATATAACAAATTCAGCTACAAATAACAGTACAAGTTATCACATCAAAACATTAAATAATATGTAGCTGTCATCGGAAATACAAAAGTCGCGCATGCGCAATAGAAAATATATGCTCAACGTTGCCAAATTTTATTTTAATCTATGCCACGGTTATCTTGATTTTATAGTACACTTTATTTTCCTTTTCTAGTATATAGCGTACCTTGTTTCTCCCCGAGAAATACCTTAATATTAGATTTAACATTCAAACAAAATACAATTAAATTAAATAGAAACTTACATTACAATGACAGCAAGATTTCAGTGAAAATTATTGTATGAAAGTGGGGCATGATAATACAATTGTGATTGAAAATTGAGTCGCAAATACTAAAAGTTTGAGAAACGCTGTTGTACGATTAATTATTATTTATGCATTCCACATCTGTATAATTAAATTATAAAAATAATCAAACGTTTGCGAGAACTATAATCAAGAGCAATATAAGATTTGATGTGTTAATTAAAGAGCCATATGTTTTTATTTTCGCAATTAACTATGTGTTAGCTATTTTTAGTGGTTACGTTATTTATGGTGTAATTTTAGGTTTGATTAATGTTTATAGAACACGCATAAATTAAAATAAGTTTTCAGTATTTCTTTTTTGAAGTTTTGAAGCTAAAGAGCTTCTTGACTACATCGATAAATTATGATTTACGTTCAACATATATTGTGAAATAAATTCTACTACGCAATTAAAGTTTTCTTTGCGTAATTAGAATATCTTAATTAAATCCTTGTGGTGTGATACATACACGCACATATGTTAATCAAATAAAGATGATTGGATCATTAGCATAAACATCTTCTGTTTGAAATGTTTGTACATATGAGTATAGTGTATACCAGTGGTTTCAAACATATAGCCCGTAAGGTCTTAGAATAAGACCCGCGTCCCAAAGCAGTTGATTTTATTAAAATAATTGAATTTCAAAAAGTATAAAACATTGAAAATAACTTAGGTACTGGCACCAGTTATGGCCGCTATAAGAGCAAGGTTTATTGTTTTTGTGATTGGCGGGCTTCTTTTTTGTAATTCTCATCAACTCATAGTTTGTTTTTTAAATTATAGCCTTTTTTACTTTCTTATACCATGTATATGAAATATACATTAGTATAAGTAAGTATAGTGAAGCCGATTTTTTTCGAACTCCGGATTTTGACGGAATTATCTATTTTGACCTTCCCTGAATCCATTCTGACTATTTTCGCCATGATGTCTGTGTGTCCGTCTGTCTGTCTGTCTGTCTGTCTGTCTGTAAGCGCTGTAACTCAAATACGACAAATCGTAGAAGGCTGATATTTTATATTTAAGATTAATTTTTGGCTGGGAAGAAAACGTCCTATTTTTGAAAACGATCTTTCAACCGGATACGGATGTTTACCTACGTCGATTTTTTAATTTTTCGAATTACTCTGAAACAGTGCAAAATAGAGAAAAATGGTCAAGTTAAAAAATGTAGGTAATATCTATATCTATAATTTATGTTCTATTCATTTTTTTGTAAAAACGAATTTTTGAAAAAAAAAATTATTATAATTCAAATGGTTCATAACAGAGGAGAAATATCTGCCATGAGTGTCATGGGACTTTCTTATACGTATTACAGAGATTGAACAGTGTGTGTATTTGCCGTATAATTTGAAACAATATATGGCAGTTGCTATGATAATATAATAATTAATAAATAAATTATACCAATGGTTAGTTTAAGAGTCTACCATTTTGACACCTATTGGCCGATTGTCATCAAATCACGCTGTAAGACAGTTAAATGTATATAGATTTATATTCAGAAATGGTAGTAATCAAATATCAACAAATATTTCTAATTCAGAACATTTAATTTAAAAAAAGCCATTACTGGAGTTATATCCAAGACTGGTATCATTACCTTAGTTGCTCTCAAAAAATATGTCAAATTTCTAGTAAATTAAATTAATTTCTTTAATCGTTAATATTTTGTAGCATTTAATAACAATTAACAATATGTAAAAATTGTATTTATCTGTTAATTTTTGTAAATTAATTAAAAAATATAAATTTTCCTTTTCTACTCGCAATTTTTTTAAGGAAAACATTTGCGGGAGGGGTGGGGGCTGCGGCATGCAGACAATCTTTTATTGAATTTGATGGCCCGTGTTTATATGTATATGAATTTCACAGCAGAGTGATGTATACTGAATAATATTTAGGGATTAAGCTAATTCATAACAAATGATATTTTTAATTACTAACAATTGAAAAAAAAATTGTTTAGGTAGCTATATTACAAAAACTACTAATTAGATAAACTTATAATTTGACGGGTGTCTTCCAGTAAAAATTTTCATACCTAGACATGTGGGTGTCAAAATGTCGATACCATCGAGTCAGTGAAATTCGACCATATTTATTATTTTAACTGAAAAATGGAGCCTGCTAAAGGTTCCCAACAGTCAACGTTTTTAGTACGACCTTCTGAATCTTAACTGATTTTTAGATTGATCATTTTCAATTGTAATTTATATTTTTTGATCAAACCATATAATATTTTTTTATAAATTTAATTTTTGTGAAATTTAAAATTACGTTCATATTATAAAAATAAATAACCTTGCTTCCGGAATAAAAATATATATTTGGAGGAAGTTTTTTAATAACTTAATCTCGGAAACGTAATATATTTCCATTTTTAAAACTCTGTCATGTAAAAACAAGCTTTTATAAATTAGCGAAAGTAAATTTATGCATATGAATAAATACCCATGAAGGTATATTTAACCTTAAATTACAATTTTATAAAAAAAAATCTCTTGTAAAAATATTTCTAAAATCTAAAAAAAGCTCATGTAGATTAAAATTTTTATTAAATATCTAAAAATAAAAGAATGAAAATTCATTTCATTTTTTATTATTATTTATACTAATTTGAAATAATAAAATATACGATTTAAAGCATTTAATTCAAACCAAAATAATCTAAAACAAATACTCTCTGATTTCAATATATTTATTATATTACCTGGATCAGTGATTTGGAATAATTAATTCCTACTAGATTTAGTAAACCAATGAACATGATATGTTTTAATTATTCATAATTGAGTTCAAGGTTTTCTTTATAGATACCTTTAATTAAATTTTATGAAGTAAATGTATCAATATTTTACGATACACTACTTTTTTGATTCCACGTATTAATTTTGTCAAATATTCAGTAATTCGAATATTTTAACGATTTATAGAATTTTTTTGAAAGGTGGAAATTGAATGTCACCTTCATCAATATTTTTATCATTTTATTTTAAATAATAATACTCAAGATACTCTTTTCATTTATAGCAAAATAAATACACTTTTTATGTTATTGTGCATATATTATAATATTTTACTCACTTCACCAATAATTATTTTTTCAAAAATTTGTTTTGTTTTTTTTCGAAAAAATGAATAAAACATAAATTATAGATTCTCTAATTCGCACTGTTTCAAAGCAATTCGAAAAATTCAAAAATCGACGTCAGTAAACATCCGTATCCGGTTGAATGATCGTTTTCAAAAATATGACGTTTTCTTTCCAGATAAAAATTAATCTTAAATATAAAATTTCACCCTTTTATGATTTTTTGTATTTGAGTTACAGCGCTTACAGACCGACACACAGACAGATATACAGACATCATTGCGAAAATAGTAGGAATAGATTCAGGGAAGGTCAAAATGGATAATTTCATCAAAATCCGAATTTCGAAAAAAAATCGGCTTCATTATTCTTATGAATTATATTATATATTATATAGACCAAGCTCCCATGACATTTAGTCTACCTCACATGACTACTCTGCAAAACTAGGCTTAATAATAGCAAATATACCCGGTAATAACAATCCGGTGGCAGACCGACAGATTTACGTTAATTAATATTTTTAATTAATTTTTTAAGTCACTAAAAAAAGGAAGTTTCTTACCCTGCATGACTACTCGCTGAAATTTCGTAATATAATCAAAAATGATATATAATTTAAGAAAAATTTTGTACCTGGTAGACTTAAGATAGTTCTCGTGTAAACGTCATTTCGATAGAATTTAAAAAAAAAATCAGGGCATAAAAAGAATCGACCGTTTTAAACTCGAGATAATTATTATCAAAGTTTGCCACTTTTGTACGTATCCACTATATCAAGTTCGTATTATGCCCATTCTCATGACTAAAAACTTCGACAGATTTTGATAAAAAATTATCAAACAGTGAAGACTTATAATTCTGATATGTGATAAAAAAAATTCTAAATGATTGACCGTTTCGTTTTTCAAATAAACCTTATATTTCAAAAACAAAATGATTGACCGTTTCGTATTTGAAATACAATTGTATTTCAAATACGAAACGGTCAATCATACAATTGTATTTCAAATACGAAACGGTCAATCCTTTTGAATTATTTTTATCACATATCAGAATAATAACTCTTTGCTGTTTAGTAGTTTTTTATCAAAATCTGTCGAAGCGTTTAGTCATAAAATAAAGAAAACTGCCCTTATAGGTACTAATACAACAATAGACGGCTTTGGGTATACACTTGATAAAAAATTCTCTCAATTATTTTCGATATTTTACCTTGGTATAATGAGCGTAACTTTTTGATAGTAGAGGAGAGGTGCTGCAATTGAAACAGTTTTTGGGTTTTCGATGATAACTTTGTTATTTTAATTAGTAATTATTTCAAATTTGGACACAATATAGTTTTTCTATTAAACTTCTAATCACCAAACAAAATTTCTCAAAATATTAACCAGTGTATGTAGAAATTGATATAAGTAGAGTCAAAGAGAGTGTTTCAAATGACGCCGAGAAAGCGTCAATTGAAACATATATTTTTTTTCAATAAAAAAGGAAAATAAGGAATAAATTAAATGAAATAATTTTTATTTATGATAAATTATAATTATTATTTGACATAAAATCAATACAAAAAAATTAAATTCCCCTTAAAATCTTAAAAACAAGTGGGGTAATTCTTTTGAGATAATATTATTCACTCATCATATAAAATTCAACGAAAAAAAAGGTATTTTGTATATACTGGGGGCCCCTCGGTCACTTGTTGCCACGGGGCTCCCAAGCCTCTAGTTACGGCTCTGCAGGTGTCGGATGAAACATATTTCAACCGATGCATTCTAAATAGTTTCAATTGCAGCCTAGTTCGAAAAATGTAACACAATGTACACCAAATTTAAATAATTGTAAATTGATTAAAAACACATAGCTCTATACATGCCTTGCTTCTATATCAATCTACTTACCAAATATTATTAACGAGAAATGATTTTTGACTGTGTAATCCAAAAATATATTCGTATTTAAAAATAAAACTTTAACTGAAAAAACACTAATTCTTAAATTTTCAAAACTCATTTGACAGAATAGTAGCGCCGACTAGGTCGCTAAAGCAGTAACACATTAGCTAACTCAGATGATATAAAGCTTTCATTTATGACCACTAGTAGATATTATTTTTAAAACGTTTCAATTGACGCCGTGTTTCAACTGCAGCACCTCTCCCCTACTGTAGCACGAAAACTACCTTAATTCAATTAATTAATAAATAATAATAATAATAATTAATTAATATGTATATTTCATATACATGGGTATAAGAAAGTAAAAAAAACATGATAGCAAATAAAAAGCGAACCCACTTTTCCAGTTTAAATTTATTACGTGCCCTGTAACCAATCTTACATCACAGCCACCTGCATTTCCTGTGTAATGAAAAGGCTGTGCAACATTTAGGGAGCCGGGTGTTCGTGCGTCACACAGAATGTATTATGAATTAAGAAGTGCTTGCTGCATTAGATGCGGTCTGAGCGAGCGGTCACCCGGCTGACCCGGACTACTCCGGTTGCACGTTCCGGTATACATCACTCTAGATGTTCTTGACTTGTCCGAAGTAATGCTTTTTTATATTATGTGGGTACTTTTCTCTCTTCATTTTTTATATGATTTTTTTAATGTTGTGGTATAAGGCATAGGTGTCCAAACTTTTGAACCTTCTGGGCCGCATAGCAGAAATTTTACTTAATTTAATTTACTAAGGGTCGCAGGCCAAATTTAAAACTGAGGACCTTTTGTTGTTTTTTTTTTGGTCGCGGTAATTTCAATTCCTAATTTTATTGAATAAATAGAGAGTTAGATTAGGAAAAATAAAAACTGAAGACTTTTTTTTAGTCGTACTAATTTTAATGTAAATTAATTTTTTTATTTTTATTTATCCCCAGTATTGGATTCTTGTCTAATTAAATGTACTAAATTAGAAATATTTGTTGATGTTTGATTACATACTGCAATTACTGAATCATAATCTATAGATAGTTAAATGTAAAATAGCTTAATTTGATGACAATCGGCCAATGAGCGTAATTTATTTATTAATTATTATATTATCATAGCATCTGTCTTACATTGTTTCAAATTTTACGATTCTTTATTTTATAACTTGGGTACCCATTATTCGTTTTACTTTATCCATTACTGGAGAAAAAACATAACCAAAATAAAAGGTTCTACTTTTAATTTAAAAAACAAACTAAAAAAAAACAAAGCCCATCAATCTCAAAAAACAGTGTACCTACCTAATATATGTACATATATACTATAGATGGGACTATAAGGTAAAGGCACCAGTTATGGCCGCTATAAGAGCAGGTTTCCGGTTTTTTTTATTAATGGGCTTGTTTTTTGTAATTCTCATGAACTCTTGTTACTAATAAAAGAAGTAACTCTTTATTTAATCAATTTAATTACCAAAGTCTACAAATATAGTTTGTTTTTTAAATTATAGCCTTTTATTTTGTTTATGTTTTTTCTCCAGTAATGAGCACGCAGTGATGGATACTTAATGATTACAAAATGATAAGTACTACGAAACAAAAAATATAAAATAAAGAATCGTCAAAGTTGAGAACAATGTAAAGCAGTTACTATGATAATATAATAATTCATAAATAAATTATACTAATAATTAGTTTAAATGGCCACCATTTTGACACCTATTGACCGATTGTCACCAAATCACGCTGTAAGACAGTTAAATGTATATAGATTAATATTCAGAAATCGTATAGTAATCAAATATCAACACATATTTCTAATTCAGTACATTAATTACTGGGGTCATATACCTACCGTATATAATTCTTGCATTTATGATCACTAATACCGCCGAGAGGGACGTAGTTCTACATCAAAACTACATGTAACTATTTCTTTAACTATGTCTATACCTTTGAAACACTTGTATACAACAAAATACATATATGTTAACAAATACACTGTTTTTTACACAACAAATCCACAAACGGTACAGTAAACGTATGTTGTTTGTAAAAGGCGATATTGGCTTAAGAGTTTCCAGTGAATTGTTATATTCATCAGACATATTAAACATGTACAGCTCGAGGCCCACGCGCGGTATTTCTGTGATTTACAAAGTCAAATTCACTACCCATACACGTACCTATCCTATAACTATACCACCTTAATACGGATTCAATTTTACACTGAATTTAATATTATGTAGGTATATTAGTTGTTTGTTTGTTTGTGTGTGTGTGTGTTCTGGTGGGTGTTTTTATTTGTATTTTTTTCTGGAGGTTGTTTTTACTGGATATTAAAAACCGCTTTGAAGAATTAATCGATTTTTATTAATCAAATTTTTCCAATTGTTTTGTTTGCTATGGGAATCATTTGTCGATTATTAAATTTGTTATTAAAAATTGGTTCAATTAATCAACAGTTAACCCATTAACGACCATCATCGTTGATTTTATAACATGTTTTTGAATCTAAATTTTATGTATGTAACAAAGTAGTAAATAAATCAAAGGTGAGTTTCTTTATGTTTTTGGGTGTGCTGAAACTCAATCCGGGCTCAGAATTAAAAAAAATTGACGACACAATTAAATATGGCGGTTTTTGCACAAAAAAATGACAAAAAATTCGTTATTTTCAATATTGTTGATTTTTGTTCAGACATAAAACGCGCAGAAATCTGGAATGTTCTTCAACAATCGGTGCATAGAATTATTGAAGTTTAACAGGAAATTTTTGCTTTTACATATTAATGCCTTTTCTTTTCAATATGACGGCCAGAGTGTAAAAATCTCCCAAAAATTGCGTTTTTCATTATTTTTTCTTAACCCAGAGACAACGTGATATAATTATGTCTTCTTTGGGGTGCTTGATTATAGTGAGTCCCCTCGCCTCTCACAATGTTCTAATGATTCTCTGATATTCTAATGATTTTTTTGTCATTTTTTTGTGCAAAAACCGCCATATTTAATTTTGTCGTCAATTTTTTTTAATTCTGAGCCCGGATTCAGTTTCAGCACACCCAAAAACATAAAGAAACTCACCTTTGATCTATTTACTACTTTGTTACATACATAAAATCTAGATTCAAAAACATGTTATAAAATCAACGATACGGTCGTTAATGGGTTAAGGGAAAATGTAGTTATTTTATAATTTTCAAAGGGTTTTATAAAAATATCTAATGTAGTTTCGGAGTTATTAAAAAAAGGTTAATACGGATATGGGTGTCCTCACCGCGACGTCACTACTATCAAAAATCACGTGTTAATGTGTTAGAATAGAGTAAAATGTGCTGTATCTATTGTAATTTTTATTTCACAATTATTTAATAAAAACAATTCGTTGTGGCGGAGATTGAATCCACGTTTTTATACTATATTAACCCCCTTTCGCCCCAATGGATTGTCCTAATTAACCTTCAAGCGGGCGTGTAGTCAATAAGAACGGGAGCAGTCACGCGTAACCTAAAAGACCTATTAAAGATTTTAAGGAATTAAAACACCAAATAGTTAATTAATTACGTATTTTTAATAATTAAAACAATTATCTTTCAGTGAGGAAACTATTTAGTTATTAAAAATATGTTCAAATCGAAGTAAGTGCAATTAAAATGATAATTAAAAAAGAACACATTTTTTTGGATTGGATCAAAATTTCAATAAAATTAAATAAAATCAAATTATAAAAAAACACACTGGCAAAACAAAAAAAAAAATATGGGAACATATTATTCGCGCGATGGCGACCCGTGTCGCGGCGTGCGGCGAGGGAGCGTGCCATTGTTTATTTTGTTTTCAATAATTAATTTTTAAATTTAAATGGAACAAAAATTATTTTTACTTTTTGTTCTGATTCGTTTTTGTTAAGCAGGTAATTTAAATGTTGTTTGGTTTTTATTACATTAATAACAAACCTTGTACTTAATTCAACTATATATTTTTTAAATCCTAAACAATAATTCCGTAGTCCAGGCGAGCGAAGCCGCGCGGGCCCAGCTAGTTCAACATTAAATACAAAATTGAAGGAATAAAAAGACAAACTGTACACACCTCTACTCAATATTTTTCTATATTTTATTCATATAACATCTCGCCAACCCACGAACACGGCGGTATTTTATATTTTTAGCATTTCAGGATTGCGGTATCCGAATACATAAAGCTCACGTCGGTCTCGCGGTGAAACAGTGATAATAACAACGTAAAATGATATATGTTTACACAATAGAACCGATATAAATACCTAAACATAGCCATCCTAGATTGGAGCCATAAATCAACACGGAAACTAATACATAAGCATAGTATAAGAGCCGTGCCAATATGTGTACATATCAGGGGCGTGTATATTATAAAGGTGTGGGTGATAACACATTTATTGTAGGTACCAGTCTTGGATATGACCCCAGTAATGGCTATTTTTAAATTAAATATTGATATTTGATTATTACCATTTCTGAATATTAATCTATATACATTTAACTGTCTTACAGCGAGATTTGATGACAATCGGCTAATAGGTGTCAAAATGGTGGACATTTAAACTAATTATTAGTATAATTTATTTATTAATTATTATATTATCATAGCAACTGCTTTACATTGTTTCAAATTTGACGATTCTTTATTTTATATCTTTTGTGTCGTAGTACTTATCATTTTGTCATCATTAGGAAGTGTCCATCACTGCGTGCTCATTACTGGTTTTACTTCATCCAGAAAAAACAAACAAAATAAAAAGGCTATAATTTAAAAAAACAAACTATATTTGCGGATTTTGGTAATTAAATTTATTAAATAAAGAGTTACTTGTTTTATTAGTAACAGGAGTTAATGAAAATTATAGCGGCCATAACTGGTGCCAGTATCCACAATAATTACTTTTCAGTCTATGGAAAGGGGATCTAAAAAATTGTTTCGTTTTTTTTTTAAATCTTATCATTTCTATTTTTGAGTTATCAATCTTCGTCCGTATACCAAAATTCATCTTAATCGATATAAAATTTATATAGATTGACAGATAGACGGACGGACAGAGTGAAACTCTAAGGGTTCCTAGTTTTCTACGAACCCCTAAAAAGGAGTTATTTCAAAATTTTTCATAAACTATTTTTGCTAGTGTTCGTTATAATTTTCACTAATCAAAAGCTACATTCTGATTTTTTTTCATTTTTGAATTGACAGTTTATATTAGAAATGAAAGCAAATATCTCGTGACTAAAGGGTTAAAATCAAAAGGTCCTAAAGCATTTTTTGTTGTGTTTTAGAAGACCTATGTAAAGACAGTTTCTATGTATCTTAGCGGCAGCAACATATTACATAGACGTGGAAAAAATAAGCCTTTTTAGTAACTCAAGATTTGTTCGGTAACTTTTTTTTTGTCTTTTCAGCTGGATTATTTCAAAAATCTTACTCATTTATTTTGCTACATATTTTTTCTTGTAAATAAATACATAATTATTTTTTCAACTTATTTATATTTGTAAAATTTTCAACTGTACAATTTCTAATCACACGTAAAAGTATTAATTCGATATAAAGGTTACCCCAACAGCCAGCACGCCACTGACTTGTGTACGTATGTATGTTTGGTTCTAACAAAACGTTATTTCTGATGCGATTTTGCTTCAAATCGAGCACATAAGCAGCTGTTATAGCCGTGCTGTGCGTGCCTTCTCGGGCGGCGCGTGCGGCCCTCGTGTGTGCGACCCGCATCTAAATTAGCCGCGGGTTCGATAGTGGTACATCTCTCACCCACACACATATATATACAGGGTGAAGTTAGCAACGAGAAAGGTAATAGCAGGGGTCGAAACAAGTTCAGTGTTCAAAAATACTGATTTTACTGACACAGAAATCTAAAAATACTGACTTTTACTGACTATCTGAACTGAGTTAAAAAATGTAGGTGTTATGTATTAAAAATATCTGCCTTGGGAACCACGGGACTTTCTTATACCTAACCTAACAGTGAATTGTATACGTGATTCTTTGTTTATTAAAACATTTCTAACAAACTAACAAGAAAGAACAAAATGAATAATTTTATATTTATATAACAAGTGATTTTTTTAACGTAATAACTGAAAACGGATGTTTACTCTTGTAAATTTTTGGATTTTTGAATTATTTTTGAAATAAGAAAAAAATGTTTTAGATAAAAAATGTCGAGTATGTTATTATCTATAATTTATTCCCCATTAATTTTTTTCTCTGTTATGAACCATTTGAATTATAATAATTTTTTTTCTTCAAAAATTCGTTTTTACAAAAAAATGAATAGAACATAAATTATAGATATAGATATTACCTACATTTTTTAACTTGACCATTTTTCTCTATTTTGCACTGTTTCAGAGTAATTCGAAAAATTAAAAAATCGACGTAGGTAAACATCCGTATCCGGTTGAAGGATCGTTTTCAAAAATAGGACGTTTTCTTCCCAGCCAAAAATTAATCTTAAATATAAAATATCAGCCTTCTACGATTTGTCGTATTTGAGTTACAGCGCTTACAGACAGACAGACGGACACACAGACATTATGGCGAAAATAGTCAGAATGGATTCAGGGAAGGTCAAAATAGATAATTCCGTCAAAATCCGGAGTTCGAAAAAAATCGGCTTCACTATACTTACTTATACTAATGTATATTTCATATACATGGTATAAGGAAGTAAAAATACTTTTATAATTATTGGCCTCCACCATCCCCATAACCAACCCGTACCACCTTTTTATTATGTTCATAACAAAAGTAACAAACATTACAGTTAATTTTTCTCACCGAACTTGGCATAGCCAGTGCTAGGGTGAGATTATGTTGTTTATATGTTACAATGTGTATAAAATATACATACGTTACAATAGTCATAAAATACCTATCTTCTAAAAGTTGATAATAAACAATACAAATAAGTTTTTACAAAATAGAACATTATTTATAATTTGAATATATTTTTCACGAAAATTGTGTCGTTTTGAAAACAAATAGTGAGTTTTTTCACGAAAAATAGGGCTCCGATGTGAAAACTTTGAGTGCCAAACCCAAATAACTGACTTTAACTGACCGGGTTACAAAAAACTGACTTTTACTGATTTTACTGACCAGTTTTGACCTCTGTAATAGAGTAATCCGGTCAAAAATTAAAACCGCTAAAAACCTGTCTAACTCAATCGTTCCCGCGGTTTTTTGTTACCGATATTGCTGATTTTTCTGTCATCAATTCATACCTATCTATGTATACTAAAACTCTAGAACGTTGGTAATTGCATTGTTTATGTATTCAGTCCAATACTCGAAAATAAGTATGATTTCAAACCAATTCGAATTAAAATAATCTTACATCAAACGCAAAATCTTAACAAAAGCGCTCTGTTACATATATGTAACACTGGGCACGATTGGGTGTGATCTAGAGGTAAAAAAACATTGTAGAAAATTTTGTCATACTTAAAAAATTTATCTCGACCCCAAAATATCAAATTTAAAAAAATGTACTTTTCAAACGCTTCCAATTGTGCGCCATATTGCGTGACGTCGTAATTCAGTATTGGAATGTCAGTCAATGCTTAAATATACAAGAGTCAACAATAAACATGGAAAATGTACGAAAAATAATAAGTTATATGTAAGTTATGAAATTTAATGTTAAATCCGAAAAATTATAATCGTAGGATTAACGTTTTACGATAAATTAAATTGTAGGTATTATTTATTATTTGTGGAATATTTTTATCAGGTTCTGTATTTATTTATCCTTTTGTGACAAATTGTTTTAAGAAAATATACTACCTGAAAGTGAGGTTATGTCATTTATTTATTTTGTAAAAACATTCTTCAAAAAACCATAGTTTCAAAAGTCTAAGAGATGTGCATTTTATCACCAAGCCATGCTATTTACAATCTTCCTTTAAATATACTTAATTCATGAAGTCTATTAATTATTTTTTAGCGCTGACTTTAGCTTCATCCTGTATATAACCCACACATACAGTCACACATACATATTCGGCGAGATATATGATGATTGTCACACATAATTTTTATGTGGGGTGTGGAGGATTCTTTTTAAAAACGGCTTTATATAAATTGTTGATTTTGTAAGGAAATCGAAAATGTAATATTTACACTAGGAACTGATATGGAACTTGGGAAAAGTGTTTCACCGAACTTTTATAAGATATTGAAAATTGTGTGTGTATATTAAGTTCTTCGGCAAGTTTTTTGTGTGTGAATATTTAGTAATTTTTTCTCTACTTTTTCTATTATGTATATATGTACTAGTTACTAGTATATTGTTTATTTAAATTTTTTTTGTAAAATAAAAAAAATTTTGTGCCAAAATTTTCTTGAATAATTCTCCAAACGTTTTTAAATAAACATTTGAAGTTAATTGTTTCCGAATAAAAAAATTCTTGCATGTAAAAAACTTTTAACTATATAAATTACTTGAAATTTTTAAGCCGGACAAAAATTTATCTAAAAAGGGGACCACCAGACCCTTGTGGCACCAATTTGCTTAAAAAAAATCTAGATTGTAGTAGTGGCATAGACAAATCTACACACCAAGCCGTTTGACGGAAAACTCATAAACAAACGAGAAAAAAATATGAAATTCCTCTGTAAATTCGCTTAAACATATGTATGTATATTGTATATATCAGACAACACTAGCGGTGGCTCGGTCGTTAGCGCTACGGGCTGACATCTGTGAATTTTCAGTCTATTGGAGGGGATCTAAAATAATTTTGAGTGTTCATTATAATTTTCAGTGAAAGTACTAATTGAAAGCTACATTCTGATTTTTTTTCTGATTTTTTGAATAGGTAGTTTAGAAATTAGGGGGAGAGGGGACGCTCTGATAACGACATTTAAATGCAAATATATCGTGACTGAAGGGTTAAACCTCACTCAATGAAGTAAGTGAAAAAAAATGTTAGTTCACTTTTTCAAAAATCTTATCATTTCTGTTTTTGTGTTATCAGTCTTCGTCCATATACCAAATTTCATCTTAATCGGCTTAACATTTTTGAAGACGGACATGGCGAAACTATAAGGTTTCCTAGTTTTTTACGAAAACCTAAAAATGAAAAATATCAGAATGATTCCATTAATTTGTACAATACTGTACATTTTTCATTTACACTAGACCAGTTTAATAATAATGATAACTTACATTTAAATGCCTTAATTACATTATACAATCATGTTGATATTACTTAAAATAACGTTCAATAGACTAACAATAAACAATATCTTTGAACGCTATGTAGATATTTATCTATGTTGAAACAATTTACATCATTTCATGCTATTTAACATTATCTGCTTGGTAGCTTATAACTCACACGGTTATGTATACCTATACACATATATAGCACGATAATTCATTAATAAACTTGATCACGCTAGCTGTGTTGTACAAAGAGTACAACGAATTAAACCGAAAAATAAACATAGACTGCACACTGTCTACAACATAATTCATGTTCTATGTACATCAGTAGTTGTTAATCTTTTATCTGTCATGTCTACGCGATTATTTTATCTGTCATGTCTACGCGATTATTTTATCAAAACATCAGACATAAATCTATTTTATTTTAATGTATGAGATTTGTTTGTGTAAATAGTCAGTTTGTTTTCATATTTAAATGTAAAATGGATTATCGAAGTTTTAAAAAGACAGTGAAAAGACTGAAAATCAGTGAAGTATTTTATATACTTTGAGCATTAAATATATTGTATTTGAGTAATTACATTTTGAATGCATAAACATAAAGTGTGACATTAAATATAATTTTTTGAAGCAATAAAATTTTCCGTTTTGAGCATTAATATTTTGTTTTGCGCAATAATATTTATGTTCATTATTAATAATTTAATTTGCTTTAATTTTATAACATTTTTTTGAGGGGGGGAAGTTCCATTACCTCCCTCCCCCCAAATAAAATAAAATTATTGTATTATTGAATTCTTTTTATAACTTTTAATTTGGGGAGGGGGGGATGTTCCATTACTGCCCCTCAAATAAAATAAGGTTAACCTGAAGAATAACATATACTGTTACCGACGTCACAACTATCAAATATCACGTGTTGATGTGTTAGAATAGACCTAACCTAACCTAACGAAAACTAACCAACCCAAAACTATTCAACTCGATTTCACCCCAATAGATTGCCCTAACCAAGGACAGTTAACTTGTATTTTATTAGAACTTCCACTCTGTACGTTTTATAAAATATTATATAAATACATAATACATGATATTGCTCATTTAGTGTACAAAGATCACTAACCTAATGTTAATTAAGCCATTTTAAGGAGCAATTTTTTTTCTATGTGTCATTTTATTTCTTTAATGAACAAAAAGTATTTTCTTAACGCCAGTTTATATTAACTATTGCTAAAACACAAAAAATACTGTTCAATATTGTTTACAAATGCTATAATATTATTTTTTTTTGCGAATAGTTTAAATATACTCGTATATATATAAATATAAATATAAATTTTATAAATTATATAAATTTTTCGAAGTTACTATATGCGTATATAGAACAGAAAATTACATCATTTTTGACATACATAGCTCTATCAATAACTGACTAATTAATTTTCCAATAAACAAACCAAAATCTTTTAATTTTCATTATTTTTATCCGTGAATATTAAAAATAATAATTAAAATTTGATTATTTAAAAAAAATTAACACCCAACAGTCGAGCGTTAATTTGAAATATTAGGAGCCAGTAGAATAGTAATAAGTCTAGAGATTGGAAAAATAGTTTTTCAACTATTGTATAAAAATGCATTTATTATAATTTTTATTACATATCTCTACCATTTTCAGAACACAATTTGAAATAAACTATTTGCAACTACCTTTCCAACAATTTTTAAACTATTTGCGATACTTTTTACTGCTTCGTTTGCTCTAATTATTATTAAATCGTAAAAAAAAAACCATTTACCAACTATTTTCCGAAAAAAAATTCAACTAGTAACTATTTCATTGAAAATAACAACTATTTTTCCAATCTCTATTAATAACTTGACAGATTTTTTAGAATAATTTCTGTGAGACTTAAGGATTAACAAAAAATCCAAACCCCCAACTTGAAACGTAGAACCATTTACATTTTGAGAAACACCGTTTTATACACACCAATATGATCGTGTTCCGGTTTTAACACTACCTTGTTTCTGTTTACGTAACACCGGAAATAAACACGAGTGGATCCTCCTCAAACCAAATCTCGTGCGGTTTGATCATTAATCCGGAAAATTATCCTTGGATCTTTATTAAATATGTGTATATAACTAACATAATATAACATATGTTTCTCTTACTAAATAAAATGAGCAAACTAGTCTTTGATCTAACTACAAATTAATACATTTACCTAAAAGTTCTGTACTTTGTTTTTGACTTCATTGATATAAATTCACAGAAATGTAATTTTCTAATGGTTTCAGTTAGTATAGTATTTGAAACATTGATTAAATTATTACCTTAATTAATTTGATTATTGATAATAAAAAAAAAGTATGAAAATTATGTGACGAATTATCAATTATCCAGATATTTTAAATTAAGACAAATGAAACCATTTTTAACTATAAGAAAATGTTATAATAAGGTACGAGAAGCTTTGTGATCGTTTTAGAATGAGACAAAAAAATTGCTGTGCGATTTCAAATTTTAAATTGATCTTTCCGTTTTACGTCAAAACAAACATTAAATTTTTCGTTCCGTGTCTGTCTGTTCGTCTGTGTGTCTGTCCCCTGAATCCTTGCCACACGCATAACTCATGAACCAGTAAACCGATATTAATGAAACTTGGTTGGATGGTTGGGTCTGGATTGAGGACGGTCCCATTTTAAAATCATTAAAATCGTGGGTAAGGGGGAGAGGTGACATCTGAGATAGCTCAAGAACGGCACTAAAAATTGTATAGAATATTTTTTGTAGAGAATTAAATTTGCTATAATATAGGTCTACAACGTTTCTTAGTTAAAATATTCCCTTACAAAGATTTATCTTAATTTGCTTTAAAAAATCGTGTTTTGTTTTTTCTAAATTGATTTCGCTTGTCATTTTGACGTTTGCATAATTTTAGATTTAGATTGAAATTGTCAAAAAATTATATCTTATCTTATGAAAAAATTCGAACTAATCTTTTTTTAGTAAAATTGTATAAATGACAGGCAATTTATCTGAACACTTTATCGGTTGCTTATTTAAATTGTTCAATAATTACCTTTGGTAAATTTATCACGAGGATGCACTGTGTATTTACTTGGCAGATGTTTTTAATTTTCCAAATTTTTTGAACCTATACTTTCCTAGATAAATAAATGGTGGGAAAATGTATTAAATACCTATTTTAAGTCACTTACTAGCGCAATTTTTATATAAAAATAAGGGTTGAGATCTACATTTTCTAGGTAAACACAACATCCATGTATAAAAAAAAGTTTGAACTCAACTCAATATTTCCAGAATGAAATTTGAAAATGTATCTACTATGTATAATTGATAGAATGTACTTTTATATTTCAATAGACCTCTTTCGATATAAAAAAGGCTTTTGTGTTGTGTCTACAAACCTTTTCCGATAAAAATAACAGCATGATATAGAGTTATATATTTTCGATAAACGATTATAATATTTTCTCAATAAAAAGCGTGTATTGAACAAATTGCAAACGCCACAGCAGACAAATGTGTATATAAAATAAGCCTCCAGCCATGGTTTCCTACATAATTAAATCATCTGCTTTGTACAGTACATTTATATAATCTAAATCGTTTTTATCTAGTCGACTGGCTACATATATTTTAATTTTAAACATTTTATGCAAATCAATTACACAGTACCAAGAAATATACAAAATGTTTAAAATTTGTTATAAACTTTTTTGGTATACGTGATATTTATTTAAATACCTAGGGTCAACTGGGGTAAAAATGAAACAAAATACAAATCTTTCATGTTTTTTGACAGTTAACGATATAAATTCATACTTTAATTTTTTTTACTAGTTGCGCTTATGAATAACCATTTTAAATACTTACGTCATTTGAACTGTACGATACAACAGGGACTTTAAAAAATGAAAAAGTGTGTTTCATTTTTAACCTTTAATTTGGGAAAAAGTGAAACAGGCCTCTAATGGCTCTAATGGAAAATATTTCTCGAAAAATTAAAAGAAAAGCTACAAAGGCAACTTTGATTTATCTTCTTTGTGACATATCAATTTGAAATTGTAACTTTAATTAATATCTGAGCTATACAGAAAGTTATGTGCAAAATATTAAAATTTAATTCACACGTTTTGACATCGACCAACAGGGAAATCTGTAGGGGTGACACATCACTTATTAGGTGATTCTTATTTTCAGGTCGCTTTAACAAACCTTTAATGATGATGTCAGTTTTTATAATTCTCCTATAAACAAATTAGTTTTTTAGTTGCAAGCTTGTTTCACTTTTACCCAATTTTTTTGGTGTTTCATAATCATGTATTTTTGACTATCCAAATAAATGAAAATTTTATATTCTTAAAAATCTTCAAATATCAATTTAAAATACAACGTATAAAACCTCAAAAAGATATATTCAAGACTAAAATTAAAATACAATTTTGTTATATGTATGTGTTCTTGAAAATATTTAACACTACATAATGTGAAAATTTTCAACTTCAAAAGAATTCACACAAAGCGACTAAAAACGTATTTCGTGTATATGTAAAAAGAATATTAAACATAAAATTAATATTCAGTGTTTATAAAACGTTTTTCCATCAATTGAAAAGCCTATCTTTTTCTTTCTACTTACCATAGCATATAGTTGAGAATGTAAATTCCATTTATTCAAAATTTTAATTTCTCACATTTAAAATTGTTTCTTTACATATAATAAGTATATTATAATTAAATAGAATTTAAATAATAATAGAATTTTGAACATTGTAATTGTTGACCAGCTACTACAGTGTAATACAGGGTGTCTACTGATTTTTGAAAATAAAATTCCCTGACTTTTCCCTGACTTTTCCTGACCACAGATTCAAAATTCCCTGACTTGGGGGGGCCCGGAGCAAGAATGTGCAGAAATAATATTTGAAGACCTTTTTTTTTTGGTCATAAAATATTTTTTACACTTGTTACTTGCTTTCAATTCAATGACCTTTTTCTTTTTTTTCCCTGACTTTCTAAAAAAACATTAATAAATTCCCTGACTTTTCAGAATTTTAAATAAATTCCCTGAGTTTCCAGAAAGTTGACACCCTGAAATACATTAAGGTAGTGGATCCCAACCCTATGCCCGCGGGCACCATAGTGCCCGCCGCTGTGCGACTACGATAAAACAATTTTTTTTTAAATTTTCTATTAAATTTTATTTAAACATTTTTTGAATTTTTTTAATATAATAATATTATATCATTTTAACAATATTTCTTCTGTGAAAATATTTTATTATATTTGTATACTTGTGTATTCTCAATCACAGTAAAAGAATTAATCATTTTCAAAATTAAATAAAAAATATATTGTTACTTTCACAACCAAACCAACGTACGAAAAAAACTTTTCAAAAATTTGAAAGGTTTCGCAGGCAAATGAAAACTTTTGGTGAAATTGAAAAATTATGAAACTTTTGAAAAAATAAATGGTGTTTGCCTCCGAGCGGTATTCTAGAATGTGCTCTTAGGTACAAAAAGGTTGGGGACCACTGCATTAAGGAATAAGGAAACGATGAAGCAGAAAAGACGATAGTTAATATATTGGAATGACATCAAGAGGTCGAAAGATATGTGGGGTTCGTTGCCCCAGAGCCCGATAGAAAATAAATTTCATTTAACCCTGATAAATATCTGGGTTTCTTTTGATTTTATTCTGCAATATTAACTTTTTTTAAATGTATCTAAAAAATATATAAGGTACTGGCACCAGTTATTGCCGCTATAAGAGCAAGGTTCACTGTTTTTGTGATTGACGGGCTTCTTTTTTATAATTCTCATCAACTCATGTTACTAATAAAACAAGTAACTCTTTATTTAATCAATTTAATTACCAATGTCCGCAAATATAGTTTTTTTTTAATTATAGCCTTTTATTTTGTTTATATTTTTTCTCAAGTAATGGATAAAGTAAAACCTATAATGAGCACGCAGTGATGGACACTTGCTAATGATTACAAAATGATAAGTACTACGACACAAAAAATATAAAAGAAAGAATCATCAAATTTGAAACAATGTAAAGCAGGTGCTATGATAATATAATAATTAATAAATAGATTATACTAATAATTAGTTTAAATGTCCACCATTTTGAAACCTATTAGCCGATTGTCATCAAATCACGCTATAAGACAGTTAAATGTATATAGATTAATATTAAGAAATGGTAGTAATCAAATATCAACAAATACATATTTCTAATTCAGTACATTTAATTTAAAAATAGCCATTACTGGGGTCATATCCAAGACTGGTGCCAGTATCTTATCTTTAATACTAATAGTGCTAACGAAAGTTACCTACAGTTTATCTCAAAGTAAATATTAATTTAACAATTTACGGTATTCATTGGGTAATTTGAGTCACTTTTTAAAATTAATATAAAATCATGTATTAACCCTCCGTTGTGTGAAAGTTTTTGTACCCTTCGTTGTGTGAAATGGCCTGGCCAGGCCACATATGAGAAAAGGCTATTAAAACGTGTTTTAGATAAAGGATGGTGTACAATTAGTGTGTGTAAACAGTTTTTTATGTCGTCTATATCAAAAAATATTGTATGTGACTATGAATATAATATAATATAAGAGGTAAAACAATGTAAAACACTTAGCATCTAAAATATATTTATTTGTTCGATGATACTGCGGCTAGACATGCGTTGCAAACCAAACAATAATGAAACTCCAAAAAATTCAAACAATGCCAATAATAATATTCAAAAATTTCTACTTTATGTCCGCACTCAATAAATAACTAATTCAAACTAAGAAGCAAAACAAAAACTAGTTATACAGTTTATACAGAGAAAACCTAAAAAAAAATCCAAGAAATACGAACAATGCCAATAATAATAATAGCTGTGGCCTGCGTAGGCCATTTACCCTCACATATGAAGTTTTTGAGTAAAAACAGTTTTTTTTTTACTTGATAGCCGGATATGGTCATAAAATTCAAAACCTCTTCAGTTCGTAAAATGTGATGGTATATTTTTGCCTTTTTTGGATAAGACAACGAAAAAAAAAGATATATACCTTTGAAAATCGAAATGGCCTGCGTAGGCCATTTCACACAACGGAGGGTTAAACATAAAAATTTTCGATGCCTCTGAAGCATTTTTCATATCTTAGATATAAATTTATTATATTTCGTTAAAAGTTACATAGAAAAATTTTTTTTGCACCACCCTGTATAATGGTATGTATTATATTTTATTTTAATAACGTATTTACATTACCTGTGCCTATATACGTTCGATTCGATTATAGGAACGCAATTCGAAATTGTAATCATATATGCAGTTTCAAGTACACCTATTTCACTAGGTACTCACATATTAATTGGCAATTGATATGGTACTAATATAAAACCAATAATTGCATCCAATGCTATTGAATTATGAAAATAAAATAACAAACGTGTGTGTCAATAGAATATCATATTATTTACCTATATCAGGGTTGGCCAATCGGCGGTAAATTGGCTCGCCGTGCCCTTTTGTATGGCCCGCACATTAAAAGTATCTGGGTTCTGTTTACGTGGACTTATGACCTACAAAACATTAATCCTTATCAAAATACATGATTTCATCGTCATAAGTACTTAATGTAGATATAATTTGCCCTTTACAGCATCCAATTTGGTATTATAGCTTAGTAAATAACTTTGGCACCAGTCTTGGCAAGGACCGCAGTAATGGCAAATAATTGTTTCAAATTTGACGATTCTTTCTTTTATATCTTTTGTGTCGTAGTACTTATCGTTTTATAATCATTAGCAAGTGTCCATCACTACGTACTCATTACTGGTTTTATCATTGCTATTACTGGAGAAAAGGCTATAATTTAAAAAAACAAAGTAAGGTGATTAAATTGATTAAACAAAGAGTTACTTGTTTTATTAGTAACATGAGTTCATGAGAATTACATAAAACAAGCCCATTAATCCAAAAAACCGAATACTTGCTCTTATAGCGGCCATAACTGGTGCCATTACCTTATCGTAATATCATTGAAAAACCGTGTGGCGGCGTTCGCGGTCGCTCGGGTAGAGGGAAGCTCGGCCGCGCTGGCATTCGGACTTTCTTGATCGTAAATTGTTTATTTTGTTTTCAATAAGTAGCTTTTAAATTTAAATATTGATAAGTTATTAATACAATAATAACTAATCGTGTTTGTACTTAATTCAACTATATTTTTTTTAAATCCTAAACAATAATTCCGTAGTTCATGCGAGCGAAGCCGCGTGGGTACAGCTAGTATTTAATAAATATCAAACCCTACAAAACAAGATATTCCAGTTAAATCTAACAAGGGGACCTTTTCAAGTGGCATATTCAAATCGAGTTTAAATTTTGTACATATGTAGTAGGGGGTCAGGGCTAGTAAGAAAAAAACTATCTTAGCTGCGGTAAAACGGCTTAAGGGGGTGAAATACCCCTATGAAAATGTGCATAATAATCATATACATATTTAAAATAACTCTGAAACTAAATTTAAAAAAATCTATAATACAAAATTCTTATGATTTTTTTGTGCTCTTTCAAATGAGAAGAAAGCAACTAATGAAGAAATTTATAATACAAAATTTTTATGACTTTTTGTGCTCTTTCAAATGACAACAGTAGCAGTTCGAAAAAATGAAACCGTTTTAGTTAATAGAAAAAAAATTTAAATAAATAATGGAGTGGGTGGGAAGTGGGGCTTTAATGGTTTCATTTTTTCGAATTTCCACTGTTGTCATTTGAAAGAGCACAAAAAGTCATAAAAATTTTGTATTATAAATTTCTTCATTAGTTTCAGAGTTATTTGAAATATATGATTATTTTGCACATTTTCATAGGAGTATTTCACCCCCTTAAACCATTTTACCGCAGTTTCTTACTAGCCCTTATCCCCTCTAACTATATACAAAATTTAAACTCGATCTGAATATGCCACTCGTAAGAAAAAAGCGATCCAATAACATGCAAGTAAATTGCAAATAAATATATAACAGGGTAATTTATGAAGCGGTATTACGTTTAAACACCTTGCAGATAGTAGGTATTATTTATTGAATTATGATTGCATCAAAACGCAATATATCAAGGTTGGAAGATAAATCCGTTCTCACTTTGGGAATGACGTAAACTACTAAAGCCCCATATTTTATTTATTCACACGCCATCGATTCCGCACAAATGACCAATCATTCCGGCAATCGTGATCGGACTCAGGAGGGTTGCACAACACTTCTCATAACATCGGTCAAGTGTGTATGTATACACATATAGATAACAACTTATTTACTATAGAGTCGAGCGGGGTAAATATGAAACACCAAAAAATGGAGTAAAAGTAAAACAAACTAATTTGTTTATAGGAGAATTATAAAAACAGACATCATCATTAAAGGTTTGTTAAAGCGACCTGAAAATAAGAATCGCCTAATAAGTGATGTGTCACCCCTACAGATTTCCCTGTTAGTCGATGTCAAAACGTGTGAATTAAATTTTAATTCTTTGTACATAACTTTCTGTATAGCTCAGATATTAATTAAAGTTACAATTTCACATTGATATGCCACAAAGAAGATAAATGAAAGTTGCCTTTGTAGCTTTTCTTTTAATTTTTCGAGAAATATTTTCCATTAGAGGCCTGTTTCACTTTTTCCCAAATTAGAGGTTAAAAATGAAACACACTTTTTTCATTTTTAAAGTCCGTGTTGTATCGTACAGTTCAAATGACGTAAGTATTTAAAATGGTTATTCATAAACGTATCTAGTAGAAAAAATTAAAGTATGAATTTGTATCGTTAACGGTAAAAAAACATGAAATATTTGTATTTTGTTTCACTTTTACCCCAGTTGACCCTAGGTGTAGTGTGTGAATATTTATTTATTCGTTAAATAAAATCATGGAGGCAAATAAGATCCACCTTAATTAAAAATGCTAAATTACGTGTAATAAGTAATTTATAATAAAAATGCTATGTTATTAACCTAAAGAAGTATGAAAACCAATTTTTCTTAAATGTTCTTTTCATTTTTAAGACATCTTAAAACAAAGTAACTTTGGGCCTTATTAAACTATGGTGGTATAATAAGGCCACTTAACTAAATTAAACATTTTTAGATAATTATAATGTTATTTTGTATGGAAACTATGTTTTAATCAACATTTGGCGTAATGTTTGCTTAATTACTGCTAATAAATAAACAATTAATAATTTTATTTTAACATTTATTTTTATCCATAACGTGCCGATGCTGCATTCATAACAGTTGCTAAACTCTAGCCAGTGCTCGTTATTACTTCCTTGTAGATGATTTTTTTATAGAACTATTAGTAAATAAAAATTACATACCAATATAGAACAAAATATGTGATCATAAATTGTAATAAATAATAAAAAGTCCAATCTTAAATTTGGTGGGCCTTATTATCCCTAAGGTACAATATTTTTTTAATTTTATAAACAACTAGCTGGGCCCACGCGGCTTCGCTCGCGTAGACTACGGAATTATTGTTTAGAATTTTTGAAAAATATAGGTAGTTTAATTAATTAAGTACAAACACGATTAGTTATTATTGTAATAATAATTTATCAATACCTAAATTACCTAACAAAAACGAATCAGAAGAAAAAAGTACAAATAATTTGTGTTCTCTTTAAATTTAAATGTTAATTATTGAAAACAAAATAAACACAAACGATCAGCCGAGGGACTCCGAATATCTACCGAGCGTACGCGAATCCAGTCTGATGTACTCGCTTCGATGCGGCACGACACCATACATTTAAGATATTATCTTTATAAATATATTTTAAGATATTTTCTAAACTATACGACCAAATTGGATGCTGTAAATGGCAAACTATATCTACATTAAGTACTTATGACGATGAAATCATTTATTTCGATAAGGATTAATGTTTTGCAGGTCATAAGTCCATGTAAACAAAACCCAAATATTTTATGTTTTCTTTGTAACATAAAAACAGTCATTGTGGCTTAAATATAAAAGTTAGACATATCGTGTCGCTGACTTAATTGTAGAACTTTTGATTCTACACAATTCTTTAATACATTATTTTGTTCTATATTGAACGGTTTAGGCAGCGTATTACAAAACAGCGCGTCGACGGCAAAATTTTTTCCGACTTGATTTACTATTATCGTCACTGCTTTGTTGTTATGTTACCTAACGTAAAAAAATATAGCCTATAACCTGGCCAGAGAACGTACCTATGAATTAAAAAAAAAACTCGTAAATCGGATAAGTGGTTCTCGAGTGATAAGGTAACTAACGGACAGACAGACAGACAGACAGACAGACAGACAGAGAGACGTTGAGCTTTATATATATTAAGGATAATATAAATCGACTTGCACCATAAACTTTAAAGATCGAACTATTACCTGAACAAATAAGAAAAATAAGAAAAAAAATTAATAAAAATTATGATTATTTGTTGGTTGTTTTTAATTAATTGAGCATTCGTTACCATCTCTCGCAACAAACTCAGAGGTACCGAAAAGTTAGCGCGGCGAGAGACTAGTCGGTGTATAGTTACCTTTGTTTAAGTATCTTCTATGTGTACATAAAATTCTGGACCGATCCAACTATTGCAAATGTGTTTTTTTTACATAGGCCTTATTTGCCGCAGGTACCTTACATATAATTTGAAATTTTAAACGTTGACGTTGTAAATAAACAAAAATAATTATAAATAATCCAAATAATATCATGAATGTTAAAAATCATTAAAATTTCGTCGATAAGAAATGAATTAAAAACACCCTAAATCTTATGAATGCTTGCTACACATTTGTATGTATTCATTTACATTTTACATAAACAATTATTCTGTAGACTTTTATCCTAATTATGACTTGAGGAAATGTTTTTCTGTTATTACAGGAAGTAAAACAATGTTTTGAATTTTATCATTTAATCATTCTGATATTTACATTTGGTATTTTATTTATTCTTATTTGAATCAATAACAATTACATATACATACAACACAAAAAAACGCTGTGCTTTTTAATTGTTTATAGCTACTAAAAACATAAAACATGTTTCAGTTTATGTACCAATTATAAAATTACGTATTTGTAAAACTTGTTCTTTATAAAAAAGCTTAGGTTACTATAAAATAATCAGTATATCAATAAATGTATTAGGCACGCACTTGAGCGAGTTCCGTAGTCATCATGATTTGTAAAAAAAAGAGTTATTTCAAAAAACATTATTTTTGCTACAGTGTTCGTTATAATTTTCATTGAAAGTACTAAATATTTTTTTTCAGATTTGAATTGATAGTTTAGAAATTAAAAAAGAGGACGCTCTGATAACGACATTTAAAAGCATATAATTCGTGACTGAAGGGTTAAAATCAAAAGGTTATAAAACATTTTTTGTTGCTTTTTAGGAAACCTATATAAAGATGGGGTAAGTGGGAAAAAATTGTGAATACACTTTTCAGTCTAAGGAGCGGGGTTCAAAAAAAATTTGACAATATTAGTTATAATTTTGAATGAAAGTACTAATTAAAAGCTACATTCTCGAATTTTTTCAGATTTTTTATATCTTTAGAAAATGGAGGTGGAGGGGCGCTCAGATAAATTTGAACGCAAATATATCGTGACTGAAGGGTTAAAATCAAAAGGTCATATAACATTTTTGTTACATTTTAGGAGACCTATCTAAAAATACCCCACTAAAAAAACATTTTAATATACTTTTCAGTCTATGGAATTTTTTTTTTTTTTTTTAAATCTTATCATTTCTGTTTTTGAGTTATCAGTATTTCTCCGTATACCAAATTTCATCTATATCGGTATAAAATTTATATAGACAGACGGACAGAGCGAAACTATAAGGGTTCTTAGTTTTCTATGGAACCCTAAAAAGAGTTTTATTTTATACTAGCTGTTACCCGCGACTTCGTTCGCGTCATATATTTATTTTAGGTTAGGTAGGAGCTGTCACCCATGAAGAAGAAGAAGAAAAAGGTTAGATAATACAGATTTTTGTTATGATAGTCGATAGAACCAATTTTTAAATAGGACTATATTTTTTTAATTAACTTATCTTATAAATTCCATCTCCTCAAAATCGTTTTTTGTTAAATTTGACTTTAACAAATTTTTATGTTCAATCGATTTTCTCTGGAGATGGAATTTATAAAAATTTTGAAAATATTATGGTCTTTAAAAATTTACCATTTGTCAGGAAAGTCATAATATACAAAAAAAAACGGGAAAATTTGAGAAAAAAGTAGTATTGTTATAAAAACGTGAAAATTGCTATATATTTAAAATACACGTTAAATATAAATTTTTTTTTTTTTTGACTTCGAGGTTTTAGGTCATTATATGTCAATAAAATAGTTATATGTGATATAACATTATTTATTATTATAGACGCTTCGTCATGTTTCAGACTTCATCGGTATCTTTTGATAACAATGATACTTTTACATATTTCTATTTAACAATAGGACTATTTTACAACATTTCTCATGTGCATTGAGCATAGCCTAAATATGATTTGTCAACGCTAAGTTTGTAGCTACCTTATTTTTTTGACACAAAGAACAAATTGAGAAGGCGTCCCAGTAATATTTAAATCTGTACGGACACCCTAATTTAAAATAAATACATATTTTACATAGGCATTGAAACGTTCACTATATTCCTATATATAACAATATGAAAGAAAAAACCACAAACAAATTTCATATATATATACCAAACTTAATAAGCAATCCCTTATACCCTACAACTATATACAAACTCTCTCATAACAAACAAAATTATTTAAATGAAAAGCAGGATAACAAGAAGTTTAAGTTCGGTGGCTTTAAATATGTTAATCCAACTCTGTAACTAAGGTGGACAGACGACGACGCATACGGTTTAGATCAAGTACGCTCCGGGCGATGGGTCGCGCTCGACCAGCCGCAGGACAACGCCGAGCGGGGGTGTAAGAGGGCGAGTGTGTGTGTGTGTGTGTGAGTCGCTAAGCGCCACCACCTGCCGGTCAACCGTGGCGCGCCGATAGTCAAACGATAGGGATGTACAGTAAGGTGGAGTGAAAAAAAAACATCTGCCAAGTAAATGCACAGTGCTTCCTCGTGCTAAATTCACCAAAGGTAGTTAATTATTCAACAAATTAAATAAAAACCGATAGTGTTTAGATAAATTGCCTGGAATTGGTTAATCATTTAATTTTTATACAATTTTACTAAAAAAAATTTCTTAAAACGCACCTGAATATTTTTTCATATATTTTTAATTTTTTGGAAATTTCAATCTAAATCTAAATTTATGCAAATGTCAAAATGACATTTAATATATCCAAGCAATATCAATTTAGAAAAACAAAACACGAATTTTTAAAATTAAATTGAGATAAATCTTTGTAAGGGAATATTTTACAACAAATGTTGTAGACCGATATTATAGGAAATTTAATGTTCTACAAAAAATATTCTATAAAATTTTCACGTAACACGTGTCGTTCCTGAGATATCTTGAAATAATTAATATTTTGGGGCGTCACCCCTCCTCCTTAAATACGATTTTGATGATTATGAAATGGGACCGTCCTCAAGCCAGACCCACCCATCTGACCAAGTTTCAATAATATCGGTTCAGTGGTTCATGAGTTATGCATGTGACAAGGATTCAGGAGACAGACAGACACACGGACGGACAGACAGACAGACACGGAACGAAAAGTGTTTGCCTTGACGTGAAACGGATAAATCAATTTAAAATTTTGAAATCGGAGAACATTTTTTTTGTCTCAATCTGAAACGATCACATAGCTTCTCGTATCTTCGATATTGTGAAGAAGCAAAATTTAATCGAATGATGTTATTTTGTAATAGGCATGATGCCAGTAACAAAGTATCACTGAAATTATGATTTTAAATAATGAAATAGGTTAATAAGATTCTAAAAAATGTATTTATTTTTATATACCTATATATGATTTTTGTTAAAATAAAAACACAAAATACAGCAATCCGCCATGTTAGATAAAACACCAGTTAGAGTGGATGACGTCACGGCTAAGTAAACATCATTTTTGTTTCATTAATGTCTGCACTGTTTATAAATTATTTTGTGGTTTTAAATGATCAATTTGCTCAGTTTTGTTTTACCAAAAGTAAAACCGAGAAACCTTAGCGATGGTACAAGGATTTATTATAGTTGACAAGGAATGTTTACGTAGACGTGACGTCAAAAATGCGCCATGACATCTACGAGCGTTTTGGCGTCAAATTCAAAACTAGTTTTAAAAGAGTTAATTTTTGTGATTAAACCTTTATTTTCTGCAGAAATAAGTATTTTTTTGGTAAGATCATCATAAAATAGTTCTTAAAAATTAGGCATCATGCCTATTATAAAGATTATTTTTATAAATTTTATTGCTTCCTCGCAATATCGAAGATACGAGAAGCTATGTGATCGTTTCAGATTGAGACAAAAAAAAAGTTCTCCAATTTCAAAATTTTAAATTTATTTATCCGTTTCACGTCAAGACAAACACTTTTCGTTCCGTGTCTGTCTGTCTGTCCGTGTGTCCGTGTGTCCGTCCGTCCGTCTGTCCCCTGAATCCTTGTCACACGCATAACTCATGAACCACTGAACCGATATTATTGAAACTTGGTCGGATGGTTGGGTTTGGTTTGAGGACGGTCCCATTTCAAAATCATCAAAATCGTGTGTAAGGGGGAGGGGTGACACCCCAAAATATTTATTTTTTCAAGATATCTCAAGAACGACACATGTTACGTCCCATTTCAAAATCATCAAAATCGTGTGTAAGGGGGAGGGGTGACACCCCAAAATATTTATTTTTTCAAGATATCTCAAGAACGACACATGTTACGAGAAAATTTTATAGAATATTTTTTGTAGAGAATTAAATTTCCTATAATATGGGTCTACTACGTTTGTTGTAAAATATTCCCTTACAAAGATTTATCTAAATTAATTTTAAAAATTCGTGTTTTGTTTTTCTAAATTGATATTTGATTGGATATATTAAGTGTCATTTTGACGTTTTAAATGTCACTTTGGCGTTTTAAATGTCACTTTGACGT
This sequence comes from Sialis fuliginosa, assembly GCA_961205875.1. Classification (NCBI taxonomy): domain Eukaryota; kingdom Metazoa; phylum Arthropoda; class Insecta; order Megaloptera; family Sialidae; genus Sialis; species Sialis fuliginosa. Next base: position 40,512,054 of record OY540809.1, on the reverse strand, counting down.
TTTAAATGTCATTTTGACATTTGCATAAATTTAGATTTAGATTGAAATTGTCAAAAAATTAAAAATATATGAAAAAATATTCAGGTGCGTTTTAAGAAAAAATTCGAACTAAGATTTTTTAGTAAAATTTGTATAAAAATTAAATGGTTAACCAATGCCAGGCAATTTATCTGAACACTATCGGTTTTAGTGAATTTAGCACGAGGAAGCACTGTGCATTTACTTGGCAGATGTTTTTTTTTTATAAAAACAAAGCAGGCGTATATTATAAAGCAGTGGTTCTCAACCGGGTTCCACGGTCTACGAGACATGGCTAATAGGGTGGAGTGAATTTTTTTTTCGAATCTTCAAAACACTATATGCGCAAAATTTGCATTTGTATATCCTTAAAACACCTACCGAAGGAATTTGTAATTGGATATCATCCTGAGGTTCCTAAATGATTTTCTTTATTAGAAAAAAACATACATTTTTGGGCATTATATCTCGGTAACGGGGTAAGATATTTGAATTCGCAATAGTTTAAATTAAAGAGACATTCAGTGCCTTTAAAATGATATATAAGAGTCAAACATTTATTATAGTTAATCGTTTGAAAAATGACCTTAAAAAAAGATTATTTTTATAAAAAAAAAAAACATCATTTAAAAAATAATGATTGACTATAAAAAAAATTTACAGTAACATATTATTTTAAAGACACTGTATTGCTCTTTAATTTAAATTATTGCGCATTCAAATATCTTTCCCCGTTACCGAGATATTATGCTGTCGTATATTTCTGTTTTTATTTAAAATTATATAACTATATAAGCTCCGCCCTAGAAAAAGATAACGGATGAAGTTTGTCTTTAAAGGGATATATGTTTTATCCCAAAATAATTTTGAAAATTTTGGTACACTATTATAATATTTTCGTTAATCAAGTTAAGCAGAAGCGACCTGATAAGCTTTTCTTTAACCTAAAAATGTGTAAAAACATTATCCATGTATAGAATAGAAAATAATAAATTAAAATGAAAATGAGAAAAAAAATTGTTGTACGATTAAATTAGGAGAAATAACCACATGTTCGTACATATAAAATATTTAATACACGAAATCTGTTTAACATTTTTTAATCCAAGTAACATCCTGATTAATGTACTTTTAACTAAATTAAATATTTAAACGTTTGCATATTAAATTATATGTATATGTAAGTGTAGTTCGAAAGAATTGTTAAATTTTAATAAATTTGTATATACATAATACATATAATGTACACGTATATAAGGGTGTTTTTTTATTTTACTTCCATGTTCCGAAGGAAATGGAAGTATTGTTATACCGTCGAAAAATGGTGTCCGAGATAATGACAGATTTTGATTGTACTAACTTCAAAACGTAAAAAAGATTGTTTTCCTTATGGCGGCTGTGCGTGTGTCTGTGTGTCTGGGTGTAGAATTTTCTTTTGTTCACGATACACCAATGTTTGTTGTCTCAGTGAGTACTCCAGACCTACTGATTTTGGTGCTAATCGGATTAGAGGTTTTGGAAATATTCTAAATCTAAAACGAGAATGTTGCGAGTATTATCTCACTAATTTTGATAAGATTTGGTACATTTGCAGTTCAATTGAACCTAAGGGACAGTTATTTTTCATACGTGCGTAAAAAGGTATTGAAGGGGTGAAAACCACCCTCAAAATTTAAATTTTAAATGCTAATTAATACGTCTTTAATTCATGTTGCCTTCGAAAGAAATGCTACTAAATTCAAATTGTCAAATTAATTATCTACGAATGTGTATTATGTTTTTGACATTAGGACATTAGAAAACTAATATTTATATACAAATGGCAATAACAGCTGTAACCATCGTAAGTATATAAATATGTTTTTTATGTATTACGAAATTTATATTCATAGTAGTAGATTATATAAATAAAATATTTAAATAAGAAATTATTTTTAAAAATTATTTAAAAAGATAGAAAGAACATGGAATTCATGTATGGTTCTCCATACGGATATTTATTTTTTCGTTCCAGCAGGCCTATGTTTTAGCTTTGGATCAAATATTAATTCCCCAAAATTTCAAACTCATAGATCAAACCTGTGGACGGCGCCAACCGAGTCTTTTTCCCATTTGATTAACATGGGAAAAATTACTTTTTTACTAATGCGTGAATATCTCGTTGAAAAATTTATTTATTTTAATTTCTTACAGCAGCATATCATAGGGAATTAAATTTCTTACAAAAAAAGATCCTAAGTGCTCAATTCATAGATCGAATATTTTTAAAGATAAGTTCGTTTAAACATTATCATAAAAAGTAAAATCCAATTTTTCTTAAAATTTATTGTATGTTTCATCAAACATGGCGGATTGCTGTATTTTGTGTTTTTATTTTAACAAAAATCATATTAATCTCGTTTTTAATATAAAAATAAATACATTTTTTAGAATCTTTTTAACCTATTTCATTATTTAAAATCATAATTTCAGTGATACTTTGTTACTGGCGTCATGCCTATTGACAGGAAGAAAAGTATAATGTCCACCCCTAGCGTCTCGAACAGACGGAGACCGGGCGGCAGCGACTGATGTGTCCATTTGTCGGGAGGGGGTTAGAGGATGTTTTTCCACGGACGGGGGGATAATAGCTGTGCACTATAACAGATAAAATGAGCAGGAAACACCCCTCGATAGACCGGATGATGTATGTGTTAATTTACAACCCGATTTTGTACTGTAATGCTTTTAAGGAGTGATTTGTGTAAATTTATAAATTGACGTGTGCTTGCCGGTTTATATTTTAGTTTTCTTTATATGATCTTATAAGAAATGGTTGATTTATACATAATAATATGTTGTGCTTGTATGAGTTTTCTTTATAGACAGAACTTGTATTTTTATTAATTTTTCATACCAATGATGATTAAATAATGAAATAAGATTTATTCATATATTCATTGGTATTTATTTAAGCAATACAAGAAATGTGGTGAGTCTCACCCAAAATGACCCTAAGTAAAAATAATTCGGGCAAGACATACACAGGTGTATGCCATTAGGGTTCCGAAGTACGTACTACGTGGACTGTTTGGACCCACTTACAGGTGCACTTTTGAGTTAGAAAAAAATAAAAATATGGTCATATATTTTTTCAGATTTTTTGAGCGAGTAGTTACAGAGTTAGAGGGGGAGAGACAAAATAAAATACTGCTTTTAGCCCTCTAAAGGCTTCATTTTCGAGTTAAAAATAGGGCCAAATATTACTGATTGAGATTTACATTTTGATATCCCACAAGTCTTGTTATACAATTTTTTTGTTTTTTTTTTTGATTTGCTGCTGGCACCATTTTTGATTTAGAAAAAAATTAGAAAAAGGGTCAAATTCCGCTTGTTTGGTTATATATTTTAACGTGCCACATACCTTGGTATATAAAAAATATTTTTTTACCTAGCATTAGCTATTTAGTCCCCCCCCCCTGAAAAATTATTTTTTCAATAAATTTGAATATCTTTTACTAGAGGGCATCATTTTACATGTTCAGTAAAAATTTCAAGTTTCTAGCTTATATAGTTTACGAGCTAGTGTGCTTTGAATGAAAAAGACGGACGGACGACAATGTGAGATTAATAAGGTTTCTTCGAAACCATAACAAGTAGTAACCAGTAAATATATAAATATATAAATAAGAAGGGCAGTCTGGTCTCAAAAAGAACACAAATTTTATTCATACGATAAATCATCAAGATTCTTTATATATCATCATTTTCGTCAACAACATAAACACATATTCATTTAAGTGACCTGAAATTTTTACGTCAGCTTTGAAAAACTTAAGCGGTGATTAATTGTATTGAAATGAAAATTCTGTAGAATAATATTTTGCATAAAGGAGACTGAAAATGAGATATGGTACGTACATTATACCTTACTCTATATTTATCTTGGTTTTAAATCTAATTAAATCTTAAAATTTTATGTGGAATCTGAATATTAATAAAAGTTATTGCATTATAAATAATAGAAAAATAACTCAGTTTTAATAAAGAACATTCACTGTTTGTTCTTATAACATTAATTTCAATTCAATTTTAATAATAAGGTCATGGAGGCAAATAAGGCCCACCTTAATTAGAAATGCTATATTTCGGGTAATAAGTTATTTATATTAAAAAGGCTATGTTAATGGCAAACTTTGGTTTATTATTAATCTAAAGAAGTATGAAAACCAACTTTTCTTAAATGATTTTTTCATTTTTAAGACATCTTAAAAAAAAGTAACTTTGGGCCTTATTAAACTATGGTGGTATAATAAGGCCACTTAACTAAATTAAACATTTTCAGATAATTATAATGTTATTTTGTATGGGAACTATGTTTTAATCAACATTTGGCGTAATGTTTGCTTAATTACAGCTAATAAATAAACAATAATTTTATTTTAACATTTATTTTTTATCCATAACGTGCCGATGCTGCATCCATAGCAGTTGCTAAACTCTCGCCAGACCACGTTATTTCTTTGTTGTAGATGATTTTTTTTATAGAACTATTAGTAAACAAAAATGACATACCAATCTAGAATAAAATATGTGATCATAAATTGTGATAATTAATAAAAAGTCCAATCTTAAATTTGGTGGGCCTTATTATCCGTAAGGTACTACAGTATATTTTATTTTATTTTACAAAGCAAACACAATAGAAATCAACTTTTTACATAATAAAATACATAAAAAAATTTAACAAAAATTAAGATTTTTTTGTAGTTTTTATAAAATTGAGCATTCGTCCACCATCTCTCGCAACAAACTCAGAGGTACCGAAAAGTTAGCGCGGTGAGAGACTAGTCGGTGTGTAGTTAGCTTTGTATAAGTACCTTCTATGTGTATATAAAAATCTAGACCGATCCAACTATTGCAAATGTGTGTTTTTTTACTTTATTACACCCTGGGCCTTATTTGCCGCAGGTATCATAGATATCTTTGTATCTTGGAGGTGTCTTAGTTAAAAAGTTTAAAGAGAAAATTTGATTATAAATTCAAATCGAAATAAACCAATGTTTATTATTCATAGAACGTCGTGTTAAATATTTGAGTCTTGAAAAAAACCGCGCTGTGATTTTACAGAACGTATAAATATGTCAACGCATGCAAAAATTATCCTAATTATTTGATACATTATACACGAAACGTTCAAATTATTACATAACAGTTTATGTAAATTCAACGATTATATTTATAAATTTACATCGTATTTTGAATATTAAATATCGTCATTAAAAATTCTATACGGATACACAAATTATATGCATTTTAACAACTAATTATTTTGTATTCCACCTTTTTTAAAATGCAATCAAATACGTATATAATTTTTATAAGAAATATGATATAATGACTTTAAATATATTAAATAAAAACAAATTAATTGTTTAAACGTCGAATTTATTAGTGCAATAAGTATTCGCGCAAGCTTTCGATTCGCAGAATCATCGTCAGGCTATTATATAATAAATAACAATTAAATACAATTAATATAATGAAAAACATTAATATTTTAAAATAAAAATTCAGAAATATACCTATTAATAAAGAATATTATATGTGTTCTACTGTCGTCCCAAAAAAATGTATATTTTAAATTATTAAATTAATTAATAATTGTATAAGTAAATTTTGTGGCAATAAATAATTTATTTCCGAATTTTAGTATTTAAATATGTTTAACTTAATATAAAATTAATTAATGAAATGGGCGTATATTTGTGTTTTTATTTAAAATGATGTAACTAAATAAACTCCGCCCTAGAAAAAGATAACTAATAATGTTTGTCTTAATATTTTTGAAACTGTTGTAAGCGATTCTGATCTTTAATAAAAAAAGTAAATATCCATTAAATACAAAAATGTTATTTTATTTCATATAAAGTACGTCTAGAATTAAAATTGAAATTCAACAAATAAGTTAAATATTTTTTTCATACACAGATCCATCAAAAGAATATAAATTTGACAAAAAATACAGTAAATTTAAATCAAACAAAAATTAAAATTTTATTAAAACGTAAAATTCATTCAATTTGATCGTACCCAACGTTAATACCATCTGACGTTTATTTGAAATCGAATTTCAGCGAAGCACTTATATGAAAAGTGTTTTCGAACCAGTATTAAAAATGTCAACTCAATTTATGCCCTACAAAAGTTATAATTGAAAAATTATTCATTTGATGTTGTGCAAAACGTTTTCAACTTCTTAAATTGTTTAATTCGCTATTATCAGTGACAGCGTTACAAATTGCAACAAACTGTCTCTGAAGTCCTCCTCGACGACAGGGGCGTTTTAAAAGTTCGTTCATCAAAAGAATATTTTTATAATAACTTATTATTTTATTTTAAAAAATATATTTGCTAAGTTAAAGTTTTACAAGAAGCAAAACAATGTGCATTAAAATTGTTTTTTTGCATGTGTCTAAATCAGCGGTTATCAAACTTATTTTGTCGCGAAAGTTTTACACTATTTTCTAAAATTATTCATTTGATGTTATACAAAACGTTCTCAAATTTTTAAATTGTTTAATTCGCTATTATCAGTGACAGCGTTGCATATTGTCTCTCGACGACAGGGGCATTTTAAAAGTTCGTTCATCAAAAGCATATTTATAATAACTTATTATTGTATTAAAAAAACATCTGCCAAGTACATGGACAGTGCTTCCTCGTACCACATTCGCCAAAGGTACTTAATTATTGAACAATTTAAATAAAAACCGATAGTGTTTAGAATTGCCTAGCATTGGTCAACCATTTAATTTTTATACAATTTTACTAAAAAATATTAGTTCGAAATTTTTCTTAAGAAGCACCTGATTATTTTTTTTGTATATTTTTAATTTTTTGGCAATTTCAATCTAAATCTAAATTTATGCAAACGTTAAAATGACATATAATATATCAAAGTAAATATCAATTTAAAAAAAAACACGATTTTTCAAATCAAATTGAGATAAATGTTTGTAAGGGAATATTTTACAACAAATATTCTATAAAAATTTTACGTAACATGTATCGTTCTTGAGATATCTTGAAAAAATAAATATTTTGGGATGTCATCCCTCCCCCTCACACACGATTTTGAAATGGGACCGTCCTCAAGCCAGTCCCAACCATCCAACCAAGTTTCATTAATATCTTGTCTTGACGTGAAACGGAAAGATCAATTTAAATTTTTTTTCTCATTCTAAAACGATCACAAAGCTTCTCTTCGATATTGCGAGGAAGCAATACATTTTCTAATAGTAAGTTAAAGTTTTACAAGAAGCAAAACAATGTGCATTAAAATTGTTTTTTGCATGTGTCTAAATCAGCGGTATCAAACTTATTTTGTCGCGGAATCCTCACACTATTTTTTGTCATTGTTAGTGCCCCCCCCCCCCCCCCCCAATCATAATAAATTTATTTTATAGAAACACATTTTTGTATTGATATATTCAAGCGAAGTTCGCCAATTGTAATGTATTGTATTGCAATTACTTTAATTTAGTTATATGAGTGTAAATTCAAACCATTGAATTTTTCTGTGGAAACCCACGGTTCCCCGGAACCCATTTTAGAAAACAACTCGACGCGAGCTATAATTTTTTGGATCACATCGTGATTTTCAAATCTTAAATCCTATATATGTACATATGTGATTCAAAGTTTTAAACGTTAATTTTAAATAATTTCTCACTGATATAAATGCCAACCACGAATAATTCATAATTATCTACCTTATATGCGTAGATTAAAATACTCGGAAATACATCAAAGTTAATTAGCAATTAAGTATTCACGTTTTGGAAGAAGAAAAATTATTAATTATTTATGATTTCATTTTAACTGTTATAATCGATGCAAATCAAAGACATTTTCTTCGTTCTTTTTAGTATTTTCAATTTAACTTCAAAATAGAATTTTTAATTTAATTTATCAACTGTATTAACCTATATATTTCACTTTAAATGCATTTAACTAAATTGTTTATATATGGTTTTTATACAGGAACAAAAAATATAGTTCCGCGTTTTTTTTTTATTAACCCTTAACCCTGAGATAAAAAAAAAACGTGTGCAATAGACGATAATATGTGGCATACATTATGATTATCATTTTTTGCTTCCTCGCAATATTGAAGATACGAAAAGCTTTGTGATCGTTTTAGATTGAGACAAAAAAAATGTTCTCCGATTTCAAAATTTTAAATTGATCTTTCCGTTTTACGTCAAGACAAACACTTTTCGTTCCGTATCTGTCTGTCTGTCCGTCCGTGTGTGTGTCTGTCCCCTGAATCCTTATCACACGCATAACTCATGAACTACTGAACCGATATTGTTGAAACTTGGTCTGATGGTTTGGTCTGGCTTGAGGGCGGTCTAATTTCAAAATCATTAAAATCGTGTGAGGGGTGACATCCCAAAATATTTATTATTTCAAGATATCTCAAGAACGACACGTTACGTGAAAATTTTATAGAATCTTTATATTTTTTGTAGAGCATTAAATTTCCTATAATATGGATCTACAACGTTTGTTATAAAATATTCCCTTACAAAGATTTATCTCAATTTATTTTTAAAATTCGTGTTTTGTTTTTCTAGACGTTTTAAATGTCATTTTGGCGTTTTTAAGAGAAATTCGAACTAATATTTTTTAGTAAAATTGTATAAAAATTAAATGGTTAACCAATTCCAGGCAATATATATAAACACTATCGGTTTTTATTTAAATTGTTCAATAATTAACTACCTTTGGTGAATTTAGCACGAGAAAGCACTGTGCATTTACTTGACAGATGTTTTTTTTCTAAAGATGTGATTTTTTTCTGATTTACAACTAGTGTAAAAACATTATTTTTTTTAGGAATTTGTTAAAACTCAGTCGACTGAAACTTCTTGATGAATTTCAGTGGGGGGAGGGGGTAAATAAGAAGGTATTGTTTGTCTCAAGTTTCTATGAAAATGTAGACATAAGGGTCGCCTGTAACTACCTGCGTATGTATCTCAAAAGCGCGCCTAGGGGATAACGGATTAAATGAGTTAATGAATTTCACAGCAAACTTGATAAACCGATCATAATCAAATACCTATAATAACGCATTCAACTTGAAGTAGAAAATCATTCGTGTCTATGGAGGAATTTATTTTTTACACGTTCTTAAAATTTATTTTTTCCGCATCCTAGGCTATTTAATTTAAAGGGGAAGACCCAGTTGGAACTTCCAAAAAAATCTCTTTTTTAGGATTTTTTTTTGGCCGCGCTTTAAAATAATTTATAACAAATGTTCTTCCACACATGAAAGATATGTATTTACAGAAAATATTATAATTTTTTTATGGCAAAATATTAAAAAATAAGTAGGATACAGCAAATTTGGGAGGGGTCCAAAAAAAGTATTTTGCCGTGATCACTGCTGCTCGTCACTAGATCATCTGAAATAAAAAAAAACAAAAGGGATCATTAGCTAATGACATAATGCTCCGGATCGACGAAGAGATTTGAAAAATTTTGAATTTTTACAAAATGGCGGATGTTGAAAGTCAAAGTTCTTTATCCGACTAAAATTTCACTCGCCTTTCCGATTATAAAAAAAAATAATCGTCCATTCGGAGGACAATTATGTATAGAATAAGTGAGAAAAATTTCAAACCGATCGGCAAAGCCGTTCTCAAGTTACAGTGATCACCGACTTCGAAAACATGGTTTCGAAAAAAACGCGTTTAAAGTTTTGAGTACGATTTGCATGCAGATAAAAAAATTATTTTGGAATTTACACTGAATCGTCTATGGACAGGAAATTTGTCTGAAATTTTCAGAGAACCCTTTTAAAATATTCTACTTTGAGAAAATGTAAAAAATGGATTTTTTCAAAATTCTAAGTGGGTCTGCCCCCTTAAAGAAACACAAAAGTGTGCTGCAGTGATAGTATCTTAATTTAAAACTTCTATTAGAAATAATACTATTTTTAATGCACTTATAAATCTTAATAATGTATTAGGCCCTTCGCTAGGCGGCCCTGCCTCATGAAATTGAAACATCGCCGAGCTGGTATACTTCAGGGAGCTGCAGCCAAAGACAATCATTAAAAGTTTCCTAATTACTTTTTTGCGAGTCTCATTGTCGTAAAGATACAGTGCCGGATTAGCTATATAGCAGGAGTAGCAAATACTACGGGCCTCGCGTCTATCTGGGGGCCCCGCGACTTTGTCGGAAAAATATATCTTATTGGACTTACCACCTACCGTCCAATGGTTGATATGTCCAAATCTACAGTAATTAATAATTTAAATTTAGGGTTTCCGATCTCGATATGATTTAATCAAAAAAACGATTTTTGAATCTCCGATTTTTGATTTTTTTTAAATCGATTTTTTCTAAATTTGCACAAATCAAATCGACAATTGAGTCAATTGACTTTTTTATCATTGAAAGTCCATAGAGGTAATGACCATCGAATTTATTTACAAAATAGATCCCACTGATTTTTTATGTCGTTAAAAATTCACAGGGGGTGAAAAAAAATCCTATTGACCCTCTCCACCTAGTGATGCCACTGCCAAGGGCCTCTTTATAACATTTGCTACAGGCCCCATGCTTGCATAATCCGGCACTGTAAAGATATATCTGTAGACCGAACAGAATTCGCAGTTGAAATCATCAACTTCTCACTTGCAGTGTACGTAATTTAATCTTACTGCACTTTACATATTCCCCGGTGTTATCATTTTAGTTATTACACCAAACCAGTATGTTCCAGCGAGCACCTAGAGATATTTAACAACTTACTGCAAATATTCATGATAATATTTATATATAGGGTGCTCTTAAACAGATGTATGATATCCATACAGAGCTGTTCCGAGTACAAACAAAAAGTACTCGAGTACCGAGTACAAGTACACTGCCTAAAATGTACTCGAGTACCAAGTACAAGTACACAATTAGAAGTACTCGAGTACAGAGTACAAGTACACTGCCTAAAATGTACTCGAGTACCAAGTACAAGTACACAATTAGAAGTACTCGAGTACAGAGTACAAGTACAGAGTACCGAGTACATTTTCAATATTGAATGATGAGGGAGTGGGGTGGCTAAGGGACCTAACTAAGGGTTGTGCTTATAATGAAACACTAAATTGTTTATAATCCTATTTTATTTGCTTTAAGAATGACGAATTTTTCAAAATTCTCGTATGTGAGAGCATGGCGACGAAGATTGTTTACAATTGTCGCAAATGAAAAATATATATATATATGTATATAAGTATATATTTAGACTTAATTGTTATTATGGACATAACACATAAGTATGCATAACGCATATGAATATTAGGTACCTACATATACATAAATATCTGCTGAAATCACTCACTATTAGCTCTAGCTCATACCTACACTATTGATATACTTGTAAGATTACTAACAAAAAAAAAAAAAATGTTAACATTTGAATTGCAATTCAAACTCGGCTATTATACTGCTACAATGAAACCGACTTAATTGGCGCCAAGGCATTGAATAACTAATATGTTTTGTGCAAGTCTGAACTCGCATAAAATTGTACTTAATGTGTAGTTCAATGTACTCGAGTACACGGAAATGTACTCGAGTACACGAAAATGTACTCGAGTACACAAATGTACTCGAGTACATCAAAATGTATTCGAGTAGGTACATGGAAATGTACTCGAGTACACGGAAATATACTCGAGTACACGGAAATGTACTCGAGTACTTTTTCGCCGTTAAAATGGGTTTAGTACAAGTACAAGTACATTAAAAGTAAAGTACTCGTGGACTGAGTACCGAGTACACTAAAAGTACTTAGAGTACAGTACTCGAGTACCGCACAGCTCTGTATCCATACCAATATTATAAATCCGAAAGTATGTCTGTTTGTTTATGACCTTTTTACGGCTAAACCACTGAACCGATCTCAATTAAATTTGGCAGGGAGATAACACATCCTCAAGAAGGACATACATATATTACTTTGTATCCCTAAAATTTATTAGATAAAAAAAATGAGTGTGTGACATTTGTATGCGCGACCTCATTTCATTAGAATGTATCAAAAATTATTTATTTCACTGTTCACAAAATTTGAATGTATTAAACGTCAAAAAAAAACACAATAGCAATTAAGCTGTAAGCAAATTTTATTTTATTTACTAACGTCTAATAGCTAATGCGTTAGTTACACCTAAAAAAAATCACGTTGAATTTTATTATAGACTAGCTGGGCCCACGCGGCTTCGCTCGCGTAGACTACGGAATTATTGTTTAGGATTTTTGAAAAATATAGTTTAATTAATTAAGTACAAACACGATTAGTTATTATTGTAATAATAATTTATCAATACCTAAATTACCTAACAAAAACGAATCAGAAGAAAAAAGTACAAATAATTTGTGTTCTGTTTAAATTTAAATGTTAATTATTGAAAACAAAATTAACTCAAACGTCAGCCGAGGGACTCCGAATATCTACCGAACGTAAGCGAATCCAGTCTGATGTACATCGCTTCGATGCGGCACGACACCATACATTTAAAATGTTACCTTTATAAATATATTTTAAGATATTTTCTAAACTATACGACCAAATTGGATGCTGTAAATGGCAAACTATATCTACATTAAGTACTTATGACGATGAAATCATTTATTTCGATAAGGATTAATGTTTTGCAGGTCATAAGTCCATGTAAACAAAACCCAAATATTTTATGTTTTTTTTGTAACATAAAAGCAGTCATTGTGGCTTAAATATAAAAGTTAGACATATCGTGTCGCTGACTTAATTGTAGAACTTTTGATTCTACACAATTCTTTAATACATTATTTTGTTCTATATTGAACGGTTTAGGCAGCGTATTACAAAACAGCGCGCCGACGGCAAAATTTTTTCCGACTTGATTTACTATTATCGTCACTGCTTAGTTGTTATGTTACCTAACGTAAAAAAATATAGCCTATAACCTGGCCAGAGAACGTACCTATGAATTAAAAAAAAAACTCGTAAATCGGATAAGTGGTTCTCGAGTGATAAGGTAACTAACGGACAGACAGACAGACAGACAGACAGACAGACAGAGAGACGTTGAGCTTTATATATATTAAGGATAAATATTAATTATCCTATCCTTGATGATCCTTCAATGTTAATTTCCCTTAAACTAATAAACCGCACTAACCGTAAACATTTATCTTAAATCCTTTAAATACAGCCTCAAATTTATTTGCTGTTTACACTTAAATGTAGTAATTACAAACAATAAATGTAATTTAAACACTTGTTTTATAAAAATTAATGTAATTTCGAATGAAATTTATCTTTGTGTACCTATAAATGTTATTTAATAACTTATATCTACTAATTGAAGTTTTTATTTGGAATAATATTTTTTGTTTTATGTTACAGTCAAATGGACCAAGTATTGTAAAGAAATTGTTCACAAGAAAAACTAATCAAAATATTTTTACAGAATGTTGTTGATGTAGAAAAATAAAATTACTAAAATTCATATAAAAATTCTACCGGGTGTTCCAAATAAAATGTAACGAATTTTTATTTCAAAAACTTATACTTACTGGAGAAAAAACAAAATAAAAAGCTATAATTTAAAAAACAAATTGGTAATTAAATTGATTAAATAAAGAGTTACTTGTTTTTTTAGTAACATGAGTTCATGAGAATTACAAAAAAAAACTATCCAAAAAAACTTGTTTTTTTAGTAACATGAGTTCATGAGAATTACAAAAAAAAACTTGCTTTTATAGCGGCCATAACTGGTGCCTTTACCTTACTCATAAATGTGATACTTTATTTGAAAACATTCAATAGTGATTGACTCCTCGATACGAACGTTTTTTTAAATGCCCAGCAATCAATAAGTAATTTAAAACATTGACCTAAACGAACCCGAAGACATCGTAATCGGTAACGAAGTCAACAATGAAATTGTGTTATTTGAGAATAGCCATGAACGAAAGTATCTGAAGAAACGAAGTTAATTTTCTTTGAATTAGTTACTACATTCGTTCCCGTGGTAAACTTTCTGTATATTATCGACGGTCAGGTGTATTAACTCGCACACTATGTTATATATACAGGGTGGTCCGTTTTGGGATACAGATATTTTATGAGCTGATTCTTTGGCTGATTGTGAGTAAAAAATTGTACGGGAAGGTGGGGTCTATCTTCAACACCCTCTGAGCTACAGGGTGTTTAAAAACTTCTTTCAGAGTAGTACTTACAAACAAAGATTATCTCATAACTTCTAAAGTAACGTAACTAGAGCAACCATAATGAGTCAGTTTCATAGGTAATTAACTAACGTATTTTTCAGTATTAGCGTTATTGCTAGCAGTGTTTTCAGTTCAGAGTTATTGCTCATAATGTTATCTACAAATTCACTATACCAAGTTTGGACCTGGGTCTTACAGTTTTCCAGTTATAAATTTATCTAAATAATCCCCAAAGTGACTATTTTGCTACCTACCCTGTTAAATGAAACAGTCATAATTTTTTGTTTATAATTAGATAATTAAATTTAAAATTATGTAAATTACCATTAACAATAAAATTATGTAAATTTAAACAAACAAAATAATGACTGTTTCATTTAATAGGGTAGGTAGCAAAATAGTCACATTGGGGATTATTTAGATAAATTTATAACTGGAAAACTGTAAGACACAGGTTCAAACTTGATATAGTGAATTTGTAGGTAACATTATGACACGCCAAAATAATGATAAAAAATACCACATATTATAGGTACTTTTGGATAAAAATGTCATTTTCATAAAATTTTCAAAAAAATAAACATATTTTTTGACTTTGATGAACAATAACACTAAACTAGAAACACGACTAGCATTAACGCTAATACTGAAAAATACGTTAGTTAATTACCTATAAAACTGACTCATTTTGGTTGCTCTAGTTACATTTATTTGGAAGTTATGAGATAATCTTTGTTTGCAAGTACTACTCTGAATGAATTTTTTCAACACCCTGTAGCTCAGAGGGTGTTGAAGATAGACCCCATCTTCCCGTACAAGTTTTTACTCACAATGAGCCAAGGAATCAGCTAAAATATCTGTATCCCAAACCGGACCACCCTGTATATATAGAACTTTAATCCATGATGTCAATATTTCAAAAATTGGCAGTTGCTTTTTTATATAGCGTCCATTCGTTTTGATATATGAAGTTTACTTCTCAAGCACATAATTCATATTACAGGTTGAGGTATCTTTTGTAGATATAGAAATATATTACCAGTTTTTTTTCTTTATTAACGAACATATTTTATCGTGTATTATGTACAGTTGATTTAAGATTTTGATTTTACTTTCTGTTTGAAGTTTGATTGGTATTTTTAAAATATTTATATATAGAAAATGTTAGATTTTTATTAACTATATTAAAAGGTTACATACCTCCAGAATTTTCAAAAAAAGTTTTTGTTTTTATTATTATCTATTTTTTTCTGAACATTTAAAAAAAAATACTCGAAAATTACTTTTAATAACGAAGTTATAACGATAAATGTAACTGCGTAATCGATTAAAACATGCCAAGATTTGCGTAGTTTACAAAAAAAAAAAAAAAAACATAAAAAATACAAAAATTTAGAAGAAGAAGGCACACAGTATGGACAGATTAAATGTAAGTTAACTACAAAAAATGTATACACAAAATTCACTGCAATTTAAAAGATTTTTCTATTCAAATCTTTAAACGTGTTTTTCTCAAAACTACCATTTTCTATACGATCTGCACTATAACTCGGAAAGTTTTCAATATTTTTAGATGATTTTTTTTTAAATCTTCCAAAATACTTTCTTTATAGTTTGTCGAGCCAATTTTTAAATATTTTATTTCAAACAATTTTTTGATGAAAATAATTTTTTTATCTTCAAAAAAGTTGTTTATCTTTTCGAAATTAAAAAAATTGGCTCGAAAAACTATAACAGAAACATTACTGTATATAAATCTTTTTGAATTTTTTTAGATCGATCTATACTTGAGAAATCATGCATACCATGAAGCAACGTTTTCCCAAGAGTGGCCTAAAGAATCTGAATTTTCAAATATAATTTATAATAAAAAAATTGTTAACCAATTTTTTTCTTATTTTTAAATATCCAATAAATAATGTGTAATTAATATTTTGTCTTATTTTTAACAATATAGTCCCTAAATAAAAATATTATTTTCACCAGCGCTGGAGGTATGTAACCACTGCATAGATCTCATGGTTCAATAAATGGTCAAAGCCTATAAGGAATTGGGCACCCTTTTTTATAAGCCATCTTTTATTTTTAATTTATTGTAAACAATACAATCGATTGAATTTATCGATTCAATTTTGGGAACTCAAAAATATTATAATTGTAATATTAATATGGGCCTAGTAATAAATAATTATTATTAAAGTGGTTTCATAATTATATGAATGGAAATATACGTACAACGTTATTAAACAGACGAAAAAAACAATACGTAATCAAATACCTACATTAGTATTCAAATAAAACTCAAATATAGTCACTATATCTTTTTCTGAAGACGCCATATATTACAAATGATGAACTGTCAGATAACTTTTCAATTTTACCACCACAATGTCATCCACGTGGGTTATGTTAGATCGCTCTGAGTAAAGTGTGCGAGAGAGAGAGAGAGAAAGCTATTTCCATCTCATTTCATTAGATCGGTATTGTGATGGAAGGGGTACCCTGTAAGCAAGGTTAGTATATGTATAGGTTGCCTCATAACTTTTTGACCAATCAGCGGCTGCGTGGGATGTCGTCACCCTGAGGAACCTTTCAAACGTTGTTTCATATATTAAGTTGTTTTCAAATTATTTCGAATTTTTGGATATTTGTATTTAAATATCTGCCTTGGGAACCACGGGACTTTCTTATACCTAACCTACCTTAACCTAACAGTGAATTGTATACGTGATTCTTTGTTTATTAAAACATTTCTAACAAACTAACAAGAAAGAACAAAATGAATAATTTTATATTTATATAACAAGTGTTTTTTTTTAACGTAATAACTGAAAACGGATGTTTACTCATGTAAATTTTTGGATTTTTGAATTATTTTTGAAATAAAAAAAAATGTTTTAGATAAAAAATGTCGAGTATGTTATTATCTATAATTTATTCCCCATACATTTTTTTCCAACATTTATGATTTAGCCAGAAAGAATTTTTTTATGTATAATTATTTAGATTCACCTACACAGTTCACTCTCAGTATTACGTATAAGAAAGTCCCATGTTACCTACGGCAAATACACACACTGTTCAATCTCTGTAATACGTATAAGAAAGTCCCATGACACTCATGGCAGATATTTCTCCTCTGTTATGAACCATTTGAATTATAATAATTTTTTTTTTTTAAATTCGTTTTTACAAAAAAATGAATAGAACATAAAGTATAGATATAGATATTACCTACATTTTTTAACTTGACTATTTTTCTCTATTTCGCACTTCAGAGTAATTTGAAAAATTAAAAAATCGACGTAGGTAAACATCCGTATACGGTTGAAAGATCGTTTTTAAAAATAGGACGTTTTCTTCCCAGCCAAAAATTAATCTTAAATATAAAATATCACCCTTCTACGATTTGTCGTATTTGAGTTACAGCGCTTACAGACAGACAGACAGACAGACAGACGGACACACAGACATCATGGCGAAAATAGTCAGAATGGATTAAGGGAAGGTCAAAATAGATAATTCCGTCAAAATCCGAGGTTCGAAAAAAATCGGCTTCACTATACTTACTTATACTACTGTATATTTCATATACATGGTATAAGAAAGTAAAAAAAGTAAATATTATTGTTTATTACAGAAGCACAAATTATTACATATAATTTCTTCATAAAAATTTAAAAATGATGTCAGAAATCAATGCTTAAAGAAAATACATTTGTTGGTTACACATAAAAACCACTTGTTTAAAACTATAATTTATAATAATAAAATAATAAAAATTTAGATTTAAAACTCAGTACACTATCAATATCAAATGAAAATATTTAAAAACAACTTACAATAAATCAGCTTAACTAAAATAAAGAGTAAATATAGTTTGACAGCCATTTATAATGTTAAAGAGTTCCTCACGATGACGCAATCTCCCGTCTCATGCCACTCCCCGCACAGAGTTATGAGGCAACCTTGTACTTTACTAACCTTGCCCTGTAAGTTTTAATTCCGAAAATTTTAGGTCCCGTAGCTTAGAACTTATAGAAATTTTATTGTATTACTTACACTTTTTACTTATTGTAAATTTTTTTGTCAATTAAATATTAACAATGATTCTTAAAAAATAACAAACTACGAACAAGTACAGATAATCCCCCAAAAGGAGTGCCCTTTACAAAAAATGTCAGCTAGGAGACTTAAGACTATACCAAAGTTTCTATTATTCATAATTCTAGAGTACTATTTCACTAAACAGAATACTTTCTTTTTTTCCACCCGGTACATTACAAATAAATAATTCATTTAAGACTAAATACGTCTTTTTCATGGTAATAAATAATCAAATAAGAATAAATGTTGTTCTGCTGTGTTCTTATCTCGTATAATCTGCCCAAGCACGAGATACAAAAATAGTATCTGTAATGAATTTTTAATAGAGTTTTTATTGAGCTTTACGAGTGGCATTCTGAATATTTAAACGAAACATACACAGTATGTTTTTATTAACATGTTTTCTGTCCATGTGATTCACTTAATTATCCATGAGGCATATATGGATTAAGGAAAAATAATCGGTTGAAAACAGAAATACCTAAATGAAAATATTCCATTCATTTTTTATTTCCATGTTCCGAAGGAAATGGAAGTATTGTAATGCTACCTTCCAAACGTAAAGAAAATTCAATTTCCGCATGGCGGTTGTGCGTGTGTCTGTGTGACTGGATGTAGAATTTTCTTTCGTTCACGATAACTACTGCAAAAATGCACCGATTTGAATTATTTTTGGGAAAAATGTTTGTCTCAGTGAGTACTCCAGACCTATTGATTTTGGTGCTAATCAGATGATTAGGGGTTTTAGAAATATTCGAAAATGTGTACCTATTATCGTCTAAAAAGTAAACGTTGCGAATATTATCTCACTAATTTTGATAAGACTTGCTACATTTGTAGTCCAATTGAATCTAAGGGATTTTTATTTTTTATACGTCCCTAAACAGCTATTAAAGGGGTGAAAACCTCCCTCAAACTTTGAATTTTAAATACTAATTAATACGTCACTAGTTCATGTTGCCTTGAAAATAAATGTAACTAAATTCAAATTGTCAAATTAGTTATTCTACAAATGTGTATTATGTTTTTGACATAGAAAACTAATATTTATAATACAAATGTGAGTTTTATTACTGACAAATCCCATAGAAGGATTTTTGTTAGGATTATTGATACAAGTTTCATAATTCCAGTTATAGCCTATCAAAGTCGCCAATCAATCCATGACAGTTAATTGTTGTTAAATTGCTGCTGCAAACTATAAATTAAAACACTGTATGCTTACCTTTGTACTAACTACACCCTTAGCACGAATCACTCAAAATTACACCAAAAATCGTTTATTTACATTTGCGGAAACAAAATACTAACATTTAACTTGTCAAGGAAAACAATATAGCCGATATGCAATGAAGTTAGGCGCCTATCGCAATTTATCGTGTGGTCCAATATACCATACTTTCCCCTATAGATAATGACATATTTAATAACTTTAAAACGTTATTAAGTAATTTTATATAATATTTATAATAAGTATACAAATAATCTTATATTTATCAGTAAGCTTTAGTGAATTAAAATGTCAGTAAAATTGTAAAATATGACACTGCGTTATATTTAAATAAGAAAAGTAAATATCTCTGTATCAATTTAGTTAATTTAAGAATTAAGGAGTCATTAGTTTGAAGAAACATTCAACGTTTTATAAAATATTTAAATTTTAAACGTAAATAGCAGAAAATAAATGTTGTCAAGCTTAGTGGTTAAAGCAGCCACAATGAGTTACGAACAGCTCTAGTGCATTTCAAAATATTTATTTTCTAATTAAATGTTTTATCTTCCGTTACGAGTTTCCATTAAGAATGTTCTTGGAAAACTTGAAGGAAAACGACCCACTTAAGATATATAATATATAAATACAGACATATTTATATTTTAAATTAAGGTTAGGTATTTGTAGGATTTCTTGTGCTGCATCATGATATTTTATTAAGTATTGGAGAAACAGTGATTGCTACAAGGTAAAGGCACCAGTTATGGCCACTATAAGAGAACGTTTTCGGTTTTTTTGGATTAATGGACTTGTTTTTTTGTAATTCTCAAGAACTCATGTTACTTTTTAAAATTATAGCCTTTTATTTTGTTCATGTTTTTTTCTACAGTAATGAGCAAGCAGTGATTGATACTTGCTAATGATAAGTACTACGAAGATATACTAAAAGATATAAAAAAAAGAATCGTCAAATTTGAAACAACGTAAATCAGTTGCTATGATAATATAATAAATAAATTATAGATACTAATAATTAGTTTAAATATGCACCATTTTGACACATATTGGCCGATTGTCATCAAATCACGCTGTAAGGCAGTTAAATGTATACAGGGTGTTTGGTTCGGCGATACGAATATTTTGAAGGAAGGTAGAATTTGAAAGTGAATTATGCAAATATACCTATATACAAAGTGCAACAGTTTTTTTTATATAGGGTATTTTAGTAAAAAAAAAAAAAAAACAGAATTATACATGTTAATAGGAAAATTTCAAAAGTTAAAGAGCCTTTATTTAAAAAAAAAAAAGATTTTTATATTACTTAAATATCTATTCTACACTACACTATCAAATCAAAATAAAATTTATGAATAACAAAAACAAAAAATGACTGCATTTTAACATTTAAAAACTAACAGAACTTTGATAAAATTATTTCTTAAAGTTTTTAAAAGTTAAACAGCAGCCATTTTTTGTTTTTGTTATTCATAAATTTTATTTTGATCTGATAGTGTAGCATAGATACTTAAGTAATATAAAAATCATGTTTAAAAAATAAAGGCTCTTTAACTTTTGAAATTTTGCCATTAACATGTATAATTCTGGGTTTTTTCAAAAATTTACTAAAATGCCCTATATAAAAAAAAACTGTTGCACTTTGTATATAGGTATATTTGCATAATTCACTTCCAAATTCTACCTTCCTTCAAAATATTCGTATCGCCGAACCAAACACCCTGTATAGATTAATATTCAGAAATGGCAGTAATAAAATATCAACACATATTTCTAATTCAGTACATTTAATTAAAAATTTGCCATTACTGGGGTCCTTGCCAAGACTGGTGCCATTACCTTATAACATTATTTTCTTTGCAAAAATGAAGTTTGTACACAACAAGCAAGTGAGTTGGTGGAGTGGTGAAATAGAAAAACACACCATACATGCTCCTCGTATGATATTTTAATAGTCATTGACATAATAATATGTTCCATATTTTCTATTATAGTGCAAGAAGCCTTTGAGGATATTTCTTTTTGTTGTGCCGCACTATGTTTTATAACACACCTTACCAACAATGGATGTCAAAGTAGCTTGGATGTAAACGACATTCATTATTTAGTAGACTCACATCACCATTTTCTATTCATATGGTCTTTTACTTTGAAACCCTTTCATCCTCAACTGAAAATGGTTATGGAAGAAATTTTTTCAAGTGGAAAATGTACGAAAATTTGCATAGCCGAACCCGATGAAATGATAACATATCCTTATTCTGTATGTCTGTACGGCCGCATCGATGTTCTTTGGTGAATTATTATTGCTTTATCAAACGTAAATATGCTCATCTTCCATATGTTAATGTCTATTGTCCTAATTGATACTTGACCATGCGTATTATATTAGGTTTCTAGTACAAGCTTTTCTTCTATTGAAATTCTCGATAAAAATATACATTTTATATTTATTATGTCTCCTACATATTAGTAAATTTTACAGAAAAAAAAGTAAGGACATTTTAATAATTTGTTATTTTGATTTTTGTTTTTCATGGCCTACTTAAATGTTTGTAATAAAATACTTTATAAATTATATTCTATTTCATTTAAGAATGCAGTGGTTGCCGGGGTTTTGACGGTACGAATCGTGCATCTTACCGTCAAAAACCACGGCAACCTCTGCATTCATAAATGAAATAGAGTAGGTATAGTATTTAGTACTTCCACTTATTTTCGAATATAATATGGCAATTCAGTGACAAATCGTTGTAAAGTAGAGTAAAAAATACGTTCAAATATGCTATAGCCAACTAAGTGGCCCATAAGAAAAATTAAATTTAGGGCTTATAACTCGGAAACTAAAAGTGATATAAAAATTCTTAATACGCCTACACAAAAGTGCTTTAAGAAACCGCAAACAAAAAGTTATAGCCATTTAAAGAATTTCAAAATTTTTAGATTTTTGGGTGTACTGCCTAATCCACATAATATAATTATTAATATTTTTTGATGTAGTAATACTCACTCCTTCCTTACAAATAATTCATCTCATTTAACTGAATCTGTATCTCTTACCGTTAAGGAAATCCCTACGTTTATCCTGGACATCCTGTGTATATGAATGTAAAGAAAAAAATAAAGATTGTTGTAATGTAACAAAACCATTATTGCCACTGTGGTGGGGATATAATGAATATATACGTTTTAGAGCTGTAAGTCCGTCGAGCATTCATCAATTATGAAATACACGTGGCCGAAGCCGTATAGAAATATTATACTATCAACATTTGATACAAAACATTCAAATTACTGTATTTTAAATTTAAATATAAAATATGTGTTCTTAAATGAGCTATAAGAAAACTAACTATCAATTTGTTTAAAAGGTAGTTCAGCACTGCAGTATGTTAAAATAATACTATAAATGATTGCCAATCAATCAAGTACATACATATATGTTCCTATCATGAGTATTATGGTTAAACATAGTCAATATTTTTACTGTAGGATGAACAGCAACCGCAAAAAGTTAATAAGAAAATGTAAATAGATCGTAACACAATAATAGGCAATTTGTTTTCTATAATAATAATTGGCTTCTGGGTGTAAGCCGCGTCGATTTGGTCGTGTTATCGGCCAACGTTTCATCATACATTGCAGTGGACATTTTCAGGGCTCTTCTAAAAGACGCGGCTTACACTCAGAAGCCAAGGTCCACGTAAAGTACTATAAATAATTAATTTAAACATTTATACTTTCACTAAAAATATCATTTACTAAAATTTTCCCGTGACACGTTATTTTTCGAAATAAATCTATTTTATATACTTTTAAATAAAAAACATCAACTGTATTTTTTTAATACGTGAACGACCTAATTAATCAATATCTCGACTACAATTGATACCTTTTCATTTTTAAACAAATTTATCAAAAATATTAATTGAAAAATTTTCTTAGCTTAATACGGGCCTGCTCGAAATTAGCATATAGTCTCAACCAATACTAAGGGTGCAGGCTTTCGAATAGTGACAGTCCCATCAAAATCAGTTCAGTAGTTTTTGTGTTGAGTTGAAACAAAAACAGACAAACACATAAATTCTAAAATCAATCTAAATTGATTATATTAGGTTGGTGCACCAATATTTAATCAATATTAGTGAGGTAAAACAATTAATTTATAACGTATAATAACGTAAAATATCACTCACATAATATTTGCTATCAAAATTATAATTGTATAGAGGTAAAATATATATTAATAGACCGATATAATAAACATACTAATACCTAGCAATCTATTCATATTTTGAGAATATTATTTATAAAATTTTCGTATAAAATCTTTAAACAAATATAGTAAGGTAGTGGCACCAATCTTGGATATGACCCCAGTAATGACCATTTTTTAATTAAATGTACTGAATTAGAAATATTTGTTGATATTTGATTACTACCATTTCTGAATATTAATCTATATATATTTAATTGTCTCGCTGTAAGACAATTAAATATATGATTTGATGATAATCGACCAATAGGTGTCAAAATGGTGGACATTTAAACTAATTATTAGGATTTTTTAATTATTATATTATCATAGCAACTGTTTTACATTCTTTCAAATTTGACGATTTTTCCTTTTATATCTTTTGTGTCGTAGTACTTATCATTTTGTAATCATTAGCAAGTGTCTTTATCCATTACTTTATCCATTACTGGAGGAAAACAAACAAAATAAAAGGCTATAATTTAAAAAACAAACTATATTTGCAGACTTTGGTAATTAAATAAATTAAATAAAGAGTTAGTTGTTTTATTAGTAACATGAGTTGATGAGAATTACAAAAAAGAAGCCGGTCAATCACAAAAGCAGTAAATCATGCTCTTATAGCGGCCATAACTGGTGTCAGTACCTTTTTTTACTTACAACCCAACATCATCAAATCTGTGTGGCTATAAATATGTTCTTTCTTTCATAACTGGTGCCAGTACCTTATTTTGATATACTTTTGTTAAAAAAGGTTGTATTTACTAAAAACTAAACGATTAATCAAAATGAATTTAAATTTATATGCGAGAAATTAAATATTTTAATAGTAATATAAAGTGCATGTTATTTATAATTAGAAAGTACCATGTCACCAAACATGAAACATTTTCTTATCCATTTAAAAACCAGGGAACGGAAAACCTAAAAATGATCTTTTTTTGATTTTCCTACAACCATACATCTTTAGAAAACAAAACAGAAATACAAACTTTTACTATTATACGCAATAAAAATGACAAAATACAGTACTATTAAATCACGGTTCCAATATCAAAAACAAAAAGCATTTAGAATAAATACAAATACAAAATCAAAAAGTCACATAACATTTTTTGTTGCGTTTTAGAAGATCTATAGTAATAAGACATCCCACTCAATAAGGTAAGTAAAAAAAAAAAATGTGAGTTCACTTTTCAGTCTATGGGAAGGAGGTCCAAAAAATGTTGTTTTTCAAAAAAATTATCATTTCTGTTTTTGGATTATCAATCTTCGTCCATGTACCAAATTTCATCTTAATCGGTATAAAATTTATATATATAGACAGACAGACGGACGCAGATAGAGCAAAACTATAAAGGTTTCTAGTTTTCTACGGAACCCTGAAATACTTTTAAAGACAATATAAAACATTTATTATTAATTTTTTTATCCATTCTAAAACCAGGAAACACGCAACCTAAATATGATCTTTTTTTGATTTTCCTACAACCATAACTCACATCTTTAGAAAACAAAACAGAAATACAAACCTTTACTATTATACGCAATAAAAATGACAAAATACTTCAATTAAACTACTACTAAATCACGGTTCCAATATCAAAAACAAAAAGCATTCAGAATAAATACAAATACTGAGTGTGCCCTATGCAGAAAATCAGAACCTTAGTACAATATTTTACACGAAAACAAACTTATGATACGATATGTGCCACAGTATATAGGCGACCCTTCTCTCATATTACTACGCTCGGCTGTCGCGAATCGATATGGCGCTTGCCCCGTACGTACGGGGTGCTGTGTTGGAGGGGAAGGGGGCGCATCAACCCTCCAACTCGCCGGCTGTGTCGCGCGACGCCGTCTATGACTCACTGTACCTACCATTCGAGTAGACTGTATCTTTTAACTATGCTTGATTTGTTGAGGTCAATCATTCAGTTTATATGTGCTTATTTTATTTTTTATATTTTTATTTCTTCGGTCCCATTGGCCTAT
The DNA here is from genome assembly GCA_961205875.1 of Sialis fuliginosa. Classification (NCBI taxonomy): domain Eukaryota; kingdom Metazoa; phylum Arthropoda; class Insecta; order Megaloptera; family Sialidae; genus Sialis; species Sialis fuliginosa. The sequence continues at coordinate 40,486,177 of OY540809.1, read as the reverse complement.
GTTTTAGCTTTGGATCAAAAGTTAATTGTCCTAAAATTTCAGACTCATAGATCAAACCTGTGGACGGTGCAAACCGAGTCTTTTTCCCATTTGATTAACATGGGAAAAATTATTTTTTTACTCATGCGTGAATATCACGTCGAAAAATTTATTTATTTTAATTTCTTACAGCAGTATATCATAGAGAATTAAATTTCTTACAAAAAAGATCCCAAGTGCTCAATTCATAGATCGAATATTTTTAAAGATATGTTCGTTTAAACATTATCATAAAAAGTAAAATCCAATTTTTATGATAATTTTTAAACAAACATTTCTTAAAATTTATTGGATTTATGAATTGAGCACTTAATTCTCTATAAAATATTCCCCTCAGAAATTTTCAAAAAAAAATTTTTTCAACGAGATATTCACGCGTAAAAAAGTATTTTTTTCCCATGTTAATCAAATGGGAAAAAGACTCGGTTTGTGCCGTCCACAGGTTTGATCTATGAGTCTGAAATTTTGGGACAGTTAACTTTTGATCCATAGCTAAAACATAGGCCTGCGGGACCGAAAAAATAAAAATAAAAAAAACACCCAAATAAATATGTTTTTTCTTACAAAATTCAGTAAACCTGATGACAATATCTACAAAAGTTCGCTATGATTTAAAATAGAAATATGGGCCGACCTTGTAAATCTCTACAAAATATTCATCTGAGAAATTTAAAAAAATAAATTACAAAAACATTACTCTGCAAAAGTTTAAGACCACCTGATAAAATGTCGATTTTTTGACTTTTTGTTAATATTTTTTAACCGGTTTATTCTCAGTAATTTTTCTCTGTGAATGGCCCAATATATTCAAAATGACTATTTGAGCTCGTTTTTCTTTCAAAATTTGCTGTGCTTTCCCCATCTGTAAAAATAGATTTTTTTGGGGATCACACAATATTGAGGTAATGTCATTTGAAATGTGAAAACATTGCAATTGTCGGTGCAGAAAATCGAATATAGCGGTCAGAGACCGAGAAATATTTGCAAAAATCCAAAAAATAAATATTTTTCAGGTGGTCTTAAACTTTTGCAGCGTAGTATACATTTTAAATATGCGTTAAATATGTGAGCTTCAAGCCATTTTGTTAAAATGTTTAACAAAATACACCGAAATATTCCAGAACCATTTTTTTTTTACTTTTTATAAATACATGAAATGTAGGTATACTGCATAATAAAGTATAGATAATTTCAAATTTTGAGGGTCCCTGTATCACATATGACCATTATCTAAACACATTATTTTAGGGAATAATCGTTTTTTAAATTATATATAAAATGGTTCACAATAGAAAGAAATGTTAAGTTGTAGAGAACGTTATTTTCTATAATTTATGTAACACTCATTTCACGTACCTTTCGAAAGATAATTAGGTATCATTAGCCTAGTCACAGCAGAATTTTTTATCAGTAAAAAAACTGTCGGATTATTGACTCTCAATAGCGTTTTTCCGATACGTTTTTTTATAGAAAATAATAGTTCTAAGAAAAACTGTATGGGGTCTTTTTTGTTGTCAATTTTCTGATCCTTAAGTTTTTATAAAACTTTATTTGAAGAACTACTAGTTTTTTTTAAGATATCTTGAAAAACATAATTTGTTTACGATACAGATTTTTTTCACAAGGGAATTTGTAGGGGGTAGGGCTGGAATATTACTTATATAAAAAGGTTTTCAGTTATCTGTTTTTTTCGTAAGTTGTCAATGTAATAACATTTGTATGTCTAGGATATCATTGTCAGAACACACAAATGCTCAAAAAAAAACACATTTTAATTAGTAACTAACATTATTTAAATAGAATCAAATAAATATTCCCAATTGAACCTACTTTTTATAAAAGATTTTGTCTTTATTTGATTGAAAATAATATTTGTGGCCAAAATTCAAGAACAAATGAAGAATTAACGAATTTTTCGTTGTCTATATTTATTAGATTAAGAAAGACTATGGATACATAACAACCGATGCTAGTCCGTATATGAAAGTGCTACCAAAATTTTACGGCGGCCATCTTTTCTTAATTGTCAAAATCGCATATTATCCCAGAGGTGTCAGTTGAAAATTTATAATATGCAAAAATGCTTTAAATTACAATTGAATTTAGTATGTATGAGAAATGATAGTTCCAAATAGACATTTCTCTGTTAATCAAATGCTTCTAATATAAAACATTTATTATTAATTAATTTTATAATTCAAAACAATTGGATATTTATTTTAAAATCTACATGATACGCCAATTTTTCGTGGAGCGATATGGTAACAGACAACGCTAAGTAATGTGTTATTTGTCCTTTATCTTTCCTTCTCTAAGGATCCATCCATTCTAACTTCTTTTCTCAATTTCAAGTCGAAAATCGATCTAAACTGACTGGTTTATAAAACGATCAGCATCACTAGTAAATTTCCCAATACCCTTTAAAAGCGATATACGACCTCTGAAAATCTATGACTTGCAAGTCGGAAATCATAAAATTTTATTATGTAATCATAACACTTAAAACATTTCAACGCGCATTTGTTTCAGGTGTATCCCACATGATAACTGAATATATAAATCTATCAAGATGGCCTTGAGTTAGGTATGAAAACGACCCCATCATTAAACCCCTGACCGTGTCTAAACTTTATACGGGGTATCAATCACACGTGATTATTTCGTTCGCTCTTGAATTTACTCTGTAAACTCTACATAATTACTCACAATCAATATTAAAAGTTTTCGCAGAGATGTAAAAAAACATCTGCCAAGTAAATGCACAGTGCTTCCTCCTGCTAAATTCACCAAAGGTAGTTCATTATTGAACAATTTAAATAAAAACCGATAGTGTTTAGATAAATTGCCTGGAATTGGTTAACTATTTAATTTTTATATAATTTTACTAAAAAATATTAGTTCGAAATTTTTCTTAAAACGCACTAGATTATTTTTTCGTATATTTTTAATTTTTTGACAATTTCAATCTAAATTTAAATTTATGCAAACGTCAATATGACATTTAAAACGCCAACATGACATTTAAAACGTCAATATGACATTTAATATGTCCAAGCAAATATCAATTTAGAAAAACAAAACACAATTTTTTTAAATAAATTCAGATAAATCTTTGTAAGGGAATATTTTACAACAAACTTTGTAGATCCATATTATAGAAAATTTAATGCTCTACAAAAAATAATCTATAAAATTTTCACGAAACATGTGTCGCTCTTGAAATATCTTGAAAAATAAATATTTTGAGATGTCACCCCTCCCACTTACACACGATTTTGAAATGGGAGCGTCCTCAAGCCAGACCCAACCATCCAACCAAGTTTCAATAATAATATCGGTTCAGTGGTTCATGAGTTATACGTGTGACAAGGATTCAGGACACACAGACAGACAGATGGAACGAAAAGTGTTTGTCTTGATGTGAAACGGAAAGATAAATTTAAAATTTTGAAATCGGGGAACATTTTTTTTTGTCTCAATCTAAAACGATCACAAAGCTTCTTGTATCTTCGATATTGCAAGGAAGCAAAAACTGTATGTCCCTCTACCATATGTTACCCACATACAACAAAAGAAAAACGTATTTTCAATCATACCAAAAAGGGTTCATGACGTTCTAGCAATAAAAAAAAAACCTTGCCTAAAAATTCTACATTAATTTTTTTGGGTTAAAATTGATAGTTAATATTTAAATAACTCGCCTGGTGCTTACTTTTAACTAACCCTGTATAACATTTCTATACGTAGTGAAGGTACCGTAATAAGAGAAACTGGTTTTCCTTATTCCATAATATTTTTTCGTCGGATTTATATCTTTCAATTTTAATAATAAATCTGTACCCTGGAACCGCACAACGCACACACGGAGCTACAAATACAATTTTGGTTGCTTCAGATATTCTTTAGAATTGTTTGCGATGTAGATTTACAAGGTCGGCCCATATTTCTATTTTAAATCAAAGCGAACTTTTGTAGATATTGTCATCAGGTTTACTGAATTTCGTAAGAAAGAACATATTTATAGCTACACAGATTTGATGATGTTGAGTTGCAAGTCAAGCGCGGATCCAGATGCGGGTCATGGGGGATATGACCCCCCTTCCCAAATCTCAGAAAATTAAGCAAATTAAATAGAAAGATGCTTATTAATTACACTAAAATCTTTTTTGTCCATGTCACAGTTCATGACCCAAATCGTCAAATTTGAAACAATGTAAAGCAGTTGGTATGATAATATAATAATTAATAAATAAATTATACTAATAATTAGTTTAAATGTCTACCATTGTTAAACCTACTAGCCGATTGTCTTCAAATCACGCTGTAAGAGAATTAAATGTACATATATAGATTAATATTCAAAAATGGTAGTAATCAAATAACAACAAATATTTCTAATTCAGTACATTTAATTAAAAAATAGCCATTACTGGGGTCATATCCAAGACTAGTGCCAGAACCTTGTAAAGTGTGTCAAAAATAAAAGCCCCACTTTTTCGATTTTCAACTCATCTTTGAACATATAAAGTGAAAATTAAAAAAAATCAATCTTCGCAAAAGCCTCAAATGCTAATTTCCCTCTACTTAAGATAGAAAACAATATTTAGGACAGAACGTTGAAATATTTAAAAGGGCGACATCAGATGGAGCTATCAGAATTATTTTTATCGAAAGCTTTCTTAATTTTTAACCTCTAATTTTTAACTGCAGTATCGTATTCTCCGTACAAAAAGGAAATTATTTTTAGGGCCATTTTTTACGACTTCATTTTTGCTAGACATTTATGTCCCGTATTATAAAGAAGCTAGCAAAATTTGCTAGTTAGTAAGCACTTTCAAATGGAGCATCTTTCACCGTACAAAATAATTTTCATAATATCACCACTGTTTTAATACCGTTGGTGTTTACTTACAACGCGTGCGCGAAACTTGTCAAAGTCTTCAACAAACTCCAAAAGAACTGTCATATAACTTTGATATCTCATTTGAATGTGCTTGCTAGCTAGCAAATTTGCTAGCTTCTTTGTAATACCGGACATTAAAGTATTTCCATTTGTTTAGTTTCTGATCGGTTTATTTGTAATGGCACCTTTACACCAAATAAAAAAAAAACAGTTGTAAAACCGCCATTACACTTTGTACATGTGCACTAGAGATGTGTAATTCATGAACGATTCGTTCTTTTGTAACGATTCCTTTCGGTGAACGAATCGACTCGAGTCAGTATTTTAAAAAAGAATCGAAAAGATTCGTACAATATTGTATAATAATTACAATATGTGTATATTAACAAATTTTTTATGTGAGCAAAAAAAATTTAATATTTTATATGTTAGGAGAAAAAAAAAGTCATCCATTACAACTAATTTTGATTTTAAAGACTTTTTTTTAATAAGTTCTAGCAGGAATTTAACAAAGTACAGTTTGTAAGCTAAAAAACAAAGTCTTCAATTTTTTTTACATATTCTATAATTGAACGAATTTAAGTAAGAACGATTCTTATAACTGAATTGATTCAAATGACTCGAGTAACTAAAACTACTCATATTTCCCATCTCTAGTGTGCACTACTGTGCATCATCATTGACTGACCATGTTACATTTCAAACGACCCTTTACTGAAATTCATCTTTAATGAAATATGGGTACACACCTTACTCTATTGACCCATTCAATTATTGAATGAAACTCGACCTCACTGTTCATTCAAACTTGAAACTACATAATTATTAATTTAAAACACTACATGAATTTCAACTCGACAAAATTTCAATCTAAATTGAAATAAAATATGTATAACAAATTGAGGTATGGTGATTTTTAAATACATAATAATTTCGGTTAATGCTAATTTTTGTTAATACGTCCTTGACTCAAATATTGGTCTAATAATATTAACAATTTCATTTTTGTATTTTTTTTTTATTAATTTATTTTTGTCTTTTAGCTTCTCTTGAACTTTTTAAACAGCTTTTATACTTTATTGTTATTTTCATTTTTGTATGTTCTTATTATTATACACCAGGGATAAACGAACATTTTTGCTTGAGGGCTACATAATAGAATGAAATAGACAGACTGGCCAAACAAAGAATGTTTTTTTTTGAAAAATAAGATTTTTTTATGAATTTTTTTTAGAATAATAAAAAAGCAATCAAATTAAATTTGGAGGGTTTATTGTTCAGGTCTAAAAACATACAAAAAAAAATTTTTTTTTAATGAAATATAAAACAAAATGGTGACTTTAGCGATATTTTTTGTTATGTGCTCCACTGTGGAAAACAGAACTTCTGTGGATCAACGTCCAGAACAAAACAAAATGTATCGTTATTTACATGAGTTTTCCCACCGAAGTACACAAGATTATTTTAAGATATCGATTTTTGTATCACTTCGAACAAAAAATCGCGTTGTTGATGAAAAAAACGACCTTAAATTGTTTTACTATACCATTGAATACAACTGTCAGTGGGCTGTCATTTATATTTAATACCCCGTAGATAACTTTAGTTTAGCTTTTACTCAAGAACAAATTCTTTTTAACACAAGACATAAAACATGCAAATTATATTGTTCAAAAAAAAAAAGAAATAAATCGTCAATAAATCTCAATGAAAGCAGTCAGTGACGTGTCGGTAATACAGGAAACAACCACACATCCTACAACAAGTACATAACACTACCAACAACAACGACAACTGCAAACAAGGACACAAAAAGCTCGGCAAAACAATATGATATGTTCATTAAATCGCATTAAAAATAATAGCACCGCCACCGCGCACGAAGTACCCCTCATCCCCCCTTCTAGGCGATAATGTGAGTATGTATGTGTGTGTGTGTGTGTGTGTGTGACGTCATCGGCCCGGTAATAGTAAAACGATTTACTATGTTCGTGTACAAGGCTAGTTAGACTTGAATTATTCAAACGGTTTGTGAATGGAACAACCACCTATTCTCTACATATGTGTGTGTGTTACACCTGACGCCATTCTGTAGGTAATGGTTAGAATTAGAACATGAGTACATTGTAGACTCTACATCTATTATGGCAGAGAGCCAGGAAACTGAGCAAATAGATGTTATATTTTATTTGAAAAGTTTTTTGCATTTTTCAACCACCGGAGGTTGTCGATCAAGATTATATTAACAGTGTAGATCAGCGGTCACCAAACTACCAGATTCGGCCCTCCAAAGGTTTTTATCCGGCCCCCTTTATAATATAAATAATAACAGCTTAATTGTGTAGACGTCAGACATTTATTAAAGAAAAAAGTAATAACGAGCTTTCGAATCACAGATTCATCCTCAGGCTATTATATTTATATTTTGAACGTCACTACTGTTATATTATAATATTTTATATACATAGAAGAAATATTAATCTATATATATAAAGCTCAACGTATCTCTGTCTGTCCGTTAGTGCGCTTATCACTCGAAAACCACTTATCCGATTTACGTGTTTTTTTTTTAAATTCGTAGATATGTTCTCTGGCCAAGTTATAGGCTATATTTTGTTACGTTAAGTAACATAACAACTAAGCAGTGACGATAATAATAAATCAAGTCGGAAAAAATTTTGCCGTCGGTGCGCTATTTTGCAATACGCTAAACCGTTCAATATTGAACAAAATATTGTATTAAAGAATTGTGTAGAATCAAAAGATCTAAAATAAAGTCTGCGACACCATATGTCTAACTTTTATATCAAAGCCACAATGATAGCTTTTATGTAACAAAGAAAATTTAAAATATTTGGGTTCTGTTTACGCGGACTTATGACCTGCAAAACATTAATCCTTATCGAAATAAATGATTTCATCGTCATAAGTACTTAATTTAGATATAGTTTGCCCTTTACAGCATCCAATTTGGTTTTTTGTTCAGTAAATAATAATTCAACTATATTTTTTTTAAATCCTAAACAATGATTCCGAAGTCCACGCAATCGAAACCGCGCGGGCATTTATAATTTTATGATTTGATGTAGGTACATATAATATGTATTTATTTACATTTTAATAGATATTTTCCATTATAAGTTCCGATATATACTCTATTTACATAGCACATTGCACATGTAAATAAATGTTCTAATAGGATTCCAACAAGAATATTTGTCGTGTTTAAAAAAATTAGCGAAAAGTTTGATGACCCCTAATGTAGACGAATGCTTAGTGGCTTGTGTAAATACTAGAATAGATAATATTTGTCTATGTTTGAGACTAACGCCTTAATTACGTACAAATATCGAAAAAAACAGAGTTTTACAAGCCTTGAGGCTTCCGCGGTGATCTAAAAATATTTATATAAAACTAAATATAACATATATAAAATTACCACGAATGATTTCTAAATTTTCGACAACATCGACGCGGTTTACACCCAGAAGCCAAGATCCAAGAAGATAATAACTTTAGTTTGACCTTGGTGGAGGCGCTGGGAAAATTATTATAAAAATATTTATATAAAACTAAATATAACATATATAAAATTACTACGAATGATTTCTAAAATTTCGACCACATCGACGCGGCTTGCACCCAGAAGCCAAGATCCAAAATCAGAGTTTGTTTGAACATTATGATTGTTTTTTTACTTGAAAATAAATTGAACTTTTATGCATTTGACAAAAGTATCCAAACGTTCTAAAAGCGAAAATATATTTTTTTAAAATCACAATTCTATTCTTAATTAATGAATTTTCAATTAAATTATCATCAATGTGAAAAAATTGTGATAAAATCGTGAAATTTTTTTCCCAGGATTTCAAGATCCCGGAATTCCGGAATCCTGATATAAAAATTCCTAACGAAATCAACGCTATAGTACTTTTGTACTATCACCTTCAGAAGAAAAAAATATCTGCCAAGTAAATGCACAGTGCTTCCTCGTGCTAAATTCACCAAAGGTAGTTAATTAATCAACAATTTAAATAAAAACCGATAGTGTTCAGATAAATTGCCTGGAAATGGTTAATCGTTTAATTTTTATACAATTTTACTAAAAAATATTAATTCGAAATTTTTCTTAAAACGCACCTGATTATTTTTTCGTATATTTTTAATTTTTTGACAATTTCAATCTAAATCTAAATTTATGCAAACATCAAAATGACATTTAAATATCAATTTAGAAAAACATAACACGAATTTTTAAAATAAATTGATACAAATCTTTGTAAGGGAATATTTTACAACAAACGTTTTAGACCCATATTATAGGAAATTTAATGTTCTACAAAAAATATTCTATATAATTTTTACGTAACATGTGTCGTTCTTGAGATATCTTAAAAAATATATTTTGGGATGTCGTTCCTCCCCCTTACACACGATTTTAATAATGATTTTGAAATGGGACCGTCCTCAAGCCAGACCCAACCATCCTACCAAGTTTCAACAATATCGGTTAAGTGTGACAAGGATTCAGGGGATAGACGGACATACGGACAGACAGACAGACACAGAACGAAAAGTGTTTGTCTTGACGTGAAACGGATAGATCAATTTAAAATTTTGAAATCGGAGAATATTTTTTTTGTCTCAATCTAAAACAATCACAAAGCTTCTCGTATCTTCGATATTGCGAGAGCACAAATCGGTGTTCTTTTTTTTGGATAAGCAGTAAACATGCTATGTTAAAATAGATAAAGGGAAAATGATATACTGCATTGACCCTTTTATAGGTACTTTAATAGGATTTTCACTGTGTTATATATATATTTCTTTAAATTTGTATCTTTTTAGAATAAATCCGAAAATGTAAACCCCTTAAAATGTTGTTTAATACATAATATGATAATAAACAGAATATTAATAAAGCAAAATCTAATTTTCCAACAGAGTAAATCTGAACTTGCTGGAAATAAATATGAAACATTTGGTATTCATAATTTTAGTTATGAAATTTCTTTGCTAATCTAACCCACTCTACATTTTAATATGCCATAATAATTCACAAATATGAAAAGATTTTCAATAGCTGTAAAATATATTTCAACATTATTGCCAATATAGTTTACCTAACTAAATCTAAAATGTCAAGCCAAAGGTCAAAATATAATTAAACAAAATTATAGCGATATTAGAACACATTACATAAAATATAATCTATAATAACATATTGAATGAAATACATAGGTACCTAGTAAGTTGTCTCAATTTGAAATAAAAAACTTAGGTAAAATATTTCCCCGCAATATCGAAGATACGAGAAGCTTTGTGATCGTTTTAGAATGAAACATGTTCTCTGATTTCAAAATTTTAAATTTATCTTTCAGTTTCACGTCAAGATAAACACTATTCGTTCCGTGTCTGTCTGTCTGTCTGTCTGTTTGTCTGTATGTGTATGTCCTCTGAATCCTTGTCACACGCATAACTCATGAACCACAGAACCGATATTAATGAAACTCGGTTGAATGGTTGGATCTGGCTTGAGGACAGTCCCATTTAAAAACCATCAAAATCGTGTGTAAGGGGGAGGTGTGACACTCCAAAATATTTATTTTTTCAAGATATCTCAGGAACGATACGTGTACCGAAAAAAATCTTTTTGTAATCGCTACAATAAATATTGTTATTTATTTTCAAAAACAGCACAAAAACCATTTAAAATGCCTGTCTCTTCGAAACTGAGACTATTTGGGAAAAAATAAAGTTTAATTATTGTAGTTCTTTTAAAAAATAAAAAGAACACACCAAATAGATACCACAAATATTGTACTTACGAAAACTGCAATGAAAAGTCTGAACACTTACCTGAAAAGTAAAATAAAGCATTAAAAACAAATCAATTAATTAAAGATACTATAAACATACATACATTGGGTATATAAAATAAATAAGATAGTGACACCAGTTTTGGTAAGGACTCCAGCAATGGCAAATTTTTAAATAAATGTACTGAATTAGAAATATGTATTGATATTTGATTACTACCATTTCTGAATATTAATCTATATACTACATTTAACTGTCTTACAGCGTGATTTGATGATAATCGGCCAATAGGTATCAAAATGGTGGACATATAAACTTATTTAGTATAATTTATTTATTAATTATTATATTTCCATAGCAACTTCTTTACATTGTTTCAAATTTGACGATTCTTTCTTTTTTATCTTTTGTGTCGTAATACTTATAATTGGCAAGTGTCCATCACTGCGTGCTCATTACTGATTTTACCTTTGCTACTGGAAAAAAAACATAAACAAAATAAAAGGTTATAATTAAAAAAAAAACTATATTTGCGGACTTTGGTAATTAAATTGATTAAATAAAAAGTTACTTATTTTATTACTAACATGAGTTCACGAGAATTACAAAAAAAAACAAGCCCATTAATCAAAAAAAAAAAAACAACGAAAACTTGCTCTTATAGCGATCATAACTGGTGCCTTTACTTTATTTTCTGGAAAACATTTTTTTTTCTAGATACGACAAAAATCATCCAATCGCGATAAGGCAATGTTAAACAATCAACCGAGCTTTATTTTCTGCATTTTTGCACAACTATGGATTGATTTATGCATCGATTTCGTGGAACACTTTTCACCTATCAGTTTTCGATAGATATTTTTCGCAGAAAATGAATGACAAAACAAAATTGCAGAGGACACAATGAGTACGTTTACACACCGCCGTTATTCCGGTTTTATTACAACCGATGTAGTTAAACCGTTTTAAACGATGCTGTTTACACATACGAGAATAAGTGACGTCAGCTGGAATTATAATTCCGATTTGAAATACGCTATAAGTTCGATGGCGTACCAACAAGAAATCTCAAAAATACTTCGTCTTTTTTACGTCCCACGAATCACTTTTGTTTTGTTTTCCATCTCTTCGTCTCAGGTGTTTTAACCATATTTTAACTGACCACGCTTTTCCAAATGTTAATGCGAAGTACATTACGATGAAATCCCTATACTCGGTAGATACTTATATTTTTTTAGGTTGGCTAAATATGTATAAATAGGTAACTATATCCATGCAGTTTACACGCATTTTTATTCCTGCTCTATTTCGGTTTACTTATGCTATTCCTGTAGACCAAGAGGAATATCATAACTAAACCCGATTAGTTATGTCGGGTGTAAAGTGCCGTTTACACACACTTTTACACTCGGTTTTATTACATCGGTTATAGTAAAACCGGAATAATAGCGCTGTGTAAACGTACTCTGTAGCGATTCTGGTTTTCGATCAGAGGTATGAGATAAAGGTTCGGGTAAATGAAGGTATACGACATCAACAATAATTTAAAAAGAACTATCAAATCAACGTCATAAGAAAATATAGATAAAACAGACGTGAAAGAAGTTATTGACGAGGAAAGGAAAGATAGAGAGAGAGGCAAACTCAAACCATAACTAGCTTGATGTTGAGGGTTAGGGTTGAAATCAGAAGACAGTGGTGGCAATTGTATAAGTAAATCGTAAATTAAATTATATAATACTCATGGTAATTTAGTACAGGCAAAATAGATTTTAAGTAAATCATAATTATAAGATTAAAAATTACTTGGGGAATATATCCAATATTATTTTTTCTTGTTAAAGAATAAAGAATTCATTGAGTCCCGAGGTCAAAAGTTGTAACGTTTAGGGGAAAGTGGGGTAAAATGGACATGTTCGATCAAATGCATGAAAATACGAAAATCATCAAACTTTGCAAGCTAAAAATTTATGTTCCAAGCAAATAAACATATCTGTATTGTTTAAGGTGTAGTATAATTAGATCGTTTTTGATTCTCTATCGATTTGTATACATATCTTTATTTAAATTTTCGTTGTCTTTTCAAATTCGTGTTTTACCCCTAACCTAACCTAACCTAACATTTTTTGGCGGTTTTATACATTTTTATAAAAAATGTCGAAAGAAACTTTTAATAATTTTGATATACTCTTACAATTAATTAAGAAAATGCCAATTTTAATTAAACATTTTCTCTTTCAACGTCAATATGATTCATTTACAAACAAATTAGTTATAAGGTTTACTGTTTTTGCTTCCTTTTTTGTAAATCTCATCAACTCATATTACTAATAAAACAAGTAACTCTTTATTTAATCAATTTAATTACAAAAGTCTGCAAATATAGTTTGTTTTTTAAATTATAACCTTTTACTTTGTTTTATGTATTTTCTCCAGTAATGGATGAAGTAAAACCAGTAATGAGCACGCAGTGATGGACACTTGCTAGTGATTACAAAATGATAAGTACTACTACACAAAAGATATAAAAAAAGAATCGTTAAATTTGAAACAATGTAAAGCAGTTGGTATGATAATGCAATAATTAATAAATAAATTATACTAATAATTAGTTTAAATGTACACCATTTTGACACCTATTGGCCAATTATCATCAAATCCCGCTGTAAGACAGTTAAATATACATAGATTAATATTCAGAAATGGTAGTAATCAAATATCAACAAATATATCTAATTCAGTACATTTAATTAAAAAATAACTCATTGATAAAATTCTCAAACATTGTATTTTTATTCAAGTAATTGACTGAGAAATAAAACAATACAATTGGAAAAATAGTTTTTCAACTATTGCGTAAAAATGCATTTATTGTAATTTTTATTACATATCTCCACCGTTTTCAGAAAACTGGTTTGATTAAACACAATTTGAAATCAACTATTTGCAACTACCTTTCCAACTATTTTAAAACTATTTGCGACACTTCTTACTGCTTCGTTTGCACTAATTTTTATTAAATCGTAAAAAATTATTTACCAACTATTTTCCGAAAAAAAATTCAACTAGTAACTATTTCATTGAAAATAACAACTATTTTTCCAATCTCTAACAATTATCTACAAAACGTTAACAAGTTCCGAGCTGTGGTAATTCGTAGCCGCCACTGTTTAAATGGCACAAGAGGCCATGACGTTTTGATCCCCAATCTGAGATCTCACGGAACAGTAGCGATGGTAATTGCCGACGTTCCAATAGGGAATAGGTAAGATAATAAGATTTTGAACTTGAGAGAGTGTTTCCCTCAAGTTGCTGAACGTACGCGGCGGTTCGAGAATTCCTGGATTAATTTTATTAAACTCGGGTTAATTGCTATGTGTGATTTATGGTTATCAACAAAAACAAAAGGGTTTAACTCAATATGCATATATTTCAATGAAGTGTTTTGGTAAAATATAAAATATTTGTTTTTATTTGAATTTTTGTCATTTTGATCATTCATAAAATATGTAGGTCAAATACGTATGATTTACGTTACATAATTTAAAATTATTAGACCTTCTGAACATGAATTAAATAAAGGTCATATATAGATAAAAAATATTTTTTGAAAATTTTTATTAGGGTACCGAAGAAACCCTATTAATTTCACTTTGTCGTCCGTCCGTCCGTCCGTCCTTTTCACTCAAAGATAAATAGCTCGTAAACTATATAAGCTAGAAACTTGAAAATTTTACTGAACATGTGGCACGTTAAAATATATAACCACACAAGCGGAATTTGACCCATTTTCTATTTTTTTTCTAAATCAAAAATGGTGCCTGGGCTTTAAAGCAAATCCAAAAAAAAAACAAAAAAATTGCATACCAAGACGTGTGGCATGTCAAAAAGTACATCTCAATTAGTAGAATTTGATCATATTTTTTATTTTTTTTCTAACTCAAAAATGGCGCCTGTAGTTTATTCTGTCCCCCCACCCTCTAACTCTGTAACTACCGGTTCAAAAAATCTGAAAAAAATTTGGGACTACCAACGACAAATACTAAAGTCAACAATATAATTTTAAATTTTGAAATTATAGGGAGGGGCGTCATAGAATTTTTTATTTTGATATCTAGGCATGTGGTATGTCAAAATATAGATATCAATTAGTAGAACTTGACACTTTTTTATATTTTAACTTTAACTTAAAAATGTACCTGTAAGTGGTTCCAAACATTTCACGTAGTACGTACTTCGGAACCCTTATGGCATACACTCGTGTATATCTTGCCCGAATTATTTTATCTAACAAATGAGTTTCAAAATATCTGTCTTTGTTTGGCACATGGAGAAATAATTTAAATATTATAATAACCAAATGGAAGGGACTCATTAAAATAATTTTGGATTTTGAATAAGCCATATAACAAACAACAATTTCATCCAAATAACTTCTATATTAAACGAGATTAAAACAATCAAACTAAAACAGAAATCAAACAAGACATTTCTGTTCTATAATTAAACATAATTTATGTTAATAACCTGTACAAGTTTTGAACAGTAAATAGTAAAACTAATGTAATATATGATGTTCATACATTACACGAGTTACGTTGTTAAATATCACAATGTACTGGTTTAAATCGCTAAAGGCTGTGTAACTGCAGTTAAATACAAAATCAAAACTCTTGCCTCAAATCTTACAAACGCTCCTAAGTTTCGGTGTTTAATTAAAAGTGAAACCAAGTATGTATAAATATTGATTTGGTAGGAAGTTTAAGATGGGAAATTATCTGACTCAGAAGTCTATTATAGCGTTGTATTATTTATTGACAGTGAGACAGAGCGAAACTATAAAGGTTCCTAAAAACACTATTTACTATAATATAACGGCTATGATTTAAACGGGCGGTAATATATTACAGTCAGTATTAAAATAAAAATGGTAAGTTCATTAGCATATTGGGTGATAAAATGTGAGCAGTAAAAAAATGGAAACGAGCGATAATACATATATTATGAAATGGGAAGTAAAATAAATGATTGGGCAGTAACACGTGAGCAGTAACTAAACCAGAATCGGTCCGTTAGAAATATTGGGGTAAGCGGTAATTATTTTTTTCTGAGAAAGCAATGCAGGACGGACTTTTTCGGGGGGGTGGAAGATGGAGGATCTTGGTACTTTTTTGTGGGGGGGGGTAAATTTTATATAAAATTATTTATTTATTTTAACTTAAATTAAGAAATTTTATAATGTTCAAAAATAATTTTTTGTTTAAAAATAATAAATTTTGTGTTGTACATTTTTATTTATAATTAAAAGACCGGGATTTTCAGGAGGGGGGGAGATTTTTTATGGGGCCATTAACATATAATATATAATATATATATTTTACAATATATTATATTGTGTTACCATTTGGTCTCTTGTTTGTTTTAACATAGGGGGGGGGGTCAAGGAACCCTGCCCCCCTGCATTTTTGTAACCAGCGGGGGGCCAGATGGTTATTCCATATAATATATTTGTAATATATATTATATGTGAATGACCCCAATAAAAAATTTCCCCCCTCCCCCCCAAAAAATATCCTGGTTAGATTTTTTTTAACAAACGTGTGCCGCTTTTACCGAACTGCCGAACTAACTACTCAATTCAATTATTTTACCGCTAAAATAATTTTTATACTGGCCATTTATTTAATCTACTGCTCGAGTAGGTTTTTAACTACCGCTGTAAGATTAAATAACTTACCAAAATCTTGTATATTACCTACTTGCTACATTTTACTGCCACAATTGATTTAATTTCTGCACAAAAAATTTAATACTACCCAAATGAATTATTAACTGCCCAATGTAACCGCCCGAATATTTAAAAAACTGCTCAAATAATTACTTCCCTAATATAACAGTACCCAATTTACCTACAAATCAGCTCTGAAGATTAGGTAGTGTATATAGGCCTCTATTGTTAATTTTTGATTCATCAATAAAAAGTTGTAAAGATGTTTATGTATTGATTTGGCATTTAAAAAATAATTCATAACTGAATATACCATGCAAACATTTATAAAATCTGACATTATTTTATAATAAATCTATAATTCATTTATAGTTCAACATAAACGATAATTCATAGCTGCCAAAAAAATAAATAATATTTGAACAATCCACAAAGTAATAATCAATATCGCTTTATGGATGTTTTATTTATTACTACTTTGTGTTGCACAATTGCAATAAATACAATCTGTCAAACGTAATTCTGTTTATCTGTTGTTTTGTAGGTTTTACGAATTTTTCAATGTTATGGATTGTTTGTCCAATAAAGCTGTTTTATCACCGATCATAATGTATTTGCTGATTATATGCGAATTAATTTTTCATTTCATTACATTCTCTTATATTTGATTTATATTAATTAATTGTTAAGTACTCTTCAATTTGCAATAAGGTACTGGCACCAGTTCTAGCCGCTATAAGAGTAAGGTTTACTGAGCTTCTTTTTTGTAATTCTCATGAAACTCATGTTACTAATAAACTTTATGTAATTAATTTAATTCCCAAAGTCCGCAAATATAGTTTGTTTTTTAAATTATAGCCTTTTATTTTGTTTATGTTTTTTCTCCAGTAATGAATAAAGTAAAACCAGTAATGAGCACGCAGTGATGGACACTTGCCAATGATAAGTACTACGACACAAAAGATATAAAAGAAAGAATCTTCAAATTTAAAACAATGTAAAGCAGTTGCTATGATAATATAATAATTAATTAATAAATTATACTAAATTAATAAATGTCCGCCATTTTGACACCTATAGGCCGAATGTCATCAAATCACGCTGTAAGACAGTTAAATGTATATAGATTAATATTCAGAAATGGTAGTAATCAAATATCAACAAATATTTCTAATTCAGTACTTTTAATTAAAGAACAGCCATTACTGGGGTCATATTCTATTCAAATATCATAAATTATTCATGATTATATTTAAACACCAACAATAATATAACACACACATATGTATATGTAATATTTATTTTTCATCAAACAGGGCCACCCACACACCTCACTTCTCTCTCTTTTGTGAGAACAATTGCACAAAGCTCTATATAATATACTGTTTTTCCAAGAGCGACGCGTTTGCCTGTGTATAACCTTGCAATGATCAAAGTTGTAGCACACTAATTATCCATATATAATCCGAAATTGTCTGTTGAATCTTCTGAATGTACGTTCGTCAATAACGTATTAGTTAATGTTACACAAAGAGGCCTCTATAATGATAATATCTATAATGTACATGTTTACTTGGTTGTGTCTAGGTATGTGTGTTGAAAACGGATTCTGTCATATTGTACAACTATTTATAGTAGGTAGGTATGTAGTGTAATATATATATAATGGGAATTTGCAAATTACTGTGTTGTAAGTTACATACCTATATTATCATGACAACGGTGATTTTTAATTCCATGTTCTGAAAGAAATGGAAGTATTGTAATACCATCGAAAAATCATGTCCGAGATAATGACAGATTCTGATTGTACTAACTTAAAAACTTAAACAAAAGTTCATTTCCGAATGGCGGCTGTGCGTGTGTCTGTGTGTCTATGTGTCTGTGTGTCTGTGTGTCTGGATGTAGAATTTTATATCAATTACAAAAAAATCCTTTATTTATTCTTGTTTTCGTATTTTTGATATTTTAACAACACATAAAATCAAATAAGTACAAATTCGGCATTGAAAAATCATAAAAAAAGCTATCACCGACAATTTGGTATATTCAGGAAGCGTCATTTTTACTATTCTTAAGTTGACAATACGTTATGTGTAGGGTTTGCAATCCCGCAGACTTTTTTTTCCCGCGGGAATTTTGCGAGAAATCCTCAAATCCCGCGAAATCTCGCAGTTTCTCCAAAAATTTTGTTATTCATACTTAAAGTTACTATTATTTAGTTAACAAAAAAAAAAGTTAACTGTCCCAAAATTTCAAACTCATAGGTCAAACTTGTAAATGGCGCAAACCGAGTCTTTTTCCCATTTGATTAACATGGGAAAAATTACTTTTTTACTTACGCGTGAATATCTCGTTGAAAACAATTTTTTTTTTAAATTTCTCAAGGAAATATTTTGTAGAGAATTAAGTGCTCAATTCATAAATCCAATAAATTTTAAGAAATGTTTGTTTAAAAATTATCATAAAAATTGGATTTTACTTTTTATGATAATGTTTAAACGAACATATCTTGAAAAATATTCGATCTATGATTTGAGCACTTGGGATCTTTTTTGTAAGAAATTTAATTCTCTATGATATGCTGCTGTAAGAAATTAAAATAAAAAAAAAATTCAACGAGATATTCACGCATAAGTAAAAAAGTAATTTTTCCCATGTTAATCAAATGAGAAAATGACTCGGTTTGCGCCGTCCACAGGTTTGATCTATGAGTCTGAAATTTTGGGACAATTAACTTTTGATCCAAAGCTAAAACATAGCGGGACCGAAAAAATAAAAATAAAAATAAATTTAAAAAAACACCCTAGTATATAGGTACGGTATGTCACGTAAAACTAAACCACTAAATATCATTATTTACGGTTGTATTTTAGGGATAATACTGTTAAAAAAATATCGTGTAGATCGAATTTTGTGTATTAAATTTTTGTGGTTAACTTTTATTTAATCTGCTATTCTTCTTCTAAATTTTTGTATTTTGTATTTTTTATGTTTTTTTTTTTCTAATCTGGGGGCTGTTCGAGCTTCTTTCGTCGCCTGAGTCATACTCATTGTCAGTGTAACCACTTAACTAATCGTGAACAAGAGATATAATTTACTTCACTAGTTTCATATTCAACCTTATTCACAACCTTAACTTTTTTTTTCAAAATTGTTACCTTTTTTTATTCTTATTTACGCTTTAAAAGTATTCAAATCGCACGCGACCTATAAATTCAATGTTCAAAAATTCCGCGCGGATCCCGCACTGAAAGTGCGGGATCCGCAGAACTCCAAAACGTGCGGGATTGCAAACCCTAGTTATGTGATTCTGACAGCGTTTTATGATTTTGTAATGTCGAATTTGTATTTATTTGATTGTATGTGTTGTTAAAATATCAAAAGATACAAAAACATCCCTCCCCCTTACACACGACTTTAATGATTTTGAAATGGGACCGTCCTCAAGACAGACCCAACCATCCAACCAAGTTTCATTAATATCGGTTCACTGGTTCATGAGTTACGCGTGTGACAAGGATTCAGGAAACAGACAGACAGACACGGAACGAAAAGTGTTTGTCTTGACGTGAAACGGATAGATCAATTTAAAATTTTGAATTTTGTCTCAATCTAAAACGATTACAAAGCCTCTCGTATCTTCGATATTGCGAGGAAGCAAAATAAATATATATAATTTTAAATTAACCTTTTTTCATACATTTGCGAACTATCATAATAAAAAATAAAAATTTATAAAAACAGATAATCGAATTTAATTCAAATAAAACTTCAAAAGTTTCAAAAAGAGCATTAAAAATACGTAAATACCTATATATATATATATATATATATATATAAGAGATTACTACGTCTATTCTGAAAATTAATCAAAACCCGTTTGACTTAATACGGCATTTTATTGTTAATATGATTCGTACAAGCGTACGTACAATTTCCAAAGACCACTTTTCATTAGTGCTCAACATAAAGTTGAAGATGGTATTCATACATATATATTTGGGCATAATCCTAACATCTAGCCCGAGCTATGGGCGGTTCAACAAGCTCTACTCACATCCATTATTTATTCGGAGCTTTTCGACCATAATCTTCTTATTTCTTCTATCGCTCTGATCGTGCTCGGTGTACATCAACATCCGCCCAAACTTACTACGTCAAGGGTTGTCCAGTATATAAATACTAAATACATAAAAACAAACTTTTTTGTCTAAACGTCAAAATTTATTCAAGAAAAAAGTTAATCGCAAGCTTTCGATTCACAGAATCATCGTCAGGCTATTAATAAAGATATAAATGTTATTTTTTCAAACATTTCCGTAGTCACATGAAAATTATTGAGATAACAACATCGTTCTCACATTTATATCTTTATTAATAGCCTGACGATGATTCTGTGAATCGAAAGCTTGCGATTACCTTTTCTTGAATAAATTTTGACGTTTAGACAAACAAGTTTGTTTTTATTTATATTTAACGTTACTACTTTTATATTATGATACTAAATACATATATAAGGTACTGGCACCAGTCTTGGATATGACCCCAGTAAAAATAATTAAAAGTACTGAATTAGAAATATTTGTTGATATTTGATTACTACAATTTCTGAATATTAATCTATATACATTCAAATGGGGTATTAATTCTGTACTAGTATCTATGGATTAGTTATGGAATTTAGAGCGGTGACACTTCAACTAATTGTAACACAGTTGGCATCTTTGACCGTACAAAATAATTTTCATAACATCACCACTGTTTTAATACCGTTTGTATTTACTTACAACGCGTGCGCGAAACTTGTCAAAGTCATAAACAAACTCCAAAAGAACAGTCATATAAGTTTGATATCTCAGTTGAAAGTGCTTGCTAGCTAACAAATTTGTAGGTCCTTTATGATACCGGACATTAAACTAATTATTAGTATAATTTTTTTATTAGTTATTAAATTAGCATAGCAACTGCTTTACATTGTTTCAAATTTTGACGATTCTTTTGTATCGTAGTACTTATCATTTTGTAATCATTAGTAAGTGTCCATCACTGCATTCTCATACTTTAAGAAAACATACTATATTTGCTGACTTTGGTTATTAAATTAGTTTAATAAAGAGTTACTTGTTTTATTAGTAACATGAGTTGATGAGAATTACAGAAAAGAAGCCCGTCGATCACAAAAATAGTAAACTTTGCTCTTATAGCGACCATTACTGGTGCTAGTTCTTTATATGTTTATTTCACTCGCCTGGACTTTAGGATTATTAACAAAATTGTTAATATTTATCTTTAGATTATAAAATACGAACGTTTGAAATAAATTTTGGGTTACTATTTAGAAAAAAGTAATTAATTTTGCATGTGTAAATTTTTAATCATAAAAATATAATTATACATTTTAATATATATTTTGTAACCCCTGCCTTACACGCACATACACAAACTTTCTAGTAACATAAAGATGTGGTATTAACGAATACCTTAAACAATGTTATAAAGTTTTATTTTTACTTTCCCCGTATATACGAGTATGTTCTGAGGATTTTACGTTCGGGATATGTTCGGTCAAAAGTAAATGTTTCGTGTGCTAGATTTTATTATTATCTAGAAAAAATTGTCTCAAAAATATTCTTGTAGTTTTATAATATTAAGTCGATCAAGATGTATCAGTCAATCGCGGCTTTAATTACGATCGATCGCAAATCGAAATGAATTTAGTACAAGAAATTCGGCAAATCGAGACTCACTTAGCAATTAAATTAAGGTAAGAAGTAACAAAAAATTACATATTTTAAATAATATGTAACTGAATTTTTTTTTATAATTAATCATTATTTTTTAAATATAAATAATTTGTTTTATTTCAGTATGAAATGTTAAAAACAACAATATTTTTCATCATCTAATATCACTTTAGTTGGTCACCCCTGATTTATACAAACAAAAAAGTTTATTTTTAAAGTAGCTAACTAATGAGTACTCGAATCAAATAAGAAAATAATCAAAAATTGGCTGAAGAAATACTCAACAAAACAAAATAAAATCGTTGCTAGCTGTATTGAATTTTTGTTCAATATTTTATTTTAAAAGTAAACTTCAGAAATTAAGAATATATTTATGTCTCAAAGCTTATCATAGTATAAAATATCGGTATGGAGGACCATATACCTATTATTATGACTTCCATGTTCTTTAATATCATTTTTAATAATTTTTAATATGTAAAAAATTTCAATGAGATTTGTCAAATATAAAACTCACCTTTGTATTTAAATATAAGTTTTCTAATGTCCTAATGTCAAAAACATAATACACATTCGTAGAATAACTAATTTAACAATTTGAATTCAGTTGTATTTGTTTCAACGGCAACATGAATTAGTGAGGTATTAATTAGTATTTTGAGGGTGGTTTTCACCCCTTCAACAGCTGTTTAGGCACGTACAAAAAAATATTCCTAAGGTTCAATTGAACTACAAATGTACCAAATGTACCAAGTCATCAAAATTAATTAGAAAATACTTACAACGTTCACTTTTTAGACGATATAAGTTACAAAATTTCGAATATTTTCAAAACCCCTGATCTGATTAGCACCAAAATGAAAAGGTTTGGAGTACTCACAGAGATATTTTCTCCAAAAATAATTCAGATCGGTGCATTTTTACAGTAGTTATCGTGAACGAAAGAAAATTCTACATCCAGACACACAGACACACGCAAAACCACAATGCGAAAATTAAATTTTCTTTAAATTTTTAAGTTAGTACAATCAAATCGGATACGATTTTTCGGTGGTATCACAATACTTCCATTTCTTTCAGAACATGGAAGTAAAACTAACACAAAAATTTTAGATACAAAATTAATAAATAGCAATTAATAATATTATGTTATTTCTACTACAAAGTTTTTTAAATATATTTTCACAAAGCCGCCTACATTAATTTTACTTTTACCTTCTTACCCATGCTTACATATTTATGTATGAACAGAACCATAAAGTTTCTTTTATATGTATCGAAAACGTGGAGTACTTAAATATTGATGAAAACAAATACCTTGTTTCGAACCCTTTACAAAATTATAAAAACCCATAATAACATAATAAATTCTAAACATCTGTTCATGATATTGTCTGTCTGTCTGTCCGTTAGTGCGCTTATCATTCGAGAACCACTTATCCGATTTACGTGGTTTCTTTTTTAATTCATAGGTACGTTCTCTGTCCAGGTTATAGGCTATATTAACAACTAAGCAGTGACGATAATAGTAAATCAAGTCGGATAAAAGTTTGCTTCCAGCGTGCTCTTTTGCAATACGCTGCCTAAACCGTACAATATTGAACAAAATAATGTATTAAATAATTGTGTAGAATAAAAGATCTAAAATAAAGTCCGCGACACCATATGTCTAACTTTTGTATTTAAGCCACAGTGACTGCTTTTATGTTACAAAGAAAATTTTAAATATTTGGGTTCTGTTTACGTGGACTTATGACCTGCAAAAAATTAATCCTTATCAAAATAAATGATTTCATCGTCATAAGTACTTAATGTAGATACAATGTGACCTTTACAGCATCCAATTTGCTCTTTTGGTTTAGGAAATAACTTGAAATATACATACAGTAACATATTATTCGCGGCAATTCGCGCGAACTATGATGAAGTGTCGCGGGGCAGAGGGAAGAATTCTTCGCTCGGCCGGCATGTTTTCAATTATTAACTTTTAAATTTAAACAGAACAAATTTTATTTGTTTTTTTAAGTAATTTAGGTTTTGATTAGTTATCATTACGATAATAATTAATCGTGTTTGTACTTATGTTAATTCAACTATATTTTTCAAAAATCCTAAACAATAATTCCGTAGTCCACGCGGGCGAAGCCGCACGGGCATAGCTAGTAACATAATAAATTCTAAACATCTGTTCATGATATTGTTATACGAGAAAGTATAAATAGAATATAAAGTAAAACTATTTCAAAATCCACCAAGAATAGCTGTCGGAATAGCACGTCTGAAGGCACTAGGCATCAAAACATTGTGTGTTATGTCAAAAAAGTAATGAAATAAAGATGTCTCGTTTTATGCATCACTGAAAGGTAAAATGTCAGGATGTAATTTAAAATTTTATATAGAGGTGGGTTTTGTTTACGAGAGCAATGCTTTTAAATAATAATTATAATTTAGATGTTTGTTTATACAGGGAGAGCCAGAATAAATTCTAATTACTGTATATATAATACATGTGTGCTATATACAGTGCTTATGTATTTATTTATGGTGTTTATTTTATAATATATTATAAATAATTCAGGCAAGACATACATGGGTATATGCCATAAGGATTCCGAAGTACGGGTGTAATTTTGAGTTAGAAAATAATATAAAAATTGGGTCATATTCTACTGATTGATATCTACATTTCGTCACCCCACATGATATGAAAATGAAAATAAAATATTCTTTACCGCCTCTCCCTATTATTCCAAAATTTAAAATTATATTATTGAGTTTAGTATTTATTGTTGGTAGTCCCACCAAAGCCTCGTTACCAATTTTTTTTAGATTTTTTGAGCCGGTAGTTACAGAGTTAGAGGGGGGGGGGGGGGGGGGGCAAATAAATTACTGCTTGGAACTCACTACATGCGGCATTTTTGAGTTAAAAAAATAGGGTCACATCCTATCTATTTAGATCTACATTTTGATACTCCACTTGGTATACATTGTTTTTGTTTGGTATAAAAAAAGAGCTGCAGCTCCTAAGAGAAATTATTTTTTCAAAAAAATTGCAATTCTTTTACTAGAGGATATTATTTTACATGTTCAGTAAAAATTTCAAGTTTCTGGCTTATATAGTTTACCAGATATTTTTTTTTGACGGACGGACGGACAACAAAGTGAAATTAATAGGGTTTCTTCGGAGAGAACCAATGCAAATGTTTTTGTTGGTTTGATTCAAATAATAATTTAAACAGTAAAGCGCAACATTTTTCAATCAAAGAGCTTTCAGGGTGTCCACTGGTTTTTGGAAATAAAATTCCCTAACATTTCCTTGACCACAGATTCAAAATTCTCTGACTCGGGGGTTCCCGGAGCAAGAATGTGCAGAAATAATATTTGAAGACCTTTTTTTTGGTCATAACTTGTAAATTTTACACTTGTTACTTACTTTCAATTCAATGACCTTTTTCTTTTTTCCCTGACTTTCTAAAAAAAAATAATAAATTCCCTGACTTTTCAGAATTTTAAAGAAATTCCCTGACTTTCTCTGACCACTTTAGGCTTACCTGACTTTTCCCTGACATTCCAGAAAGTGGACACCCTGGCTTTTACAAATTGTATACTGTATCAACAATCCACAAGTCAAGAGGAATGCAGTAGGAGAGGGTGCGGGAGATATGGTGTAATGATTTCAAAAATTAATCGAGAAGTAGATTTTTTAAGCCGGCTTGAAAGATATTTGAATGAAGAGAGACGATAAAGAGCTAAATCAGTCCCCGGTGAACATTTCTGTAGGTACCTCAATCATTTTAGATATGTTACGGCTTAATCGTTATAAGTGAGAAATATTTAACGTACTCTTATGATTTTATAAAAAAGTGGGAAGTTTTATTTTGAAAATTATAAAACTTTTGGTAGGTCCGTAGGTAAAATTTGCTTGCTGGTATACTACTAGAAAAATAATAATCAATCATTTATAGAAGTGATAATGAAAACACATATAAGAACTATAAAATATGTAAATAAAATCAACTAATTCGAGGACGAAATTTAAAAAAAAGAAGAATATAATGACTTCATTTTAAGCATGGTGGAGGTGCTGGGGAAATTATTATAAAAATATACCGTTTGAAAATGTTTGCAAGCTAGCAAATATTTGTTAGCTAGGACAATAGATAATTTAATGAGGTAGTGGCACCAGTCTTGGATATTACTCCAGTAATGACTATTTTTAATTTTAATGTACTGAGTTAGAAATATTTATTGATATTTGACTACTGTCATTTCTGAATATTATTTAACTATCTTACAGTGTAATTTGATAACAATCGGCCAATAGATGTCACAATGGTGGACATTTAAACTAATTATTAGTATAATTTATTTATTAATTATTATATTATCATAGCAACTGCTTTACATTATTTTAAATTTGACAATCCTTTATTTATATCTTTTGTGTCGTTCTTATCATTTTGTAATCATTAGCAAGTGTCCATCACTGCGTACTCATTACTGGTTTTATTTTATCCATTACTGGAGAAAAAACATAAACACAATAAAAGGTTATAATTTAAAAAACAAACTATATTTGCGAACTTTGGTAATTAAATTGATTAAATAAAGAGTTACTTGTTTTATTAGTAATATGAGTTCAAATCCAAAAAAAGACCTTGCTCTTATGGCGGCCATAACCTTAGTAAATAAAAAATCGATTGATCAAATACTTTATACATATATCAACAAAAAACATATTTACAATGAATTATGAATGGATTATGCTATAAAAAATACGTTTATAAAAAAATATATCTCGAGACAAAATACTACACATATTTTATATCTAATAAAATACAACAATAAAAAATACAACACTGCTATTTGAATAAATTTACATAAGTAAAAATAACGATTACGAACAAGAAAAAATTGTATTCTCATATTTTATTAAAGTAGTGTAGTAAGACAACACACGATCATGATAATAAAGTACACAAAGGCTGTCATTCAGCGTTGTTTCATCAAAAATATACACTTCGCATTTTAGACGAGACTCATAAACGTTATAGTGGAACAAGTTTCAACATTTATACTTCATATTTTTCATGTATGTAAGTATGATAATAAAAAAATATAACGTTGCATATTTTTTAGTCTGTGATTATGCGATTTGTTGTGAAAACGTTTTTTTATTAAATTATATTATTATTATATTATATAATATCAATATTTATATCATTGCTTCTTCGCAATATCGAAGATACGAGAAGCTTTGTGATCATTTTAGAATGAGACAAAAAAAATGTTCCCCGGTTTCAAAATTTTAAATTGATCTTTCCGTTTCACGTCAAGACAAACACTTTTCGTTCCGTGTCTGTCTGTCTCCTCGTGTGTCCGTCCGTCTGTGTGTCTTTCCCCTGAATCCTTGTCACACGCATAACTCTTGAACCACTGAACCTGTATTACAGTCCCATTTCAAAATCGTGTGTAAGAGGGAGGGGTGACATCCCAAAATATTTATATTTTCAAGATATCTCAAGAACAATACATGTTACGTAAAAAGTTTATAGTATCTTTTTTGTAGAGCATTCAATTTCCTATAATATAGGTCTACAACATTTGTTGTAAAATATTCTGTTACAAATATTTATCTCAATTTGCTTTTAAAAATCGTGTTGTTTTTTTAAATTGATATTTACTTTGATATATTAAATGTCATTTTGACGTTTGCAAAAATTTAGATGTATATTAAAATTGTTAAAAAATTAAAAGTGTACGAAAAAATTATCAGATGCGTCTTAAGAAAAATTTCGAACTAATATTTTTTAGTTAAATTAATGGGGTTAACCAATTCTAAGCAATTTATCTAAGCATCGGTTTTTATTTAAATTGTTCTATTAACTACCTTTGATGAATTTGGCACGAGGAAGCACTGTGCATTTACTTGGAAGATGTTCTTTTTTTCATGCAAGTACTATAAAAATAGACATATATGTTTATTTCCAATCTATAATAATTGTTAAAACTACCCTCCTCTCTAAAATCCATTATAGTTACGAAAAAAACGTGTGCTAGCCTCACCAGTTCATTTTAAATGCTATTAAGTTTAAGCGTTTGCCATAGAAGGTTCCGTTAAACAAATGTTTGATGGTGGTGGTTTGTGATAGACATATCTAGGTTCCTTTCTTGACGGCCTGCTATATATTGCAACACGTACTCCGATTTCTCGTTGCTTCTTCTTCAACTGTTCACGTACTTACGTAAATATATGTACGCCATTTGGTGCTTTTAAAGTATGTTTACTCAATTTTTTCTCTGGGTATTGTACTTGGTTAAAATTTGCATTCTAGTGGATATGTTTTTCTATATAGAATGTATTTATTTTAACCCATAAACGCCCGCTGTACACACTTGTGTACATTAGGGTGGTCCTTAGGCCGAATTTTGACCGGGCCGCCCCCCCAAATCAGCTTCAAATAATTCAAAACAGTGTGAAAAAAGTTTCAGCTTTCTATCTTAAAAAATGGACATTACCAGAGGGGGGTGATTTTCCCATTTAAAATACACTTGTTTTTCGATTTACTACTAGAGTGTTTTAAACTCTTTGTAAAAATTTATAATACTCATGGAAGCATCCCGGATATTCATATTCCATATCTTGATGGATAAAGTAAACTTCTGATTCAACGCTGTCTGCTATATGGGTCATTGGGTCATTCCATCAAGAAAATTTAAAAAAAAAATTGTTTGTATAATTTCTGGATAATTTTGTCAAAAAAACGTTTGACAATAAAAACATTGATTTTCAAATAAATAAAAAATTTATTCTAAAATCAAAAAGGATCGTTTCATATATCTTTCTAACTGGCGCGACCAATATTTTTTTCAATTTTAATTTTAGAATCAAAATTTTTTATTTCAAGATCAATATGTCAAACATTTCAATATGAAAGTTATCAAAAAATCTGAATTTTCATTTAAACTGTTTGTTTACTTTCAAATTGTACTTAAAAAATACAAAACTTCATTTGGCTTCATACATTTTACAAAAAGTTTGTTATTATAATATACATATGAAAATAATATAACACAATTATAAAAGCTATAAAAAAAATTGGCATTTATCCAACAACAAAGCTCTGAAAGTAATTAAAGGAGTACGATTATTTTAGAAGGTAGTAAAATAGTTAGAATACAATAGATTTAGTTGGCAAAAGTAGGTTTAAGCTCACCTGGGACATTATGGTATATTGTAGTCTCGTCCAGAAGCCAAAAAAGTTAAAACTACTTAACATATTGGTATAGAAAGCAGTAATTTAGTAATGTTACGTAATGTACTATGGGCTTCAGAAGTCGTCTGTCATCGTAAAGGTCATCACGTAACATGTGTCGTCAGTGGCGTAGTAAAAAAAAAATTGGGAGGGAGGGATAAATACATATCGAGTTAAATTTTTTGAAGGTATTTCTTAAAACATACTTTTTTTAAACACTGGATATTTCGGGGGGGGGGATTCATCTCCAACCCCCCTCCCCTCCCGTTATTACGCCACTATGTGTCGTTCTTGAGATATCTTGAAAAAAATTATATTTTGGAATGTCAACCCTCTCCCTTAAACATGTAAAAAGATAAGTTATACGTTATAATGATGATGTGTGTTCATTACTAGATAAAGATGGGTAGAGTAGACTTGTCTCAACAAAAATGTTTTTTATAAATGTTTATGCGATTTTACAATTTATAGGTTGAAACAGAATTCAAGAAAACAGATTTCATGGTAAACATGGAATAAGAGGACAAATCTCCTGTGTTTACCGTGAAAATTGGTTTCTTTTAACATAGGGTCGAGCGGGGTAAATATGAAACACCAAAAAAATGGGGTAAAAGTAAAACAAGCTTGAAACTAAACATCATCATTAAAGGTTTGTTAAAGCGACCTGAAAATATGAATCGCCTAATAAGTGATGTGTCACCCCTACAGATTTCCCTGTTGGTCGATGTCAAAAATGTGTGAATTAAATTTTAATTCTTTGCACATAACTTTCTGTATAGCTCAGATATTAATTAAAGTTACAATTTCACATTGATATGCCACAAAGAAGATAAATCAAAGTTGCCTTTGTAGCTTTTCTTTTAATTTTTCGAGAAATATTTTCCATTAGAGGCCTGTTTCACTTTTTCCAAAATTAGAGGTTAAAAATGAAACACAGTTTTTTCATTTTTAAATTCCGTGTTTTTAAAATGGTTATTCATAAGCGCATCTAGTAGAAAAAAATTAAAATATGAATTTGTATCGTCAACTGTCAAAAAACATGAAAGATTTGTATTTTGTTTCACTTTTACCCCAGTTGACCCTACAAACTCCATTATTCCGAAAACAATTTTTAAAGTACAAAACTTCATTTATCGCGTAAACGTTAAGACCTGGTTTTATATTTCGACTCGGGGAGTTAACATACGTGTATTAGGATTGTTCGTTTTTCTTGTCGACTACACCCAACATAAGACGCTTACACCCTGTTTAGAGGTACTACATGAAATGTACACGCAGAGACTGAAAATATTTTAGTTATCGCAGTGTTCAACGAACCAACAGAGCTTTCTCTCCCCGTTCGCACACTTAGCATATTACTACCTACTACACATTTCGGACGCCCAACGCGGGCAAACAGCGCGGAACTACGCCGCCTCTATTGTTGCTCAGGAACTGTTTCAATTCTTATAAAATATTCAGCGTATCCTGCCATTTTCATTATATTCAAAATCATGATATTGAATTGTAAGTAATAGCCTGTTAAATATTTTAACTTGCATTATACACCGGATATATTCTTGCTGTAATTTCGTTTACAGCTTCAAATGTCGGAACGTTTCGTGTTTGCTTTAGTTTGCTATTTTTAAATACGTGCGGTTTTCATTTAAAACGTATGTTTTATTATTCGTCTTTTTTTTGCCTCTAGCCATTCATTTTTTTACGTTTACACAGTGCTTACTATGATATTTTTTATGTAATTTTACTTCCATGTTCTGAAAGAAATGGAAGTATTGTAATACCGTGTACTACCTTCAAAACTTAAAGAAAAGTTAATTTCCGCATTGTGGCTGTGCGTGTGTCTGTGTGTCTGGGTGTAGAATTTTCTTTTGTTCACGATAACTACTGTAAATATGCACCGATCTGAATTATTTTCAGGGAAAATGTTTGTTTCAGTGAGTACTGTAGACCTATTGATTTTGGTACTAATCAGATTAGGGGTTTTGGAAATATTCGAAATTTTGTAATTTTTCTGTCTAAAAAGTGAACATTGCGAGTATTATCTCACTAATTTTGATAAGACTTGGTACATTTGTAGTTCAATTGAACCTAAACAGTTATTGAAGGGGATAAAAACCACTCTCAAAATTTTAATTTTAAATACTAATTATACTAATACTATATTAATTGAAAATTGAAATATAAAGAAACATTTCACTTCCAAGAAAGGTAAAATATCGAAATTGATTATTATGATTGTTGCTTACCTATTTATTTATTTACTTTTGATTTTCATACAAATTCTAAGACAAGACCTGGTGTTTCCTGGGAGTTTGAAAATATAATTTTACGCGATTTTTTCAATAACTACTGAATTGATTTTATTCCGGTTTTCACTCCTTCAATGGCTGTTTAGGCACGTACAAATATTAAATGTCCCTTAGATTCAATTGAACTGCAAATGTACCAAGTCTTATCAAAATGAGTGAGATAATACTCGCAATGTTAACTTTTTAGACGAAAAAAGTTACAAAATTTCGAATATTTCCAAAACCTCAATCCGATTAGCACCAAAATCAATAGATCTGGAGTACTCACTAAGACAAACATTTTCCCCAAAAATAATTCAGATCGGTGCATTTTTACAGTAATTATCGTGAACGAAACAAAATTCTACATCCAGACACACAGACACACACAGCCGCCATGCGGAAATTAACTTTTCTTTAAGTTTTGAAGTTAGTACAATCAGAATCTGTCATTATCTCAAACACGATTTTTCGATGGTATTACAATACTTCCATTTCTTTCAGAACATGGAAGTAAAAACAGAGCTGAAATGGTTAATAATAACTACAATCCTATTTATTACCATCTACTTAAAGTCTAAAGCGCCATAAGTTACGTTCCTAGCCACATAAGTCTATATCTGGAGTAATCCAACTACAAGGAAAACGCCCATGCAATTAGTATAAAATTTAACAGTTTGATAAGAGTCCATCTATCTACTTTTATTTTAACGGATAAACAAAGACACACGCATTAATCTATACAACAGACAGAGCGAGATAGAAAACACGCCGAAAGCTATCTAGTGTTTGAACAGACTATGGCATAATCTTTCCATCATAATGGTTAATATACGGCTAAAGACGAACAGTGATAAACATTTGACCTATGGTTTAAATCCACAGCTAAAGAGAAGAGAGCGTCTAGCGTCGGGACGCTTATCGGAAATCAATGGGGCGTCAAAATTATAGCGTACATATTCACCGGCATGGCTTTTTAGTTGCAAAAAAGTGTAAAGCAAAATTCAATATCAACACCAGGGGTGCATGCATAAAAGACACCTATAATGTGCAGTGTTTAGGTATGCATACGTTAAACTAGCTGATACCCGCGGCTTCGCTCGCGTGGATTTTGAAACTAATTACAAACTTGTATACGTGACATGGGGTGAAATATTTAATTTTTCCTTTATTTGTTTTTTATTGACTATACAAAATCGTAAATATCTCGGCTCCTATGCAAGATAGGGGGTTGTATTTCTCCTTAAAACCCCCTACTACTTAGTATTTTTCCCGGCGGATTGAATGAAACTAATTACAACCCTCCATACGTGACAGGGGATGAAATATTAAATAATTATTTATTTTTCTTCATTACCTACACAAAATCGTAAATATCTCGGAACTTACAATTAGATAAAAATTACAGACACCCAACTACATGTCGACCACCGCCATTAGGGGTTGAATGCTGAAATTTTTATTTTTATTGAAGACTTTTGCTCGAACTCACCTTTATAACTTAAGCAGCTATGCAGATAAACATACCAAAAACCCACCCTCGTCCCCCTCTTACGCTATTAGGGGTTGAATGTCGTAATTTTAATTTTAATTGAATATTATCTTGTCCTTAATATCATAAACAGTTACGTAGATAAATAGATAAATATATCAAAATTTAAAAAAGTTTACACCTCCCCCCCCCCCCCATTCCTAAGGGGTTGAATTTTGATGAATCAGTCAGTCATTCATTCATTCAGTCAGTCAGGACATGTTATTATATGTACACATACATATATGTAGATTACACTTGGCAGAGTGCAATGATTTTAAATTGGATACTTATTCAAGATTCGGTACAATTAAAATTCAAAATGAAATTTCGAAAAAATTATTTGATATAATGAAGAGAATTTAGTAATAAGTTTAGAAAGAGCAAATTGTGGAGCCTTCAAAAGAAAACTTTTAATGTGTAGCTTAACAATTGTCAACCTGTGGGGCGCGCTGCCCTAGGGGGGAGTGATAAATCTAAATGGGGGGCGTGAGTATATCAAGAAAATTATAGGACAAATTTTATTATAAAGAATTTGCTCTTATCTATAAATTATTAATAAAATACAGTATCGATTGTATGGTAATTATTAATGGTTAAGTATAAATAAATGAACAGGTTTGAATTCAAACCATGTTCATAACGAAGCAACACCTTGTAGAATGAGTTTGGTTTTTGGGTGGCGGCCAAATCTTTATATGTCAAAGAGAAAATCCTACCTTATAACCTAATACAGAGAAGCAGTATTTGTCCAGTCTTGCGGTAAAAATGCGCTACATCGTAAAGTAAATAAACATAAATAATTGACCTAGATGAAGAATCATCAATATTGGGCTCTCGAAGATTGTAAAAATGTTGAATGAATGAATAAAAATACTCATTTTTAGCAAATTTACTAATAACTTGGACGGTATTGTCGGTACTTAGCATTGAAATTACAAAATAAGATAAGGTACTGGCACCAGTCTTGGATATGACCCGAGTAAAGTCTATTTTTAAATAAATATACTGAATTAGAAATATTTGTTAATATTTAATTACTAACTGCCATTTCTGAATATCCATTTAACTGTCTTATAGCGTAATTCGATGTTAAACTAATTATTAGTATAATTTATTTATTAATTATTAAATTATCAAAGCAACTGCTTTACATTGTTTCAAATTTGACGATTCTTTCTTTTATATCTTTTGTGTCGTAGTACTTATCATTTTGTAATCATTAGCAAGTCTCCATCACTGCGTGCTCATTACTGGTTTTACTTTATCCATTACTGGAGAAAAAACATAAATAAAATAAAAGGCTATAATTAAAAAAACTTGCGGACTTTGGTTTTTTTTTTATTAGTAACATGATAATTACAAAAAAGAAGCCTGTTAATTTACAAAAAACAGTATCTTGTTTGTATTAGTAGATAGTATAGCCATTGTTAAAATAATAAATGTATGTGTTGTTTAAAAATTTATAATTAATCTTATAACTATGAAAGAAGCTTTCATTTCCCCTTCCTATTAAAATATTTGAATATTCGCTTTTTTATAAAATACAAAAAAGGTTGTAGATATACCTATATTATATATGTATACTTTATGCTTTCTAGATATCTCGATCAATGTAAGGGAAGGTGAATTTGTTGAAGCTTATAGTGAATTCTTATGTTCGTCCTATTTTTAAGTTCAAAGAAGATAAGCTTCTTCAAAATTATCTTCTCATATGAATTTTAAAAGCGAATTTTTTTTGCGTGGGTATATCACCCACTTTAGTAAGGGAATGTTGTAACTTGGGCCAATTTTAGTATAACTTCTTTATAGTAGGTATATTTAATAAGATCGCTAGTGTATAGATAGATAGTATATATAAACTATAAACTATTTAATCATAGTATTTCATAGTATCATCATAGTATTGTTTACATTTGGTGAAAACCATACTTTAGTAAACCATTTCAAAATGACCCAAAATAGAGTAATTATGAGCAAAAATAATTATTGTAACTTGTAACCAATAAAAAGCATGGCTTGACCATAAAATGCACACCCCTTAGACTTTCGAAATTATCGTTTTTTGAAGGATGTTTAAAAAAATTCTTATAAAAAATTGATGTTAATAGTAATAAATGACATAACTTCACTTTCAAGTAATATATTTTCTTAAAACAATTTGTCACAAAAGAATAAATGAATACAGAACCTGAAAAACATATTCCACAAATAATAAATTTTAATTTATCATAATGCGTTAATCCTACAATTATAATTTTTCGGAATTAACCGTAAATTTCAACAAACACAATTCAAAATTTAAAAAAAACATACCATACCATACCAACAATGAAACATACGAAATTCATAACACAGAACAATATCCAGATGTTTATTACCGTCGTATATTTTCATAGAAAAACGTATCAAACAATGACAATAACATAATTTAATACAATACAAAATTTAAATGTGCATTTTTTAGCTATAATGACAGATGTAAGTAGATGTATAAAACATGTCAGTTTGCGCGATATTTGCCAAAAATGTTGACGTTAAAATACGTAAAAATATTTAAATAAA
This sequence comes from Sialis fuliginosa, assembly GCA_961205875.1. Classification (NCBI taxonomy): domain Eukaryota; kingdom Metazoa; phylum Arthropoda; class Insecta; order Megaloptera; family Sialidae; genus Sialis; species Sialis fuliginosa. Next base: position 40,450,300 of record OY540809.1, on the reverse strand, counting down.
GTGCAAATTTCCTTACTTCTAGTTATCCGATTTGGCTGAGTTTTAATAGGGTTCTATTCTGCAAATAGATGAAGCGAATTAAAAAGGTTTAATGTTAATTTATTACGTATTGCGAGCTGCAGTTTGTTGCCGTGGTGTAAAAATGGGTCTAAAACTACAAATTGAACTTTGTTTATATTTTTATGACAGAAAATTGAAACCAATCGATATTAAATTAAGTAAATATGGAGACTGTAATGTTCTCTTTCAGAAAATGTAAACTTTTAAGTGGGTTACTGAAGAAATTTAAGATATAATGCTCATTTTATCAATGTATATACGCAAAAAAAATAGGACGATAATAGACCACATTCCAAGCCATTATAGCTTGCCTGTGGTGTACAATATACTAGGGTTCTTTTGATGCCAGATTTACATGTCTTGTTGAATAATTATCCAAAAAGATAGATATATTTACTACTAAATTTAAAAAACGTCAGTTTTACGAGTCCTATACGAGTAATAAATATAATTTGTTAATGTTTTAACCTATTTAAGGCCCAAATTCAAATATAAGGGTAGCAACTCTTAAATCGAATAAATAAATATTTAGTATCTGGAGCTACAATAAAAAATACAATTTAAAAAAATGTACACATAAAATTTAATAACGATTGTCAGTGAAAAGGGTGATTTATTTTAATACCCTTTTCATATTCCGGAGTGAATATATCGAGTGATATAAAAGTTAATTTTAATTACAAAATAAAATACACGTACGGTAGGTAATATGAGTTGTTTTTGACTGACACACACAAAATAAGTGACGGCCAGAGACGTAAAGAAAAATATTCAAAACGTTGTGTAAATATTTCATGCTATCCTTTTGTTCCTAAAATGATTTGTTGTGAAATACATTTGTTGTTAGCAAAGCTGTAGCCAGGGAGGGGTTGGGGGTAGGGTTTATCCCCTCGAAATTCTCGTTAATTAAATTTTAACGTGGACATACATAGTATTTTTTCGTAATTTAATTTTTTTTGATGCATATTTTGAAAATGGTTTTGCTCTAGCAGTGTCAGGGTGTTTTTCCACACACCGGCAAACCGGTGCCGGTGACGGCGCCCGCGCCGGTTGCAATGTAATCAAATCAGAGCTTTTCTACGTAGACCGGCCCGGCTAATTTGCCGGTGAATACACCGTGTAACAGGTCAATTTGTGGTGTCACAGTTTGATTTAATAGTTTAAGGTTAAGTTTAAGAACCACTGATTGTTAATGTAAAAGACAAGGTGTGTGAGGGGACAGGGGAAGATTCAAGTGTGACTATGGGAATGAGGGCAGGAGCAGAAGGAGTTTGGTTGCCGAACAAGACGGTGTTGAAAAAACAGATATAGAAAAATAAAATTAACAATTAAAAGTTTAAAATAAACAAATGAGATAATAAAGTAATAGTGTGTACGAAGGAAGTAGTGAATAAAAAGAAAGATAATATTAATAAAATAAAACGACATAAATAGAAGAAGAAATAAAAATATTGTGTTTAATAGATTGAGTGTGGAAGAAGATTAAAGTTCGATAAAATAATAGTAAATTAAACAAGTATTAAAAAGAAGAAATCAACGAGAATATATTAATAAATAAATAAGTAGAAAATTTAAACAATAAAAAATTAACAAATAAATAAATATAAAATAGAAAAAAAGCTATTGTTACAATTTTAAAAGCAAAGGTGATAAATGCGAGTGAGTTGGACGTTGAAGATATACAAACTAAAGTTAAACAAAGATAGAAAGAAAGAAAACAGTAGACCAGTACACAGATAGACATGTACGTGACGCCGTAATAAATACAGCAGACCAGTATAAGTAAAATATAAACACTTCAACAGAAATATCGAAAATTGAAGAAAGAAGATATAAAGTCATATGTAATAATAAGATAAGGTTAGTTTTAAGAGTAGTTTGTTTAAGAATATAATTTAGTTTAAGTTGAAATTAGAGGAAGTTGTTATGAAAGGAAATGAATGAAAGAAATAAGTTAAAAGTAGGAGAGTTGTGTATCTAAATAATATTTACATTTCATTTTTTTTTGTTGTATAAGATTTTTTCAAATAAATTCAGTTTAAAAAGAAGTCCCATTATTATTGGAATAATCCCAATTTTTCAGATTATGATATTTTTTTTTTATTTGTACGGTACTGTCACCATTCATACCCTTAGTAAGACAGGACCCTTACAACCGGCACCGTCAAATGGTTCCGGTGTTGAACTCGACAATCAGGTAAGTACCTTACAGTCAACAGTGGATGTACCCAATACTGTTTTTTTTTATATTTGTGATTTATATACATACTTCCTTCTGAGTTCTAAGGTATAATAACCCAAGAAGGTAACGCTTATTGAACACTAGACATGTTTCTATCACCACAGCTAGAACTCAATTGCACCGGCGGGCGCGACACTGAGAATGCCGGTGTGTGGAAATAGAGTGATGGCCGGTGCCGATGCCGTCACCGGCAACGGCAAAACATTAATTCTTATCGAAATAAATTATTTCATCGTTATAAGTACTTAATGTAGATATAATTTTCCCTTTACAGCATTCAATTTGGTTTTATAGTTTAGAAAAAATCGTGAAATATAAATACAGGAATTATTCGCGCGATGGAAACCCGTGTCGCGACGTGCGGCAAGGAGGAAGCGTACCAAGTAGTCGCAGAGCAGAGGGAATGATTACAGGCCGGTATTCTTTTGATTGTCAATTGTTTATTTTGTTTTCAATAATTAACTTTTAAATTTAAATAGAACAAAAATAATTTTTACTTTTTGTTCTGATTCGTTTTTGTTAAGTAGATAATTTAAGTGTTGTTTGGTTTTTATTACAATAACTAGCTGGGCCCACGCGGCTTCGCTCGCGTGGACTACGGAATTATTGTTTAGGTTTTAAAAAATATATAGTTGAATTAATTACAAACACGATTAGTTATTAATGTAATAAAAACCAAATAACACTTAAATTACCTACCTAACAAAAACGAATCAGAACAAAAAGTATAAATAATTTTTTTTCTTTTTAAATTTAAAAGTTAATTATTGAAAACAAAATAAACAATTGACAATCAAAAGAATACCGGCCTGTTCCCTTCCCTCTGCCCTGCGCTTCTAGTTGGTACGTTCCATCGCCATACACGGGTCACCATCGCACGAATAATATTTTCCCGTATAACATATATTTCGATATTTTCTAAACTATACGACCAAATTGGATGCTGTAAATGGCAAATTATATCTACATTAAGTACTTATGACGATGAAATCATTTATTTCGATAAGGATTAATGTTTTGCATGTCATAAGTCCACGTAAACAGAACCCAAATATTTTGTTTTTACTTAGTAACATAAAAGCAGTAATTGTGGCTTAAATATAAAAGTTAGACATATGGTGGCGCAGACTTAATTGTAGAACTTTTGATTCTGCACAATTCTTTAATACATTATTTTGTTCTATATTGAACGGTTTAGGCAGCGTATTACAAAACAGCGCGCCGACGGCAAAATTTTTTCCGACTTGATTTACTATTATCGTCACTGCTTAGTTGTTATGTTACCTAACGTAAAAAAATATAGCCTATAACCTGGCCAGAGAACGTACCTATGAATTAAAAAAAAAACACGTAAATCGGATAAGTGGTTCTCGAGTGATAAGGTAACTAACGGACAGACAGAGAGACGTTGAGCTTTATATATATTAAGGATAACTAATCGTGTTTGTACTTAATTCAACTATATATTTTTTAAATCCTAAACAATAATTCCGTAGTCCACGCGAGCAAAGCCGCGCGGGCCCAGTACATCCTTAATATATATAAAGCTCAACGTCTCTCTGTCTGTCTGTCTGTCTGTCTGTCCGTTAGTTACCTTATCACTCGAGAACCACTTATCCGATTTACGAGTTTTTTTTTTTAATTCATAGGTACGTTCTCTGGCCAGGTTATAGGCTATATTTTTTTACGTTAGGTAACATAACAACAAAGCAGTGACGATAATAGTAAATCAAGTCGGAAAAAATTTTGCCGTCGGCGCGCTGTTTTGTAATACGCTGCCTAAACCGTTCAATATAGAACAAAATAATGTATTAAAGAATTGTGTAGAATCAAAAGTTCTACAATTAAGTCAGCGACACGATATGTCTAACTTTTATATTTAAGCCACAATGACTGCTTTTATGTTACAAAGAAAACATAAAATATTTGGGTTTTGTTTACATGGACTTATGACCTGCAAAACATTAATCCTTATCGAAATAAATGATTTCATCGTCATAAGTACTTAATGTAGATATAGTTTGCCATTTACAGCATCCAATTTGGTCGTATAGTTTAGAAAATATCTTAAAATATATTTATAAAGGTAACATTTTAAATGTATGGTGTCGTGCCGCATCGAAGCGATGTACATCAGACTGGATTCGCTTACGTTCGGTAGATATTCGGAGTCCCTCGGCTGACGTTTGAGTTAATTTTGTTTTCAATAATTAACATTTAAATTTAAACAGAACACAAATTATTTGTACTTTTTTCTTCTGATTCGTTTTTGTTAGGTAATTTAGGTATTGATAAATTATTATTACAATAATAACTAATCGTGTTTGTACTTAATTAATTAAACTATATTTTTCAAAAATCCTAAACAATAATTCCGTAGTCTACGCGAGCAAAGCCGCGCGGGCCCAGTACATATGTATATATAAATAAACCACCTCCACAGCGGAATACATAGATTGAGTGTACGTAGAGACCGATTAGAAATGATGTCGTAAATAACAAGGAATCCCATATAATTGGACAAACCCTCTATCACAGTGCACTTGTTCGAGTGGTTAAACTTGTCACTATTATTTATGCATAAATTATACCGATTCGTTATAATTTATAGCGGCTAGCGGTCGATATCCACGCACGGCCCAGTTATGTATGGCCTAATTTACACGAGTGATGGACAGTTACAAACCATTAGATCCTGTGTTCGCCCTCTCCAACACAGATCGCTAGCTATGAACGCTTTATGATACAAGATATACATTTTGTTGTTTAATGTAGGGGAAAGTACTCTGAGACGGCATACATTTTGGAAAACCTTTAATTCTGAAAAAAATTGGAAGTATAAAACAAGTTAAATGTAACTATTATTTTATTCAATTAATCGTTAATTATTACCGTTAACAATAATAACAATAACTATTATCATTTTGATGTAATTAAACAATAAAAAAAACATCCGTAATATGCCATCTCACCACATGGGGCACGTGAGATGACATATTGTTATGAATTATAAATTAAAAATATTATAAATTATGAAAGTGTCATATATGTCACAAATTACTAATTTTGTCCATTTTGGTAAACCAAGCCATTCTGTATGGCACCAATTTTGACAAATTTGGCATTGGAGCCACCGTTCACGAGGTCGTGAAAGATTAAATATTTCGTTGCAGTATATGCATGCTACATCTTCATTTTCAGATACAGAATCTTCCGTTTTATTGTCACTGATTGAATCAGGAGACACTTCAATACATTTTCTTACAGATCGTTTGGATTTTCTTATAGTTTTTTTTATCCCTGAGAACGATCTGATTTCTAATTTCTTGAAGATCTGGTGATGCATTAAGGACACCGTGTTTCCCTTTTTACGAAGGCATTTTCTCGGAGGAGCAGTTGGTAACGGAGAAATATCAGAAACAATCAATACAAACAAAACAAAACACCATAAGTCAACATTATATTACCATACCTCTGAAATGGCACATTAAGTATAATGGATATGCCATCTAACATGACTTGTAATTGTTGACAAAATATATTTTTTAAATATATTTAATCTAAGTATTATACAAAATATATATAACTATGATATTAAGAAGGGAATACAACACTAAATAAAATTGTAGTACTTACCAAATTTAAAATAGTTTTAATTATAGAACCAAATTTCAACAATTGAAAACAAATTTTTTTTAACACAAAAATATATAAAACACAACCACGTCGTAAACAGTGTAGCTGTGCACCGAATACTTAAAAAATATTTAACTGTTTCATTTATTTGTCATACAGTACCACCTAGTATTTTAATAGAATAACTACTTTTTGAATTAAAGGGTAGTATGCCGTCTCACAAAGTATGCCGTCTCGGAGTACTTTCCCCTACTTGGTGTCTTCAAATACAATAGATAGGTAAAATTTATTAATTGCTTATTAGCTTTAGTTAATTCATATAATTTAATTCAAGATCATTTAAAAATCAATCAAAATATTGAGTTAATAATAAGGTATACATGTGACATTCGGGTGTATTTTTTATTTTCATTTTTTTTTGGTCTCACTGGCCTATTTTTTAGCTTTAGACTAAAAGTTAATCGTCCCAAAATTTCAGACTCATAGATCAAACCTGTGAACGGTGCAAACCGAGTCTTTTTCCCATTTGATTAACAAGGGGAAAATTACTTTTTTTACTTATGCGTGAATATCTCGTTGAAAAAAAATTTTTTGAAAATTTCTCAAACATACATTTTAAGAAATGTTTGTTAAAATATTATCAATTCACTTTTGATCGAAAGCTAAATGGGACCGAAAAAATAAAAAAAATAAAAACAAGTTTGGGGTGGGGTGAGACCCTTTAGGTCCACACAATCAACTTCCCAACACGGTATAATTATAAGTACTTGAATACTGATTATTTATTGTTTTCATATAGTTTATGTAAATATTTTTTTAATATGTATATGAAAAATTTTAATGGAAGGTCAGAAATAAAACTCACCTTTATATTATGAATATCAGTTTTCTAATATCCTAATGTTTTTCTTTTAATTAAACAAACTAAAATTAAAATTATTTTGATTTTCCAGTTGGGAAGTTAAAAAACACCCTAGTTAAATTAATATGAATTCCAAAACACGTTAGTTCCATTTAAAAAAATTTACTTGCTTAATCATAATATGATTGAGCGAATTTTGCTCAAACTGACGAATCAAATTACATTATTAAATGATGCTTTTAATAAAATATCAAAAATATAAGGCTATAATTTAAAATTGTATATTGTATATAGATTAATATTAAGAAATAGTAATAATCAAATAGGTAATAACAAATATTTCTAATTCAGTACATTTAATTTAAAAATAGCCATTACTGGGGTCATATCCAAGACTGGTGCCAATAATTACAATTACTCTATACTTTTTATCGCCAAAGGATTGTCATTACTAAAATCTTACCTAGCTATAAATTTGTAGACATGACGTACTTTGTTGCAAATGTAAGAGAAGACAGATTTGCTCTATAAATTTCTCCTTCTGAAGACAATATATGTATATCACAATTTATCTAAAACAATGGTTTTCATCCTAAGGAAGAAAATAATATGTTAGATAGAAGGATGCCTTTATGAATGAGGTAATTAGTAGCTAGTATTACAAAACACGTAAACATTAATTAATGAGAAATTTTAAGCGTATAAAATTGTTTAATAATGTATAGTACAGTGAAAATATGATTATTTTTATATTATTTAAATACATTCTATGAATCATTACTATCTTTAATATTGTTTTATTATTCTTTCTCACATGGTTCTACAAAGTTTAAATCTTTTTCATAAACGGGCATTTATTTTTAAAATGGTGTTTTTGATTTGGTGGTTATTTTTGTTCAAAACTAAAATTTTTTTATGACAGTAACTTATTCTAAAAAATAAGCAAATTATGACTTAATTAAATAATTTTACAAATAATAATAATAATTTAACAAAATTATTAGATTTTGGAATTTCGAGAAAATTTTAGAGAAAAATTGCAAAAGAGAAACTATAAATTAAGCAATACAAATAACTAACTATTAAACAAATTCTGAAATAATTTTCATAATTTTATCAGATAAAAAAATTTTTGTGTGTTTTTTTGCACTTTTCCTCTAATGGTTTCCGCGTTAAAAAAATACTTCAAAATTCTCTAATTATTTTCTTTTTTTTTATATTTTAGAAAGTTTGTGTCATACAAAATACAGTTCAATGAAAGTTTCATATTTTTTTACGTTAGATTTTTTATTTTTTCCAAATAAAAATATAGGTATCTATTTAAAAAATTATGCTAATCTTCAAGTAAAAATAAAAAAAAACATCTGCCAAGTAAATACACAGTGCTTCCTCGTGCTAAATTCACCAAAGATAGTTAATTATTGAACATTTAAATTGGTTAACCATTTATTTTTTATACAATTTTACTAAAAAATATTAGTCTGAAAATGATTGATTATTTTTTTCGTATATTTTTAATTTTAGGACAATTTCAATCTAAATCTATGCAAACGTCAAAATGACATTTAAAACTTCAGAATGACATATAAATATGTCAAAGTAAATAGCAATTTAAAAAAAAACAAAGCAAATTAAGATAAATCTTTGCAAAGGAATATTTTACAACAAACCTATAGGTGACCTTCATATTATTATATTATAGGAAATTAAATGCTCTACAAAAAAGATTCTATAAAATTGTGTCGTAGTTCTTATCATTTTGTAATCATTACTAAGTGTCCATAACTGCGTGCTTATTACTGGTTTTACTTTATCCATTACTGGAGAAAAAACATAAACAAAATAAAAGGCTATAATTTAAAAAACAAACTATATTTGGTGACTTGGTACTTTAATTGATTAAATAAAGAGTTACTTGTTTTATTAGTAACATGAATTTATGAGAATTACAAAAAACAAACCCATTAATCCAAAAAAACCTTGCTCTTATATGCGCCATAATTGGCGCCTTTACCTTATACATGTATTATATGCACATACATTCACTCCATTACATACACAAAGTAATAGTAATCTTATCGAAACACTTTGCGTGTTCGAAACGACTATTTAAAGATACAGTTTCTGAAAGTGGAAATCTAGTTTTGAAACCAAATTACCCCCGTTCTGATTTCAACAGTTTCAAATTACCCCCGTCTCTCAACCTGTTGTTAACTGCGCGCAAATTTATGGGCATTATTTGTACGATGCTGCTAATAGGTAAATTGTGGTGAACTTGTATTTTTATACGTAAATTATACGGAAGCAACATTATGCAGATTTGCATTTACCACAATATGTGTTTGTGTAGTGAATAGTGTACTTCGCAAAACCTGTTTCAATAACTTCATTTATGTAAGTAGGTTTGTACATTTTTTAGAACGGAGACAACTTCTGTTGATTATTCAATTTTTAATTTATTTATTTATTTATTTCGCATCTTAGAACATCACAGGATTTTATAATTTGTCAAAGTGAAAACATTACAATAACAGTAGAAAATTAGAAATAGATTAAATAAACTATCTTATACATATAAATATAAGTTTAAACGTCAAAATTTATTTAAGAAAAGGTAATCACAAATTTGACGATGATTCTGTGAATCGAAAGCTTGCGATTAACTTTTCTTAAATAAATTTTGACGTTTAAACAAACAAGTTTGTTTTTATTTATATTTAACGTCACTACTATTATATTATAAATATAAATACTCAGAGTGGTCCAGTTTAGGATACAGATATTTTAAGAGCTGATTCCTTGGCTCATTGTGAGTAAAAAATTGTACGGGAAGGTGGGGTCTATCTTTAACATCCTCTGAGCTACAGGATGTTTAAAAACTTCCTTCAGAATAGTAATTACAAACAAAGATTATCTCATAACTTCCAAAATAACGTAATTAGAGGAACCACAATGAATTAGTTTCATAGGTAATTAACTAACGTATTTTTCAGTATGAGCGTTATTGCTAGCCGTGTTTTCAATTCAGAGTTATTGCTCATCAAAACCAAATAATGTTTTTTTTTTAATTTTTATGAAAATCATATTTTTCCTCAAAACTACCTATATTTTTTATCATTATTTTGGTGTGTCATAATATTACCTACAAATCCACTATACCAAGTTTGGACCTGGGTCTTACAGTTTTCCAGTTATTAATTTATCTAAATAATCCCCAAAGTGACTATTTTGTTACCTACCCTATTAAAAGAAACAGTCATAATTTTTTTTGTTTATAATTACATAATTAGTTTTAAAATTATGTAAATTATCATTATCAATAAAATATAATATATAAATATATATCAATATATAATATAGTTCTATCAATATTTTGAAAATCTAATTTTTTGGGTTTTTGTTTTTAAAAAATTTTCTCCAGGTTGAAACAAAATGAGTTTGAATCAAAAAAAAATCTGTGTGATTTTTAAACAGTTAATAATGTAGCATACATAATGTACTCTATTCGAAGTGAGAGGGAAGACATTTTAAATAGAACCTTCAATAAATTCCTATACACTTCTTTAGTTCATAAAACATATCCAGTCGAAAGATATGTATGAATAAAATATTATTATTTAATGTATGTATGTAGGAACCCTAATCACGATTTTCCATTTTAATCAGTACATTAAGATGCTGTTACTTTAACCCTTAACACGTGTTGTCGGTCTGAGGGACCTCTAACGGTATAACCATTTACCCTAATGGACGGGTCGAAAATCTTATACTCTTCAGTAGCTTCCTAACATAATTGTGAAGGTTCGAGCATAGTTTCATGAAATTTCTTTGAGTGGAACATTGTTTTCAGTAAAACTTTGTAGTTTCAAAGACCGTCATCCGCTAACACGTGACTGTACATTGTTAGACTTGAATAAGGATAACTTCCAGTACAAATGTTTAATAATACAACATTTTACTAAATTTAAACTTGACCTAATAATATGTAAGTACATAAGGTACTAGCACCAGTTATGGCCGCTGTAAGAGTAAGTGTTTTTGTGATTGACGGGCTTATTTTTTGTATTTCTTATGAAGTCATGTTACTAATAAAATAAGTAACTCTTTATTTAATCAATTTAATTACCAAAGTCCGCTAATATAGTTTGTTTTTTAAATTATCCTTTTATTTTGTTTATTTTGTTTCTCCAGTAATGGATAAAGTAAAACCAGTAATGAGTACGCAGTGATGGACACTTGATTACAAAATGATAAGTACTACGATACAAAATATATAAAAGAAAAAATCGTCAAGTTTGAAACAATGTAAAGCAGTTGCTACGATAATATAATAATTAATAAATAAATTATACTAATAATTAGTTTAAATTCCACCATTATGACACATATTGGCCGATTGTAATCAAATCATGCTGTAAGACAGTTAATTAAATGTTTATAGATTAATATTCAAAAATGGTAGTAATCAAATATTAACAAATATTTCTGAATTAGAAATATTATATAATATTAAATTATATAAAAACAATAAATAATCAGTATTCAAGTATTTATAATCATACCATGTTGGAAAGTTGATTGTGTGGACCTAAAGGGTCTCACCCCAACCCAAAGCTTGTTTTATTAACATATCTTAATTGTATTAAAAAACATTAGAAAGAAACATTAAGCACCTTTTTCCGATTCTCTCACAAGTCAAATAGGTTGTGAAAAGTTTCCATTTTTAAAAGTATCCCGGTCCATATAAGTTTGAGAACTCTTGTTATATATCAACAGCAATTACAGCTGTTAATATAACCTTTATTTCCTCAACAAACAATGAACTTCTATAATTTATAACAAACAAAATATCTTAATGAATTAAACTTTGCAAAGCACATTTAATTTTCCGTATTCAAGAAGTTAAATCAACCATTGAAAGTAAGTAAACACTTAACGCAATTTCCTTACAAGTACATGTGTTGATGCAAACGTTTGTTATATAACATTTGAATTTTTAATTAATACACGTAACAAGAAGTTCCGTTTATTTTGTTCCCATCGAGAGTTCGAAGAACGTCTTATAGACAGTATTCATTATTTAATTAAAAGGAAACAATGTCTTCTAAATACATGGATAAGTGTTTTAAATGTTTAGCATCTCTAGAACAGAAGTTGGTAATATTTGTATATATACACAGAGCTCTATCAAAAATTTAAAAATAGAACAAAAGGTTGTATCTTGGGACTTATTTACTTTTTTAATTATTGTACTGACATCTTTCGTTCGAATACAATACTCTTTTAACCCTGCAGAGGCTACAACTGTAGGCAGCTACTACCAAACAATCATTTTGCTATCACCAAAGTGTACACCACTACTCATTGTTTAATAAATTGTTAATTTTTGTCCCAAGGTACAACCGACAGTTTTACCTTTGGACATAGCAAATATGTGAATATCATAGCTTTTAAGATGTGGAAATGAAGCAAGACCTAAGTAGTAAATATTTTTTATTATGAAAATATGTTAAACATAATTATTATTAATAAGGTTCAGAAGAAGAAGTCGAAAATTGCACAACTCTTTCTTTGGGCATTATTTACCTTTCTTACTGCTTTTTTTTACTCTTTTCTACTTCTATTCTCCGCTTCTCTGGCGTGTCGTTAGCAATCATACACTTCCCAGGGTTTCGTCCTATACCACAGAACACGTCCCAAGGTACAACCAAAAAAATTTCTTAAGGTGTAACCAAGCACACTCTTCACAAAAAATGTCTTTAAAAAATTACGATTCAACAACTTTTTGCATATATTGCTTGCTTAAATAATACTACGACAGTACTACATCAGATAATGTCAGTAATAATGCTTAGCTTGTTTGTATACTGTGCGATTTCAAATTATAATTTGGGTACATATTTTTGGTTTGTTTTATTTGAGTTTCCGACGCTGATCCATATTATTATGTTGTATGTACGTTGGCGTCGGAAACAATAAAAAATGTTAGGAAAACAATTGATTTTTCAGAATATATATTGAATTTTCAAAGAGTGTATATTGAATTTTCAAATAGTGTATATTGAATTCTCCAAGTGTACATATAAATTTATAAAGTGTATATATAATTGTAATAAAAGGGTAAATACAATTAGAAGAATTTTTTATTGTCTACATAAGACTGGTCCACTAAAAATCGAAGGAATCAATACTTGATTTATTAAGAATCCTACATGGTCCTATCGTACCGGATTAAAACCAAGACTGGATATTATCAAGTATTGAAAAGATTCATCATTATTGTGCAAGATCAACGTCGCCAACATATACAAGTGTAAATCATATGTTGGGTGAATAGAAGATCACGAAATAATCGTAAAGATCAGCTGTACCTTTGAAGATAGTTTCGTGAAGTTGAGTTGCAGCAAGTGAGACAACGATATTAAGTACAACAAGCGTAACAGTGTGACAAAGTGAGTACATATCTTTGTTTAAAAAACACATGGTGTTTGTTATTGTTGTACTGTCAGATGGAAAAATGCACAACAATTGATATTATAAATGTTGTATACATATCAAGTATTTATAAATATTTACATTTATATCAATGGTTGGTTCATTTAGAAATTTGTTAATTATGTCATAATCTCAGTGGAGATTTTTTATATTGTTTATGTTAGTAACAACATTTTTGGGGTTAAAATTTATCCAAATATTTATCCAAATATTTATTTTGTATCGAATGTTGTTGAACATTCGTTAGATAAGAGTTTTGTATTACTGTGTAAACACAAAACTACTGTCTTAAGTTATTATTATTACTCTTAATTTTATTTGTATGTAAATATTGTTAAAATGGCGAAAAGTGTAGAAAAACTACTCAATAAGAGAGAGTATTATCAGAGTAGAATAACAAATATATCAGATTCGTTAGGTGACATTGAGTTATGTACGCAGATCACTGAGTTAGAAAGTGCGTTGGATAGACTTAATGACATTTTTACTAAATTTGAAGAGAGCCAAATAGAGCTAGAAATAACTGATAAGAGTAAATACAAGGCTGAAGGTCTCGCAGTGGAAAATGAGTACTTGGAGTTACGTAATAATATTAAACTTAATATTAAAAAGTTGAAGAAATCAGAAAATGCTTCTGTTAAAAATGAAAATTATAAACGAGTTGAATCGAGCGCTCATCTTTCACTGCCGAAAATAAAGTTACCTGAGTTTGCAGGAGATATAAGCTGTTGGCTTAATTTTAAGGATGTCTTTGAGAACTTAATTCACAAAAACAACGAATTAGGTAATATACAAAAATTTTACTATCTTAAAAGTGTAGTAAAGGGGAGTGCTCTTTCATTAATAGAAAGCATTCAATCTTCAGAAGAAAATTACGATATAGCGTGGCGTATTCTAGTTGAACGTTTTGACAACAAAACTTTAATATCAAACAGTCATTTAAACGCAATTTTTGAGTTGCCTAAGGTAACAAAAAATTCGGGAAATAGTTTGAGAGCTATGTTAAATTCGTTCACGCAACATTATAATTCTCTAGAGGCGCTCCATTTACCAAATTTGCTTGATAGTTTTTTAATATTTTTTATATCTCAAAAATTAGACTATGACACTCGTAAAGAGTTTGAGCTTCAGCGGAAGTCTGGAGAATTTCCTACTCTTAAGGAATACATCGATTACTTGAACCATAGATGTCAAGCTTGGGAAATATTGCATCATAGCGATTCGGTCAGCAACGTTAAGCCCGATAGGCGAAATATACATTGTAATGCTGCGGAAGTCGCAACTAATAATCATAATTGTTCGTTGTGCAATAATAATCATCGTCTTTCAAAGTGTGGAAAGTTTTACAAGCTATCTGTTACCGAGAAACGTAAATTTGTTGAGGGCAATAAGTTATGTTTTGTATGCCTTGGTACAGGGCATATGTATTCAAATTGTTCGGCTAATCTATGCAGTAAATGTAATCAAAAACATCACAAAATGTTACACGCTAGTTATGAAACTAATGGCGGTTATAAACAAAGTTCACAGACTACTAGTGTCAGTAATGAAAATGAAACTAGCGTTCAAAAGGTGAGCGTTGTAGCAAATGCGTCATCTTCCTTCAATAAGGACCAGATGGACGCTTCTATATCGAAATTTGGTAGTGATTGCAGCTTAGTACTTATGAGTACTGCAATTGTTAATGTCACAGACGAAAATGGTAATAAGCATTCTTGTCGAGCATTGCTTGATAGCGCTAGCGAGCGTAATTTCATCACGTCTAAATTTGCGACAAAATTAAATACCAGCTGTACTCAAGCCAATTGGCAAGTTTCTGGAGTTGGTGGTCTCACATCTCCAGTTGATATGGTATTATCAATAACGGTGGGATCGCGAATTAACGATTTTTGTTTTAAAAATAATTTTGGGGTTATAAAGTGTATAACAAATGGCCTTCCAAAAGTCAGTTTTAGTAACAAATTATTGAAGTGGCCGAGATTTGTGAAATTGGCAGACCCTCAATTTAATATACATGGGGATATTGATATGCTCATTGGAGCAGAAGTGTATTATTCATTATTACTACAAGGTAAAATTGAATTAGGAGATGACAAGCCTTCATTACACAATACTCGTTTAGGATGGGTATTTGGTGGTAATTTAAAAGGAAATAAAAACCTGACAGAGAGTTCAGTCTGTAATGCGGTTACAGTTACTTCATGCGGTGAAGATATAGGTGATTTAATCACAAATTTTTGGCGTTCAGAAGAATATTCGGCCAAAAGTTTTCTCTCTGCCAAGGAAATGCGCTGTGAAAAGTTATATCTCGACACAGTGTCTAGAGATAATGAGGGTAGATATGAAGTCGATCTGTCTATGATCAAAGAGAACTTATCGACAGAAATTCAGGAATTATCTCCTAAGGAAAATTGGAATCATGTAAGATCTGCTGAAAATCCAGCTGATATTGTTTCTAGGGGTATGGAACCTCAGTTATTAATGGATTCCACTTTATGGTTTAATGGTCCTGAATTTCTGAAAAGCTAAGATGTGATAGATTGTTTATCTATCCAATAAACACAAACTTCAAATCAAAAACTTAAAAATGTATAAGATGGGCTTTAAAAATCCAAAGTATTTTAATATTTAATGAATTTATGCTTTTTAAAATAAACCAGAAAAAAACGTATCATAAAAATCTCAAATATTACAGAATATATACGTATTTATTAAGATATCTCTATTTAATATAGATATTTTAACTGTACAAGTAGATTTTTCTATACGAGTGTCGAAGAAAGTACCTTTTGTATTCAGAAAAAACTTTTTATTGATATATCGATTGGAAAACACATTCTGTGATCAGTGGCGTGCTTGAAAAAGTAATTTTATTCTTATTATGTAGTAAATTAAGTTTTTTTCCATCATACGATATCCTCCCGTTTTTATAAATTTTGACCCATTGCCACGTTAAAAAAAGTTTTCAATAAAAGATTCGTGTTTTTTCACATAGAATAAGATTTCTAAATAAAAACTATAGGCTCCTATTTAAAAAATATATATTTGAAGGCTACGTTAAAATAGCAACGAACCATTTTTTGGTTGAAGCATTTTTTTTTCAAATATGCCATGGTGCTTAGATAAAAATCTGTAACACTTACAACGCCTCACCCTGTATAGATAAGTAACCTATAACATTGTACATATGTACTTAAGTAACATACATACAAAATACATATATCCATATTCATTTAATTAGTACGTACCTATAGCTAGTACATAGTACATATGTACGTTGGTTGGAAACAAACATAATATATCATAGGAAATTCTAAACATTATATTAATATGTACTGTCATACGAGTAATGCACATAATATACGTTATATGTAATTATATGAATGTGCAAAGTGAATTAATTCCAAGTTTAAAGGATTGAAGATAGTTGACGTACTTCTAGACTATGTATGTTTTCTCAAATGACAACAACGAACGTCTTGTAACTATACAATAAGACCTCAAACTATAGTTCAGCAGTTCTGATTTCATCTCTAGTAACACTTATCTATATATATATACCCTCTTCCTAGGTTACCGCTGTTATATTCAATCGTGCAGGGTCGGGTTTAATACGTCAAGAAGTTAACTTCATTATGTATCTATATATATAAGAGAATATCATCAATTAATAATATTTCTAATTACCTTAATTATGTAATTCATTAAATCTAATATTATACGTTATACTGCCGTGCTTAGGTAAATGGTAGTAATATCATATTGCTTCCTCGCAATATCGAAGATACGAGAAGCTATGTGATCGTTTCAGATTGAGACAAAAAAAAAGTTCTCCAATTTCAAAATTTTAAATTTATTTATCCGTTTCACGTCAAGACAAACACTTTTCGTTCCGTGTCTGTCTGTCTGTCCGTGTGTCCGTCCGTCCGTCCGTCCGTCTGCCCCCTGAATCCTTGTCACACGCATAACTCATAAACCACTGACCCGATATTATTGAAACTTGGTCGGATGGTTGGGTTTGGTTTGAGGACGGTCCCATTTCAAAATCATCAAAATCGTGTGTAAGGGGGAGGGGTGACACCCCAAAATATTTATTTTTTCAAGATATCTCAAGAACAACACATGTTACGAGAAAATTTTATAGAATATTTTTTGTAGAGAATTAAATTTCCTATAATATGGGTCTACTACGTTTGTTGTAAAATATTCCCTTATAAAGATTTATCTAAATTAATTTTAAAAATTCGTGTTTTGTTTTTCTAAATTGATATTTGATTGGATATATTAAGTGTCATTTTGACGTTTTAAATGTCACTTTGGCGTCTTAAATGTCATTTTGACATTTGCATAAATTTAGATTTAGATTGAAATTGTCAAAAAATTAAAAATATATGAAAAAATATTCAGGTGCGTTTTAAGAAAAAATTCGAACTAAGATTTTTTAGTAAAATTTGTATAAAAATTAAATGGTTAACCAATGCCAGGCAATTTATCTGAACATTATCGGTTTTAGTGAATTTAGCACAAGGAAGCACTGTGCATTTACTTGGCAGATGTTTTTTTCTAGTTTTTTTTTCCTGCATGTTTACTGAGAGAAAAGGCAATAAAATATTTTTTACTAACGAGTTAAGTTAAAGGCCTTTTATATATTTTGTCGGGAGGTAGAGGTGGGGTACTGCAGATGGGGACGTGTATAGGCAAATCTGACCGATTATTCCGCGAATAGTTGGTCCGATTTGCCTATACACGACTCAATCTACAGTACCTACACTCTACCTCCCGACAAATCGGCTCTGCAGATTGGGTGGTGCATAGAGGCCATTAACACAAGGTCGAAAGTGATTTTAGTTGACGAATAAATCAGTGTCAAAATCTATAAATGACATGTATAACACTTCAAAATCAGACAAAACAATTTTGGCCAAAAATCGACATTTTGAATTTTTTCGATTTTTCACAATTTTTTTTTGTCGAATTTTGAAGTATTTTACATGTCATTATATAGATTTTAACACTCTGATTTCAAATTCGTCAGCTAAAATCAATTTCAACCACGCGTTCCAAAGTTACAGCTATTTTATCCAAAATTTTCATAAAACTGAAACTTTGAGAGGCCATATCTCGAGAACTGTTTGAGATACAGACCGGCGGTTTGAAAATTTCAACTTTTCCATTATTTTCTATTTAAAAAACATACTTATAACAAAATCTTACACTAGCACATTTCCAAAATTAACAGTATTACATAATACCTTAATAAAGTCAGAATTTAGTTTAGTGTCAATATTTCAATTAGTGTCGAGCGGGGTAAATATGAAACACCAAAAAAATGGTGTAAAAGTGAAACAAGCTTGCAACAAACTAATTTGTTTATAGGAGAATTATAAAAACTTACATCATCATTAAAGGTTTGTTAAAGCAACCTGAAAATATGAATCGCCTAATAAGTGATGTGTCACCCCTACAGATTTCCCTGTTGGTCGATGTCAAAACGTGTGAATTAAATTTTAATTCTTTGCGCATAACTTTCTGTATAGCTCAAATATTAATTAAAGTTACAATTTCACATTGATATGCCACAAAGAAGATAAATCAAAGTTGGTTGCCAAAGTAGCTTTTCTTTTAATTTTTCGATAAATATTTTCCATTAGAGGCCTGTTTCACTTTTTCCCAAATTAGAGGTTAAAAATGAAACACACTTTTTTCATTTTTAAAGTCCGTGTTGTATCGTACAGTTCAAATGACGTAAGTATTTAAAATGGTTATTCATAAGCGCATCTAGTAGAAAAAAATAAAATATGAATTTGCATCGTTAACTGTCAAAAAACATGAAAGATTTGTATTTTGTTTCACTTTTATCCCAGTTGACCCTATACGGTAATTCGGCGGTTAGGGCTCAAGATATTTCAGCCGAATATGGAGGCAAGGTTACCGTCCGACCTGCTCTAGAGATTCAACACTGACACCGGCTCTGCACAGACAAACACACACACACACAGAACTCGTCGTCGCCAAGAGTTTGCACAAGTTCCAGGGAGTGCCAGCTAACGTCGACCAACCGCAAGAAGTTTTTCCAACTTTTCCTCGTCGACAAAACTTCTAAATTACAGATAGTAATGATGAAAATTCCATAACTCTCGCATTGTTTTTGTACGGTCAATACAACCACAGTTAGAAATGGAATGCTTTTGAGTACACAGCAATTCTAAAATTCATGAAAAAATATTGCCACCCATGACCTGTTTGTTTATTTTTCCACGTGTTATTTATTTTGATAATTTTTTGCATAATTATCATTTTGGTTTATTCTCAGATTCGTATGTGCCATGGCAACAGATATTGTAGGGTGATCAAAGTTAATTAATAATATATTGCTTCCTCACAATATCGCAGATACGAGAAGCTTTGTGATCGTTTTAAAATGAGACAAAAAAATCGTTCTCGATTTCAAAATTTTAACTTGATCTTTCCGTTTCTGATCAAGATAAACACTTTTCGTTTCGTGTCTGTCCCCTGAATCCTTGTCACACTGAACCAATTGATTGGATGGTTGGGTCTGGCTCGATGATGGGCCCATTTTAAAAACATCAAAATCGTGTGTAAGAAGAAGTGTTGACATCCCAAAATATTATTTTTTTTAAGATATTTCAAGAACGACGCATGTTACGTGAAAATTGTATAGAATCTTTTTTGTAGAGCATTCAATTTCCTATAATATAGATCTAAAACGTTTGTTGTAAAATATTCCCTTACAAATATTTATCTCAATTTTTTTAAATTGATGTTTACTTATTAATTGATATTTACGTAATAAAAAATACTATTTTTTTTTCTAAAGTATAAAAATGAAAAATAATTGATTTCTAAAAATAAACACACAGACAGCGCCGCGGGTAATTTTAAATACACAATATAACATTGCATATTTATATTTAAAAGCAATCTTTCTTTCCCTTACTGTATATGTTTAACAGAAAAGAATTCAATTTAACACAAGATTCCTTCAAGTATAACAGAAAGACCCTTCTAAATCGATACAAACACACAAGTACATACACAAACACAGTATTATAAATTCACGCCCCCTCACGACTTGAACAGGGGTTGTTTATATCAATTCATCATTAAGTTAACATTTTTCCACCTAACATTTTTAATGGGCGTAATTAAATTCAAATATTATTAGATTAAACTCCGTCAAAGTGAGATTATATTTCGCAACAGTCTTTCATGTTAATTTTCGCGCATTTCCTTTGCTGCTCCTCCTTTTTTTATTTTTTTACATTCCCCATCAAAAGTCCTGTATTAAATTAGGTTTATTTAAAACTTCTGCGAGTAAAGCCTGGTAAGGATTAAGCTATTTATCTTTGAATAATATACATAATTATAATTATGTGTAAATTAATGTTTAACGTTACGTTTCTGTTTGTATTTTATTTGAATTGTACCTGTTTTTTAATGTCGTTATATTTTCATTCTCGGCCAGTTATGTCTAATTAAGTAATATTTATACACGGGGAAAAAATCCTTTATGTTTTGTAATAAACAATTAATCAATTTTATTTTTGTTGTAATGCTTTTAAATCACCTTTTATGTTGGTGTTTATTACAAATTGTATTTGTAGTATGAGATTAATTTAATAATACAGAACTTTAGAAATTTAATTCTTGGAAAACATTGCGTTTAATAAATTTTATACAGAAAATGAATGAATAGAATTCATTGTTATATTTATGTAAAAAATTTCCAAGATTCTAAGAATAAGGTAGGTACTTGTTTTTATAACTGTTTTTAACAATAATAGAAATGTTTTATTATATTTTATTATTATATTAAATAAATATTTTATCATTGGTTGTCCTATTTATGTTCTTTACCAAGGTTCTGGCCAGGTCACAGGATATATTTTGTTACGTTAGGTAACATAAGGAATAAGCAGTGACGATAATAGTAAATCAAGTCGGAGAAAAGTTTGCCGCCAGCACGCTGTTAAATATTGTTTAGTAAAGAATTGTGTAGAATAAAAAGATCAAAAATAAACTTCGCGATACCATATATCTAACTTTTATATTTAAACGAGCGAAGCCGTGCGCACAGCTAGTTATTAATTTTATGATTAAATTGAACGTTATTTTGCTGTTTGAAATACGATCTAAAATCTTACCAACTACACCAAATTGCAAGTAATGTACTGGCACCAGTCTTGGATATCACCCCAGTAATGGCTATTTTTTAATTAAATGTACTGAATTATAAATATTTGTTGATATTTGATTACTACCATTTCTGAATATTAATCTATATACATTTAACTGTCTTACAGCGTGATTTGATGACAATCGGCCAATAGGTGTCAAAATGGTGGAATTTGAACTAATTATTAGTATAATTTATTTATTAATCATAGCAACTGCTTTACATTGCTTCAAATTTGACGATTCTTACTTTTATGTGTTTTGTGTCATAGTACTTATCATTAGCAAGTGTCCATCACTGCTTGTTCATTACTGGTTTTACTTTATCCATTACTGGAGAAAAAAACATGAACAAAATAAAAGGTTATAATTTAAAAAACAAACTATATTTACGAACTTTGGTAAATAAATTAATTAAATAAAGATTTAGTTGTTTTATTAGTAACATGATTTCATGAGAATTACAAAAAAGAAGCCCATCAATCACTTGCTCTTATAGCGGCCATAACTGGTGCCAGTACCTTACGCAATAGATAAATAAATACCAAATAAAGCACTCCCTGCAGACAATTTTTAAGTACCTTGTACAGAAGCCCCTTAGAGAGCTTGCTTGACGAGCTGACGGCTGCAAAAACAAATAAACAGCCAACAACAATTCATTACTGCATGACAAATACAAACACATATTCGCGCGGCGACGGCGGCAACGCTGTCCGGATATCCTGCTTTTAGTTCTAGACCGTCGCGCATTATACCACATTAGATGTGTAATTATTAGTGCACCCGCCACTTTGCCGCTACAGCTTATTTAGCTTGGTTAACGAGAGACAGATTTCTAAACACGGCCGTCTAATTCGTTTTATGTGGATATATTTTCATTTCAGTTCATTATAGGGGAAGGAGGACAAAATGGACACTTACCTATATAATAATAGTTAAAATGTACATTAAATTTTTAGTAATCACACATTTTTTAACGTATTTTTAAATACATTATAGGACGTTTTGAACCGAAATTTTTTTTTTAAGATAGTTAATTGAATTCTGAACACGATAGAATCAATAACTCAAACTTGAAAACGTATGGATAAGAGATCTTTTGGAAATAAGCTCCACATATGTAAGTACATATATTTTTAGAGTAATTTTATTTGTAATTTTAATTTACCTCGGCAATAGGCATAATGCCAGTAACAAAGTATCACTGAAATTATGATTTTAAATAATGAAATCAGTTAAAAAGATTTTAAAAAATGTATTTATTTTTATATTAAAAGCGAGATTAATATGATTTTTGTTAAAATAAAAACGCAAAATACAGCAATCCGCTATGTTTGATAAAACACCAGTCAGAGTGGATGACGTCACGGCTACGTAAACGTCATTTTTGTTTCATTAATATCTGCACTGTTTATAAATTATTTTGTTTTTAAATTATCACTTTGCTCAGTTTTGTGTTACCAAAACTAAAACTGAGGAACGTTAGCGATGGAACATGGATTTATTACCGTTGACAAGGAGTGTTTACATAGACGAAACGTCAAAAATGCGCCATGACACCTACGAGCGTTTTGCCGTCAAATGCAAAATTAGTTTTAAAAAGGTCAATTTTTGTGATTAAACCTTTATTTTCTGCAGAAATAAGCATTTTTTTGGAAATAAGAGACACGTAAGATCATCAGAAAATAGTTTTTAAAAATTAGGCATCATGCCTATTACAGTAATTATTGTTATATTGACGCAATGTTTTTTTTACATTTAATTAAGTGAAAAAAAAATTGAGTAAACTTTTCTGTCTATGGAAGTTGGGTCCAAAAATTCTTATCATTTCTGTTTTTGGGTATTATTTATAAATATTATAAAACATTAGGCTTTCGTCGATTTTATTAAGTATAGATTTATTAATTTTGATACTACTTATAATTAATTACAGACTTCGTTCGAAGAGTGTAAAAATGTTTTCATAACTTGTTTCTTCAAGTACCTAAATGACATTTTCGCATCGGTTTTCAGAAAGTTTCTTATAAAACTATATTAAGTCAATAGAATGAAATGTACAGAAGTCATAAGGTTATTAGAAACTCCACGAACTTATAACTTTCACTTCCTAAGTAGTGGAAAAAATATGTCAAACTTCTGGATATTAGTTAATAGTTAATACATACTTATTTAGAAACCGAACTTTACTATTTAATTTATCAAATACAAATCCCCTAACCATAAAAATTGTAAGAGTTTAGACTTACAGAGTGTCTTTAGGACTCTGATGATGATAGCATTGCTATTGAAACACGTGTAAATCTAAACTCTTACAAATTTTATGGTTAGGGGATTTGTAATTGATGTCATAACCATAGTTTTTGTCTGTTGTTTGTTATATTTAATTTATGTTACATTACAAATTTCGTATCCAAGATATTTTATAAGTAGAGATTGGAAAAATAGTTGTTCTTTTCAATGAAATAGTTACTAGTTGAATTTTTTTTCGGAAAATAGTTGGTAAATAGTTTTTTTTACGATTTAATAATAATTAGTGCAAAGAAAGCAGTAAAAAGTGTCGCAAATAGTTTAAAAATAGTTGGAAAGATAGTTGATTTCAAATTGTGTTCAATCAAACCAGTTTTCTGAAAACGGTGTAGATATGTAATAAAAATTACAATAAATGCGTTTTTACGCAATCGTTGAAAAACTATTTTTCCAATCTCTATTTATAAGTTATTACAAACTCGATTTTTTTTAAATGAAAAACAAAATATCGGTATGGAAAACCATACATGACTCCATGTTCTTTAATCTTTTAAGGACAGGAGTGGTCGAAATATCGACCACCCATAGGACACAAAATATTTTATGTTTTCTTACGTAATTTGATGCGCTGAATACGAAAATAATACTAAAACAGATTCAGGAGGCACTCTTTAACTTGAAAATCGCATTTCAAGGTTAATTTTTGTTGGCTATTTCAGCTTGACAGTTAGTATACCTATTTTTTATAATGCACTGAATATAAAAAAAACGTCTCCAAGGTGAATGTAATGCCTGTCTGTTTCTTTTACCTGTCAACTGATATATAATTCAGTGACGTTAAAAATCACCTAAGTGCAATTTATTGATTTAAATTAACTCTGGCATTAATTAGATGTATTCTAGATTTTAAAATAAAAAAAATATGAATAAATTAAACGACCATTGAATACATTTGAATATCATCGTTTAAATATAACATGGTTTGAATTTATCAGTTTAAGATCTGCCTTTAAAAATGCGGATATGGAATTTTATTTTTAACGGATATCCACTGAGGCGGATAAGGATACGGATATCCGGCTCACCACTTATATGCAGTATGTAGTACTAACAGCCATATACATATATATATATGTACCTTTCTTCTAAAGAGTTTTTATATATAAAAAAATGCGAGTAAGAACATACTTACAATTATTATGCAAAATTTTATTTTTGAAATTTAGCTATTTTTAACTTTTATTAAATATTAAACCAGCGCGGGGCCTATAGAAAATGTTATAAAGAGACCATTTGCAGTGGCGTGTCTTTAAAAATAATTAATTTGAACTATAAAATCATTTATTCTTCATTTCACAAAAAATTTGAAAATGTTAATTAAAATATCGGTATGGAGAACCATACATGACTTCCATGTTCTTTCTATCTTTTTAAATAATTTTTAAATATTTTATTTATATAACCTATTACTATGAATATAAATATCGTAATACATAAAAAAAACATATATACGACGGTTACAGCAGTTTTTGCCATTTGTATAGAAATATTAATTTTCTAATGTCCTAATATCAAAAACATAATACACATTCATAGAACAACTAATTTGATAATTTGAATTTAGATTCACTTGAACTGCAAATGTACCAAGTCTTATCAAAATTAGTGAGATAATACTCGCAATGTTCACTTTTTAAATAAAAAAAGTTACAAAATTTCGAATATTTCCAAAACCCTTATTCCAATTAGTACCAAAATCAATAGGTCTGGATTACCCACTGAGACAAACATTTTCCCCAAAAATAATTCAGATCGGTGTATTTTTACAGTAGTTATCGTGAACGAAAAAAAATTCTACATCCAGACACACAGACACACGGACAGCCGCCATGCGGAAATTAACTTTTCTTTAAGTTTTGAAGTTACTACAATCAGAATCTGTCATTATCTCGGACACGATTTTTCGATGGTATTACAATACTTCCATTTCTTTCAGAACATGGAAGTAAAAACAGTTTTAATCAAAATTAAATTATGAAGACAGTTATTTTATAGTGACAATGTAATTTTTTCCTAAAATTTATTGTATTATACATTTAATATGTATATTAAATATTTTCGTTATATAATTATCAACATGCTTTAAGAGATTAGAACTTAAATATTTTATCAGAACACAATTACTTCGATGAACATTATTTTAAAGTTAATGTGTCTCGTAAAAGCTCGTTTTTCTTTGTTTCCGCTAATGAACAGCTAGAATTTAAAAAAGCAGAAGTGTGTATATATACTACTATAGCACAACTGTAACGAGCCGTTGCTAATGTCGAAAAAGTGATACTGTCTACAACAGGGTTGGCCACACATTTTTACTATAAAAAGTTAAAGTATACGAACAATACACAACTTTTTTAACACCTGTATTTTTTGTACACAGAACAAGCTGTGTTTTTTTATACATCATTATGTAGAAACGAATATCATCAAAGGTATTCAAAACAATTCTTAAGGTGAGACAAAAGCGTCTGACGATGTTAATTTTATTTATATATAAGTCTCAGTAAATATTAGTAAAAATTTGTTATTTGATTTTAATCATTAGATAAATTATTAAATTAAATAAGTATATCAAATTGATTACATCACAAAAATTTTTTGTTTGTTACAAAAAAACAATTGGAAAAATATTATAAATATATAAAAGTAGGCTTTTTCATTGACATTTCAGTGTGTAAAGTAATACTTTTGCGCTCGCCGTGCGTAAAAGTTACTTTTACTCAGAAAAAAATTAAAGAACAAAAAAATACTTGACAAAAATCGGCAGGCCTACTGGCCCCACACACCCCTGGTCTAAATTATGATTGTTTGATATTGGGAATCGATATCACTTATTAATACTAAACCCTGTATCAAATCTTATAACTGTATCACAATGGGTTCTCTAAATATTAAATAAACACTAATTTTTGTCAAAATTTTTGTAGCTTCCTCACGAAGACTTTTTGGATACAGGTTCCCTTACTTACCTTGGATTGCATAAAGCAAAATTAACCACGATTAGTTAATCAGTTGTTTTCAAACCATGATTAATGTTAATTCTTAACTTAATCTCAATTTGTAAATGAACAATTCACTAAATATGATAATTTTTTACGTTATAAAATTTATCATAACCGTTATTGTTTTTTAGAATTGACGTAATAATGGTTTGATAACAACTGATTAACTAATCATGATTAAATTTGCTTTATGCAACTCAAGGTTAGAATTTTTTTACACTAGTTATAAATCATCCTGTATATAATTAATAAAGACGCAATTGATAATTAAAAACATTCAACCAAACAAGGTCGATTTAGATAAAAAATTGCATATAAATGATCTTTGACACTAGAATTATATTTAAACGTTCATTAATTAATAAAATTATATAGACCGGGAGCCGTCAACCCCCAAAACATACGTCTTCGAGTTTCGGGCTGAATTATATGCCAAATTAAAGCTATAACAATGTACTTTTCAAATCTTTCGGTCGGCCAGCTCATATATTGGCAGTTTTGTCAGTCCGACCAAATTTATCTTTAAAAAATCCAATAACTCGCAAACATTGGCGTAGCCAGGATTTTGTTCAGGGGGGGGGGGGGGGGGGGGCAAATTTTTTTTTGATACAGATTGATCGGCGTGTTTTGCCTAGTATTGAAAAAATTAACATTTTCATTATTTATTATATCTCTAGATAGGTGCGCAAAAAGTAACAATGAAAAGTCATTATTTTTTTCATTTCTTCTTTTATTTTCGCCACATTTTTTTCAATCAATTAAATTTATATGTATGTGCATATCTATTTGAATACAAAATCCTCTACAAAAATGTACTCTACGTTGCTATTTTGGTGTTTTTTTTAATTTAATGTAAAAAATCGATCTAATTTGAATTGATAATATACTTTAAAAAAAACTTTACAATAAAAAAAACAATGATATTTAAATTTTCGAATCTAAAAATGTCAATATTTAGCCAATGAACTGATTAATTTGTTACTCTTACTTCACGAGCTAGGGGGAGGGGCAAGCGTCCCCCCTTGCCCATGCTTTTGTGGGTAGTTATTTTAACACAAAACACAGTTTTCACTGTTGCCAATACTGCGACCTTTGCCTTTAGGTGTTTTTATTTTATTTTTAATTTTCCCTGATATTTTAGTTTACATGTAAAAATAAAAGATTGTGATTAAAAAAAACTTTGATATTTTATTTTCTGGATCCAAAATATAAATTTACGTTCAAAAATTCAATGGACATCATAGAAGTCTAGAAATATCCCTGTTTGGACAATAATACTGATTTACTTATTACTTTTTGTCCACAAGCTAGGGGGGGGGGGCAAGCGCCCCCCCCTGCCCCACCCTGGCTACGCCCATGCTCGCAAAGTGAATTTTTCGAATATTTCATTTTTCCTTTATAACGCAAAAACTGTACATCCTAGAAAAAAGTGTTACATACATAAAAACATTGTTTTTTTATAAGCATTTCAATGGTATAGTCAAAAAAAAATTCGTATTTTGTGGGAAATTTTCACCCCTTAAGCGATCGTTATCACATATAAAAAAATACATGTCCCTAAGAATTGATTGGACTATTAGTATATGAAATTGCAACAAAATCGGTGAGGGTCACCTCGCGAGTTATTGGACTTCCTTAAAGATAAATTTGATCGGACTGACAAAACTGCCAAGATATGAGCTGGCCGACCGAAAAATTTGAAAAGTACATTGTTATAGCTTTAATTTGGCATATAATTCAGCCCGAAACTCGATGACGTACATTTTGGCGGTTCACGGCTCCCGATCTAATATATTATGTAAAACATATTATGATAGACATTTTGTACATCCCTAACATTGCATTCACATAATATCTTAAACTCCAGACTATTTTGTATATATATTTAATGTTTTTAAGTACATAATTCATTTGTACAAACATTTCATACGGCAACATGCACGTGTACATATTTACTTGAAAAAAAAAACTTAACGAGTTCTTAATAGTTTTATTACCATGTTGCTTTTCATTTAAACTTGATTATATAACTACTGTATGAATGTTTACTGTTGCATAATTATGTTTAGTTAGTTATGTAACTCGACAAACAAACATGATTTTAAATTAAAAAGTACCACTGAGCTGACTGAAAAGGAGCAATCCAGCATCTTCATCATTGTAAGGTCATGGAGCCAAATAAAATGTTATATTTCGGGTAATAAGTAATTTATATTAAAAAAGCTATGTTAATGGTAAACTTTGGTTTATTATTAATCTAAATATTAATCATAAGAAAACCAACTTTTCTTAAATGATTTTTTCATTTTTAAGACATCTTATAAAAAAGTAACTTTGGGCCTTATTATTAAACTATGATGGTATAATAAGGCCACTTAACTAAATTCAACATTTTGAGATAATTATAATGATATTTTGTATGGGAACTATGTTTAAATCAACATTTGGCGTAATGTTTGCTTAATTACAGCTAATAAATAAAGAATTAATAATTTTATTTTTTATCCATAATGTGCCGACTGCCGATCCATAGCAGCTGCTAAACTCTCGCCAGACTACGTTATTTCTTCGTTGTAGATGATTTTTTTATAGATCTATTAGTAAATAAAAATGACATACCAATCTATAACAAATACATATGTGATCATAAATTGTGATAAATAATAAATTTGGTGGGCCTTATTATCCGTAAGGTACTACGGTATATTTTATTTTTATAAAGCAAAAACTTAAAAACAATCGAAATCAACTTTTTACCATAAACTTTAAGGATCGAACTATTTCCTGAACAAATAAGAAACATTTTTTAAATTATTTTTCCTGTATTCCTTAGATTTACATAGATTTACATAATTTCAAATAAAAAAGAAAAAAATTGTGCAATGTAAGGTAAATCAATCATTTTCTTGATTACTTCTACCTACATTTAACATATGATCCATTTTACCCCAGTTTTCTTGCCTTCAACCTCATTTTAAGTTTATATAAAAATGTTTTTAAAATGAGTAATTAGCATACAATTTTTTCTATGTTAACTCTTAAAACACTACTAAATAATTTATAAATAATACAAACTAATGTTTAGCCTTATTTCTATAAAACTACAAAATTAATTCACATTTTTATAATTTTTATTTTCAGCATGTTTGTAAAAACACGTGAACAAATCATCCGTAACAGTAATAGAGTGCGACTTACAGGCAAACAACGAGTGCAAATGCAATAATAAGAGTCGACGAGGCTTTAGTATATATTAAAGATCAATTAACAAAGTAGTTTTTTAATTAAAAAATATCTGCCTTGGGAACCACGGGACTTTCTTATACGTAATCCTAACAGTGAATAGTATACGTGATTCTTATTTTATTAAAACATTTCTGACAAACTAACAAGATAGAATAAAATAAATAATATAGGTAATATTATTCTTTACATTATATAACAAATGATTTTTTATAACGTAATAACTGAAAACGGATGTTTACTCTTGTAAATTTTTGAATTATTTTTGAAATAAGAAAAAATGTTTTAAATAAAAAATGTCGAGTATGTTATTATCTATAATTTATTCCCCATACATTTTTTTCCATTATTTATGATTTAGCAAGAAAGAATTTTTTTATGTAATTATTTAGATTCACCTACACTGTTCACTCTCAGTATTACGTATAAGAAAGTCCCATGGTACCTATTGCAAACACACATACTGTTCAATCTCTGTAATACGTATAAGAATATTTCTCCTTTGTTATGAACCATTTGAATTATAATAAAAAAATGTTTTTTTTAAATTCGTTTTTACGAAAAAATGAATAAAACATAAATTATAGATATTGATATTACCTACAATTTTTAACTTGACCATTTTTCTCTATTTCACACTGTTTCAGAGTAATTCGAAAAATTCAAAAATCGACGTAGGTAAACATCCGTATCCGGTTGAAAGATCGTTTTCAAAAATAGGACGTTTTCTTCCCAGACAAAAATTAATCTTAAATATAAAATTTCACCCTTCTACGATTTGTCGTATTTGAGTTACAGCACTTACAGACAGACACACAGACATCATGGCGAAAATATCAGAATGGATTCAGGGAATGGATAATTACATCAAAATCCGGATTTCGAAAAAAATCGGCTTATAGTTCAGAACTAAAGGGGTGCTAGGCCAATAGCCTTATTTTGAAATATGATAACGTACACTTTATATCATCATAACACAAATAAATAACAATTTAATAAGCCAATGTTGCATGCGAGCGGAAAATCTCGTTCGACAGGCTTCCTTGTTGAAAATAAATAGTGACATCAGATTATAGGAGCGTAAATAATATTCATTAGCACATATATGAGTGCATTACACAATATCAAAGAACTTATGTGTCTTCTCTTATTTAATTAACTACTTCTTGTTTAGTTATCAAATATTTATTCAGATTTGGATCATAGTATTAAATTTTATCCAAAATTTATTATTTTAATGCATGACAAATTTGTCAATTGCAAGTCGAGCCTCGCGTATTAGTGTCCCGTACCGTACCTAATATGTCTTCTCTTATTTAATTAACTACTTCTTGTTTAGTTATAGGATTAAATTTTATCCAAAATTTATTATTTTAATGCATGACAAATTTGTCAATTGCAAGTAAAGCTTCGCGTATTAGTGTCCCGTACCGTACCTAATATGTCTTCTCTTATTTAATAAACTACTTTTTGTTTAGTTATGAAATATTTATTCAGATTTGGATCATAGTATTAAATTTTATCCAAAATTTATTATTTTAATTCATGACAAATTTGTCAATTGCAAGTCGCCTCGCGTATTAGTGTCCCGTACCGTACCTAATATGTATTCTCTTATTTAATTAATTACTTCTTGTTTAGTTATCAAATATTTATTCAGATTTGGATCATAGTATTAAATTTTATCCAAAATTTATTATTTTAATGCATAACAGATTTGTCAATTGCAAGTCGAGCCTCGCGTATTAGTGTCCCGTACCGTACCTAATATGTCTTCTCTTATTTAATTAACTACTTCTTGTTTGTTGTCACATTTGGATAGATCACTGAACACAGTATTAAATTATATCCAAAATTTTATTATTTTAATACATGAAAAATTTGTCAAGTGCAAGTCGAGCCTCGCGTATTAGTGTCCCGTACCGCACCTATTATATATGTATTTCAATTTATTAAAAAACAGATGGCTCCAAAATATTATTTATTATATTTTTAGGACAATTTTGAATTATAAATACAATATTATTATAAAGTGCTATCAAATTTTGATAGTTAATCTGTAATACCGGACATAATAATACCAAATTACATTTATTAACATGATTGGTTTATAAAACCAATCATGTTAATAGGATAATTTAAATTATGAATAAATGCAAGCATAAATTATAATACTTGCATTTATTAATCAGCTAAAACCAAACAGAATGGTTTTAATTACATATAAGTGACTATAGGTATATACATATATCCATGTACACTACATACCATACAATATTAATATTTCATTACATTATAACAACAATAACCAAACTATCTATTATTCTACATACAATATATTATAAGGTAGTGGCACTAGTCTTGGCAAGGACCTTAGTAATGGCAAATTTTTAATTAAATGTACTGAATTATAAATATGTGTTGATATTTAATTACAAACTACCATTTCTGAATATTAATCTATATACATTTAACTGTCTTACAGCGTGATTTGATAACAATCGGTCAATAGGTGTCAAAATTGTGGACTGCTTTACATTGTTTCAAATTTGACGATTCTTTCTTTTATATCTTTTGTGTCGAAGTACTTATCATTACTGGTTTTACTTTATTCATTACTGGAGAAAAAATATAAACAAATTAAAAGGCTATAATTTAAAAAACAAACTATATTTGCGGACTTTGGTAATTTAATTGATTAAATAAAGAGTTACTTGTTTTATTAGTAAAACGCTCTTATAGTGGTATCTTTACCTTATAATACTTCTTCAACATGATGCAGATATTTGAACATTATTATAATAAATAAAGCAAGGAATATAATTAAAATAATAGGTTTGCCTTTTCGTCGTTTCTTTTTAAAATGAAACAACACATTGATACAATAATATTTATATTATCTTTTAATTAATCTTCCCCTTTTTGCTGTTTTAGATTTATTTATACAGCACAGTTTGAACGTTATTTCATTATTTATAAAAGAAACAATAAGTTTAGTAATGAACTGAAAATGTTTTCGCAATTCATTTATTATGTATTTCATAACAAAACCCTACTTTTAGTTATTACATAATATATATTTGTGTATCTAGGGTGTAAAATGATAGTTTTTCGCACGGGTGGGAATGTTTGTTAGTCGAGGCGCCAATCGTTACATGTTCACTAAGGAATTAAACCCCTTTATCCCCGGGTGTGGGGGTTGGGACTATTTTTCCCATGATATACCACATGAATAAACGATTTCCGTAAGTCTGCCTAGTGCTCAGATGGGGTAGAAAAATATGTCATCAGCTCTTGAACTATTCCTTCCTCTAGTATGAATATATTAAGATTATTCTACTTTAGAATTAACTTTTCAAGTGTGGAAAAAAATAGAACACAGTGCTTTAAACCATAAATGCGTAATATTGATATATTATAAAATATATGAGAACCCAAAAATAGCACAGTTCACGTGCGAACAACATTCGCAGCAAAATCAATGCAAATACGGGGAAAATACATTAACATAAGTACATTAGCGCACGTTATTACAAACATATAATGCGATCCGAGTGTACCCTCGTTAATTGTAACAATGGGAATAACAACAGTGACTGGGAAGCAAGTGCCAAGTGTCCTACAACATGATAGAATGTTTAATTTAAACATAGAATATAAAATACACTCTAAGTATGATAGCAGTTCTTAAACTTATGTAGTCTAGGAACCCCCTCCCTGCAGGGGTTATTTTAAGAAAATTTTACAACCTTTTTTTTGGCCCATACTTACAATTTTTACTTTTCAACTGCAATGACCTTTGCTTTTTGCATTACATTTCTTGCATTTTTTGTTTTTACAACTGCAATTACTGTTTTTTGCTCTACATTTTTTACAATTTTTGCATTTACAACTGCAATGACCTATTTTTTACTTTAAATTTCTTACATTTTTTGTTTTTACAAACTCAATTACTGTTTTTTGCTCTACATTTCTTACATTTTTAGCTTTTACAACTGCAATGACCTATTTTTTGCTCTAGATTTCTTACATTTTTTGCTTTTACAACTGCAATGGCCTATTTTTTGCTCTACATTTCTTACTTTTTTTGTTTTTACAAACGCAATTACTGTTTTTTGCTCTACATTTCTTACATTTTTTGCTTTTACAACTGCAATGACTTATTTTTGCTTTACATTTCTTACATTTTTTGCTTTTACAACGGCAAAGACCTATTTTTTGCTCTACATTTTTTACATTTTTTGTTTTTACAACTGCAATGACCTATTTTTTGCTCTACATTTCTTACATTTTTTGCTTTTACAACGGCAAAGACCTAATTTTTACTCTACATTTTTTACATTTTTTGCTTTTACAACCGCAATGACCTATTTTTTGCTCTACCTTTCTTACATTTTTTGTTTTTACAACTGCAATAACCTTTTTTCGACACATTTTATTATTTTATTTATTTATTATACGTTTTTTCAATCTTTTGCACTACACAAATTAGCTTTTACAACTGCAGAAACAAGCTACAACTACACACTAAAGTAACCCCTGCCTCTCTGACAGAAAAACAAAGAAGGTCGTTAGATAGTAATTAACATTGGTAAATAGAAATGTAAAAGTACTTTAATTTATATTAAACATGTTTCACGGACCCCTGGCAAAAGTTCCGCGGACCCTAGTTTAAGAACCGCTGCTCTATGATATGCAATTCTAATTAAACTGAATAAGCTCTGATCAGAAAATACTATAATTAATATAATCGAGACGGTTCACTTTACCGTTAATTAGACGGTGGGAAGAGACCTCAGGAGCCAGAAACGTATATAGAGATAGTAACAAGAATATAAGGCACTAGCACCAGTTATGGCCGCTATAAGAGCAAGGTTTACTGTTTTTGTGATTGACTGGCTTCTTTTTTGTAATTCTCATCATGTTACTAATAAAACAACTAACTCTTTATTTAATCAATTTAATTACCAAAGTCCGCAAATAGAGTTTTTTAAATTTTGTTTATGTTTTTTCTCCAGTAATGGATAAAGTAAAACCAGTAATGAGTACGCAGTGATGGACACTAACTAATTATAAGTACTACGACACAAAATATATAAAAGTAAGAATCGTTGAAGCAATGTAAAGCAGTTGCATGTATTTTGACACCTATTAGCCGATTGACATCAAATCATGCTGTAAGACAGTTAAATGTATATATATATATATATATATATATATATGTAGATTAATATGGTAGTAATCAAATATCATTATCTATTAATCATTTTATAATAATTTGGTGGGATTTACGATTAACTAATTTTTCTTTTCGACCAAGTGTAGTTTGTCAATATCGTAAATATTCGGATATATTGGTAAAGTGAGTACAATACATACATAATGATATTAAATTCTATGTTTTTAAAGGTAATGATTTTTTCTGCCTATTTTTAATTTTCATGAAAATCTTTTGAAATAAATACTATTAACTTTTTACATAAATAACCCTATAGGGAGTGAAAAAGAGATTCTTTTTTTATTCTGATACGTTTATCTTCTCAACTGCTTATATTATACTAGCTGCTACCCGCGGCTTCGCTCGTGTGGATTTCGAAACCTCTATCCCCATGATATTTTTTCGGCCGAATCGAATGAAACTAATTACAACCATTCATATGTAAAAGTGTGAAATATAATTTTTTACTATATTTTGGTTTTCATTCATTATGCAAAATCGTAAATATCTCGACTGCTATGCGAGATAGGGAGTTGTTTTTCCTTCTAAAACTCCCGCCACCGTAATATTTTTCCCGCCGGATCTAATAAAATCACTTACAACCCTTCATATGTAACGGGGGATAAAATATTAATTACTAAAAAAATTAAAAAATTTCCACCCCCTTTCAATTCCTTAGGGGTTAAATTAAATTAAAAGCTATCTCACTGCCAAATTTCATGAAGATCGGTTCAGTGGTTTAGCCGTGAAAATGTAACAAACAGACAGACAGAGAGACAGACAAACACACTTTCGCATTTATAATATTAGTATGGATTATAATAGTGAACTTCAGACTAAACACCCTTCTATTAAAATTAAAAAACACGTACATCGCGATTTTCAAGCTCAACATTAATAGGGGTAAAAAATTATTCTAGACTCTTCTAGATTCTAGACTTTATAGTCCGAGAGGTGAGCGACAAAAATTGCAACTACTTTATAAATGCTGATTTTTTATATGACGTCACATTTGTGGTGTAGAGATACAGCCTGCCGTCAGTCAGCTAGTTTCGTTAGCGTTTGGCGCAGGGGCGGCTTTATTATTGTAAAAATATATACTTATACTTTATAAAATCTGAAAATTTATTTGTAAGCAGTATACTAAGTATGAACCCCTTTTATCATAATCAGCCTTCAAAATCTTGCAACCGGGTGCGTCAGCGTTTAACTTAACGAGTTTAACGCGCACAGACACACACACAGACACACGCACAGCCGCCATGCGGAAATTAACTTTTCTTTAAGTTTTGAAGTTAGTACAATCAGAATCTGTCATTATTTCGGACACAATTTTTCGATGGTATTACAATACTTCCATTTCCTTCGGAACATGGAAGTAATTATTGCGATAGAAATCATTTTGCCCAGAATTTTAACATACTAGAAGGATAGATTTAATTCCAAATTTTTAGAATTTTCCTAATTGGTTTCATTTTTAATGTTTGAAAATTATAAATTTAAAAAATAGCAATTTTAAAATTACTTCCGAATGATGAATTTTTGGAATATAGTTAATGAAAATATACTCTAAAAATATATACCATAGAGCCCTTTACGCTTTCGATTTTCTAAAATGTGCACTCCAGTAAAAAAAAAGGTTGCCAACCTCTGCTCTAAATTATTAAAACATAGTTCTGACAAACCAATAAAAAATAGAATAAAATATATGGGACATAAACTATAGATTTCTTCTCTGTTATGTACCGTTTGAATTATATTTTTTTTTTTTTTTTCGAAAAATGAATAAAACATAAATTACAGATAATAATATAATATTACCTATAATTTGTAACATTACCATTTTTCTCGCCCTGTTTCAAAGTAATTTGAAAAATTCAAAAATCGACCTATCCGGTTGAATGATCGTTTTCAAAAATAGGACGTTTTATTCCCATCCAAAAATTAACTAAGATTTTTCATATTTGAGTTACAACGCTTACAGACCGACAGACAGACATCATGGCGAATATAGTCAGAATGGATTCAGGAAAGGTCAAAAAAACTCGAAGATTATTTAATTAATAATTAATACATTCGTCAGACTTGAATACAAATATCCCAGTTGTAGCAACAATAATAATTTAATATAAATCCAAAGTTTGCCTTGCATTCACTGCAACGTGTTGTTTACAGTTTAGATTGTTTTAGTTGTGCCAATACATTAGCATGTGCTGAAGTTTCTACACCATAAATCGGTTCTCTCTTGTATATCATTATATTTATAATCCTTGCATATTGCATCGTGAACCAGATATTGTGAATAGGTATTATTTCTACTTATTTATACAGTGTATTACAAGTAAATATTACATTATCCTAAAAACACAGTTTAGGTAAAACTGTATTTTATATGTGGATTTTGATGCAATACTATATATAGGGTATATATATCGGTGTATTTTAATATTATAAATCTCTATTGAATAAAACTTTTGTATTGATTATTAAAATGGATTCTTTCGAATAACTATAAACCTAACCTAAGCTTGCATGCCGAGATGAGGTTGGTTTAAATTCGGACGAGACGAGACCTAGATGATATCATCTTTGAGAGAGAGTCTCGTTGAGAATTTTGGATTTTAAGCATTATCAATAATAATTAGTAAAAAATTTATGTTACCGTAAACCGGGGTTACTTTGCGCCAGTGGGGATTACTTTGCTCCATTAGTAAAAGAGTTTCAATGTAGCTTTACGGTTATATATGATGCATATATTACCAAACAAAATGTAGCAGTTATTGAAGGTTACTTTGTAATATGATTGTAGCCTAAAATATCGATATATGTACGTTCATTATTAAAGAAACAGCTAGTCAGTGAAGTGGTGGTCGATAAAACTGTATTTTTTTAATGTGCAAAATTTGGTGTGTGTGGCGGTTCCTCTTCATAACTATCAAGTAAGTGTTTATAAATTAGTTTATATATCCTTTTATTATAATGTTGTAGATGAAGTTACCATTCCTTGATGATACTAAATGACTTAAAATTATTTTCTCTCCGAACTGGCAGATTTTAATGTCTTTTGGGGTTACTTTGCTCCAGACAAAGTAACCCTGAAAGACGTTAAAATTCAGAGAGAAAACAATTTTAAGTTACATTTAGAATAATAATACCTAATTCAAATGTATTATTGGTTCTTATATTTTTTATTTTTTATATTTATTTACGTTTTTTGGTTACAGAAATGCCAGAAACTACATATAAAAGATAGCTGGTGTCAAAGTCAAGGCGGTATTGTGATTATACACCTGAAGCCTTGCAACAATGCTTAAACGAAATAAAAAGAGGTGATATTTCATATAGAAGAGCAGAACAAATCTATAAAATACCAAGAAGAACAATTTGGAAATGGCCCTCGAAACATGGTCTGATGTCATAGGCTTCATTAAGCCTTCCAAGCAAATCTCTAAGAGGGTTTTTTTCCGTTCCAGATTTAACATTTATTCTTAATTTAAACTTATTACACTGTTGGCTATTTAAAGAAATTGTTTTGTGCGATTTATTTTAATTTTTTAATGAATAAATGTAGTTTCATTTTTTTATAATAAAAACAAAATCCTTAGGTATAATATTTGGAATTTTTTTGGACAGACATGAGCCCCGGATAAAAGTCGATAAAACACATGCTCAACTTTGCTCTATCTACTTAAATAGTGGCGTTATAATGAAAAACTATAGAATGGAGCAAAGTAACCCCGGCCTATGGGAAACTTTGCTCCACTTTTCAACAAAAAAAATTAAACATTACTTTACTATTTATCAAATAAGTGACCATGTGAATATGTTGTTTTAGATCCTATATATAAGTACTAAAAGTGGAGCAAAGTAACCCCGGTTTACGGTATTTTTTATTATAACAATTTCTGGAAAACTAATAATACTGCATTGTAGCCTGAGGACTGTACGGATTAATTTGAATAATATTGGAAAATTTACATGCTACATTGTAAAAAATATTATATTTTCAAGCTTGTCCAAGCAAATATCAATTTAGAAAAACAAAACACGAATTTTTAAAATAAATTGAGGTAAATATTTGTAAGGGAATATTTTACAACAAACGTTGTAGATCCATGTTATAGGAAATTTAATGCTCTACAAAAAATATTCTATAAAATTTTCACGTAACATGTGTCGTTCTTGAGATATCTTGAAAAAATAAATATTTTGGGATGTCACTCCTTCCCCTTACTCACGATTTTGATGATTTTGAAATGGGACCGTCCTCAAGCCAAATCCAACCATCCGACCAAGTTTCAACAATATCGGTTCAGTGGTTCATGAGTTATTCGTGTGACAAAGATTCAGGGGACAAACGGACGGACGGACAGACAGACAGACACGGAATGAAAAGTGTTTATCTTAACGTGAAACGGAAAAATCAATTTAAAATTTTGAAATCGGAGAACATTTTTTTTGTCTCAATCTAAAACAATCACAAAGCTTTTCGTATCTTCGATATTGCGAGAAAGCAAAAATATATCAAATCATTTATTGGATATTTTAAACAGCGTTCTAATAAAATCTACGCATTTTGTCGAATACATTTTTTTAAATTTGTGTATGTATATATTGAAGAAACAAATTTTAGAAAATTTAATAACGTCATTCAATTTTCTTAACGTTATTACATGAGAAAACAATCTAGTATATGAAACAAGTTCCTAAATTCTACTTCCTAATTTAAATCCTTCAAGTCTTTTGAAGTTAAATAACATTTTTCTTAAAGAATTTCTTAAATAGAATGTAAAATCTTCGTTATACCTCAAAAGAAAATTAAATGTACCTATGTAATATAATATCGACTTTAGATTTCTTATTTTATAAAAAAAATACTTATTTATTAAATTAAAACTATAATAAAATACATAATAATAATATTAAACTTTATCCAATTTAACAAGTGCAGAAAAAAAAATACACAATATAACATAAAAAGGAAAAATGATAAAATATAATATAAGCATATTCA
Source organism: Sialis fuliginosa (assembly GCA_961205875.1). Taxonomy (NCBI): domain Eukaryota; kingdom Metazoa; phylum Arthropoda; class Insecta; order Megaloptera; family Sialidae; genus Sialis; species Sialis fuliginosa. The sequence continues at coordinate 40,410,028 of OY540809.1, read as the reverse complement.
TTAATACTGTAATAACATTTTAACTGTTGCTACATAACAAACTAAATATGATAATTCGATTAAAAATAGATGTATTATACTATTAATAGCGTAGAAAAAAATACTGATAATTATTCATATTTTCAAACCACAAAATTATGTTCATTGCTATCTAATTCCTTCTTCAATTATTTAGTAATAGATATCATCGATAACTACTACTGTATTCATTACGTAATATCAGCAACAGGGCCGTAACTAGAGGCTCGGTGGCCCCGGGGCAAGAAGTGGTAGAGGGGCCCTCAGAATATGCAAAAATAAAAATTGAAGACCTTTTTTCGGTATTTATTTGCAAATTGAACACGTATTACTAATTTTGATTTAAATGACCTTTTTTTAATCGTCAATTTTAATTTTTGACTTATTTCTTATTTTTATTTTTTCGATCCCGCTGGCCTGTTTTAGCTTTGGATCAAAAGTTAATCAAACCTATGGACGGCGCAAACAGAGTCTTTTTTCCCATTTGATTAACATGGGAAAAATTACTTTTTTACTTATGCGTGAATATCTCGTTGAAAAATTTATTTATTTTAATTTTTTACAGCAGCATATCATAGAGAATTAAATTTCTTACAAAAAAGATCCCAAGTGCTCAATTCATAGATCGAATATTTTTAAAGATATGTTCGTTTAAACATTATCATAAAAAGTAAAATTCAATTTTTATGATAATTTTTAAACAAACATTTCATAAAATTTATTGGATTTATGAATAGAGCACTTAATTCTCTACAAAATATTCCCCTGAGAAATTTTCAAAAAAAATTGTTTTCAACGAGATATTCACGCGTAAGTAAAAAAGTAATTTTTCCCATGTTAATCAAATGGGAAAAGACTCAGTTTGCGCCGTCCACAGATTTGATCTATGAGTCTAAAATTTTGGGACAGTTAACTCTTGATCCAAAGCTAAAACATAGGCCTGCGGGACCGAAAAAATAAAAATAAAAAAACACCCTAATATTTATATTACATTTCATACAAATTATTATATAATAGAATACTTACATAATTTATTTTTCTCAGCAAAAACATTGTCAATTTGAAATCCGACCAGACATAAAAAGAGGACTGTACTGAATGTTTTCAGTATTGGTGGTTTTCTCCTCCACGGAGGTCCGGGACCCCCGGAAACTTCACCCATATTCTTCAGGAATGTTCAAAGCCTTTCATTTAAAACACGCACGGATTCGATACTAAATACAAATGCTTATTTTGCATACATTCTATTAAAACAATAAAAAACTATATTTCCACTATATGTCAATTAAAAACTATACTCCACTTTATTACAATTTCAGAGAGTACAGATATAAAGGTTATGTCAGATTTCTCGGTTCGCTGGACCTAATAGATTTCACACATGAAACAATACAAATATATTAACAGCGTGTGTAATGATTGTACTTTAAATAGGTCCAAACCAACAATATAATTTAATATTCACTCTGCTCACTGAGTACACAAAATGCAATCACTGTAAAATCGACCAAACAGTTTGTCTTTGAACACTGTCATTTAGCGCAAAATAAAAATGTACATTAGAAAATACCTAACAAACGGTTGTAAATAAAATGTAAAAAAGATTCACGATATCGAATACTATTCCAGAATGTGTAATTTATTGAAGAACAAGTTATTTACCGGGTTTAGTTTGGCTTGCAGCCACCGCAGTCAATGTAGTACGTTGTATTGCCATCGGTGGCGGTCGGTGTCCGTTCCGGGGGGGCGGGAACAAGTTGTAGCGTGAAAAGCGGCGCGCGTGCGCGTCTTGTGTGTAGGATCGATGTTACACGACTGACTGTCGGAGGAGGAAGCGCCGCCACCGGTGTTGGCCTCTAGCGGCACGCTTTCGTACTTGTAGTGCGAAAAATCTAACGCACTTTTTAAATAGACGCGGGAAACACTTTCTGCCTACACTATTAAATGTATCATTTTTAGGTTTCCGTAGAAAACTAGGAAACCTTATAGTTTCGCCATGTCCGTCCGTCCGTCCGTCCTCAAAAATTTTAAGCCGATTAAAATGAAATTTGGTATACAGACGAAGACTGATAACCCAAAAACAGAAATGATAATATTTTTGAAAAAAAAATTTTTTGGACCCCCTTTCCATAGACTGAAAAGTATTTTCAAAAAAAAATTTTCACTTAATCCATTAAGTGGGGAGTCTTTAGATAGGTCTCCTAAAATTCAATAAAAAATGCAATATAACATTTTGATTTTAACCCTTCAGTCACGATATAATTGCGTTCAAAGTCGTGATAAAAGCGTCCCCCCACCCTAATTTCTAAACTATCAATTTTAAAAATCTGAAAAAATTCATGAATGTAGCCTTTAATTAGTACTTCCACTGAAAATTATAACGAACACTGTCAAAATTATTTTGGCCCCCACTCCCATTGACTGAAAAATGAACTTACAATTTTTTTTTCACATATCCCATTGAATGTGATGTCATAGGATAGGTATCCTAAAATGCAACAAAAAATGTTAAATGATCTTTTGATTTAACCCTTCAGTCACGATATATTTGCATTTAAATGTCATTATCAGAGCGTCCCCCCCCCCTTAATTTCTAAACTATCTTTTCAAAAAATCTGAAAAAAATTTAGAATGTAGCTTTTAATTAGTACTTCCACTGAAAATTATAACGAACACTGTCAAAATTATTTTGGACCCCCCTCCCATAGACAGAAAAATGAACTCACTTTTTTTTTCACTTAACCCATTGAGTGGGATGTCATTAGATAGGTCTCCCAAAATTCAACAAAACTTGTTAAATGATCTTTTTATTTTAACCCTTCAGTCACGATATATTTGCATTTAAATGTCGTTATCAGAGCGTCCCACCCACCCTAATTTCTAAACTATCTATTCAAAAAATCTGAAAAAAATTCAAAATGTAGCTTGGAGTTAGTACTTTTACTGAAAATTATAACGAACACTGTCAAAATTATTTTGGACCCCCTCCCGTAGACTGAAAATTGTTTTAAATTTTTTTTTCACTTAATGCATTGAGTGGGGTATCTTTAGATAGGTCTTCTAAAATGCAACAAAAAATGTTATATGACCTTTTGATTTTAACCCTTCAGTCACGATATATTTGCATTTAAATGTCGTTGAAATAATTCTTGTTTATAAATCGTAATGACTACGGAAACCTAGCATGTGCGTGCCCAACACGCACTTGGCCATTTTATTTTTTTTATAATTACATAATTGCAATTTTGGACACTTGTTAACTTTAAAATTATGTAAATTACCATTAACCCATTATTTCCCAGTGTCCTCTTTATAGGACATCATATTTTACATTTTTTTCCTGTGACAAATAACGTTGTTCATTTGATTTACATTACTAATATGATGTTCAACTCACTACTTACAATAAATTCCATGGACACCTCTAGAGTTCATTCAATGACAAATTACAACCCTTTTTTGAGTTTTTAAATTGACGAAACTATGTATGTATAATATTACTTATGAGAGTGTAAATAAAGCAAAATAATATCAATACATTTCAAAAATAAATCCAGGTACAGATTGTCGTCGTTAAAATGTGCTATTCTATAAATATGACACTGGAAACTCATGGCAATAATCTAGTACTGTGACTGATTATTATTATATATTGTATTGAATTTATCTTTTTGGTCATATTCTGAACAAGAATTGAGAACATGACCAAAAAATTCAAAGAAATAAAAAGTCGGGAAGTAATGGGTTAATAATAAAATAAATGTAATTAGAAACAAAAAAATTGTATCATTTAATAGGGTAGGTAGCAAATTAGTCACATTGAAAAACTGTAAAACCCAGGTCCAAGCTTTTTGTAGTGAATTTGTGGGTAACATTATGACGCACCAAAATAATGATAAAATATCTGCCATGGGAAACACGGGACTTTCTTATACCTAATCCTGGCAGAGAACAGTGTACGTGATTATTATTTTATTAAAACTTATTTCTGACAAACTAATAAAAGATAGAATAAAATGAATGGAACATAAACTATAGATAATATTATTCTCTACATTAAGTATCAAATGCATTTTTTTTTTAACGTAATTACTTAACCAAAAACGGATGTTTACTCTCGTCAATTTTTGAACTTTCGAATCATTTTTGAAATAAGAAAAAAATGTAGTGTATGTTATTATCTATAATTTTTTTCCCATACATTTTTTTCCAACATTTATGATTTAGTCATAAAGATTTTTTTTAAATAATAATTTAAAATCACCCACGCTGTTCATTCTCAGTATTACGTAAAAACTTTTTTTAATTATATGACATTTTTACTATTTTTTTATTTGTTTTGAGTTATGGCTCCTCCCCGTCAACAAATATTATTCCTAAAATAAACTTGAATTTTAAATTTTTATGCCTGTCACAAAACTTTTTATTTTTCTCAAAGGCTATATGTAACTTTCAACCTGACCCAATATTAGCTTCCAAAAAAATATAGTTTTCGAAAAAAAAAATTATTTATTTTTTTATTTTCAACCGCTCACAGGCGAAGATCCGTTCCACAGATGCATATTAAAATACCCGCGTGACATGAATTTTAAATAAATTTAATTTTATATACCTAGATGCACCCCCCTGAAAGAAATCCTTCCGGCGCCCATGATACCTACATAGGTATATCTGTGATATTTGTAATTACGGACATTTATTTGTCAAAAGTTTATATCCATTAATAACAGATAGTATGTTATTAATTTTGACATTAATTATTATTAAATTAATAAAAATATTAATTCAAACTGAATCAGCAGGTGACTCAACGTTATCATATTACATGTTAATCAAAATTTATCAAAGTATATTGTTTTATCTTAAATTGTGTCGCTATATAATCTTATCAAAAATATTAGAGATACATTATTAATGTATAGGTACCTACATACTTTTTATTTTTGTAGGTATATATCAATGTTATATGAATAATAAAGTATTTTATTAACTAAATTCATTCTTTACGTGTATGTTTTAATCATTAGATTAATTTAAAAAAAACATCTAAAAAATATTTATTTTTGGTAATTTACAGAGTTTGGTTTAGAACTCAACAAATTGTAGCTTGCGGGACAAAAGTTAAAATAAAATAAAATAACTTTTAAACACAACACACCTATTCAAGTACATTACAAAAATATCAAATGAAAATATTTAAAAACAACATTTCTTGAGTGAAATTAAAAACGACTAGTTACATAATAATTATTTTAAATTTAAATGACAGTTGTATGTTATTTATTAATATCTTAACGTCTTAACGCATGCGCACTAGAAATCAGCGGTCTAAAAGCAGTGATGATTGATATACACTGTACAAAATAGAATTAATAATGTCAGCTCCACAAACTTAATTCATAGCGATTTGACATCTCGTAGAAAGTGTTGGTTCTAGTCTAGATCATAGGTGTCCAACCTTTTGAAACTTTTGGGCCGCATAGCATAAGCCCAATCTACCAAGGGCCGCACATGACCCCCCTCCCCCCACCACCGACATTTTTTCTTACTACGCTACTGGAATCACTCAAAAAGAAAAATAAAAAACTTAATTTTAAGAAAAAAATAAAATCGACTTAAAAAAACTAAAAACACTGAGAAATATATCTAATAATTAAATTTAACAGTTTTTGAAATCGGTGCCAAGCCAATAAAATACTTTTTAATAAAGAGAAAAGAAAACCGACTTCAAAAACTGTTAAATTTAATTATTAGGTATACATTTCAGTGTTTCTGATTTTTTAAAGTCTGTTTTATTATTGTTTACTTTTAAGTTTTGAAAGCTAAATCTGCCAACCAATTAGGATCTTCCAAACAGGTACCTCTAATTTTTCTTTTTGATTCTAAAAACATTGTATTTTATTTTTTAAATAGTAGAATCCTTTTAGCACTGTGTTATGTGTTATATTCATTATTTTATTATTATAAGATTTTTTTTTAATTATCCGATAAGGGCCGCACCAACAAACAAGCTTGGTCTAGATTATTCTACTTCACAGAGAGAAAAAATATTAAAGAGAAAATTGGGTCTTAATTGTTACAACATTCTCAAAAAGGCATATACGGTACTGGCACCAATCTTGGATATGACCCCAGTAATGGCTGTTTTTAAATTAAATGTACTGAATTAGAAATATTTGTTGATATTTGATTACTACCATTTCTGAATATTAATCTACATATATACATTTAACTGTCTTACAGCGTGATTTGATGACAATCGGCCAATAGGTGTCAAAATGGTGGACATTTAAACTAATAGTATAATTTATTTATTAATTATGTTTAATTGTTTCAAATTTGACGATTCTTTATTTTATAACTTTTGTGTTGTAGTACTTATCATTTTATAATCATTAGCAACTGTCCATCACTGCGTGATCATTACTGAAAAAAAAACATAAACAAAACAAAAGACTATAATTTAAAAAACAAAAATTTGTGGACTTTAGTAATTAAATTGATTAAATAAAGAGTTACTTGTTTTATTAGTAACATGAGTTCATGATAATTACAAAAAAGAAACCCGTCAATCACTTGCTCTTATAGCGGCCATGACTGGTGCTAGTACCTTATAATATGTTATAATTACTTCAAAAACAACTTTATTTTGAAACCACGCATATTTAGCAATTTAGTTACATTTCATTAACGACCTTTTTGTTGCCGATGTAAACGGAATTTTATCCAAAATCATTTGTCCTAACAGGTGTTGTCACAATCAGATCTGCATGCGTATGAATTACTACGATATATGAATCGTTGTAAAAACGCTGATAATATGGGAGAGATATCGTTTTAAAAACAAAGGACAGATAAAAATTAAATTATCAAATTATCTACCTGATTGTATGAATGTGGACTTTAATAATTGAGTTATTATAAATTAAGGTTTTTTACTATAAATAATCGCCAGTTATGGTATCGAATGCCAAGCCGTTTCTTAAAGGTATTCGAGACCTAAACTGATACAAACTTTTTTGATCTTATCTAATCTTGATATTTGATTTTTATTTTTTTATACATTCCTTAGATAGAGATGATTACACTATTCAAAAAATAATTGAATTTATCTTTATGATATCTTAATTTTTTGCATTAAACGAATAATTTCATATTATTTATTTACATTTGTACAACGTTCAATAAAGATTTTCTAGTTGCTTAGTGGGGTCAAAAAGTCCTTATTTCGAACATTTTTCTTAGATAGGGTCAACTGGGGTAAAAGTGAAACAAAATACAAATCTTTCATGTTTTTTGACAGTTTTTCTACTAGATGCGCTTATGAATAACCATTTTAAATACTTACGTCATTTGAACTGTACGATACAACACGGACTTTAAAAATGAAAAAAGTGTGTTTCATTTTTAACCTCTAATTTGGGAAAAAGTGAAATAGGCCTCTAATGGAAAATATTTCTCGAAAAATTAAAAGAAAAGCTACAAAGGCATCTTTGATTTATCTTCTTTGTGGCATATCAATGTGAAATTGTAACTTTAATTAATATCTGAGCTATACAGAAAGTTATGTGCAAAGAATTAAAATTGAATTCACACGAATTATATTTTTCGTTGAGAAAATATCCTTTTTAAAAAATCTTTATTTATTATAATATTGTACAATGCTTATTGCTAGGTGGTATGCTTGAGAATGTTCTTGCAAAAGAAGATAACAGTTTGCATGACTTTATACTCTGTCATCGTTTTCTACAATTCTTTGAATGTAACATAATATGTTTTGCGCGCCGGACAAGGCGATGATAACAATGTGTTAAATTAATAAGTATCATACATATGATTAAATAATTATACATAATAAAATAAAGTACAATACAATATAAACTTAAATTATTGGTTATTGAAATATATATATTTATCCTTAATCCTTAATATATATAAAGCTCAACGTCTCTCTGTCTGTCTGTCTGTCTGTCTGTCCGTTAGTTACCTTATAACTCGAGAACCACTTATCCGATTTACGTTTTGTATTTTTTAATTCATAGGTACGTTCTCTGGTCAGGTTATAGGCTATATTTTTTTACGTTAGGTAACATAACAACAAAGCAGTGACGATAATAGTAAATCAAGTCGGAAAAAATTTTGCCGTCGGCGCGCTGTTTTGTAATACGCTGCCTAAACCGTTCAATATAGAACAAAATAATGTATTAAAGAATTGTGTAGAATCAAAAGTTCTACAATTAAGTCAGCGACACGGTATGTCTAACTTTTATATTTAAGCCACAATGACTGCTTTTATGTTACAAAGAAAACATAAAATATTTGGGTTTTGTTTACATGGACTTATGACCTGCAAAACATTAATCCTTATCGAAATAAATGATTTCATCGTCATAAGTACTTAATGTAGATATAGTTTGCCATTTACAGCATCCAATTTGGTCGTATAGTTTAGAAAATATCGAAATATATATATTAGAACATATTATTCGCATGATTGTGACCGTGCGCGGGGGTTTGCGGCGAGGGAACGTGGCAACACGTTGGGCAGAGGGAACAGCCGAACAGGCCGGTATTCTTTTGATTGTCAATTGTTTATTTTGTTTTCAATAATTAACTTTTAAATTTAAATAGAACAAAAATTATTTTTACTTTTTGTTCTGATTCGTTTTTGTTAGGTAGGTAATTTAAGTGTTATTTGGTTTTTATTACATTAATAACTGATCGTGTTTGTAATTAATTCAACTATATATTTTTTAAATCCTAAATTCCGTAGTCCACGCAAGCGAAGCCGCGTGGGCTCAGCTAGTATTATATAATGGATAGTTCATTTCATGACTCACGTTTTGACATCGCCTAACAGGAAAATCTGTAGGGGTGACACATCACGTATTAGGCGATTCATATTTTCAGGTTGCTTTAACAAACCATTAATGATGATGTCAATTTTTATAATTCTTCTATAAACAAATTAGTTTTTCAGTTGCAAGCTTGTTTCACTTTTACCACATTTTTTTGGTGTTTCATATTTACTCCGCTCGACCCTAGGTTAAATAGAAAGAGATGCATCGATATTTAATTGCAATCTTAATTATTAAACAATAATTCATTTTCGTATTATTTATTTACACTTGTACAATCTTCAATAAAGATTTTGAAGTTGCTTAGCGGGGCCAAAAACGTCCTTATTTCAAAAAAAATTTTAGCTAGGTTAAATAGAAAGAGAGGTATCGATATTTATTAGCGATCTTAATTATTAAAAAATAATTTATGATGTAAAATATATTAGTAATGAATATTCTTGCTGCAGTTGATGAATCATAATTACTTTTTTAGTGCCTGTTTATATTTTGTCGTCTTCAAGTCATTTTTGGCGTAACCTACAACTTTTTTATCTTCGAAAATTCTGAGAATTGGGGCGTTTTTGATGTGGCGTACGTCAAACATTTTTACAGCGTAGGTCAGGGCAAAAGACCCTTGATTTTTGTAGGCCAGTATAACTATAACATTTTACTAATATTTATCTAGCAATTGTACAAAAATCAGTAATAATTAAGTAATTAGGTATTTATAAATTACATAACATCATGAATTTGACATGTTGAGGGTGTAGGTCTCGCTAAATGTAAATTCCCCAATATTTTTTGCACAATTGCTAGATAAATAATAGTAAAATATTATGGTTATATTGGTCTACAAAAATCAAGGGTATTTTGCCCTGACCTACGCCCTAAAAATGTTTGATGCATGCCACATCAAAAACGCCCTAATTCTCAGAATTTTCGAAGATATAAAAGTTGTAGATTACACCAAAATGAATTCACTCACGAAATTTCAGAGAAGTATTTTTTATTTCAAAATTTAAAGCCGAGACCGAGAACTATAAGTAATACATCTTTAACAGATTAAATCATAATTTGTTCCATTAAAAATTTACAAATTGAAAAATGTCCTGCATATTTTGTTAGACTTCTGTCTGGTATTATAAGGATCAATCCAGACTATCGAGCCGGTCTCGCTCCAATCAAATCTTATGATATTTACATTAATGAGCCACTCTCGGGCCAGTCTCGATCCAATCAAATCTTATGGTATACACACTATAGGTAAAATCCATGCCAGGTTCAATCACGCTCCAGTAAAATGTTATTCGATACTATACTGTATTGGAGCGAAATTGGACCAACACCTGAGCGATACCTATAGTGTGAATGATTTCATTGTTTATTGTTTATTTATATTTGATTGGAGCGAGACTGGTTCGATAGTCTGGATCGACTCTTAAGGATCTAACAACATTTGTTAGCTCACAACATAGAGATATTGTATTATCTTTATGGCTAACAAATATTTTCTACGGGGTATTAATCTATGGATTTATTTTTTGAATTTAAATCAGTCATAAGTATTTCAACTTACTATAACAGTTGGCGAATATATGACCGTACAAGATACTTTTCATATATCACCACTGTATTAACACCATTGGTGTTTACTTATCGCGCGTATGAGAAACTTGGCAAACACTTCGTGATACTTCAAGAGAACTGTTTAGTTATAAAAATTAATTTTTTAGTCTTTTTCAGCCTTACAAATAAATATTGCTTATATCTGAGTGTTTATACAAAAATATATTTACTATTAACCATCTGCCACATATCTGTCCAGTATTTTCTCAAGGGAAATATGATCACCCCAATTATGTATTAATATAAATTGATTTTGACTTTAAAAACAATTTTAACCTTGACCTATAGCACCAGTCGTTTTGGTGAAGTCTTACAATTGCAAAAAATAATTAACTATTTTTACGTAGTTTCAAAGAAACCTTACAATCCAACAAATTTCTAAATTTACACGTACAAAACGCGTAACCATTGATGTAGGGCTAATCCTTCTTAGGTATGTCCCCTAGGGTAGGATGACCATTAAATAATATAGCACCTGTGCTAGGTTGCCCATTTCTTAATTATACATGCAAATTGCTATATTGCACGTCATTACAAATTTCATATTTCTAACCCATGTTCTCTTTACCCCTCCCCCCTCCCCCACTTCTCTTACTCTTTTGACGTTTTTCTGAAAAGTTGAACATATTTCAAGTTTTTTTTGTGCAATATAATAATAATATATTAATATGTTTCCAAAATATTAAACTTACTGCATTCTCCGAATGTTTCGTGTACTCGTACATTAAATAAACGTTTAAGAATTTTACAAGACAAGAATACTAATGTAGTAAAATTTCCTATTACATAGTATATTTATATTTAAAATATCTTTTAATATAAAGAAGGATATGGTATTTTATATACATACATACACTTCTAAATTAGTTTAATCCCTCTGCATAATCGTTTTTTCAAAATGAATCATCATGCTTTTTTTCTAAGATATTCATCAATTTGAATATGAAGAAAATATTTAAAAAAAAACTAATTACCAATATTAATATAACTATTTTAAAATTTATGAAAATAAGCAGTTAATATAAGGTAGTGGCACCAGTCTTGGCAAATTTTTAATTAAATGTACTGAATTAGAAATAGCAACTGCTTTACATTGTTTCAAATTTGACGATTCTTTCTTTTATATATTTTGTGTCGTAGTAGGTACTTATCATTTTGTAATCATTAGCAAGTGTCCACTCATTACTGGTTTTACTTTATCCATTACTGGAGAAAAAACATAAACAAAATAAAAAGCTATAATTTAAAAAAAACTATATTTACTGGACTTTGGTGATTAAATAAAGAGTTACTTGTTTTATTAGTAACATGAGTTGATGAGAATTACAAAAAAGAAGCCTGTCAATCATTAGTAAGTGTTTATCACTGGTTTTACTTTATCCATTACTGAAGAAAAAACATAAACAAAATAAAAGGCTTTAATTTAAGAAAACAAACTATATTTGCGTACTTTGGTAATTAAATTGATTAAATAAATAGTTACTTGTTTTATTAGTAACATGAGTTGATGAGAATTACAAAAAAGAAGCCTGTCAATCATTAGTAAGTGTTTATCACTGGTTTTACTTTATCCATTACTGAAGAAAAAACATAAACAAAATAAAAGGCTATAATTTAAGAAAACAAACTATATTTGCGTACTTTGGTAATTAAATTGATTAAATAAATAGTTACTTGTTTTATTAGTAACATGAGTTGATGAGAATTACAAAAAATAAGCCCGTCAATCACAAAAACAGTAAACCTTGCTCTTATAGCTGCCATAACTGGTGCCAGTACTTTATAGATATTTGTGTAAATAGGGTGTAAAATTGCAGTTTTGCGCACGAGGTGCACACATCATTTTTTCTACAACCCTATTGCATAATATTAACAAATAAATAGAGTATTACTGTACGTACTGAAATATCAATGTAAAACCCTACTTTTTTAAACGGTAGTAGAAAAAACAATGTTTGATATAATTTAAAATTGAATTGATTAATAAATACAAAAGAACTATGTGACACTTATAACAATACACTATTGAATAAAATTCTCACGGTCGAGAATTCTTGTTAATCTTAACATACCTATACATATAATTAAAACAAAAATTTTACATTCCTTTCACATAGTGTCAAAGAAATTTAACGCATCTTAACAACTCTACGGTCTACGTAACTGTAAATTTTAAAAATATCTAGCATACCAAAGTTTAATTTTAACAATGGTTATTACATTATTCATCTGCATGTACATTTTTATTGTTTACGATTTAATCTTCTCTATATATAAAAATGAATGTTCGTTTGTATGTGACTTATAGACTCGGGAATTACTGAACCGATTTTAATGCGGTTTTCACCAATAGTTAGACAATTTTTCTGAGCAGTATCGTGGCTATTAATATTTTATGAAAATTTAAGATTTAACATCAAAACACTAACACAGATATGTGTTGATCTGCGTTGATCTTTCCCAAAATGAAGATCAACACAGATATCTGCGTAGATCAGGGATTTGATTCTCTTTATATATTTTTTGTACACACACACAGCTTGACTTCCCGCAGTACTGGGTTCGAAGAGCAATCCTGGAGAAGAGAACCACCATATTATTATGTATTAACTTATTACTAATTGATCTGACTTGGCTTATACAGGGTGGGGCATTTAAAGTGTTACAGTTGATTATCTCAGAACCATCGCGTATTTGAAAAAATGTTTCAATCAAAAAATGTTTAGTTGTAAGGGGGTAATCGAATAGTAATATTTATTTGCTATTTTAACGTGTCCTTCAAGGATATTTGAAGGTCAACATCATTTTTTTAAATAGGAACCTATAGTTTTTATTTAGTAATCTTATTTTACGTGAAAAAATACGAATCTTTCATTGAAAACTTTTTTTTGAACAACCCAAGCTTTCCAAGATATCTAACAAAATAATTCGAGATTTTGAATTTTCAAGAATTTTTTACTCCGAAACCATAAACTTTAGAAAAAAAGTACAAGATACAAAAAATGTTTATTTTGGTCTAATGAAACTTGGAGAATTATTCTAGATTTTTTTTAACATTTCGTACTTTTTTTTGTTTTTGCTGAAATAAAATAAATAGAAAAAGTTTTTAAATTTTTTAAAATAATTCTACACGCTTTATTAGACCAAAATAAATATTTTGTGTATCCTGTACTTTTTTTCTAAAATTTGTGGTTTCTGAGTAAAAAATTCTTGAAAGTTCATTATCTCGAATTATTTTGTTAGATGCCTTGGAAAGATTGGGTTGTTCAAAAAAAGTTTTCAATGAAAGATTTGTGTTTTTTCACGTAGAATAAGATTACTAAATAAAACCTATATGTTCCTATTTAAAAAAATGATGTTGACCTTCAAATATCCTTGAAGGCCACGTTAAAATAGCAAATAAATATTACTATTCGATTACCCCCTTACAACCAAACATTTTTTGGTTGAAACATTTTTTTGAAATATGCGATGGTTCTGAGATAATCAACTGTAACACTTTAAATGTCCCACCCTGTATATGTATACGAATGAAAGTGAAAATACTGTGTTGGCGAGAGCTATTCATATATTATACATATATTATTACAATAATAACTAATCGTGTTTGTACTTAATTCCGTAGTCCACTAGAGCGAAGCCGCGGGTATCAGCTAGTATAATATAATCAAACACTTTATTGTGACGTAATGCCCTATATTCTTTAATTACTCTCAATTAGACATTAATCAACATATTCCTCATGCATCATGACAAAATTGTTGACAATTTTTTACACCACATCAACTGACCCTAGATACACAGATGTCAAGCATAAATAAAAAAATCACACATTTAATTTATTACAAAATATACATACATAATCACAGTGCCGGATTAAGAAAGTGCGGGGCCTGTAACAAATGTTATAAAGAAGCCCTTGACAGTGACGTTGTTAGGGGGGTGTTTCACCCACTCCTACCGAAAAAAGTCAATAGGATTTTTTTGCACATTAAGCGGGTATCACTGTGAATTTTTTACGACATAAAAATATCAGTGGGATCTATTTTTTAAAGAAATTGGATGATCATCATCTCTATAGACTTTTAATAATAAAAAAAGTCAATTCACTCAATTTATTAGACATTTTTCTCATTGGAAGCTTTAAATAACCTAAAAAGAGGTAAATATTATACTAAATATTATACCATAGACAGAGCTGTGTCAAAAGAAAGAGATAGAAAATGGTTTGTCCTTATTTAAACAGAAATAACTATTTCTTTCTTATTAGAAAAAGAGATATATATATGTATGTTATACCATTTTTTTCGGGATCTCTTTTTCTAATAAGAATGAAATAAATGAATGAATTAAATAAGGACAAGTATATCCCAAATCATTTTCCATCTCTTTCTTTTGACACGGCTCTGTTTTCGAATCAGATGGGCGGTCCATTCTCTATGTCTATTGGTAAATAGGCTTTATTTTTTAACAAATAAGACAGGTGTCACCCGGGTCAGACCGCCCCGCCCCCCTACCCACCCCCTAACTACTATTTTTTGTTTTGCTTTTTTTTAATTATCCCTTAAATTTTTTTAGGAGTATAATAAAACACCACTTTTACAAACAAAATTTTCTTGATTTAATTTGAGCAAATTTAGAAAAATCGATTAAAAAAATCAAAGATAGGGGATTCAAAAATCGGTTTTTCGATTAAATCGAATCGATATCAGAAACCCTAAATTTAAATTATTAATTACTGTAGATTTGGACACCCTGTATCAATCATTGGACGGTAAGTGGTAAGTCCAATAAGAGATATTTTTCCACAATGCCGTGGGGCCCCCAGAGGCCCGTAGCATTTGCTACTCCTGTTACGTTGTTAATCCGGCACTGCCTAATCAGCTATCAACAAACCAAGTCGTGAAAAGTAAGATAAATAAATATATTGACACCTAAACAAAGTGCACTATACATGTTATCTCTCAGTATCCTGCAATGGAACTATAGCGTGCATATTAATAAAGGTAAGCAACAGGTTGCACAACGTATGTGTCATACAGTTGTCTCTGTCTGGCACGTTCGCGGTGTAGACAGGGCACGCAGGTACAATGGGATTATCTAGCTAGCGAGTTTGGATTCATTTTTAAAATGTATCAGTGATGGAAGGAATGTTAGTGCAGTATGTTCATGCTATCAACAACACGCATTTTAATAACGGAAGTTGAAGAACTTGTTTGTGATTGTTCTGAAGTTGCATAATAATCTGAAATCAGTGTAAGTTTTTTCATGATGCATTTTGTTTATTACTATGGTTAGTTTAGAAAACATATACATATATGTAATTTTTAAAATAATACAATTTTTAACGCTTGATTGATTTTATTTTAATTAACTAGGTACCTTTAGTTTTAATTTAATTGCTCTATTTTTTTTAACTTCCCAACTGGAAGTAATTGTAATCGGTCCGAAAATCAAAATCAAAAATATCAACATATGTTTCAAGGTCACTATAGTATATTTACACTATTTTCAAAAAGATTACGTATGTGCGTGTCATTTTTTACGTGCACAAAATCTCGCAAATAAAAAATGATATTGACTTCATTGGGGTAACAATCGAAGTGTCTTGACGTAAATATGATCTGAAAGAGAGGATTTTTCGAAATTCAACCCCTACGGGGGTAAAAAGAGGTGTAAAGTTGTTTTTTTTGGTCGGATTGACTTAAAACTTAGCATAAATATTCTACAATACAAATAATGAAACATGTATTTCAGTATTTTTTTTTGTTATACGTTTCTAAACAGCCATTTAAGGGGTGAAAGGTGAAAAACACCCTCAAAATTTGAATTTTAAATATTAATAAAATAAATAATGAGTATTCAAGTATTTATAATCATACCATGTTGGGAAGTTGATTGTGTGGACGTAAAGGGTCTCACCCCAACCCAAGGCTTGTTAGAACTTATTTTTAGCACTGTTATGTAGTTAATGTTATATTACGTAAGATGAAAATTAAAACTAATAATTGATATGGGTGTCCCGACGTCAGTACTATCAAAAATCACGTGTTGATGTGTTAGAATAGAGTAGAATGTGTTTTATCTATTGTAACATGTAGGAATATTTGCTTCACAATTATTTAATAAAAACAGTTCGTTGCGGTGGAGATTGAATCCCAGTTTTTATACTATATTAACCTCTTTCGCCCCAATAGATTGTCTTAACCAAGGACAGTTAAAGTGTGTATTATTAATGCATCAACTCTTTTTCCGTTTTTTTTTTTTGTTTTATTATGAATTTTGTTTCGTCGATTACAGCGCCATCTATGATGAATCGAACAAAATAGTTCAGTCAAATCGTACGTACTTTTAGCCGTAGAATCCGTATCTGCAATAAAAAATTGAGGTTCCTATTTAAGATTTAAAGATACCCCCTCCTCAACCTACAAAGAGGGGGGTGGAGGACTATTTTTTTACACTAATGTATTTCCCCCGCGGAACGATTAAATATTGATTATTGACATTTTTTCCGTAGAGTGGTTATTTTTCGAGATATTTGAAAGTTTCAGGTTAAAAAAAACACCCGGTACCTATATCAATAAAATTTATCATTACCATATTGTAGGTATTATTGTCACTGTTAACATTTAATAAAAATAACAATAAATTTGCTATCTAAAATAATAGGTATTGTTTAATATTGACAAACGATAGATAACACAACATATTTGTACATTAATTTAAGATCCATTACTGATATCAAAAGTTCGTAATAAAAATATAGTATAGTATTTATAACATTCCTTGCTGCCTCGTGCTAAATTCATCAAAGGTAGTAAATTATTGAACATTTTAAATAAAAATCGATAAAGTGTTCAGATAAATTGCCTGGCATTGGTTAACCATTTAATTTTTACTAAAAAATATCAGTTTGAAATTTTCTTATAACGCACAATTTCAATCTAAATCTAAATTTATGCAACCGTCAAAATGGCATATTTTAATAAATCTTTCTAAAGGAATATTTTACAACAAACGTTGTAGACCTATACTATAGCAAATTGAATGCTCTACAAAAAAAATCTATACAATTTTCTCGTAACATGTGTCGTTCTTGTGATATCTTGAAAAATTAATATTTTGGGATGACATCCCTCCCCCTTACACACGATTTTGAAATGGAACCGTCATCAAGCCAGACCCAACCATCCGACCAAGTTTCATTAATATCGGTTCAGTGGTTCATGAGTTATGAGTGTGACAAGGATTCAGGGGACAGACACATACACGGACAGACACGAAACAAAAAGTGTTTGTCTTTACCTAAAACGAAAAGATCAATCTAAAATCTTGAAATCGGAGAACATTTTATTTGTCTCATTCTAAAACGATCACAAAGCTTCTCGTATCTTCGATATAGCGAGAAAGCAAAATAAAAATTAATTTAAATACCTGGCTTCAAGTTACCTCGGATTATGATGACATTAAGATAAAACTTATTTAATAAAAATTTATTTGCATATTTCAAACAAGTTATTTTCTATCATCTGCTATTTATCTTTTGCTAACATGAAGTTTAATTTTATTTATAATTATCTAGTTATTTTATTGTTTATTTATAATATATTATATTTTCTACATAAATAATAAATATATTACTTATACTAATATGTATGCAATTTACATATTATTATAAAATTAGCTTAATTAGATAAACATTTTTATTTTAACATTTTTTTTTTTATAGAATGGATTGCAGTTGCCTAGAAATATTGGATGGCAAAGTAAATAAAAACATGAAGAAAAACAAAACAGTTTACACTTCTGAAACAAACAAAATAGAGAGGAAAAATATGAAACATATTGACGTAAGAAATTTAAAAATATCAGCAATTTCCAGTGTCCAAGACTGCGCGCTACCTCCTGAAACCTGTACCAAAACAAACATAATTTCACCAACACACGTCCCCCTACAAAGATACTCCTCGACTGGTGATATTAACTCAACTCCAAAGAAAAATAAAATAGTTTCAAAATATAACAACGTCGAAAACTGCTTCGCTCTGCCTTACAAACAATTGGTGAAATTCATAGAACAAGGCAGACCCAGAGACAAATTGTTAGAAACAATCCTGCGACCTCTGGCATGCCACCGAAATAAATCTTGGATCTATGCAAGCCTAACAGAATCATGCAGCAGTGATTGCTGGCTATATGCTAGTGATAATTATAATGTAGACAATTCGGACTGTGAAACACATACTAACTGTGATAACGTAAACTTACGTAATACAAACGTAGACATTTTAGACAATTATTCAATAGAAAGTATTAGTAATGGAAATAAAATATCTTGTTCAGATGCAGTATCACCAATCATCGACGACTCTAGTAATAAACATTTAAGCGAGCCAGAGGGAACTCATTTAGAAGTATATTTTGAAAGTAAAATTCATATAAACACAGATTTCGATAGCGGTTTTTATACAATGGATGTGGTTGATTTAAACGATGATATTTGCCAAATAAATAACAGTGCAGTAAATGTGGACTCATATTTAGAAAGTAATTTTGAAAGTGCGGGCCATACAGATATTCTAGATAATGACATAAATAATTCAACTTGTGATAATCAATGTACCTTATCGAGTGATTTAAAAACAATAACTAATCGTTATAAGATGCATACATTTAGTTCAAATTGCTGTGATATGTGTAACTTTAAGAGTAGGTTTAGAATTACAGATAAACAAACACAACCAGAAATTATATTCAGTGCTTATGATTTCATACAAACAATTGCCAATGATACTGATAGTAAATATATACAAACAGAAATAGCACAAAATGACTCGTCGGAGTTTAATTCCAGTCCACTAAAAAGCAGACTCAAGATAAGAAATTTATTTTCAACCAGTCGGTCAGCGTCACCTTTCACCTCTGCACAAATATCATATTTAGAACAAGATAATCCAAATCTGGATGAAATAGAAAAACGGTATTTGGATCAGTTAGCATTGTCGATAGAAAACGATTCGTTTGTGTATCCACAGAAAAATGATTTGTTAGAATCGGCAAGCGATTTGAGATGCAGAGCTTTTGATGTATCTACAGAAATAGCTAAAATCAAAAGGGAAATTAGAGAAATTGATCGAGATTTTCAGGTAATTATACTCGTACATTTTTGTATAATATGCAGGGTGTTCCAGGTAGTTTGAGGGATACATGCCCGTTTCTTATCAAAATCAAATGGAACGGTATATCCAAAAGTACATCATTTTAAAGATCATAAAAAAGTAAGAAACTTTTGTAAAAAAAAAAGTTTTTTATACATTCAATTGTTTAGAAAATATGGCGACTTGTTCCCAAATTTTAGGGTTTTACTAAAAGTGCTCTAGTTGAATTTAGAAATAATGAACTTTTTAATGATGTATGGTTATTTGAGATTTGGATATCAAAAATGCAAAAGTTCAATTGGGAATAATTCAAAATTTTTAAATATATCAATTAGTACTTTATCTTAAAAAATGTATTAAAATTAACAACTTTTGGTTAAGAATATTTTAAATTTAAATTAATACTTTTTTTTTTATTTAAAACTTTCTTAACTTTGGGCGACAACTTTAAAAGAAAATAGTACCTAAATCTAGGCATAGGAAAAACGTGCATTATTTTTGCAACCGCCTATTGTCCCCTAAAAACAGGACCGTACATACGGCCAAAATGAAAAACTATAATTTTTCTAATTTTGCTTTATCTCAAGTGTTGTCTTAGATAACTAACTAGCGTCTTATGTACCTGTTCATAAATACGGCTCTGCCTACAAGGCAAAGTTTCATAAAAGACGATAATAATATAGGCAATTCCAAGCTATTTCAAACTAAAACATCCACAAAATTTTTATTATTTTAATTCTAAAGTTTCATTAGCAAAACAAGTTTACATCTATTAATAAAAGCGTATAATTGTGGGTAACAAATATTGATGAACGGGAGATTATTTATAAATAAAAGGAGAATAAATATTAAATGATTTTTGTTCGGCAAAAATATGTTCTACACACATTAAAAAAATATCGTACTATATTTGCAGTACTTGATGAATACTTGGAGTACCTATATAATAAGAAAATTGTACCTAATTATAGTATATTAATGGCAGACACGTGCGAAAACCAGCACATGGTATCACTTGCAAAACCACTTTCATTCATAATATTAATAACTAGTCATTGAATGTCTGATACTATCATTATAAAATAAATCAGTACCTACATAAATCGAGTAAAAGTTAATTTAACTATATTATAATATTATACTTTCATTAAAATATACATTTTTGTAACATCATTCTAAAATATAATGCTTGCACGTTGTATGTGTATTCTTGAAGTTCCTACAGTAGTTTAACATTATAAATTAAAATTTTAAAATTATAATACATATACACTTTTACATATTTTTTAGGAAATAATCGATTTTCTTTAATTTTTGAATTATTTTTTAAACAGTAAGTATCAGAAAAAAAATATTTTAGACACAATATATAGAAAATATAACTATCTATAATTTTTGTTGTAAACATATTTAAAAAAAAATTGTATAAGGAAATAATCTTTTCTTTTTTTTTCAAATGATCCATAACACAAAAAAAAATTTATAATAAAAATTGTAGAGAACGTTATTTTCTATAATTTATGTTCTATTCTATTTTAGACTTAAAAAAAATTTATCGTTTGTTATTGACAAATAAATAAACATATCAAATCATCCAGTCAAACGGAAGAAAATGTTATTAACTATGCTCTGTCCAAATTTTAAGTTAATCGGACGAATAGATTTTGAGATACGACCTTCACCGTTTTATAAAACATAGTTTCGAAATAAGTTTACTATACCTAATATCTACTTATCGTGGGAATGCGATACTTCACAAAAATTGTAAACATTTTGCAAAATCGTTGGTGCAAATCAAAGACCCTAGGGGCCCTAGGCTATAAAATTATAAAATAAAAAAATATAATTTTTGAAATTTCAAGCTTATGCAGACCCCTTAACTGGCACGTTATATTTAAAAAATACGAGCTATTAACCCTACCAGCTATATATATTCTTGAATCTGCATGTTTCGTGAATGGTAACCTCAAGTACTTTGAAAAATATAATATAGATCACGAGTATAATACCAGATTTAAATCTGAATTTTATGTACCTACTTATGGTACAACATATTTAACAAAAAATACTATAAACAATCTAATGAAAATCTACAATAAAGTACCCCAATATATAAAAAATTTCAAAAAAGAATTGCAAAAGTTTTTAATACAAAAATGCATATTAAAGTTTAATTAATTAACAGAATTTTAGAATTTATTTTATAATTTAATTATAAATAGTAAGTTTATATTTTTATTTTTATTTTTTTAAGTCAATCAAAATATGTATTATAATAGAATTATAGTGTTAATTTCTCTTCTCTGTTTATATGACATATTCGATAGCATTTTTTTGTAATGTTCATTTATGAATAAAAATCATTATTATTATTATTATTATTATTATTATTATATTTGTTTTTCGTGTATTTCTGAGGTCCTATAGCCTTGCGTTTTAGATATATTATTAAAAGCATAATTTTCCATCGATTGGCGCTAAAATAATCAAGGCGAATATTAATTCTATTAAAAAATCTGATCTGGTCTTATTTACGACAGAATTTAAAATTGTAACGTTTTTACAATGACTTATAGATTGTGCATCGATGTTGTGATAAGTGATGTATTGTCTGGCAATATTTATATCACTTCTGTAATAATAATTACAAATAATCACATTTTCACAATTACTAATATTCTTATATTCTGTATATCAACTTTTTGTTGTTTGTACCAATTCATTCCACAACTGTAGTAAATGTTACATACTTCGAGGTTTTTACGATTACTTATGCATTTAATATTTTGAACATAGATATTATGCATTTTAAATGGACAGCTATAACAATAGTTGTTTATCAGTACGTTTTTCCAATTCTTTATATCTTTTATATTTTGTAAATCAATATCTTTATATCTATACATAATGTATTAAAATCAGTGTATTTAATTTTATTATAATTTGTGCACGATCCTACAATAGCATGAAAAGTAGTATATTACTTTATTTATTGACTTTCATACTGAAATCAATTATATTCTCTCTAATTCAGTATTATTTTCTATTTTTTTTAACAATTTTGAACATATTTGATCTGGAGTGATCATTCTCAGATTAACATACACACACACTCGCACACGCACGCACGCATACAAACTCGCACTCACACACACGCACACACTCACGCACTCGAACTCGCACACACGCACGCATACGCACTCACACGCACGCACTCACACAAACGCACGCATTCACATACGCATTCACACACGCACACACTCACGCACTCGACTCGCACTCACACACACGCATATACACGCACACATGCATTCACACGCGCACACACACACGCCGCATACACACTCACGCACTCGCACACACGCACTCACGCTAACCGCACGCACGCATACACACACGCACACACTCACACACACGCACGTATACACACATGCACGCACGCACGTATGCACACATGCACGCACACACACCTCAGCTGATCAGATGTATATATACGACTGAAAGTGAAAACATTGTGTTTGTGAGAGCTAAGTTGCGTATTCATATATCGTACATTGTGTACTTATTTACAAAAAAACCTTTGTTTACCTGTACTTTAACTTTAACGTAGTAATATAATTATGATGCATATAGTGGGGGGTTTTTGAATTAATTTTAAAAGTGATATTTATTTAATAATAAACATAGATATATTATATAAAATCCTTGTTTATATTTTAATCGATTAAAAAAATTGTTGAGTAAAAATAATTGGTTTATCCTATCTCTTATCTTATCGTCTGATTTCATTGTTTAATATGAATTAAAATTATTTTACTTCTATTTACAGTTTTTCTTACGAAATAATAATAGTAGTGAATTTAAAAAAGAAATTTGTAATTTATAATTAATTATTGACGACGTTGTGTAGGTACTTGTGTATTTGTGACGATTCGCTCGCGGCGCAGCTTGCTTTAGATCACACTAGGTGGCAGACGAATCGTTTGGTGATTCATCACAAAAAATTGACAATAAGTTTATCATTATCGTATTCATAGACATAGAGGAATGGACAGTGCATTCTGTATTAACTCAATGGTGTAACATCTGTTCAAAAAAGGAGAGAGAGATGCAGTGTAGTTTGGAACATAGACATAGAGTTACACAGTTATTCCATACCTGTTTCTATCTCTTTCTTTTGACACGGTTCTGTGTTCGAGTCAGATGCCTGGTCCATTCTCTATGTCTATGATCGTATTATTAATTAAAGTGCACGTATCAATACTACTTTCTACTTTACTTTATTTATTGGTAGCAAGTTTATCTTTTTTGGACCCGGAAGGTGGCGCTGGGGTCGAGATATTTCAATAAATTGTCTTTAAAGTCCGATTTGGCTCGTATTCAGAATATATGTAAGTTACGTGGAAAGAAATATTTTTACAAAAAATGTACCCGTTAGGTAGCGCTAGAGTTGAGATAAGGTAAAGGCACCGGTTATGGCCGCGAGTTTTCGTTTTTTTTTTATTAATGGGCTTGTTTTTTGTAATTCTCATGAACTCATGTTACTAAATAATAAAACAACTAATTCTTTACTTAACAAATTTAAGTCCGCAAATATAGTTTGTTTTTTAAATTATAGCCTACTATTTTGTTAATATTTTTTCTCCAGTAATGGCAAAGGTAAAACTTGATAATGATTACAAAATGATAAGTACTACGACACAAAAAATACAAAAGAAAGAATCGTCAA
Organism: Sialis fuliginosa; assembly: GCA_961205875.1. Taxonomy (NCBI): domain Eukaryota; kingdom Metazoa; phylum Arthropoda; class Insecta; order Megaloptera; family Sialidae; genus Sialis; species Sialis fuliginosa. The sequence goes on along the minus strand of OY540809.1, from coordinate 40,385,657 downwards.
ATTTGAAACAATGTAAAGCAGTTTGCTATGGTAATATTATAATAATTAATAAATAATTTATACTAATAATTAGTTTAAATGTCCACCATTTTGACACCTATTGGCCGATTGTTATCAAATCACGCTGTAAGATAGTTAAATGTAAATAGATTAATATTCAGCAATGGTAGAAATCAAATATGAACAAATATTTCTAATTCAGTAAATTTAATTAAAAAATAGCCATTACTAGGGTCATATCCAAGACTGGTGCCAGTACCTTATTTACGAAAATGTGTGTTTATGGTCTGATTTTTAAACAAATTATTTTTGGGCAGAACGATGTATAATATAAGAAAATGACAAATTTCCACATTCTAATTTGAATAGTAACGTTATAAAAATACTGACATATTTTCAAATATTTCAAAGGCTTATAATAAGAACAGAAAACATAAATCTGTATAAAATATGCCTACACCTTTTAAAAAATCTTTCTCAGTAGATGTCTAAGTTATAAAAGAAATGTATCCATCAAATTTCATAATTAATAAAAAAAAAACACCCTTTCCCTCTGTCACCCCCTTAGGCATGGAATTCGGAAAAAATCGTTCTTATTAAATTTTATTTTGTAATTCAGCATACCGCAGATTAAATTATTATTTCTTATTTATGCCCATATTCATTACTAACAGATATTATTTTTTTCAGCTCAATACTCTGAAAGTAGACAAATTACTTGAAGGTGTTAGAACATACAGAAAAGAACTGGATGAAGTTAGATACTTAGACGGATTAATACATCTGCTGGAGGGAAAGGAATATCAAGCGAAGAATCTATTCGATTGGCCTTTTCAATTATTTACAAATTCATCTCAAACAAATCAAAAAAATCTCATTGTTTAGTTTTTATTCAATAAAACGTATGTTTTTAAATAAAATTTGTATATTTTTTATTTTCATATTTTTATTTTATTTCAGTCGGTAGGTACATGGAATATTTATTACATTTTTGAACAGCTTGTAAGGTACTGGCACCAGTTATGGCCGCTATAAGAGCAAAGTTTACTGTTTTTATGATTGACGGGCTTCTTTTTTCTAATTCTCATGAATAAAAGAAATAACTCTTTATTTAATCAATTTAATTTATTACCAAAATCCGTAAATATAGTTTGTATTTTATAGTATAGCCTTTTATTTTGTTTATGTTTTTTCTCCAGTAATGGATAAAATAAAACCAGTAATGAACACGCAGTGATGGACACTTGCTAATGATTACAAAATGATAAGTACGACACAAAAGATACAAAAATTTGAAACAATGTAAAGCAGTTGCTAAGACAACCCTGCCGTACTGTATGTCGAACCCTGCTCTGACAGGCACAGAGGCAACCTCCATTCCGTCTTTGTGTCCCCGTTTCTATATGTTGTACGTGTAGGCGTTTTTCTCACACCAAGAAGAAGAATGGACATTTAAAGAAAATTAGATGGCTGATTTTGTAAAAAAGAATGCCAAGAAATTTAAAATAAAAAAAGCAGTTGCTATGATAATATAATAATTAATTAATAAATTATACTAATAATTAGTTTAAATGTCCACCATTTTCACACCTATTGGCCGATTGTCATCAAATCACGCTGTAAGACAGTTAAATGTATATATTATGTAGATTAATATTCAGAAATAGTAATAATCAAATATCAACAAATATTTCTAATTCAGTACAATTCATTTAAAAATAATCATTACTGGGGTCATATCCAAGACTAGTGCCAGTATCTTACAAGCATTATTTAATTTCTTCCCGCTTTCCATGCCAAACTCACTGTGGAAACCTGACAATCTCCCTGTTTATCTTAAGCCATTGTATAATATATAAAATAAGGTTTAAATAAAATCAGAATCAACACGAACTTGTACCCAGATACCAAGAAGTATTATATTTTCCATTATAGTTGCATTGACTAAAGAAATATACAATTGTACGTTATTGAACTCGTTTCTAAGGCAACAATACAATTCGATTTAACAATAATCCAAGATGGCGAAGAAAGGACCAGTACAACTACAAACAGAAATAAACACTGAAGAGGAATGGGAAAAATTTATACAGAAAGATGGACTTTTGGGTAATGTACAATTACTTATCTATCCAGCGTATGATTACAAATAAAAATAAATAAACGTATTTAACGTGTTCTTTAAACAACAAGTAAAATAAATAATTGACAACCACGTGTAACAATGTCAAAGTACATTTCGATGTTTTAGTTGTAATTAATATTTACTTATTATTTTCTACCATTATCATTTATGATGAACAATATACTTACATATTACATTAATATTTATCTTGAATCAAGTATAAAGGCTTCTATACACTATCCAATTTTACATCCTATCTGCAGGGTCGGTTATAGGCAAGTCGGGGCGATTTTATATAAAAAACACTACTGCTATAACAGTACCCGATTTAACTCTATACACCACCCAATCTGCAGGGCCCATTTGTAGGGAGGTAGGAGTGGGGGTAAATCGGGTACTGTTATAGTAAGTAGTGGTTTTTTTATATACAGGTGAGTCATATCAGGTGGAACAAATTTGAACCGTGGATTGAGAAAAATATTTTAAGCAAAAAACATTATATAAACATGTGTCCGGAAATTTGTCATGAGGGAGCTACAGCCCTCCAAAAATTTTATTCAAAATTAGTTTTTATTTAATACCTGGAGAACCTATTATGCTAAAGTTATGAAATTTGATACGGGGTTTAGTATTAACAAGTATTATTGATTTCCAGTATTAACCAATTATAATTTAGACCAGGGCTGTATGGGCCCGGTAGGCCCATCGATTTTTATCTAGTATTTTTTTGTTCTTTAATTTTTTCCTGAGTTAGATATTTGAATAAGACTGTATGACACAAAATACACGAAAATATACTTTGCTCATTTATCATAGGATAAACCGTTTACGAGAAATATGGATGTAAAAGAAAGGATGCTGAATTTTACTTAATACGGATGCTTCAAATTACAAAAAAATATTTTTATATTCTTGTTCTATGATAAAAAATAAGACAACAAAATAATAAAAATATACCTCCAAAAATTCATCCTTACCAACAAATAGCCATTTTAAGTATAGCTTTAGTTATGTTAGTAAATTACTTGCAACATAAATAGAACTGGTTATAGGTCTAAGAGGACACGTATTAGGTGATATATGTATGTGAACTTTTTTCTTACCTTTAATCAAAGAACAGGAATATAGATTTATTTTGTTTAATTTGAAGCATCCGTATTAAGTAAAATTCTACATGCTTTCTTTTGCATCGATATTGCTCGTAAACGGTTTATCCTATGATAAATGAGCAAAGTATATTTTTGTGTATTTTGTCTCATACAGTCTTATTCAAATGTCTAACACAGGAAAAAATTAAAGAACAATAAAATACTCAATAAAAATCGACGGCCCCCCAGGGCCCACACAACCCTGGTCAAAATTACTATTGGTTGATACTGGATATCGATAACACTTGTTAATTCTAAACCTTGTATCAAATTTCATTCCTGTATCACAATGGGCTCTCAAGATAATAAATAAAAACTAATTTTGAATAAAATCTTTGAAGGGCCGTAGCCCTCTAACGAAAAATTTCCGGACACATGTTCATATAATGTTTTTTGCTTAAAATATATTTCTCAATGTATAGTTCAAGTTTGTTCCACCTGATATGACTCAATTTGCAGGAACCTTGCAGATTGGATGTCAAATTGGGTGGTGTATAGAGGCCTTAACTCCCTACAAATCGGCCTAGCAGATTGGGAGGTGTATAGAGACCTTAACATTTTATTGTTTCTTGGCTTCTCGGTGCAAACCGTATATTTATGTCACTATTAAAATGCCCTGAATATGGTCACTACATAGTACATAGTAACTACAAAGTAAAATTGTAAAGAACACCGAATTAAACACAAAATTAAAATGATTAACTGTGATATAGAAGTCGAGCTCCCATTTGTGCATTATTGTATTATTTCTTTTTAATGATATTCAGTCTTTGCAGCTTTAAAAGGAAGGTATATACTGTTTTTTGGGATTGATGGATTTATTTTTTGTAATTCTTATTAACTCATGTTAATAAAATAAGTAGTTCTTTATTAAATCTATTCTATTACCAAAGTTCACAATTGTAGTTTTTTTTTAAATAATATCCTTTTATTTTGTTTGTTTTTTCTCCAGTATTGGACAAAGTAAAATCAGTAATGGGCAACCAGTGATAGGCACTTGCTAGATTAAAAAATGAATAGTACTACGACACAAAAGTTATCAAATAAAGAATCGTAAAGCAGTTGCTATGATAATATAATAATTAATAAATAAATAATACTAATAATTAGTTTAAATGTCCACCATTTTGACACCCATTGGCCGATTATCATCAAATTAAGCTGTTTTATAGTTAAGTGTTTATAGATTATGATTCAGTAATTGCAGTTATCAAATATTTAATAAAACAACTGTCCATAACTGGGATGTTGGCCAAGACTTGCGCCAGTACCTTATGTATATATTATGTAAATTGATTTTTTTTATTTTTAGTGATAGACGTTTATTCAGATTGGTGTGGGCCGTGTGCTGGGATGTTAGGAAATTTAAAGAAATTAAAACTCGAAATAGGTGGAGATAATTTAAATTTGGCAGTTGTAAGTATGAATTTTACATTCACATTGTATCTCTGTCGTATATTTATGTTTCAATTCATATTTGTATTTTATAAGTATAAGTTCAATAGAAATCCCATTATGTTAAATGGACAGAATTGAAAAATGTATAAAATAAAAACATTTTAATAATTATAATAATAAGCTATTTGAAAACAGATATTATTTTAGTGTGTAGTTGTAGTTTGTTTCTGCAGTTCCAAAAATGAAAACTGCAGTTGTAAAAGCTAATTTGTGTACTTGAAAAATTACAAGTAGAAAGAAAAATATCAAACAGTTTAATGTTCGGTATTATAAATGAGTTAGCAAAATTTGCTAGCTAGCAAGCACTTCCAAATGAGGTTTCTAACCTATCTGACAGTTCTCCTTAAGTTTCATGAAGTGTTTGAAAATTTTCGCGCACGCGTGGTATGTACACCAACGGTATTAAAACAGTGACGATATTATGAAAATTATTTTCTACGGTCAGAGTCGCCAACTTTGTTACAATAAGTTAAAGTATCACTGCTCTAAATTCCATAACTAATCCATAGATACTACATATCACAGAATGAATACTCCATTTTGAAAATGCTTGCTAGCTAGCAAATTTGCTGGCTCCTTTATAATACCAGACAGAAGTATAGAGCAAAAAAAAAGAAGGTGTGTGCAGTTGAAATTTTTTTTTTTAAATAACTCCTGGTTTAAACACTTACAAATGAATTGTAAATTTTTTGATAATGAGATGCATTTCTTGTCGGCTGGATTTCTCCTTTTCCAACAGCTTAGTGGTAATTTTTTTATTTTATGAAGGGTTGTTTCACAAGGGACAAGGGATGTCTGATACATTTTTTAATTATAAATTATAAACCACTTATAAAATGCCTGTGGTTTTAGGCAAAAGCCGACAATATTTCATGTTTGGAAAGATTTCGTAACAAAAGCGAACCAACGTGGATGTTTATATCTGATGGTAAAATGGTGAATCTTATGTTCGGTGCCAATGCGCCAAAGCTTATGGATATCATCACTGATATGTTGAATAAAGAAATCAAATATCAAGATGGCGAGTACGAATGGGACTTCATGGAGTTCACAGACCTAACAGGTAATTCCTACTGGGAAATTATAAACCTCAAATTTTAAATAGGTCGAAAATAATACAAAATAATAAAATTTTTGTATTATTAAGTTTTCGGGTATATACTATACTAGCTGGGCCCGCGCGGCTTCGCTCGCGGCCGTGGACTACGGAATTATTGTTTAGGATTTAAAAAATATATAGTTGAATTAAATAAAACACGATTAGTTATTTTTCTAATAAAAACCAAACAACACTTATATTACCTACCTAACAAAAGCGAATCAGAACAAAAAGTAAAAATAATTTTTGTTCTATTTAAATTTAAAAGTTAATTATTGAAAACAAAATAAACAGTTGACAATCAAAATAATACCGACCTGTTCCCCAATGTTTTGAAGGTCATAAGTCCACGTAAACAGAACCCAAATATTTTTAATTTTCTTTGTAACATAAAAGCAGTCATTGTGGCTTAAATACTAAAAAAGTTATATATATGGTGTCACAGATTTTATTGTAGATCTTTTGATTCTACACAGTTCTTAAATACATTATTTTGTTCAATATTGAACGGTTTAGGCAGCGTATTGCAAAACAGCGTGCCGACGACAAAATTTTTTCCGACTTGATTTACTATTATCGTCACTGCTTAATTGTTATGTTACCTAACGTAACAAAATATAGCCTATAACCTGGCCAGAGAATGTACCTAAAATCGGATAAGTGGTTCTCGAGTGATAAGCGCACTAACGGACAGACAGACAGACAGAGAGCCGTTGAGCTTTATATATATTAAGGATTGTAGATCCTTATTATTGTAGAATTGATTGATTGTTTTTAGTTTCTGCTGCAGTGGCGTAGTAACGGGGGGGGGGGGGGGGACGACCCAACGTTACTGCATAAATTTAACTTATAACAATGTCATCACGTTTCAATAATAACAGTTTAATTATTCAGCTGAAGAAGAAGCCCGTTTAGCCGTAAAGACTAAGATTGAAGAGGAAGCGGCTCGTGTTGAAGCCGAAGCGGCAAAACAAGCGCAAAAAGAACGCAAGACTGAAGTGGCCGAGGTGCTGTCGATGGAACTGCGCGGTGCAACGTTTATTCTCTTCTGGCCGCATGCCGACGAAGCCAATGCTGCGCTCGCGGAACGTTGGGACCCATTAGGACTTCAAGTATGTGGTATATAATTTATTATAAACTTGACCAATTTCCTTTTCCTTTAATAATGAATTCCCTTTTTTGGTAAAGTGTTTTCTGTTTTATACTCTAACGGTCGTAGCGTACTAATAAATTTTTTTAAGATTTTAGTAATTTTGTAATGCCAAGAGTTTTTTAAAAGCCAAAACAATTTCACTAATAAATTTTTTGAGTATCTATATCGATTCTTTTTCTAAAACAACCCAAATTGCTCCACGGGCCGCATAGACAACCTAAAATTATTCGGGGGCCGCACATAAATAATAATTCAAAATTTTTTTTTATAATTTTTTCGATATCTGGCATTACAACGAATTTCGTACTTATTGAATTCTTTTGGAAAAAAATAGCTGTAACTTTTGAACGCGTGGTTGGAATTGATTTTAGTTAACGAATTTGAAATCATTGTGTCTAAATCTATATAATGATATGTAAAATACTTCAAAACTCGACATAAAAATTCGCGAAAAATCGAAAAAATTCAAAGGGGTACACCTTAAAAAAATTTCGATTTTTGGCAAAAATATGTGCATTTTTGTATCTATCCACATATTATGTACATACGTGTAAAAAATTACTTTCGGTCTTAATCTCATAAATAAAGTACGTCAAAGACGACAAGACTTTCACCTAGAAGTCAAGTCATATTGAAAAAATTCACGGTGTAGTATAAAAATTGAAACTATTGTAATATTATGGTTTTGAGAACAGGTTGCGCCATCTGTAAGTAATTGCTTAAACTACACATATGTAAACATGAGCATTATATTATTTGTATTTTAATTGATTTAGCACATTAATCACGAAGATAAATATACATCCCTTTAGTACAGATGCTGTATTTTATTATTTATAGAATAGTTGTTTTAATTTGAGAGATTTGAGCTAGAAAATGCATTATTTAACCATCAAAACTTGTCTATGATTATTTGATTATTGTCAAAAATAATGAATTAAGCTGTTATATGAGTATTCTAAGACTTGATAGAAACACTTTATTAAGTAAATAACACAAAACATCCAACTTTTATTATAGAACAATGTAATAAAACTGAAAATATAATATTTTACTTTATTGACATTTGACGCCATAAGATCTTCATACTTAGTTTTGAGATTATAATAAGAAAAAAAGAATTAAACACGTACACAATTATTTCATCACTTAAAAGACACATTATATTAGATAAATAATACATCATTTCTTATTATTAAAACACAATAGTCATATAAAATTGTAGAAATATACAAGTGTCACTATTCCCGCCATTTTCTTACGATTTATTTTTGTTATTCACAAATAAAGAAGTGATCACGTAATAAAACACCTTCACACTATTACACGAACATTATGGTTTAATAATGAAGTATAGAAAATGTATATAAACTTTCTAAACTTTACCAAAACTTTAAAAAAGGATAACTGAAAACCGACGCCATTGGGTCTGCATTCTACACGCGATTTGTTTTTCGGTATATTAATAAATCAAAAGCACTGAACACGTTTTAAAGTATTCCAACATTTAATACACACATTAAATTAAGTTGAAAACACAATGTCATTGAATATTATAACGGGATAAACAGGATAAACTTATTAAAGTCTACGATTACGAGCTAACCACAGTCACATCGATGCATATTTAATTTTTTGTACATATTATTCACGTATGGACAAGTTCACAGCCTTTGTAATACCTTTATATAACATTCAAATCACTAAATCGAACACTGAAATCCCCAATTAAGTTCGATAAATTGATTAAAAAATGAACAACATATGTTATTGTAAAGTCCGCCATTTTATTTTAGATCGAGCAACAATTGTTGCGCGCCAAATTTAAATTCTAATTAATTAATTAATTAAATAATTTAATCATCTTTTCTTTATTTTAATTTCATTAAATTAACAGAATTTAGAGCATAATATCTCGGTAACGGGGAAAGATATTTGAATAAGCAATAATTTAAATTAAAGAGCAATCCAGTGTCTTTAAAATAATATGTATCTAACTGTAATTTTTTTTTTACAGTTAATCATTATTTTTTAAATGATGTTTATTTTTTTGTTTTTTTATAAAAATAATCTTTTTTTAAGGGCATTTTTTAAACGATCAACTATAATAAATGTTTGACTGTTATATATCATTTTAAAGGTACTGAATGTCTCTTTAATTTAAATTATTGCGCATTCAAATATCTTACCCCATTACCGAGATATAATGCCCAAAAGTTTATGTTTTTTTCCAATAAAGAAAAGCATTTAGGAACCTCAGGATGATATCCAATTACAAATTCCTTCGGTAGGTGTTTTAAGGATATACAAATGCAAATTTTGCGCATATAGCGTTTTGAAGATTCGAAAAAAAAAATTTTTCACTTCACCTTACTACGTATGTAGGTACAGGTACCTATATAAACTTTAGTGCATATTTTACCACAACATTTTTAGATTCAGAAAAGTCAAATTAAAAAATAATAATAAAGTTAAGTTTATTATTAATATGTGATTATAATGAATTTTTCAATTAGTTCGGTATATATTTTGATATAGTGCATTTATTTTAAAGTGAAAAAAAACATAAAATTTTTTTTTAGGTTATGTTTTGGAAATTTTATTTGTGTTTTTGAATCTATTACATTATAATTAACGCAAGTGCGTAGTTAACCTATGATTTGTGTGTGCTTAGAACATACACTTGAGTTTGAAAAATAAAATATAAATAAAAGCAATTTTTGGGTTAAGTTAATTCTTATCAAAAGTGAATGAACATAAATAAAATAATATGTATTCTATTAATAATATAAGTGTACGGCCGAGAATTCTCAATACAATAGGTACATTTTGATTTTAAATACTATATTTATCAATAAAACATTTTATAGGTAATGTTATTTTAGAGTAGTTCGTGTATTGTAATGGGGTCGAGGACCTTTCATTGTAAACATATTATATTTTCATGGATTCAAACCAATTTTAATATTTGAAAGTAAATCACACCTATTTTGATGAGATTTTAATTTGATTTTTATGTTTTAACTAGCTTGGCCCGCGCGGCTTCTCTCGCGTGGACTACGGAATTATTGTTTAGGACAAACAGAGAGACGTTGAGCTTTATATATATTAAGGATATTTAAACATTAAAATGCGAGAATATTAAAAAAAGAAAATAACTTACATTCACGTCGGATCACAATCAAGACCCGCACCCACATAAAATATACTCTATATTAAAACGCCAATGCACACAAAACATAATAAAAAAAAAAATATGGCAATTACAACGAAATTTTTTAATAACTAAAACTTTTAGTTAAGCTATAATACATAAATAAAACAATATTTTAAATGTTATTTTAAAGAAAACAATGGTAAAATAAAAGCAAAAATCTTTGTAAGGGAATACTTAACAACAAACGTTATAGACCCATATTATAGGAAATTTAATACTCTACAAAAAATTATCTATAAAATTTTCACGTAACATGTGTCGTTCTTGAGATATCTTGAAAAAATTAATATTTTGGGATGTCACCCCTCCCCCTTACACACGACTTTGATGATTATGAAATGGGACCGTCCTCAAGCCAGACCCAACCATTCGACCAAACAATATTGGTTCAGTGGTTCATGAGTTATGCGTGTGACAAGGATTCAGGGGACAGACGGGACTCACAGACGGACGGACAGACAGACAGACACGGAACGAAAAGTGTTTGTCTTGACGTGAAACGGAAAGATCAATTTAAAATTTTGAAATCGGAGAACATTTTTTTTATCTCAATCTGAAACGATCACAAAGCTTCTCGTATCTTCGGTATTGCGAGGAAACAATACAAATTCCACGGAGACGAAGTCGCGGATAACAGCTAATTGACAATAAATAAAATTAATCTTTTTGGCAACTAAACTATTCAGTTAACAATAATTTGAATATAATAACATTAGGTGAAGTTCTGATACCAAATGTAATTGATTTTATAAACAATAGATGGCAGAAATGTGCAGCCGTGTTATGGACGAAGAGATATTGCAAGAGCTGATGTTCTTCAGTGAAACGGAATTGAGTGAAGCAGCTACCGAAGCGTTGTTCTTCGGGACTGCTTTTGTGCAAGTGCTGCGAGCTGAGAATCCTGATTTACTTACAGATACAATCGAGTCTATCGTATGTAATGAGTTGTATGGTCGATTTAATAAATTTCCAGGTAATTTAGCACTGTAATTATGTGCTAGTTGTTCTTAAGGTGGGCTGACAGGACTCTAGTCCTGGGATCCGGGGCTATGGGGCGGAGGGGGGGGGGGTCTATAAAAAGATAATTTAAAAAAAAGAACTAGTCGAAAAAATTTTCTTAAAGAGGTCCACCAACAATTCTAGTCTGGGAGCCTATAAAATAAGAAATTCAAAATTAGAAAATTCACGGTACTATGCTGATGTAATTTTTTATAAATTTAAAGAGGTCCACCAACAATTCTAGTCTGGGAGCCTATAAAATAAGAAATTCAAAATTAGAAAATTCACGGTACTATGCTGATGTAATTTTTTATCAATGTTTTTTTTCAATTAAAGATCAAATACATATAGGAACTGCACTAAATTTAAGATTCGTCAATTTTTTTGCATCTTTTAACGCTTTGCTCACCCTGTTTGAAAAATACTGTATTATAATATAATTATAAATTTTGAAATATTGTAAAATTTACAAAACGCACCGTAGTGTACAGCCAGAAAAAAATGCAATAATTACATATTTTTCTGGTTGTATGCAAATACAAAAATCACTCACAGTAATTCTAAAGATAAAATAAAAATATTCTGTCATTGAAGATTTGTTCATAAGCTAATAAAGAACTTTAAACAATTAATATAAACAATGTGCAAAGTTTCAAGAATGGCATTTTTTTATCGGCTTATGTAGAGAGAACTAAGCAATATACAAAAAAATGCATAAGAACCTTTTTTGTAGATCACAAAATGTTCTATTAAAAAGTGAGCGAGACAATAATTATGTGTACATTTTTTTAGTTTAGACGTGAGAAACGCCCGAGTGTTCACATCAAAATCACGATTTTTATGCGGGCACCTTGAAAAAACAAATGGTGCCCGTCACCCGACCGGTATTCTAGAATGTGCTCTTAGTTATGAAAAGGTTGGGGACCCCTGTAATGTAAATACTAAAAAAAACATTCTAAGTAAAATTATAAAAATAGATTGCTTTTTAAAGGACCCCGCAGTTTTTGATAGGGAAATGGCTTTCAGTCAATCTCTTTGAAACTAACTGGAAAATATTCTCTAAATCATCCTGATTAAAATTCTCAATGGTCGCAACCGCCTAAGTTCCCGAGGTCTCGCGCAAAAAGCTGTTTTGTACCTAATACTGCAATAAAAAAATCGATATAGTACAGGATTTCCCAAGTTCAATATTTAATTTAGTATAACAAATGGAAGAAAAGCAGCATATCTTTAAAATAGTTACTTTTATATAAGGTGTCCCATAAGTGTGTTACAAATCAAAGTTATATTTTAATGACAACTAATTTTCTATTGTTTTTATTTTACAATTTAATGTTTTTAATACTATCGTTAGTAGCTGGCACTGACAACACTACACATACCTTAACATTTTTTATAAAAACTTTATTATAATGCATAAAACAATTTGCTAGAACTTGCAAACTTTAACAACATAAAAATCTAGAAATTAAATAAACAAAACGATACATAAAAATTAATTTCTTTGTTCAAAATGTCCTGTACTATATCGATTTTTTTTATTGCAGTATTAGGTACAAAACAGCTTTTTGCGCGAGACCTCGGGAACTTAGGCGGTTGCGACCATTGAGACTTTTAATCGGAATGATTCAGATAATATTTTCCAGTTAGTTTCAAAGAGGTTGACTGAAAGCCATTTCCCTATCAAAAACTGCGGGGTCCTTTGTATAAACTGTGTGCTATAGTAAATTTCTTACAGGTGCCAAAGAGAGTCCAGCAAACGAATATATGAAAACTGTAGGAGAAATATTCCGCGAAAACAACGAAGCTGAAGGAAGTGAAGATTCCAATACAGTCAGCATCGTGGCGAGCAAAGCTACAGTCAACACTCGAGCAAAGAGTGAAAAGTCGGTCAAAGAAGTAGAAAACAAGGATGAGAAAGATATTGATGAAACAGAAGAGGGTAGCAAGAGAACATCTAGAAAAGATGCTAACGAAGATAGCATAAGTGGTGAAGGAAGGTTACGAGACAACAATGAAACTGTACCTGGTTTGTGGACACCGGAAAACAAATACGCAAAATCATTGGGGATGTACGCGTTCTTCCCGGTACAAATAAAACCATTAGTACCGCCGGAACCGGAACCAAAACCGCCTTGTGTCGCTGTCGTGTTTGACGCCTATAAACGTACCGAGGTAAAAAATTAAATAAATAAATAAATTTTAAGGAGGTTAGAAAGTTACTTTTGAAGGGAAGGCGGTGGGGTAAGACGCAGTTTTCGGTTGCCAAAACTACGACTTGTCTTCCTCACTTGCACTCATGTATTTGTCATTTTACAATACCAAGCGCCGTTACGCATTAATTTCAAATAAACTCATCAAAAAAATTAAAGGATAATTTTTAAAAAGCAAATTTTTTACGAATTTTCAAACAGTTATATCTCAGCGAAAAATGATTGGATTTGCATGATCCGAAGCTCATTCGTAAGTTTGTATTTTCTAGTTTTTTAATCAAGAGCTCAATAATTTTTATCATCCCTTGCCGCTCTGTGCCAAGGGATAAAAGAGTTCGAAAAATTATCCCTTAATTTTTTATAAACTTAAAAAGCATAAAATTTTTGCTTGAAATACGTTTTTTTTCATCCCCGTACTATTTTTTTTTGACCGCGTTATCCCCTATCAAAGTAAAAAAAAACACTTTTGACTTTAAACTCCTGTATATCCTGAAATAATGATCGCACAATAATCGGCTTGATATCATTAGAAAGCTGAAAGTGTTCTCTATTAAATGATTGTATATGATTTTGTAAAAAAACGATATTTTATCATTTTTTTGTTATCTGGCCGCCATTTTGTCAAACATGGCAAAATCTTAAATGTAAAAGTGTTTTTATTTAGTTAATAGTGTCCCAAAAAGTTACCCAAAATTGCAAATTGCTGTGATTTTTTTTCTTCATGTTCACAGCTGTCAATTTTTTTATTTAACTAAAAGATAATTTTTTCATCTTTTCTAGCGTTAAAAAGCAAAGAAATGAAATTTATTTAAATTACTGTATTTCCGCGAAAAATAATTCAATTTTAATAAGCCAGGGCTTTTTTTTAAGCTGATACTTTCTAGTTTTTTAATAATAAACTTAATTTTTTTTTATCATACTTCACTATTCCGTGCCTAGCGTTCAAAGAAAAAAATCGTTTTTTAATGATTTATGGACTCTGAGAGGGTCTGTCTGTATAGAACAAAAACAATTTTGAAAAATGTCGATGACATTTAATAATTTTTAAAGCAAAACAAATTTAGCAATATTAAAATGTTAATTTTACGCAGTAACAAAAAAAAGCTTCTTGTAGTCTACAGACGCTCTCAAAAAGTGCAAGCTTACGAATGAGCTTTGGATAATGCAAATCCAATCATTTTTCGCTGAGATATAACTGTTTGAAAATTCGTAAAAAATTTGCTTTTTAAAAATTATCCTTTAATTTTTTTGATGAATGTATTTATACATAATTTCATACATTTTTCATGTTTTCTTAATAATGGTGTGGTCGAAACATGTAGATCTTGTTTAAATAATTACATAAATGTATACTTTACAATATACTTAATTTTCAAATCAATCTTACTGTTTTTTAAATTGATTTTTATCATTTTTCTATCTTTTAACAATCTATTTTTATCAATTGCCATTTAACGCCATGTATTTACAACTGGACTTTAAAATTAATTTTATTAAAAACGAGATGGTCAAAAAATCTGAAATTTCAGTATGTCATTCTGTTTAAACAACTGTGTGAAATTTCAACTTATTTCTACTGGTTTTACGTAACTTTCCAACCTCCTTAAAACTTTGCCAAATAAATTCTTGTCTGAATGAATCATTATCAACACCAAAGATCCAATTAATAATTTTTATAGATAGTTTCATTTCAAATCTACGTCTTTTTTCAACACTTAAAAATTATGGTTTGTACATTTTTCTCGAATGATTCAGATTCTGCATTAAAGGTACATCAGTAGTACTCAAAAATATTAGATTGGCGGAACGTTTCAGACTTTAAATCTAAATTCTCTAAAACAAAATTGCAAAATTTAAAAATTAGCAACAGCTCAAAAAATCGAGGCATGGGAATTAAGAGGCACCACATTTGAGAAATACTAGTGTTTAATTACTGTTCTTCCAATAATACCATATAAGTATATTTCATAGATATGCAACGCAATCGAAGACTACAAAAACAGTATAATTCATATTGGTTTCTTTTCATCTGGTGTTCCTGGAGAAGCAAAACTTGTCGCCAAATCTGTTGAACAGTATGATAAAATTGTAAACACTGACTAGTAAGTAATGCAATACTATTTATTTCAATGACTATACCCATTAATTAATTGAAATTACAATTGTGTTACAGTGGTGAGAAAATGATCTTACAAGTAGCTAAAAAACTGAGTGAACCTCTGTTAACATTATCTACCCTTGGACCTACTTACATCAGTGTAAACACAGTCGAGGGTGAAAAGGAATGTAAGATATTCTTTCCTGAAGATTTCGATAAAGAACCGGAAACGGAAGAAGAGCCAACAGAAGAAGCCGGTGAGAAGGGCGATGAGGATGAAGAAGCAAAGTCTGGCAACGAAGATGAAGAGGAAGGTAAGACTAATTTATATTCTCCGGGGTAGGTACGGAGGTTCCAGAGCTCGATTTTAATTGAGCGTCGGAACAATTGGTGCCTAACTCAGGAGGTATATGGTTAAGTTAGATTTAGATCCTATTGTGTAAGCCTGGAAGTAACCTGTGATTCCAAGGGTCTCGTGAATGTCGCCTGCTCTGATCACTCCAGGGCAACTTCCTACTCCATCATGTAGTCCCGTCTGGTGAGAGATGTTCTGTCTTGGGTTTTCGCTGGCTGTATATTAAAAAATTAAGGCCAAAAAAAAATTATATTCTATTTTACTGACCTTTATTTTGATTCTTACCGAAAATCGAAGATATTATGTCCTAGGACCCCAATATTTACTAAAGTGTATTTCTTTGTTTTTACTCATCTTCTATACAACGCCGCCTTTAGGGGGGGGGGGCTGTTCGTGCAGATATTTAATACAAATATTAACAAATGTAAATTAAAAGAATGTATAGTTTTTTGAGCACAATGTTGGTTCTGATTATAGGCACCATTGTTCCTGAAACTGAAGAAGAAGTTAGCATTCCTGGCGATGTGGTAGGTCCTCCAGCTGAATCGACCGAAATAGAAGAAACTGAAGCTGATAAAGCAACTTCCCCCATGGATGGTGTTAATGAAGAAGGTTAAAATATTTATTTTAATAATACTTATAATTTCATAATACAAATAATATAAATAAATAATTAGGTACATTTAACATTTTTTTTATTTAACGTACTTTTTATGATTCATCCAGTGATTTAGGAAAGAATAAAGATGTAGACTAAGGAAGATTGTGGCCCACGCGAAATATTAGTTATGTTCTCCCCCCCCCCCCCCAGCGCCATAGTGACGCGTTATAAAAAAATTAAAGATTGGCGACGTTAATGACTGACCAAAAACAGTGAACAACGAGCTTTGATTGGTTGATTCATGGAATTTCTGGTGGAATGTACCAGAAATTTAAAGAATGCCATTTTTTTAGCGTGTAAGAAAGTGAGAAAGAAGTAACTACAAAGAGATGGAAACTAGTGACCAGGCAAAACCAAAGAACTTTTATATTCACTTCATGTTGAGCGTTTCTGTCAGAACACTAGTTTCTATCTCTTTATGGTTACTTCTGTCTCACTTCCTTACACGCTTAAAAAATTACATTCTTTAAATTTCTGGTACAATCCACCAGAAATTTCATAAATCAACCAATCAAAGCTCGTTGTTTACTGTTTTTGGTCAGTTGTGAACGTGACCATTGTTTTATCTAAAAATAATTTTGCAATACCTAAAGACCTTTTTTGCCCAGGACTTAGGATCCGAGATGGACCCCATCCCCTTGTCTGCTACAGGCTCTAGGTATTAGGTATTGTTTTATTTTACCAAAATAAATCCATGCCTTATTTTTGTGATTTGAAAAATAAATCTATTTTACTGCAATCAAAATATATTTTAATATTTTATTAGTTGATATGCAACATGTAAAACACAAATGTAGTGTTGTCAGATTTTTCATTGTTCAAGTATGTTGGTAAGGTAGGTACGTTTTTATTCGTTTCTTTTTTAAATCCAATATATCTTTCTTGAATCAGGATTCATAAATTAATTATAAAAACAAATTGTTGATTTGATTTCTCTTACAACAGAGGAATTTATTTTATAATATTCTATGTATAATACATTACATTTTATTACATTTACAAGATATTTAATTTGTTATACTCGTATATACATATATCTAAAGTAGAACAAAATTGGTTTTCAATTTTCACTTGATCTTCTCGTTTCAGGTGAAAAAAAGTGTCTGTCATCTCTTAAATTCTTTTCACAGGCATAACTCGTTGAACGGATTTTAATGAAACTTCGTACGTTAATTAAATCTGACTTAAAGATGGCTCAGTATAAAAATTATTAAAATCGGGTGAAGATGATATCTTTTTGTAGAGTATAAAAAAAGGTCACTTCAACTTTTGTAATATTCTATTTACATTTAATTTGTCTCTCCATATTTTATGATGGCAAACTGAACATCTTTTACAGGTAATATTGTGTTTAATGTGTACACATTCAATTAAAAAAAACGCCCAGACATTGAAACCAATTGTTATTATTTTATTTGTTAGTCCATAAATATTACAACCTTCATGTTCAATAGATATATCTTTTTGTTTTCAAGATTATCCTTTCTTTTTTGTCATGGCAATAGTGTATAGTAGCTTAGGAAGTAAACAGTGGCGTAGTAAGAAAAAGTTTCGGTGGGAGGGGGAAGGTAATTACATATGAGTTAAATTTTTTGAAGGTATTTTGAACTGATGTTTTCTTAAAACATACGTTTTTTAGAACATTGATATGTCGGGGGGGGGGGGGGGGGGGTCGTCATTATATATTATATATATAACAGACGAAGCAATAATATGTTACGAGACTGAGTAGCCTGGTCTCGGGTGAATTCTTACTAAAAAAATGTGTTCTTATTTATTCTTATATACAGGATGAGTCATATCAGGTGGAACAAACTTGAACCGTGGATTGAGAAAAATATTTTAAGCAAAAAAGTTTATATGAACATGTGTCCGGAAATTCTTCGTGAGGGAGCTACAGACCTTCGAAGATTTAACCCAAAATTAGTTTTTATTTAATATCTGGAGAACCCATAGTGCTAAAGTTATGAAATTTGATACAGGGTTTAGTATTAATAAGTGTTATCGATTTCCAGTATTAAGCAATTATAATTTAGATCAGGGCTGTATGAAGCCAGTGGGCCCATCGATTTTTATCTAGTATTTTTTTGTTCTTTAATTTTTTCCTGAGTTCGACATTTGAATAAGATTGTATAACACAAAATATACAAAAATGTACTTTGCTTATTTATCATAGGATACACCGTTTACGGGAAATATCGATGCAAAAGAAAGTATGCAGAATTTTACTTAATACGGATGCTTCTAATTACAAAAAAATAAATTTATATTCTTGTTCTATGATAAAAAATAAGACCAAAAAAATAATATAAACATACCTCCAAAAATTGATCCTTTTCAACAAATAGCCATTTTAAGTAACTTTTTTTAGTTTTTTTAGTAAAGTACTTGCAACAGTAATAGAACTGGCTATAGGTCTAAGAGGACACGTATTAGGTGATATATGTACATGAACTTTTTTCCTTACTTTTAATCAAAGAACAGGAATATAAATGTATTTTGTGTAATTCGAAGTATCCGTATTAAGTAAAATTTTGCATGCTTTTTTTCATCGATATTGTTCGTAAACAGTTTATCCTATGGTAAATGAACAAAGTATATTTTTGTGTATTTTGTGTCATACAGTCTTATTCAAATTTTTAACTCAGGAAAAAATTGAAGAACAAAAAATACTGAATAAGAATCGACGGGCCTCCTAGGCCCATACAACCCTGGCCAAATTCATATTGTTTGATACTGGGTATCGATACAACTTATTAATACTATACCCTGTATCAAATTTCATAACTGTATCGCAACGGGTTCTCTAGAAATTAAATAAAAACTAATTTTGGGTTAAGTCTTCGAAAGTCTGTAGCTCCCTCACGAAGAATTTCCGGACACATGTTCATATAAACTTTTTTGCTTAAAATATTTTTCTCAATCCACGGTTCAAGTTTGTTCCATCTGATATGACTCACCCTGTATATAACAAAATAATTCGGAAATATAACGAATTTTATATAGGTATTATATTTAATTATTGATTTAAAGATTAATGTCCATTATCTTTAAATCTTCAAGACGCGACTCTCTTTCTTTCTCTATCTTTCTCTCTCTCTCACACACACACACACACACACATAATCTCGCCCCAGTCTCGTTCTCGATTTGAGAGAAAAGTCTCATCTTTTCAGCTCTAGGAGTCACCCCCCACCACCCTATAGCAACGGCACTGTTAATGCCCTCTTTATAACATTTGCTACAAGCACCGCGCTGACTTAATCCGGCACTGGGATTCAGCAAATAATACAAAGTTAAAAGTTCTATTTTACGAGTTGTATTCCTTCTTGAGAAAACGACAGATCTTGTATTTCTTATTTCTCGAGAATTCATCGAAACATTGGCTTAAAATTTCTATATTGATTTTATTGTATTTACACGATATTAATTATTACTCAAATGATATAAATTAAATTGTTCGAAATCATTATGTATGCTATTATATATAACATAAAAAAAATGACAATTCAAGAAAGAAAGAGTATTTCAAATTAAATATTGCAATAACTTCAAAAAACTATTAATTTAAAACTAACCAACAAATATTTTTAATTTATATTTTACTGTAAAATAATTTAACAACTAAATAATGTTCTATAATTATATTTTGTTAAAATTATAAATCAGTATCTTACAATAATGTTTAACTAAAAATATATTAAATCAGCCTAAGTATAAATTATTTAAATCACATTTATTGATAGATATTTTGTTGAAAATGACCAGCAGGATCAAAAGGTCAAAAAATATTAATATTTTCTAGTCACAATAATGATATTTATAAGTACATATTTAGAATAATGACAAAAATACATCAGAATTAATTAAATGCATTTGAACAGGGAAAATCAAAAGTTTTAAAAGCGTACATAAACACAAAATATTTCATATTATCAATATGACATTTATGCATATAAAAAAATATTACAGAAGTCGTATAGGAAAAGTACTTCATTTAACAAAAGTATAAAGTATTTTCATATTCAAACCATAGCGCATAGACCAGTGTTTCTGCGAGTCAAAAAAAAATTATTTACAAATTATATCAAAAAATGTAAGAACTTGAATCTAGATTTTTTAGATTATTTCTAGTTGCACTTTGAGGGTGCCACAATCCACAATATTACCGAAAACATTTTAATGTTATTGTCAATATATGTATATTTTTTGGCTCGTCACAAAATAAGGGTCCTCAGTAATAAAAATATTTCTTACCTCTGCTTTACAACATACACTGTGACTAAAAGTGTTTTGTTTCAATTAATGTCCGGTATTATAAAGGAGCTCGCAAATTTGCTAGCTAGCAAGCACTCTCAAATGAGATATCAAAATTATATGACAGTTCTTTTAGAGTTTTGACAAGTTTTTATGAAAATTATTTTGTACGGTCAAAGATGCCAACTGTGTTACAATTAGTTGAAATTCCATAGCTAATCCATAGATACTAGTACAAAATTAATACCCAATTTGAGAGTGCTTGCAAGCTAGCAAATTTTGCGAGCTCCTTTATAATACCGGACATAAAACTATTTATTATATTATAACACATTATTTGGCTTAAATTATTCAACATTTCATATTAATACTAGTGACTTATGAGATTCATAAGTGAGATTATAACAGAGTCATTACATAACAATTCTAAAAGATAGATAACATAAAATACATAAACGATTAACATTTTTATGATATATAAATTTCATTATTAAAAAAATTCATCATTCCTTCCAAACTATTCGAGCAAATTCCTTAAATATTCTAAATTCGCTTATCTTCCTTCGTTTAAACAAGAATCAAAGGTGGCAGATCCACTGAAGGAACAATAATAGACATTTTGTTGACAACGTTAGCAAAATTAATTACCAAAAACTAACATCGAAAAAATTTCTTAACGGAAAGGGGCCCACCAGAAATTCTAGCGTTGGGGGCTCGCAATATAACAATTTGGTTCTATAAATTCTTGAATGTTCCTTCCTTAGGAAAGACTATGGATACATAACAACCAATGCTAGTTCGTATATGAAACTGTTACCAAAATTTTACGGTGGCCATATTTTCGTAAATGTCAGTTTCACCATTTCCGTGCATATTATCCCAAAGGTATCAGTAAAAAAATTATAATATGCAAATATGCTTTAAATTACAATTAAATTTAGTATGTATGAGAGATGATAGTTCCAAATAGACGTTTCTCTGTTAATCAATCACTGAAATACTTTTAAAGACAATATAAAACATTTATTATTAATTAATTTTATAATTCAAAACAATTGATATTTATTTTAAATTTTGAATGACTCTTGGAGCGATTTGGTAACAACGCTAGGTATTGTGTTATTTGTCCTTTATCTTCCCTTGTCTTCAGTCAATCTGCACCTTTATACTTTTGAAACATTATGGCACTAAATAGCGGGATTTTACAAATTCTGGTTTATTATATCGATGTAAAATAAAGAACATTGACAAAAAAAAAGTTCTTAGTTCGAGTAATGATAATTCTACATAAGATTAAAACACCATATGCAAGTTACCAGTTGATGAACATTTGTCCTATTATTATATTATACCTAACTCTATCTGAGCATGTACATTTATTATACAAATCAACTAAAACGAGACTCGTGAATCACAGTGTCGTGACTAAAATGTCGCTCAATTATTATTAAATTAAAAATAATTATAATCGTGTACATCCCTATAATAAAAAAAACTATTTCAGAAACACGACAATAGGCATGATACCTAATTTTGAAAAACTATTCTATGATGATCTTACGTGTTTCCTATTTCCAAGAAAATACTTATTTCTGCAGAAAATAACGGTTTAATCATTAAAATTGACCCTTTTAAAACTAATTTTACATTCGACGCCAAAACGCTCGCAGGTGTTATGACGCATTTTTGACGTCACGCCTATGTAAACACTCCTTGTCAAAAATAATAAATCCTTATTCCATCGCGCTAACGTTTCTTGGTTTTAGTTTTGGTAATACAAAACTAAGCAAAATGATAATTTAAAACCACAAAATAATTTATAAACAGTGCAGATATTAATGAAAAACAATATGATGTTTACATAGGCGTGACGTCATTCGCTCTGATTGGTGTTTCATCTAACATGGCGGATTGCTGTATTTTGTATTTTTATTTTAACAAAAATTATATTAATCTTATCAAATACAAATCCCCTAACCATAAAAATTGTAAGAGTTTAGACTCACACGTTTCAATAGCAATCGGAGTCCTAAAAACACAGTTATTTGCTATTGAAACACGTGTAAATCTAAACTCTTACAATCTTTATGGTTAAGGGATTTGTATTTGATAAGTCATAACCATAGTTTTTGTCTGTTTGTTATTATATTAAACTTGCTTTTAATATAAAAATAAATACATTTTTTAGAATCTTTTTAATCTAAAATCATAATTTCAGTGATACTTTGTTACTGGCATCATGCCTATTGATCTTATTTTTTTTATAGATGTACACAATTTTACAACCTCTCATCAAATTGACACAATCCATCAGTGGCGTCGTAAGAAAAATTTTGGAGGGGGGGGGGGGGTTTAAATACATATGAGTTAATTTTTTTGAAGGTATTTTGAACTGATGTTTTCTCAAAACTTACGTTTTTTTAAAAAACAGGAGGGTTCGTCCCCGAACTCCCCCCCCCCCGTTACTACGCCACTGCATTCCATCAAATTCAATTCAATAAACGCATCCACCCAACTCGTCCAATCCTATTACATGAATTAAAATACTCAATAACCTAACTAGCATTATTTCGACTACGTCTTGGCACTATCCTGATCACCGCCATCTACCGTAACTTGCTGTGGATTCCTGTAGATGTGGAATAACTCTACGACAGATATCCTCGACAACGTAGGCGGCTGAGTCACGGAGTTATTCGACTGCCAAGTATTCGTATTACTGTCGGGGGAATGGACACCGGCAATTTGCGGTGTCTCGGACAGTTTGCGTTCGTCCGCTAAAGATACTTTCACCTCGTTGAGTTGACGTAGAGCTTCCTCGTAGCTCGGTAGACCGGAAGCTACTGTGTAACTGGGGAGTGATTCTATGTCACCACGGGAATCAATGCTGGTGTTGCGTCTCGAGTCGAGGACTGAAATTAATAAAAAATATGTTGAATTAAATTTGACACTGATCTCGTTATTAACTATAATTCTTACTAGCTAAGGCACAGGGCTGTAACTAGAGGTTCTGGGGCCCCGAGCAACAAGTGACTGAGGGGTCTTCTTTATATGCAACATATAAAAATTGAAGGCTTTTTTTCGTTGCTACCTCAGTTCATGTTTTACCTTTTTTTATTCCTCAATCTTGTATGCTGCTGTGGGCCCCCTATGCTTGCGCGGGGGGGGGGGGGGGTAGTTTACGGCCCTGCTAAGGTAGGAAAATATTCGAAAAATATATAACCTAATGGTAGGGGTCGGCAAACTGTGGCTCTTTTGATAAAATATAAACAATGTTAATTTTTTTTAAATCAAAGAAAAATAGATTATTTGATAGCTGCTAATTAACAAATCCTTATTCAGCAACCCAGAAAACCTTTAATAAGGTATTAGCTGAGATATTAACTTATCAACTTTTTTGTTAATTTATCAATTTTAATTTATTAATAATAGGGGAAGAAGGTCTTAGGGTATTTGATAGTCTTAAAGTTAATGATGTAAGCTATATTTTAAAAACAAGTTGGGGTCTGTAGTTCTGTAGGAGCCAAGCTGAAATATTAACTATTCTTATTAATAGGGGTAGGGCGGAAAAATAAATCTCGCCCAGGGCGCCAGACTTGCTAAGACCGGCTCTGAGCATATGTATCGTTCTAGAAGAGTAAGCAGTAAAGAAAAATGCAACGCAAACTGGAGAATAATTCCATTATTTTGTAGCCTCCTTCCACGCAATCTTAATAGTATAATTAAACCGATTCAGAAACATTATTCTGGCAACGCCGGATATAAACAGCTACTTTAACTAAAATAATTGACATCCTACTCAACCTTCTATCTTGAATTTATTTATTTTCGTAAATATGGTTTCTCAAGGTACTTTATTAAAGGAGAACTCAGTCTCCTATCATCAAAGTACCAATTAAATAAATATCATTTTATGTTACACCTCACAGTTTCAGAAAAAAAGGTTTAAATAATTACCAGAAAAAAATTTAATACGAACGTGCCTGCTATAATAATAGACAGTAATTTTTTATCATGAAAAATGAAATGAGAAATTTGATTAGAAACTACTCTTTAATCATTAATTCAAAATAATGTTCAATTTAGAAAACAAAATCAAAAACTAGACAATATACAAACATGACATTAAATAAATTGTCTAGGTTAAGGTGAAAGTTCTTGTAATATACGAGTAGATGTCAAGGTGTTATCTTGTAGAAAGTAATAGTAGTTTGAAAAATAAAATACCCGACGACAAATAAATATTGTCTAGTTTAAAAAGGTTATTATATTATATATATAATTGAAAAAATGAAAAAAGGTCATTTGAAAACAATTGACAAAAATTTTTAAAAGACGAAAAAAAATTCTTGATCTTCGGTCGGACCCTAATCTATTACCCCCCCCCCCCCCTTGGAGAATTTTCTGCGGACGTCCCTGAGATGTTTACTAAAACATATTTTCTTTCAGCTGTTTATTTTAATATATATCAGTTATTTAATAAGTTACTATCCCAAATAAATCCCCTATCATCATCATCAGAGAGCTATAGTCCAGTAAATGAAGAATATTTAAAAACCTGACAATTTTTTGAACATGCATCGATTTGCATGAAAATTTAGGATTAAGCTCGTCTTACCCTCTACTTCAAAAGTGACCCTATGCCAATGTGTGCTTTTTATTTTTTAGGGGTGAAAACAACCCCTATTTGTAATAAATGAGAAAACTTTGCATTTTGCAAATTATTGCATTTTAGAGTGGAGAAGGTGGGGGGGAATATAAAATCAATTTTTTTATGTACACTATAAATTTGTACTTGAAAATATTTTAACCTTCCGATGGGCGCGTATAGAAAATTACATAATAGGCGCATATGTATCTCACATATACGTTTCAATATTTACATATTAAACACCTATTAATTCAAAATACTTTATTTGCATTTAGTTTTATGAAATATCAGGTACATAAAAAACTTCAATACCAATATATTAGAACCAATATAAAATCACAATGTATCTGAAGGATACATGCATGCGCCCATCGGAAGGTTAATTGTAGATATTGTAAACGACAAATAAATTAAAATAATATCATCAAATATGTAATTTATTTTCAACGCGAGCCGGGTAGTTTTACGAGGAGGGGGTTTCCCATGGCTTGTTTAAAAGCTCAAACGACTTATTCCTTTTTTTCAGCTATTTTCTATTGATTTTAGATATCTTAAATTTTGATATTTATTTATTTCATAACAAAAAACTTCAGGGTAACTCTAAAAATAAAACTTTAATAAATTTTATACTTTCTCTAGTAACAAAAACAAAAAAAAGTCTACAAGATTACAAATCTTTGCTATACCTTCAACAAAAAGAAATTATTTTAGAGGTAGGAACCTAAATATTTTATCAGATGTTTCATATTTCACATTTTAAAATGTATACCATCAGTCATAAAAAAAATCGTTATCAAACAACTATTTATGGAGATGCCCCCATATTGCATCAAGTACGTGTTGTTTTTCAGTCATCCTACAACATAAATGTTCGTATACATTTTTGGTCATCAAACGTCATGCCCTTGACAATTAAATTACATTGTAATGACTTTTCATTAATATATATCTTACCTATCACAATAATATTGATGCAACATTCTTGTAGCGGAAGTTTCACGAGTATGTATAGATAAGGTACTGACACCAATTATGGTCGCTATAACAGCTAGGTTTACTGTTTTTGTGATTGTGATTGTAATTCTCATGAACTCAAGTTACTAATAAAACAAGTAACTCTTTATTGTGTACCTAATCAATTTAATTACCAAAGCCCGCTAATATAGTTTGTTTTAAATTATAGCCTTTTATTTTACTTGTTTTTTCTCCAGTAATGGATAAAGTAAAACCAGTAATGAGCACGCAGTGATGGACACTTGCTAATAATTACAAAATGATAAGTACTACGACACAAAATATATAAAAGTCAAATTTGAAACAATGTAAAACAGTTGCTATGATAATATAATAATTAATAAATAAATTATACTAATAATTAGTTTAAATTTCCACCATTTTGACGCCTATTGGCCGATTGTCATCAAATCACGCTGAAAGACAGATAAATGTATATAGATTAATATTCAGAAATGGTAGTAATCAAATATCAACAAATATTTCTAATTCAGTACATTAAATTTAAAAATAACCATTACTGGGGTCATATCCAAGACTGGTGCTAGTACCTTATAATGTAGTAAAGAATTGTATACTATAGAATAAAAAGATCTAAAATAATTCATCTATTTTTTTTAATCCTAAAAAATAATTCCATAATCCACGCGAGCGAAGCCGCGGACGCAACTACATATTATTATTATACATCAATAAATATTATATTCGTCTATGAACTAAATTTTGACTAAACCATCTAGGTAAATGGATCTTGTTTTCTGGGTATAAGCCGCGTCGATTTGGTATAGTTATCGGCCAACGTTTCCTCACAAGAGAAGAGCCCTGAAGCTGTCCACTGAAATGTGTGACGAAACGTTGTCCGATAACACGACCAAATCGACACGGCTTACACCCAGAAGCCAAGATCCATATCAAGATCACCGCGGAAGCCTCAAGACTTGTACTTCTAGGTAGATGTTTATTATTTCAAAATACTTGCTATGAATTTAATAAACTGGTTTAGATTCAGTTTCATATTGCACAATTACTATTTCAGTGTTAACAATAAAAAAATGTACGTATATTTGTAACCTTGATCTACATGATACACCTTATAAGTACATATATATATAAATATATGCAGTCATAATCAATATTTTTGATACACTATTATACTAAGAATTCATCAAATTAAATTATTTAAAATATACAAAACTAAAAAAATGTCAAGGTATATTAATTAAATTAGCCTTGCCAAAAAAAAATTATCGCTGTAATCATAGACCCATATCCTATCGCGGACTCCCAGGCCATATCGATGACTCGCCGTGCCGGGTCCCAGGCTAAAGCCCTTACCCCACCCCATTGTGGGGACAATGATCATACCCCAAACTGTATGGAAAGATGCACCTCGGGGTATGACTTATTAAAATTCTGTTAAAATTTCTGAGAACATTGAATAAACATTAAAAAATATAATTGATATATTTTACCACACTGTAAGTTTATACAGTGTATTCCAAGTTGATTAAGACATAAGACATTTAATATGGGGGCAATTCGAAATGTAGTAACCTTTGGTCAAAATCGATATGTCATTGGTGCATTTTGAAATGCCGCCACAAAATTTAATAAAATAGTAATTAGTATTTTGTTTTCAAATTTATATCTGCCAAAAAATATTATAATTGATCTAGGATGTTTATTTTAATTTCATTAATGTATTTTATTGTTGAAAACAAAATACTGTTGATTAATTTAAAATTTATCAGTTAGTTTCGAGACGGCATTTCAAAATGTACCATTCACACATCGTTAATTGTCCCCAAGTTAAATTTCCTATGTCTTAATCAACTTGAAATATACTGTACAAGATAAGATAAAATAATTTTTTAATCAATAAAATACATAAATTAATGGTAGAATAAATCAACAACACAATTTAATAAATCAATTTTCAAGAAATTCTTGCACTGTATAGTAATAATCTTTTAGCAATTTATCCCTAAACATCGTTTTGAATTTTTTTATGGGTAGATTTTTAATTTCCTTAAGTACTTTATTATAAATTTTTATAACAGCATTTATTACTCTTTTTTATATAACAGTAATGTCTAGTATTATAAAGGAGCTCGCAAATTTGCTAGCTTGCAAGCACTCTCAAATGAGATATATGACAGTTTTTTTGGAATTTCGCGCACGCGTAATAGGTAAATACCAACGGTATTAAAACAGTGGTGATATTAAAAAAAAATATTTTGTAC
The DNA here is from genome assembly GCA_961205875.1 of Sialis fuliginosa. Taxonomy (NCBI): domain Eukaryota; kingdom Metazoa; phylum Arthropoda; class Insecta; order Megaloptera; family Sialidae; genus Sialis; species Sialis fuliginosa. Next base: position 40,356,966 of record OY540809.1, on the reverse strand, counting down.
GGTCAAAGATGCCAACTGTGTTACAGTCACTGCTCTAAATTCCGTTGCCAATCCATAGATACTAGTACAAAATTAATACCTCATTTGAGAGTGCTTGCAAGCTATCAAATGCGAGCTTCTTTATAATACCGGACATAAGATTTGTAAGCATAGGCTGTGGCTGATTTAGGGTAATTATGTTCTGGAATTTAATCTATAAAAAAGTTTATATTGGTCTTAGCAAATAAATAAATATAATAATGTATATGTATACTTGTATACCTACATATGTATATGCATGTACACATGTGAACATATGCCTGCATAGGTAATTTGTATGACTAGGTATAATTTACTGGGAAATTATAATGACAATGAGAAAAAAATTGTTCTTGAAAATTGTACTTTTTATTAGAACGGTAAGCATAACTGAAAACAATTATCACGTACTGATATTGTTCAGTATGTGCCTTCTTATGACACCTAATATTGCGCAATATTTACTTACAGATCGTGCATTTAAATAAACATTCATTTTTTGCAAGTTCTATAACAATAATTAACTGAAAAATAAAATATTAGCTACATATAAAAAAATATTTATATTTCATTATCACAAAAATCTAAGCAATGAATCCAAGGCGTGTGTTTTAAAAAAAATTCTCATAGGTTTCTTTTTTTATCAAAAATAAATACCATTTGAAATTAATTATTAATTACTAATGTAAAATATAAAAAAATAAAAACTACATATAAAAACAAAAAATTACCCTCCCCTTTTCAGATTTTTTCTAGGTACGCCATTGTATACACTCATGTAACACAGAGGGGGGGGGGGGGCGATAAGACTCTAGTCTAGGGGGCCTCCTTAATCGTAACATAAAGGGGAAAAAATTACAATGTTTTTGTATAAGTTGGCAATTCGTGACATTTTATCTGCACACCTTGGAACTGTTTATTAAATATTTTAGTGTAAATAAGCAATGCCACATCTTAAAGGTTTTTGACCAACAAGGCAAAATATCTAGGAAGTATTTGTATATTTACATGTATATGTATATTGTATTTAACTACCAATATCCGGTTAATAAGTATGCATTATGCATTATTTTATAATAATAAAATAGAGTATCTTATACAACGTAAACTTTTAAACTAAAATCCACATAAAAAAATCATTACGCCCCCTTACATTAAAAAGACGTTCCGCCACTGCTGAACTGCAGATAACATAAATATATTTAATTTCATAATATTTTTTACAATTACTTTTGTGTAATATCAGTTTTAATATACAGGGTGGTCCGGTTTGGGATACAGATATTTTAAGAGCTGATTTCTTGGCTCATTGTGAGTAAAAAAATGTACGGGAAGGTGGGGTCTATCTTCAACACCCTCTGAGCTACAGAATGTTTAAAAACTTCTTTCAGAATAGTATTTACAAACAAAGATTATCTCATAATTTCCAAAGTAACGTAATTAGAGGAACTACAATGAGTCAATATCATAGGTAATAAACTAATGTATTTTTCAGTATTAGCGTTATTGCTAGCCGTGTTGCCAGTTCAGAGTTATTGTTCATCAAAGTCAAAAAATATGTTTATTTTGTAGAAAATTTTTATGAAAATGACATTTTTATCCAAAAGTACCTATAATATGTGGTATTTTTTATCATTATTTTGGTGTGTCATAATGTTATCTACAAATTCACTATACAAAGTTTGGACCTGGGTCTTACAGTTTTCCAGTTATAGATTTATCTAAATAATCTCCAAAGTGACTATTTTGCTACATACCCTATTAAATGAAACAGTAATCATTTTTCTTTGTTTATAATTACATAATTTTATTGTTAATGTTAATTTACATAATTTAAAATTAATTATGCAATTATAAACAAACAATTACAAATTATGACTGTTTCATTTAATAGGGTAGGTAGCAAAATAGTCACTTTGGGAATTATAAATAAAACTGTAAAACCCAGGTCCAAACTTGGTATAGTGAATTTGTAGGTAACATTATGACACATCAAAATAAGGATAAAAATACCACTTATTGTAGGTACTTTTGGGGAAAAATGTAATTTTCATAAAAATTTTCAAAAAAAGAAATATTTTTTTTACTTTGATGAGCAACTCTGAACTGGAAACACGGCTAGCAATAACGCTAATACTAAAAATACGTTAGTTAATTACCTATGAAACTGACTCATTGTGGTTCCTCTAGTTACGTTACTTTGGAAATTATGAGATAATCTTTGTTTGTAAATATTACTCTGAAGGAAGTTTTTAAACACCCTATAGCTCAGAGGGTGTTGAAGATAAGACCCCACTTTCCCGTACAAGTTTTCATTCATAATTAGCCAAAGAATCAGCTTATAAAATATCTGTATCCCAAACCGGACCACCTTGTATATTCCATAACTATATTTATTATTACATTTTTGCAATATATGTTGACAAGAAAATATATTGAAAGAAATATAAAAAGAGAAAGACATAATCAGATTACAAGAAGTCATAATAAAAAGAAAAATGATATTATTAAAATAAATAAACAAACTTAATCAATGCACTTAACCTTATAACAAAATAATTTATATGTATGCAGAAATAATTCTAAAATTACTTTATATTAATGATAATAATCATTTGATAATTAATCGTATATTTACTAAAAACGCATTACACTTATCTTGTCGTGTAATATTATATTATCGGAAATACCAAATTTTATGAATAAGTTTATACTCGTAGAGAAGATATTAACGGGAATTTCCAAAAAAAAATTTTATAAAAAAAATTTACTTATTGTATTGTCCACGGTATCTACTATAAATAATTCTCGAGTCTAAAGTAAATCTAGAGCAAAAGTTATAAGCTGACGCTATTTTCGGGTATTAAATTTAAATAACAGTCCACTGGCAGTCAGAAGTCAGCGGTCTAAAAGCAGTGGTGACAGGTGTAATGTACATCATAAAATGCATATCAGCTTTACCTACTAAGGTACTGGCACCAGTCTTGGATATGACCCCAGTTATAGCTATTTTTTATTTAAATGTACTGAATTAGATATATTTGTTGATATTTGATTACTACCATTTCTGAATATTAATCTATTACAGTGTGATTTGATGATAATGGTGTCAAAATGGTGAACATTTAAACTAATTATTAGTATAATTTATTTATTGATTATTATATTATCATAGCAATTGCTTTACATTGTTTCAAATTTGACGATTCTTTCTTTTATATCTTTTGTGTCGTAGTACTTATCATTTTGTAATCATTAGCAAGTGTCCATCACTGCGTGCTCATTACTGGTTTTACTTTATCCATTACTGGAGAAAAAAACATAAACAAAATACGTTTCTCTTATTTTTAGAAATCCTTGGTACCACAAGTAAATACATACAACAACTTGAGAAATCGCCGATTCGGCTATTTCACCTTTAATAGTATAGGAATAGAATCATAAACTCACAACTTATAAAAAAAATCTTAAATATGTTCTCCAGAGGAGACTTCCTCGAAAATGAACGGATATTCCATGAAAATAACATTTTTGCTACCAAAAATATTAAATATATATTAATAAAAAATAGTTTTAAATCAATTCCCATGTGGTTGCTACAAAATGAGATCGATTGCACATACAAACAGCACATATAAGATTTACTTAACAAAATTTTAAATATTGCTTTCTCGCAATATCGAAGATACGAGAAGCTATGTGATCGTTTCAGATTGAGACAAAAAAAAAGTTCTCCAATTTCAAAATTTTAAATTTATTTATCCGTTTCACGTCAAGACAAACACTTTTCGTTCCGTGTCTGTCTGTCTGTCCGTCCGTGTGTCCGTGTGTCCGTCTGTCCCCTGAATCCTTGTCACACGCATAACTCATGAACCACTGAACCGATATTATTGAAACTTGGTCGGATGGTTGGGTTTGGTTTGAGGACGGTCCCATTTCAAAATCATCAAAATCATGTGTCAGGGGGAGGAGTGACACCCCAAAATATTTATTTTTTCAAGATATCTCAAGAACAACACATGTTACGAGAAAATTTTATAGAATATTTTTTGTAGAGAATTAAATTTCCTATAATATGGGTCTACTACGTTTGTTGTCAAATATTCCCTTACAAAGATTTATCTAAATTAATTTTAAAAATTCGTGTTTTGTTTTTCTAAATTGATATTTGATTGGATATATTAAGTGTCATTTTGACGTTTTAAATGTCACTTTGGCGCTTTAAATGTCACTTTGACGTTTTAAATGTCACTTTGACGTTTTAAATGTCATTTTGACATTTGCATAAATTTAGATTTAGATTGAAATTGTCAAAAAATTAAAAATATATGAAAAAATATTCAGGTGCGTTTTAAGAAAAAATTCGAACTAAGATTTTTTAGTAAAATTTGTATAAAAATTAAATGGTTAACCAATGTCAGGCAATTTATCTGAACACTATCGGTTTTAGTGAATTTAGCACGAGGAAGCACTGTGCATTTACTTGGTAGATGTTTTTTTTTTTGATATTAGGTTACATTACGAAGCTACGAAAAAGGAAGAACAAAATTTAAAATTGGGTCAAAAAATTCGAAACTTATATTATTTAGAAATCAATAATTGTTTTTTTTAAATAAAATTTTTTTATAACGTTTGTTTTTTAACCTCTTGATATACATCTACGAATATTTTTAATGTTCGGGGCCAAGAATAAAATAGTTACACACCTGTTTAAAAAAATGACAAGTATATTCCAAGCCTATTTCTATCTCTTTCTTTTGACACGACTCTGTTTTCGAGTCAGATGCGTGGTCCATTATAATAAGGTCCATATATTAAGGATTATTAAACTCACCGTGTTGTTTCCACTGCAAGAACTTATGGTACAGCAGACACGTGCACATGCAGCACGCACAGCTGAGAACGAGCAGCGCGAGTGCAACTCCAACCCAGACGTCTGCAAGGAATTGCTCATATTCCCCTTCACCGCCAGAGTTGGGCGCTGGCGGACCTTTGGGGAGGTTGTCTGGAGTCACCACGTCTCCTCGCTCATGAGGAAACATCATATTAGCCAGGAAGAAGTTGCTACTCATGTTATCTGCAAATCAAAATTTTGTCAAATTAAATTCAAATTGAATTATTATATTGCACTATCCGAGAACAGTTTTAAAAACTCATTCTCCAATATAAGCATCAATTATAACCGCTATAAGAGCAAGGTTTATTGATATGGATCGTCGGTTTGGTCGTGTTATCGGCCAACGTTTCGTCCGATAACACGACCAAACTGACGCGGCTTACACCCAGAAGCAAAGATCCATATCAAGATCACCACGGAAGCCTCAAGACCTGTATAGCAAGGTTTATTGTTTTTTGTAATTCTCATGAACTCATGTTACTAATAAAATAAGTAACTCTTTATTTAATCAATTAATTAACAAAGTCCACAAATATAGTTTGTTTTTTAAATTATAGCTTTGTAAAACCAGTAATGAGCACGCAGTGATGGACACTTGCTATTACGACATAAAAGATATAAAAAAAAGAATCGTCAAATTTGAAACAATGTAAAGCAGTTGCTATGATAATATAATAATTAATAAATAAATTATACTAATAATTAGTTTAAATGTCCACCATTTTGACGCCTATTGGCCGATTGTCATTAAATCACGCTGTAAGACAGTTAAATGTATATAGATTATAATATCAACAGAAAAAGTCAATTAAAAATTATTTTTATCTAAACATTCTAAATCAAACGCTTCGAATCGTTATGAATTTAGTTTTAACTTTAAATCGATAGTGGTACATCTTTATTATAATAATGTAAATCTTCTATCCTTTGCACTGTACACTAATAATACTATAGCAATGATTATGTCATCTTATTAACTACATATTTTTGTTATGTCATTACTATTTATAATTTACTACTAAATTATAATTTTGACAAAACAATCCTTCTATGAAATCTATTCAACGAGCAAAGTTTTATTTGCTTTTTTAGACATACACGCATAAGGGTACTGGCACCAGTTTTGAATATGACCCCAGTTATGGCTATTTTTTAATTAAATATACTGACTTAGAAATATTTGTTGATATTTGATTACCATTTCTGAATATTAATCTATATACATTTAACTATCTTATAGCGTGATTTGATGACAATCGGCCAATAGGTGTCAAAATGGTGGACATTTAAACTAATTATTAGTATAATTTATTTATTTATTATTATATTATCATAGCAACTGCTTTACATTTTTTCAAATTTGACGATTCTTTCCTTTATATCTTTTATGTCATAATAGCAAGTGTCTATCACTGCGTGCTCATTACTGGTTTTACTTTATCCATTACTGGAGAAAAAATATAAACAAAATAAAAGACTGTAATTTAAAAAAAAAAAACTATATTTGCGGATTTTGGTAACTTAATTGATTAAATAAAGAGTTACTTGTTTTATTGTTAACATAAGTTCGTGGGAAGTAAAAAATAGAAGCCCGTCAAACACAAAAACAGTAAACCTTGCTTTAATAGCGACCATGACTGGTGCCAGTACCTTACTTATTTATAATAAAATATTTTTTTAACAATATTATGGCTGAGTTTGATGTAAATAATTAGTATTTTATAATTACTATTTATATAACATCATTATTAAAGTTATTAGTACTAATATACCTATGTGAATATCACATCTATCATGTCATAGTTTAATACAATATAAAACTTCCTACTTTTTATATTAAGATAATACACAAGGTCGCAATAATAATTATAGTCCCATATGAAAATTTTAATCATTTTAATTTCATTGGAATTTTGTCATTTTTACAGTTACTTATAATAAATTAATAATTTGTTTTAGAGTATCAACATAATTCAAAAAGTTCTAGAAGTCAAGCGCAATTTAAATAAGGTAAAGGCACCAGTTATGGCAGCTATAAGTATTATTATATTAGTATTTAAAATAATATGTTAAACTTGATTTAAAATTATTTAATGAAATGGACGTATATTTGTGTTTTTATTTAAAATGATATAACTATATAAGCTCAGCCCTAGAAAAAGATAACCGATGAAGTTTGTCTTTCTATTTTTGAATCTGTTGTAAACGATTCTGACTTTTACGGTGGCAGGCGAGTTCTGAAGGCGATAGTATTTTTAATTATTTTCCAAATTATGTAAGTATAAGAATGCCATTTACTTGTAACTAATAACATATTTAAAATAAGGTAGTAGCACCAGTCTTGGCAAAGACTCCAGTAATGGAAAAATTTTAATTAAATGTACTGAATTAGAAATATGTGTTGATATTTGATTACTACCATTTCTGAATATTAATCTATATACATTTAACTGTCTTACAGCGTGATTTGATGACAATCCGCCAATAGGTGTCAAAATGGTGGACATTTAAACTAATTATTAGTATAATTTATTTATTAATTATTATATTATCATAACAACTGCTTTATATTGTTTCAAATTTGACGATTCTTTCTTTTATATCTTTTGTGTCGTAGTACTTATCATTTTGTAATCATTAGTAAGTATCCATCACTGCGTGCTCATTAATGGTTTTATATTTGCCATTACTGGAAAAAAAACATGAATAAAATAAAAGGCTATAATTTAAAAAACAAAGTATATTTGCGGACTTTGATAATTAAATCGATTAAATAAAGAGTTACTTGTTTTATTAATAACATGAATTCATGAAAATTACAAAAAACAAGCCTATTAATCCAAAAAAACCGAAAACTTGCTCTTATAGCGGCCATAACTGGTGCTTTTACCTTATAAATTTATTGTTAAAGTTACATGTAGCTCTCTTTTTGAAGTTCTTGTATTTAGTAAAAATTACATGACGTTTCAAATCTATAATTAGTTTAAGTATCTCTGGTCAACAAAACATATTGTTGCATCAGCCAACCGTTTAATTAATAATTTATTTCGGTGATATTTTAAGACACACGACTACACTCGCAATTACATATAATACATTGTTAATTTGTTAAAAACAAATAAATCGCATAAATGACACAGTGTATTCGAGTATTAATCTAAATACAAATATCTATTCTGTCAATTTTGATGGTTTTATTAAAATAACAGTGTACTTTGTTTTTTTTTTACTTATTACATGAATTTAGAAATGATATGATTATACCTTTTACAGTATTTTACACTTATGAAATATAATTTCACACTAACGAAAACTGATTTCGCACAAATGAAATATAATTTTTCATTAATGAAAACTGATTTCACACAAATGAAAACAGAATTAACATATAGGACAATTAATTTATCAAGTGTGAAATTAATATAAAAAAAAAGTTTTTTATTCTATATAATATTAAATATACATGTTAATTATATCACATTTCAATAAGGTCTTCCTGGCGCAATGATGCAGCATAATATCGTTCGACATGGTTTGCATATCCAAGATGTTATGAAATCTCTTAAATTGCCACATTAATAATGTTTTTTAAAGTGGAGTTCCTTTAAACCGTTAGTAAAACGACATATCCAGAGAAGAATGCGTGTAGGTATATTGAATTATACATGTGCTAACAATCAAGCACAAATCATTTTAAAATTTTGAATGTGTATTTTGGAAGACATTGATTCATGTCGAATTATTATTAAATTTTGTGGGATTTGGTTAACCACTATGTAGGGTCCTAAGGTTAATATAATAGGAAATAAAAAACCTTTAAACATGTATTATTTTGTTAAAAAATTAATTTTCCTATAATATGTGATTCTGTTTTCATTTGTGTGAAATCAGTTTTCGTTAGTGTGAAATTATATTTCATTTGTGTGAAATCAGTTTTCGTTAGTGTGAAAATATATTTCATTTGTGTGAAATCTGTTTTCGTTAATGTGAAATTATGTTTCATAAGTGTGAATTTATACTGTAAAAAGTATAGTGTCCGAACAAAAATTCGTCTTCAGCCACTTACAGCCAAAATTGCACCTTTAGTCAAATAATCGGCTTCAACCAAAATTAGGCCGAAAGTTGATCAATAGAGTATATTTCTCCTTTTTGGCTTCCCTCTTTAGAAAAATCGGTTGAAAATTTTTGAGAACTGAAGAGAACAAAGGTTATTCACATAGAGAAAAAGGTCATTTGAAAACAATTGGTAAAAATGAAAAAAAAAACAAAAAAAAATGTATTTACTTATTTTTTAATAATTATTTTTTGTAGTACAAAAACAATTGTGCTTATTCTATTCACAATTAATAATTATATTATGAAAGTATCTATTATCGATAGAGTTATTATAATTTAAACTGACATTGACACGGGTAAGTTATAAAGAAATAAGTGACGTAAGCCGGTAAAAGTTGCATTTAGATCGCATACAACATAGGTGTCCAACCTTTTGAACCTCTCGGGCCGCATAGCAAAATTTTTTTTTTAATTTAGTTACTGAGGACTGAGGACCTTTTTTTTTTTGATCGCTTCAATTTCAATTTCTAATTAATATTATAAATATATATAAATAAAGAGTTAGATTATGAAAAACCTTTTTTTTTTAGTCGTAGATACTAATTTCTATGTAAATTTATTATCATAATTTTTTTTTTAATTATGGACAAGCTTGGCATACAATACGTTGACAAAAGTACCAGATATAATGGTCACGTTCACGACTGACCAAAAAAAGTGAACAACGAGCTTTGATTGGTTGATTCATGGAGTTTCTAGTGGTTTGTACCAGAAATTTAAAGAATGTCATTTTTTAAGCGTGTAAGGAAGTGAGAAAGAAGTAACCAGAAAGAGATAGAAACTAGAGTTCTGACAGAAACGCTCAACATAAAAGATCTTTGGTTAGCCTGGTCACTAGTTTCTATCTCTTTCTGGTTACTTCTTTCTCACTTCCTTATACGTTTAAAAAATGACATTCTTAAATTTCTGGTACAATCCACCAGAAATTTCATGAATCCACTAATCAAAGCTCGTTGTTCACTGTTTTTGGTCAGTCGTGAACGTGACCAATGTGGTTGCTATTTTAACTTGAGTTAGGTGACATTCCGACATAATGAAAACAGTTATTATTCAAATACGTATAAAACTAGTGGTATAAAGAAATTAAAAAAAAGTGTGTAAAGTAATTAAAACGGTCATTTTACAACAAACATATTCTATAACTTAATTTTTAACAAGCGTTATTAGAAAATATAGTAATATATAAATACATAGATAAGTTAACAAAATATTATGTCAATAAGAAATAAAAATTATTTTATATAAGTGAAATTCATTTATTTAAAGTATAACAGCTGTTACGAAACATAACGCAACACAAGTTCATATAGATGATAATATATGCATAATGCATATTGATACAGTAGAGCGCCAATTATACGAACTTTAATCATCCGAAAAAAAATTACAGGAAGGAAAAATCAGAAATTTATCATTTTGTTTTATTTTTCTTGTATATTCATTAAAAACATTTTTAGAAGTATTTGATCCTTGAATCAATGATTGTCGTGATAGTCTCCTGCCCTGATAGTTCAGATAACCGACGCTCTACTGTATTGAACATGATATAGTACCTTTATGTATTATTAACTTAAATCTCAAATATTTATCGAGCGTGAATTAAAAATAGTATCATGACAAAATTATTTTTCATCTTATTTATCTCATTTGACCCTCATCGTATCATTTACATAAAATCAACATAATTACATTTATAAAACATGATTCGCTTACTTTCAAGAAATCGTATTCCCGTTTTTAAACACTGATATTAAATCTAAATCGAAAATCCCAACAATAAATTACAAACAATGCTGAACACATTCAAAGTTATTTAAATGAAGTAGTAAATTAAAACATTGTTTATATTCAGTAGCGTACCGACGGCGGGGTGGGGGGGGGGCAAAGAGGGCGCCCGCCCCGGGCGGTACTATGCGAGGGGCGGCAAATTTTGAAAAAAAAAATACAATTTAAATTATATGGTTACAGAGGAGTTCAAAAATTTTACTTAAGGTAAAAACTACAAAATAATGAATATTTTTAAAATAATATCAATTATTTAGATTTAATAAAATTACATTCTTTACTTTAATACCATTTTTTTTAATTTGTTTACACATTCTTTATAAGAAATAAACATAAATAATGCATAATAATAACGTGCCATTAAAAAATGTAGAAAAATCAAATTTTATTAATTAGCTGGGCCCGCGCGGCTTCGTTCGCGTGGACTACGGAATTATTGTTTAGGATTTAAAAAATGTATAGTTGAATTAAGTACAAACAGTGGCGTAGATAGATAGATCATCTCAATCACCCCCCATGAGTTTAGTTAGAGAAAATTCAAAGATATTTTTTTTTAAACTTCTCAAGTAGGAATAAAAAATAGAAGTAAATGGGAAAAATGGTAAATTAACAGTGAAGAAAAAAAAAAGGTCTTCAGTTATTTTAAAATAATTTTGAATTACCTTTTTTTTAGTAATAAAAAGTAAACTAAATACAGATTATATGATCAAAAAAAAAGGTCACTCAATTTTAAATTACATTAATCATTTTGTCATATCGCCCCCCATCGTAAAAAGCTATCTACGCCACTGAGTACAAACACAATTAGTTGTTATTGTAATAAAAACCAAACAACACTTAAATTACGCACGGTACGCCACTGTTTATATTTGTCAAAAATATTTTAGTACCTATTTCTATCATGTTCGATTTTCATAATAGAGTAATCCGGAAATTTTCGATATACCTTTTTTTATTAATTATTTGCAAAGATTAGACTAAAAAAAAATAGCATTGAACAAATTGTTTTTTTATTGCTCAATTTTAAATTATTTAATATTAAAAGTCGTAAAAATCAGCTCGCATTTGATTGAAGCGTTTATGACGTCATAATTCATGTTCTGTCCAGCTGTTAATGTTGTTTGTATACAAAGTTTCAACGCGTGAGTTATAAAAACTATATAGAAGAATACTAAAAATGAGCCGAAATCCTCAAATTTGGGATTGTTGGCCTTAGAAAGCCGTAATTTCTCGATTATATTATTATTGTACATATTGTTTTTAGGGGTTTTCATTTTTGACCGGATTACTCAATTGTTTACTATTTATATTTAACCAATAAAGGCATAGTTATTTATTTATTTTAAATTGAACCTATTATTTTAAATTTAAATAAATTTCGCTTAAAATATTTATTATTTAACACAACAAAATAAAAACAATAAAATCTAAAATGTAAATTTTATATTTTAGAAGAAACACGTGTAGATTATTAAAAAATATAAATTTCATAAACAAATTATTTATTATTTTGAAAATTTACCGGTTTTTACTTGTTATTATAGTACGTCTGGTTCGTGGCAAATAAAGCCAAAACGCTGCACTTTTTGATTGGGGTATGCCACTTTCGGTGGTCATATATAAGGTCAAATGAAACATTTTCAGATAGGGAGCCACTTTAAAATCCGTGTAGAACACCATTATATCGGCTATTAAAGATGGCCCTCACGGTTTTTATTAAATTGGCTGTATCTCAACTCCTAATCATCTGATTTCAATTTTCTTTTGTTTATTTTAAAGTTCTTATTAAAAAAATAGTTTTTATCATTATTCATTTTTCTCTAAATCTTAAGGGTTCCCCACAATTTTCCGAAATCTGAAGATTTCACGTTTCTTACAAACTTAATTGTTATATAACTTTTTTATTGTGCCCAATATCATTTTTTTACCTCATATAAAAAAGAAAGACATTTTTGTCTGCGTTCCATTGATAACAAGATAATACTGTTTTAATTAACAACTTCTTTGGAAATAGCGTGTTAAACTAAGAAAAATAGATTATTTTTGGATCATTCCATGTCAAGTTTACCTGTATTGGTTTCTCGGATTCGAGATTTTGATGGAAATGTCCATTTATACCTTCCCTGAATCAATTCTGACTATTTTTATCACCATGTCTGTCTGTCTGTCTGTGTGTGTATCTGTTTGTCTGTAAACGTTGTAACTCAAAAATGACAGTACATAGAAAGGTAAAATTTTATATTTAGGATTAATTTGTTTTAAGATAGAAAACTTGATTTTTTTAAAACCGGAAACGGATGTTTACTGTAATTTTTATAATTATTCGAAATATTTCTGAAATGGTGCGTGTTGGAAGAAAATGTTTAAAGAAAAATTTGTTTAGAATATTATTATTTATAATTTATGTTATGTTATTTCTCCCAAAAAAAGTTTTTGAGGTTATAATCGTTTTTTTCAATTATATTAGAAATGGTCCAAAGCAGAAATAAATCATTGAAATAAAAGTTGTAGAGTATGTTATTTTCTATAGTTTATGTTCCATTAATTTTTTTGTATCTCTTACCAATTAAAAAAAAAATATTTTTAATTATATTTTTAATTTTTTTCCATTTTATTTGAACAAGTTCATAACAGAATGAAATGTTCATAACAAAAAATGTAGAGAACGTTATTATCTATAGTTTATGTTCTATTAATTTTTTTATATCTGTCATCAGTAAGCCAAAATTATTTGTTTTATATTAGTAGATACACGTACATTTTTTTATTGTATAAGAAAGTTCAGTGACATCCATGACAGATTTTTCAATTTTTTAACTATGCCATATGAGAAAATTGATCCCAACATAAAATTTCATATGATAAAATGTAAACTTGACATGGAATGATCCAAAAATAGTCTATTTTTCTTGTTTAACACGCTTTTTCCAAAGAAGTTGTTAATTAAAACAGTATTATCTTGTTATCAATGGAAAGCAGAATAAAATGTCTTTCTTTTTTACATGAAGTAAAAAAATGATATTGGGCACAATAAAAAAGTTATATATAAATTAAGTTCGTAAGAAAAGTAAAATTTTCAGATTTTCAAAAATTGTGGGGAACCCTTAAGATTTAGAGAAAAATGTATAATGACAAAAAATAATCTATTCAATAAGAACTTTAAAACAAACAAAAGAAAATTGAAATCAGATGACTAGGAGCTGAGATACAGCCAATTTAATAAAAATGGTGGGGGCCATCTTTAATAGCCGATATAATGGTGTTCTACACGGATTTTAAAGTGGCTCCCTATCTGAAAATTATTCTTTTAACCTTATCTATGGGCACAGAAAGTGTCATACCCCAATCAAAAAGTGCAGGGTTTTTTTACGTACCAGACGTACTATTATTATAAATAATAGACAGAAAACTTTTTATTTTTAACCGACTTCAAAAAAAAGGAGGAGGTTCTCAATTCAACTCGTATATATATATATATATATATATATGTATTGCGTGGACCGATTTTGATAATTTTTTGTTGGTTTGAAAGAGAATACTCTCCAGGTGGTCCTTTTGTAAATTTTATCAGAATCTGATGATATAGTCGGAAGATATACAACGAAACACCTCGAAAATTCCGCGATTTTACATTTCTAGTTATCTATGGAAAAATAAAAAGCAAAAGCTCTTGCTAATTTTTAGTGATAAACCTTTCTAATGTGGAATTTTTATTACTGATATAACATATGGAGTGTAAGATCTTTCAATGAAGGTACAAACGATTAAAATCGGTTGAGTAATTATTATAATAAATACAAATAACATTTAAATTTTGACAGGTGTCTTGTGTATTTGGCAATTGACAGTTTCTTTATTTTTTTGAATATGAGATTATTTATTTAATGTAATAATACGCTTTTTCTAATAATTATTGTTTAAATGTATATTAATAATAATGGATTATATTATATCTTTACATATTGAATATGTCAATACATAATAAGAATATATTACATTATGACTAAAATAATGATAAATAATAATTCAAATTAAATATGACAGGTAGGTTTTAGATCTAGTAAAATACAGTTTTAAAGAATTAATAATAAATTTTATAATAACCTCTGTCTATTCATATTTGTTTTAGTAGTTATATATAAATATTTTTTGAATTTTATTTTATATTTAATGAAAGAGCTCTTAACCTTTGCATTTCGGAAAGTGATTTTTCATCGTGTGGTTTATTTAAAAAATTATTTGGCTCTAAATCACAAAACGCTTATCCTTTCAAACACTTTATCCGACTTATGTCCGGTATTATAAATGAGTTCGCAAAATTTGATAGCTTGCAAGCACTCTCAAATGGGATATTAATTATGTATTAGTATCTAAGGATTAGCTATGGAATTTAAAGTAGTGACACTTCAACTAATTGTAACACAGTTGGCATCTATCACCATACAAAATAATTTTCATAATATTACCACTGTTTTAATACCGTTGGTATTTACCTACTACAACGCGTGCGCGAAATTTGTCAAAGTCTTCAACAAACTCCAAAAGAACTCATATAAGTTTGATATCGCATTTGAGAGTGCTTGCAAGCTAGCAAATTTGCTAGCTTCTTTATAATATCGGACATTAGAGAGACATATGCTTGGCCTTTGGCAAACACTTTTTGTCCATGATTAATTACGGCTTTATCTAATGTAGTTCCTTGTAACTAAAAAATGAAAAATAAAATTAACTTTAAAAAAAAAGTTGAACCGACTTCAAAAATAAAGCACAAAAAAGTATGAAATAATATTTAAAGAAAATTAATATCATCTACTAAATGCAATAGTTTTTAAGTAAATAATTATTTACAATAAGATCAATTTATATATTCTTTCATTAATTAATTTTTAAATAATATTTATTTTTCGATCTTAATGAAAATGAGTACTTAACATGTAAGGAATGTAAGGATTTATTTATAAAATATTAAAAGTTAACTACATAATCAAAATTACGATACATTTTTTGATGTCGGGGCGCAAATTTCTACAATATAATTACGGAGAAGAAGCTATAATAATAACTATAAAATAAGTTAATTTCGTAATTAAAATACAATAGGTAGACTTACTATAGAAAAAAGGAACTATCGTTATCGTTCTTAAAACAATACTACGTTTAACGTATAGTATCAATAGATCTAAAAATATAAATGACAAATTACACAAATGTAAAACAATATTTTGTATTATCTACAAAGAAAATCAATAATTACGTTATTGTAGATAGTAATTATTTATAGGTACCTATAATGAAAAAATCGAAATTCGTTTTTTAATTAAATCAATTGAGAAAACAAACTTATTCCTCACAATAAGTAACACTAGTTGAAGATGAATATATCAAGTGATAATATAAACTATAAGATTTCATTACTATGTTTTATAAATGTCTTTTGACTTTAGTAAAATAATGACATTACTTTTTAATTTTTCAAAGGGTATCTACATATAAATGTATATGTTCATAAACAAATCGGGTGAAAATAATTTCTTCTTCGTACTAACCAAAGGATGGGAGGAATATGTGTATATGTGATCTTTTCTGAAATTAAAATCTAACCAAAATCACGCGCACTCAAAAAAAAATTAATTAAATTACCACAATTTTATAATAATAAATAAAAAATAGTACTTATATAAATTTGCGCCCCGACATCAAAAAATGTATCGTAATTTTGATTATGTAGTTAACTTTTAATATTTTATAAATAAATCCTTACATTCCTTACATGTTAAGTACTCATTTTCATTAAGATCGAAAAATAAATATTATTTAAAAATTAATTAATGAAAGAATATATAAATTGATCTTATTGTAAATAATTATTTACTTAAAAACTATTGCATTTAGTAGATGATATTAATTTTCTTTAAATATTATTTCATACTTTTTTGTGCTTTATTTTTGAAGTCGGTTCAACTTTTTTTTTAAAGTTAATTTTATTTATATGAAATTATTATTTTTTCATCTGATACATGTATTTTTAAAAACACTCAACAAAAATAATATTATGGAGCATTTGACCAAAGGCTATGTTGTCAATTGATAAGAGGAAAAAAATTCAATGTCACTAAAATCCTACATGGACAATTATGCAATTATTGGTCTTACAACATGATACAAGTAATTATATACCTACATTGTATTATATTACCAACATTGAAATAATTTTAATCAATACAGTAACTAAATACCCTTTTTGCTCTTTAGTTTATTTTGGTATCTTTGTTATCCCCAAAAAGCAAAAGGCTCTAAGCCGATTGGTTACTGATCTACTAATTAAATTTTAGCCGGCTAAATATTTTTTACTACTAACATTTTAAACGCCACTTTTAATAAGGTACTAGCACCAGTTATGGCCGCTATAAGAGCAAGGTTTACTATTTTTGTGATTGACGGGTTTCTTTTTTTGCAATTCTCATGAACTCATGTTACTAATAAAACAAGTAACTCGTTATTTAATCAATTTATTTACAACAGACCGCAAATATAGTTTTCTTTTTTTTAATTATAGCCTTTTATTTTGTTTATATTTTTATCCAGTAATGGATAAAGTAAAACCAGTAATGAGCATGCAGTGATGGACACTTGCAAATTATTACAAAATGGTAAGTACTATAACACAAAAGATATAAAAGAAAGAATCGTCTTTGAAACAATGTAAAGTAATTGCTATGATAATATAATAATCAATAAATAAATTATACTAATAATTAGGCAGCGAACGTGTTAAAGTAAATTGAAGTATAGTTCATCATAGCCTACTAATAATATGAAACAATACTATGTTCGAAAAAACAGCCTTCTACGACCGTTGTATACATATAAATCAAAATATCTCACTGTGGCAGTGAACGTGTTAAAGTAAATTGAAAATAAATAAAACGACTATATTTTTTTTTAATACCTACAAAACTGTATGCGACATAATTTATTTATTTATAAACAGAAAACACTTAAAAAACAAATTTAAAATACTTTCACGTGATTTTACTAAATTTTTGCACAAATCATGAATCATGTATTACCTGTTGATCCGGTACTCCTTGAAATTGAAAAAAAAATATCGAGATAAAAAACACAAACAAAATCACAGAATAAATAAAATAGTTTTTTAATATTCAATATTCACGTTTATCGAAGTAAAAATCACTCACAAACACATTATTCCGAAAACTAAGAAATTAATTATTACTTAACAATGTTAATGGTACGTTTTTCGTAAAGACATTACAACAACTGATTATATGTATATATAATCGAAGAGTATTTACTTGTGTTGGAATTTTCTTCGATAACTTTTTTAATTAGGAAATATTAATAAGTATTATTATTATTATTATTATCTTGCAATTATCATAAGGTCAACAGTAGTCTAAATTTTAGCTAAAAAATTATCATGTTCTAGATAGCAAACAGAAAAAAACACACACTTGATTTTCTCGTGTTCTTTTTTTTATAAAGTATTAACAGTTCGGTATAACTTTTTTTTTAATTTAATTTTAGAAATACAAATTGATTAATCTATAACCTTTCGATTACGAACACCTATTTATGTACTAATAATGTTTTACATTATCAAAACTCGTCTCAACAATTTAAAATAGTTTATCTGTCTGTTTACATTGGCCTATATAAAGCACGTGTCGTCAAATATTCAAATATCGCAAACTTGAAATGAACATTCTCTCGTTAAATAAATATTATTTAATATACAGTGTGGTGGTTTTAAAACACACCACCTGAATATTTCTAGAATTAAGGAAAATTCTTAGAACAATCTCTTGTTAAATATATATTATTTAATATACCGTGTGCAGGGCCGTAACTAGAGGTTCGGTGGCCCCAAAGCAAGAAGTGACCGAGGCCCCTCCAGAATCCTTAATATATATAAAGCTCAACGTCTCTCTGTCTGTCTGTCTGTCTGTCTGTCTGTCTGTCTGTCTGTCTGTCTGTCCGTTAGTTACCTTATCACTGGAGAACCACTTATCCGATTTACGAGTTTTTTTTTTAATTCATAGGTACGTTCTCTGGCCAGGTTATAGGCTATATTTTTTTACGTTCGGTAACATAACAACAAAGCAGTGACGATAATAGTAAATCAAGTCGGAAAAAATTTTGCCGTCGGCGCGCTGTTTTGTAATACGCTGCCTAAACCGTTCAATATAGAACAAAATAATGTATTAAAGAATTGTGTAGAATCAAAAGTTCTACAATTAAGTCAGCGACACGATATGTCTAACTTTTATATTTAAGCCACAATGACTGCTTTTATGTTACAAAGAAAACATAAAATATTTGGGTTTTGTTTACATGGACTTATGACCTGCAAAACATTAATCCTTATCGAAATAAATGATTTCATCGTCATAAGTACTTAATGTAGATATAGTTTGCCATTTACAGCATCCAATTTGGTCGTATAGTTTAGAAAATATCTTAAAATATATTTATAAAGGTAATATCTTAAATGTATGGTGTCGTGCCGCATCGAAGCGAGTACATCAGACTGGATTCGCGTACGCTCGGTAGATATTCGGAGTCCCTCGGCTGATCGTTTGTGTTTATTTTGTTTTCAATAATTAACATTTAAATTTAAACAGAACACAAATTATTTGTACTTTTTTCTTCTGATTCGTTTTTGTTAGGTAATTTAGGTATTGATAAATTATTATTACAATAATAACTAATCGTGTTTGTACTTAATTAATTAAACTATATTTTTCAAAAATCCTAAACAATAATTCTGTAGTCTACGCGAGCGAAGCCGCGTGGGCCCAGCTAGTATGCAATAAAAATTGAAAACCTTTTTTTATCCTAACTAAATTTTACACTTGTTATTAATTTAAATTTTATATGCCTTTTTTTATTGTCAACATGAATTTTAAAATTATTACTATACTATTTCATTTAAGAATGCAGTGGTTGCCAGGGTTTAACGGTACGAATCGCGCATTTTACCGTCGAAAACCACGGTAATCACTGCATTCTTAAATGAAATAGAGTATACTGTAAAATTCAAATTGACAATGAAAAAAAGTGATTAAAATCAAAATTAATAATAAGTGTAATATTTAACATCTAGTTAGAACCAAATAAAAAAACAAGATCTTCAATTTACAAAAGTTCGGGGGCCCCGGGGCAGTTATGGCCCTGACCGTGTGTTCATTTTAAAACACACCATCTGAATATTTCTAAAACTAACAAAAATTCTTAGAATAAATGTTCAGAAAAAAAAGTTGTTTAGTTTTGAAAGGGGAAACAAAATGTCATTAGTTTTTTTTGGTGGACGTTTTCAAGATCAATTCAGTTTTTTATTGCAGTATGGGGACAAAACAATTTACAAAATTTTTTATATGACTTCATTTTTCCAAGACATTTAACAAATTAATTAGAGATTTTGTATTTTCAAGAATTTTTTACTCGGAAACCATCAAAAATTTAAAGAAAATGTGCGAAAATTATTTCAGAATTATTTCAAGTTTAATTAAATTAAAATAAACATTATTTGTTTTTGGCTTTCATTTCGAGAAAAAATTCTTAGAAGTCCAAAATCTCGAATTATTTTACTTCCTCGCAATATCGAAGATACGAGAAGCTATGTGATCGTTTCAGATTGAGACAAAAAAAAAGTTCTCCAATTTCAAAATTTTAAATTTATTTATCCGTTTCACGTCAAGACAAACACTTTTCGTTCCGTGTCTGTCTGTCTGTCCGTGTGTCCGTGTGTCCGTGTATCCGTCCGTCTGTCCCCTGATCCTTGTCACACGCATAACTCATGAACCACTGAACCGATATTATTGAAACTTGGTCGGATGGTTGGGTTTGGTTTGAGGACGGTCCCATTTCAAAATCATCAAAATCGTGTGTAAGGGGGAGGGGTGACACCCCAAAATATTTCTTTTTTCAAGATATCTCAAGAACGACACATGTTACGACAAAATTTTATAGAATATTTTTTGTAGAGAATTAAATTTCCTATAATATGGGTCTACTACGTTTGTTGTAAAATATTCCCTTACAAAGATTTATCTAAATTAATTTTAAAAATTCGTGTTTTGTTTTTCTGAATTGATATTTGATTGGATATATTAAGTGTCATTTTGACGTTTTAAATGTCACTTTGGCGTTTTAAATGTCACTTTGACGTTTTAAATGTCATTTTGACATTTGCATAAATTTAGATTTAGATTGAAATTGTCAAAAAATTAAAAATATATGAAAAAATATTCAGGTGCGTTTTAAGAAAAAATTCGAACTAAGATTTTTTAGTAAAATTTGTATAAAAATTAAATGGTTAACCAATGCCAGGCAATTTATCTGAACACTATCGGTTTTAGTGAATTTAGCACGAGGAAGCACTGTGCATTTACTTGGCAGATGTTTTTTTACATGTTATATCTTGGAAACATGAATTAGTACAAAATATTTGTTTTTCCATAGAATAAGATACCGTAACACAAAATATAAGTTTCCAGTTGAAAAAAAAACGACGACCTTGAAAACGCCATCGCCCACCAAATAAAAAACTAATAACGTGATTTTAAACCAAAAAACTTTTTTCTAAACATTTTTTCAAACGCTTAGTTTTAGAAATATTCACGGGGTATGTTTAAAAATGAACACCCTGTATTATTTTATATTACTGATTACACTATCACATCATTTTACAAGTTTAGTTTGTTAATATAAAAATAGTTAAATTTGTATTTTACAATAAACATAATTGCACAATAGTTAAAAATTTCCATTAATACCTATACTTATCGGTATAGATAATATTTTTTCTTGTGTTTGTTACTTCATATTTTACAAAATAATTGTATACATGTAATTGGAATTGCAGTATATGTATGTGTATACTGTACGTTGTATAATACATTTTCTGGTAGTAATTGCAATACATATAACACGTAAAAACAGTTTTATGCAATTAAATTAAACAATATATCAATACATTTATTTAACATTATTTTTTCAACTTTAAATTTCTATTTCCAAATATTACATTAAATATACAGTGTGGTCGGGTTTGGGATACAGATATTTTAGGAGCTGATTTCCTGGGTCATTGTGAGTAATAAATTGTAATGAAAAGGGGGGTCTATTTTAAACACCTTTGAGCTACAGGCTGTTGAAAAAATTCCTTCAGAGTAGTACTTACAAATAAAGATTATCTCATAACATCCAAAGCAACGTAACTAGAAGAACCACAATGAGTCAGTTTCATAGGTAATTAACAAACGTATTTTTCAATATTAGCGTTATTGTTGTCCGTGTTTCCAGTTCAGAGTTATTGCTCTTCAAAGTAAAAAAAATAATATAAATAATATAATATTTTTTTGAAAATGTTAAAATGTGTAAAAATTAACGCTTCAAGCTTTCATATTTAGTTAAATTAATTCTGAAGTACCTTCTATGATAACTGTAAAAACATTGTGATAGATAGCTGAACAGATTATTTTGTAAATTTTATTTTTTTAAATAAAAGCTTTTTTTAAAAGCAAAATGGGTTTTGCTTTTTGATTGAATTTTTTTATAATTTGGGGAAATAATAGTTCAAACTGCGCTGGTCAACAGTTTTTATGGAGCATAAAACAATTTTTGTGTGTTTATTTTTATATCTTAAAGGATCAACATTTAGAAAAATTTACAGAGTAAAAATAACCAAATAGGTACCTAATACAAAAAAAATTTTTTTAGATTTTTCAAAATATTTTTAAATTTTATAAAAAACTGTCGAACTAAAAAATAAAAATAAAAAATGAAACGAAAAGTTATAAAATTTCTTTGACAAATTCTACGCACTTTTTATTCTATAAATTTAAATTTTTTAGGAGATAAAAATAAAATAAACATAAAATGTTTCGGTGCCCCCTGAAGTGGAAATTAATTAATT
Organism: Sialis fuliginosa; assembly: GCA_961205875.1. Classification (NCBI taxonomy): domain Eukaryota; kingdom Metazoa; phylum Arthropoda; class Insecta; order Megaloptera; family Sialidae; genus Sialis; species Sialis fuliginosa. The sequence continues at coordinate 40,334,209 of OY540809.1, read as the reverse complement.
ACTTTTTATCAGCACACTTTGAACTATCATTTCCTCAAGCTACAAAAAATGTCAACCAAAAGTCAAAACCCATTGTTTTTGCGCGAGGGTTATTTATATAAATATTTTCTATTAAAACATTCATAAATTAGCATACTTGTTTAAGGACCACTGGCTTAGAAACTCAACCAACTATATTTTAGTGTATTTTATTTTAAAAAATATATTTTAAAATATTTGCTTTTATTTTTTTAATATTCATAAAAAAAGGAACATACAAAAATTGATATAGGTACCTACTTGATAACAAATGATCCTTCTTGTATCCTTGCAAGGATTGCAAAAACTGCTCAGTAAAAACCGACATTTGAATGATCTATAAAAGTTTAAACTTTTATTCTAATATTGATGAATTAAAACTCGAAACTTGACTGAACTTCTCCAACAAGTTTTTTTCTTAAACAAACTTCGATTCTTCTGTTTTATTTCAATCACAAACAATTGACTTAAATCAATTTTTAATAAAGTTCCGAATTTAACCCATTGTTCACATTGAGTTTTATATATAGCACGGTTTCAAGAAAGATTCAAAAACCGTGATTATATTCGACAGGAATTCTATCCAATCCTCACAGTTGCACAGAACAATTGATACGGTTTTTTGTTTCTCGTACAAATCATAGCGATCGAGTCGCCTGTGAATTATTTGCGTTACGTACGCAAGACAAAACGAATTCATCGATACTCGCGGAACGAATGTTGCTCTTGACAGTGCGGTTGATCAACAAATATACTCTCATACCCGCTGTACCACTGAGACCACGTGCTCTTATCGTTCGTACCTGTGTTGATTTTGTTTCTTACATTTTGTACGTGTGTTTATACAGGGTCGTGTTAAAACTTGTTTCGAGATCATCTATCAATTATACAGTGTATTCCAAGTTGATTAAGACATAGGAAATTTAACATGGGGCCAATTAGAAATGTTGTAGTCAAGGTTAGTATATGTATAGGTTGCCTCATAACTTTTTGACCAATCAGTGGCTGCGTGTGATGATGTCACCCTGAGGAACCTTTAAACGTTGTTTCATATATTAAGTTTTTTTTCAAATTATTTCGAATTTTTGGATATTTGTATTTAAAAAAAGTAAATATTATTGTTTATTACAGAAGCACAAATTATTACATATAATATTTCTTCATAAAATCTTTAAAATGATGTCAGAAATCAATGCTTAAAGAAAATACATTTGTTGGTTACACATAAAAAAACACTTGTTTAAAACTATAATTTATAATAATAAAATAATAAAAATTTAGATTTAAAACTCAGTACACTATCAATATCAAATGAAAATATTTAAAAACAACTTACAATAAATCAGCTTAACTAAAATAAAGAGTAAATATAGTTTGACAGCCATTTATAATGTCAAAGAGTTCCTCACGATGACGCGTTCTCCCGTCTCATGCCACTCCCCGCCAGAGTTATGAGGCAACCTATTACTTTACTAACCTTGTGTTGTAGTAACCTTTGGTCAAATTTAACGATGTGTGATTGGTGCATTTTGAAATGCCGCCTCGAAACTAACTGATAAATTTTAAATTAATCAACAGTATTTTGTTTTCAACTTTAATCTATATATATAAAAATGAATGTTCGTTTGTGTGTGGCTTATAGACTCCGAAATTACTGAACCGATTTCAATGCGGTTTTCAGCAATAGTCAGATCATTTTTACGAGCAGTATCGTGGCTAATAATATTTTATGAAAATCTAAAATTTAACATCAAAAGATGAAAAGGAATCTTTTGCACAGCGTCTTTTGTTTCTATGATGTCAGAGAATACAACTGTCATTTATAGAAAAACACAGTAGCTATGGAATATAAGACGCTGAAAACAATTACTATACGTATGTGAATGTCAGTTTGATACCTACAAATATATATCTTTCCACCATGAGTTTGAATGAAAAAATATGCATTGTACAATATAAATAAACAGATTTTTATAAATTACAATAAAGAACTTCCAAGAAAGGTAACCTATTTATTTATTTTTGATTTTCATACAAATTCTAAGATAAGACCTGGTGTTTCCTGGGAGAAAACATAATTTTGCACGATTTTTTCAATAACTACTGAATGGATTTTATTCCGGTTTTCACTAATGGATAGGTTAAGTTTAGGTGTATAATTTGTGGATATTTTGGGTAAACTTCATGAAGCCGGAAAAAACAATTCGTGGTGAACCGTGTGTTACTAGCATGTTGGGTGAGCATGTCGGGTGGGCATGATTACATTATGTTTAATTAAATTAATATCCCCGGGTAACACCGGGCCAATGCGCTAGTAAAGAATAAAATACATTAATGTAATTAAAGTAAGCAACCTAGATAAAATTATAATAATATTTTTTGGTAGATATAAATTTGAAAACAAAATACTAATTTATATTAAATTTTGTGGCGGCATTTCAAAATGCACCAATCACACATCGTTAAATTCGATCAAAGGCTACTACAACATTTCTAATTGTCCCCATGTAAAATTTCCTATGTCTTAATCAACTAGGAATACACTGTATAGTAGACAATAGACAATCTATACTGGGTCATTCCATAAATAAAAAAATATCTGCCAAGTAAATGCACAGTGCTTCATCGTGCTAAATTCACTAAAGGTAGTTAATTATTGAACAATTTAAATAAAAACTGACAGTGTTTAGATAAATTGCCTGGAATTAGTGAACCACTTAACATGCAAACATCAAAATGACATTTAATATGTCCAAAAGCAAATATCAATTTAGAAAAACAAAAACGATTTTTTAAAATAAATTGAGATAAATCTTTGTAAGGGAATATTTTACAACAAACGTTGTAGACCTATTTTATAGGAAATTTAATGCTCTACAACAAATATTCTATAAAATTTTCACGTAACATGTGTAGTTCTTGAGATATCTTGAAAGAATAAATAATTTGGGATGTCATCCCTCCCCCTTACACACGATTTTGAAACGGGATCGTCCTCAAGCCAGACCCAACCATCCAACCAAGTTTCAACAATATCGGGTCAGTGGTACATCAGTTATGCGTGTGACAAGGATTTAGGGGACTGACGAACGGACACACGGACGAACGGACAGACAGTAACGGAACGAAAAGTGTTTGTCTTGACGTGAAACGGAAAGATCAATTTAAAATTTTTAAATCGGAGAACATTTTTTTTGTCTCAATCTGAAACGATCACAAAGCTTCTCGTATCTTCGATATTGCGAGGAAGCAAACAATCTTTTTGAGACAAAATATTTATGTATCTATATTTTTTATGAAAAATAAAAACGAAAGGTCGTAAGTCCACGTAAACAGAACCCAAACATTTTTAATTTTCTTTCTAACATAAAAGCAGTCATTGTGGCTTAAATATAAAAGTTAGATACTTACATATATGGTATTGCGAACTTCATTTTAGATCTTTTGACTCTACACAATTCTTTACTACATTATTTTGTTCAATATTTAATATCTAATCGTAAGACATTTTTTTGACGACAATTAAAAAAAGTTTATTAACTCCCCCCCAGGCTAAAATTCTATCAGCCCCCCCCCCCCTCATAGAAACCATGGTTTAATACTTGTATTTATTTGTATATTGTATGAAAGTATTAGATTTTTAGTCCCCGTTAACATCCTTCAAGGTAAGCCCAGTCCTGTATTTTTTCTATGATTGTATATTCAACGTCATCGTTTGTATTATGCTCTACGGGTAATTTTAATGTTTGTAGAAGAATTAATTAAAGCTTAGTATATATCTACAAATAACACCTGTAGTTGTACAAGTTATTATTATTTTGTTGTTGACTAATTATTTCGAAGAATTTTAAAGTAATATAATAATTACTTATCATTTAATAACTCTCTTAATATTACCCTATTTATCATTGTTCCTTTTTTATAAAATTGATAACACGTTTGATATGAAGGTTGTTTTAATTATTTTAGGTATATTTAATTTTTAATTCCTAATATATTGTACCTATATAGATAGCAATTATTAAAGTGACCAGATTTTGAAGATGCAAGAAAATATTGTACCCTCCCCCCACCCTGAAAAAATAAAATAATGATAAATTTAGTGAGAAAGGATAAAATTAAATCGAGAAATAAATAAGATACTGGCACTAGTTATGGCCGCTATATGAGCAAAGTTGACTGGTTTTGTGATTGACGGGTTTCTTTTTGTAATTCTCACGAATTCAAGTTACTAATAAAACAAGTAACTCTTTATTTAATCAATTTAATTACCAAAGTCCGAAAATATAGTTTGTTTTTAAATTATATTTATGTTTTTTCTCCAGTAATGGATAAAGTAAAACCAGTAATGAGCACGCAGTGATGGAGATTTGCTAATGATAACAAAAAGATAAGTACTATGACACAAAAGATATAAAAGAAAGAATCGTCAAATTTGAAACAATGTAAAGCAGTTTCTATGATAATATAATAATTACTAAATTAATTATACTCATAATTAGTTTAAATGTCCACTATTTTGACACCTATTGACCGATTGTCAACAAATCACGCTGTAAGACAGGTAAATGTATATAGATTAATATTCAGAAATGGTAGTAATCAAATATCAACAAATATTTCTAATTCAGTACATTTAATTTAAAAAAGAGCAATTACTGAGGTCATATCCAAGACTGGTGCCAGTACCTTATTACAAAAGTTATTTTTGTACATATATTTTATTTCTCCAGTAATGGATAAAGTAAAACCAGTAATGAGTACGCAGTGATGGACACTTGCTAATGATAAGTACTATGACATTAAAGATATAAAAGAAAGGATCGTCAAATAAACAATGTAAAGCAGTTGCTATGATAATATAATAATTAATTAATAAATTATACTAATAATTAGTTTTGTCATGGACTCAGATAATAACATCAAACAAAAATTCTTGCTTTATAATGGAATACATTGTATAATTCATAGAGAGTAATATATAAATCAACAAAAAATATTTTTATGCCCGGTATTATAAAGAATTTGCTTGAGTGCAAATACATATTAGTTTCCAGCTAACGCTATATGCTAGATTTCAAATTCTTATGAAATTGCTCGATATTTTAAAGCAGTGGTAATAAATGTATAACAATGTAAAAGCTATGAATTTTATGAGGTACACTTGGTAGCACTTATTTTAAGTCACTGATTGTATTTATCGCGCGTGTGTTGTCATTTATATTCAATGCCTAGCAGATAGCGTTGCACTCAAGTAAATTCTTTATAATACCGGGCAAAAAACATTCTTTTTTAGTTTTAATTTGTTGTATAAATAAAACAGAGTATAAGCTTATGCTCGAAATTATATGAATACAAAATTTATGTTTATAGGATTCTGAGCATACAAAACTCCAAATGAAAAAACCTTAATTCAAAGTTGTAATTTTAGTAACCCTAGGTAACATAAAGGTTTTTTTTTGTTTGATTTATAATATATCCCTTGTACAAATTTTCGATTATTGGGTTTTATTCCGCGTTGCACTATACTGTCACTTCACGTTTCGACCAATATCTCGTGGTCTTCTTCAGAAACGTTGACGTTTGCTAGCAGCTAATATATAATAAAAGCTAAATACATAATACATTTTTTTAAATCCCTTATAACTATACAAGAAATTGATAAAATTTGAATCTAAAAAAAAACATTAATATGTAAAGATTGCAATCTTTAAAATAATTTGTACATTTGTACGACCATTTTGGCCGTAATTACAGAGCATTTAATGTCTTTTTTCTACGAAAATTTTGATCCTGTAACTTTTTTATGATAAAAAACATTTTGTTCTACAAGAGCTTTCAACGCTATATTATTTTACTTATTTAGAATATAATTTTATACCATACACTGACTGCTAGTATTATTTTTATGGAAAATAGCTGATATTTGCCTAGGAAATAAGTTTAAGAACTACTGACACCTAATCTTTCGAAAACATTGAAATTTTTTTTAAACTTTAACAAAACACCATTGTTACCAAAAAACAATGCATGTTATTAACCACGTATTTACTTAAATGATTATTATTTTATGGTACGTGCATAAATATTAAGTATTTGTAAAAATGCGAAGGAACACAAATGTTACAAAAAGAACATCAAGATAAGGACGAAATGAAATATACCACCTCATAAATTAATTTTGAAACGTTGATTATATGTAGAAATGTACAATTTTTGTACAAAGTTCAGTTTATTTTTATAAACAAGTCAATATTATCTGTCTGTATTTTTTATATTCATTCTTACGTCTAGAGTTACCACTAGTCATCGAGGGCGGTTTCTAGCCCCAGTGCAGCTATTTTTAGACCTCAAAAATGGCGTCGCTAGGGAGGGTGACACCCGGGTGGAAATCGAGAGTGTCACCTCCACCCCCCCAACGCCAAAAAGTCAATAGATTTCTTTTTTTACACATATGGCAGGTGTCACCCCTGTAATATTTTAACGATAGAAACAATATCTATTTTTTTAAATAAATTTTAGACTTTCAAATACCAAAAAAAAATGTTTGCATATTTTACTCTCTGAAAGCTTAAAATAACCAAAACAATAAGGTAAATAGGCTTTATTTTTCAACATATTATACGGTTGTCACCCATATTGAGGGTGCCCCCCCCCCACCCCCTTTAGCAACGTCGCTGCTTCTCAAGACACTCAAAAATCTTGTATAACCACACACAAAAAATTATTTAGAACTTTTTTTGAGGCTCTGAATCCGAATTTGAAGTAAAAATAGCACCTTATCCAGTGGCGTAGGAACGGGGGGGGGGGGTTGGGGTCGGAGAAGAAACACTTATTTTTCGAGTACAAAAAAATAAAGTTTTCTGAGGTTATTTTGAAAATGAATCGGATAAGATGCTATTTTGACCTCAAATTCAGATACAATGGTTTCCGAAAATCGTTTCCGAAAATTCATAACGAGGCACTGACTATGTGGCTAGGGTGACCAGATTTTAGTTTTTTGTAAACCCTGACATGTAAATGAAGACCCTTTTTTTGTTTTATTTTTATTTTTATTTTGATAAAATTTATTACCCTAATCTGCATTTTTTCACCCCCTGCTCTATTTTTTACATTTTTTTTTTACTAGTGACCATTTTTTGCAAAACACGAAGAAATTGCACCGAAATTCTGAGTCCGGAGAACCAGTATGCAAACCCTGAGACTCCGGGTCAAAACCTGAGGACTTGGTCATCCTATATGTGACCCTAGTATTTTTTACTATTATTTAAAAGTAATTTTTTTTTCAATACATTCGATCGTACAATAATCCAAATAAAAGGTAAAAATAACTTACCATTGTTATTAGCAACAACCACGCCTTATTTAATTGATATTTAACACGTTTCTTATATTCGTTAGTTGCTGTTGTTTATCATACAATAATATCTACTGCGACATTGAAAACATTTTAGGACATATTCAGTTATTTTTGTATTTGTTCACATTTTAAGATGGGAAGTGATTATTTTTTAAGTACACAAAGAATGTCGTAATTTTAATATCGATAAAAGAAAATGTCAATATTATCTATTTCTGTTACAAACTGGGTGTAAATACTTCAATATGTACGATTATTATTTATTCTCGTCCATGATAAAGAGAAAATAAAAAAGCCTGCAATAAATTATAACACAGCCGCACAAAAAAGTAAATAACTTTTTTAAAGCGCTGCATCCGAATTTGAGGTCAAAATTCATTTTGCACAGAATCTCGAAATACCTAATTTTCGAGTAAGGTACTGGCACCAGTAATGGCCGCTATAAGAGCAAGGTTGACTGTTTTTGAGATTGACGGGCTTCTTTTTTGTAATTCTCAGCAACTCATATTACTAATAAAACAAGTAACTCTTTATTAAATCAATTTAATTACCAAAGTCCGCAAATATAGTTTTTTTTTTTTTTTAATTGTAGCCTTTTATTTTGGTCATATTTTTTCTCCTACATTTAAAATTAAAAAAATGCCATTACTGGGGCGCTCACCAAGACTGGTGCTAGTACCTTATATGAAAATTATGTTTTTCGAAGTTATGTTCAGAATGAATTGGATAAGGTGCTATTTTGACCTCAAATTCGGATTCAGCGCTTTAAAATATTTACATAGGGACATAATCGTCTCCGAAAAAATTCTTTACCTTTTTTTGAGTGGTTGTGTAATACAAATATTTTGAAAAATAACACATGTATGGATCTTGGCTTCTAGATGTAAGCTGCGTCGATTTGGTCGTTTTATCGGTTAACGTTTCATCACACATTGCAGTGGACATCTTCACCCAGAAGCCAAGATCCATACCAAAATCCTAACAAGTCCACACTATGGTATACACAGTCAATACAATATATAACTCATAAAGTAAAAGCACCAGTTATGACCGTTATAAGAGCAAGTTTTCGTTTTTTTTGGATTAATGGGCTTGTTTTTTTTGTAATTCTCATGAACTCATCTTACTAATAAAACAAGTAAATCTTTATTTAATTAATTAATTTACCAAAGTCCGCAAATATAGTTTGTTTTTTCAATTATAACCTTTTATTTTGTTCATGTTTTTTCTCCAATAATGGATAAAGTAAAACCAGTAATGGATACTTGTTAATGATTACAAAATAATAAGTACTACGACACAAAAGATATAAAAGAAAGAATCATCAATTTTGAAAAAATGTAAAGCAGTTGCATAAATTATATATAAATAAATCAGTGGCGTCACTAGGGGGGTGCGGGGGGTGCGGACCGCACCGGGTGACACCATCACAAGGGGTGACACCCAAATGCAAAACATCACTATCTACGATTCTGTCACTCCATGAAATTATTTTTATGCATTGTTTCACCTCAGCCGGCCCAGCGCACTATGGAAAATTTATTAACAACAACATATCATAATTTTTTTTTATTAAAGTCCCTACATACATTATATTTTAATTTTATTTATTAGTTTAATGGTCAATCTTTATTCTTTACTATAATGCAGGAATTTCACATAATTTTATATAAAAAGACTATTTTTGAAGCCTTACTGTTCATTATTTTTGTGGATTTTCAATTCAAACCTGTTCGCTTCATCACTTTAAAAGTTAATTTTCTATAAAACTTTGTAGGAATATGTATAATGTATTATACATTTCTGAAAAGCTCATCTTATGGAGATTTTAGGACAATTTTACGTTTTTAATTATACGGTTCGGTTAACGATTAATTAATTGAACAATAAAATAAGGGAGAAAAGAAAATTCTTCAAGTTCACCGAGACATTTGGCAGTCACCCACGCTTCCCCACGCTTTATATTTAATATAGATTTGTAGCTTAGGTGTTCATTCTAAACATTTATAAGAATTAGGTGCAGAAACGTGCGGTTTCCGAAGTTATCGGGAAAAAAGTCAGGAAACGGAAAACTGCAATTTATCGTGGTTTCAAATTTTGTCTATTTATAGCATTAGTTTGGTGTACCTATGTTTTTTAATTTATAATCAATTATTTATTGATACCACGGGCTTATAGTAATTTTGCACTCATTTTGCGGTGAAAATGTTATCGGCAATTAATGCACACTGCACTTTCTGTAGTCATTCTCACTACGATTTATAAAAAAAGAGTTATTTCAAAATTTGTGAGGGGGGTGACACCATGAGTTACCGCACTGGGTGACACCAACCCTAGTGACGCCACTGAAATAAATTATACTAATAATTAGTTTAAATGTCCACCATTTTAACATATATTGACCGATTGCCATCAAATCACGCTGTAAGACAGAGTTAAATGTATATAGATTAATATTCAGAAACGGTAGTGATCAAATATCAACACATATTTCTAATTCAGTACATTTAAAATTAAAAATTTGCAATTACTGGGGTCCTTGCCAAGACTGGTGCCACTACCTTATTTCATGTTGAAATATTTTGATGACTTTAATTGTATTAATTAATGCGGAAGTAACTCTGTCTGTCTGTGTGTTACCTTCTCACGGCTAAGCTGCTAAACCGATCTTGATGAAATTTGGTAGGGAGATAGCTTGCATCTTGAAGAAGGACATAGATTACTTTGCATCCCAAAAATTTTATTAGATTTAAAAAAAATACGAAACAGCGAGTAAGAGTTAGTTATAAATAAAAATATTAATTCATTGAAGAACTCCTTTTTATGGTTCCGTATTTATCTATTGGTTCAGTGCTAAATAGTATAGGAAGCACCGATCTATTATATTGTTAAATATCTTTTACAACCACTTAAATTAAACAGGCAATCAATTAAAAAAAAGAATAATGGTATATCTTCAATTTATTTACAGTATACCTACTATCTACATAATTGTATACATTTTTACGTGACAAAAATTTCAGTGGCGGGCCAGCTGGTTATGTGATATAATATATACATATGTAGGTATATATCTGTATTGGTACCCTTGCTTGTAAAAGCCCCCCCCCAGAAAATTTGGTTACATCACTGAAAAGTCTCTTACTATAAAATAAATATAAATTAAAATTGTATTAATTAAAAAAATACTATCTCATTTGAACAGTAAACTTTTTTTTATCGTATATAATTATAAATATTATATTAAATCCCTTTTTTAAGATATTTTTAGTCGAGACAGTAGGTACATTAAATATTTTTTCAATTAATTATTTTATTATTATATACATTCAGTGTTTACAAAATTATATCTATATAAATAAATTAATTAAATGAGACACTAAAGAATATATAAGATTTAATAATAAAGATATTTGCTATTATCGACAAATTTCAGATGTTAACTTATTTTTAATTTCCTCTACTGTCATATTAGTAGTCACTTTTAATGTTTTTTGACGAGACTTAAAACCTCTCTCTAAATTTACATCACTTTTTCTGACTCCTAACACAGAAGCTATGTATTTTGAAAGTTCGGCATTCGCTTCTCCATCAGCAGGAGGGGCGTTTATTTGTACTCCTACTCCTTCAGTTGTTATATCAGTTATAGAATTTTGTTTTGCACCGGGTTTAGCTAGTATGCTAATTAAAATATTGTTTGTTTTATCAACAGTAATTGGACTTTCTTCAGATTTTTCTTTACGTTCTGGCTGTGCAGTTTTCCCTTTCTGACGTTTAGACATACTTAACAAATTACTTGATCTAATCAAACGAACCTTCTGTAAAACTTGCATAAGTAGTGTAATTCAGTAACTACGTCAATATATTGTAGTATTTATGTATCATCTTTATTTTCTATACAACATAGTAACTACTAACTAGTATTTAAAATATTTTTTTAAATTAAAACATTTGACAGATTGTTTATAGGTTACGTGTATTTATATATACAAAAATGACAGCAGTAAATACCAACATCAATATACCGAGAATGAAAAAAATTTTCTTGTCACTTTTAGTTACTGTTACCAAAACTTGGTGGCAGCACCAGTATTAAATCGAGTTTAAAAAATATATTTTTATATATATAGGCAATACTCTTTACATTTGTGTTATTTAAGTAAAAGACAAAAATTTTACAGTTTGCAGAAAAATTTGATCTATATTATTACGAAGAAGTACGAAATATCACGACGAATACAAAGCATTTTGAAGGGGTGAAGGGGGCGAATGTGTCGTTGAAATATTTGAAAATCATTGTAGCAATTGTACTTATTAGTCGCAAATAGGTAATTGTGATAAAAACAATTTTAATTGTGTTTCGACTTTGAGTTTAGACAAATTTTAAATTTAAGTAATTTGAAAATGTTTGATCTTCAGTTTACTGCTTATAAACATTATTGTAAGTGTGTAATGTGTAATCAAAAACGAGATGGAGTAAAATTTTATACATTACCCGTAATTTGAAACAGTAAGTAAAACTTTATTTTAAATTTTAATTAATTACCTAAGTACATATTATATTGAAATTAAAAAAAATGTTGGTTGAATATAACTGGATTTCATTGAAATCGTAAATTTATGTTTAATGTGATTGTGTCTTATAAACCATAAAGACTTTTTTAACTTGCTTGAAACTTTCCAATATTTCTTCTTAAATTTAGGTTATTTAGGGCATTATAATAAGGGCATGATACATAAAGGTAAAGAGAATAAAATATATAAGAGTTTAAGGTGTAAATAAATCTGAATTTTACCATTATTTTGGATATACGATCAAAAAAAGTATACAAATAAAATATAAAGTTATTGTAATGTTAGTGATGTGTTTTATTTTACAAATATATAAAATGAATATATTCAATATATAAAATATACTGTTTAAGGATATTATTTGTATGTATATATTATAATATTCTAATTTAAGTTAAACAGCAATATTGGTATAATACTTTTAAAATATTTTTAGTTTCATAATAAAATCAAATTAAAAATGCCTTTCAAAGCTATATATGAATTATAAAATTACAAAAATACAAATTTAGATTTACTATTATTTTTACCATAAACACAACTTTCAAAATTGCCCATTTTTCTGTACAAATATCCCAAATTCTAGGGCCGTAACTAGAAACTCTGGGGACCTCGGTGCAGCAAGTGATTGAGGGATGCTGCCCTGGTGCTAGTTACGGCCTTGCCAAATTCTAAATGTTGAATTTGGATTATATCAAAGAAATTATCTTTAGGGAAATGAATCATATTTGTATATCTTATATAAATAATATGTATAATACATTCTTTTATATTTTTACTAACTATGATTTAATCTATTTTTAGTGCTCAAGAATGGTTACAAGTTGCTGAGGTAAATTATGACAGTGAATGTACCGAACAATGACGTTGTTATTTGTTCTTTTGCGAGCGTCATATTTTCATCAAAATGATTACTACAATGCACAAAGAACAAGACTTTTACCACATGCAGTATATACCCCATCGCCAAGTACTAGTGCTAAACCATCATCTGTTCCACTTGTAAATCCTGAACGTACTGATGAATCTAATGATACAGAACTAAGTCTCGATTTGTTATCTTCTATTCCGATGATTTCTGAATCTTATGACACAGCATCGTCTGCTACTGTTTCCATGAGGCCTGTTCGTGGACAAGGAAGTGCCACTCAAACACATGAAGATATTATTCATAAGAAAGACAAGGAAATCAAACATCTAAGAAAAGTTGTAATGAAGAATAAGAACGAGATTAAACGTCTTATTCAAATCGTAGGCAATAGAAGATACTTGGCGACTAACGATATTTTTAAAGATTTAAGTTCTGACGCTGCTATACTAATAGTAGTGCAGTTTAGAAATAAAAACCACTCGGCAAAGGGTCCTTGGTGTTTTGGGTTACGGTATGTTCTTATAGTACGTTGATTATATAAATTAGCATTTGTATGGGAATATGTGTAAATTAAAATCATGGGCTTGTTATTTCCCTTCTCGTTGCAACCAAGTTTGATTATACTTAAATTTTTCGATTATTATTTAATTTTTATCAATCTATACTAATATTTGCTTTTTTAAATATTTTTACTTTAAATTTAATTTAAAAATTGTATGGAATATTAACAAATTTAAATCAATTTAGTTACTTGCATTGAATATTTGAAATACTTGTATAATACTGATTGAATAATTAATTTTTTCAGGTGAAGAGCAGTTTTAAAATATATATCATCATTTTACTTATTGCAAGATTTTAAACAAGAAGGTAATTATAATAATATCAAATATATATACTTATAAAAAGAACTATTTTATCAAGATATTTATGTTCTTATTGCAGAAGAATCTTCACTTTGGAAATGATCAGAATGATGTACCGGACAACAATAATTCTGAGAAAAAACCAATATCTGGACCAGTTTTGTTAGTAAAGACAGACCTTGTATGTGTACATTTTGTCGAAGACTGGCATGTTTTATTTTCTCATGTAATATTTCGCTGCAAAAGGTAGCACATTTTATATTTTCACCACGAAAACTAGCATTTATGATGATTTTTACTGCAAATTTTAAACATGTTGCTTTTCGTGATAATATTATTAAACTATTATTAATAAAACATGCTAGTCTTTGTAATAAGCGTCAATATTATCTTGTATCACAAAATATCACACCTATTAGTCATATGAGTAGTATTCTTTGAGTTACATAATACTGCATGTATGAGCAGTAGGTGTGATTGCAGTCTATACAACATAAATGGTATCAATAATAAAAATGTTATGTTATTGATAATATCGTTACTGCATTTATTAAGTTTGGAATGTATTTTTATTTTGAATTTTTATGCCAAATGATACATTTCTCAATGCTGCATGCGCCTATTAAACTCATTTTCCAATATTTAATATGGAACCAACTTTGCTAAATCATTTTGTGCTGTTAGAAAAGTATTACATTTATATAATCAGTGTTTTACATCTTTAAAAATTGGCCAAAATTACAACTCACTTTTAATTCGGCAAGCGCAGAAGCAATATATACTTGATAATGATAATATAAAAGTAGTGACAATAAATATAATAATAACTAATGACTTAAACGTCAAAAATTTTTGAAAAAAAATTACAAACAAGCTTTTGATTCACTGAATCATTGTCAGGTCTTTAAAAATGAAGAAGAATTACTTGTAATTTTTCTTCAATAAATTTTTGATGTTTAAACGATAAAAAATTTTGTATACTTTGCTAATTTTTATTTTATTAAATAATGATTTGTTACATATACTCGTATGCTTATGTAGTTGCCTACCTATATTGAAATTCTAAAATATTTTAAATTTATTTTTAAACTTAATTAAAATCTGAACAGTTTCCAGTTTTGTTCAAATCTTTTTTAGTTATACATTTAATGTAGTTGTAATTTAAAAAATATTAACATTAATAAATTAAATGAATATAGAAAAAGTCACTGTTAGTAAATAATTTATAAAATACTAATTAGCAAATGTAAATTGTTTGAAGTTCTGAATTTTTATTTGAGATATAAAATGAAATATTGAATAAGAAACAATGCAATTGTGTTCTTACTTAATTTGTATGAATATTAAAATTTGTTTTAAAATTTTATATTAAGATATTCCTTGACAAATTAAGAAATATGAAGAGCAAGTCCAAAATTTTTAAATAAATAACAGAAGAGTAAAAGAAGTTCCAAATAAAATCCTGAAATGATTCAGTACCTGCGAGCAAAAGATATCAAAATAAAATCAATATATTTAACATTGCGAGTATAGATATTATCATATATTATTATATTGAATTTATTTTGACGATATCTTTTGCTCACAGGTAATGAATCAATAGAGCTTCTTTTACTCTGTTAGTTATTTATAAAATTTGAGCTTACTCTTGATTTTTTTTTTCAATTTTCCGAGAAATTTTACAAATCATGCAATATTTCTCTTTTTCGATCATTTATCGAACCTTGTTGCTTCCAGTAAAATATCTTAATTAAATATAATAAGTATTGTATTAAATATAGTAAATCTTATAATTAATTTTAAATGATTTTTTTAAATTTTTCTGTTAATTAAAATATAATGTATGTTTGCTTGCTAATTAGAAAAATATGTTAATAAATATTTGTAAAAATATTTTGTTTTATTTCAATTATTTTCATTACAGATTTACAGTTTAAATGCAAAATATTGTAATTGCAATAAGTTATATCTTATTTGGTGATATATTTTATTGTAATTACGATATTTTGCATTTAAACTGTTGAGTATAATTAAATACAATATATTGGAATGAAAAGGGATTTGAATTTCGCGCTTCGGAATCGTATAGTTACTGTAACCATAGCCAGACGGCAGCACATATTGCAGTCAAAATTTTATAACGAAGACTTGAACCCCCGTGGGTACATCTATGTATTGACTTTCTTACATTACAGTTACCTGTAAAATGAGTTTCAATGTATTTCAATAGATGGCGCAGTTTGTATTTTACATAAATACTGGTGCGTGCAGATAATATTACTTATTTTCTATTAACATATAAGAGAACTTTGTTTTATAGAAATTAATTGAGAAGACAAACAAATAAGCCCAGAGGTGAATCAAGGAAAAATAGGTTCCCAATGCGGGCCCCGTTAAAAAACCAAAATTCAAAATAATTTATTTTTAGAAAATTTAATAAATTTTTTTTCGCTTCCATTTTTGAAAATCCGAGCCGCCGAATAAACCTAATAAATTGTTGAATTTATTAACTTTTATTACTACTAAGTTAATAAATCAATTTAATATTTTAAAAAACAGCAGTGACACTCTTCACAGACGGGCAGACGGACAGATAGACAGACACGAAACGAAAAGTGTTTGTCTTGACGTGAAATATCAATTTAAAATTTTGAAATCGGAGAACAATTTTTTTGTTTCATTCTAAAACGATAACAAAGCTTCTCGTATCTTCGATATTGCGAGGAAGCAAAAATGCTCTGGAAAATACAAATATTGTTTTTCTATAAAATTGTTTATAAAATAACTAAGATATTATGACGTATATGATGAAAATATTAACAATATTACATTTAAACTATTTATATAATGCGTAATACCTAATGCAATTCTAATAAATAACAAATACATCAACTAAAAATTATTAATGTTAGGTTTAATTAACAAACATTGATAAGTATCGATGACATAGGTACTGATAAATAAACGTATCAATTTGATTTCAAAATATTATTACTAACCCTCCCCCCCATTTCTTACATAACATTTCCATTTTTTACTCAATTTAAAATCAATTGCAAAGGAAGACACATTCACTTAAACTAAAAATATACACCTTAACCACAATAAAACAAACTATTAGGCTCCTGATGAGGACTTCTAGTTAAGTCGAAATACGTGTTTATTGTGGTTAAGGTGTATATTTTTAATTTAAGTGACTAAGAAACCACAGTTTAGGGCCGTAACTACAGGCTCGGGGGCCCTGGGGCAAGAAGAGACCGAGGGGCCCCCAAAATATGAAAAATTTATTTTTATTCTTGATTGATTATTTATTTTTTATCCTTACAATGAAATGTACCACTTATTTGTAATTTAGATTTTAATAACCTTTTTTTTCTTTTTTTTTTGGTCAACAATCTCAAGTTTTTTTTATGTAATTGTACATTTATTATTAACTTTATTTTCTTGAATAATAAATGTAAAATTCAAACAACGAAAAAAAAGACATTAAAATCAAAATTTGTGTAACATTTGTTTAACATTTTCAAGAACCAAATAAAAATAAAAGTTTTACACAGCCACGGGGGCTCCGGGGCACTGCCCCGGCTGCCCCGTTGGTAGTTACGGCCCTACCACAGGTTCTCCGTTTTCCTAACACATGGTCAGAGGCATAGCTAAAGGGTGGTGAAACTGGTAATGCATCGAGGGGGCGGAGATAGTGACCATTTAGGGGAAATTGACCCAGAAATATGATAAACAAAATTTTTTTATTTAATATAAAATAAAAGATAACGGGGCGCTGATACAGATCCCTGCCGGGGGCGTAAGGAATTCAAAATGGCTACGCCTCTGAACATAATATTTTTAAGGAAAACCCACAAAGCCACAAATAGAAAAGTTAAAAAGATAAAATTACAAAGAGCAAACACGTAAGAAACACTTTGACCCCCTCCTCCCAGCCCCCATGAAAATTTCGTGAGATTATACGGACCCCCTTCTCCATTGTACGAATTATTAACTGAGTGTATTAAAATATTAATTATTTTCAGACAACAATTTAGATTAAAAATGCCATTTTCAAATTGACTTAAAAATGAATTATACATAAGGTAATGGCTGTGCGTTCCTGTTCCACATACCATTCGTATCTACGATATTTGAAACTCACTGTCTACAATATAAGGTACTGGCACCAGTCTTGAATATGACCCCAGTAATGGCTATTTTTAAATTAAATGTACTGAATTAGAAATATTTGTTGATATTTGATTACTACCATTTCTAAATATTAATCTATATACATTTAACTGTCTTACAGCGTGATTTAATGACAATCGCCAATAGGTGTCAAAATGGTGGAAATTTTAACAAATTATTATTAGTATAATTTTTAAATTAATATTATCATAGCAACTGCTTTCCATTGTTTCAAATTTGACAAATCTTTATTTTATATCTTTTATGTCGTAGTACTTATCATTTTGTAATTATTAGCAAGTGTCCATCACTGCGTGCTCATCACTGGTTTTACTTTATCCATTACTGGAGAAAAAACATAAACAAAATAAAGGTCTATAATTTAATAAACAAACTAAATTTGCGGATTTTGGTAATTAAATTGATTCACTAAAAAGAAGCTTAAATGCACGTCATATAAAAACAGTTCAACGTTCCCTTATATCTTACAATAAAAATTATTCAAGGTTTTTTAAAAATTATTAATGTTTATTTTAGATAAGTTACCGAAAAAGATAAAATTATTACATTGATACAAATATTAAACAGAAAACATGCGTTAGACCTATTTCTGTTTTTTATTAATGAAAGATATTGTCAAGCAAATAACACTACATTTTGTGTATAAAAACTATAACAAAATAAGTACGAACTTCTCTGTGTTATCTGCGTGAACTACAAACCATTGTTATTTTATTATCTAAAGCAGCGGTTCTTAAACTAGGGTCCGCGGAATTTTTGCCGGGGGTCCGTGAAACATGTTTGGCATAAATTAAAGTACCTACTTTTACATTTCTATTTACCAATGATTAGTTACTATCTAACGGCCTTCTTTGTTTTTCTGGCAGGGAGACAAGGGTTATTTTAGTGTGTAGTTGTAGCTTATTTCTGCAGTTGTAAATTTTATTTGTGTAGAGCAAAAAATTGAAAAATGTATAAAAAATAAATAATATAATAAAATGTGTAGAAAAAAGGTCATTGCAGTTGTAAAAGCAAAAAATGTTAGAAATGTAGAGCAAAAAAATCATTGCAGTTGTAAAAACAAAAAATGTAAGACATGTAATGCAAAAAATAAAGGTTATTGCAGTTGAAAAGCAAAAATTGTAAGTATGGAGCAAAAAAATAAGGTTGTAAAATTTTCTTAAATTAAACCCTGCAGAGAGGAGGTCCCTGAAAAATAATTTTTCAAAAGGGGGTCCCTAAACTACATAAGTTTAAGAACCGCTGATCTAATGAACTAATTTCAAATAACAAAATACATCATGATTAAAAACATTAGCAATTAACATTAAATCTGTAAATATTTTCGATATAATAAGTAATATCGTCAAAGTATTAACAATTCAGTATTTACACAGAAAAATAAGGTAAAGCCACCAGTTAAGAGCAAGTTTTCGGTTTTTTGGATTTGATTTCGGTTTTTTTAAATTCTCATGAACTCATGTTACTAATAAAACAAGTAACTCCTTATTTATGTAATTATCAAAGTACGTAAAAATAGTTTGTTTTTTAAATTATAGCCTTTTATTTTGTTCATGTTTTTTCTTCAGTAATGGCAAAGGTAAAACCAGTAATGAGCACCCTGTGATGGACACTTGCTAATGATAAGTACTACGACATAAAAGATATAATAGAAGGAATCGTTAAATTTGAAACAATGTAAAGCAGTTGCTATGATAATATAATAATTAGTTAATAAATAATACTAATAATTTGTTTAAATGCCCACCATTTTGACACCTATTTGCCGATTGTCATCAAATCATGCTGTAAGACAGTTAAATGTATATAGATTAATATTCAGAAATGGTAGTAATATTTCTAATTCAGGATATTTAATTAAAAATTTGCCATTACTGGGGTCGTATCCAAGACTGGTGCCACTACCTTATGTATTTCACACTACAATTTTTCCGAAGGTTCGTTTCAAAGCTGCATGCCGAGATGAAATTGCTTTAAATTTTGACGAAACGAGACAAAATCGAAAGTCTCGGTTTTTTAAAATTACCAATAGTTAGTACAAATTTATTATTTGATATAAATTTTTAAACCAAAAATTAATGTAAAATATATTCAGAAATGTTAAACCAAATTTATTTATTTATTACATTAAATTGACACATTTCTTGATCTCGATAACCGATAACGTGTACGAGATAAGATCCATCAAAATCGTTCAGCAGTTTTCGTGTCAATATGGAACAAATAGACTGACACAAATTCTATAAATTTAAAATAGATTAAAATCTGATTATTATTTTTATTTTGTTATTTACCTATACTATAACTATAATATAATTGAAACTGATTTATTAAATGAATTATTCACGAAACAAGGTCAAAAACACATACATTATAAAATCTGGAATTTCATTCACGCAGTTATCTTTGTATCATTTTAGAAATCAAAATAATTTATGTAAACTATACATACATATATTTGCGTATATTACTAAAAAATGATAAGAATAAAACGAAATAAAAGAAGGATTATGAAATAAATGAATAATGATAATAAACCCATACGCATTACAATATAAACAATATTATTGTTATGATATAATACATAAAATAATAGCAACAATTCTTATATCAAAAAAATATATCCATAAATTGAAAATCGTACGTAACGCAACATTTTTATGATTGTGCCATTCTTAGTATTTTTTTTTTTTTTTTTTGGTCTTCCATGTTAGATGATTTAGCCAATTCTTAGTATTTATTGTCAGTTTGTTTTGGTTTCGAAGTTAATAAACAAAATAACACGTGGTTTTGTACTACTACGTTCAAAAGTTTTATTGTAATTATCTCTAGTATTAATTACTTTCCACAATTGTAAATAATAATTAGTCTATCTACCTTCAGCAAATGTAGGTATATAAGTATATATGACAAAAATGCATTTTCAGTGACTTTTACTTTCATATATGTACATATGTTAAGTTTAAGTTACACACATCATTAAGTCAACTATTGCGTTTTTAAAAGCAAATTTAAATGGTTTAATTATGTGCGGTAATATTGTGAAATTACTATTAGTTCAGACAACGTAGAATTTTTTACTTTTGTAAAATTTGGAATAATGTATGAGGTGCCAAATTTAAACAGTAATTAGAACATGCACAGATGTATATTTCCTGAAAACTACCTAGCAAAGTTTGCTCCGAAACATCCTCAACCAAGGGCCAAAAGTTTTGTTTTACAAGAAATTTGAGCCTGTATTAAAATTCGACGATATTGAAAAAGATTTATCATCTGACAAATTGAATTTAGTAGAAAGACCTTCTGTAATTCTAGAGTAAAGTATAAGTTACGCTTAGATAGTAGATTTCTAATTTTTTATTGGACTGCATACTGGGCTATAGGTGCACGCCAGGAGACTTTAACACTAAAAATTATCCGATTAAAGAATTTTTTGGGACATCAATAAATTTCAAACGTACAAAAAAATTAAAATTCAATACGGATTTTGAGTCGCAGTTTTTTTGTTTTTGAATATGCTTTAAAAACCCCTGCAGGTGTCATTTTTGATTTAGAAAAAAATAAGAAAAAGGGTCAAATTCCACTGGTTGGGTTATACACATGCCTTGATACAAAAAAAAATTGTCTTTTTTAGCCCCTTCGCATCCCCTCTGAAAAATTATTTTTTCAAAAAATGTGTACATATTTGGCATTATTTAACATGTTCAGTAAAAATTTCAAGTTTCTAGCTTATATAGTTTACGAGATATTTTGCCTTGACTGAAAAGGACGAACGGACGACAAAATGAGATTAATAGGGTTTCTCCGGAACCCTAAAAATAACTTAATTTAACACAAGTATATAAAATAATAATAAAATAAATAAAAAATACTTTAAGCATAGGTTTTTAATTTAAATTTATTTTAATTGAATGTAACATATTTATACTAAACATGTAATAAAAACATTTACTACATCTATAAATTAAAAATTAAGTGTTACTTTATGCAGTCTGTGATAGTATTTGTCCTTTTACTATTTTTAAATTTTTATATTAAAAAAAATAAAAAAGTTCTATTTACTAAGTTTTGTTTCGTCTCGATCATAAAAAACAATCAGTTAAAAATAATCAAGGATTTTTTAGATGTCTGTAAAGTTTGAATTTTTAATTTACATAACATATATTAAGAACAAAAAAGGTTAACACGTATTATAATATACAAATTATTTAAAATAAATATGTAAGGGAATTTTTCCACATCGATTTTATAATAATAAATTGATATCAAGGTTATACAAACAAAATATTTTCCATATTGACAAAAAAATATAAAAACAAAAAGTATCGTCTTACGTACTGGCATTTCTTGTTATTTAATTCTAACGATATTTTCATCACTTCTACATATTTTACACACATACCTACATATGAAACTTAAAAAAATGTTGCATCATTTTGTATATTTTTTATTACTTGAAAATGGACTACCTATACAAAATTTTAATAATTTCATCAAAAATTTTGGCCAACTAATCAAACATAAACTAATGAAGCATAAAAAATTCCTATCGACATTCGAAAGCTCTGTCCTTAAGCTACAATTTATGCTCGAAAAAAATATTCTTTATCTTACAAGGAACCATTTTTTAATTTCGATATGAATATTTCCGAAATAGAAAAATTTTAATTTTAACGTATAGTAAACTGCTGATTTCAGCAAATTTTTGTATGGGAAGTGTATTACAACTTCATTATATCGCAAAATATACGTCAGATTCGGTTTTCACAGGCCAAAAAAAAACAAATACACATTTTCAAGCATGGAATATTCAAATCCTAACTACAAAAAACCAATTAGCCAAAATTGAATATGCAATGATAGGTCTAAGCCATGATATAGGTGATTTCGCTCAAAGACCGTAATCCATATTGATGGAACCTTGTTAGTCCGGACTCTGATTCGCTTCTTGAAGAAGGCTCCATATATGTATGCATATAATTACTGCTTACAATATATTTCTATATAAATATAAATATGCTGATGATAAAAATAAATAAACATCAAATTTATATTATTCATGCTACATATATTATAAGTAAGTATTAAAGTAATATGTCACGCTTATTCTATCTATTTTTTACGTGATAACATTACCGAATATAAAATACGTGTACGTGCATTCTTTACTATGTTAAAACAGTTCCGGATTTACAAATCGTTCATATTTAGGCACCTGAGACAACTCATTTAATTTAATTAAAAATAATTTTTTTTAATGAAAAAAATAAAGTTTTGAAATAACACATTAAGTAGAAAATACAATACAAATGATGATTCTACGGTTACTGTTTCAAAAAATAAATAACGATTTGAAGTGTGCCTCTTTTTTATAAAAATGAAAAAAAGACCCGTAAAAATTTTACGATAATTTGGAAAGATTCGACTTTTTTGTTTTTATGATTTTTATCTTCTTAGACCTTTTTCACACTATGGTGACCAAATCACATAATTTTTAATATTTACTAAGTTCATTATATTCAGGGACGTGAACCGGAATTAATAAAAACATTAATAGCCATTAAATTATTGCTAGAAAAAAGGGTAAAAAAATATTACATTTTAAAGATTGAAATTTCTGTTTTCAAGATTTTTTTTGCAAATTGAAATGTAATTCAGTTATAGAATTAAAAAAGAAAGTAAAAAATATGTAAATTTCAGTAGTTGACTTGACAAGTCACATCATACCATAAAATTCAAACAGATTTCCAGTATAAGTACATTTTATAATCTCTTTTAAAAATAATTGGAGGAAAATATTAAAATAATAAAAATAATTTATTGAACCTTTTAAAAATATATGGTTACCGGTTATTCATGAAAAGGTTCGGGTTCAGGTTAATGAAAAATACGGATTTTTTCGGGTTAACGGTTCGGGTTCAGGTTCATGTCCCTGATTATATTAAATTCATTTTATATAGTAGCCACAGTAATCCAGATTTTACAAGCAATACATTTATTAGTAATTTCGACGAAATGTTATTATTTAAAAATCTAAAAATTTCTCTATAACAGTTCAAAATATCCTCTTCCACCGTAACAGCAAACATATATTTTATGTCTTCATAGTTGAAAACTGTAGGAAATTAAAAAAACTCTGAAATAATAAAACATTATTGGTTTTTACATTTTTTCACAAAAAAACTGAATTCGGATCTGAACCATTACTATTATCAAATTAAACTCTTTTTATTTTATTTTTTAATAACATGATAATAGACTCGTGGCATCATGTGCATAATTTATATTTTTTTAATATTGGTATTTAATTATATTTTTAATCGAAGAGAAAAAAAATTGATAAAAATTTTTTTATTTTTTTTTTAGAGTCGCTTTGGAAATTATCAGTAACTTAAGTTGTTGTTTATTATACATATGTATAGGAAATAATTGCATATTAATTGATATGCATTAGATAAGATTGCATGTCTTAAGGTATTCACTAGAAGTTATTTACCTTCTTGATCGAATGAAAACATAATAATTAATTTATAAATAATTGCAGTTATGAAAATTATGATTTATGGAATATGTTAATACATAGCAAAATGTTTATAGATATTTGTTTACAAACAAATACTTACATAAAAATGATTTTTTTATTTTGTATAATATACTCATTAAACCAGCGATTCTCAAACTGTGGGGCGCGCGAGCATATTGAGAATAAATATTATAAAAAAATGTATTTAGTTTACTGAAAGAAAAGCAACAAAATACATTCTGACATAATAAAAAATAAAATACAAGTTTACATTTACACTGATATAATACACTTATAAATAGGATTGTCTCAGCACCTACTGCACAATGTATTTAATAATTAACTTATCAATATTAAATTAAAAACAAGATTAATAATTATTAGTGACTCCCTTGAGCCTGTCTTGCAAAGCAAAGTTTTTCGAAAGAAAATACAATTATTTTAAACAGAAACTTATATTACAATTACAACACGATTTCAGTGAAAATTATTGCATGAAGAGGGGGGGGGGGAGATGAGAATTATGATTGAAAATTGGGTCGTAAATACTAAAAGGTTGAGAAACTCTGTATTAAACGATAGAAAATAAAACAGTTATATTTCAAAAAATTTTTTTAACCATTTCAAATCAAACTAAAACTGTTATAAATCTGTGTTTGCTCCGACACAAATCTACAGAACCGATTTTGATGAGAATTTTACGGTTCGAAATCTTAATATTTAGTTTAGGTTATTTGTTAGTTAAACTAGGACAAACTCGTATTAAGGAAATTTTATAATTGATATTTTTTAACAAAATTATAAAAAATTAAAAAAGATTTTATTTAGAAAAAAACACCTTTGAAGCAGTAGGGAATTTTTCGTACTTACATTAAAAATGTATGTACAATCAACTCTAGATTTTATTCATATGATAATAAGTCGGAAAGTAATATTAACTGAATTGTCTTTAGTTGTGAATCCTCCATTCAAAAAATTTTAAATTAGAAAGTATTCAACAGGCATTTCTACATTGCAAACATCATTATAATATATCTGCGGTACATAAGGTATTGGCACCAGTCTTGGATCTGACCCCAGTAATGGCTTTTTTAAAATTAAATGTACTGAATTAAAAAATAAATATTATTTAAAAGTAATTTTTGCAATATCCGTTACTAAAAGAAATCACTTTGCATCTATATATGTACTTAATAGTAATTTATGTAATAAAATAACAGGTATACCTATCTATGTGATACTATGTATTATTATGGGCGTGTCATTAAAATTAATTAACTTCATAACAAACGAGATAAAGTACCCATTCTAATCTCAATAATATTTAATGACTATACTTAATAAATTAAAAAAATAAAACAATTACTGATAACATATTCAAGATAAACTCATTGTCAATGTCGGTCATAATTATTATACGATAAAAACAAAATTTCGGTAAAAAACCATCGGGAAAATACGGAAACACATTAACCCATTAACGTCCACCGTACAATTGAATGCTCTACAAAAAGTATTCTATAAAATTTTCACGTTATGTGCGTTGTTATTGAAATATCATGAAAAAATAACTATTTTGAGATTTAATAATGTTTAACCCATTAACGCCCGCCGTACACACTTGTGTACACCTCATTGGGATATTAATTCACAATATTTCTTTAAAAATCAGATGCTAGTAGTGCAACAAATAAAATTTGTTAACGTTATTAATTTAATGAGAGTTTAAACGTGTTTTAATTGCTGCGAATTATTTGTATATGAATAGAGGCATGTGATATGCTAATATATTTGATCGAATTGAAGCATGTGATTTCGAATTTTGTTTAAATCATATGGAATAACTTAAATATTGATTTTTAAATGTCATTCATCTAAAAAAAATGATATCAGAAAAGCAGTCTCACACAAAATAAACTTCATATTTGTCAAATTTACTCGCACACCGTTTTTTTTTTTTTCTAAATATAAAAATAAGTTTTTGTTGTAATATTTAGTTAAATATATAGTATGTGTACTTAATTTCATTTAAGAAAATCTTCTGCATGTTTAAGGCGTTAATGGGTTAACTCACGTTTGTGCCAAATTAAGGTGACCATCCGTCCTCTTTCGAAGAGGACAGTCGTCTATTTTGGCCAACTATCCTCTATAGAAAACTTGTCCTCTTTTTTAGATTTCGAAACATTTGTCCTCTTTTTTTTGTTATTTGGTAAAATTAAGATGTTATCCATAAAATTACAAAAAAATAAATATTTTATTTTTATTTTATTTATTTTTAGCACGTTACCGTTAAAAAGTAGATTATTCAATGTTGATTATCTGTTGTTTTTTTTTGGTTGCAATCATTTGTTTCAACCAAAATGTCAAAAAGCATGCAACAGGCGAATATCGTTATTCTGTTTTTGTATATTGTACAATACATACGAGTACATATTTGCAAAAAAAACGTATCAATTCAGTTTAAAAATTTTTTTTTTAAATTTTCGAGGTTCAAAAATATAATGACCTTTTTGAATGGTAGGGAGGGTACCCCTATTTTATCCTCTTTTTTATTTTTATAATTCTGGTCACCTTAGCCAAATGCAACGAAAACCGCGATGCATTTAATCTGATGCAATATAATTAGGTTTTTTCAGTATCAGTGTGTGAAACTGGTATTGCTTGGTCAACTGAATTCATAAGTCAACATTTACTCGACTAGTTCCATCTCTGTCGTACTTTAACTACGGTGGAATATTCTATCTCGTTCAAGAATACCTACAAGGAGTGGGGGTATGCCTAATTCGCAATGTATAAAACATAGAAAACCATGAATAGATGTAACTTGACGGTGCTACATATAAGTGAATAAGTATTCCTAAGTGTTTGTTTATTATTCGATTATTAGTGTACATCTGGATAGATTTTTATTTTTACTTTTCTTATAACAGGTAAGTTCATTTATTTTATTTATTTATTTTTTTATTTGACGCTTAATGTAGGCAGGTATTAGACTAGTTCGACAGCTCAATAGTAAAATTATAATCTGTGCGGGTGGGTGAATGGTTTTTAGTTATTCAACAAAGAAGAATTGGGATGTTGCTGATGGGCCAATCATAGCAAGTTTATAAATAGGGGGGCCAGGATCCAAGGGGTATTTAGGGATTGGGTTTTATTTATTTCATATCACACATTTTATCAAGTTTTTAAATTCAGATAGCTCCAGAATATTTAATCGTATTATTTTTTAGCATATTTTAAAATAAGAAAAAAAGGGAAACTATATCGGGTCATATCAGCCCTCTCCCCTCTTCCTACTGATACTTTATTTTGAATAAATTTGTTAAATTAAAATTTTGAAAGCATAGATTCAAAAATACATACTTATTTTGTTGCATTTGAATGCTTATAATTAAAATGATACTATTATATACTCAGTTCATGGTTTTAAGTATACAAGCATACCTATGATTTGTCAGTCTCTTCAAGATTCTGATGACGATAGCATTGCTTTCAAAACACGTGTAAGTCCATTAAACTCTTACAAAATTTATGATTTGATAAGTTATTATGATATTTAAAAGTTCATTGATAAAATATATTAACTACTTTATAATTTATATTATATAAATGAATGTTCGTTTGTATGAGACTTATAGACTCGGGAATTACTGAACCGATTTCAATGCAGTTTTCACCAATAGTTAGATAATTTTTCTGAGCAGTATCGTGGCTATTTATGTTTTATGATAATTTAATATTTAACATCTTAAGACTAAAAAAATCTTTATCAAGTCGTATTTTGTTTACATGATGTCACAGCATAGAACTGCCATTTATATTAAAAAAACATAGTAGCCATTGAATAATTTAGGTCACTACGATTTTATGGATATTAATCTGGGTAACACCAGGTACAATGCGCTAGTATTATAATAAAAATGATATCAAGTAATATCATAATTTACGAATCAGGTATTAATGAATTTTTTTTGTTAGAAGCTTCCAATTTTTATTACATTACTTAATACAAGATTAAATTATGATAAATGTGGACTCTAGTCTATATGTTATTGATATTTATTTTTTGGGACAATATGCATGATACCAGTAACAAAATATCACTGAAATTATGATTTTAAATAATGAAATAAGTTAAAAATATTCTAAAAAATGTATTTATTTTTATATTAAAAGCGAGATTAATATGATTTTTGTTAAAATAAAAACGCAAAATACAGCAATCCGCCATGATTGATAAAACACCAGTCAGAGTGGATGACGTCACGGCTACGTAAACGTCATTTTTGTTTCATTAATATCTGCACTGTTTATAAATTATTTTGTGGTTTTAAATTATCAATTTGCTCAGTTTTGTGTTACCAAAACTAAAACGAAGAAACATTAGCGAAGGAACAAGGATTTATTATAGTTGACAAGGAGTATTTACATAAGCGTGACGTCAAAAATGCGCCATGACACCTGCGAGCGTTTTGGCGTCAAATTCAAAATTAGTTTTAAAAGGGTCAATTTTTGTGATTAAACCTTTATTTTCTGCAGAAATAAGCATTTTGTGGGAAAAAAGAGACACATAAGATCATCATAAAATAGTTTTATTAAAATTAGGCATCATACCTATTGCAATTTTCACCTTCGGTAAAATACAAATTTTATGAATACTACATTACATAGAAAATGATTTCTACAGCCAGTTATACACTCTTTAATCGGCTTCGTTTACCGTAAGGAAGAAGACAAGGTTGAAATAGCGGCACAGTAATATATACTAGAAACGAATTAAAATTATTTGCTTATAATACTAAAATTTCCACGCGATTTCGCTCATGTGCAAATCAAAATTGGTGAAAGCTCGCATCACTGCGTGCTCATTACTAGTTTTACCTTTACCATTACTGGAGAAAAAACATAAACAAAATAAAAGACTATAATTTAAAAAACAAACTATATTTGCGGACGTTGGTAATTAAATTGATTAAATAAAGAGTTACTTGTTTTATTAGTAATATGAATTCATGAGAAATACAAAAAAACAAGCACATTAATCCAAAAAAACGAAAACTTGCTCTTATAGCGGCCATAACTGGTACCTTTACCTTATATGAAATTATGCATATTTTATTTATTTGAAAAATACGAATCACAAACATCGTTATATTATAATATATGCGGACTATAGTAAAAAATAACTCTAATTAGCCAGTAGCGAAATAATTTTATAAATCCCTACTGTGAAAACCAGAAGTAAATATATATGTTCATAATAATCTTGGATATGATCCCAGTAATGGCTTTTTTAAATTAAATGTACTGAATTAGAACTATTTGTTGATATTTGATTACCACCATTTCTGAATATTAATATATATACATTTAACTGTCTTACAGCGTGATTTGATGACAATCGACCAATAGGTGTCAAAATGGTGGACATTTAAACTAATTATTAGTATAATTTATTTATTAATTTATTATATTATCATAGCAACTGCTTTACATTGTTTCAAATTAGACGATTCTTTCTACATATTATATATTTTGTGTCGAAGTACTTATCATTTAGTAATCATTAGCAAGTGTCCATTAATGATTTTACTTTGTCCATTATTGGAAAAAACAAAAACAAAAAAAAGTATATAATTTAAAAAGCAAACTATATTTGCGGACTTTGGTAATTAAATTGATTAAATAAAGAGTTACTTGTTTTATTAGTAACACGAGTTCATGAGAATTACAAAAAACAAGCCCATTAATCCAAAAAAAAACACGAAAATTTGCTCTTATAGCGGCTATAAACTGGTACCTTTACCTTATATGAAATTATGCATATTGGTTTGTTCTTTTTTTCTTGTAATGAATGAATAATATGGCACACAAACATAATATAATGTATGTGTTGTATATTTCAATTTCATGTTTAATAATTGTTGTTTACAAACAATGGAATTGCCATTAACGTTTGTATCGCAGACCTGCACAACAGTAAATATAGTAAAACCTAGATATCAATGAACAATAGTACATTGAAATATATATTACCTTTTTACGATTGACGCAATATCAATGAGAAGAAATACGTAAATATCTAACTGTAATTTTTATCAACGTAATAGCACCTGTCTATATTAATATCTTATAAAATTATTATCAATATTTTTTTAAATATATAAATTTTTTAACTTCATTTAAAAGTAAGGTCGTTTAAATTTTTTTTTCGATTGTGGTATGTATAATGTTTATGAAGTTGAACCACTGAAAATTCAAAACTTAAAAAATATTTTGGAAATTATATTATTGCAAATAAAATAGATAAAATATTTAATGAATTATATTTTACTCCCTCTGTTCCGAAATATTGTTCCGATTTGATTTCAATGTAAAGAATTATTGAAAATAAATTGTTAATTAAACAAATTTTTTATATATGTAATTTATATTTCTCTTAAATTACTATTTTCTAAAAAAGTCATTTTATTAAAGATATTTGATTTTAGTCAAAAACAGTAATAATCAAAATCGGTTCAATAGTTTATTTTTTTGCAACAAACAGTCAGACAAAAAAAACTATTGAAATAGATTTAAAAGTACAAATTTTAAAAATACATATTCTCAAAATATTATAAATATTTTACTATACTACAATATTAATCTGGGTTTCTAGGTGCAAGCCACTTCTTCTATATAAGCGTGATAACCAATATATGAGGAAGTTTTTAACCTTGAAAATTAATTATGGGAATTATTTTAATAACGGTCAAATAAATTAAATTAGAAACAAAATATCACTTGTAATGTTAAATATTAAATGATTACTCTAATACACCCTAAACGTAAGGTACATATGAACTACACCATAGGAAATCTTAAAAGTGCTAATCTTTTAACATACTTATGTAACATAAGTGTAATGAAGGTAAATTTGAATTATTATTTTCATTATATTTTATTTCTGTTTAAAACGTGAAAAAATTGGTGTAATACATGGTACATGTCTTCATAAAATTTTTAACTTTTGTTGTCAATTAGAATACTACTTACAATTAGAGGTGTACCGGAATTCCAACCGGAATTCACGTTTAACGTCACAACTATTATATTTGAAATATAAATACATAGATTATTATCTTAAATTAATATAACGTTATTCTATGTGGTATTTCTTTAAGAAAATAGATTAAATTATAAAAATTGTGTTTCTACACATCCTACAATTTTTTCAGCTTCGTAAAACTATTTTATAGCTATAATTTCGTTAAATTATTTGTATAGCATACGTTCTTTTCGATCGAATGTAATTACATTTATAGTGTCAATAATAATATAACATAAAAATAATAATAATATAATAGTAGTGACGTTAAAATATTCACTTTAAATCTACATCGTGAGTTCCGGCCGGAATTCCGATACACCTCTACTTACCGTACTATTCAAAATCTTTTCTATAATAGATCCCAGGCAATAAATAATATCTACATATTTCTTAATATTAAAAAAAAAATCATGTTCAATTTTAATTTCTTTAAAAAATTATTGTACAAAAATCAATATCTTTAAAATAATTCGTTATAGCGAAAAATTGGTACACATTTTAGGTGAATTATTTTTTTTATATTGCGCACCGTTTCAAAAATAGTTTGAAAATTCGAAATTTTATAGGAAAAACATCAATTGAAATTGAATTGATTTAATTTAAATTTTTAATTTCAGTAGTATTTCCCTTCCCGTCTTTAAAAAGTTAATATCTTCATTACATTTGGATGCGAAATGGACTTGTTATAAAAAACAAAAATAATTCTCGATTTCGATTCATAATAGAACCACTTTTTGTATGATTAAAATTCATTCAATAATTAATTGCGAATACAAAAACTTAACCTATTATTTTTATTACTTCTGTAATTTTATTTATTTTTATTACTTTTTCTACTGCATTCTAAAAAAAACATCTGCTAAATGCACAGTGCTTCCTCGTGCTAAACTCACCAAAGGTAGTTAATTATTAAAAATTAACGATACATTTTCAAAAGAATTGCCTGGCATTAGTTAACCATTTAATTTTTATATAATTACTAAAAAATATCATTTCGAATTTCTATAAATAGAACACTTCCGGTGAGTTCATTTACCGTGTATTAAAAACTCTATTTTTAATATCCAATTACTCAAAAACCATACGTCCAATATTATTTTTTTTAAATTAGTAAAATATATGAGATATCCATTAAAATTTTAGACTTTTATCAATACATTGATCTTAATGATGTATGGCACATACAGTCCGAGTCAAAAATAATGGAAGTCTAGATGCAATGAACGATCAAAATCAAATTATGAATTATTCACTTTAAATGCTTATAAGAAAATACATAAACTATAAAAATACTTTTGTTTAAAACCTTATTTACTATTATTGACTGTTATTTTAGAATTTTAGCCAAAAAATTAATATTTGTGTTGCTAATATGAAAAAATTTTATCCTCAATTCATCTATCAGATATAAAAACAAAAGAAGTATTTTATAATTATAAATGACATATATTTTACGCTATTTTTTTTTTATATTTTTCAGCAATAATTTTTTTTTCTCACAATTTAGTTCTGTATAATATACAGAACTAAATTGTAAGTTACGTGTTGTGAAAATTACAGATTTTTTTCGATGCTTGAACCATGTGTTTTTTATTGGAATTTAACCGTCAATACACCATACTGCCATAAGAGTCCATGTTAATTTAAAAAAATAATAACTTTCAAACTAAGTTGTAAAACCTGAAATTTTGTGAGGTACTTAAGATTTATTAAGGAGTAACTTCTCCAAATTTCAACTATTTATCGTTGAAATTAGATATTTGCCATACATCCTTAATACTTCAAGTACTTTCACTAAGTACTTGTGACAGCTCTGATGATGACATTTGTACTCATAAAAACATACATATGTCCATTTCTAATACAAATCATCGAGAACTTCGTGTTCATGAATGACTTTTTAATGAGAAAACAAGTTTCCTCTGAAGGTAATAAGAATAATTGCAATGTTTACACAAGTGATTACAATTTGTTTTGAACAATATTATTTGCAGTTGAAGGGCGATACTTTCATTAATTATACAGTATTTCATATAATATGTAGAATAATTCAAGTTAAAAATTGTTTCGTGTATCGGAAATGCCATTTTATAAACATCTTACAACTGAAAATGAGCACACGATTTACTTATATATTCATGTATGTACAATGTATATATTTAATTACTTATAAAGTTTCCCACAGACCAGAGCGAAACAATAAATAAATTCACCACCCATGCTCTGATTCAATATTATAGGAAATTGAATGCTCTACAAAAAAGATCCTATAAAATTTTTACGTAACATGTATCGTTCTTGAGATATCTTAAAAAAAAATATTTTGGGATATCACTCTTCCCTCTTACACATGATTTTGAAATGGAACCGTCTTCAAGCCAGACCCAACCATTTCAACATGCGGCGTTAATTAAACCCCCAGACACAGTGTCACGGTGAGTTTAAACTACGTCTCCAGGTGGGTTCGGCACAATAAACGATTATCGCCCCACCGTCCTACGTAGCGCGCTTTAAAAGAGAAAATCTCTAAAGATTACGATAAGACTTATAGACTAATAATAATAATGATTGAAACCATGGCACAGATCTCTGCTACCAGGAAGGGTAATAATAATAATAACAGATCGTAAAGGGATTGGCGCCCTTGCCTGCGCCAACCAAAGCACAAAGTAACTCAAGTAAAATAAAAGATAATACGTGTGGACAGAGTTAATCACTGTCTTCAAATATTTAATCCACCGTTTCAATCACTGTCAAACAGAGTGTACGCAATGTCAGCATGCCTATCGTAGACCTCATTTCCTAGGGATGTCCGCGTCACCAGAACATTACTCAGAAGTAGCCGATACTCCTTACTGCTTATAGATGTTAACTGTATTTACTCACTGTAAACTAAAAGGTTAAAAGAAAGGGCCAGGTTGTTGATGAATGATACCAAGTGTTTCTTAAAAACAAAACATTAAGAATTTATTGACACATAAAACAAATTTGAAATTCAAAGTAATATGAAAGAACAAATGATAAACTCGTTCATTATTTAACACAGACAATGCTTGTAAGTCACAACCAAAATAAATTAGAATGGCTACAAAAGTGAAATACAAGAGTCTGTAAACATAGAAGTAATCAAATAAGAAATCAAAATATTCTATCCTCGATATGTAAATCGAATAAATATTATCAAATATGAAATTGAAATACACTATCGTTAATGTGTTATTCAGATAATATCTATCGAACATGAAATTGAAATACACTCTTTAATACAATACTCAAATAAACTTTATCACGAAAGAAATTGAAATACACTATCTTTAAAATATTAATCAAATACAAAATTGCAATAATAATA
Source organism: Sialis fuliginosa (assembly GCA_961205875.1). Lineage (NCBI taxonomy): Eukaryota > Metazoa > Arthropoda > Insecta > Megaloptera > Sialidae > Sialis > Sialis fuliginosa. The sequence continues at coordinate 40,299,360 of OY540809.1, read as the reverse complement.
CACACGAGGCAGAGAAAGACAGATCACCAAAACAACAAAACAATCACTCGTCTCACAACAAAATAAAAATAAAACGTCAACAGCGCCGCAATAACCTCAAAAATATATGAACTGTCACAGCAATATAAAATCGGCATGGCCGCTGATATGAGTGAACATAGCAAACAGTCCTACGTAAAACTCCACTACAATGCGCGCGCAAACAACGCTTTACTCTCAGTACGGTGACTATCTCTTTCTCTCTCTCTCTCGTTGCAGAAAATAAGAATTTTGGAAAAATGTAAATAACACAGAATAATAGAAAATCAAATGGGTAATCCACTTGTTATGATGCGATCGCTTAATCACTTCCCATAAAAAAAAAGGGTACGAGGTTTTGAACAAAGAGAACTCAGAGGTTCTCAACAAACGAGGCATAAAAGCCAGAACACCAAACTACACGACTCAAAATCTCGTAAGAAAGAAAAGGGTATGTTTAAACGATCGACATTCATTAACATGAGACACAAATACAAAGTATCAAAATGTAAAAGATTACGCAACTTCCCAATACTACGTACTACTTTTGGTAGGTGTGAACTTGCAAAATGGTTCGACAAGTTCAGACCTAACAAAGCAACAATAGAAAACACAAAATTTGGTATCACCCCGAATAATTTAAATGAACAATAAGAAATATTTAAATGTATACATAGTTAATAAAATAGATTTTAGAATGTTATGCAAATATAGATACTTTCAAAATGTTTTAAATATAAGAATACTGGCCAGATATATATATTACGTATTGTTGAAACTGTTTGTGGGTCCTTCCATGAACTCGTCCACTTTTTAAATTGAATGAAAGGAACTTCCTGGGAATTAGTCCTGCAGGTGTCCATAAAAAGAAAATACTTCTTCCTCAAAATTCCACTATATCATTATAGATGTATAAAATGCTCCGATCGTCGACTACCTCAGACGACGTTTTTCCACCGAGAGGGTGATTTTTGTCAAATCACGCATAAGCTCGCCCACGAACACATTACTCGGGCCTCATCGACTGTATTCGGAGATTGTGTGCTGAGACAACCATTGATCTCTATTGGTGTCGGATTGATCGTAGATTGACAGGTGCATAATAACCTTGTCTTATTTCGATGATAAAATGTAGTGTTGTAAGGGTTTATAATTTACAACGCTACAGTCACCCCGGGCTGGAAATTGGTTTACCCAGCGGGTGAACACCTTCTAACGTTCTCTCCCTTTCTCCAGATCAGCAGCGGTTTGGCCCTGGTTGGTGTGTTTGTTGGGGCTTCTGGTTCTTGATAGATGTCGAAGTGGTTCTTCGACTTGTAACTCCATATTCAGTTTACATCTGGCCTAGATTCTCTATACGCACTCCGCACAAATAGTCCGGTCTATAACACTTGCATTTACACAGTTAATATAAAAGGGTGGTGATACTCAAAACAATATTACACTTCATAGCTTTACAATATTACAAATATGAACAATTATGTCTTAAAACTAGTACATAATTTAAATCTAAAACACTTTGCTGACTAAATTCGACCAACTTGGATGGATTCCTCCTCCCAGCTGGCTGAACTCAGCTAAACTCTCTGGCTTAAGGCGGGTGAAGCACGTGCTAAGCCCGTCCTCGTCCAGTCTTCGCTACCTCCCGAAGGTCGTTTCCACGTAGGGTGGAAAACGTACCAACACACCATACTCACACAAATCCACTCAAATACAAAAGAGGCCCCTCAGGGAGGTCTTCGCGGCGCCTCAAGCATCCGGCAAAGAGCGCCCCGGGGGAGAGGAAAAGGAAGGAAGGGCCTTCACCCTGACAAACAAAATAACAAATCCCGAAACTACTATTATGAAAAACGCACCGACTTCATCAGAGGGTTTTACTTTAAGAGCAAAAACCTTAGATGCGGAAAGAAACTAACATCTCTGAACGTGAAAGAGATAAAAAAAGTTAATCGCAGGAGGGCTTCGGGTTTTTAAAATACAAAACTACGTAATACATAGCAAACAAAATGGATGTACTAAACGGTACACCAAACTAAACATCAATCTAAGGTCAGAGCGACTTCTCATAACCTTAGAGAGCCCTTCGCCTTAAATGATAAGGCCTTAAGCAACAAAATAAATAAATAAAGAATACCTTGAAGGTTGAATGTCTGTTCATCCGATGATTCAGGTTAACGGGTAACTGACGTAACCTCTCTACGCAGCTCCTCATTCCTGCATTGGTTTAAAACATCCTTCAATTGATAGATAGACTACCTGCTTGGTTTGTAAATGGCTCAACACTTCGGCCATACTTCCAAGACAAAACAAATACTAAACAATATCGATACTATTGTTAATACAAAAGGCAGGGATAAAATCTTCCTGCATCGACCACTCAAGATCGTATCGGAGAAAGGAAAGAAGAGTATATTAAATTATCTTACTCCTTTTCCGATGAAACAAATGACGACTACTTCCCGCCTGTGCTTTTGAGGCACCCCCGGAAGCGTCGTTCATATTTGGAGCATGTGATAAGTTCAACACTCGAGACGTAGCTGTGGGTATGATCTGCTCAGACACTCTTGCTCGAGCGCATAAATTGCAGGACCTCACATAACGTACGATGTCCCCATACATGTCCTTCCAGTAGTATTTCTTCGCCATAGATCGGAAAGTGTGTGTAACATTACTATGTCTGTCTTTGTCTAGTAAATGGTGTTTTCGAATAAGAATCTTTCTCTGAGCGGTTGGCACTACAACTCGACCTTGTCTTCGTCGCCCTACAGTTTTCATCAACAGGTTCTCATGAAGCTTATACCCTACAGCATCTTGTCCATTTCCAACAGACTCCATGATTAGGCACAGTTCCGGATCCGTACGCTGATGATCAGCTGTCAGGTTGGAATACTCGGGATTCAAATGTAACCGCTTCGTTTTACGTTTCTTAGACCGTTTGGAAATATTAATTGAGTTTGTTCTCACCTGACCTCCAGACGTGGGTGGTTTGCAAGTCTCAGCGGGGGTCTCCCCGAAGATCCTTATGTATGAAGCTATCTGACGTGATAATATATGCGCTTCCTCGAGCATGATAGGAAAATCAGACTTCATTGACTGGTAGGTTTTTCTATTGATATTGTTGAACATCTGTGCAACCAAAGCTGGTTCTGGTCGCTCGTACAGCAGTATTTCCGCTTTTCCCTGAACGTCTTCAAGGAATTCTGAGAGGCTCTCCTCCTTCTGCTGCCTCCGATTTACAAATTTCTCAATTAACAACTCCCTGTCAGACACAGTTAAAAATTTTAAAATTATTTCCTTATGTAACGATACCCATGTGTTAGTAGTTCTTAGGGTTTTTATAATCCATCGCTTAAAAGTACCACTAGCTGCTCTCTGTACATCTAATAAAAACTCCTCCTCTGGCATATAACGATCAATAAAAATAATATTAACTTGTTCAATAAAATATAACAATTTAAAAGGATCCAGTCCGTCACAAATGGTGACCTTAACAAATGGGTTCTGCCCTGAAGCAGTTAAATTCTGGCATATACTATTTGCTTTAGGCAAATTATTAATAAAACGTTCAACGAAACCTGCTGTCATCTCATGAGACTTTGAGATGACCTCCATCGTCTTTAAAATATCATTCTGTCTGGAAGACAACTCCGCCAATTGTTTTTCTACATCGATTCTCCACTTTTCTGCTATACTTGGCTCCCAGTTGATCTGTTCAGGAGCATCTTTCGTCTTCGTCCACTGGACTCGTGTAGATGGCTGTTGAGCAATACTTTTGTGTTTTCTATCCACAAAGAAATATAATATTTTGCTACCTAAAAACTTGAAATAATTTAAAATGTATATCAAAGACAATAAAACCCTCCGTCTTGTGGGGACTGCCATAATAGATAAGTTATGGTTTCCGTAAGACAAAATTCGACGGTTTAAAACAAATACCAAGATCTTAAAGACTTATCTAAATATTCAACAGGGCATTAAAACCAACTTTATACAAGTGAGTAAACAAAAAAAATTTTCGGGTCAAAAAAAAATTTTTTTTTTTTTTTTATGAGTAATGTCGATGTAGGGAAGAATTAATAAAGTAATATGTCTCCCACTACGACCGAACTACGCTCTGCTACCAATGCGGCGTTAAATAAACCCCCAGACACAGTGTCACGGTGAGTTTAAACTACGTCTCCAGGTGGGTTCGGCACAATAAACGATTATCGCCCCACCGTCCTACGTAGCGCGCTTTAAAAGAGAAAATCTCTAAAGATTACGATAAGACTTATAGACTAATAATAATAATGATTGAAACCATGGCACAGATCTCTGCTACCAGGAAGGGTAATAATAATAATAACAGATCGTAAAGGGATTGGCGCCCTTGCCTGCGCCAACCAAAGCACAAAGTAACTCAAGTAAAATAAAAGATAATACGTGTGGACAGAGTTAATCACTGTCTTCAAATATTTAATCCACCGTTTCAATCACTGTCAAACAGAGTGTACGCAATGTCAGCATGCCTATCGTAGACCTCATTTCCTAGGGATGTCCGCGTCACCAGAACATTACTCAGAAGTAGCCGATACTCCTTACTGCTTATAGATGTTAACTGTATTTACTCACTGTAAACTAAAAGGTTAAAAGAAAGGGCCAGGTTGTTGATGAATGATACCAAGTGTTTCTTAAAAACAAAACATTAAGAATTTATTGACACATAAAACAAATTTGAAATTCAAAGTAATATGAAAGAACAAATGATAAACTCGTTCATTATTTAACACAGACAATGCTTGTAAGTCACAACCAAAATAAATTAGAATGGCTACAAAAGTGAAATACAAGAGTCTGTAAACATAGAAGTAATCAAATAAGAAATCAAAATATTCTATCCTCGATATGTAAATCGAATAAATATTATCAAATATGAAATTGAAATACACTATCGTTAATGTGTTATTCAGATAATATCTATCGAACATGAAATTGAAATACACTATCTTTAATACAATACTCAAATAAACTTTATCACGAAAGAAATTGAAATACACTATCTTTAAAATATTAATCAAATACAAAATTGCAATAATAATACACACGAGGCAGAGAAAGACAGATCACCAAAACAACAAAACAATCACTCGTCTCACAACAAAATAAAAATAAAACGTCAACAGCGCCGCAATAACCTCAAAAATATATGAACTGTCACAGCAATATAAAATCGGCATGGCCGCTGATATGAGTGAACATAGCAAACAGTCCTACGTAAAACTCCACTACAATGCGCGCGCAAACAACGCTTTACTCTCAGTACGGTGACTATCTCTTTCTCTCTCTCTCTCGTTGCAGAAAATAAGAATTTTGGAAAAATGTAAATAACACAGAATAATAGAAAATCAAATGGGTAATCCACTTGTTATGATGCGATCGCTTAATCACTTCCCATAAAAAAAAAGGGTACGAGGTTTTGAACAAAGAGAACTCAGAGGTTCTCAACAAACGAGGCATAAAAGCCAGAACACCAAACTACACGACTCAAAATCTCGTAAGAAAGAAAAGGGTATGTTTAAACGATCGACATTCATTAACATGAGACACAAATACAAAGTATCAAAATGTAAAAGATTACGCAACTTCCCAATACTACGTACTACTTTTGGTAGGTGTGAACTTGCAAAATGGTTCGACAAGTTCAGACCTAACAAAGCAACAATAGAAAACACAAAATTTGGTATCACCCCGAATAATTTAAATGAACAATAAGAAATATTTAAATGTATACATAGTTAATAAAATAGATTTTAGAATGTTATGCAAATATAGATACTTTCAAAATGTTTTAAATATAAGAATACTGGCCAGATATATATATTACGTATTGTTGAAACTGTTTGTGGGTCCTTCCATGAACTCGTCCACTTTTTAAATTGAATGAAAGGAACTTCCTGGGAATTAGTCCTGCAGGTGTCCATAAAAAGAAAATACTTCTTCCTCAAAATTCCACTATATCATTATAGATGTATAAAATGCTCCGATCGTCGACTACCTCAGACGACGTTTTTCCACCGAGAGGGTGATTTTTGTCAAATCACGCATAAGCTCGCCCACGAACACATTACTCGGGCCTCATCGACTGTATTCGGAGATTGTGTGCTGAGACAACCATTGATCTCTATTGGTGTCGGATTGATCGTAGATTGACAGGTGCATAATAACCTTGTCTTATTTCGATGATAAAATGTAGTGTTGTAAGGGTTTATAATTTACAACGCTACAAACAATATCGGTTCAGTGACAAAGATTCAGGGGACAGACACACAGACGCGGAACGTAAAGTGTTTGTCTTGACGTGAAATGGAAAGATCAATTTAAAATTTTGAAATCGGAGAACATTTTTTTTGTCTCATTCTAAAACGATCACAAAGTTTCTCGTATCTTCGATATTGCGAGGAAGCAAAACTAGTATCAAACCTACTTCAAATTTAAAAAAATAACAAGACGAGCGAGTGTGAAATCTTAGCAATTTCTATGTTAATTATGTCCACGATTCTATTAACAACTTATTTACAAATATAATAAATAATATCAGATAAAAGACGTTTTCACAATTTCAATACATGCATACTATATTCTGATTTCAAATGTATTGATTAACATTATAATTAACGAGTATACACTTATAATAAAAATCTAGCAAATGTCACTACTATGATAATTTTGTAAATTTATTTAGTAAAAGTGGAATTTTTTTTTTTATTCATATTTCATCAATTATTTTTATATAATATTTATCTGTCTACATAATATTAATTTCTGTCTAATAATATATGTATATTAAATTTTCGCCACTTTATAAGCAAGGTATACTGTTTTTTTGGGATTGATGGGTATTACTGTTTTATTCACCTAAAATATTTAAGAAATAATGGTTTTTTTAATATTTGACATTGTTTATAATAGAACTATTTATTTTCAGTATTTTTTACGTAATACTGAAAATAAATAGTGGCAACAGGGCACTAATTCTATGTTATAAAAACAATATAAACATCTGTCAAGTGAATGGACAGTGCTTCCTCGTGCTTAATTAACCAAAGGTAGTTAATTATTATCGAAAATTTTTAATAAATACCAATAAAGTATTTAGATGGACTCCATTGATTAAAAATTTAAATTTTATTTAAAAATATTAATACGAAATTTTTCTTAATACGTACCTGATTATGTTTTCGTATATTTTTAGTTTTTTATTTTCGATCAAAATCAAAATTTGTCTGCTATACAAATGTCAAAATGACATTTAACAAGTCAAGGTAAAAACCAAGGATAATAATAAACAAATAACATTTTTTTAAACAAATAAATGTAAATAAATCTTCGTATGGGAATATTTTACTACAAAAACTATGGTAACATTTTTTATAGAAAATTGAATGCTCTATAAAAAGTATTCTATAAAATTTACACGTTGTGTGCGTCGTTATTGAAATATCATGAAAAAATAACTATTTTGGGATTTAATGATGTTTAACCCATTAACGCCCGCCGTACACACTTGTGTACACCTCATTTTATAATTCGTGTTGCTTTCTATGGATATTAATTCACAATATTTCCTTAAAAATCAGATGCTAGTAGTGCAACAAACAAAATCTGTTAACGTTATTAGTTTCATGAGTGTTTAAAAGTGTTTTAATTGCTGCGAATTATTTGTATATGAATAGAGGTATGTGATATACTAATATATGTATTTTATCCAACTAATGCATGTGATTTAGAATTTGGTTTAAATCATATGGAATAACTTAAATATACATATAACTTGATTTTTAAATGTAATATATCTAAAAAAAAATTATATCAGAAAAGCAGTCTCATACAAAAATGGCTTCATATCTGCCAAATTTACTCGCACGTATGCACACCCTTATTTTTTTTCTAAATATAAAAAAAAGTTTTTGTTGTAATTAGTTAAATATATTGTGTGTACTTAATTTCATTTAAAAAAATCTTCTGCATGTTTTTTTTGGACGTTAATGGGTTAAATGGAACCGTCTACTAACCTGACACATTAATATCAATTCAGCGTGTGACAAGAATTCAGGAGACAGACAGACAAATAATGAAAAGTGTTCATCTTGACCTGAAATGTAAAATGTAAAAATTTTGAAATCGGAGAACAATTTTTTTTCTTTGAAAAATAATCACATATCTTCCCCTATCCTCCAGATATTGGCGAAGAATGAAAGAGACAAAAATCCTTACGTGAATAATAATATGTTATTATAATATTTAATAATTTATACTCATCAAAATAATTATTATCTAAAATTAGAAAAACTACGTTTATTTATTCCTGATTACATATTATATTCAAATTACATAAGAAATTGTTAATCACTATCTTGCAAAGTGACTTGGGTTGCCCTCTTTAGATATGCATATCATACGTTATATTTGGTATGCAAATTAAGTATTATCAAGATAAACCGTCTTTACAAAAATACTTTTATATCTCAAGCAACACTTATCGTTATATGTTTTTGTTATTTTTGGTATTATCATTGTACTGTGAGACAGCTTATCTTTTTATTTTAAATAATTTTATTTAATATAAATTACGTCAATTTTGATTATAATAAATTTTGACACGTACACTTTATGTTTTCATTAATTATGTTTATCAACTGTCCTTACATTAAGTAGGGATTTCTCACGTTCGACTTTAAGTCGGACATATCTTATTTCTGGATATATGAAAAGCGTCCTATTTTATTCTCAAGGTAGACACATAAGTGTTCAGTTTTAGACATTGACATGGGCGTAGCCAGGGTGGGGCAGGGGGGGGGGGGCGCTTGCCCCCCCCCCCCCCCCCCCTAGCTTGTGGACAAAAAGTAATAAGTAAATCAGTATTATTGTCCAAACAGGGATATTTCTAGACTTCTATGATGTTGAATTTTTGAACGTAAATTTATATTTTAGATCCAGAAAATAAAATATCAAAGTTTTTTTTAATCACAATCTTTTATTTTTACACGTAAACTAAAATATCAGGGAAAATTAAAAATAAAATAAAAACACCTAAAGGCAAAGGTCGCAGTATTGGCAACAGTGAAAACTGTGTTTTGTGTTAAAATAACTACCCACAAAAGCATGGGCAAGGGGGGACGCTTGCCCCTCCCCCTAGCTCGTGAAGTAAGAGTAACAAATTAATCAGTTCATTGGCTAAATATTGACATTTTTAGATTCGAAAATTTAAATAGCATGGCTTGGCCATAAAAAGCACACCCTTTAGACTTTTGAAACTATTGTTTTTTGAAGAATGTTTTTAAAAAATGTTAATTTTTTACTCTCATTTCTTGTCTAAATTGATATTAATATCAATAGTAATAATAGTGGTTTTATAAGTTAAATGACATAACCTCACTTTCATGTAGTATATTTTCTTAAAACAATTTGTCACAAAAGAATAAATAAATACAGAACCTGAAAAACATCTTCCACGAATAATAAATAATACATTTTATCATAATACGTTAATCATACTTACAACTATATTTGTTCGGAATTAACATTAAATTTCAACAAACACAATTCAAATTTTTTTAAAAACATACCATACCAACAATGAAAAGTATGAACAAATCCAGATGTTCATTTTCGTCGTATATTTTCATAGAAAAACGTATCAAACAATGTGACAATAACATAATTTAATACAATACAAAATTTAAATGTACATTTTTTAACTAATGACATATAAAATGGATACATGATTTTTTGTAAATTGTATTAATATGACAATGTATAAAAATTTAATAATAATTAAAAAGATAAAATAAATACATCCACATATTTTTAAATTACAACGATAACAACTGTATTCACCTAATGTCTAGCGTTTACAAAAACATACATTGATCTAAAATAAAATTAATATTTATAGGTTATACTATATGATATTATATTTTTGTTTTAAAAATGAACTTACCTAATTTTATCTTGTTTAAAAAGTCATTGATTGACTTTGAATAAAATAATTAAAATACAGAACATATCGACGTAGCTATATACATATAAATTATAATAATAAGTATAATATGACACAAATGAAGTCATCACAAAACATAACAATGAAGCTAAGTAACTATAGTGGCGCTCGCTGTGGATATTTATCGAACTACCTCGATCACTACCTATATTTGCGATTCTGAATTTCGTTAAAATAATCAAAATGATGTAAATAAACTGCAAATTTCCTTACTTCTAGTTATCCGATTTGGTTGAGTTTTAATAGGGTTCTATTCTGCAAATAGATGAAGCGATTTCAAAAGGTTTTGTGTCAATTTATTACGTATTGCGAGCTGCAGTTTGTTGACAAGGTGTAAAAACGGGCCAAAAACGACAAATTGAACTTTGTTTATATTTTTATGACAGAAAATTAAAACCAATCGATATTAAATTAATTGAATACGGAGACTGTAATGTTCTCATTTATAAAATTTAAACATGTAAGGGGGTTACTGAAGAAATTTAATATATAATGCTCGTTTTATCAAATTTCATACGAAAAAAAAATGGGACGAGAGTAAAACCACACTGCAAAGCATAGCATGCTTTGGGTGTGCTAATATCATTGTTTTTTTTATTGTAATCTCTTGTTAAAGCGGGTAAACTATTTTTATCCTTTTTATACAAAAAAAACGTTTTTTTTAAGTATATTATCAATTCAAATTAGATCGATTTTTTACATTAAATAAAAAAAAAACACCAAAATAGCAACGTAGAGTACATTTTTGTAGAGGATTTTGTATTCAAAAAGATATGCACATACATATAAATTTAATTGATTGAAAAAAATGTGGCGAAAATAAAAGAAGAAATGAAAAAAATAATGACTTTTCATTGTTACTTTTTGCGCACCTATCTAGAGATATAATAAATAATGAAAATGTTAATTTTTTCAATACTAGGAAAAACAAAAAAAAATTTGCCCCCCTCTGAACAAAATCCTGGCTACGCCCATGGACATTGATAGATAGAAATGTAAAAACACTTTTCCTAATATGGTATTTAATTCTTATAGACAGTCAGAGGTTTGCGAATATAAAAATATCTGCCATGGGAGCCACGGGACTTTCTTATACGTAATCCTGAGCAGTGTACGTGATTCTTACTTTATTAAAACATATTACTGACAAACTAATAAAAGATAGAATAAAATGAATGGAACATAAACTATAGATTTCTTCTCTGTTATGAACCATTAGAATTGCAATACATTTTTTTTTAATAAAAAAAAAATAATATTACCTACAATTTTTGACTTGGCCATTTTTCTCTAATTCGCACTGTATCAAAGTAATTCGAAAAATAAAAAAATCGAAGTCGTTTTCAGAAATTAAAATTAATCTTAAATATAAAATTTGTTGTATTTGGGTTGCAGCGCTTACAGACGGACAGACACTCATACATCATGGCGAAAATAGTTAGAATGGATTAGCGAAACACCTATTTATTGTAATAGTGTCATAAACTACATAATTTCATTGACATTTATCAACTTTTTATTACGATATATAACTTAAACCACTATTCAAGTATAATATGATCTTAAGTAAAGAGGGTAATATAATATTCCTATTGAAGTTTCTAAGATATTCGTTATCAACATATCATATACATAGAAACACATGTTCGAAGCAAAGAAATACGATATATTCCCATGGCTGTAGAATTCAACAAAAAGTGAAGCCAACAAAAATGTTTACGTGTGTATTAAATACCACATTGCTAATAACGTAATAACACCAAGCACATTAGTACACGGGGATTATATTATATTACAAGGCAGCCGTCTAGATGATTAGTTCCGGTATCTTAAAACTGACCTACACATATATTTAATTAAATTAATCAATAATGCCCAGTTCATATATTTTAATTTAAAAATGCCTAATTTAAAAAAACTATTCTATGATGATCTTACGTGTCAAAAAAACTTATTTCTGCAGAAAATAAAGGTTTAATCACAAAAATTGACCCTTTTAAAACTAATTTTGAAGTTGACGCCAAAACGCTCGCAGGTGTCATGGCGCATTTTTAACGTCACGCCTATGTAAAGACTCATTGTCAACTATAATAAATCCTTGTTCCATCGCTAACGTTTCTCGGTTTTAGTTTTGGTAACACAGAACTCAGCAAATTGATACTTTAAAATCACAAAATAATTTATAAACAGTGCAGATATTAATGAAACAAAAATGATGTTTACTTAGGCGTGACGTCATTCATTTTGATTGGTGTTTCATCAAACATGGCGGATTGCTGTATTTTGTGTTTTTATTTTAACAAAAATTATATTAATCTCGCTTTTAATATAAAAATAAATACTAAATAAAAATTAATCTTGAAGGGCTGTTAGCTCCCTCATGAAAAATCTTCGAACACATGACCATACAATTTTTTACTAAAAATAACTATTTTGCGCTCTAAATTTAAAGAATCCTGGATTTTAGATCCATAAGAGATAATACTCATTCATTTTTGCCTAGGTTTATAAGAGTGCCTTCACTTAAAAAAGTGTAGGAACCACTGCAATGAACACTGACAAAAAAAGTTTTGCTTTAACATTTAAATATATATACCTACATTTGAAATAATTCGGAAAAATGAATTTGGATTTTGAAACAATTTTTTTTTTCTTGAACATTTAAATTACATTTTTTTAAATACTATTAGGTTCGTCGATACTTGAAGAAATACTACACATATTATATGACTTGAATTTTATTTTTAAAAACTCGTTTTTTATAATTAAGAAAGGTTGCTAAACTGCTTTTAGACGAATGCGTTGATTTTAAAAATCAGCAATAAAATAAATACATATGCAAATAATTTTTAACTGTACAATATATTATTTTAATTAAATAAATAACCATTTAACTGTCATCACTATCGGCTGTATACGAAACGATACGTGACAAAAGTCAGATAAGTGTTGTCTCGTCTTGGTTTTTTGAACTAAAATCTAGTCTCGTTCTCGAATTTTTAAGTGTGAATTTTTTATAAAAAAAATGATTTATTTATTTTTAAATAAAAATATTAAATAAAAATTAATCTTTCAAGGGCTGTAGCTCCCCCATAAAAATTTTCGGACACATGATCATACAATTTAATACAATATAATGATTTAATTTAAATAAAGTTAATATTGTTTCGATCTCGTCTTGTCCGAACTATGTAAACCAATCTCGTATCGTCCAAATTTAAGGCACATATGTCCGGTATTATAAAGAAGCTAGCAAATTTGTTAGCTAGCAAGCACTTTCAAATGAGATATCAAACTTATATGACAGTTCTTTTGGAGTTTGTTGAAGACTTTGACAAGTTTCGCGCACGTGTTGTAGGTAAATACCAACGGTATTAAAACAGTGGTGATATTATGAAAATTATTTTGTACGGTGAAAGATACCAACTGTGTTACAATTAGTTGAAGTGTCACTGCTCTAAATTCCATAGCTAATCCATAGATACTAGTACAGAATTAATACCCCATTTGAAAGTATTTTGCTAGCTCCTTTATAATACCGGATATTAAATTTACATATGTTTTAATTGTACTAATTTCAGTCAACCCTTCAAAAAACTACCATAGTATTGCTCTTTTTTATAAAACAATTTCCGATAATACAAATCAGCAATAAGATTTTATTTCATCGAGAAAGGAGCTGTAGAATTGATCAATTAATTGGCATCATAAATTACTTAGTACAAGTTGTTCGCATAAACATTTCCTATTTAATCATTATATGTCATGGTATAACTCGTTAGAAGAGCGCTGTTAATTTATTATTATTATTTATGAAACCACTTTACTTCATTTGAACACATGAATAACACGCTTACCCACTTCAAATTTTAGAATAAAGTATGATGTTCATGTTTTTATTAAATAAAAATTCAAATAAACTGTAGGTTCAATTTTCCATTAATTGGAAGGATGAAACAGACCTAAGAGCCTTTTCACACATACCCGGTCGCCGGGTAACCGGGTAACTTTCAGTGCGGGATCCGCATATCTCCAAAACGTGCGGGATCCCGCATTGCGGGATTGAAAACCCTACTCGCAATATCAAAAATACGAGAAGCTTTGTGATCGTTTCAGATTGAGACAAAAAAAATGTTCTCCGATTTCAAAATTTTAAATTTATTTTTCCATTTCACATCAAGATAAACACTTTTCGTTCCGTGTCTGTCTGTCTGTCTGTCCGTCCGTCCCTACGTGTATCCGTTCGTCCGTGTGTCCGTCCGTCTGTCCCCTGAATCCTTGTCACACGCATAACTCATGAACCATTGAACCGATATTGTTGAAACTTGATCGGACGGTTGGGTCTGGCTTGAGGACGGTCCCATTTCAAAACATCAAAATCGTGTGTAAAGGGGAGGGGTGACATTTCAAAATATTTTTTTTTCAAGATATCTCAAGAACGACACATGTTACGTGAAAATTTTATAGAATATTTTTTGTAGAGCATTAAATTTCCTATAATATTGGTCTACAAAGTTTGTTGTAAAATATTCCCTTACAAAGATTTATCTCAATTTATTTTAAAAATTCGTATTTTGTTTTTCGAAATTGATATTTGCTTGGACATATTAAATGTCATTTTGGCATTTTAAATGTCTTATTGACGTTTTAAAAGAACTTTTATATTCACTTCATGTTGAGCGTTTCTGCCAGAACACTAATTTCTATCTCTTTCTGGTTACTTCTTTCTCACTTCCTTACACGCTTAAAAAATGACATTCTTTTAATTTCTGGTACATTTCACCAGAAATTCCATGAATCAACCAATCAAAGCTCGTTGTTCCGTTTTTTGGTCAGACGTGAACGCTCCCAATGTTTCGACTTAAAATAAAAACAATAAATCAATAACATAATTTACTTATTACAGATTAAACCATTCCACCCAACACAATGCAGTCTGCAAGCACCGCAGAAACAGTGTTACAGCCAGTTAACCCTGCTGGTACAGTAGCTGAGGTCGCGGCAGAGGCGGCCGCTCAACAGGCGAGTCTATTGACACTGGCCGTTGCTGCACTTCGACTCGCCGGTACGAAGAAAACGTCGACGACGACCACCGCTCAACCCTCGGTGACCGACAAACAAGAGAAGATCATATCTCTCAATAAAGTTGCGTGGCATGATAATGCTGACGATTGCTGGATCATCATATATGATAGGGTTTATGATATTACGAATTTCTTAGATCAGGTACGTTCATTTTAATATTTTTAACCCTTCGTTAGGCGCGCGGCATACACAGGGCCGTAACTAGAATCTCAGGGGCCCCGGGGCAAGAGGTGACCGAGGGGCCCCCAGATATGTAAACAATAAAAATTGAAGACCTTGTTCTTGAATCATAGCTTACAAATTTTACATTTGTTACTAATTTTTATTTTAACGACTTTTTTTTGCTTACCAGCTAGAATTTTAGACTTCTTAGTAATTTTAATGAATAATAAGTGTAAAATTGAAGTTCATAAGCCGAAAAAAAAGTCATTAAAATCAAAATTAGAAATAAGTAAATCACGTTTTCAAGTAAACATCAAATACATTTAAAAAAATCTTCAATTTATTTATTTTTTCTTGCTCACTCCAATTTTTACGCTGCTGCGGGGCCCCCCTAACCTTATTAATAAATAATGTTATAACACATATAACGATTTTATTATAATGACCTAAAACCTCGAAGCAAAACAAAATAAAATCAAAAATGGTCATTTTCTTAAATTCTATATAATAATTAATAAATAAATTACACCAATAATTAGTTTAAATGTCAACCATTTTGACACCTATTGGCCGATTGTCATCAAATCACGCTATAAGAAAGTTAAATGTATATAGATTAATATTCAGAAATGATAGTAATCAAATATCAACAAATATTTCTAACTAGCTGCTACCCGCAAAAAAAAAAAATCTAATATCGATTTTCGTTTTGATAGTTTTTTACATCAAAACTTTTTTTTTTTTTTTCATTTTTTTAAATCTGAAATTTGGACCTTATATTATATCGCCCAAGGAAAATAATAAAAAAATTGTAACTTTTTTTTTGAAAAATTGGGGGCCCCTTGTCACCCCATTTATAAACTTTTTCAAAAAAGGCCCACTAGGTGTTCTTTTTTACCCCCAAGGAATATATATACCAAATTTCAAGGTTCTCCGATGAGTGGAAATGGTCAAAAAAAATGATTATCAGTTAGTCAGTCAGGACACTTTGTTATACATATATAGTAGATACAGTATATTTTATTTAAAAATTGCTATTACTGGGGTCATATCCAAGATTGGTGCAAGTACCTTATGTAACTGATCAAATTCTCTATTTCAGCATCCTGGTGGAGATGAAATACTGCTCGAATACGCTGGCAGAGACGCGACTTGTGCATTCCGTAGTTCAGGCCACAGCGCGGCAGCCTTCAGGTCTCTAACGCCTTACCAGATCGGAATTCTGCCTCCACACGAGCGCCTTTTCAGGAATAAAGACCAAAACAAATCAAAAACGGTGAAAAGCTAGTTGTCCTCTTTACGTATAAAACTTTATTTATACTTATACATTTAGTCGGAATTTTGTTTTTACAATTTTACATACGTATTTTATAAATTAAATTGCCATAACCGCATGTAAATTGTAAAATCAAAATTTATTATTATTTTACTATATGTAGTTTAGTTTGTGCACTTTTTTTTACTTTCATCTGACGACCTCACTTCAGAGGATGCTGTTGAAAGTTCTTACTTATTATTAAGTTTGTATTACATTTGTTAATTTTTTCATAAATTTTAAGTACTTTAGGTAGAGTCGCTTGCAGAAGTGGGCGACCAGTTTTCATTCAAATTCGCTTATCACAAACTTAGTAAGCTCCTCCCATTTGAATAATATTTAAATCATTTCTCCATGTACCAAACAAAGACAGATATTTTGAAACTCATTTGCTAGATAAAGAATCACTCATCGTTTATAAAAGGTACCCATATATATTTGTGCGATTAAATTATTATGTAATCTATTAAAAATTGTATAAATAAATTTTGTGGCAATAAATATTTGGTATTCCGAATTTTAATTTTTAAATATGTTAAACTTGATATAAAATTAGTTAAATGGACGTATATTTGTGTTTTCATTTAAAATGATGTAACTTTATAACTTCCGTCCTAGAAAAAGATACCGATGATGTTTGTCTTAATATTTTGAAATCTGTTGTAAGTGATTTTGACTTTTTCGATGGTAGACGACTTCTCAAGCCCGTATGACTTAAAATTAGTGAAAAAATTGGCAAATGTAATACATACTTTAAATCAGATACTTTTATATTTTGTTTTCTGTCAACTTTTTTTATTAAAATGTACGGTACTTATTAAATTTCAATGCGGAATTTATAACTTGTAAGATATTTTATAATATATATTAGAAATAAATTTAAAATTGTTATTTATATTTTAATTTGCATAGTCAACAATAAAAAAACTATGATACATCAGTATAATGAAGTTAAATATATGTATATCCGTTAGTTTTCTTATATCCGGTATTATAAAGGAGCTAGCAAATTTGCTAGCTAGCCAGCACTTTCAAATGAGATATCAAACTTATATGACAGTTCTTTTGTAGTTTGTTGAAGACTTTGACAAGTTTCGCACACGCGTTGTAGGTAAATACCAACGGTATTAAAACAGTGGTGATATTATGAAAATTATTTTATACGGTGAAAGATGTCAACTGTGTTACAATTGGTTGAAGTATCACTGCTCTAAATTCCATAGCTAATCCATAGATACTAGTACAGAATTAATACCCCATTTAAAAGTGCTTGCTAGCTAGCAAATTTTGCTAGCTCCTTTATAATACCAGACATTATTTTGTTATTTTTTATACTACATTTATATAACAAACAGAAATTGAAAAAGATGAATAAACACAAAACAATTGTAAATGTTGTGGCCAGCCATAGACAAGGAAATATGTAGAACTCATAACACGCTATTGTTACCAGTGTTCTCCGCAAAAACGTGCTCCGTAAAGTCAGCGACCTATCATTCGGATCTTAAAATAAATATCAATATTTGGAATTATAAAATTGTATTTTACCTAGTATTTTATAGTACAGGAACATCAGGGAATAATTCACAGGGAGCTGTATTTTTGTATACACCTTCATTTTGTCTTTATAAATAAGGTAACAAAAGTCCGCTTTGATTATTTATAAAGACAAAAGAAAAATTCAGCTTCCTGCAAATTTTTCCCCAGACATATCTATTTTTCATCTAAATGTACTGAACTGTTAGTGATAACTCATTTAAAAAATCAAATTCAATTGTAATTTTAAGCATATTATATAAATATTATATTATATTATAATTTCCTTTAATAGACTGGGTGACTAATTATGAATCCATAAACTTTCCTAATCTAAGATTTAACCACTCAAATGGTAAGATTTCTATTGCCACAATATTGCAATAGGCGCTCGGCCTAAAAGTTACTAAAAATCTAATACGAAATAAACAAAATTATTAGCTGCGTAGCTTATATTGATTAATATAACTAAAAATAACTGCTTGGCGCGATCCTACAGTCTCCAACTTTTTTTAAAATATAGCTTACATCATTAACTTTAAGACTATCAAATGCCCTAAGACCGTCGAAACCCCTTTCCCCTATTATTAACAAATTAAAATAGATAAATTAACAAATAAGTTGAATAGTTAATATCTCAGCTTGGCGCAATCCTACAGACTCAAATAGATTTTTAAAAAGTTTATTCAATAATTACAGTCTGTACACTGATTTGAACCAACCCTGGTTCACCCCCTCCCCCTAAAGCCGGCGCTGACTGCATTTATCGTGAATATTTTTCCAAAAAACTGATATTTCATAAATTTTAAAAAAATTGTTTTACAAGTGTACTTGATCACTTTCAAATCTCAATAACTGATATTTTATGCAATATAATTTACTATACTTGTAATATACCAGTAGCTAGTAGCTACGCATCTTATTGTAAGAAAGCATGTATTAGATTAGTATTTTATACCTAGTCAATCAACTTTGTTAACGATTATTTATAATTTTATATTTGTATTCTATATACCTGTTTTCATTGACAGTTGTTTTTGTTACTCTGTTATATTAAATTTAAATATACGAAAATTCATACTCCATAGGAAAGTTTCATGCAAATATTTAATAAATTGAAAATATCAATACAAAATTACTCTGGTTATTCTTTTAGTTATACCTTTGGAATTATTTATTTCTAAAAACAATGTAGGATTAGCTCTTACATTTTAAAGCCTTGGCACTTTACAGAAACGGTTTCCATCACCGCTTCGCTTCGACCTTGCAAATCTATTATATGTGATTCAATACAAGTGGCATGTTAGCTGCGTCAAAACGCCACGGCGTTTACAGATAATAGATTTGCAAGGTCGAAACTCTGACGGAGACCGTTTCTGTAAAGTACCAAGGCTTAATACCAGCAAAAATATATGGAACATTGAAGAGTAATTGTTACTCTAATGCCCGGTATTATAACGAATTTGTTCTAGACCAAAACCAACCCCTAATTAAATGCTATCTGCAGGGTATTACATTTAAATGGCAGTTTTTTTGGTATTTAAGAATCTAACAATAAGTAGAAAACAGTTATCTAAAATTGGTTCACATTATAGAAATGATAGCAGCTTTGCATTATTATATATAAACGTACCTATTACCACTAAATTCATAACGAGTTGACACCTCGTAGAAAGCGTTTAGTTTATTTTTGATCGAGATCGAATTCTATATAATACCAAATTCAACCAAGAAAATGAAACTTTGGAGTTTTTGATATTTTGGCTAACTTACAGACCTAATAGCTTAGTTTATAAATATTAAGAAATTATATATTATATGTTAAGATTTGCTTTTTTATTCAAATTATTTGAAAGAAGTTTCTCTTATATGAAATGAAGCACTTATGTCCGGTATTATAAACGAGCTAGCAAAATTTGCTAGCTTGCAAGCACTTCCAAAGTAGGTTTCAAACGTATCTGACAGTTCTCTTTAAGTTTCATGAAATGTTTGACAATTTTTGGGCACGCGTGGTATGTAAATACCAACGGTATTAAAACAGTGGTGATATTATGAAAATTATTTTGTACGGTAAAAGTCGCCAACTGTGTTACAATTAGCTCTAAATTCCATAGCTAATCCATAGATACTAGTACAGAATTAACAGCCCATTTAAGAATACTTGCAAGCTAGCAAATTTTACGAGCTTTTTTATAATACCGAACATTATATTATATGAAAGAAATATAAAGGAAATTATATATTTTATTTATTTAACATTTTATACAACTTAATTGAAGTAATTTGAAGGTGTTTGTAAATTTGTTAAGAAGTTACTATTTATGTACACATGTTAATTTTATTAGATTAGTGATAATCTTATGTAATATATGCACTATATTTTTTATTTGTATGTAGCGCCACCAATGTAATTTTTAATCAATAAAAAAGGTAATGTGTATTTATTTCATTTTAATATAACCAAAATTTATTCCAGGTAAACAATCTATAAAATAAATATCTTACTAGTTATATATTTTTTAATATTATTTTAAACAATGAGAATTAGAAATATTTAGAACAATCGCTAATTATATTTATTAATATTTGCAATTAAAAATAATTTGATACCGACATCCGGTTATTTAATTAAATATAATACATTGCTTAACATTGTTTCAAATTTGACGATTCTTTCTTTTATATCATTTGTGTCGTAGTACTTATCGTTTTGTAATCATGCATTAGCAAATGTCCATCACTGCGTGCTCATTACTGGTTTTACTTTATCCATTACTGGAGAAAAAACATAAACAAAATAAAATGTTATAATTTAAAAAACAAACTATATTTGTGGACTTTCGTAATTAAATTGATTAAATAAAGAGTTACTTCATTTATTAGTAACATGAGTTCATGATAATTACAAAAAAGAAGCCCGTCAATCACAAAAACAGTAAACTTTTCTCTTATAGCGGCCAGTACCTTATATAAATTTATAAAAACTACGATTTATCCACTGTATTTTTTAATTATCGTAGACCAACCTGATTTAAATAAGTTAGTTAATACAACTTGTAAAAATGTTTAGAATTGTTCATGGAAGTAGTATATGAGGCGTTTATTTTGAAAGTGGCCTAAGTCCATTTTCCACTTTTTTTTAGTTGACTGTAGTAACGTGTATAATTAGAAGTAATCTATCATAAAAAACAATTTTTGGTTAAATATATTCAAAGGAAAATTTTTTTTTGAACACATTAATTTTCACACTTAATTTAAAGTTAAAAACTTTATTTTGAAAGTGGCCTAAGTCCACTTCAGTATTGATAATGTTGTTAATTTATCACAATGGCTGGAAAACTAACCTTTTTACGGAAAATGTTGGGTACAAAAGTTTTAGGATTTAGCGGGGCAAACCTAATGAAGGTAATAATTTTGACCTTGAGTGGAGGTTTTAAGGTCATTTTGGGGTCAACAAATTTTTTTTAAATGGAAACTTAGTTAGTTTTTGCAGATTTGTATTTTGCAGGAAATTAGAAATAATTTTTGTCTGAAATTTTTTTTAAAAAACTTTAATTTTAACGTAATTTTTTTTTTTACATCAAAAAATTTTTTTTGTAACCAAAATTTTTGAAATTATTATCTTAGATATTTGAGAAAAAATGTAGTTTAAAAAAAAAATTTTTTATAATTTCATAATTTTTTAAATAAAAAAAAAAATTTTTAATGTAACAAAATAAAAATAAAATGTTAAAATTAAAATTTTTATAAAATTTTTCAGACAAAAGTTGTTTCTTTTTTCTGCAAAATACGAATTTAAAAAAAAAATTGGTTTCGTTTGAAAAAAATTTGCTGACCCCAAAATGACCTTCAAACCTTCACTCAAGGTCAAAATTGTTACCTCCATTGATTTTGTCCCTGTAAATCCTGAAACTTTTGTACCAAATATTTTCCCTAAAAATCCATAGTTTTCCCTATATACTTAAAGCAATCTCATAGTTTTCCATATATTAATAATCTCAAGATTAAAAAATCAGCCTGTATACATACTTATGTTAGATTTCCTGAATTGTATAAATTTTTTAAGAGTTATAAAGAAATAATATAAATTAAAGTGAGTGTTTTTTTTTCAATTTGAAGCATTTTATGTTACAACAAATGGACTTGAGTTCTTTTCAATTTATAACAAATGTAATTGTTAATTTTGAAAGTGGCTTAATTAAGTCCATTTGTGGTAAAAAAACACATATTATTAATTTAATATTTGGGGTTATTTTAATAGTAATTGTAAATTTAACTCTCTTAGAATCACTTAATCAATGTGGCACATTGATATCTTACACGTATATTTTTAATTTTATTGAAACGCAAACCCTTAAATATTTCAGTTTAAACATAAGTGGACTTAGGCCACTTTCAAAATAAACGCCTCATATATTCTCAGACGGGCGAACTCTCGAACTAACAAGAAATATAATTATGTATTTCATTTTGAAGATTTACTATATTTTTGTCTATAGTCTATGACCTATGTCTATAGTCGTTATTATATAAAGAATAAATACAAAATTAAGCCGGATATGTCCCGTCTATGCACGACCTATGCTGGGCCTCACATGAAGTTAGGTCTCCAGTCTCTACTGGCATATCCGCCTCTGCTCTTATTCCTACTTATTGTTAGGAAATTAAAACGATTGCATATCACGCAATTCTGGCTGGCACTGATAATGCAAAGATAATTATTCAACAATACATACCAAACAGTAACTTTGTTTATACATATTTTCTAGATGTTTATTTTTAATGGCTGCTATAATCTTCATCATATTTCTTTTGTTATCAGTTTTTGTTATATAAATGTATATAAATTCTATATATGATTATAGATAGGTATGTATTATCAAAATAAATATTTAGCACTATGTATGAGTATAATTTAACAATTATTATTTATGTAAAAACATCTGCCAAGTAAATACATAGTGCTTCCTCGTGCTAAATTCACTAAAACCGATAGTGTTCAGATAAATTGCCTAGCATTGGTTAACCATTTAATTTTTTTACAAATTTTACTAAAAAATCTTAGTTCGAAATTTTTCTTAAAACGCACCTGAATATTTTTTCATATATTTTTAATTTTTTGACAATTTCAATCTAAATCTAAATTTATGCAAATGTCAAAATGACATTTAAAACGTCAAAGTGACATTTAAAATGCCAAAATGACATTTAAAACGTCAAAATGACATTTAATATATCCAATCAAATATCAATTTAGAAAAACAAAACACGAATTTTTAAAATAAATTGAGATAAATCTTTGTAAGGGAATATTTTACAACAAACGTAGTAGACCCATATTATAGGAAATTTAATGCTCTACAAAAAATATTCTATAAAATTTTCTCGTAACATGTGTCGTTCTTGAGATATCTTGAAAAAATAAATATTTTGGGGTGTCACCCCTCCCCCTTACACACGATTTTGATGATTTTGAAATGGGACCGTCCTCAAATCAAACCCAACCATCCGACCAAGTTTCAATAATATCGGTTCAGTGGTTCATGAGTTATGCGTGTGACAAGGATTCAGGGGACAGACGGACGGATGGACACACGGACAGACAGACAGACACGGAACGAAAAGTGTTTGTTTTGACGTGAAACGGATAAATCAATTTAAAATTTTGAAATTGGAGAACTTTTTTTTTGTCTCAATCTGAAACGATCACATAGCTTCTCGTATCTTCGATATTGCGAGAAAGCAATATACCTACTGTAAGAATGTGTATAATATCTAATATATACAGGATGATTCAGTACTGTTGTGCCAAACTTAAACAGTAAATTAAGAAAAATATTTTAAACAAAAAACATTATATGAACATTAACATGTGTCCGAACAATTTTCGTGAGGGTGCTATAGGCTGTAGTATATGTATGTAAAACGTTGGTGCATATGTATGTAAAATCACCACGCTTAAACCACTGGACGTATCGAAGCCATATTCACACCATATGAATGTTCATTTGGTGCTTCGATAAGTTTCTATTTTTTTGGGTGATATAAGAAAGCAAAAATGTATAAGAATCGATATATTTATAAATTTCTTTGTTTATAACATACGAATACATGGAAAAAAATAATTTTTATAATAGAAATACACACGAGATCGAGACGAAACTGTCAGTTGTAAAATTCGAGATACTCTAGTCTCGTCACATGTGCAGCCATACTAGAATCTAAAATCTATAGACAAATGCGAGACATAGAGGGTTGGGCGTAATCAGCGGGGATTCGAGGGATGTACAAAACTATAATTTTTATACAAATATCAATATCTCTATTCCTTACAATTTTTTGAAAATTTTTCAACTGCAAATATATTTTTTTATTTTTTTCTCTACACTGTATATTTCTCTCTTACAAATTATAGTGACCTTTTTTTGCTCTACACTTATCCTTTGTTATATTTTTCTTTCTACTTGCAATTTTTTAACTACACAAATTAGCTTTTACAACTGCAGTTTTCATTTTTGGAATGGCAGAAACAAGCTACAACTACACACTAAAATAACATCTGCATCTTTTAAAACTAAAACTTAATATCAGTTCTTACAATTGCCTCTTCTGAAAGCAAATATTTTAAATCTTATTACCTGCTCTACCTATATAATTTACGCTGTTATATACTTACATAGAAAACAAAATTCTAAGAAATTTAATATACCTATAACAGAGCCATTTTAAAAGTAGGTATCTTCAATAAGAAAAATTTGTTATTAGATTCAAAATATTCACAAGGCAATGTTGTGACAAAATTAATTAATCAAATTAACATAAAATTGATTAACATCTTTAGGTATATACGTGTAACCAGTGGAGAATCTAGAATTTTATATTGGGGAGGTGGATTTCGAAGTAAGTCTAATTGTAAATACTAAATAGTATTTGATTTTTTTTTAAATATATAATTAATACAATGGTAAGTACGCACGATAGCTCTAGTATATTATGGATTTACTCTATTATTTAATAATATATAATATTTACAAACTAATATTTTATTTTGTAATACATGATTGGAAGATTCGTCGAAGATTGATTAAATTGTTTCCATGACAAAATCCCAGCCATCCCCACGCTATTCCAGAACTTTCCCAGTTCCCAGCACGCTCCCAGATTTTTACCATAGACTAAAATATCCTAAAACATTTTCTCTCTATGTATTCGTGTATGTTATCTAGGCTTCTGTTTCTGTCTCTTTCTATTCGTTATTCTTTGTTCTGATTCTTTCGATTTATTCTATTCTTTATTTTATGTTATAATAATCGAATACTTAATTTTTACTAATAAGATAATATATTTTCACATTATATTGAAATGGAATTCAAATCTAATACACACTTTAATAAAATCTAGAATTCCAATTTAAATATGGTAGAAGTGCGCAAATATTTGCCGGAAAGAGCCGAATAGAGGCGCAATGGTTCCGCTGATCGTTCGGCAGAGCACTGTAACAGTAGGCTCGCGGCCTCAGAGCCGGGCACTCAGTCTACTCAATATGGCGGCCGCATACGAAATTGACTGACAGGTTCAATGAAATCTCGTTAGGTTATCAACGTTGTATACAAACTAAAACCCGGCAATAATATATTTTATAGAGTTTTCGCCGTTCAGAATTGAATAGACGAATAATTTTTACAGGTGAATACAGTTATGTGTATTTTGCGTGTAATATAATTTTAGCATGACTAATATACTCGTTATAACCATGAATGGCCACCTACAAAGCTTTGTTATTTTTGATGTAGAATCATTTTAAATTCAGTTCTACGTTCATAATGCATTATGTTTTAACTTTAAAATTTATTTTTAGGTTTATTATATTCGAATTTTGTTCGAAAAGCGATAATCGACAAGGATGGCTACAGCCATCCACAAAAACGGTATGGAATCGCTGTCAAACGGCGAGAAAGGACAACATTGCGGTGTAAACGTGAATGAAACTCCTTCAAATGTCGTACAGGATCCAGTAGTAACAGAAGAGCCGGAACCAGTCATCGACATAGTTATTAATAATGTAGTGTGTTGTTTCAGTGTTCGCTGTCATTTAGACTTACGTAGAATAGCATTAAACGGTTGTAATGTAGAATATCGACGAGAAAACGGAATGATAACAATGAAACTCCGTAGACCGTATACAACGGCTAGTATATGGTCGTCGGGTAAAGTGACTTGTACAGGCGCTACTAGTGAAGATCAAGCCAAAGAAGCTGCACGTAAATTTGCTCGCTGTTTACAGAAGCTTGGTTTTAAAGTGAGGTTTAGCAATTATAGAGTGGTGAATGTTTTGGGGACGTGTGCATTACCATTTTATATAAAAATAACAGCATTTTCAAATAGATATCGTGGTAAGGCTGATTATGAGCCGGAGTTACATCCGGCCGTAACATACAGAATAGATAAACCAAAGGCAACACTGAAGATATTTTCAACAGGAAGCATTACGGTGACAGCACCGAGCGTAAGCGCCGTGCAAGCTGCAATCGAACATATTTTCCCCTTAGTATACGAATTTCGCAAGGAACGTGAACCGGACGACGAGCCGACTTGGCCGGTAGCATCTGTTGACGAGGATGCAGAGGAAAAGGACAACGTTCGTGAGGAAGTGTTCCACAGTAAACCTAATGGCTGGGACTGAACGTGTGCATGCATGATGTATGTGTGTGCGTGTGTGTGTGAACCGGACTCTCGGAGAGCCGTGCCTGATTCCTTCCACCGATTATGTGTTGCGTGATTTATTTATTTGTTTGCTTCCTTTTCTAGCTAGAATAGACTATATTATTATTATTATATTCGCATGTAGAATAATTATTAATTTAATTTTGTTTAAATACTATGTAGAATTAACTATTGCTTTATGATTGACTTAATTATTGTTTAAAATATTTACATAATATTTATTTGTGATTTCATAACATTTATTTTGTAATATTACAATTCTTGTAACGTTGTAAACCTTTTCAAATGCTCGTTTTGTGTAAAAACGTATATTGGAGAATATTATGTTGAATTTTTAGTAGTCTTACATTTCAATAGAATACAATTATCGTGTACACGTTAACTAAAGTAATTTATAGTTAATTTATTGAAGAAAATTGTAGATATTGTATTATTTTGCAATATTGAATAGATGTAAAACTAGTAGATGGCAATAATGCAAATTCAGTTTTGTTGAATAATAATATTATTGTTTTATTGCTTTGAATGTATTAATTTTGTATACCTTATATTTTTTAAAACGTAAACTTTGATGAGCTTATACATATAATTATATTAATTATATTGTGTGACCTAGAATAAATGTACCTATGAATTGAAATGGAAAGAACACTGGCCTATATGTGGGTTTAAGCCCATCTAAGTATATTTCAAGTTTAAATATAATAACATTAATAACTCCCAGTGTGATTTTATGTTATTTTAAATCATTTGTTGAAAATGTACTTTGATATGTCATAAAACATTTTGGTTGATCTCAGAAAAATTGTTGTTTAACATCAGTGTCCTTTGTTCCCATTATGATATATTAAGTGTTACCAAAGAGATAAATCTCAGAACATTATCTACATACTATGGAGTCTGTTAAACCTTTAGATTTGTGTAATTCGAATCATCCACATTGGTGTATAAGCTAGTTAGATTATACGTAGTGATATCGAAGCAATGTTGTAATACCTGCCAGGGCCTTACTCTCTTCTGTCGGTACAGCAACATTATAGCCTCTCTACTCATGTTAACCGTTTATGTTATTTTGTAATGTCATCATTGATGAACAATAAAATCAGTTTATCATATTCATGTCTATATTTTATTTCTTCCTTTCATTTTACTCTTAATTCTTTTTCAGAAAATTCCAAAAATACACAGAAATAATAATTTTTAAAATCATAAACATAAGATACTGGCACCAATTATTGCCACTATAAGAGCAAGGTTTACTGTTTTTGAAATTGACAAGCTTCTTTTTTGTAATTCTCATGAACTCATGTTACTAATAAAACAAGTAACTCTTTAATCAATTTAATTACCAAAGGCCATATTTGGTTTGTTTTTTAAATTATAGGCTTTTATTTTGTTTATGTTTTTTCTCCAGTAATGAATAAAGTAAAACCAGTAATGAGCGCGCAGTGATGGACACTTGCTAATGATTACAAAATGATAAGTACTACGACACAAAAAATATAAAAGAATCATCAAATTTGAAACAATGTAAAGCAGTTGTTATGATAATATAATAATTAATACTAATAACTATTTAAAATGTCCACCATTTTGACACCTATTGGCCAATTGTCATCAAATCACGCTGTAAGACAGTTAAATTAGGGTTGTCAGACGTCCCGATTAATCGGGTTTGTCACCGTTTTTTAGTCTCATGTCCCGGTGTCCCGAACAAACCTTTCGGGACGCCCAAAAGTCCCGTTTTTCAAATTTTGCATCTATGGTTTGTTTATTCAATCGTTGAATTCAAATTTGACAGTTAACATCATTTTTGACTTACAATCAGTCCATCCATGTCAATAATCGATTCATTGAAATTTTTCTAATAAACACACTATAACTTCAGCGATTTTCAATGAGTTGGTGAGTTATTGGTTGTTATTAAAATTATAATTAATAAATGATTAGTATTAAAATTTATAAATTTTATTTTATTATTTAATAGAAATTAAAAATAAAATGGTTGAATATTGTTGATTTTTTTCGGGGGGGGGGGGGGGGGGGGGTCCTGATTTGACTTACAAGAAATCTGACAACCCTAATTAAATGTATATAGATTAATATTCAGAAATGGTAGTAGGTAATCAAATATCAACAAATATTTATAATTCAGTACATTTAATTAAAAAATAGCAATTACTGGGGTCATATCCAAGACTGGTGCTTGTACCTTACTTACTTTAATTAAATAGTTCCAACCATTTTTACAGGGACCATATTTCATTAAAATAATAAATAGGCATATAAATAACATTAAATTATTTTATTTCACTTACAATATAATAATCTGTACAAATAACATATTAATAAAAATATATATAGTTAATCATTATAATATTTACAATTAAACTGAACTTATGTATATTACTGTTTATGAAGGGCACTTCAGTTAAATATATATTAATATAGGTTTATATATATAATATAGGTTATATAACTAATTAGCAATGTACCAGGTTTGTGAGGAATTACAAAAATTACCAAATACATGTAGTTTTTTTTTAGATGAAAATATTGTATCATAATATATGGCCGCGGCCATATAAATCAACTATTTGTTTCAACCAAAGCTTTGGAGCAAAGAATAGAATTAACTGTTCCATTGTTTCAGATTTTTAATAAAAAGGGGTGAATATGACATTTTAAATTTAGATTCACAATCAACAAATAAATAATTTTACAAGACTGAATTTAAGTGAAATATAATAGGATAATTTTTGATTTATACAAATAAAGTTTTTTTTAATAATTATAGTTTTTTAAATATGATTAAAATTAATAAATGTATTGAACTGGAGCAGTCATTATGGTTTCTATATACCACCCAATACAGGGCAGATTTATAGGGAGGTAGAGTGGGGGTAAATCAGGTATTATTATAGTAACTGGTGTTTTATATAATTTTTTTCGGCCTTAATTTTTTAATATACAGCCAGCTAAAACCCAAGTCGGGATTACATAATGGAGTAGGAAAAATTGCCTTGGAGTGATCAGGGTAGGTGACATTCACGAGACCCTGTGATTTATATACATATATTGAAAATATGATTGGTACCCAGTACATCACTAATATAATTTATTATCTTAAAATTTTCATCATTTACAATTAATTGTTTTTTTGAAATTTCAATGTATTTTATCAAAATATCACAACTTAAAGGCACAACATTATAAGTATTGTTTATATAGTTTTATAGCATACAATAATATACGTACTATCGCCTTCAGAAGTCGTCTACCACTGTAAAAGCCAGAATAGCTTACAACAGATTCAAAAATATTAAGACAAAATCGGTCATCTTTTTCTATGGTGGAGCTTATATGGTTATATCATTTTAAATAAAAACACAAATATACGTCCACTTCATTAATTAAATTTATATCAAGTTTAACATATTTAAAAATTCGGAATATCAAATATTTATTGCCACAAAATTTACATATAAAATTTTCAATATACATTATAATACTTCTTTATCTAGCAAATAAGTTTCAAAATATTTGTCTTTGTTTGGTACATGGACAAATGATTTAAATATTATAATAATCAAATGGGAGGAGCCTACTAAGTTTGTGATAAGCGAATATGAATGAAAACTGGAAGACCACTTCTGCATTTGACTGTACATTTTTATATAAATATAAAATACGAACAATTATATTTATAATACAATTTTTTAATTGTTATGCATTTAGAAATTTAATATATGAAAGTGCTCTTTATTATAAAAAATATTTACACAATTTTAATAACAATAAGTTTATATATTATATTATGTACTAAAATTACGATTTAAATATAAGGAATAATTTTAAAAATATATATTAACTACTTATGTATAAAATAATATACTATATATGATAAAATAAAGTTTTTACAATTCAATAGAGTAGATCTTTTAATTATTATAATTATTTTAAATATAATTCGATAATCTGCAGGCTTTTATGGTGACCTAATTAAGCATTTGAGATTAAAATATTCTAAGTTTTATAACTGTACTTTCAATTATCTTGAGTCTGATTATGTAATTAGAGTGTACACCAGTGGTTCCACATAATTATTAAATGTCTAACATGATTATAAAAATAATTATTTTAATAAGTTATATTAATATATACAATATTTTTATTATATGACTTAACACAGAATTTATTTTTAAATTAAAAATAGAACTTGCTTCAAAATCATGTTTTTAAATACTTTTACTTGTTTTTCTTTTCAGGGAGTACTCCCTGAATCCACCCCACAAAAAAACTATCTGCACATTTAACAGGCCACAAGTGAAATTGGGGGAAAGTATATATAAGTATACCTAATTATTAAAAATGTAGACCATATGAACTATTTAAATTGATTTGAATTTTAAATTGTCTTAAAGATTAAAAAAAAATTGCAATAGAGAAGTTGGTAGTGAAATAGTGCTACTAATTATTAACAAAACCTGCTACAGGAATTTAGATGGACACAAAAAGGGAATTAATAGAACTATAAAAGAGAAAACATGAATATGAGTTAATGAATAATTAAATTAATAAAAGATCTACTATACTTTCTAAAACATTGGTATAAATTCTCTTTGCTTGCATTTCAGTACTAAATAATTTATTTATTATATAAATATATACATAATATATTTATTAATTTGTAAATTTAACTAAAAATAATTATAATAATGTCGTATAGTGATTGGAAATTAATTATTTATAAAATATAATATTTAAGGCTTCATTGGTGATTGTTAAATGAATCTGGGAATCTAGAACGTCTAGACATTTGTCGGACAAGATGTTAAAAACATACAATATCCCGTATTAAATAAAAAGGACTTGCAATATTATGAATAACATAGAATTTTCATAAAAGTTAAAGAATTTATACAATAAATAATTATTATATAATTTTCTTTAATAATAATAAAACTATGGTTATGATTTGTATTTTTTATAATGTTTAACACCCTGACTGCCACATGAATGTTCTATCTAAAACAAGTCATTCTTTATAATATACCATGTAATTAATGTAGCTTCTAGGGAATTACTATAAAGTCCTAGTGATCTGAGAGACGAGTTTTTAGATATGGAACTTACTTTCACATAAATTTTGCCACTCTAAGCAATGATCAACCCGGCCTATTGGCAAATCTACTGCATAAGTTAGTCAAAAATAAGGACCAGGTGATTTTTTTTGTGTCAATTACTATAAATAACACTAATAATATATTATATAATTACCTTTGTCTGTCTGACTGTCACATAATTCATGAAGTTAGCACTTAGCAATACAACTAAACAATTCAAATTTTCATATATCTATCTGCCAAGGTATATAAAGACACGGTAGTCTCAATAGCTCCTTGACCAATCAGCGTTTGCACGGGAATTATGTCATCCAGGAGATATATTCAATGTTATAACTATACAATTAGTACAGTAAAAATAGATTTTTTGAACACAATAATTCCTTTATCAACGAAAGTTGGTATAGAGATAGTTTAGTACCTACACTTTAATAAACTGATGAGTGTAGTCGACCAAGGGGTGCAAAGGTAGTTTTGCAGGAGGTTAAAGGGGCGAAACACTGTAAATAAGTAAATTCTATAATTGTTAGTTAAATTGTTTTCTCTTTTTGAGAAATACATAATACATTTTTGATGCAGTCAGTGTTAAAGTTTTGTACTATACTTGGTATATTTTTAAGCATATTCAGATGGATTATTCAGATTATTGCTAGTCCTCAAATTATTATAAATAGATATATAATTATTTCTTTTTTTATTAATTCAAAACGTCACTGAATTTTCGCTTTGGTTTCTATTTCCCCTTTGGTATCAACATTTAAACTAACTTTGTGAATGCGACTTAAATGAGATCTCATGTCATAAGAACGGCTAAAGTTTCGACAGCAAACAGGGCATTGTGTTTTACCTTGATGAGAATCACGATGTAACGTTAATGACATTGGATGTTTAAAACCTTTCCAGCAAATACGACATCGAAATAGAAGTTCATCGCCATCATCTGTTTGATCTAAAATTATCGTTAACTAATTAAACAAATAAATTTTTTTAAAAACATGTGTTTTCATTATATAACTATAACAAGGGAACTTTGTAAACTCCCCCCCTTGAAAACTAATATTTCAGGTACCTACCTTCAATGACATCATCCTTTTCATTTAGAACAGAAGGTCCAGGGAACGGTAATTCACTGTTTGAGTTATTCCAGTCTGATTTTTGTGTCGAATCATTATTGCATGAGGACGGAGGTGGAGACGCTGGTATAGGCGATGAAGGTTGACTATTGTTTTGTACTCTTTTACGTTTAGAACTACGAACAGGAGATGGTTGTGAAACAGGTTTTTGCTTAGGGCTGATATCTGCATCTAACTGACACATTTCTGTTATTTCTGGAATCATTTCATAGTCTTCTATGTCTTTAATATCTCTTTCAACTGAGTTACGCTTACTGTCAGTAAGACCTCTAACCTGAAACAATATTTACGTTTATTTAATTTATCAAAAATCTTTTTAAACTCAACATTTACCTCTAGAAATTCAGCTGTTTGTAAAAATGAATTTAATCTATCACTGGCTACACTGACGAAACCTTGATACATGAAATTTACTATTGCGTTCAAATCTTCATACAAAATATTTCGCAGAACGATAATTGGATGTTTACATGGATTTTCTTGAAATAATTCCTTGAAATATGGACTGCAAATAGATAACATTAATTTGTGTGCCTTTATTTTCCCTCCTTCACAACATAATGTCACATCAACAAAGTCATTTTGTTGTCGCAATGAGTCAAATTCATTAATAACATGTTGCGTATAATCATTCCATGATAATGAATATTGTTCACTTGTATCCATTGCAACTGTCGATTAATAAAAGCTGAAATAGACCCAAATATTAATTAAATACTACCTATGTCCAAAAAAAGAAAATAAAATTAACGGTTACTTAACGGGAATTTTAAGGTTAACATACCATCAATAAATTTATTAATTTGTATTAAAGGTTTTAGTACTAAATAGTTTACTAATTTTAATACAAATCTTACAAATATATTAAAATATTGTTAAATTTGTCATAACTTACTTGTTGTAGAGAACATAAATAAATAACGCGTCGTTAATAACGAAACTTTTTTGGAAACAGTCAACAGTCAAGCGAGTCAAGCCGTCAATTTAACGTAATATCACGTGGGTACCTACTTTACCGACACTAACCATAAATACAAACAGTTTGAAATAAAACTCATCGTCAAACTATGACTATTTTTTTGCATTTCTCTATGCACTAATTAAATTAAATTAATTATAATGTGTTTAAAAATATATTTTAATTTTATATATTATCAATTATCATGTTTTAATTAATCGATTTGTTTTAAGATGATAAAAAACGTTCGACTTTTACTTCCTCGCAATATCGAAAATACGAGAAGCTTTGTGATCGTTTTAGAATGCGACATAAAAATTGTTCTCCGAATTCATTCCGTTTCAGGTCAACAATTTTCGTTCCGTGTCTGTCTGTGTGTCTGTCCCTTAAATCCTTGTCACACGCATAACTCATGAATCATTGAACCGATATTAATGAAACTTGGTTGGATGGTTGGGTCTGGCTTGAGGACGCTCCCATTTCAAAATCATCAAAATCGGGTGTAAAGGGGAGGGGTTACCACTCAACCGATATTGTTAGAACTTGGTCGGATGGTTGGGACATCCCAAAATATTTATTTTTTCAAGATATCTCAACAACGACACATGTTGCGTGAACATTTTATAGAATATTTTTTATAGAGCATTAATTTTCCTATAATATGGGTCTACAATGTTTGTTGTAAAATATTCCATTACAAAGATTTATCTCAACTTGCTTTAAAAAATCGTGTTTTGTTTTTCTAAATTGATATTTGATGAAATGTCATTTTGACGTTTGCATAAATTTATATTTAGATTGAAATTGTCAAAAATTAAAAAATATACGAAAAAATAATCAAGTGCGTCTTAAGAAAAATTTCGAACTAATATTTTTTTAGTAATATTGTATAAAAATTAAATGGTTAACCAATTCCAGGCAATTTATCTAAACACTATCGGTTTCTATTTAAATTGTTCAATAATTAACTACCTTTGGTGAATTTAACACGAGGAAGCACTGTGCATTTACTTAGCAGATGTTTTTTTTATCAGGTGGTGTAAGAGAACCTCCTTGCAACCTTTGCTGGTCCTTGTATACAGTGTATTCCAAGTTGATTACAGGAAATTTAACATGGGGACAATTAGAAATGTTGTAGTAACCTTTGGTCATATTTAACGATGTGTGATTGGTGTATTTTGAAATGCCGCCTCGAAACTAAGTGATAAATTTTAAATTAATCAACAGTATTTTGTTTTCAACTTTAATAAAGAATAAAATACATTAATGAAATTAAAGTAAGCATCCTAGATAAAATTATTAAAATATTTCTAGGCAGATATAAATTTGAAAACAAAATACTAATTACTATTTTATTAAATTTTGTGGCGGCATTTCAAAATGCACCAATCACACATCGTTAAATTTGACCTAATTGTGCCCATGTTAAATGTCCTATGTCTTAATCAACTTGGAATACACTGTATACGTAATATATTATTTAAAACATTTTGTTTTCTGAAAATTAAAAAAATTTCAACTACCAAAAATAGAAAATGAATAAAATTTGGAGAGTCATTTCAACAACTAACGTATTTACTTTGATCACGTACCCGCACACATTTTTTCGATTAATACGTCACGTTTTTACAGTATAGTGGTCGTAAATATTAAAAGTGACTTCACGAATATCTGCATTGACGCAAATAGACGTTTGAGTAAATAAAAATGAAACGTTTATGTAAAATCAGCAAACTAGCAGTTCATAAAACATTTATTTATTTATGCTACATTTTAATGGAACTTCCTTGTAGTTTTTCAATCTGTTTACAAACAAATATGACGTTTGATGTTTGTTTTATTCATCTAGATATTTTTTAATTGTGTCAAATTGTTATTAATTTATTCAAGATTTTAGAGCATTGATAAATGTATATAATAATGTAAATACTATGCAGTTTATGAGGTAAACATATCTTCACTGCTTTTAGATCACTGATTTCTATTTAACGAACATATGCGGTATAAAAAATGTTTCAGACAAAAGTTAAGTATTTTTTGACGCAAAATCCGAATCTGCAATAAAAAATGGGGGTTTCCATTTAAGATATCAAAGTTGCCCCCCCCCCTCCTCCTGTGGGTGGGGATGGGAAAATCAAGTTTGGTGTAGTTGAATAGCTTTTTTTTAAATATTGAACATGTATTTTTTTGTTTTTCGATCTGTATATACCATTCGAAATATTCGACCGTCCCGGAACATTTTTGATACCCTGTATATATACTTGCAATTAATTTATTTAAGTAACTATAGGAGAGTATTGTTACCTACTTAAAAATATTTTCATGAATGTCTTTAAAAAAGAGATTGTAAATAACATGGATGTTATATAAAAGAAATCTTAACTGGAAGAAACTAGCTATAGGATTTGGGAGCCATGATTCATATAAACCATATAAGGTACTGGCACCAGTTATGGCCGCTATAAGAGTAAGGTTTATCGTTTTTGTGATTGACGGGATTTTTTTGTAATTCTCATGAACTCATGTTATTAATAAAAAATTAACTCTTTATTTAATCAATTTAATTACCAAAGTCCGCAAATATAGTTTGTTTTTTTAAATTATAGTCTTTTATTTTGTTTATGTTTTTTCTTCAGTAATGGATAAAGTAAAACCAGTAATGAACACGCATTGATGGACACTTGCTAATGATTAAAAAATGATACGTACTACGACACAAAAGATATAAAAGAAAGAATCATCAAATTTGAAACAATGTAAAGCAGTTACTATGATAATATAATAATTAATAAATAAATTATACTAATAATTAGTTAAAATGTCCACCATTTTGACACCTATTGGCTGATTGTCATCAAATCACGCTGTAAGAAATGGTAGTTATCAAACATCAACAACTATTTCTAATTCAGTACATTTAATTTAAGAAATAGCCATTACTGGGGTCTTATCCAAGACTGGTGCCAGTACCTTACCATTGATAAGAATTTGTCAGTGGGTTGTCATTTATATTTAATACTCCGCAGATAGCGTTAGGTTAGCTTTTGCTTGAGAGCCAATTTTTTATATTGTAATATCTACCGGACATTAAGTTTCTATGTACATTTTACAAATTATTGAACATGATGCGCAGCTCGTAGCCAGAATAATTATCCTTAATCCTAGTAAGGTAAGAACAGAACTTTTATGAGATGGTCGTTTGCATATTTGAACATACACAAATGTTTTCCAGCAGTAATTTGTTCTGTATAATTGTATAGTTACTGGGGGTTTTTTTTTGTGAAAATATATTCAACCTTGGACTGTATACGAGATGAGACGAGAGTCAAATAAATCTTGAATCGTATACGTCTCGTTTCTGTTCAACCGGTCTCATTTCATGTTATATAATAATAAATATATATAATAAATATAATACAAATATTAATAAATACAGTGGCGTATTTACCATGGGGCCATGGGGGCCATGGCCTAGGGCGGAAGTCTGATAGGGGTGGCAGATTCTTTAGTTTCTTTTAGTCTACAATAGAATATTATTATATTTTCCCTTTGTAGAGGGGCGGCAATTTTTTTTTGCTCAGGGCGGCACTAAACGTAAATACGCCATTGAATAAATATATTATATCAATAATGAGTTTAAATATCCACCATTTTGATACTCATTGGCCAATTGTCATCAAATTTTTTACAGTTAAGTGTCTATAGATTATGATTCAGTAATGGCAGTGATCAAATATAAACTTTTTAGTACATTTAATTAAACAATAATTCAACACTGGAGTATGATTAGAGGTGTACCGGAATTCCGGCCGGAACTCACGATGTAGAATTAAAGTGAATATTTTAACGTCACTACTATTATATTATTATTATTTTTATATTATATTATTATTGACACTAGAAATATATATAATTAGATTCGATCGAATAACTTTACGAAGCTGTAAAAATTACAGAATATGTAGAAAACACAATTTTTAAAATTTAATGTATTTTCTTAAAGAACAATATTATATTTTACGATAATAATCTATGTATTTATATTTAAAATATAATAGTAGTGACGTTAGACGTGAATTCCAACCGGAATTCCGGTACACCTCTAGGTATGTTCCAAAACTGGTGCCAGTACCTTATTTAATGTATGACAAAAGTACGGCATAAGAACACAATAAAGGCAAAAAGCCGTGCGCTTTTTTATTATTATATATAAAGTTAACAAAGAAATTGTGAAGAAAAATAAGATATAAATACGCACTAAATATAACGTTCACAAAACACAAAACCTGTCTGTTTCGGGAAAATCTGTATTCATAAATCACGTCGTACTTACAACAATAGCGCGTGCTGTTCAACTGTAAAAGAATAATAGCGATTTTATGTATTTCGGATTAAATGAGTTACATTTAACAATAATGTTACACGTGCGTTTAATTTTATTTCAATTGAAACCGGAGGATTCTGATTAACAATTATTTTTATTCCAGTCAGTGTCGGATTACTTACAATTTAACAGATTTTTATATACTTACCCGGGAAAAAATTTCAGATCTGAAGTGATCAAATCAGGTCTCGGTTGATCTTCATTTTGGAACAAATCAGATCTTTGTAGATCGTTCTAGGTCTTTGCAGACAGATGTAGATCTCTGTAGATCTTTGTAGATCGTGATCTTTGCAGATCGTTGTAGATCGTTGTAGGTTTTTGCAGATAGTTGTAAATCTTTGTAGATCGTTGTAGATCTTTGCAGATCGTGATCTTAATAGATCGTTGTAGATCTTTGCAGATAGTTGTAGGTCGTTGCAAATCTTTGTAGATCGCTGTAGATCTTTGTAGATCGTTGCAGATCTTTACAGATCGTGACCTTTATAGATCGTTGTAGATCTTTGCAGATCGTTGTAAATCTTTGCAGATCGTTGTTGATCTTTGTAGATCGTTGTACATCTTTGCAGATCGTCGTAGATCGTGAGATTGAAACGTTATTGTTTGTATTTTAATCAATTTAAAAAAAATGTGTATTTGTTATTTTAACAATACGGGCCTTAAATATCACTTAATACGTGTCTGGACTTTTTTTTCATTTTATTAAATTTAATAATAATATCTTATGTTTCTATGCTGTATTTACTGTAAATATTGAATTTTTCTGTTTCGCTACTTATGTTATTCATTATAGAAAATCGTAAATATCTCGACTCCTGTGCTAGATAGAGGGTTGTTTTGCCCCCCACACCCGTAGTATCCCGAAGTATTTTTCCCGCTGGATCGAATGAGACCAATTACAACCCTTCATCTGTGACAGGGGGTGAGTTGTGAATTTATTTATTAATTTAATACACGTGCCTCAAATATCATTCAATACGCTTGTGTACAGTTTTTTTTTTTTAATTGGGTAGACAAAAGTTTATTTATGAATAAGTACATATTATTATGTATGTATAATATATGAATATCGCAACATAGCTCTCGCCAACACAGTATTTTCACTTTCATTAATAAAATTATTTATTTTCACTTTCATTTATAAAAATTATATAATAAATTAATATATAAGCCAAGTCGGATCAGTTAGTAATAAGGTAATACAATACAGGATTGCTCTTCGAACCCAGTTACTGCGAGAAGTCAAGCTGTGTGTGTGTACAAAAAGAGAATCAAATCCCCGATCTACGCAGATCTGTGTTGATCTTCATTTTGGAACATATCAACGCAGATCAACACAGATCTGTGTTGATCTGCGTTGATCTCCGTAGATCTGCGTTGATATGTTCCAAAATGAAGATCAAAACAGATCTGTAAAAATGCAGATCTGATTTGATCACGTCAGATCTGAAATTTTTTCCCGGGTAGTTTAGTAAACGATTTCAAAATTTTAACTTGATCTTTCTGTTCCAGGCCAAGAAAAAAACTTTCGTTCCGTGTCTGTCTGTGTGTGTGTGTGTCCGTCTGTCCCCTGAATCTTTGTCACATGCATAACTCATGAACCATTGAACCGGCTGCCATACCTTCTCTATGGTCAGAGCAAATAAAAATTCTATACACTCTCAAAATGGATTATATTACCTATAACTATTAACTACATACAATACACAAAAAAATGTAAAACAATTACCTTGTACAGACAGAACCCTAGAGATTTATACATTAACCCATTAACGCCCATAAAAAAACAAGCAGAAGATTTTTTAAAATGAAATTAAGTACACATATAAATATATTGAACAATATATTTAAA
Source organism: Sialis fuliginosa (assembly GCA_961205875.1). NCBI lineage: Eukaryota > Metazoa > Arthropoda > Insecta > Megaloptera > Sialidae > Sialis > Sialis fuliginosa. The sequence goes on along the minus strand of OY540809.1, from coordinate 40,259,031 downwards.
TAAATATTACAACAAAATTTTTTTTTATATTTACAAAAAAAAATAACAGTGCATTTGTGCGAGTAAATTTGGCAGATATGAAGCCTATTTTGTGTGAGACTGCTTTTGTGATATTATTTTTTTTTTTAGATAAATTACATTTAAAAATCAAGTTATATGTATATTTAAGTTATTCCATATAATTTAAACAAAATTCGAAATCACATGCTTCAGTTGGATAAAATATATGAGCATATCACATAATATACAAATAATTCACAGCAATTAAAACACATTTAAACACTCATGAAACTAATAATGTTAACAGATTTTGTTTGTTGCACTAAAAAATAATATCCATAGAAAGCAACACGAATTATAAAATGAGGTGTACACAAGTGTGTACGGTGGGCGTTAATGGGTTAATATTAAAAACTAATATCCGGTATTAAAATGAAATTGAATAAAGGTTAGCTAACAGATACTTTGACGAGCTATTAAACTCATATGACAGTTCCATCAAGTTAGAAACCTTTACATGGCATTTATTTAGCGCATGAATGGAAATTAAAAACAATAATATAAAAACAGTGGTAAGCAGAGACGTAGCTAGGGGTCCTAGTGTCCCCAGCAAAGACCTGTATTTTAACCCTTCTTATATTCTTTAATATTAAAATTACTCAACGTGTATAGAAATCGGCGCACCTTTTAAAAGAAATAGTATAAGGTACTGGCACCAGTCTTGGATATGACCTCAGTAATGCTATTTTTTAATTAAGGTAGGATCCCTGGTTGAAGTATAAAAAAATTACGATTTTTTAAACCGCTGTAGCTCAGTCATTTTTCAATTTATCAACTCGGGGTTTTTTTTACGTGAAAGTAGACGTAATTTTCTAACTTTGTCCGTCCTTGTTTTTATCCCCCCCTCCCAGAGCCCACAAAATGGCTTCACAAAAATGAGTAGGTAAACGAGTGGCTACCTAACTCGAGAATGAAAGGTCGAATCGAAAAAAATGCATATTGTCAGGAATTACGCCAGGAAGGTCCCCTCGTACGGAAAACCGGAAATATTGAAAATTGTCCGATTGGTGCGAATTTTTCAAAAAAAGTTCAAAAATGACCATGGGGCGGAAATGAAGCTAAGAAAAAATCCGTACGAGGGGACCTGCCCCTAAGTATAATGAATCAAACTTCATCTCGATACGACATCTCGTTATAGAGTTATAGTACGTCTGGTTCGTGGCAAATAAAGCCAAAACGCTACACTTTTTGATTGGGGTATGCCACTTTCGGTGATCATATATAAGGTCAAATGAAACATTTTCAGATAGGGAGCCACTTTAAAATCCGTGTAGAACACCATTATATCGGCTATTAAAGATGGCCCTCACGGTTTTTATTAAATTGGCTGTATCTCAGCTCCTAATCATCTGATTTCAATTTTCTTTTGTTTATTTTAAAGTTCTTATTAAAAAAAATAGTTTTTTTCATTATTCATTTTTCTCTAAATCTTAAGGGTTCCCCACAATTTTCCGAAATCTGAAGATTTCACTTTTCTTACAAACTTAATTGTTATATAACTTTTTTATTATGCCCAATATCATTTCTTTACCTCATATAAAAAAGAAAGACATTTTTGTCTGCGTTCCATTGATAACAAGATAATACTGTTTTAATTAACAACTTCTTTGAAAATAGCGTGTTAAACTAAGAAAAATAGATTATTTTTGGATCATTCCATATCAAGTTTACCTGTATTGGTTTCTCGGATTCGAGATTTTGATGGAAATGTTCATTTATACCTTCCCTGAATCAATTCTGACTATTTTTATCACCATGTCTGTCTGTGTGTGTATCTGTTTGTCTGTAAACGTTGTAACTCAAAAATGACAGTACATAGAGGGGTAAAATTTTATATTTAGGATTAATTTGTTTTAAGAAAGAAAACCTGATTTTTTTAAAACCGGAAACGGATGTTTACTGTAATTTTTATAATTATTCGAATTATTTCTGAAATGGTACGTGTTGGAAGAAAATGTTTAAAGAAAAATTTGTTTAGAATATTATTATTTATAATTTATGTTATGATATTTCTCCCAAAAAAAGTTTTTGAGGTTATAATCGTTTTTTTCAATTATATTTGAAATGGTTTAAAGCAGAAATAAATCATTGAAATAAAAGTTGTAGAGTATGTTATTTTCTATAGTTTATGTTCCATTAATTTTTTTGTATCTCTTACCAATTAAAAAAAAAAATCTTTTTAATTATATTTTTAATTTTTTTCCATTTTATTTGAACAAGTTCATGACAGAATGAAATGTTCATAACAAAAAATGTAGAGAACGTTATTATCTATAGTTTATGTTCTATTAATTTTTTTATATCTGTCATCAGTAAGCCAAAATTATTTGTTTTAAAATAGTAGATACACGTACATTTTTTTATTGTATAAGAAAGTTCAGTGACATCCATGACAGATTTTTCAATTTTTTAACTATGCCATATGAGAAAATTGATCCCAACATAAAATTTCATATGATAAAAGGTAAACTTGACATGGAATGATCCAAAAATAGTCTATTTTTATTGTATAACACGCTTTTTCCAAAGAAGTTGTTAATTAAAACAGTATTATCTTGTTATTAATGGAAAGCAGAATAAAATGTCTTTCTTTTTTATATGAAGTAAAAAAATGATATTGGGCACAATAAAAAAGTTATATATAAATTAAGTTCGTAAGAAAAGTAAAATTTTCAGATTTTCAAAAATTGTGGGGAACCCTTAAGATTTAGAGAAAAATGTATAATGACAAAAAATAATCTTATCAATAAGAACTTCAAAATAAACAAAAGAAAATTGAAATCAGATGACTGGGAGCTGAGATACAGCCAATTTAATAAAAACGGTGGGGGCCATTTTTAATAGCCGATACAATGGTGTTCTACACGGATTTTAAAGTGGCTCCCTATCTGAAAATTATTCTTTTAACCTTATCTATGGGCACAGAAAATGTCATACCCCAATCAAAAAGTGCAGGGTTTTTTTACGTACCAGACGTACTATTATGTGGCCACTCAGTTCAAAAAAAGTCATTTCGAGAAAAATGCATTTAAAGTTTTTTTATTCAAATTTTTTACATTATTTTTAAATAAATCAATTATTATCAGCTGTGATGCATTAGTCTGCTATTCCTGGGCCATAAAAAAGTATTTTCCTTTCCTTTTAGGAGATGATTTTTGATGATATTTAGACAACATTTATGGAAAAAAAATCGAAAAATTTTTTTTTTACCAGGGATCCTACCTTAAATGTACTGAATTAGAAATATTTGTTCGAATTTGATTACTACCATTTCTGAATATTAATCTATATATATTTAACTGTCTTACAGCGTGATTTGATGACAATCGGCCACTGGTTTTACTTTATCCATTACTGGAGAAAAACTTAAACAAAATAAAAGGCTACAATTAAAAAAAAAACGATATTTACGGACTTTGGTAAATAAACTGATTAAATAAAGAGTTACTTGTTTTATTAGTATCACGAGTTCATGAAAATTACAAAAAAGAAACCCGTCAGTTACAAAAATAGTAAACCTTGCTCTTATAGCGGCCATGACTGGTGCCAGTACCTTATTATAATATATAAAATATAATTTTTATTTTATTAATCTATAATACCGGGGGCTTAAAATTCACTGCTATGGAAACGAACCAACCCTATAAAATTAAAGGGGTTAAGGATTCTGGATTTTATCCAAAATAATTATATATGTGTGGTAAATGTACGTTGTAATCCATTTACAACATACTACAGTTTCTGACAATTTGAACTATAATTAATGGGGCAATTAATGGTAAACAAGTTTCAAGACAATGAGGTGGTCTATATGAGCCAATATAATTATAATTTAATTTAAATCTGGTACAATGTTATACAATATACGACCACTCGATTTTAGATCAATGCAAGTGTATTTAATTACGATTCAAGCAAATAATTACACTGAGAAATTGAACAATATTAAATTAAGAAGAATTTGTTGTAAAGGGAATGTATTTAAATAGATATTATCAACACGATAGAAATTATTATATTAATTATTTACAACTAAATAAACCGTTTTTTTGTTCGTACCACATATCTAGAGTTGTTTTTTTTTTGTAAATCAATACAGTCAAGATTATTTTTTTGATTATACGATGCGATATTTTAACTAAATTGGAGAGTCCCCGTCTAACAAATTTTCCAAATAATCGTAAAAATATTTTGCCCTCTACTCCATCCTAAAAGTAAAAAAAAAATGGAAAATATGTATAACGATGCTGAAGTCACAAGAAAACTATCAGCATCCATATATAAGATTTTTTTTTTTTTCAAAATAGTCATAATTTTTGTCCAGTCCTAGTAATGGCAGTATTCAAATATCATCAAATATTTCTAATTCAGTACATTTAATTTAAAAATGTTCATCACGGGGGTATTGTTCAAGACTGGTGCCAGTAACTTATAGTAATTCAATTTTGAATTTTTAAATAGATACTTATTACAGCCCCGCCTCCTAACGCCGCCACTGTCGACGAGAAAGATGTAGTTCTACGTCAAAACTTTAAAAAAATAAAATAAAAATAAATAATTATCTTTGATAAAACATATTTTGTTTAATAATGAAGACCCTAGCTTATAAAAAATAACATTATTTCATAGCGGTACCCAACACTGATTTGAAACGATTTCAGGTAGGTACTTTAGTATTACCAAAAAAAATTAATCATAAAAAGTACATTGTACTTTTAGTCCTCAGTCCCGGCTTTAAATTTTTAAATGAAAAATACTCCACTGAAACTTCGTGAGTGAATTCATTTTGGCGTAACCTACAACTTTTCTATCTTTTTCTGAGGCGTTTTTGATGTGGCATGCGTCAAACATGTTAAGGGCGTAGGTCAGGGAAAAAGACCCTTGATTTTTGTAGGCCAGTATAACCATAACATTTTACTATTATTTATCTAGCAATTGTGCAAAAATCAGCCAGTTATTTATAAATTACATAACATCATGAATTTGACATGTTGAGGGTAGAGGTCTCGCTAAATGCCCCAATTATTTTTCCCGATGTTTGCATTATAAATCTTGTAATTCAAGTAAAAAAGAAATGGTTATTCGTAAATTTCCTATAACTATCGTTAAATTGACGCATGCCACATCAAAAACGCCCCAATTCTCAGAATTTTCAAAGATAAAAAAGTTGTAGGTTACGTCAAAATGAATTCACTCACGAAGTTTCAGAGGAGTATTTTTTATTTCAAAATTTAAAGCCGGGACCGAGGACTGAGTACGTTTACACAACGCCGTTATTCCGGTTTTATTATAACCGATGTAGTTAAACCGTTTCAAGTGGTGCTGTTTACACATACGAGAATAAGTGACGTCAGCTGGAATTATAATTCCGATTTGAAATACGCTATAAGTTCGATGGTATACCAACAAGAAATCTCAAAAATATTTCGTTTCTTTTGTCCCACGAATCACGTTTCTTTTGTTTTCCATGTTAACCATATTTTAACTGACGACGCTTTTTCAAATGTTAATGCGAAGTTCATTACGATGAAATCCCTATACTCCGTAGATATTTATATTTTTTGAGGTTGGCTAAATAGATATAACTATGTCCATGTAGTTTACACGCATTTTTATTCCGGTTTACTTATGCTATTCTCGTAGACCAAGAGGAATAGCATAACTAAACCCGATTAGTTATGTCGGGTGTAAAGTACCGTTTACACGGACTTTTACACCCGGTTTTATTACATCGGTTATAGTTAAGGGAGGGGTAGGGTTTTGCACTTTCAAAAAATCGATTATTTTTTTTTGTCTTTTCTTGTTGTTAAACATTTCAAAAATATATTCAAGTCGATCCGAGCAAAATTCTTAAAAATAGTTAGTCTCCGCTCCTTCAAACTGTAGTTCCGACAGCTGCGGACGGTCAGAACACTAGAGCACAGCTGATTTATTCACTGGGGATCATTCTGGACTTTCTAGCCCATTATTCTTTTTCGAGAAATTTCTATTTAGTATACACAAGTACCTATATAAGCCGTAAATTTATAAAAATTTTTTTTTAACTTTTTTAGCTTCTAAAACTTTAAACGCGTTTTTCTCAAAACCACTTTTTCAAAGTTCGTGTTCACTACCATTTTAAAACTGCTTGACCAAGTCATTTCAAATTTGGTACACACATTCTGCATATAAAATACCTCCTCCCAACGGTGAGTTTTAGAATTTTTTATTTTATTAGAGGGTTTTTTACTTACAAAATGGCGGAATTTTTCGTGAAAAATAGCACTTTTCACTTTAAATGACCGACAAAAATTTTAAAGTGAAAAAAAAATCTGAGACCGTTGGGGGGAGGATTTATTAATACTTGAACTAAATTTAAATGGTTTTTGATTTCAGATAATTTTCAGCTGAAATATAGTGAACACAGCAAATCGTCTTTTTCCAAAGGCGCTCTGGGAAAAGCTCTGTCAGCGGCTTGTTTGTGAATATTTTTGCATCAAAAGAATACAGAATATTCTTAAAATCATACTTAATAATGTACAAAAGGTTTTAATATATTTACTCAAACCATTTTTCTAAAAAAAATTCGTAAAAAAGTGTATTTTTCACACTGAAAACCCTACCCCTCCCTTAAACCGGAATAAAAGCGCTGTGTAAACGTACTCTATTATGAATTCCATTTAAAAAACGAGAGCAAATCCGTTAAGAAAATCAGTTTCCCTTTCTACCATAAAACCTGTATAGTTGAAGAGTATCTATCAGGTATACACAATATACATACATACATGTACATATAATACATACATATCGTACATACATATAATTTGGATGTTTCCAAGGCCAACGAGATATCTTATTTCCTAAGATTCTCTGTTTTTATTAGAATAATTGCTGTACATTAGGCTGGCACCTCTTTTACATTTAACATCAATAAAGTTTCAATAAAACTGTGCTTCCTTTATTTTGTATAAGTTTATGTGTGTGTTTACATTTTATTACAATTGGCAAATCTTCCGCGATCGAAATAACTTAATGTATTTAAGGTAAACTTTAATTTTGTTATTTATCAGTTTTATTTTATTTATATATTGTTTGCAGTAGCGTATCGAGCAAGATAGGAAACGGGGTATAATAAACTCACTCTTAAATATATGTATAATCTCATAGGGTACGCCACTATAAGCATAAATTAAATTTTATTTATTTAAATGTTGAATTTCGTAAATAACTTAAACTTTATTTCATAATTCATTTCAAAACATTTTATTATAATGAATGGCTTATTAACATGATACAAGAAACGTGGTTTTGAATATAGATACATAAGGTACTGGCACCAGTTATGGCCGCTATAAGAGCAAGGTTAACTGTTTTTGTGATTGACGGGCTTCTTTTGTAATTCTCATCAACTCATGTTATTAATAAAACAAGTAACTCTTTATTTAATCAATTTAATTACCAAAGTCCACAAATATAATTTGTTTTTTAAATTATAGCCTTTTAACTTTCTTGTTTATATTTTTTCTCTAGTAATGGATAAAGTAAAACCAGTAATGAGCACGCAGTGATGGACACTTACTAATGATAAGTACTACGACACAAAAGATTTAAAAGAATCGTCAAATTTGAAACAATGTAAAGCAGTTTCTATGATAATATAATAATTAATAAATAAATTATACTAATAATTAGTTTAAATGTCCACCATTTTGACACCTATTGGTCGATTGTCATCAAATCACGCTGTAAGACAGTTAAATATATATATATAGATTAATATTCAGAAATGGTAGTAATCAAATATCATCAAATATTTCTAATTCGGTACATTTAATTTAAAAAAATAGCCATTACTGGGGTCATATCCAAGAGTGGTGCCAGTACCTTATATTCTTATTATTTTTTAGAACCTCAATACTTTTTGAAGGATTCATTTCTGGGTTCGGTTTCAGTGTATTTTTTTTTAATAGGGTTAGGTTTCGCTTCTAAATTATGGAACCCCGCTTTGGTTCAGGTTTTTGGTATACATGTTAATTTGATCGTTTAAAAAAATCAAACCTTTCTCTGAAAAATTTTTTTTACAGGACTAGGTAGATGCGATACTGATAATTGAAACCCTATAAAAAATTGAATAAAAGTTGTTTCTGTTTTCACAGAGAATACGACTCTATCAAAAAACATCTTCCAAGTAAATGCACAGTACTTCCTTGTGCTAAATTCAACAATGATATTTACATATTGAACAATTTAAATAAAAACCGATAGATAAATTTCCTGACATTGGTTAACCATCCAACCAAGTTTCATTAACATCGGTTCAGTGGTTCATGAGTTAAGCGCACGACAAGGATTCAGGGGACAAACACACACAGAGACACACGTACAGATAGACATGGAATGAAAAGTGTTTGTCTTAACCTCAAACGAAAAGATCAATTTAAAATTTTGAAATCGGAGAACAATTTGTTCTTCTCATTTTAAAACGATCACAAAGCTTCTCGCATCTTCGATATTGCGAGGAAGTAATTTAATAGCTTCATCTGATGTTTCCCTTTAAGTGCTTTAAGCTCTTCAACTTTTATCCGAAACATTTTTCTCTTTTGCTTTGTTTTTTCAAATATTAATCCGGTACGATTAAAATGGAACAGCCTGTACATATGAGCAATAATATTTGTAATTACACATACATACAGAATTAGTTGTAATGGTCAATGCCTTGGTCAACTCAAAGAATGTTTGTTTACATTCTAATCCAATGTAAAAATACTTGCCAACTACAATATATGTGACAACACACTGTTTAATTCGCAAATGCAGTCTATTAATCTACGTAAAATTAAATATATGTATGAAAATAAGTGTTATAATTATTTTTATAACTTATTTTTGTTTTGTTTTTTAATTTGTAACATCTATTGTATTTATATAAATACTATACATTTTTAAGTTCTTATGGAGTTGATGTATTATTATATGTATGTATATGAATATAACTACATAATTTGCATCAGCTATTTTCAGCATGACCTCTTTTTAAAATTACATATTCATATAATTAGAAAAAAGTTAATTTAACACTGTATTTTTTTTTTCAGGAATTGTACCAGATAAATAACGTATTTATTTTCTAGCTGGTATATTTGTATATAACATAGCTTAATAAAGTAAATATAATATGTATGTAGTAATGTATAACATTATATACGAGTACATACCTATTTAAAAATAAAATATATTAGAAATTCTCTTTAGAATATTTAAAATTGAATTTTTTAAATAAAAATATATAAAAATTACAAAAAAAATTTAAGAAAGTTACGATGTTCAACTTATTTGTTAATTTATCAATTTTAATTTGTTAATAATAGCGGAAGGGGGTCACGACGGTCTTAGGGCATTTGATAGACTTACAGTTAATAATGTAAGCTATATTTTAAAAAAAGTTGGAGTCTGTAGGATCACGCCAAACTGAGATGTTAATTATTGAACTTATTTGTTAATTTATCAATTTCAATTTGTTAATAATAGGGGAAGGAGGTCTCAACGATCTTAGGGCATTTGATAGTCTTATCTCGGGTTGCATAAAGCAAAATTAACCACAATTAGTTAATCAGTTGTTTTCAAACCATGATTAATGTTAATTCTAAACATAATCTCAATTTGTAAATGAACAGTTCACTAAATATGATTATTTTTTAAGTTATAAAATATATCATAATATCATAACCGTGGTTGTTTTTTTAAAATTGACGCAGAAAAGCTATATTTTAAACATATTTGTTAATTTATCAATTTTAATTTGTTGATAATAGAGGAAGGGGGTCTCGACGGTCTTAGGGCATTTGAGATAGTCTTAAAGTTAATGATGTAAGCTATATTTTGAGTTGTAGGATCGCGCCAAGCTGAGATATTACCTACTCAACTTATTTGTTAATTTATCAATTTTAATTTGTTAATAATAAAGGAAGGGGGTCTCGACGGTCTTAGGGCATTTGATAGTCTTAAAGTTAATGATGTAAGCTATATTTGGAGTCTGTAGGATCGCGCCAAGCTGAGATATTACCTATCAACTTATTTGTTAATTTATCAATTATATTAACATTTTCGGTGATTTTTGATTTAGGGGAGGAGAGAGCGAAAAAATAAATCTTGCCCAGGGCGTTAGGCTTGCTAAAGCCGGCTCTGTTAATAATCAATCGTACCATACTATGAGGTGGTTTAAATCATATGCTTTACAGTACACCACGTAATATTTATTATTTTTATTGACACGGTTTATAAATTCCGTTTTATAAAACAGTTACATTTGCATAAATAGAGGTAATGGTATAGGTATATTCTAGTGAGTATAAGTAGGTATATGTATAACCATCAACACGGCAAATATAGATTATATAATTTCAATACAAATGTACATATAATGTTTCTGTAGTGCACTAAAGCAAAAAATATTAAAGAAGTAATGAAATCATACAAAAAAATAATCATTAGAATGTTTTTACTTTCTTATACCATGTATATGAAATATACATATAGTATAAGTATGTAAGTATAGTGAAGCCGATTTTTTTCGAAATCCGGATTTTGATGGAATTATTCATTTTGACCTTCCCTTAATCCATTCTGACTATTTTCGCCATGATGTCTGTGTGTCCGTCTGTCGGTCAGTCTGTCTGTAAGCACTGTAACTCAAATACGACAAATCGTAGAAGGGTGAAATTTTATATTTAAGATTAATTTTTGTCTGGGAAGAAAACGTCCTATTTTTGAAAACGATCTTTCAACCGGATACGGATGTTTACCTACGTCGATTTTTGAATTTTTTGAATTACTCTGAAACAGTGCGAAATAGAGAAAAATGGTCAAGTTAAAAATTGTAGGTAATATCTATATCTAATTTATGTTCTATTCATTTTTTCGTAAGAACGAATTTTTGAAGAAAAAAAATTTATTATAATTCAAATGGTTCATAACAGAGGAGAAATATCTACCATGAGTGTCATGGGATTTTCTTATTCGTATTACAGAGATTGAACAGTGTGTGTGTTTGCCATAGGTACCATGGGTCTTTCTTATACGTAATACTGAGAGTGAACAGTGTAGGTGAATCTAAATAATTACATAAAAAAAATTCTTTCGGGCTAAATCATAAATGTTGGGAAAAAATGTATGGGGAATAAATTATAGATAATAACATACTCGACATTTTTTATCTAAAACATTTTTTTCTTATTTCAAAAATAATTCGAAAATTCAAAAATTTACAAGAGTATGTAGGTACATCCGTTTTCAGTTATTACGTTAAAAAAATCACTTGTTATACATATAATGGAGAGAATAATATTTCCTATATTATTCATTTTATTCTATCTTGTTAGTTTGTCAGAAATGTTTTAATAAAATAAGAATCACGTATACTATTCACTGTTAGGATTACGTATAAGAAAGTCCCGTGGTTCCCAAGGCAGATATTTTTTTATTTAAATTATAAACTTCTTCTTTTCTGTATCGGATCTTTTGTAAACAGCTCCTTTGTGATAATAATAGAAATTGGTATTTTTATTATCAATACTAATATATTTACTTATAGATGTGTAAGCTCTGTTTATTTTTTAGGCTATATACGTCTTTATTTTCAATTTTTTTCATAGTTTTTAAAAAAATTGTCTATCTGTCTGTTTTTTTCCCTCTTGACATAAAAAACCACTTAACTTTTGTGGAACTTACACTGTTAGAAAGCCTTAGACACTAGAATTTTTATTAGTTCTATTTTTTATTACTTCCTATATGATTTTAATGAATTTAAAAAAAATACAATCTACCGGCACCAGTTATGGCCGCTATAAGAGCAAGGTTTATTGTTTTTGTAATTCTCATTAACTCATGTTACTAATAAAACAACAAACTCTTTATTTAATCAATTTAAATACCAAAGTCCACAAATATAATTTATTTTATGAAATTATAACCTTTTATTTTGTTTATGATTTTTTTCCAGTAATATATAAAGTAAAACTAGTAATGAACACGCATTTGCTAATGATTACAAACTGATAAGTACTACGATACAAAAGATATAAAAGAAAGAATCGTCAAATTTGAAACAATGTAAAACAGTTGCTATAAATAGAAAAACAAATACTCGTTTCATATGTAATAGTTGAAATTAATAAAAATTCATCAGTTTTCAATGCAGTATTTTAATGTATGTAAATTATTTATTTTTCTGCATACTTGGGTCGATCTGCATAATTGAAGTATTGAACAATTTCTCGACGCGATGCGGTGTGAGTATATAGCACATTTATGAAGTTCAAGCTGCAGCTACCATATGTATACATATTACTTATTAAATAAACATTAATTTGTATTTATTTTTCTCTAGATTGTGGATAAATCACACACATTTTCAATAAAATTTTTTAAATTAAAATATGTTGTACACTGTGCTTTTTAATAAATTTAAATATTTTATTATTATTAATATATTTTTGTCATCTCTCCACGCTATCATTTAAGAAAATTATTTTGTATGAATGAATTTTACTGTTAAGGTATTTTTTTAAAATAAATTGAACAAAATTTTGTTTAGATAAAAATAACATTATTTGTTCTTTGTACTTTTCTCTCTAGTTGATTGTTTTCGAATAAAATTTTTTAAGACACCTGTATATATTTCAATCAGTTATGTTTTTATACCACTATTAATATATTTTTATTACCGGATTCCCAACCGGAATTCACGTCTAACGTCACTACTATTGTATTTTAAATATAAATACATTGATTATTATCTTAAATTTTATATGATATTTCTTTAAGAAAATACATTAAATTATAAAAATTGTGTTTTTACATATTCTGCATTTTTTTTTACAACTTCGTAAAACTATTTGTATAGCTATAATTTCGTTAAATTATTTGTATAGAGTACATTCTTTTCGATCGAATGTAATTACATTTATAGTGTAAATAATAATATAATATAAAATACTAATAATATAATAGTAGTCACGTTAAAATATTCACTTTAAATCTACATCGTGAGTTCCGGTCGGAATTCCGGTACACCTCTAATTATAAGCAATTAAATACTATAACAATATGAAAAATAGTTGATCAACTAAAATCAAAAAGTGAGGAAGCAGCTGTAAACTAGTTTTACTCATTTTGTATATTTATAAAATAAAAATAATTTTAAAATGACTCAAATTCTAAATTCTAATATGAATCATTTAAGGTATTATCCATAAAAACATTGATTAAGAGATGCGTCCACCTCCGCTAAACGATAACTAAAATTATAACTATATGGTGGAGGCGCTACATAATGTTTTATTTATAGAACCAACTCACTCATAATACTTAAGTATTAATGCCAAAAACTATTGACAAATTTATTGTTTTGTTTGCATAAAATATTAAATATATCAAACAATAAAAAAAAATATCTGCCAAGTACATGCACAGTGCTTCCTCGTGCTAACTTCACCAAAGGTAGTTAATTATTGAACAATTTAAATAGAAACCGATAGTGTTTAGATAAATTGCCTGGAATTGGTTACCTATTTAATTTTTATACAATATTACTAAAAAATATTAGTTCGAAATTTTTTTTAAGACGCACCTGATTAATTTTTCGTATATTTATAAATTTTTTGACAATTTCAATCTAAATCTAAATTTATGCAAACGTCAAAATGACATTTAATATGTCCAAATTGAGATAAATCATTGTAAGAGAATATTTTACAACAATCGTTGTAGACCCATATTATAAGAAATTTAATGCTCTACAAAAAATATTCTATAAAATTTTCACGTAACATGTGTCACTCTTGAGATATCTTGAAAATATATATATTTTGTCACCCCCCCCCCCTTACACACGATTTCGATGATTTTGAAATGGGACCGTTCCCAAGCCAGACCCAACCATCCGACCAAGTTTCAACAATATCGGTTCAGGAGACAGATGGACACACGAACGGACAGACAGACAGACACGGAACGAAAAGTCTTGACGTGAAACGGAAAAATCAATTTAAAATTTTGAAATCGGAGAACATTTTTTTGTCTCAATTTGAAACGATCACAAAGCTTTTCGTATCTTCAATATTGCGAGGAAGAAAAATTACATCAGTTTACATATTTAATTATATTAAAATTTTTAATTATTATAAAACACCTTTTCTTCTAATTTGTCATAATAATGCGCAATTTTCTATATAGTTAATGCATAAATCTATTTTAATGCTTTCAGTATAATACAATTAATATTGAATTTCTGTGTAAACTCAATATTTTATAGGATTAATAAAGTCTTATAGATTTAAACAGCTTATTATTATAAGGTACTGGCACCATTTATGGCCGCTATAAGAGCAAGGTTTACTGTTTTTGTGATTGACAGACTTACTAATAAAACAAGTAACTCTTTATTTAATTAATTTAATTTCCAAAGTCCGCAAATATAGTTAGTTTATATATTATACTAGCTGGGCCCACGCGGTTTCGCTCGCGTGAACTACGGAATTATTGTTTAGGATTTAAAAAATATATAGTTGAATTAATTACAAACACGATTAGTTATTAATGTAATAAAAACCAAATAACACTTAAATTACCTACCTAACAAAAACGAATCAGAATAAAAAGTAAAAATAATTTTTGTTCTATTTAAATTTAAAAGTTAATTATTGAAAACAAAATAAACAATTGACAATCAATAGAATACCGGCCTGTTCTTCCCAGCGTGTTGGCACGTTCCCTCGCCGCTCCCCGCGCACGGTCACAATCGTGCGAATAATATGTTCTAATATGTATATTTCGATATTTTCTAAACTATACGACCAAATTGGATGCTGTAAATGGCAAATTATATCTACATTACGTACTTATGACGATGAAATCATTTATTTTGATAAGGATTAATGTTTTGCAGGTCATAAGTCCATGTAAACAGAACCCAAATATTTTATGTTTTCTTTGTAACATAAAAGCAGTCATTGTGGCTTAAATATAAAAGTTAGACATATCGTGTCGCTGACTTTATTGTAGAACTTTTGATTCTACACAATTCTTTAATACATTATTTTGTTCTATATTGAACGGTTTAGGCAGCGTATTA
Source organism: Sialis fuliginosa (assembly GCA_961205875.1). NCBI lineage: Eukaryota > Metazoa > Arthropoda > Insecta > Megaloptera > Sialidae > Sialis > Sialis fuliginosa. The sequence goes on along the minus strand of OY540809.1, from coordinate 40,243,862 downwards.
CAAAACAGCGCGCCGACGGCAAAATTTTTTCCGACTTGATTTACTATTATCGTCACTGCTTAGTTGTTATGTTACCTAACGTAAAAAAATATAGCCTATAACCTGGCCAGAGAACGTACCTATGAATTAAAAAAAAAACATGTAAATCGGATAAGTGGTTCTCGAGTGATAAGGTAACTAACGGACAGACAGACAGACAGAGAGACGTTGAGCTTTATATATATTAAGGATTATTAGGTATATATAATATATATTATATTATGTATATAATATATTAGTATATATTATTTTGTTTATGTTGTTTCTTCAGTAATGGATAAAGTAAAACCAATAATGAGCACGCAGTGATGGACACTTACTAATGTTAAGTACTACTACACAAAATATATAAAAGAAAGAATCCTCAAATTTGAAACAATGTAAATCAGTTGCTATTATAATAAAATAATAATTAGTTTAAATGTCCACCATTTTGACACCTATTGGCCGATTGTCATCAAATCACGCTGTAAGACAGTTAAATGTATATAGATTAATATTCAGAAATGGCAGTAATCAAATATCAACAAATATTTCTAATTCAGTACATTTAATAAAAAAATAACCATTACTGGGGTCATATCCAAGACAAATAGGTACATGATTTTCATCATTGATTACATTATTGTCCAACTAATGTATTATAAAGTAGCTAACATTTTTTTTTTTTGCTAAGAAGCAGTTTCAACGGGGTATTAATACGTATGATATTTAATGTAAAAGGAAAAAATTGTAGTAGATACATATCGTTTGTATATTAAAAAATAAATTTTGAAATACAATAAAAAAAATAAAGACAATGAATGTATGTATGTATTTCTACCGTAGTGGGAATAATGCAATTTTATAAATAAGATGAAACAAAAAGATTATGCCATTCAAATAAATTTACTTAGAAATTTTATATTCATAAAACAAATTATTTCAAGATTCAAAAATGATGTAGGACCTAAATTTAGAATTTACTAGAATCTTCTTGGCTTCAGTCGTGCAGATTTTGTGAATTAAAAAAAATACGTGAATCGTTCACCTCAAAGTGAAGTACAAAAGTATGTTATACATATATCGGTGATATCCAACAAATGGCCCCCGGGCTACAAATGGGTCCTGTAAAACCCAAAGCGATGAATTTGAAATATTTTTAAATTAAATTTAAAAAAAGTATTATTTACTTTAAAAGATTTAATTCAATTAATTTTTCCAAATTAATTAGATAACAATAAATTAAACACGGAAAATGTATTATACAAATTATATTTTATTTGTAGTTTTGTATATGTCAAGCTCTTATAAAAATTGTTTTGTAATTAAAATCATAATTAATATAATTAATTAACTAACGTACTTGAAAAAATGAAAAAAAATTAACGGCACAAGACACTAATAAGTGAGGCTCAGTTCGCAATCGACATTTTTTTAAGGTCTAAGCAATTAAAAACATTTCGTTAATATACAGGGTAGTTCAATAGTGCGTCCGGCTTTCCTAGCGCACTTTCCGTAGGAGATAGAAAAAAAAGTTTGGTACATAATATTATTGGTTTGAAAAGATCAACGTCGTAAAATTATTTTCAACAATACAGGGTGTCCCATTTTTGCGCTATAACAAAAACAAAGATTTTTTTAAATGGAATACTCTGTAACGTTTTATATCTTTCGATGTCGTTTCTTAACCTCTACATTAACGTCTTTTCATTTTTTAATTTAGTGACAGTGTTGCCAAATTAGGATTTTTTTTCCGAAAAATAATCCATATTCAGGCTCAACTATAAAAAATCGTAGCGACCTAATTTTTTTTTAAGTGATGAATTTTTTTAGCAATAATGTTAGACCAGGTAAAGAGTAACATTTTGATAATAAACAATTTTAATTTAGTTCTACAGGGTGTTAATAAAAAAATGTCAAAGTTTGCAATCTTCAAAATAATAAAACTCATTTTTTTCAAATGTGACTACCCTTTTTTTATTTCACTATTCGATGGTTTCTTTTCTCCTTTTCAATTTGTATAGGGGGTATCTTATGTCTAAACCTCATAATTTCTGAGATATTCAATAATTTTCACAAAAGTAACCATTTCACCACGTTTTTATGCACCGAAGAAGGCTGTGCTGATGCAAAAGAAATGCCAAAATGTAAGTACTTAAGTATCAATGTAACATTTAATTAAAATTTATAATTAAAACGGATAATACTTATGTAATAAAATTATTTATTTTACTCAAAATACTATGATAAGTAACAAAATTGAAAATACATATAAAAGATAACAGTCTACAATAAATGTACGAAATGTCTTCCATTTTCATCCAGGCACAATTCAATTCACCGGCATTTGTTTTGTAATTGTTTCGCATTTATTTTGCATTTGTTTGGCCTACTTTGGTGCATAAAAACGTGGTGAAATGGTTACTTTTGTGAAAATTATTGAATATCTCAGAAAGTATGGGGTTTAGATATAAGATATCTCCTATACAAATTGAGAAGGAGAAAAAAACCCATCGAATAGTGAAATAAAAAAAGGGTAGTCACATTTGAAAAAAATGAGTTTTATCATTTTGAAGATTGCAAACTTTGACATTTTTTTATTAACACCATGTGGAACTAAATTAAAATTGTTTATTATCAAAATGTTACTCTTTACCTGGTCTAACATTATTGCTAAAAAAATTCATCACTTAAAAAAAATTAGGTCGCTACGATTTTTTATAGTTGAGCCTGAATATGGATTATTTTTCGGAAAAAAAATCCTAATTTGGCAACACTGTCACTAAATTAAAAAATGAAAAGACGTTAAGAAAGGTTAAGAAACGACATCGGAAGACATAAAACGTTACAGGGTATTCCATTAAAAAAAATCTTTGTTTTTGTTATAGCGCAAAAATGGGACACCCTGTATTGTCGAAAATAATTTTACGACGTTGATCTTTTCAAACCAATAATATTATGTACCAAACTTTTTTTTCTATCTCCTACGGGAAGTGCGCTAGGAAAGCCGGACGCACTATTGAACTACCCTGTATAGATAAGGTACTGGCACCAGTTATGGCCACTATAAGAGCAAGGTTTACTGTTTTTGAAATTGACGGGCTTCTTATTTGTAATTCTTATGAACTCATGTTACTAATAAAACAAGTAACTCTTTATTGAATCAATTTAATTACCAAAGTCCACAAATATAGTTTGATTTTAAATTATAGCCTTTTATTTTGTTTATGTTTTTTTTCCAGTAATGGATAAAGTAATACCAGTAATGAGCACGCAGTGATGGATACTTGCTAATGATTACAAAATGATAAGTACTACCACACAAAAGATATAAAAGAAAGAATCGTCAAATTTGAAACAATGTGAAGCAGTTGCTGTGATAATATAATAATTAATAAATAAATTATACTAATAATTAGTTTAAATGTCCACCATTTTGACACCTATTGGCCGATTGTCATCAAATTACGCTGTAAGACAGTTAAATGTATATAGATTAATATACAGAAATGGTAATAATCAAATATCAACAAATATTTCTAAATCAGTACATTTAATTAAAAAATAACCATTACTTGGGTCATATCCAAGACTGGTGCTAGTACCTTATTCATTCTTAAAAAAAATAAAGGAAAGTTAAAAGTTTAACTAAATTAGTACTTTCTTTAAAATTTCATTAACTATTTGACAGAATTGATTATAAATTAGTTTCATAAAAATAATTAAAATTAGGAAAAAAATTACTAGTCAAGAATAATTATGATTTAATACATCTCTCGCGTAATTTTAATGGTATTTTTTATTTTTATTTGAAAAATAAATAAGCAGTGGAGACAATTAACTGTGCTATGTTCTACCCAAGTTATAATTAACTAGGAAAATACAAAGATAATAGAAATTTAGTAGCGGTCTCAAGATTTCACATCAGCATTGTTTTAATTTGCTTTTTGCTAGATTAATTAATTTCACTGTCTGAAGAAACTGTAGAAATTGATAGCCTTTATTCTAATTTAAACTAAAAACATATTTTAATTTCTAAATATTACCAAAAATAATATATTTTATGTAGTATAGTATGTGTCAAAAATAATGCAAATCGATGGTAATGAATTAACGTAATCGAAGTATGAAATATTCACTTTAAATTCATGTAGGAAAGTCAAATTCGTTTAAACACTACCTAAACAATATTGATACTTACGTTTAAAACATTATTTTCCATTTTTCTCTGTTATTTCATCCAAAAATAAATAAGGCACTGGCATCAGTCTTGGATATGACCCCAGTCATGGTTATTTATTAATTAAATGTACTGAATTAGAAATATTTGATTACTACCATTTCTGAATATTAATTTATATACATTTAACTGTCTTATAGCGTGATTTGATGACAATCGGCCAATAGGTATCAAAATGGTGGACATTTAAACTAATTATTAGTATAATTTATTTAGTATTATATTATTATCACAGCAACTGCTTTACATTGACGATTCTTTCCTTTAAATCTTTTGTGTCGTAGTACTTATCATTTTGTAATCATGACCTCATATTACTAATAAAACAAGTAACTTTTTATTATTTCAATTTACTTACCAAAGTCCGCAAATAAAGTTTGTTTTTTAAATTATAATCGTTTATTTTGTTTATGTTTTTTCTCCAATAATGGATAAAGTAATACCAGTAATGACTACCTAAGCAGTGATGGACACTTGTTAATGATTACAAAATGATAAGTACTACGACACAAAATATATAAAAGAAAGAAACGTCAAATTTGAAACAATGTAAATCAGTTGCTATGATAATGTAATAATTAATAAAAAAATTATACTAATAATTAGTTTAAATGTCCACCATTTTGACACCTATTGGGCGATTGTCATCAAATCACGCTGTAAGACAGTTAAATGTATATAGATTAATATTCAGAAATGGCAGTAATCTAATATCAACAAATATTTCTAATTCAGTACATTTAATTAAAAATATTTAATTTGACTTCGAGGTTTTAGGTCATTATATGTCAATAAAATCGTTATATGTGATATAACATTATTTATTATTATAGACGTTTCGTCATGTTTCAGACTTCATCGGTATCTTTTGAGAACAATGATACTTTTACATATTTCTATTTAACAATAGGACTTCTACTGGAGTTCATTTTGTTAATTCAACTCCAGTAGAAGTGTTGTAAAATAGTCCTTTTGTTAAATATAAATATGTAAAAGTATCATTGTTATCAAATGATACCGATGAAGTCTGAAACATGACGAAACGTCTATAATAATAAATAATGTTATATCACATATAACGATTTTATTGACATATAATGACCTAAAACGTCGAAGTCAAAATAAATATCATAAAAATGGTCATTTTCTTAAATTCTACATACATTTAATTAAAAATAGCCATTACTGGCATCATATCCAAGACTGGTGCCAGTACCTTATTTCAATGTATGTTTTGAGACATCCATACTAATATTATAAATGCGAAAGTGTGTTTGTCTGTCTCTCTGTCTGTCTGTCTGTTTGTTACCTTTTCACGGCTAAACCGCTAAACCGATCTTGATGAAATTTTACAGGGAGATAGCATGCACTCTGAGAAAGGACATAGGCTACTTCGAATCCCGAAAACAACCCCTAAGGGGCTGCTGGTTTGTTTGCTAGATTCAATACTGGTTTTCAAGCGTGTTTTGGCTCTGGATTGTTGTCATGATTTCAATGTGTGATGGCTTCACACGATACTTGATTTTGTAGATGGTTTTGATACGTGCTAAATGACAGTTCTAATATCAACATAATACTATAGTGGATATGGATTATGAAAATAAAAAAATCCTTTGGGTGAACAATATATAATTAATGTTTATTAATTTCAACAATGAGCTAAGTTTAAAATTTCAATACAATTCAGTTTTCTCACATTTATTTTTTACATGCAGGATCGATCTTATGAGGTATGTTTAATAAAACTCACATTTGAAAAAAAATTATATTTCACACTCTTTTGCATATGAATGGTTGTAATTAGTTTCATTCGATCCGGCGGAAAAAAATATCATGGGGATGTGGGTTTCGAAATCCACGCGAGCGAAGCCGCGGGTAGCAACTAGTATATAATAAACCCTTAAATTACATTTAATTGTTTTTTTATTATTCTAAAAAAATTCCTAAAAAAAATATAAGATATAATAAGAGATAACCCCTTAACTTATTCGTTACTGTTTCTAAATGATTCACATGTATGTATTACTGTAGTGTCATCTAAAAACCAACCCATTTCTATGAACCTTATACTGTCAATGTCACCAGCACAGAGATTTCTTCTTAATGGACAGAACAAGAAGAAAACAACGTACATAGAATTGTTACTAGTCGAGCTATATTTACACCGGCCGACGGACGATGAGTAACGCCGGTGCGTCCGCGTCGCGTTGCCGAGACTTGCCCGACGTCGGCGTGCACAGACCGGGAACTCGGCAGTCGATTGTTGCGCGCTGCGGTAACCGGTACATCAATCGTTGTGATTAGGTCAACGTGCTCTCTGTGTTGGTGCTTTCGTTAAGTGCATCAAGTGAGTACCGTTGTTTTTTGTTTTCATGTTTTTGTTTTTTTTTATGAATTGTTTTTCTTTGATTTAAACTGTTATTGCTCACTGTACGTATAATTTAGATAAGAGAAGCTATGTGATCGTTAATAACAATTAGTTAATCAGTTGTTTTAAAACCATTATTACATCAATTCTAAAAAACAAACACAGTTATGATATATTTTATAAGGTAAAAAATTATCATATTTAGTGAATTTTTCATTTACAAATTGAGATTAAGTTTAGAATTAACGTTATAATCATGGTTTGAAATCAACTGATTAACTAATTGTGGCCAATTTTGTGTGAGATATTTTTTTCAGATAAATTTCATTTAATAATCAAGTTATATGTATTTTTATGTTATTCCATATAATTTAAACAAAATTCGAAATCACATGCTTCAGTTGGATAAAATATATTAGCATATCACATGGCTCTATTCATATACAAATTATTGGCAGCAATTAAAACACTCATGAAACTAATAACGTTAACAGATTTTATTTGTTGCACTACTAACATCTGATTTTTAAGGAAATATTTTGAATTAATATTCATAGAAAGCAACACGAATTATATATTAAGGTGTACACAAGTGTGTACGGCGGGCGTTAATGGGTTGAGTTAGACCACAGTGACGGGCATTTTTTCAGGGTAATTTTCAGGAATTAATTTCTAACTAAATATTTATGAAACACCAGTAATTTTTTCATTATCTTCTATACACATTGAAGAACGTGTCAAGAATTTTTTGTCCATAAAATTGGTCGAGTTAAACCGCTTCGCGTTTTCCTATGATTTTCACGTATGGTCAGATGGTGTACACGATTTCGCGAAAACCAATCATCTAAAACAAAAATAAAAAATATGCTCATTATCTTTATTGTATTGGCTTTCAGTTGACAAAGCATTTTATTTATTTTTTTCATTTTTGGCAACGAGAAAAAAATTCCTGAATTTTTGGGCCCAAATTACATGTTATTATTCAAGTCTTGAGGTTTCCGCGGTGATCTTGATATGGATCTTGGCTTCTGGGTGTTTTAGAAGAGCCCTGAAGTTGTCCACTGCAATGTGTGACGAAACGTTGACCGATAACACGACCAAACCGACGCGGCTTACACCCAGAAGCCAAGATCATAACAGAACATAATATTGACAAAATCGTCCGTCAACCGAAAGACACTAGTCCTTAGAATAAGTGTATCAAATTTCAAGTCGATTCGTTAATTAGATCTCGAGATACACCGTTTTGAAAAACATAGTTTTGAGAAAAATGTGTTTAAAGTTTTGGTACTAGTTGTAGTTTTTTAAGTGATAGTTTTTTTTAAGCTTCTTACCCTTAATCTGCCATTTCTGCCTCATAAAGGGGACCTTCCTCTTCATAATAATATTCTAGTGTATTAGAGAAGTTCAAAATTGAATGGTAATTTATCGCAGGTAGGCGTTTCAGAGCATTTCAGAGCGCTTAAGTAATAGCTCGAAATTTAAATGAATTTTTTAGTCCCTTATTCTAGAGGGTTCAAAGGATTTTTCAAGCCAATAAAAAAATTAAATTAAAATTCAAAATTTCACAGTGGTCTAACCCTTCAAAATAGAAAAATCTTACTATTTTACTTCTCCTTGTAAGGAAAAAACGTATTTATCTCTATTAAAAATTAATGGGTAGGCAAGGGTACCATTAAAATCACGATGGGGTTTTTGTGGAGCATTTTTTTAATCTCCAAACAATCAAACTTTTATAACTTTCACAAATAATTATTTTCATTTTATAAAAAAGCGTAACTGAATAGCAAATAATAAAATAACAATATTCATTTATGATTTATTTTTATGTATTGAAAATAAAAAATATAAGTAAAAATTTCAAATTTGCTACAAATACTTTATTTTACTTAACAATATTTACTTTAAAAATTGCTTTGTATAATAGAAAACAATGTATTATTAAACGTATGTACGAATACTATATTTCCAACTGGATAAACAAAAAATAAGTTATAGTAAAATTTTTGCAGTTAAGAAAAACAAATTAATTTACAATTAAATCATTTTATGATCTGTTTTGCTTAGTTTGTCATAAGACAAATATGCAATAAAATATTTTTATTAGTCTGTAACTCTTGATTTATCGTAAGAATAATATTATCGTATTTTATGTAGGCAGTGTATATTTTAAAGTAATTTTAGACCTACGTAACTATATTTTAGATTATTTATTTAAATAATAAGTCTAGATTATAATTTACACAAAAAGTTAGGAATTGGTTGTTATTTTTACTTTCTTATACCATGTATATGAAATATACATGGTATAAGTAAGTATAGTTAAGCCGAGTTTTTTTCGAAATCCGAATTTTGATGGAATTATCAATTTTGATCTTCCTTGAATCCTGAATCCATTCTCACTATTTTCGCCATGATCTCTGTGTGTCCGTCTGTCTGTAAGCGCTGTAACTCAAATACGACAAATCGTAGAAGGATGAAATTTTATATTTAAGATTATTTTTTTCTGGGAAGAACATATTACAGAGATTGAACTGGTGAGTAATTATTTAAAAAAAATATTTTTGACTAAATCATAAATTTTGGAAAAAATGTATGGGGAATAAATTATAGATAATAACATACGCGATATTTTTTATCTAAAACATTTTTTCTTATTACAAAAATAGTTCGAAAATTCAAACATTGACAAGAGTAAACATCCTTTTTCGGTTAAGTTATTACGTTCAGAAAAATTCATTTAATACATAATGTAGAGTATAATATTATCTATAGCTTATGTCCCATTCATTTTATTCTATCTTTTATTAGTTTGTCAGAAATATGTTTTGATAAAATAAGAATCATTGTTCACTGTCAGGATTATGTATAAGAAAGTCCCATGGTGGATATTTTTAATAATGTATCGAAAAGGACGCAGTATTTAGCTTAGAATTTTTTTATAACGAATACTTTTTTTTTATTTTGCCATGTGGGAAATTTGCAATTTGTAATTTGTGGAGCAAAAAAAAGATCCGAGATTATAACGGCAACATTGTCAAGTTGTACATATTATTTTCTCCCTTGGAAAATTATATGTAGACGCCGTTTATTTTTATTATTATTCTTCTTTTCTTTATTTGTATTCTAGTTCGTTATACTCAGCTAGTAAAATACATACTTGAATCAATTATTATCTTTTTTAAACTTTATTTTCGCCTAAACAAAAATAGCAATAACACAAAAAAAATTAATTGATTTCTTATAAAATAAAGTCAACAAACTATTGTGAAACAAATGTCAGAGACATACATGAAAAGAATAATGTAAGAGTATAGAAATATCGATCCAAAAAAAGATGAATACCGGGTGGATAAAAGTCTCCTGTTTGGCGAGATAGTATTCTAGACGTATAAATCTCACAAACTTGAATGGTCTTAATGTGCATTATACAGTCTAGTTTAACGAGTGAAAATTTCAAATCGTTTCAATTAATTGTATAGGGGTTAAAATCTTTTAAAGTACTTCAAAAACACTAGTTTAATCCGAAGAGCAAGTGAGCTAATTTACTAGGTCGATGTTAATATAACAATTGTTTGTGAGCTTACAAAATTTAAAAAGTGGCGATTAATTAAAAAACGACGCCCATTTTTTATCAATAAATTAACTTTAAACCGTTTTTCCACTTTTAAACAAAAATAATAGTAGAATAGATCATTTATTAATTTCAAGTTAAAATTTTGTGGACAAAAATCTTCTTTCGGGAACACGAGTGTAAGGGAAATATGTCAAATTTTGAAAGAAAGCAAATCTCTGGAACTAGCTTATATAACCCAATTTGAGTTTTAAAATCCTCCCCCCCCCCAGCATAAAAGAGTTCGAAGAGTAATTTTAATAGCATTTTGTATTATATATAAAATACATTATATATGTACATATAGCTAATCTTCAATATTTTGCCCCATCTCACAGATAAAGAGTTGTAATTGGTCTAATTCAATCCGATGGGAAAAATACTATGGGGTCTTATGGGTGAGTGGAAAAAGTTGACAGTTCTACGAATTTTAGCATAAAATTTCGAAAGCGTATTTTTAAAACATTAAACTAAAATATTAAGTAAATAACGAACTCTTTCACCCCTAAAGGGCTGTAACTAAACATTAATTAAAATTCTAAATTATACTATGAAACTAAAATTTAAAAACCCTTTTTTAAATTTGTTTGATTTATAGTTCCAAAGTACTATGTCATTAGTATTAAGTAAAAAAAACAAATAGCAAATTATTTAACTCTTTCACCCCTAAAAAGCTGTAACTAAATAATTATTTTAAAATCTAAATTAGACTATGAAACTAACATTTAAAAACCCTTTTTTAAATTTGTTTGATTAATAGTTCAAAGTACTATGTCATTAGTATTAAGTAAAAATAACAAATAGCAAATTATTTAACTCTTTCACCCCTAAAGAGCTGGAACTAAACAATTAATTAAAATTCTAAATTATACTATGAAACTAACATTTAAAAACCCTTTGTTTAAATTTGTTTGATATATAGTTCCAAAGTACTATGTCATTAGTATTAAGTAAAAAAAAAAACAAATAGCAAATTATTTAACTCTTTCACCCCTAAAGAGCTGTAACTAAACAATTAATTAAAATTCTAAATTATACTATGAAACTAACATTTAAAAACCCTTTGTTTAAATTTGTTTGATTTATAGTCCCAAAGTACTATGTCATTAGTATTAAGTAAAAATAACAAACAGCAAATTATTTAACTCTTTCACCACTAAAGAGCTGTAACTAAACAATTAATTAAAATTCTAAATTATATTATGAAACTAACATTTAAAAACCCTTTTTTTTAATTTGTTTGATTTATAGTCCCAAAGTACTATGTCGTTAGTATTCAATAAAAATAACAAATAGCAAATTATTTAACTCTTTCGCCACTAAAGAGCTGTAACTAAACTAAATTCTAAATTATACTATGAAACTAACATTTAAAAACTCTTTTTTAAATTTGTTTGATTTATAGTTCCAAAGTACTATGTCGCCAAACAGACGATGTTTTTTCGTCCACCCGTAGGTATCATGTTTCTGTCAGTCACATATGTTGTCTGGCGACAAGCGTCATTTTTTTTTGTTGGTTTTGTTATTTGTGAGAAATAGACAATAATATTTTTTTCATAAATATTACATTAGTATATTTGTGTTCTAATACATTAATGAATCAATTAATTACCTATTCTGAACTAATGACTCTAATGAAGTTTAATGCAAATGACTAAATAAATAAAATGTTTGGATAGATAAATAATGAAATATTAAGATATAGTTTATACTAACTAGTCAGATATAAAAATTAGAAAATAAACATAGTGGAGCTAAGGTACTGGCACCAGTTATGGCGGCTATAAGAGCAAGGTTTACTGTTTTTATGATTGACGGGCTTTTTTTGTAATTCTTATCAACTCATGTTACTAATAAAACAAGTAACTCTTTATTTAATCAATTTAATTACCAAAGTTCGCAAATATATGTAGTTCTTTTTTAAATTACAGCCTTTTATTTTGTTTATGTTTTTTATCCAGTAATGGATAAAGTAAAACCAGTAATGAACACGCAGTGATGGACACTTACTAATGATTACAAAAAGATAAGTACTACGGCACAAAGGATATAAAAGAAAGAATCGTCAAATTTGAAAATGATAATATAAAAAATAATTCGGGCAAGACATACACGACTGTATGCCATAAGGGTTCTGAAGTACGTACTACGTGAAATGTTTGGAACCACTTACAGGTGCATTTTTAAGTTAAAGTTAAAATATAAAAAAGTGTCAAGTTCTACTAATTGAGATCTCTATTTTGACATCCTTAGAGGGGGGGGGGGGGGGGGCAGAATAAAATACTGCTTTTAGCCCCTTACAGGCGCAATTTTAGAGTTAGAAAAAAAAAATAAAAAATATGGTCAAATTCTACTAATTGAGATGTACATTTTGACATGCGACACGTCTTGGTAAACAATTTTTTTGTTTTTTTGGATTTGCTTTAAAGCCCCCTACAGGCACCATTTTTGATTTAGAAAAAAATTGAAAAAGAGTCAAATTCCGCTTGTTTGGTTATACATTTTAACGTGCCACATGCCTTGGTATAATTTTTTTTTTTTTTTACCTAGCTTTAGCTCCTTATTGCTCCCCCTGCAAAATTAATTATTCAATAAATTTGTACATGTCATTTTACATGTTCAGTAAAAATTTTAAGTTTTTAGCTTATATAGTTTACGAGCTATTTGGCTTTGAGTGAAAAGGACGGACGGACGGACGGACGACAAAGTGAGATTAATAAGGTTTCTTCGGAACCCTAATTAATAAATAAATTATACCAATAATTACTTAAATGTCCACCATTTTGACACCTGTCATCAAATCACGCTGTAAGATAGTTCAATGTATATAGATTAATATTCAGAAATGGTAGTAATCAAATATCAACAAGAATTTCTAATTCTAGTTTGTCGATCCCTGTTCTAAATAATTAAAGAAATTACATTACACCTATATAAAATACGTTCGGATTTCGGATACACAATTGATTCCGGATAATATTGTCATCGATTAATCGGATCAACCGCTTAATTGAACCAAACTGATCAGTCCCAATTAACTGTCCAATCCACTATATTGTAATTATTAAAATTCAACCCGAACGTACTAAAATAGTTAAACCAGTGACAGGATATCGGTAAATTATTTTTATGTATAAAATCATAAAATACAGGAAATGTTTATCATAAATTTTAATAATCTTTAAATTTGTTAAACGTATGTACTATACCGTAACTAAAATGATAATAAAGCGTGATAACTCTGTGTAAATATTGTGTTTTCAGTTAATAAAGATTTATGTTTTTTATCGGCTAATGTTGTTTGAAAAACAAAATATCAATCATTAGATTATGTGTCAGTTGTGAAGTATATAAAGATGTATTGCATTTTTTTATTCGCCATTTAGAAATAAACATAAACAAAAAAACATCTACCAAGTAAATGCACAGTGCTTCCTCGTGCTAAATTCACCAAAGGTAGTTAATTATTGAACAATTTAAATCAAAATCAAATTTATCGAGTATTTTTCAAGGGGCCGGAAAAAAAACTTCAAATTATTGAGAGATCCAAATTATAATTATCGAGGAATTTTTAATGTTTTGTTTGCCTGACTTGAAACGAAAACTACTGAACTGATTTTAATGGGATTTTCGTTGATCGAAAATCTAGAGTTAGTTTAGCTCTATGATTAGTGAATTTATAAGTAAAATATATAAAAATGTATTGTAAAGCTATGATAAAAAAATATATTGAATAATTAAGTCAGGCATGCATGTATTAAAAAACATGCAATAGATTTTATTTAAATAAAAATCACAGGCGTTGCCGCGGGGAACTGCTAGTTCATAATATATTAAAGAAAGTATTAAAAACGTAAACAAACTGTTCTTACTAGATTACATCGATGAAGTTGCATAGCCTGTCAATATTTAAAGAGTGCAGGAAATTAAGTAAGATAATGGAAAACATTAATTTAACATATTTTATAGGTAGGTAGTACATAATTAGTTTCTACATTACTTTCCTATGAAATATAATATATCTTTAAATCTATAAGAATGTAAAGATAAGTGTAGGTATGGAATTTCCTTAAGCGTTGGCAGAAATGCTAAAATGCGAAGAAAAAAATATATATAAAAACTATTCGTGGTAATTGATAGAATTTTTTTTTCTTATTTATTTATTTTTTCTTAAACTGTATATGTCTTTGGACCCGACTGGTTCCTTTAGACAGCCATTAATTGATATAATCAATATATTAAGTTTATTAGGGTGTACATATTGAAATATTAACGGCATGCCACCTTAATCAGTTGACCAAAATATAAGATAGCCATAAACTCAGTACCCGGGAAAAAATTTCAGATCTGAAGTGATCTCGGTTGATCTTCATTTTGGAACAAATCAGATCTTTGTAGATAAATAAACTTTTGTCTACCTTAAATAACAAATTAATACACATATACTATATAGAAACCTTGTTTATAATTTAATCAATAAAAAAAAATTGTACAGAAACGTATTGAATGATATTTGAGGCCCGTGTATTAAATTAATAAATAAATTCACAACTCACCCCCTGTCACAGATGAAGGGTTGTAATTGGTCTCATTCGATCCAGCGGGAAAAATACTTCGGGATACTAGGTGAATTTTTCTCTGTTTCGCTACTTATGGTATTCATTATAGAAAATCGTAAATATCTCGACTCCTGTGCTAGATAGAGGGTTGTTTTGCCCCCCACACTCCTAGTATCCCGAAGTATTTTTCCCGCTGGATCGAATTAGACCAATTACAACCCTTCATCTGTGACAGGGGGTGAGTTGTGAATTTATTTATTAATTTAATACACGGGCCTCAAATATTATTCAATACGTTTCTGTACAATTTTTTTTCAATTGATTAAATTATAAACAAGGTTTCTATATAGGTAGTATATGTGTATTTGTTATTTAAGGTAGACAAAAGTTTATTTATTTACAAAGATCTGATTTGTTCCAAAATGAAGATCAACCAAGATCACTTCAGATCTGAAATTTTTTCCCGGGTATTTACAATTAATATTTCGGCTATGTTTAATGCACTTTAAATTTAAAGTGTATTTTAAATAGCAATTTTCATGTTTTTCTAAAAAATACAACTTTTTTATCAATTTTCTCCGTTTTTCCTATATATTATAACTTTTTCTGAGAGATGGCAAATTTTTAAAGATGTCTATATATTTTTTTATTAATTTATAAAATCCATTTTTACAGAAAATCAATTTTTGTTAAATTTGACAAATTTTTAGATGGAATTTATAAATTAATTTAAAAAAAATTATCAGAAAAGGTGATAATATACAGAAAAATATTATAATTTTGCTATATTTGTTTGATGAATGCAATAAAGCAGTCGTAAAACGTCTTAAAACACATTTAAAAACTAAAATGTAGAAACCATTTCAGTTTGATCATTCGTGTGCCGGTATTACGAGTTTTAAAACAGAATATATATGTATTATGAAACAAACTTTTATATGTATGTGTACGTTTCTTTCAGATACTCGTACATATCTAAAATTTAAAAAGTTTGTTCTTAAAAGCATCTGAAATATTCAAAAGCCATAGCGAGTAAAAACCACTTTTTGTTATTTTCTTTGAAACTATATTTATCAATACTATTTTTAAATTCTCTTTTATTTTTTGGAACTATTGTCAGGTTTGTTAGATGTTTGTAATCTATACATTAATACATTACATAGTATAAGTCCGTCGCCGCGTCTGTCTGTCTGTGCACGATTTTCTAAGTAACTACTGAACAGATTTTATTCCGGTTTTCACTAATGGATAGAGTATTTCACGAGGAAGGTTTAAGTGTATAATTTGTTTATATTTTGAGAGGTATCTTCGCGTGCGTAACAGTGTTAGGGTACTCAGGAGGTAGGCCTATACTCTACCTCAGAGTATTGAACCCCTGGTGTCGTCCGTGTGTGAAGTTGTGTTGGTATTTAGGGACTTCAGGATTTCCTTGTTTTACTCACCTTTCCTTTTTGGTCACTGGGACTGAGGTGAGGTCGTAATAGCAAATAAAACTTTTATTAAATTTTATGTTATTTATTTTTATTTAAAAATTAAAATAATTATCGATGTAGTATTGCAAATATATGATTTTAATGATTATATTATTTAAGTTGAATTTTGACTATTGTCGAACGTTCTCTAAGAACTCGTCCGGTAAAACAGTGCCCGATAATCTGTTGTCACATCTTTTATAACCTCGGTAACGCCGTGACGGGTTGCAAGTTGCAGTTACCAGGCATCACCTCAGTTAATTTGCCGACGTTTCACAACGTGACTATTTTGTGTGAACATCAACGTGTGAACGACGACGTGTAACAACAAACTACGGAGCAAGGGGTTTCGGGTTATAACAACAGTTATCGATAAGTGAAAACAATGTTTAATAGATTTATTACAGATTACATTTATATCCCTGCGTAACATCAGATCCAATGCGTCAGTAACTTATAAAGGAATACTTTAGTTAATCTATATACAGAATGGTCCGGTTTGGGATACAAATATTTTATGAGCTGATTCTTTAGTTCATTGTGAGTAAAAAATTGTACGGGAAGGTGGGGTCTATCTTCAACACCCTCTGAGCTACAGGGTGTTTAAAAACTTCCTTCAGAGTAGTACTTACAAACAAAGATTATCTCTTAACTTCCAAAGTAATGTAACTAGAGCAACTACAACGAGTCAGTTTTATAGGTAATTATCTAACGTATTTTTCAATATTAGCGTTATTGCTAGCCGTGTTTCCAGTTCAGAGTTATTGCTGATCAAAGTCAAAAAATATGTTTATTTTTTTGAAAATTTTTATGAAAATGACATTTTTTCCCAAAAATACGTATAATATGTGGTATTTTTTATCATTATTTTGTTGTGTCATAATATTACCTACAAATTCAGTTTGGACCTGGGTATTACAGTTTTCCAGTTATAAATTTATCTAAATAATCCCCAAAATGTCTATTTTGCTACCTACCCTATTAAATGAAACAGTCATAATTTTTGTTTGTTTATAATTACATAATTTTATTGTTAATGTTAATTTACGTAATTTTAAAACTAATTATGTAATTATAAACAAACAAAAATTATGACTCTTTCATTTAATAGGGTAGGTAGCAAAAGACCCAGGTCCAAACTTTCTATGGTGAATTTGTAGGTAACATTATGACACACCAAAATAATGATAAAAATACCACATATTATAGGTACTTTTGGGTAAAAAAAGTCATTTTCATAAAAATTTTCAAAAAAATAAATATATTTTTTGACTTTGATAAGCAATTACTCTGAACTGGAAACACGGCTAGCAAAAAAGGTAATACTGAAAAATACGTAATTACCTATGAAACTGACTCATTGTGGTTGCTCTAGTTATGTTACTTTGGAAGTTATG
Organism: Sialis fuliginosa; assembly: GCA_961205875.1. Classification (NCBI taxonomy): domain Eukaryota; kingdom Metazoa; phylum Arthropoda; class Insecta; order Megaloptera; family Sialidae; genus Sialis; species Sialis fuliginosa. The sequence goes on along the minus strand of OY540809.1, from coordinate 40,226,192 downwards.
AGATATTCTTTGTTTGTAAGTACTACTCTGAAGGAAGTTTTTAAACACCCTGTAACTCAGAGAGTGTTGAAGATAGACAATTTTTTACTCACAATGAGCCAAGGAATCAGCTCTTAAAATATCTGTATCCCAAACCGGACCACCCTGTATATACAATAATATACATAACTTAGATAGTTCGAGTGATGAGAAATGTGAAGGCAGTCGATCATACAAATGTCTGATTATTTATATTCTGCTTCAATTTCCTTGAGACATTTAATTAAAGACTTGGGAACTCTAGTAAGTTTGTATCTATTGAAGTCAGAGAGTAATTAACAAATATATTGTTATTTTCTATTTCATTATAAACTTCTTTCATGAATGCCACTAGCTTTTTGCTTCCTCGCAATATCGAAGATAAAAGAAGCTTTGTGGAGAGGGGTAATGATGTGTCTAATCATAACAAATATAGCTCTGTAACTCATTGTCAGCGCGAGAAAGGGAAAATATGTAATCTGAGGTGCCCAAGCTGATTGGTCAAAAGCTACTGAGTGAGGCAACCTGTGTATTTATTAACCTTGGCTAGAATTTGATAAAACGGGGGTAATTTAATCTTTTCTTTATAAAGTATTTAAGTAAAGTGGTTGTGTTTATTAAAAATATACTTAAGTATATATTTGTGCTTTGGCATTTGTAGGTACTCGTATATCCAATAGGTTATTGGGTAATTTGGGAAATTTATTTAATAATTAATATTTCTATATATCATTAATATTGCATGTGTGGCTGTAATTTATATGTTAAATTATAAATTAGTTATACTTTTAAAGTTACTCTGAGGAATTTTTTTATAATTGATTAAAAATTCGATATTTAATCCAGCAAAACGTATTTAAAATATCAGTCATTGTTTCTGATCTTGGCTTCTGGGTAAAATCCGCGTCGATTTAATTGTTATATCGATTTTTACAAGAAGCCAAGATACGTGTATAGTTAGCATATACCTACAAATTATTTTGGGAAATATCTAGTTGATGTTAATTAATATGAATAACGTTCGTAAAAATTCCTTTATATCAGTGTTAGTTCACATAAAAATATCATTGACTTGGCAGATATTGTAGTTTTAAATGTATTTAATATAAGGTAAAGGCACCAGTTTTCGTTGTTTTTTTTGGTTAATGGGCTTGTTTTTTGTAATTCTCTTTTATTTTGTAATAATTTTTATAATTCTTCATTTGTTTTGTTCATGTTTTCCAGTAATGGCAAAGGTAAAACCAATAATGAGCACGCAGTGATGGACACTTGCTAATGATAACAAAATGATAAGTACTACGACACAAAAGATATAAAAGAAAGAATCGTCAAATTTGAAACAATGTAAAGCAGTTGCTATGATAATATAATAATTAATAAATAAATTATACTAATAATAATTAGTTTAAATGTCCACCATTTTGACACCTATTGGCCGATTGTCATCAAATCACGCTATAAAAATAGATTAATATTCAGAAATGGTAGTAATCAAATATCAACAGATATTTCTAATTCAGGACATATAATTAAAAAACAGCCATTACTGGGGTCCTTGCCAACTACCTTATTCTAAAAAACTCATAAATTAACGAATACCATTTATTTGTTTCAGATAATAATGAAGCCAATGAATAAACGCTGTGGAAAAATAAACTAATGAATTTGACGTTCAACATATCTTCGAATAAGTGACTCACAAAACATATTTATGTAAATATCTTAGGTAAAAAAAATAAATTAATGAAAATGTGACACTCCATTTATTGCCAACCTACTTTTTAATTCAAAAATAAATCACAAAAATAACATCAAAGATATTTTAATATATTTACTATGACCGAGTGAATCATTAAATAAAATTGTGTCGAATTGTGCGTTACAAATTATAAGTGTTTGAGTGACTAACAAATAGATAAACCCACTGTTTCATAAATATAAGAACAACCGTGTTGATACGATCGATTTACTTTTGAATATCAACAAAATTCGTCACAATAGCCCAATCATTTTAGATCAAATTTAATGTAAGATACAAGAAAACTGAGTTAAACCTTTTGACGCAGTTAAGTGTCTCCTGCGAAGTAGATGAAGAAATCATTTTCTTGGCCATTAATTAATTACCGGAAGTGTCCGCCATCTTGGATTTTGTGTTTTTGGCAATTTGCACACGTATTTTGCATTTCTCGATAAAAAAGGTAAGTAACAAATTTGTAGAGGATTTAATTCTCTACAATCTTGATACAGTTAATGTTGTTGAAAACCCCATGGACCTAGAAACGTGAAATTTTAGGGGTGTTTTCTATTTATTATGTAAACATCCACTAAGAACTGATTTTTCGAAATTCAACCCCTGCGGTGGTAAAAGTTTGTATGTGAAAAATATTTATTAGTCGGTTTACTTGAAAGTTAAAACAAATGCTCTACAATACAAATAACTCCTTAGGGGTTGAATTTTTGGAAATTCTTAAATACGTGTTTCAAATTTTCATATTTTTTCCCATACAAACTTTTCCACCCCCTTGTACCTCCGTAGGGATTGATTTTCGAAAATTCCTTTTTTAGTGGGTGCTTACATCATAAGGGGAAGACACCCTTGAATTTTTACGTTTCTAGGTCAATGGGTTTTGGCTCGGCGATGATGAATCAGACAGGACATGTTATTATATGTATACATATAGAAAAAAGCAAAAAATTAATAAAATTGTTATATTTCATTCCCTGTTTTAAAATATTATTTGTGTTGCTAATATAAAAAATGATACAACGCGGACAAAGCCGCGGGCAGGTTCGCTAGTTACTAATAATAAGCAAAAAGTGTTAAAAATTAGGAGATTGGTACAGTTTTTTCAACTTTTGGGCCATTTTTATTGAAAATAAGTGGCACATGTAAATGACAAAGTTGTAGAGGATTCAATTCCCAACAGCTTTTACACAAACAAGTTTTTCTTCTTCTTCTTCTTTCTTTCTTTATCTACTCCGCGGGGGACACTCAACTACGTCAAAAGTTTTAACTCGACAGTTTTTCTCGTGAAAAAATCTAAAATGCTTGGGCTACAAAATTAAATTAAATTCCTTGATACACAGGTAAACAAAAACAGAATAGCCGCATATGCGCTAATAACTTTTCCGTGACAGACACAGAAATAAACAAACAAAAATAAAACTTGTAATAACCGCCCACACCGCGGTTTAAATATAACCGTAAAGTTTGTGAAAAATACACCACTAGTGACAGCGATTTGAGGGAATCTCGTTAATGCAACTGAAAGTGTTAGAAATAGAAACGAGTCGTGGTATTTTAAAAACAAATTTTAAAATTAGATAGATAAATTAATAACGTAGCGCTACCGAGACATAAGGCCGTCTTATCTGAAAATATATATTTTTATAACATTTGGACGGAACTTTATAAATATTCAAGATGAGTGAGCAATCATCAAGATACGCCATTGACGTAGAAACAGGTAGTACAACATCACCGAAGCTACCTCCACGTCCTCGGATAGTACTACCGCCTCAATCCCCGCAGGTGTACAACATGAACCCGTTATACGTGAACCCTAGCTTAAATGCAAGCATGAACCCGCCGATGACGCCGGGTACAGCAGGAAGTGCACCGAACCCATACATCACATACCCGTTCCCGTTCTTGAATTCAAACAAGGCGTCTGATTTTATGTTCAAACAGTTCTCCGGGTTCCGGGATTTCACAATGAACACAGCTAAGTCCGGGCTGAGTGTGGGGGAGAAGACGGCGTTCTGGATTTATAACAAAGTGAGCACGTGGAGTAGGAAATGGTTTACCCACGTGTTCCTGTTCTTTGTTGTCTTCGCGTATAGTGTTGCCGGTGCCATGTTGTTCGTCGCAGTTGAAGGTGAGTGACGCTTGCAGTTGTTTACAGGTGGTGTTGGAATTTGTGTACAATAATGCATATGCCCCAGGCGCGTATACAGCCTCATTTCTCGGAGGGGGTGATACAGAAAAAAAATATAAATTTAACTTTCAAATAGCAGCATGTACATTAAGGTGTTTTTTTTCGGTCCCATTGATCTGTTTTAGCTTTTAATTGTCCCAAAATTTCAGACTGTGAATGGCGCAAACCGAGTCTTTTTCACATTTGATTAACATGGGGAAAATTACTTTTTTACTTATGCGTGAATATTGTTTTTTTTTTAAATTTCTCAAAGCAATATTTTGTAGAGAATTAATTAAGTGTTTAATTCATAAATCCAATAAATTTAAAGAAATGTTTGTTAAAAAATTATCATAAAAATTGGATTTTACTTTTTATGATAATATTTAAACGAACATATCTTTAAAAATACTCAAATCTATGAATTGAGCACTTGGGATCTTTTTTATAAGAAATTTAATTCTCTATGATATACTGCTGTATGAAATTGAAATAAATAAATTTTTCAACGAGATATTCACGCACATAAGTAAAAAAGTGATTTTTCCCATGTTAATCAAATGGGGAAAAGACTCGGTTTGCACCGTCCACAGGTTTGATCTATGAGTCTATATAGATATATTTGAAATAAACGTATAATAAATCTCAAAATATTTTTTATTGTTTAGTTTTTATATACAGAAAATTCGCTGATTAATAAACTATAAAACAAAATTTATTTAGGACTGTTGTTTTCGAGATATTACTTAACCATTTTCTTGACTGCAAATTCTTTAATTGTTTATTTTACAAATTCAAATTTTGCAATAAACGGTAGTAAAGAGAGATGCAAAGATATAGCAACTAGGAATGAAGTTAAATCAATTTCCTATAACTCATATAAAATAATTACTAATTAGGTATATTAAAAGTAGTTTGTCTATCTTCATTTCTACGTGTTAAGGAGCTAATTATCAAAATATAAATTTTTTATTCAAATGATTTTGTAGTTGAAAATGTATTAATACATAGTGATTTGAACTCATCTGACTACTTTAAATAACTTTCGGATTTCTTCATAATATCTAGTGTATTTTTTTAATTCATGGGGGGGGGTCATGACCCCTTGACCCCCACTTGTATACGCGCCTGATATGCCCGTTGCTTGAACCTTTTACCAAAGTAAACAGTTCGTAGAATCTTTTGAAACAAAATACATATGGAATGATTTATATATTTAAAAATATAATTATAACGCATGTTTATTTTCCCTATTTTGTTTCACTTTACTTTGTTGAAATATTAGAGTGTTGAAATATAATAAATCTTCTTAATTAAAGACACTTTTGAAAGAATGTAGTTCTGATTTACTTTGTCATATTTAAAAGACTTATTTTTAAAATTCTATTTATATAATTTGACTATCATATTGTCATATCTAACCAATTTTATATTTAGAAGAGTTGTTTTTATAAATTAAAATTAATATCTACGTAAAAATACTGACAATAATTAAAATATAAAAACACACTTATCAAAAAAATTAAAAGGATTTTTTGTTATAAAAAAATGCAAGTTGCATAAAGATAATTAAAAAAGCATTATAAAACTTGTTATCTATACTTTTTAATGCCTTTTTTTAATTTAAATACAATTGGTTTTTCAAAACGCTAGATTACAATGTATGGAATAATTTAAATTATATAAGGTCGTGGCACCAGTCTTGGCAAAGACCCCAGTAATAGCATTTTTTTATTAAATGTACTGTATTAGAAATATGTGTTGATATTTGATTACTACCATTTCTGAATATTAATCTATATACATTTAACTGTCTTAAAACGTGATTTGATGACAATTGGCCAATAGGTGTCAAAATGATGGACATTTAAACTAATTATTAGTATAATTTATTTATTAATTATTATATTATCATAGAAACTGCTTTACCTTGTTTCAAATTTGACGATTCTTTCTTTTATATCTTTTGTGTGGTAGTACTTATCATTTTGTAATCTTTAAAAAGTGTCCATCACTGCGTGCTCATTACTGGTTTTACTTTATCCATTACTGGAGAAAATACAAAAACAAAATAAAAGGTTATAATTAAAAAAAAAAACTATATTTGCGGACTTTGGTAATTAAATTGATTAAATAAAGTGTAACTTGTTTTATTTGTAGCATGAGTTTATGAGAATTAGAAAAAAGAAGCCCGTCAGTCACAAAAACAGTAAACTTTGTTCTTATGGCGGCCATAATTGGTGCCAGTATCTTAACAAATAAATAATAATATATAATAAACCACAACAAATTTACGAAAAAATTCTCACATTTGAATTTTGATTTTTTTTTTCTTGAAAAAAACATTTTAATTTTTTTGACGGTATACCTTTTTATGTACGAGTGTCTACATAAATAATAAAAATAACAAGGTATACTTTATCAAATAGCTATACATTACCTTTCACTAAGAATACTTGCAATAAATATACGATACATACGATAAGATATTCACGTGCAAGTTTGAATGTTGTAACTTCATAATAAAGACAAAAAATAGAAAACGAAAGTTGGCATCTAACGTGTATTTAAAGCAATCCGTGGATGTGCACCTAGACTGTATTTTTATTAGGTCATTTTGCATTCAGTGCAACGTCATCTAACAGCTTGCTATTTTAAATATTCATCACATTTACATATCTAATAATAAAATATACTAGAAAAATAAAAATGTATTATATTTTATGTGAATACATCTATGACTGGTTCTCCTAAAAATATAGATACCACAACCTACCTGTAATCTAAAATTCTTAAATTTTTCTGCCATTTCAACGTATATAAAAAAAAAAGAAGAAAAAATATAATATGTATTTTTAAGATATTTACATGTATAGTAGCACTTCGTAATAACGACGTAATTTGAACGGGTCCTTCGCCGTTAAGTAAATTAAGGCTTTTTTGTGCCTCGCAAGTGCCTATTAGGAAAACTACCTATTTTGCACTAATATACATTAATGTCCGGTATTATAAAGGAGCTAGCAAATTTGTTAGCTAGCAAGCACTTTCAAATGAGATATAAAATTTATATGACAGTTCTTTTGGAGTTTGTTGAAGACTGTGACAAGTTTCGCGCACGCGTTGTAGGTAAATACCAACGGTATTAAAGCAGTGGTGATATTATAAAAAATATATATTATCAAAGATGCCAACTGTGTTACAATTAGTTGAAGTGTCACTGCTCTAAATTCCATAGCTAATCCATAATAGATACTAGTACAGAATTAATACCCAATTTGAAAGTGCTTACTAGCTAGCAAATTTTACTAGCTCCTTTATAATACCGGACATAAGTGTACAATAACACTAACTAAAGGGAAATTACATTACATGTACTATCGCCTTCAGAAGTCGTCTTCCATCGTAAAAATAGAAAGACAAACATCATCGGTTAATTTTTTCTAGGGCGGAGCTTATATAGTTATATCATTTTAAATAAAAACACAAATATATGGCCATTTCATTAATTAATTTTATATCAAGTTTAACATATTTAAATACTAAAATTCGAAATATTAAATATTTATTGCTACAAAATTTACGTATAAAACATTCAATAGATTACCTACATAATAATTTAATCGCACAAATATATATGAGTAGATACCTATTATAAATAGTACTTCTTTATCTAGTAAATGAGTTTCAAAATATATGTCTTTGTTTGGTACATGAAGAAATGATTTAAATATTATAATAATCAAATGGGAGGAGCCTACTAAGTTTGTTATAAGCGAATATGAATCAAAACTGGAAGACCACTTCTGCATGCGACTCTACATTATTAAGAACAAAAAAATAATAATTTTAAATAGAAATATTTTTATTTTGAGGACATTTATGAGCGCCGTTATTGCAAAACTCCGTTAAGCGAGAAACCGTTGTTGCGAAGTGATACTGTATATCTATTTAAAATCGCAAGTAAAAAAATATTTCAAAATTACACAATTTTAATGGACTTTTCTGTTAGTTGACATTTATAAGTTTAAACAGAGATCATGCTAAGAATCAATTTTATTTCTTGGCTTAGATTTGATCGCTGAAAGACACATTGGATGTATTATTGTGGTTAATGCCAATTTTTCCCATAATTTTTATCTCTAATTTTAAATATAAAATATACGGACCCGTCGATTAGTATTTTTAATTGCGGATTTTTTGACATAAGAAAATTGTATACAGGGTGTCTCAGGAAAAACATATGCAGTCATCATTGATTTTTTTAAATGGAACACCCTATATATTATACCATTTTTTAATCAAAAAGTAGTTTTCGGAATAATGACGTTTGAAAATTGACATTTTGAAATACACACAAGTCAAGTAAAATGTTTAAATTGAAAAAATACACCTTGAACATTTTTTTAAAAGCCAACAAAAACATCCTAGTATGGAAAAAAGAAAAAACATTGAACTTTTTTTTTCTTCTTTTTTTTCTTCTTTTTTTCTTTTTTTTGCAATACCAGGATGTTTATTTGGCTTTTAAATAAATGTTCAAAGTTTATTTTTTCAATTTAAACATTTTATTTGACTTGTGTGTATTTCAAAATGTCAATTTTCAAACGTCATTATTCCGAAAACCACTGATTTTAGAGATATGATATGCTGTACAAAAAGTGTTCAGAATTTATCGCACAATTCAAAAATGGTATAATATATAGGGTGTTCCACTTAAAAAAATCAATGATGACTGCATATGTTTTTTCTGAGACACCCTGTATAGAATTTTCTTATGTCAAAAAATCCGCAACTAAAAATACTAATCGACGGGTCCGAGCGTTTTTCCACAAAATAATTACCTGAATTTTAAACGAATTTGTTCCTTTCATCGTGAACGCACTGTATACATGCAAAGATGACATTCACGAAACTTAGGTTATAAGATATTTCCTAAGGTTAATATTTTGCAAAAGTTTTGCAAAAATGTATTTCATTATTAATATCGAATCTAAAAATTCTAGAATTGTCTACAGATTTTTATTAATTTAATTTAAAACAATTGTTTTAATACGCAAATTTAACACAAATTGTTAAAAAAATAGCGGTATGAAACACATTTTTTTTAATAAAAATAATAGCAAATAAACAAAAAAATCTATTTTGGCAAACAAAAATTAAAATATTTTTTATAATAAATAACATATATTCACGAAAAACGCAAATTATCACAAATTAACTTAAAAAGGAATTTCCCTTGATTTTCACTAATTTCGATTCAAAACTTATGCAGAATGTTCTAGATTCTAGGTGATTTCAAAAGTTTCAACCCCTATCTTCGTGTTAAAAAAATGGCGGTATGTAAAACATTTTTTAATAAAAATAATAGCAAATAAACAAAAAAATTAATTTTGACAAATAGATAACATATCCCCGAAAATTAAATAAAAAATTGTTTATCATACCAATTGCATTTTTAAAGCGAAGATAGAGGCTGTAACATTTAGAATATGTTATTGGTATCACCAAGGGACCTTGTTAGCGTCTTTTTATTAAACGTCAGCGATTTTTAATCTAATGCGAAAAGTCTGCCTTAAAAAGACGTGATTTTATAGGAGCCAGTTTAATTACTCTACTAATAAATTAAATTACATTATTAAATTACTAACCAGACATTGTATATTAACCCATTAACGCCCGCCGTACACAATTGTGTACACCTCATTTTATAATTCGTGTTGCTTTCTATGGATATTAATTCACAATATTTCCTTAAAAATCAGATGCTAGTAGTGCAACAAACAAAATCTGTTAACGTTATTAGTTTCATGAGTGTTTAAACGTATTTTAATTGCTGCGAATTATTTGTATGTGATATGCTAATATATTTTATCCAACTGAAGCATGTGATTTCGAATTTTGTTTAAATCATATGGAATAACTTAAATATACATCTAACTTGATTTTTAAATGTAATGTATCTAAAAATAAAACGACCAAGTGCGTGTTGGGCACGCACATGATAGGTTTCCGTAGTCATTACGATTTATAAACAAGAGTTATTTCAACGGACGCTCTGATAACATTTAAATGCAAATATATCGTGACTGAAGGGTTAGAATCAAAAGGTTATATAACATTTTTTGTTGTATTTTGGGATACCTATCTAATGACATCCCACTCAATGGGTTAAGTGGAAAATAAAATGTGAGTTCACTTTTCAGTCAATAGGAGGGGGTCCAAAATAATTTTGACAGTGTTCGTTATAATTTTCAGTGAAAGTACTAATTAAAAGCTACATTCTGAATTTTTTTCAGATTTTTTGAATTAATAGTTTAGAAGTTAGGGGGGCGGGACGCTCTGATAACGACATTTAAATGGTAATATATCGTGACTGAAGAGTTAAAATTAAAAGATCATTTAACATTTTTTGTTGCATTTTGGGAGACCTATCTAATGACATTCCATTCAATGGGTTAAGTGAAAAAAAAAATGTGAGTTCACTTTTCAGTCAATGGGAGGGGGGTCCAAAATAATTTTGATAGTGTTCGTTTTAATTTTCAGTGGAAGTAATAATTAAAAGCTATATTCTTGAATTTTTTCAGATTTTTTAAATTGTTAGTTTAGAAATTAGGGTGGGGGGGACGCTTTGATCACGACTTTGAACGCAAATATATCGTGACTGACTGGGTTAAAATCAAAATGTCATATTACATTTTTTATTGCATTTTAGGAGACCTATCTAAAGACACTCCACTTAATGGATTAAGTGAAATTTTGTTTTGAAAATACTTTTTAATCTATGGAAAGGGGGTCCAAAAAAATTTTTTTTTCAAAAATATTATCATTTCTGTTTTTGGGTTATCAATCTTCGTTCGTATACCAAATTTCTTCTTAATCGGCTTAAAATTTTTGAGGACGGACGGACGGACGGACAACATGGCAAAACTCTAAGGTTATCAGTCTTCGTCCGTATACCAAATTTCATCTTGATCGGCTTAAAATTTTTGAGGACGGACGTACGGACATGGCGAAACTATAAGGTGTCCTAGTTTTCTACGGAAACCTAAAAAATGATATAAGAAAAGCAGTCTCACATAAAATAGGCTTCATATCTGCCAAATTTATTCGCACCGTTATTTTTTTTCTAAATATAAATAAAAACTTTTTGTTGTAATATTTAGTTAAATATATTGTATGTGTACTTAATTTCTGTGTGTTAATCTTCTGTGTGTTTTAGTTTTCTTTTGTGCGTTAATGGGTTAATACAGTGGTAATAAATATGAAAATTATATTGTACGGTCACTCATCAACTGTGTCTAAATTCCAAAATAAATCGAAAGAAAATATTATAGAACTAAAACCTCAATAAATCATCAACTCTTATGAATCCTAAGACAGAGGTAACACGATCATTCTGCCATTCCATTCCATCAGTTCAGTCCATGACCTTGATCAAGACTGGGCGTGTAATGCATTGAATGAGGACTGATGGAATGACAGAATGATCGTGTAACCTCTCTGTCTTACTCGCTGTCTTGATCAAGGTCACGGACTGAACTGATCATTGACATGGCTGGACTGATGATAAGTCAGACATGATGGCTGAAGTTGAATATTTCCTAACAACCAAAACTGACTATGCGCATGCGTCAACGGATGTTCGAAATTCAAATTTATAAAATTGATTTGTTAAATATATAAATAAATACATACAAGTTCAATTGTATATCAACTACAATACACTTATTTAACACGTGAATACCTGTAATTTATTTTAATTATCAAATAATAACTAAATAAACAAACATAGATGCATACTAACTGTCAAATCTGATTAACAATTGAATAAAGAAACTATAGAAGCACGTCACATACCTCTATATTATATCAAAATTGAGTTCAGTGTTGCGTCTCGCGCATGCGCACATGGAAACGATACTATTAGAAAAAGTATGAAATTTAGCCATCCGGTTTAATAGTAATTCCATAGGTATCCACTATCCAGTTTAATAATACCAGATCAGTGGAACTGATGGAATGGAATAAATGAATGATCGTGTACCCTCTGTCTAACGGTTTTTGAAACGGAATGTCTCATGGCGCCCGGTCTATAATATTTAGTTAAATATATTGTATGTATACATAATTTCATTTAAAAAATCTTCTGCATGTTTTAGATTTCTTTTGGGCGTTAATGGGTTAAAATTAATAATGAAAAGATATTGTATATATAACGCAGGTATGTACAACAAATTCCTGTTCCTCTACATGTAGACCGCAACAAAGCCGTCTACATTGTGCGTATTTCATGTAATTAACCACAATATTTAACAGCGGAAAGCTTCAACAATCGTGCGAGTGGTAAGGTACTAATTTGTGAACCAATTATATACTTCATTTAGGATTTAAGAGTTGGTTTTGATTTTTGTTTGACGCTTCACAAAACTGAGGTTGTAAAGTTATGGTTAACTATACCGCGGTTTCGCTTGCATTTATTTCGAAATCAAATCATTTAAAATTACTTAGAAAAGTCTCGGCCTCGTATATTTTTTTTTTTTTTTAACATTTAAAATATCTAGACTCAGTAGGATTTTTGTACAAATCCAATAAATTTGTGTGTGTGTGTTCAGTTAAAGATTTAAAAAAAATATAATAAAATAAAATATATAATAATATATAATAAATATATATTTATGTCATAAATGTTTACTATATTAATTCCATTTAGGCTCAGTATTATAAAAGCCAGATAACTTAAAGGAATTACAGGAATATTTATTCCACTAATAGTTTACACATTATATGGGGTCCATTATTTGAGAAATGTCATATCGATTTCGAATTTTTTTTTTATTATTAATTAAATTCAAAGTGATTATATACATGTAAAAACTCCAAAATATTTATTTTTAATTCAATATTATGGAGGCTAATTTAATAATAATATGTACATTGTACATCATAGAAAAGCTGCATGTAGGGTCGAGCGGAGTAAATATGAAACACCAAAAAAATAGGGTAAAAGTGAAACAAGCTTGCAACTAAAAAACTAATTTGTTTATAGGAGAATTATAAAAACTGACATCATCATTAAAGGTTTGTTAAAGCGACCTGAAAATATGAATCGCAAAATAAGTGGTGTGTCACCCCTCCCTTTGCCATCATTGTTAGTCGATATCATAACGTGTGAATTAAATTTTAATTCTTTGCACATAAATTTCTGTATAGCTCAGATATTAATTAAAGTTACAATTTCACATTGATATGCCACAAAGAAGATAAATCAAAGTTGCCAAAGTAGCTTTTCTTTTAATTTTTCGAGAAATATTTTCCATTAGAGGCCTGTTTTACTTTTTCCCTTACCTGTTTCACTTTTTCCCAAATTAGAGGTTAAAAATGAAACACACTTTGTTCATTTTTAAAGTCCGCGTTGTATCGTACAGTTCAAATGACGTAAGTATTTAAAATGGTTATTCATAAGCGCATCTAGTAGAAAAAATTAAAGTATGAATTTGCATCGTTAACTGTCAAAAAACATGAAAGATTTGTATTTTGTTTCACTTTTACCCCAGTTAACCCTATATGAAATATCAATTGTCATAAATTGTTTTTAAATTATACCGGATGTTTAGAACAAAAAGGTTACAAATTTTTGTTTCGAAAATAATTAATCTGCTTAAAAAAACATTTCAAATAAATGTAACTCAGTTTGGAGGGGGTAATATTATGATGTCCTTCAAAGGGATAATTTACATTTTTTTTAATTGCAAAAAACACACATGGAATAAAAAACCACATTAACTTTGTTTATAGCGAATTATATGATCGTTCTAATGAAGTTTAAAAAAATTGATTGAGCAATTAGTTTCATGGTGTGTTTACAAAAGTGTCCTCAAGAGACCTCTACAATACGAAATACATGTGGACCTTAAGAAGAAGAAAACATTCAAAACAAAGGATATCTTTTTTTATTGCTCTCAATCGACCAATCCATTTTCTGAAAAATGACTATTATTTTTTAATCTGTATGGTTCTTCATATCATTTGAATTTGTAACGTGTTTTTATCGTTTTGCTTCCTCGCAATATCGAAGATACGAGAAGCTATGTGATCGTTTCAGATTGAGACAAAAAAAATTTTCTCCGATTTCAAAATTTTAAATTGATTTATCCGTTTCATGTCAACGTAAACACTTTTCGTTCCGTGTCTGTCTGTCTGTCCGTCTGTGTGTCCGTCTGTCCCATGAATCCTTGTCACATGCATAACTCAAGAACCACTGAACCGATATTATTGAAACTTGATCGGATGGTTGGGTCTGGCTTGAGGACGGTCACATTTCAAAATCATCAAAATCGTGTGTAAGGAGGAGGGGTGACATCCCAAAATATTAATTTTTTCAAGATATCTCAAGAACAACACATGTTACGTGAAAATTTTATAGAATCTTTTTTGCAGAGCATTAAATTTCCTATAATATGGGTCTACAATGTTTGTTGTAAAATATTCCCTTACAAAGATTTATCTCAATTTATTTTAAAAAATCGTGTTTTGTTTTTCTAAATTGATATTTGCTTGGACATATTAAATGCCATTTTGACGTTTTAAATGTCATTTTGCGGTTTTAAATATCATTTCGACGTTTTAAATTTCATTTTGACGTTTACATAAATTTAGATTTAGATTGAAATTGTCAAAAAATTAAAAATATACGAAAAAATAATCAGGTGCGTTTTAAGAAAAATTTCGAACTAATATTTTTTAGTAAAATTGTATAAAAATTAAATGGTTAACCAATTCCAGGCAATTTATCTTAACATTTTTATTTAAATTGTTCAATAATCAACTGCCGTTGGTGAAATTAACACGAGGAAGCACTGTGCATTTACTTGGCAGATGTTTTACCTTCAATCCTTACACGGCCACAGGTATCTATTTCCAACTAAAAATGTAATGATAATAAAACTAAATTAATATAAAGAAATATGTAGGTATATAAATTATTATTAAAGAAATTTATATTTAAATCAAATTACTTTTTAAGATGCTTTTTTGATAAAATATCGTTAAAAATCATTGATGTTAATTTATGTATGTGGAAGAAACCAACCTCAGAACTGTTTTAGAAATTCTTTACGCTGACCACGCTTTTACAATAAATTTTCAGCGAATAAAATTAAAATATATCGTTTTATTATATGTTGTTTTTTTGCGTGATCAATGTTAGTCAAGTGTTTATTGTTTTATTTTATTTTAAAACTTTTTATTATGCTAATTTTTAGAACGGTTTAAATTATATAAAAAGTTATTTCATAAATTCAGTTTTATTACTTTTACATATGTTTTATGTCAGATTTATGCATTGAATAGAAGTTGTACAAAATGTGTTTCTTGTGTTAAAAAATTAAAATAAATATTTATTTATTTAAAAAAATAACACCTAATTGATGGCTTTATTACTTAAATCTATTCAAATGTTTTTTGCATATCAGAAAGTTTTTTTTTGATGCTAAACACAGTTTATTTTAATTTCGATTGTTTGTTGTTTCGTATTAAAAAACATCTGCCAAGTAAATGCACAGTGCTTCCTCGTGTTAAATTCACCAAAGGTAGTTAATTATTGAACAATTTAAATAAAAACTGATAGTGTTTAGATAAATTGCCTGGAATTGGTTAACCATTTAATTTTTATACAATTTTACTAAAAAATATTAGTTTTATTCGAAATTTTTCTAAAAACACACCTGATTACGTTTTCGTATATTTTTAATTTCTTGACAATTTCAATCTAAAGCTAAATAAGCAAACGTCAAAATGACATTTAAAACGTCAAAATGACATTTAAGACGCCAAAATGACATTTAAAACATCAACATGACATTTAACATGTCATAGAAAATATCAATTTAAAAAAACAAATGACGAATTTTTAAAGCAAAATTAGATGCATATATATATTTTACAACAAACGTTGTAGATCTATACTATAGAAAATTTAATGCTCTACAAAAAAGATTCTATAAAATTTTCACGTAAAATGTGTCGTTCTTGAGATACCTTGAAAAACATATTTTGGGATGTCACCCCTCCCCCTTACATACGATTTTGATGATTTTGGAATGGGAGCGTCCTCAAGCCAGACCCAACCATTCGACCAAGTTTCAATAATATCGGTTCAGTGGTTCATGAGTTATGCGTGTGACAAGGATTCAGGGGACAGACGGACACACGGACGGACAGACACGAAACGAAAAGTGTTTGTCTTGACGTGAAACGGGTAGATCAATTTAAAATTTTGAAATCGGAGAACATATTTTTTGTCTCAATCTGAAACGATCACAAAGCTTCTCGTATCTTCGATATTGTGGGAAGTAAAATATCAAATGCGAGTCGAACCTCGTGTACTAGTGTTCCTTATCGTAGTATAGTTTTTCAATTTATTCGATTATTTTATTTTAAATTAAATTATAATTAAAATATTATCGTTATGTATGTATATATTTTGTAATATGTAGATTATGCCATTATCATATAATTTTACGCCGTGCGCAAAAATACTAAATGTCAATGAAAAAGCCCACTTTTTTAAACGGTGGTAGAAAAAATATTTTATACGGAATCTAGAACACATAAAATCTATGTTTTATATGTTCAACATGAAAAAGTTGTTTTGAAGTTAGAATATGTTGTAGTAATGATTACTGAACACTTAGTGTCAACAGTATAGCAAAAAATCAATATTTAATATATCAATTTTGCTTGGTCGAGTCTGTCAGCAAAAGCTAGAGTGTATGTTTATAATTCCGAAGGGGTTACTGAATTCATTTGAAAACAAAAATATAAATACTTCGAGTAGAATTGTAACAAAGAAGCAGTATGTGGAACAATAACCTTTAGTACACAGAAAGGAGCGTCACCACCATTGTTTAAACAAAATAAGGTACTGGCACCGGTCTTGGATATGACTCCAGTAATGACTATTTTTTAATTAAATGTACTGAATTAAAAATATTTGTTGATATTTGATTACTACCATTTCTGAATATTAATCTATATACATTTAACTGTCCTATAGCTTGTTTTGATGACAATAGGTGATAATATGGTGGACATTTAAACTTATTACTAGTATAATTTATTTATTAATTATTATATTATCATAGCAACTGCTATACATTGTTTCAAATTTGACGATTCTTTCTTTTATGTATTTTGTGTCGTAGTTTAGCAAGTGTCCATCACTGCGTGCTTATTACTGGTTTTACTTTATCCATTATTGAAGAAAAAACATAAAAAAAATAAAAATATATAATTTAAAAAAAAAACTGTTGTTTCATAAATATTTAGTTAGAAATTAATCCTGAAAATTACCCTGAAAAAACCCCCGTCATAGTGGTCTAACCCCTTAAAAAAGGACAAAATGCGAATAAGTACTATATAATTTATAATATTCATGGTCGATTTTTTCTGTTATGGTATTCACCCCAAAAAATCAGATATCTGCCTCTAGCGTATATTAAAGATTATTTCTAAGATTTTAAATAAAATTGAATGTATCGCACATAATAAAAAAAACATTGTATTGTATATATACAAACATACAAAAACATTTCTGTTGAATGATATTTTTATAAGAAACATAAAATATGTTAGACATTCTTATTTTTTTACAAAAAAAAAATAAATGTTTTATGGGATTATATTTCCACTGTTGCCTATAAAATTTCTTCATCTTACATAAAATTTCATGAACAAAACAATTCCATGAATATTTTATTTGAAAAATACAAAAAATATATAAAATATATGTTCAAATATTAAATTTTTCTCATTAAATAAAAATACGAGAAATAAAAAACGTTTGAATTTTAAACAATTCCTCTAAAATATAAAACAATATAAGGTAGTGGTACCAGTCTTGGCCAGGACCCCAGTAATAGTAAATTTTTAATTAAATGTACTGAATTAGAAATATGTGTTGATATTTGATTACTACCATTTCTGAATATTAATCTAATATATGTATATGTATATATGTATTTAACTGTCTTACAGCGTGATTTGATGGCAATCGGCCAATAGGTGTCAAAATGGTGGAAATTTAAACTAATTATTATTAGTATAATTTATTTATTAATTATTATATCATCATTGCAACTGCTTTACATTGTTTCAAATTTGAGGATTCTTTCTGTTATATATTTTGTGTCGTAGTACTTATCATTTTGTAATCATTAGCGAGTGTCCATCACTGCGTGCTCATTACTGGTTTTACCATTACTGGAGAAAAAACATAAACAAAATAAAAGGTTATAATTTAAAAAACAAATTATATTTACGGATTTAATAAAGAGTTAATTGTTTTATTAGTAACATGAGTTCACGAGAATTACAAAAAACAAGCCCATTAATCCAAAAAAAACAACGAAAACTTGCTCTTATAGCGGCCATAACTGGTGCCACTACCTTACCTATCTTCTGATTTTTGTAATGAAATGCTATCTAGAAATAAATTGTTTAATGGTTTAATGAAAACAATGTAAATAGCATTCAACCTCTTGAAATTTTAATATAAAATCCTTTAAAACTTACACCAAAATACTTGAGAAAATAATTAAAAACGCAAAGTGGCGTTAATGAGTTTTCTTTGGATATAAAAATATTTTAAAAGTATGTTAAGAATGAATGAAAAAATAGATTGTTCATTTAATATCTAATGATTATAAAGAATTTGCTTTAGTGCAAATTCAAATTAGCTTTCAGTTAATGCTATCTGTTAAGTATTAAATATAAATGACAACCACTGTCAGATGTAGTTAATGAAATCGTTCATATAATGACTTTGACGCATGCGTATTAAGTAGAAATCAGCGACTTAAAATAAGTGCTACCAAGTGTATCTCATAAAATACATAGAATTTACATTATTAAACATTTATTACTACTGCTTTAAAATATCGAGTAATTTCACTCACAATTTGACTCCCAGTAGATAGCGTTAGCTGGAAGCAAATTTGCGTTCAAATTCCTTATAATACCGGGCATAATAATCTCAATTATTAAAACTTATTTAAAATACGACATTTATGTAACTTGTTGGAATATGTATTGAATTAATTAATTAATTATTTGCTTCTTAAATTATTTTTGTATCTTCTGTTTAACTGAATTATTGTTAATAAAACTACAATTTAGTCAATGGTTTTATGTAAACCTAATTATTTTTGCTTCTGATTAAATTTTGTATTGTTTTATTTACGATACTTTTCATATCTTTTGTTTCTTCTATCTCAATTTTACCACTGACGTTACTGCGATTTCTTATCAGGAGAGTTTTTCATCAAAAAATGTGTTTTAATTTGCCTTTTCGCAAAGTTACTCAAATGAAAATGCTTTCCATTTTTGTCTTCGAGATATATATAATATAAAACATATTTTTAAAACACTACAAATAAGATAGTGGCACCAGTCTTGAATGTGACCCTAGTAATGGCTGTTTTTTAATTAATTGTACTGAATTAGAAATATTCGTGATTTGATGACAATCGGCCAATAGGTGTCAAAATGGTGGACATTTAAACTAATTATTAGTATAATTTATTTACATATTAATTATAATATTATCATAGCAACTGCTTTACATTGTTTCAAATTTGGTGATTCTTTCTTTTATA
This sequence comes from Sialis fuliginosa, assembly GCA_961205875.1. Lineage (NCBI taxonomy): Eukaryota > Metazoa > Arthropoda > Insecta > Megaloptera > Sialidae > Sialis > Sialis fuliginosa. Next base: position 40,206,607 of record OY540809.1, on the reverse strand, counting down.
TTTTGCTTCCTCGCAATATCGAAGATACGAGAAGCTACATATGTGATCGTTTCAGATTGAGACAAAAAAAAAGTTCTCCAATTTCAAAATTTTAAATTTATTTATCCGTTTCACGTCAAGACAAACACTTTTCGTTCCGTGTCTGTCTGTCTGTCCGTGTGTCCGTGTGTCCGTGTGTCCGTCCGTCCGTCTGTCCCCTGAATCCTTGTCACACGCATAACTCATGAACCACTGAACCGATATTATTGAAACTTGGTCGGATGGTTGGGTTTGGTTTGAGGACGGTCCCATTTCAAAATCATCAAAATCGTGTGTAAGGGGGAGGGGTGACACCCCAAAATATTTATTTTTTCAAGATATCTCAAGAATGACACATGTTACGAGAAAATTTTATAGAATATTTTTTGTAGAGAATTAAATTTCCTATTATATGGGTCTACTATGTTTGTTGTAAAATATTCCCTTACAAAGATTTATCTAAATTAATTTTAAAAATTCGTGTTTTGTTTTTCTAAATTGATATTTGATCGGATATATTAAGTGTCATTTTGACGTTTTAAATGTCACTTTGGCGTTTTAAATGTCACTTTGACGTTTTAAATGTCATTTTGACATTTGCATAAATTTAGATTTAGATTGAAATTGTCAAAAAATTAAAAATATATGAAAAAATATTCAGGTGCGTTTTAAGAAAAAATTCGAACTAAAATTTTTTAGTAAAAGTATAAAAATTAAATGGTTAACCAATACCAGGCAATTTATCTGAACACTATCGGTTTTAGTGAATTTAGCACGAGGAAGCACTGTGCATTTACTTGGCAGATGTTTTTTGTGTCGTAGTACTTATCATTTTGTAATCATTAGCAAGTGTCCATCACTGCGTGATCATTACTGGTTTCACTTTATCCATTACTGGAGAAAAAACATAAACACAATAAAAGGCTATAATTTAAAAAAAAAACTATATATGCGGAATGGGAATTACAAAAAAAGAAGCCCGACAATCACAAAAACATTAAACTTTGCTCTTATAGTGGCCAGTACCTTACTCTTTTATCTATCAAAAATAGTAAATCAATAAAAAATAACATCAAATCATTTTTTTTATTTTTTATTCCAGGTGCAAACGAAGAGCTTCAGTTAGTAGATATTCGTCGCGAGAAATACGTGCTACTGGACCGAGTGCGTAATATGTCGCGGGTCGAGATCAAGAACGTGGATGCGTGGAACGGGGCCGTGTCGCAAGCCTTAGCTGACTACGAGGCTCAATTATACAAGAGCTTCCATCAGGCGGGTGTCAAGAACCGCGACAGGAAGGTCTGGACGTTCTGGAATGCAGTGTTCTACTGTGGAACCATTTACACCACGATAGGTGAGTTCTAGTGCGTGTTTGGAATTTAATTTGGGGATGTTAAGAATATAGAACATCAAATTTAATAAAATATGGTCTGCAAGCGCAGCCCCCCACCCTCACGAATATTTCCCTTAAAAAAATACGAGTGAAAAGGAAAATTTATTTTTTTTAATTAATTTACAAAAATTAACAAATAAATACATTTCTACGTACTATTTTTAAATGCTACAGAAAAATTTACGATTAAAGAAATTAATATAATTTACTAGAAATTTGACATATTTTTTGAGAGGAACTATTAATTTTCATAAATTTGCTAGCTCGTAAGCACTTTCAAATGAGGTTTCAAACGTATCTGACAGTTCTGACAAGGGGATAACACAACTGACAATTTTCACACACGCGTGGTATGTAAACACCAACGGTATTAAAACAGTGGTGATATTATGAAAATTATTTTGTACGGTCAAAGATGCCAACTATGTTACAATTAGTTGAAGTGTCACTGCTCTAAATTCCATTACTAATCCATAGATACTAGTACATAATTAATACCTCAAGCTAGCAAATTTTGCGAGCTCCTTTATAATACCGGGCATTACTCTTTCAAGTTAAAAAGCGCAGTAATTTCGTTAATTTTTGTCCAAAGTATTGTCTTTTCGATTATTATGAGACAGAAATAGTTATGTCGATCTTGCCGGTTACTCGCGTTCTAAGCGACTTTTACGACTTGAATTGCAGCACAATTATACTCAGTTTACTCATTGTTTTAAATATGTAAAATGGTTTCCACATTTTACTGATCTATACAGTATAAAAAAAGTAAAACCTAAATGTTTGTTTATAGTCTGGATACGAAATACGGAAAAATGGTAATGTTAGTTCGTATAATAAAGAAACCTTATTACTTCATAGAAAACAATATATAAAAATTCTTATAAGAATAAATGTCAAACTAATGGAAAAAATATAAAGTACTTATAGTCGAGCACAAATTGAAAACAAAATCCAGTTTTATATAAAAGAATCAGACAATACATACATTTGTATTCAGTAATGCGACACAATAACGATTTCTTATTATGTTAACACCTCTGTATACCTATTGAAAGTACAATATAGGTAGGTACCTATATGATTTTTATGAATTCACAAGTACATTTTATATGTATGAGACGATATCAGAACCGGCCTTAGCAAGTCTGGCGTCCAGGGTGAGATTTAGTTTTCCGCCCTCCCCCCCCCCTCCATCACTAAAAAAATGTTCAAAAATCACCAATAATGTCAATCAAAATTATGTCAACTTGGCGCGATCCTACAGACTCCAACTTTTTTTTAGAATATAGCTTCTATCATTAACTTTAATGTCCGGTATTATAAAGGAGCTAGCAAAATTGCTAGTTAGCAAGCACTTTCAACTGAGATATCAAACTTATATGACAGTTATTTTGGAGTTTGTTGATGACTTTGACAAGTTTCGCGCTCGCGTTGTAGGTAAATATCAACGGTATTAAAACAGTGGTGATGTTATGAAAATTATTTTGTACGGTCAAAGATGCCAACTGTGTTACAATTAGTTGAAGTGTCACTGCTCTAAATTCCATAGCTAATCTATAAATACTAGTACAGAAGTAATACCCCATTCGAAAGTAATTGCTAGCTAGCAAATTTTGCTAGCTCCTTTATAATACCGGACATAAGACTGTCAAATGTCCTAAGACCGTCGAGACCCACTTCCCCTTGTATTAACGTATTAAAATTGATAAATTATATAATAGTTATATATTATATAGAATTTTACAGAAACGGTGTCCGTCAGCGCTTCGACCTTGGAAATCTATTATACGAGTATGTGATGCAATAAAAAACGCCGCTGCGTTTCGACGCAGCTAACATGCCACTTGTATTGAATCACAATTAAAATATTTGCAAGGTCGAAGCGCTGACGGACTCCGTTTCTGTAAAGTGCCAAGGTCTAAGACTTTACTATATATACATATTTTCTTCTAGAATTGATCTAATTTAAGATATGCGTATAAATTTATTATATTAGGGTGAACTGGGGTAATGTTTCATTTTTAACCTCTAATTTGGGAAAAAGTGAAACAGGTAAGGGAAAAAGTAAAACAGGCCTCTAATGGAAAATATTTCTCGAAAAATTAAAAGAAAAGCTACTTTGGCAACTTTGATTTATCTTCTTTGTGGCATATCAATGTGAAATTGTAACTTTAATTAATATCTGAGCTATACAGAAAGTTATGTGCAAAGAATTAAAATTTAATTCACACGTTTTGACATCGACTAACAGGGAAATCTGTAGGGATGACACATCACTTATTAGGCGATTCATATGTTCAGGTCGATTTAACAAACCTTTAATGATGATATCAGTTTTTATAATTCTCCTATAAACAAATTAGTTTATTAGTTGCAAGCTTGTTTCACTTTTACCCCACTTTTTTCGTATTTCATATTTACCCCACTCGACCCTATATATTATTTTCTATATTTAATTGATTTGATGAGTCAGAGCACTAATTAGTAACTATAGAATAAATGTTCTAAAAGTATTAAACTTGTCACAATAGTGACACTGAAGTTTAATTATTTCTAGTAAACAATAATTATTTTTACGAGACAAATTCTTCGTGTGATAGTTGTCAATAAAACTTGGAAATAACATTTATTTATATCTCCAAGCTCTTTGGCATTTAGTACTTTATTTACACCAAGAAAATCTAATTTTAATTATTAAATGTTATAATGTTTTATTATACCGGATGTTTTTTTAAACACTTTCCAGTGGATTATTTCCTAAATAACGAATTTTCAGAGAAAATGTTTCATACAAAAGTTTCATAGTTTCGATGGAGCCATACTGATAATATGGGTTGACCTTGAAAAGGTCATCTTAATGGGTTTTCAGGTTTAACTTTTCTTTTTCAAATCTAAACCTATATTTTTTGTTGCAGATTCGTAATTAACGAGGAAAAATATGTAAGTAACTTTTACCTGAAACATTTTTTCTGAAAATGTCAATTTTTTATGATATGGAGCAAAACAAAGTGAAATTTTTGGATTTTCAATAATTTTTTACTCGAAAACTATTAATTTTCAAAAATAATCATAAGAAGTAAAAAGTGCTTAGATTTAGACAATGATTCTCAGAGATTTTTATTTTATTTGTTTTTAATTTTTTTCTTAAAAATTAAAAAAAAATACTTTATTAAAAAGTTGCATAAAAAGTTAATATTAAATTTGAATAAAAAAAATCTCCTTGCCTTGATCTAAGTACTTTTTTTCTAAAAAAATTATAATTTTCGAGTAAAAAATTATTGAATATCCAGAAATTTCTTTTTGTTTTGCTCCATATCATAAAAAATGGACATTTCAGGTCAAAGTTGCTTATTTTTCCTCGTAAATTACGAATCTGCAACAAAAAATATAGGTTTAGTTTTGAAAAAGAAAAGTTGAATCTGAAAACCCATTAAGGTGACCTTTTCAAGGGGGCTCAATACTGACAATATGGGTGTCAGTATTGAGCCCCCTCGAAACCATGAAACTTTTGTACGAGGCATTTTCTCTGAAAATTCGTTATTTAGGAAATAATCCACTGGAAAGTGTTTAAAAAAACACCCGGTATATTAATAGAAACCAACAACAGTCAAAATGCTATTCTAGAAAACTTAAATACGATGATGATAGATAAGAATGCATTTCCATAGCTGGAATATTTATCATGGAAACTTTTGTATGGCTGTTCTAGTCATTGTGTTTCTTTGAAAGTTTGAAAACAATATTTCGTTGGCAAATCTCGAGAGAATTGAGATTCATTTCTACCATTATGAAGCTTAAAACTGCAACTGAAATATTTGTCAAATAAATTTATTTTAGAAACAGACATAAGGTACTGGCACCAGTCTTGGATATGACCCCAGTAATGGCTATTTTTTAATTAAATGTACTGAATTATAAATATTTCTTGATATTTTATTACTACCATTTCTGAATATTAATCTATATATGTACAACTGTCTTACAGCGTGATTTGATGACAATCGACCAATAGGTGTCAAAATGATGGACATTAGAACTAATTTATTTATTAATTATTATATTATCATAGCAACTGCTTTACAAAGTAGATAGGTACCTACTTTCTGTTTGCGGTTTCTTAAAGCACTTTTTCATTTAGAATTGATTGGTGTATTCAGAATTTTGATATCACTTTTTGTTTTCGTTTAGTTTAGTTTTTCTTATGGGCCACTAATATATTTGAATGTATTTTTTACTCTTCGCTTTACAACGATATATCAGCCCTGTAGTGACTATTGATTATTTCTGCAATACCTGCACATATATAAATGAAAATAAATATTTACAAATATAAAAACAAATTACATAGAGCGCTTTGTTTAATTAATATAAGTTCAATACAAGCATGTATGACTCACTATAGAGGAACACGTTGTAAATAATTAGACAACAGAACAACAATAAATAAAACAAACATTGCTTTGTATAACACATTGTTACATTTCAAATATAAGCAAAATCAATAATGTTGCTGAACACGATCAATTAACTCTATGCTGGAATTTTATCAATGCAGTGTATTGTTGAGAACTTCATCCATGCGTTCAATGCTTTGGCGTGTTTCCAAGACAGCGACAAATTACGCCGTACGATTTCGCGATCTATCCAAAAGCTTGCAAGCTCTTCTTTGTTGTTTTTAAAAAGGGGTTGGTTTACTGTTTTGGATAAATATGCATTTGTTATCTTTTTATCGTATTTTTACTTCCATGTTCGGAAGGAATAGTGTTGCCAAGTGGCCACTATTTAAGCGGACAGTCCACTTTTTTCACATTATGTTCACTATTTTTTTTCACAAAATAGTGGACATTTTTTTACAGTCTAAGAGAATAAGGATAAGAGAATCTATATAATGTAGAGCGCGAATTTGTCAAACCAGATTTCGTTGAAGCATTATAAACCAGGGCCGTAACTACCACCGGGGCAGTGCCCCGGGGCCCCCGCAGCAGCGTAAAAATTGGAGTGAACAAGAAAAACGAATGTAAATTGAAGATTATTATTTGGTACTAACTTTAAAATGTGATACTTATTATTAATTTTGATTTTAATGACCTTTTTTTGGCTTATGAACTTTAATTTTACACTTATTATCCATTAAAATTACTAAGAAGTGAAAAATTCTAGTTGGCAAGAAAAAAAAAATCTTTCAAATCAAAATTAATAACAAGTGTCAAATTTGTAAGCTATGGTAAAAAAAGTTTTATTTTTATTTTTTGCATATTCTGGGGGCCCCTTGGTCACCTCTTGCCCCGGGGCCCCCGACCGTCAAGTTACGGCCCTGTTATAAACATAAAAGTTAATCATTGTTTTTATGTAGGTACATGTACAAAATGTACATGCTGTGTTCTAATTAAATCACCATGTAAGTAATATTAGGTTAATCTTTAGTAATAGCCATAAGTTGAATCAGTTCTCAGTATAAAAAACAAATACATAGCTTCAGTGAATTTAGCAACGTTGTACTGAAATTAAAGAATTACTCCTTAAACACAAAGAATTGACCAGAGCTGCGCAGTCAAATAAAAACTACACACGACAGCAAAGTAAAATGTAATTTAATATTTTACATATTATTATAATATGTATATTTGATGTTCGTGGCAAATAAAGCCAAAACGCTGCACTTTTTGATTGGGGTATGACACTTTATGTGGTCATATATAAGGTCAAAAGAAAGATTTTCAGATAGGGAGCCACTTTAAAATCCGTGTAGAACACCATTATATCGGCTATTAAAGATGGTCCCCACGGTTTTTATTAAATTGGCTGTATCTCATTTCCGAATCATCTGATTTCAATTTTCTTTTGTTTATTTTAAAGTTCTTATTAAAAAAAATATTTTTTATCATTATGATAAAAGGTAAACTTGACATGGAATGATCCAAAAATAGTCTATTTTTCTTAGTTTTACACGCTTCTTCCAAAGAAGTTGTTAATTAAAACAGTATTATCTTGTTATCAATGGAACGCAGAAAAAAACGTCTGTCTTTTTTATATGAGGTAAAAAAATGATAAATGGCACAATAAAAAAGTTATATAAAAATTAAGTTCGTAAGAAAAGTAAAATTTTCAAATTTTCGAAAATTGTGGGGAACCCTTAAGATTTAGAGAAAAATGAATAATGACAAAAAATAATCTTCTCAATAATTTAAATCAGATGTCTAAGAGCTGAGATACAGCCCATTTTATAAAAACGGTGGGGGCCATCTTTAATAGCCGATATAATGGTGTTCTACACGGATTTTAAAGTGGCTCCCTATCCAAAAATTATTCTTGTGACCTTATCTATGAGCACAGAAAGTGTCATACCCCAATCAAAAAGTGCAGGTTTTTTTTACGTACCAGACGTACTATTTTAATACGTGTTAAAATGTTTGTAAGAAAAATGAAAATATATAATTTATTTTTTACTACTTAACTCCTCCCCATCGCTTGTCCGCTATTTTTTGGTAGCAGACCTGGAAACCCTAGGAAGGAAACGGAAGTATTGTAATACCGTCGAAAAATCGTGTCCGAGATAAGAGCAGATTCTGATTGTACTACCTTCAAAACGTAAAGAAAAGTTAATTTCTGCATGGCGGCTGTGCGTGTCTCTATGTTTTTGTGTGTCTGTAAAAATGCACCGATTTGAATTATTTCTGGAGAAAATGTTTGTCTCAGTGAGTACTCCAGGCCTATTGATTTTGGTGCTAATCGGATTAGTGGTTTTTAGAAATATTCGAAATTTTGTACCTATTATCGTCTAAAAAGTGAACGTTGCGAGTATTATCTCACTAATTTTGATAAGACTTGGTACACTTGTAGTTCAATTGAACCTAAGGGCCATTTATTTTTATACGTGCCTAAACAGCCGTTGCAAGGGTGAAAAACACCCTATAATTTATATTATATTTTTTACATTAGGACATTAGAAAACTAATATTTATAATATAAAGGTGAGTTTTATTTCTGACAATTCCCATTGAATATTCTCTATCTATTAAACATTAAGCAACATGGTTGGTTTCTTAGAAAAAATGCCCACGGTTACCCACCGTCCGGGGCTACCCGACAATCCCCTACATATGTTTTTACCGGCATTTTATTTTCGTAAAATTTAGTATTTTATATAGATTGCCTTGACAGAGGACAAACAATATATATTTTAATGCCACAATTTTACGATCTGAATCCGTTATTTGATAAAAATAATGGATTCTTGTATTAAAATTCTAAGTTTGTACACAAACAAATTCTTCTACGTGACAAATACCTACCTCTGAAACTTCTTTATTAAGAATGATATAAAAGTGTGTTAAAAAAGGAAGAACAGAAAATGCAATTACCGCATGGTCGGTTAAATGATCTCATCTTTGAATGAAGTTTCATGAAGAAAATAGCAAATAGGTTAAAAGTTTTAAATTACTACAGTAAGACAGGTTTAAACAAGAAAAAGTCAATACTAAAATCGTTTGTGTGAAAGAAGAAAACAGTGTAGTTACACCAGGCGCGTATACAAGGGAGGTCAGAACCCCCACCCCCAAAGAATAAAAAAAATACACTAGATATTATGAAGAAATCTGAAAGTTCTTTAAAGTGTCAGATGAGTTCAAATCACTATGTATTAATACATTTTCAACTACAAAATAATTTGAATAAAAAAATTATATTTTGATAATTAGCTCCTTGACACGTAGAAATGAAGATAGACATACTTTTTTTAATATATCTATTTAGTAATTATTTTATATGAGTTATAGGAAATTATTTTTCTTCATTTCTAGTTGCCATATTGTGCATCTCTCTCTACTACCGTTTATTGCAAAATTCAAATTTGTAAAATGAACAATTAAAGAATTTGCAGTTAATAAAATAATATCTCGAAAACAACAGCTCTAAAGAAATCTTTATTTATTACGAATTTTTCTGTATACTGTTCTGGAATTTTGTTTACAAAAACTAAACAATAAAAAATATTTTGAGATTTATTATGCGTTTATTTCAATTATATGTATATGCTGCTATAAGAAAGTTAAAATAACTTTTTTTCTGTATGACCCCCTCCGAGAAGTGAGGCTGTATATGCGCCTGAGTTACACTAGACTATGGGTTGGTAAATACTCTGACGGAGGACTGGATTGAAAATTGCAACGTACTTGCAAAGTTTTTATTGAACAATATTCAATGGATAAGTTCGCAATACCATGAAGGTGAAAACTGTAAAAGTGTACTTTGCTAAAAATTGACTTTTGGTACTCTCCCGAATAAAAATATGAATGTTGATTCTGTGAGGAAATACCACTATTTTTGATCTTTCGTGCTGAATAACTCGAAAACTGTCTGTTAATTAGTTTAATGTACAGGAAGCCATTAAATCGGGACAATCAGAGGTTGTTTTAAGAAAATTTTACAACTACACATTTCCCTTTTTTTTTGTTTTGTACTTGAAATTTTTCAACTTGAAGATTTTTTTAGTATATTTATATTTCAATTGTAATTACATTTTTTTGCTTTTCAACTGTATTAATCTATAATATCTTCTTTGTTGTATATATACAATTCAACCTTTTTTTGTTTTCTACTTGTACTTTTTCAACCAGATGTATCTTTTTTAGTATAATTTATGTTTTATTGGTTGTATGTAATGACATTTTTTTTGCTCTACATTTATAATTTTTAACTACACAAATTAACTTTTACAGCTGCAGTTTTCATTTTTAGAACTGCTGCAACTACACACTAAAATAACCCCTGGGGACAATATTTTCTATATCATATTACAATTTCAGTCAAAACGACGGAGACTTTATGTTTACCATATATTTACATACACTACCCTGCAAAAGATTAAGACCACCTGATAAAATGTCGATTTTTGGACTTTTTGCCAATATTTTCGACCGGTTTATTCAATTAGTCTCAGTAATTTTTCGCTGTGAATGGCCCAAATTATTAAAATGACTATTTGAGCTCGTTTTTCTTTCGAAATTTGCTGTGTTTTCAAAAAAGATTATTCCATATCAATTTTTAACTGGCGCGACCAATTTTTTTTTCAAATTTAATTTTAGAACCAAATTTTTTTATTTCAAGATCAATATTTTCATTGTCAATCGTTTTTCTGACAAAATTATACAATTTTTTTTTTTTCTCTTGATGAAATGACCCAATGACCCATATAGCTGTCAACGTTGAATCAGAAGTTTACTTTATCCATCAAGATATGGAATATAAGTACCAAGGATGCTTTCATTAGTATTCTAGATCATAGGCGTCCAACCTTTTGAACCTTCTGGGCCGCATAGCAGAAATTTTAATTAAGTTCATTTAGGAAGGGCCACAGGCCAGAATATAAAACTGAGAACCTTTTTTTTTTTTTGGTCGCGCCAATTTGAATTTCTAATGTTATTATGAAATAGAGAATAAGATAGGAAAAATAAAACTGAAGACCTTTTTTTTAGTCATACTACTTTCAATACATATAAATTTATTATAAATTTTTGTTAAATTATCCCCGCGGGCCGCACCGAGGGTCCTCGAGGGCCGCATGTAGCCCGCGGGCCGCGGGTTGGACAAGCTTGTTCTAGATTATTAGAAAGAGTTTAAGACACTCTAGTACGCAGGTCTTTGAAAAATCGAAAAATCACGTGTATTTTAAATGGGAAAATCACCCTATACATTTTTTAAAATAGAGGGCTGAAACTTTTTCCACATTCTTTTTGAATTATTTTGAGCTGATTTGGGGGGCGGCCCGGTCAAAATTTGTCCTAACCTCATATAAGGACCACCCTAGTATACACAGGTGAAGCTTCGGAGAGATTATATCCAAATAATTTAATAAACGAGCAAATAGTTTATATTATATTGTCACAAACATACAAATAGTTTATTTTATTTAGACGTACAATGTTGTTTCTACTTTAATTATTCAAACCGCCGACACAAACAACCACGCTATTTAAAACAAATCAAATTAAGTACGAATCGCCAAGTTAACGACAGGTAAAGTAATGACGCACATGCATATACGCGAGTTATATTAACCCATTAACGCCCAAAGTAAAAGCAAAACATACAGAAAATTTTTTTAAATGAAATTAAGTACATATTTATATAAAATATATTTAACTAAATATTACAACAAAAACTTTTTTTTTATGTTTAGAAAAACAATAACGGTAAAGAGAAAATATTGTTTAAAACAAAGAATTTACTGTTTTCGTCCGACAAAATTGTTAATACAGTGCAACTTCGATATAACAAAACTGAAGGGAAGTAGAAAATATTCGTTATACCAAGTAATTTGTTACAGTGAGCTTTGTTATATAAAGATTAGGTTGGTCTACAATTCGTTATAACAAGGTAAGAAAACTTGTTTATTAAGTACTCATCTGCTTACCCTGTTATAGCGAACGATTTCCACTAATAAATAAAACACATTTTAAACAAAAAACTGTATTTTTTATAAAAAAACAGTTTAATGATTGTCTTACGAAAAATTTAACGTGTCTGAACCTGTCGAAAAATTCGTAATAAAGAAGTTGTTGACAAATGTATTCGTAATATAAAAGTATATTTTGCATTAGCTCTTAAGGGCAGTTCTAGGGGATTTCGAAAAATTTGTTAAATCGAGGAAATCATTATATTGAGGTTCGTTATATTAATGTTACACTGTAATATAATTGAATTAACCCAGTAACGCCCAAAAGAAAACCAAAACATACAGAAGATTTTTTTAAATTAAATTAAGTACATATATACAAAATACTTAACTAAATATTACAACAAATTTTTTTTTTATATTTAGAAAAACAAAAACGGTGTGCATTCGAGCGAGTAAATTTGGCAGATATGAAGTCTATTTTGTGTAAGACTGCTTTTCTGATAAGTATCATTTTCTTTTAGATAAATTTCATTTAAAAATCAAGTAATATGTATATTTAAGTTATTCCATATGATTTAAAGAAAATTCGAAATCACATTCTTCAGTTGGATAAAATATATTAGCATATTATATACAAATAATTTGCAGCAATTAAAACACGTTTAAACACTCATGAAACTAATAACGTTAACAGATTTTGTTTATTGCACTACTAGCATCTGATTTTTAAGGAAATATTGTGAATTAATATCCATAGAACACAACACGTATTATAAAATGAGGTGTGTACGGCCGGCGGGCGTTAATGGGTTAAACAAACAAGTAATTATCAATGGACTACTTTTAAATTGATATTTTAGTACTAATTTTGTCGTCAAACTATATTGGAAGATTTCCAGCTGTTTTGGGCTGCTACGAATATCCACAGTTTGTGTAGATTGTAGAGAATTGCTGCTACAGTCAGTGGCGGGTCGTTCGTTAAGATTACTGGCGCCAAATTGGAATGATTGATTTTTAATTAAGTTTTGTTAACAGACAGCTTAAACAGAAATAAAGGATTTATTTATGGATTCAGTAGCGCGTTATGAAAGCTGGGAATCCCAAGCAGAATATTCATTATTTTGCCGAATTAAAAAAATTAAAAAAACATCTGCCATGTTAATGCACAGTGCTTCCTCGTGCCAAATTCGCCAAAGGTAGTTAATTATTGAACAATTTAAATAAAAAGCGATAAAGTGCTCAGATAAATTGCCTGGAATTGGTTAACCATTTAATTTTTATACTATTTTACTAAAAATATTAGTTTGAAATTTTTCATAAGACTCACTAGATTATTTTTTCATATATTTTTTATTTTTTTATTAATCTATGTCTTACAGCGTGATTTTGATGACAATCGGTCAATAGGTGTCAGAATGGTGGACATTTAAACTAATTAATTATTATGTTATCATATAGCAACTGTTTTACATTTCAAATTGGACGATTCTTTCTTGTATATCTTTTGTGTCGTAGTACTTATCATTTTATAATCATTAGCAAGTGTCCATTACTGCGTGCTTATTACTGGTTTTACCTTTGCCATTACTGGAGAAAAAACATGAACAAAATAAAAGGTTATAATTTAAAAAACAAACTATATTTGCGAATTTTGGTAATTAAATTGATTAAATAAGGAGTAACTTGTTTTATTAGTAACATGAGTTCATGAGAATTACAAAAAACAAGCCCATTAATCCAAAAAACCCGAAATCTTGCTCTTATAGCGGCCATAACTGGTGCCTTTACCTTATATGGCGCCGGATTCCTTTCAAAAAGATCGAAAATCTCGAGTTTTTTTTTAATAAACGATTCTCGTAAATTGAAAGGTTGGTAACCTCTGGTGTACAACACAAAATACAAAACTTACTATCCAACCCCCTACCTTGTTTACTACACTACTGGCACATGTATATGTTAATGTAATTTAAAATAACACACAAAAATGTTATTTAAAGAAATTAGGACACATTTTAAATTATAATGCCAGGTTCAAGTCGTCACCAACTTACTACGACCACTACAAACTTAATGTTTTTGTTAGCTATTGTTTGTTCAAAACAATGTGATCGTCAGCGCCAGAACAATTAGTTAACAAATTGATATTACCCATGGACGAACAATTGTAAAATAATCTGATAATAATTTACAAAAGATTTTATAAGCTCTATTCATTTTTGTTGTACAGTATTTTATTTCAATTTGTAAAATGTTTTACTCTATTTTTCAGTCTCGTCTTGATCTTGAGATTGGTCTTATTCTGACGAAAGGAAACTGATACAATACAGTAGCGTAACCAGGATTTTTTAAGGGGAGGCTAAATTTTTTTATGGAGCCTTTGACATATAACATAATTTTACATATATATTATGTGTTATACCAGTCTGGTTGGTTACAGTATTGCAAGGTGGCCAGGCCCCCTTCCCCCCACCCTTCAATGGTTACGCCACTGTGACAATATCACTTGAATATTAACGAGATGAGACCGTTTGAAATTTATATTACAAAATTTATTTATTTCTTTTCTCATAAAACGTATAATGAACAAAAAAATTTTTAGGTAAATTCTCAGCTTCACATGTACGAGATGAGAGTTATCTAACTCCTTTCTCGTCTTGTCCCTCGTGCAACTTTATACTGAATAGCTTCATAATCTAATATTTAATCCAATTTTTAGTGTTTTTTAAGAAATTATAAATTTTTGAAGTAAATAATATAAAAAATTAAATTTTTAATTAGGTATTCATAATTTATTTATAAAAATTAATTTTCGACATTAAAAAAATAGTTCTCTTTTTGATTTTATAAATAGTATCTCATGTACCTACGTCTGTTAAAAGAGATCGTTAAAACGATGATATTTTATATCCCAGCACACTAACTCTGATAGAGGAATGTGGGGTAAGACGACAACAAAAAGAAGAAAAAATAATTAGGTATGAATATTTATATTTAAAAAAAAAATGTGTTAACAACATACTTACATCTTCATTGCAAAAAACAATACGTTTTCTAAGCAATGCCAATTTCTAAATTATCTTAAGAATGATAAAACATCACAAATAAAATTATCTACAATCTCAGTTACTAAATTCTTAGTGCTATCACTTTTGGCAACTTCTACAACAAATTTTATATTCATAAGAGGTTGCTGTTCATGGTTAATCGCAGTCTGGATACAGGTAATATTATTACAAGAAATTTCTTCTTTTCATTGAATTTTCATTCCTCATACGCCTATATGACTTTTTGTATTTACGTACTTACTATAGATATTCTGAAGAATAACCTATCTTTCATGTTATTAATTTCTCAACTCATCCGAACGCACTTTTAAAATACATTTCATGAAAAATGGATAAAAATCAATAAAAACATAAACGTGATGGATAATAAATCACTGCTGAGTATTCTAAAGCCGTGTTTACACCGAAAAAACAAAACAGCAAAATCGTGTCTCTTTGACAAAAGTGCA
Organism: Sialis fuliginosa; assembly: GCA_961205875.1. Lineage (NCBI taxonomy): Eukaryota > Metazoa > Arthropoda > Insecta > Megaloptera > Sialidae > Sialis > Sialis fuliginosa. The sequence goes on along the minus strand of OY540809.1, from coordinate 40,191,286 downwards.
ATAAACTCTATACATTTTTAAATACGATGTGTTTTCAAACACCGTGTTGCTGTTTTGTTTTCTTTGGTCTAAACACGACATAAGATTAGTAATCAATCAAAATGTATTTACCTTTTTAAATTACAGAATTAACAACATGTAAGGTCCTAGCACCAGTTATGACCGCTATTAGAGGAAGGTTTACTGTTTTTATGATTGACGGGCTTCTTTTTTTGTAATTCTCATGAATTCATGTTACTAATAAAACAAGTAACTATTTATTTAATCAAGTTAATTACAAAAGTCCACAAATATATGTAGTTTGTTTTTTAAATTATATCCTTTTATTTCGTTTATCCTTTTAATCCAGTAATGGATAAAGTAAAACCAATAATGAGCACGCAGTGATGGACATTTGCTAATGATAAGTACTACGACACAAAAGATATATCTACTCGTAAAAGAAAGAATCATCAAATTTGAAACAATGTAAAGCTAATAATAATTAGTTTAAATGTCCACCATTTTGACACCTATTGGCCTATTGTCATCAAATCACGCTGTAAGATAGTTAAATATATATGTAACTTGATTAATATTCAGAAATGGTAGTAATCAAATATCAACACATATTTCTAATTCAGTACATTTAATAAAAAAATAGCCATTACTGTGGTCATATCCAAGAGTGGTGCCAGTAACTTATAGTAGGTAATCAAAACATAAGAACATGCATCTTACCAAATCTAATTGTTTGTATTAATCAAAACTGTATACGAAACTTTGAATGATACCCAAAGGAACCCGAACAAAACCAATGTAAATGAGACAAGAGTTAAACTGGCTGAAACTGAAGTAAAATATGATGTAGTTGCGGATCAAAAGTTCCCACAGGCACAAGATTCGAAAATGGCCATTTTTACTTTCTTATACCTTGTATATGAAATATACATATAGTATAAGTACCTATAGTAAAGCCGATTTTTTTCGAAATCCGGATTTTGATGGAATTATCCATTTTGACCTTCCCTGAATCCATTCTGACTATTTTCGCCATGATGTCTGTGTGTCCGTCTGTCGGTCTGTCTGTCTATAAACGCTGTAACTCAAATACGACAAATCGTAGAAGGCTGATATTTTATATTTAAGATTAATTTGTGGCTGGGAAGAAAACGTCCTATTTTTGAAAACGATCTTTCAACCGGATACGGATGTTTACCTACGTCGATTTTTGAATTTTTCGAATTACTCTGAAACAGTGCAAAATAGAGAAAAATGGTCAAGTTAAAAAATGTAGGTAATATCTATGTCTATAATTTATGTTCTATTCATTTTTTCGTAAAAACGAATTTTTGAAGAAAAAAAATTTATTATAATTCAAATGGTTCATAACAGAGGAGAAATATCTGCCATGAGTGTCATAGGACTTTCTTGTACGTATTACAGAGATTGAACAGTGTGTGTGTTTGCCGTAGGTACCATGGGACTTTCTTATACGTAATACTGAGAGTGAACAGTGTAGGTGAATCTAAATAATTACATAAAAAAATTTTTCTGGCTAAATCATAAATGTTGGAAAAAAACGTATGGAGAATAAATTATAGATAATAACATACTCGACATTTTTTATCTAAAACATTTTTTTCTTATTTCAAAAATAATTCGAAAATTCAAAAATTTAAATGAGTAAACATCCGTTTTCTAGTTTGTCAGAAATGTTTTAATAAAATAAGAATCACGTATAACTATTCACTGTTACGATTACGTATAAGAAAGTCCCGTGGTTCCCAAGGCAGATATTTTTTAGTTATTCAGGGTAAAATATCTGTTGATTAATTTTTTAGTACACCCAATTCTATTTTTGCACGGTAGAGATACATACATTCAGCCTAATCACCGTGTAAAAAAAGATGATATAGATAAAAAGTGAAATTCTCTACTTGTCTAAAATATATTAATGTAACTAGAAAAAATTGAAATGCATAAGAAAATCCCCTAAAAATGAAAAACGTAAACTTCAATGGATATTTTTTTCTCAGAATTAAAAAAGGGAAAAAAATGAATCATGTAAAATCAAATCAATACGTGTAAAAAAACTATTTTTGTCTATGTACATCAGGTTGTGGATGAATTATAGAGTACTAAAGAGTGTAGAGAATATTTTTACTGACAATGAGCCCATAGCATTACAATTGAATTCCTAACCTTTGACCCTGAATAACAAAAAAACTGGCCATTTTCGGACCACTTTTGATCAGTAAACCACTTTTACATTCGTGTTGTAGAAGATCCTTTGAATGTTAAAACTGGTTCGTTATCTTACCCGTCTTTCCCCGACATGTATTTTAAAGTCACAGAAATCAAAACAAAAATACAAAATATACAGATATTTAAGTAATGACTTGTGTCAAAAATACCTGCGTCTGTGCTTATTTATATAGAGCATGAATGTTATATAGAGCAACAGTGGCGGCCTGTTTCAAATTATTTTATGAGTTTGAAACTGCGATGTATAGTAAATAAGGTACTGGCACCAGTCTTGGATATGACCCCAGTAATGGCTATTTTTTAATTAAATGTACTAAATTAGAAATATTTGTTGATATTTGATTACTACCATTTCTGAATATTAATCTATATACATTTAACTGTCTTACAGCGTGATTTGATGACAATCGGCCAATAGGTGTCAAAATGGTGGACATTTAAACTAATTTTAAGTATAATTTATTTATTAATTATTATATATATTATCATAGAAACTGCTTTACATTGTTTCAAATTTAACGATTCTTTCTTTTATATCTTTTGTGTCGTAGTACCTCTAAAAATTAGCATTTTGCGTGCTCATTACTGGTTTTACTTTATCCATTACTGGAAAAAAAACATAAACAAAATAAAAGGCTATAATTTAAAAAACAAACTATATTTGCGGACTTGGTAATTAAATTGATTAAATAAAGAGTTACATTTTTTTATTAGTAACTTGAGTTGATGAGAATAACAAAAAAGAAGCCCGTCAATCACAAAAACAGTAAACCTTGCTCTTATAGTGGCCATAACTGGTGCCAGTACTTTATAACATTTACACCCTACGTAATAATGAATTTACTCTCAGACTAAATCATTCTACAGGGTATTTTCAGTGTTATTGACAAGCTGTGTTATGTTGTCTACGTATTTTAACAATTTAGGACGTTTTATTCGTGTTGCAGCGTATTCATAGAATGCTTTGAAGCGTCTCTAATGTGACGTCATTATTTTAAATAACGCAAAAACGGGTGTTCTTGAAGCACACGTCATGTATACTTTAATAGTTATCGTTTTCCTTTTGCCAATCATTTCAATTCAATTCATTCAAATTATCAATCAAATAAACACAATAAGAGAACAAATAAACAATAAACATTGTAAATTACAGCACCTATAATTATAATATTGTCCCCCACCAACAAGGATGATGTAAAATGCTTTAAGCCTAGTCGAGTCACTGTTGAAACAAGCTTGGGGTGGGGTGAGACTCTTTAGGTCCACACAATCAACTTCCCAACACGGTATGATTATAAATACTTGAATACTGATTATTTATTGTTTCCATATTTTTTTAATATGCACATGAAAAATTTTAATGGAATTGGTCAGAAATAAAACTCACCTTTGTATTATGAATATTAGTTTTCTAATAACCTAATGTCAATAATATAACACACATTTTTAGAATAACTAATTTTACAATTTGAATTAAATTGCATTTGTTTTTATAATAACTAGAGATTGGAAAAATAGTTTTTCAACTATTGGGAAAAATGTAACTATTGTAATTTTTATTACATATCTCCATCGATTTCAGAAAACTGGTTTGATTGAACCGAATTTGAAATCAACTATTTGAAACTATTTTACCTTTCCAACTATTTTTAAACTATTTGCCTTTTTTTTATCCAACATTAAAAATTTTGTAGTTTTATATATTTTTAGAAATACATTTTGTCTATTATACAGACTAATTATTATTGATTAAATCGAAAAAAAATTTATTATTGTAAAAAAATTTGTAATTATTTCACAGCTATTTTGATTAAAAAAAACTATTTGCCAACTATTTTACAGAAAAAAAATCAACTATATAGTAACTATTTCATTTAAAATAACAACTATTTTTTTCTAATCTCTAATAATAACTAATCTGACAACTTAAATTTAATTGCATTTGTTTCCAAGGTAACATGAATTGTAGACTTATTTATTAGTATTTAAAATTCAAATTTTGAGGGTGGTTTTAGCTTTACACCCCTTCTATGGTTGTTTAGGCACGTATAACAAAAAAAATACTGAAATACATTTTTCATTATTTGTATTGTAGAATATTTATGCTAAGTTTCAAGTAAATCCGACCAAAAAAACTTTTTTTTAGTGACCTTAAAACATACTATTATGTGATTTTGATTTTCGGACCGATTACAATAACTTCCAGTTGGGAAGTTATTAAAAAAAATTAATGTTATTGAATACAACATGAAAAACATCTGCCAAGTAAATGCACAGTGCTTCCTCGTGCAAAATTCACCAAAGGTAGTTAATTACACAGCCACACAAAAAAATTATTCATATGCATTTTTATATTGCTACTGATTATCTAGACAATTTTCCAGCCCCTTTCCAACTCTTCATTAAAAACTACCCCTTTTGGTGGATGAATATTCGGAAAATCTGTAATTTTAAACATTGTAAAAAAACATTTTTGTATGATTCTCATTCCTTCAATGTAACGTGTTACTATATTAGTATATCAGTATTTCAAATAAAATAAATTGCTTAAAAACAAACCAATTAGTATCTAGAACATTGACAAATAGTCTTTTTAATTTTACTGTATATATTAATTCTCTAGTTTTATTTTTAAACAAAATAAAACATTCATTCATATAAAATTTATATTCTTATTATTATGGGAATGATTCATTTTACTTCAACTTTTTTTAATAACTGATATAGGGTAAAACTATACATTACGCCCCAGTTTTAAGAAATACTCAATAAAAAATAAAATATCAGATCTGACAAAAATTATTTTAATATATCATCATACGCTGTCTTTTGTTTATACAATTGCAAATTAATTATTAGGATATTATGATAATTAAATATAATAGGTATAAAAATTGTAAAATCTTTGGTAGGGCGCTTTGTAATTCAGTTTCTTATTTTTTATACTTATTTTGCTTCCTCGCAATATCGAAGATACGAGAAGCTATGTGATCGTTTCAGATTGAGACAAAAAAATGTTCTCCGATTTCAAAATTTTAAATTGATTTATCCGTTTCACGTCAACGCAAACACTTTTCGTTCCGTGTCTGCTTGTCTGTCTGTCCGTCCGTGTGTCCGTCCGTGTATCCGTCCGTCTGTCCCCTGAATTCTTGTCACACGCATAACTCATGAACCACTAAACCGATATTATTGAAACTTGGTCGGATGGTTCGGTCTGGCTTAAGGACAGTCCCATTTCAAAATCATCAAAATCGTATGTAAGGGGGAGGGGTGACACCCCAAAATATTTATTTTTTCAAGATATTTCAAGAACGGCACATGTTACGTGAAAGTTTTATAGAGCATTTTTTGTAGAGCATTAAATTTCCTACAATATGGGTCTACAACGTTTATTGTAAAATATTCCCTTACAAAGATTTATCTCAATTTATTTTAAAAATTCGTGTTTTGTTTTTCTAAATTGATATTTGCTTGGATATATTAAATGTCATTTTGACGTTTTAAATGTCATTTTGACATTTGCATAATTTTAGATTTGGATTGAAATTTCCAAAAAATTATAAATATTTGAAAAAATATTCAGGTGCGTTTTAAGAAAAATTTCGAACTAATATTTTTTAGTAAAATTGTATAAAAATTAAATGGTTAACCAATTCCAGGCAATTTATATAAACACTATCGGTTTTTATTTAAATTGTTGAATAAGTAACTACCTTTGGTGAATTTAGCACGAGGAAGCACTGTGCATTTACATGGCAGATGTTTTTTATCAAGTTTTAACATATTTTAGACAATGAATTTTAAAGGTACTCAGCCAGAAAACTATTTTTTTATGTGTTTTAGTAATAAACATAAGAAACACTGCCGTACTCCAATTATGCACGAAAGTAACTTTTGCTAAGCCACACGTGTCGCTTGCACATATGTAACATTGTTTGTGTGTGTAATAAAGCTGTGGGGCGTTTTGTCAACTGAGGCATATTGTATAGTTTTACCCTAAATTAAATGAATTGACAATATTTATTAACAGACCGATTGGAATTCTATTGAGTTTTTTCGTATTGAAGAATGTCGATGAAAAATGCCAAGAATGTGTCAATAATTTGATATATGATTTTTTTAATGAATTTTTCGATAGTAACAAACATAAAAATGTTCGCAACAGTAATTTAATGTAGTATGTATTATCAAATACGGTACTGACACCAGTTATGGCCGTTATAAAAGCAAGGTTTACTGTTATTGTGATTGACGGGCTTATTTTTTGTAATTCTAATCAACTCATGTTACTAATAAAAAAAGTAACTCTTTATTTAATTAATTTAATTACCAAAGTCCGCAAATATAGTTTTTATTTTGTTTATGTTTTTTCTCCAGTAATGGATAAAGTAAAACCAGTAATGAGCACGCAGCACGACCCAAAATATATAAACGAAAGAATCATCAAATTTGAAACAATGTAAAGTAGTTGCTATGAAAATATAATAATTAATAAATAAATAATACTAATAATTAGACTAAATGTCCACCATTTTGACACCTATTTGCCTATTGTCATCAAATCACATTGTAAGACAGTTAAATGTATATATAGATTAATATTCAGAAATGGTAGTAATCGAATATCAACAAATATTTCTAATTCAGTACATTTCATTAAAAAATAGCCATTACTGGGATCCTTGTCAAGACTGGTGCCAGTACCTTATATGATTTTTTAAATGAATTTTTCGATAGCAACAAACATAAAAATGTTCGCAACAGTAATTTAATGTATGTATTATCAAATATTTGGAAATTATCTTTGGACACAATCATACTGATTAAATAAATATTATTACTGCTATGATGAATAGCCAATATTTGACCAGTTATTGGAAATATTCCCGATATCAGCGCTTTGTAATTATTTATTAATTAACAAGCTCCTAAACTGATTTGGTTTGCTTTAATAGGAAGAAAATGTCAACGCGTAGGAAATCAATGCAACCTATACTATAGGTTTACCAAAAATAATTACTTATTTTATAAATAACTAAGGTACTGGCATCAGTCTTGATATGACCCCAGTAATGGCTATTCTTTAATTAAATGTACTGAATTAGAAATATTTGTTGATATTTGATTACTACCATTTCTGAATATTTAACTGCCTTACAGCGTGATTTGATGACAATCGGCCAATTGGTCACAAAATGTTGGACATTTAAACTCATTATTAGTATAATTTATTTATTCATTATTATATTTAGCAACTGCTTTACATTGTTTCAAATTTGTCGATTCTTTCTTTTATATCTTTTGTGTCGTAGTACTTATCATTTTGTGATCATTAACAAGTGTCCATCACTGTGGACTCATGGGTTTTATTTTATCCATTACTGGAGAAAAAACATGAATAAAATAAAAGGCTATAATTTAAAAAGCAAACTATATTTGCGGACTTTGGTAATTAAATTGATTAAATAAAGAGTTACTAGTTTTATTAGTAACATGAGTTGATGAGAATTACAAAAAGAAGCTCGTCAATCACAAAAACAGTAAACCTTGCTCTTATAGCGGCCATAACTGGTGCCAGTACCTTCTTTGTTCCTAAAATTATGATAGTAATAAGTACGACTAAATTTGTATTTAAACAAAATATTTATATGAATTAAATAAATTGATAAATACAGAAAAGGTTATATGTGTTAATTTTAAATAAAATGTTGCCAAAAATGTGTCAAATTATTTCACAGTCAAGTATTAGATTGTGGAAGATCAAATAATTATGAATTCTTTTAGCTTCCTATATAACTCATTCTGACAATAAATCCTTAATATATATAAAGCTCAACGTCTCTCTGTCTGTCTGTCTGTCCGTTAGTTACCTTATCACTCGAGAACCACTTATCCGATTTACGAGTTTTTTTTTTTAATTCATAGGTACGTTCTCTGGCCAGGTTATAGGCTATATTTTTTTAGGTTAGATAACATAACAACTAAGCAGTGACAATAATAGTAAATCAAGTCGGAAAAATTTTTGCCGTCGGCGCGCTGTTTTGTAATACGCTGCCTAAACCGTTCAATATAGAACAAAATAATGTAATAAAGAATTGTGTAGAATCAAAAGTTCTTCAATTAAGTCCGCGACACCATATGTCTAACTTTTATATTTAAGCCACAATGACTGCTTTTATGTTACAAAAAAAACATAAAATATTTGGGTTTTGTTTACATGGACTTATGACCTGCAAAACATTAATCCTTATCGAAATAAATGATTTCATCGTCATAAATACTTAATGTAGATATAGTTTGCCATTTACAGCATCCAATTTGGTCGTATAGTTTAGAAAATATCTTAAAATATATTTATAAAGGTAACATTTTAAATGTATGGTGTCGTGCCGCATCGAAGCGATGTACATCAGACTGGATTCGCTTACGTTCGGTAGATATTCGGAGTCCCTCGGCTGACGTTTGAGTTAATTTTGTTTTCAATAATTAACATTTAAATTTAAACAGAACACAAATTATTTGTACTTTTTTCTTCTGATTCGTTTTTGTTAGGTAATTTAGGTATTGATAAATTATTATTACAATAATAACTAATCGTGTTTGTACTTAATTAATTAAACTATATTTTTCAATAATTCCGTAGTCTACGCGAACGAAGCCGCGTGGGCCCAGCTAGTATGATATATAAATGCAGAAACTCGCGTGTTAATATGCCAATCGTTTGACATAAATTATAAGCGCTGTTAAAACCAGTGGCGTGCAATGGTGCTATATTGTATTTATTGACATTTGCGAGAGCTGTATTGAACGTTAATGTATAAATATCAGAGCCGGTTTTAGGGTATGCAGGGCTGTGTGTAAAAATAAATGAGGGACCGAAAAAAATTAACTTTTTTTTACTCATTATTTAATTTTTCTAAAAAAATGTGCAATATTTACATAGCTAAAAATGATCACGATGGAATTTTTTTAAACAAAATTAAAGATTGAAATCCGTTAAAAAAATATCTTCCAAAAAAATTGCACCGAGTAGAAAAAATTACAGCTAAATTTGAAAGCCCTAAAATAGTCGATTTGACTTCATGAGCTTCTCTACAAATTGAACAAACTATCGTAAAAAATAATATTACAAATTGAAAATTGATCGATTTTTAGCGAAATTATTTACGATAAATAATAGATCTTTTTTAATCAAAATTGTTTTAACGCTTTCAACTACGAAATAGTATTTTTAAATTGCAGCTAAATTCCCTTTATACTAGTTTAAACCTTGAATGGTAGATTTTTAAAATCTTTCTTATTTTGTCTACATTTTTTACCATCGAATCCATGTTGAAAGATATTGCCGCGAAAGCAAAAAATGAATTTATTGTCAAATCGCCGGCATGTATTAACGTTATCAAAGTCGTACCTTTTTGTAGAGGCTCATATAAATTGTTAATAATAATTGTTTTTATCTGGCCAATACGAATGCTACCAAAATTTAATTAAAATAAATTTTTTAAACCTAATTAATAAAATTTAGACTGATATTTTAACTTTTAATTTATTATTATAAAAAAACATCTATTGCGCGGGTCCGGTCTGCACACCCCTAAAACCGGCTCTGTTAAATATTATAAATTAAAATCATGATACGATTGGATATTAAATAAACATTACTATGCTATATTAAATTTCATATTTAATCAATTTATATTTGCATTATCTAACCATTTTTAGTGTTCCGTACCAAAATCGAAAAAACGAACACATATAAAATCAAGTCATAGCCTTCAAGCTATTGAATAATTTGATCTATTAAGCTGAGATTAATTTTAAGTTAGATCTGAGTTATAAAAATAAAATTTTAAGTTTTTGGCGCTTTTTAAGGGAGGCAAAAAACTGAGTAACTTTTGTCTGAAAAGTTTTTCTGTAAGCAGTTTTATTTTAAGCATTCAGTATAGTGTAGATAACGTTGAATGAAAAAATTCAATGATTTTGCCCTCAGAAAAATTTTAAGTAGAGCATAAATTAAATATATGTATATCTAAAATATTTTTTATGGTCTCTTTCGATAAGTTTTAAGTTTAAAAAATATGTAAATAAATCGCAATCGTTTTTTCGAAAGAATAAATAAATAGGAACCTATTTATTTTTTCGACACAAAATAAGGAAAACTCACTTTCTCTGTATACGAAACAAATAACTTTTCCTTATCGCTAAAACAAATGTCTCAATTACTAGCTGTAGCATTACTAAAATTTAAAACATATTTAAATATATCTGTAGGTAACATACATTTCGTAGAATATATATATTATGTAATATATTATTAGAGGGGGCAAGATAAGAAGCAGAAAGTAAGGCGGAATAGGCTTTTATTTTAAATATCGCTAAAGGCTATCTTGCCTGGCGTACCTTACGCTGTTAGGCACTGGCGTATTTACGTTAAGTACCGCCCTGGGCAAAAAAAAATTGCCGCCCCTCTACCAAGGGAAAATATAATTTATTTTTGATAGAAGTCAGAATTACTATATGAACTGAAAAGTAATCTGTTTTTTTTATCATATCCATTGAAATTCCCAATTTTATTAAACAAAAGGTTTGAATTACGTAAATTAAAACTTGAAGACCTTTTTTTTTAGTCGCACTACAAATTTTTTGTCTTCCTATTTTTTTTAATATTCTGTATTAAACTAAAAGAAACTAAAGAATCTGCCGCCCCTCTCAGCCTTCATGGCCCTCGTGGTCCCATGGTAAATACGCCACTGCTGTTAGGTATATTGATGTGTCAACGAATTTGTTTTGAATTAATTTGTTAGAAAATTACAAAAAAAATATTTTTGCATTTGTTGATTATTTTATTTTACATTATGTTTTTTGTTTTCTACAAATAAGGATTACTGTATTATATATAGTCATTTTTAGTGTTCTGTACGTGAAGCTCGACTCGCATATAATAATTTTTATTATCATATACATCTTATTAGAAATCATACTTATTATTAAAATAAATAATATTTCGATATATAAACTAAAATTGAGTATGGAACGTTAACGTCATATGTAACGGTAATCAAAAAAATTATGAATAAAAATGATGCCAAGTATTAGATGTGGTCAGTGGTTAAAAAGTAAATTCAATTAATAATATTTTTGAGTAAACATTTTTTATAGTTATCTTCAGTAATTAGATTTTTAAAGTTATTACATTTTTATATTTTATGTTTTTTTTTTCAATTAAAATTTAAGCGTGCATCGTCGTTTAATCGTTAAGTATCCCTCTACCCCCCCCCCCCCACCTCACCTTTAAATAGAATGAGTGTATATTATTACATACATATTACGCTTGTTGTGAAAATAATATAAATAAATACGTTTTCTTTCATCTTTATACATTTAAATAAATTACATTATAATGGTGTACATAAACACAGTTATGTAATTATTTTAAACGAGTGTAACATTAAATTTCTTAAATGGTGTGGAAATACATACAAATAAAATATGATATACATATATACACTACCGCTCAAAAGTTTCCGGGCACTTACAGACATCATATTTTATTTGATTTTTTGACTTATTTTGACTATATAAGTACACTTTAATGGTTCAGTACTTACACAGAACTATTAAAATTTAATGTTTGGTATTTATTTTTGCAACCTCTTTGAAGATTACTGAAATTCAGGTAAAAATACACCAAATATCATTTTTCGTCGAATTTAACGTTTGTACATTTTAACAGTTAATCTTCTCTGATTCACAACAATTTCGGATTACTTAGGATTTGAGAATAAAATTAATCACTACCAGGTAGATTTGATAGCTTAGGGGGTATAAAAGCTGACCACAACCCTTATTCCTTCAGTTGTTGTTGTACTTCTGAAAGGACATCATAATTGTGCTAAAATCTTATAATAATCGTTTGTGATGGAAAAATCAAAGGATTTGAGTGTTGAAAAACGATCTTCGGTGATAACTTTGCATGCTGAAGGATATTCAGAACGAGATATTACTGAAAAATTAAAAATACCGAAGTCGACAGTGCATGACACAATCGTTCGGTTTAGGCCAAAAAACGAAGTGGAAGGCTTAAATGTACGACAGCCGCTGAGGATATGACTATTAAAGTAATATGCAAGAGAAATCGACGATTGACAGCACCTCAAATACGCGCTGCATTCAACAATTCTCATACTAAAGGTGTTTCTGTATCAACAGTAAAAAGACGGCTTTACAAGTGGAACCTAAAAGGACGAATTGCGGTAAAAAAACCATTACTACGACATCAAAATAAAATTAAAAGGATGAAGTGGGGACAAGATCACCAGAATTTCACAGTTGAGGACTGGGGAAATGTACTATGGACAGACGAATCTAAGTTTGAAGTGTTCGGGCAAAAAAGACGCGTTTACGTGAGACGAACGGAAAAAGAAAACATGATTCCTGCTTGTGTAGTGCCAACTGTGAAGCATGGTGGGGGGTCTGTTATGGTCTGGGGGTGTTTTTCTTCTGCGGGAGTTGGAGATCTCATTCGAATAGATGGAATTATGAAGAAAGAGGACTATAAACAAATATTAGAAGAGAATGCTGTTCCTTCAGGATTGCGGTTAATTGGTCCTGGGTTTATATTCATACAGGATAACGACCCAAAACATGCTTCTAAGCTCTGTAGGAGTTACCTTGCTGAAAAGGAAGATGACGGCACGCTCAAAAATATGGATTGGCCGGCTCAATCACCTGATCTTAACCCTATAGAGCTCCTTTGGGATGAATTGGATCGGGAGGTAAGAAAACACTGTCCTACATCAAAGGATCATCTCTGGAACATTTTACAAGAAGCCTGGAAGAATATAAAACCAGAAACCATCCAAAAATTAATAGAACGAATGCCGAGAATAACTGAGAAAATTGTAAAAGTAAAAGGTGGTTTTTTCGATGAAAGACATGTATAAGCTTTATTGATTTTGAAATAAAAAATATATTGCTAAAACTGTTTTATTTCATTAATATATCCTTAATACACTTTATATAATCAAAAAAGTTCAATAGTTTTAAAATAATTTCAGTTTTATAACTATTTTCATCAAAAATTATCACTGCCCGGAAACTTTTGAGCGGTAGTGTATTAGTATACTATGTATTTTGTTTTATGTTCTATTGGGTTCAGACCTATAAAATAAAAATAAATAGTATTCTATATTATTGACAATTTTACTTGTACGTGACAAAGTTACCACTGAAAAAGAAGCTGCTGTCTCTAAAAAAAAATATATATAAGGTAATGGCACCAGTCTTGGCAAGGACCCCAGTAATGGCAATTTTTTTATTAAATATTTGTTGATATTTGGTTACTACCATTTCTGAATATTAATCTATATACATTTTACTGTCTTACAGCGTGATTTGATGACAATCGGCCAATAGGTGTCAAAATGGTGGACATTTAAACTAATTATTAGTATAATTTATTTATTAATTATTACATTATCGTAGCAACTGCTTTACATTGTTTCAAATTTGACGATTCTTTCTTTTATATATTTTGTGTAGTAATACTTTACTTTTTGTAATCATTAGCAAGTGTCCATCACTGCGTGCTCATTACTGGTTTTACCTTTGCCATTAATGGAGAAAAAACATCAACAAAATAAAATGTTATAATTTAAAAGACAAACTTATAGCGGCCATTACTGGTGCCTTTACCCTATTATACATCTTTGATGAAAATTGATTATAAAGTAAAACAAAAAAATCTTCAAAATCAGCACAAATTAACAAAGTTAATTACCTCTATAAATTATTCCCCCTCCCCTCGAAAAATTAAATAGAAATAAACTAAAAAATAGATCAAATTGGTGTATAGTGTACACGAATCATAAAAAAGTAGCGGTTAGTTTGGACTCCTAATGCAAATAATACAAAATAAAAATAATAAATAAATAAAAATAAATAAAGATGTGAACTTTTTACACAAAAAATAAATAAAACATAAAAGTCAGTAAAAGTAGCGGTTAGTCTGGACTACCCCTAATGTAAATAATACAAAATAAATTTAAAATTAAAATAAGAACTGATTTAAAATACAATACACAGTACCTACAAAGCGGATAGGTTAACGTATTCGGACTGCAGCAGTAGCGTGACTTTTATTGATCTGCAACACATAGTTATAGGTTCCAGTTTACGTAGGTCTGGGATATTTCTTATCTTTCAAATTACATCCGTCTGTGTGGAAAATTAACGTAGACGTTAATTGGGTTGTTCAATGGAAAAATATAGTATTTATATTGATCAGCAATGTACCATTAAGGCCTCTACATGGCCGATTTGTCGGGAAGTAGAGTGTGGGTACTGCAAAAATTTGTCTATACACGACTAGGGCATACAAAAACCCGATAAAATTACAAAACCCGGTTTTCGGTTTTTCATAAAGTGAAAAACCGGTTAAGGTTAGGTTAGGCTCTAGCCTAAAAATAAAAGTCAGTGAATGGTATATTTACGTATTTAAATTATTAATTGAATGGCCGAAAAAAAGTCTGGTCAAGAAAAAATTTCTTATGGGGTCCGCCAACAATTCCAATCTGGGGGTTCGTGATAGTATGTGGAGGCCATAATTGCAGCTATAGCAAATATATTTTGTATTATAATACATTATATTATATTGAAATAAATTATTTATTTGTTTTCATCTCAAATGTGGAATTTACAATTCCCAATTTGAAATTGATTAGTTTAAATTTGAATTTGAAATGGTATAATCTCCTTTATTAACATATTATTATACACTTCACGAATAACCCTCAAATTCCATTTACTCCGCTATAATATTTTTATTTACACCTTGCGCGTTTTTTAATTTAAATAAATTCACAACATAAATACTTCATGAATAACAGTAAAAAAAAAAAATTATTTGTCATTTAAAGAAATTAAAAAAATATATATAATTGACTTTCGGTTTTTCGGGAAAAACCCAGTTTTACGGTTTTGATAAATTTTAACAAAAAACCGGTTAATCGGTTTCGGTTAAAACCGGTTTGTACGCCCTATACACGACCCAATCTGCAGTACCCCCACTCTATCTCCCCACTGCAGATTGGGTGGTGTATAGAGGCCTTTAGGCTCATTGCCAGTATATCCAGGTCTAGGGCGGCATTATGTTTTTTGTTCACATTATTTTTAATACCTGCACGTCTAAAAAAGTTTATATTAAACAAGAGAAAATATTGTTTAAAATAGAGAGTTCCAGCCTGAAACTGTTATAGCTCTGTCAAACAGGAAGCGGACTGTCCGCCACGGATTAGGGTGGTCAAACAGAATGCGCAAGTGACAGCAAACCAGGGCAAATTCTTTCTTCATCTAGTGATCATCATATCCAGCAGTTCGTCTGACGAAGAAGAATTACTTCTTTTGTTAGCTGTGAGTTCAGCAGCAAGACGAAAAAGGGAATGGGTCAATGTGCATAATGCAGGCATTCTATATAGTGACTAGGCATTCTACGTTTGAGAGGGCTATTTTCCGAGCTAAATACTGAAGCAATGTCATACAAACAACTGCTTACCGCACAAGATTAATCAACTTTTCATCATTATCTTCTCTTTTACTCATTTTTGCATCCAGTCCGCGCGCGAACTCTGTGAAAATTTACTGTTCTGTCCGCTGTCCGCCGCGGACAGAACTTTCCGCCACGGTAGTCCGCTTTCTGTTTGACCAGGGTAATGCAACATTACACGATACAGAGTTCGCGGATAGTCCGTCTCCTGTTTGACAGAGCCTTTAAGCTCCTGATGAAAAATATCATATCGAAGAAAACATTTTGATTTTCAGAAATTCTAATGCCCTAATGAAAAAACAGTTTAGTAGCGGCCCTGTACACCTATGTGTTAATTCCTATTTAGCTATCCCCCCATAACTAACTGTTAGCGGTCGAATGCCGACAAATTAGTGTAATCTAAAATCTGTTATTTAGGTCAAATAGTGTCGCCACGGCGACAAACAGATTTATTTCTCTATTCGTTGTTCTTTTAACTAGTTAAAAATTCTTTCTAATATGCAAATGCGTTTCATAAAATAAAAATATTTGTAATTTAATTAATTTTTTATAACAATGAAAGGATAAATAAAGATAAAATATATTCTTTAAAACCAGAATAAAAAACTTACTGGAAAATTATGTAGCTATCATTGGTTTTAAATGGCAATTTTATGGATAAAGGTTAAAAATTGTCACCACATTATATAGGTATACCTTCATATGTATATTTAAAGCTATATATATTTTCGTCGGTATTTTCCAATTCAGCAAAAATGTTTGTTTTTCCTCTCTCTACAACATGAACTTTAAACTAGCCAAATGAGAATAAAATCCAAGGGATAAAAAGTCTCATATACTATCTTATCAATAAATAGGTACCAAACAGTTGAATTAACGGATCAATTTACTCAATCCTGGGGGGGGAGGTATGACACCTTCCTCCTACGGAATTTATATTTTTATATAATTTATGTTCTATTCATTTTCAGGAAATAATCGATTTTTTAAATTATATTTCAATTGGCTTATAACAGAACATAATATTTAAAAAAAAGTTATTTTCTATAATTTATATCATATTATTTTTTTTTATATCTTTTATAAGTTGGTCAGAAAGTTTTGTTTTATATAATTAGATACACATACACTGTACACTCTCATTGTCAGTATTGTGTATAAGAAAGTTCCGCAGTTTTTATCAATAACGTTTTCAAATACTTCTTGACATAAATTTTTTAATAGCTTTTTTATATCTTTTATCAGTTGGCTAGAAAGATTTGTTTTATATAATTAGATACACATACATTGTACTCTCATTGTCAGTATTGTGTATAAGAAAGTTCCGCAGTTTTTATCAATAACATTTTCAAATACTTCTTGACATAAATTTTTTAATAGCTTTTTTATATCTTTTATCAGTTGGCTAGAAAGATTTGTTTTATATAATTAAATACACATACACTGTACTCTCATTGTCAGTACTGTGTATAAGAAAGTTCCGTTTTCTTAACATAAATTTTTTAATAGCTAATTTACGAAATCTATTTTTAACATGTTGAAATTCATTTATTATGACAATACTTCATTGATTGTTATTTATGTAAACATAAAAACACGGTGTCAATATAATCATGTATTTGGACGTGATTTGGACTGACATTTATATTTATGGACCACGTCTATCATCGGTTCACGGTTTTAATCTTAATGTTTTTCGGAAAACATCATTATGATCTATAAGTGCTGAAAGCTACCGAGATGGACAGATCAATATTCTACGAATTGGCAAGTTTCCAAAAGTCTACAACTCATGCGTTAATATTAAAAAAATCTTAAAAATGCTCTTTTGTTGTCGAAGATTATTTTAACAAAAACTATTAACATATTTTCTTAAAATACGATCTTAAATTAGACGTTTTGTTTCATAAATTTTTGGTTTGTATAGTTTTAATAAAAATAATAAAGGACACTGCACTTTTTCTATGTACATAAGTAAATCAGATCCCAACCGATTTTTTTATAATCACAAAATAATTTTTTTTAAAGAGCTGTAAGTACTGCTGTTAAGATATAAGGTACTGTTTTTGTGATTAACGGGCATCTTTTTGTAATTCTCATGAACTCATGTTACTAATAAAACAAGTAACTCTTTATTTAATCAATTTAATTACCTATAGTTTGTTTTTTAATTATAGCCTTTTATTTGGTTTATATTTTTTCTCCAATAATGGATAAAGTAAAACCAGTGATGGACACTTGCTAATGATTACAAAATGATAAGTACTACGACACAAAAGATGTAAAAAAAAGAATCGTCAAATTTAAAACAATGTAAAGCAGTTACTATGATAATATAATAATTAATAAATAAATTATACTAATAATTAGTTTAAATATCCACCAGTTTGACGCATATTGGCCGATTATCATCAAATTACACTGTAAGACAGTTAAATGTATGTATATAGATTAATATTCAAAAATGGTAGTAATCAAATATCAATAAATATTTCTAATTCAGTACATTTAATTATAAAATACCCATTACTGCGGTTATATCCAAGACTGGTGCCAGTACCTTATGTATTAAGTATCAAAATGATTGCCTGTTGATAAAAACCTGAAAAATGTTATTAGTATTAATTTTGATATTTAAAATTTGCATTACTTATTTCCTTTATAATCGATAATACTTATAGTTTTTTTTTAAATGATGATACATTAAAAATAATATGCAACCATTAATTTAATTTATGGTTTAAAGGTGTTTCTAAAATGCAAACAAAGCAAGGCATTGTCCCCATAAAAATTCTTTGCGACTCCTTCTTTAATGTTTTGGTATATTTTAAGAATTTAATTTTGGATCAACATAAAATAGTATTTGAACTATCTTTAAATGAGGATACTAGGTTAATGAGTTGTTCACACAAATTAATAAACGTGAGAATGCTATAAACAGAATATAATTGTTTATTCCAAGTATTGTTGAAGCTTTCTCATATTCCAACTAGGGTCGAGAGGGGTAAATATGAAACACCAAAAAAATGGAGTAAAAGTGAAACAAGCTTGCAACTAAAAAATTAATTTGTTTATAGGAGAGTTATAAAAACTGATATCATCATTAAAGCTTTGTTAAAGCGACCTGAAAATATGAATCGCTTAATAAGTGATGTGTCACCCCTACAGATTTCCCTGTTAGTCGATGTTAAAACGTGTGAATTAAATTTTAATTCTTTGCACATAACTTTCTGTATAACTCAGATATTAATTAAAGTTACAATTTCACATTGATATGCCACAAAGAAGATAAATCAAAGTTGCCTTTGTAACTTTTCTATTAATTTTTCGAGAAATATTTTCCATTAGAGACCTGTTTCAATTTTTTCCCAAATTAGATGAAAGACACTTTTTTCATTTTTAAAGTCCGTGTTGTACCGTACAGTTCAAATGACGTAAGTATTTAAAATGGTTATTCATAAGCGCATCTAGTAGAAAAAATTAAAGTATGAGTTTTTATCGTTAACTGTCAAAAAACATGAAAGATTTGTATTTTGTTTCACTTTTACCCCAGTTGACCCTATAGTAGTGGTCATTATATATAGCTATGTTTCCAAACAT
This sequence comes from Sialis fuliginosa, assembly GCA_961205875.1. NCBI lineage: Eukaryota > Metazoa > Arthropoda > Insecta > Megaloptera > Sialidae > Sialis > Sialis fuliginosa. The sequence goes on along the minus strand of OY540809.1, from coordinate 40,171,896 downwards.
CTAAACTATATTTGACACAATAAGACACTTTGCAAATCCCTTTTTTCAGTAACTTTATATTATGTCAATACAATAGAACATAATCTTCCCAAATTCATAAAAGGAATCGTTACATTTTTTTCATAAATTTTCTAAGAATCAGACTTATATAATTATATTATTACTTCGATGTTCTGAAAAAATCGTGTCTGAAATAAGAGTAAATTCTGATTGTACTACCTTCAAAACGTTCAAGAAAAGTTGATTTCCGCATATGATATGAGTTAAGTGAGTTTTAATTTATTATTAGTTTTTATTATTTAATCATGGATTTTTCGATTTTTCAAGATAATTTAGAACACTAACATTTAGTTCTACATATGATGACCTGCCATCTTTAAGGTGACATTTTTATTTATTTAAAAACTTATATAAGTAAATTTTTTTTAATGTTCCAAAGAGTTGTACTTCTTGCCTTTAAGATAAACTATAAGACCCTTTACACACTAGCAACTTTTAGCAGTACATTCATTTTAGATTGTTTTATACGTAAATCGCAAAACCTATAGACATCGCGCTGTTTACAATAGCATGCCATGACGCGATAGTCGCACTACTAAAAGTCGCTAGTGTGTAAGGGCTGTAAGAATATAAATAAAAGTAATAAGGTAGTTGGAGTAACTACCTACTACACCCCATCGAAGCTACAATAATTTTTACAGAGTTTGCAAAGAAAAAAGTTTGACACGTTATCTTCAGCTATTTTTAAAATCACCTTCATTGATAGTAAAAATCAACGTATATGCCTAAACTGCTTTAAACAATACATTAAAATGTTACCCAGTAGTGGACTAAGGGGGTGGGGAAGAGAGACGTCCCGGGTTCCAAGGTAAAGGAAGGTGCCAAAATATGGTAGAAGAGCAAACTGTAGTAGGGTGCAAAAGTAAATTTTTAGACGGCACTAAAACTGAAAAATATTTTTAAAAAGTTTTGGGTGGTGGGGAGTTTATAACTAACATTCTGCCGCGGGCACCAACTTTCCTTATTCCGCCACTTATTTTAACTTTTAGAATATACATATATGTATAACATCGATACTTTACATTAAGCGCGACACTTCTACGCGAGTTTCAAGCCATCTCTTGAAAATTCCTACGAACTTTTCGGATAACTTGATATTTCAGCGCTCGACAAGTATACGTTCTAATTTGATTCTCAAATAATTTGATTGTTGGAATAACATGTATTCCCGTTATAATATATTGTCTAACTTAACCCAAAAAGAAATACTATTTTCCGTATTTATTAAAATTATTTAGAATAAAATAGAGGTATACCGAAATTCCGGCCCGAATTCACGTTTAACGTCACTACTATTATATTTTAAATATAAATACATAGATTATTATCTTAAATTAATATAACATGTTCTGTATGGTATTTCTTTCAGAAAATACATTCAATTATAAAAATTGTGTTTTCTACATATTCTGCAATTTTTACAGCTTCGTAAAACTATTTTTATAGCTATCATTTCGTTAAATTATTTGTATAGTATTAATTTTGATAAATTATTTGTATAGCATAGGTACGTTCTTTTCGATCGAATTTAATTACATTTATATTGTCAATAATAATGTAATATAAAAATAATAATAATAATATAATAGTAGTGACGTTAAAATATTCACTTTAAATCTACATCGTGAGTTCCGGCACAACTATAGAATAAAAGGATAGTAAAAATTTAATAGAGCCGACACTGCATCAATCTGTAAATAATTTTCGGGTGGTTGACTTTGAATTAAAAAATAATTTTAAAATCTTAAAATATATTTCGGTATGTAATTAATAACCTTACATTTTAAAAATAACTATTTGAAATATCTAACTAATAAATAAAAATCAACATAAACGATCGCATTACCTCCATACAAACACGTGTACATATTATTTTTCGTTTCGTTTCATGACAAGAATCATCAATCCGATTCGCTTTGTCCGCGGCCGAATTGTGAAAAAATTACAAATGAAATAAATAGGTCTATAGGCGGGCGTCTGCGTACAAGCTTCGCCGGTAAATTAGAACTCGCACAACGGATTGCATGCGGGGATAAATATAACTGGCCAACATTTATTTATATCTGCAAACTAGTCTCTCGCGGAAATGGCGTCCGCCAACACTACGCGACCTCCACCTCAAAACAAAAATGGAGAAAACGATAAAAAGCACAGATCGAGTGATATAGAGACCGCGAAACTTGAGGCCATGGTCACGCCGGAGCAAGTGCTTAGTGCAAATGTGGCGCGAAGACGTAGAAGTGCAACTAAAAGGCGTTCGCAGATTGGTGGAATGAAACCACGTGACCCGACGCCAGTGCGTGACGCAAAAGCGCCAGTTTTAAACGATGATGAAGACGATGTGAATGAAAAGGAAATCAAAAATACTAAAAACGATGAATTGTCGATGTCTAATAAAGTTAATAAAGAGGTCGAAAGAAAAGATAGTAAAAGTAGTAAGAAAATTGAAAATGAAGAGAAGAAAGAGGAAAGGCAATCAAGAAGCGTTAGAGATAAGAAAGAAAAACCGCCGAGTGAGATGACGCAAGCTGAAGTTTTTGCTTTGTTGAATCAAGTAAAACGTAGCATGTCTTCTGATAGAAGACCGAGGAAGAAGACAGATGAAAAGAAAAGTATTATTAAAAGGAGTCAATCGACACCTAGACAAGCACCTTTGGAAGATCAAGACTTAATTGAAAGCTTTAAAAAAGCACAGAGATTAAGTGCTGAAGTTGGTACTTCTCCACCTTTACCCGTTGACTACCCTACTAGTGAATCTAGTGTCCCAACTTCAAGCGATGACGAAGAAATTGTAAAAGAGGAAAGAAACAAACTTAAAGAGAAACTTAAATTAATAAAGAAGGAAAAGGAAGAAAAGGGTGAGGTGCAAGTGAAACAAATAATAGTTACAACACCCAAGGTAAGAAGAGTTAGAACTTCTATAAAGGAATTATGGCTGGAATGGAAAGCTTTTATCGCTGAAAATGAAGAAATATACAATAAAATACTTTTGTTGAGAAACAGATGCGCCAGTCATTTGTTTTTGATGTTGATTTTTTGCGGTATCGGAGGTTTAATTTTTCGTTTCACTGAAGGTGCCTTCGAGACGTTTTATAAATGTGGAGTTAAAAGAGTAAAAAGGGATTTCATAGAAACTCTATGGATTGGTAGCCATAATTTACGTGAAGATGACTGGAAATCGATGGCCAGGAGAAAGCTAAGAGATTTTGAAGAGCAACTACATGAAGCGCATGATGCTGGAATGCATTCGTACAGTGGACAAAGATCGTGGAGTTTTTTGAATGCAGTAGTTTATTGTCTTACTATTGTGACAACGATCGGTGAGCCTTACACTTTACACTTAAATATTATTCAAAAGTTTAAAAATTTTATAAAAATATATAGAACATTTGGGGCCATATGTTTTCTAACAGACGATCTATTAAACATAACTTTACTAAAATTAAATTAAATTAACATAATCGAATAAACTGAAAAACTATACGGTACACTAATACGCGAGGCTCGACTCGCATTTGACATTTTTTTCCGAATGGAATAACGAAAGACTTCAAAATTAATATAATTGCTAAGCTATAAAATTTAATATGACTCTTTTTAAACGAATAGGTTATTTACGAATTTAAAAAAATCAGTATCTAAATTATTAAATATTATAAAATCGCATGTTGTTTTTTTATACATAAATCAGTAATAATGTATATTAATCATAAATAAAACGTCAAAGTAGACCATAATGAATACGCTTGCTAATGATTACAAAATGATAAGTACTACGGCACAAAATATATAAAAGAAAGAATCGTCGAATTTGAAACAATGTAATATAATATTATAATTAATAAATAAATTATACTAATAACTAGTTTAAATGTCCACCATTTTGACGCCAATTTTCCGATTGTCATCAAATCACGTTGTAAGACAGTTAAATGTATATAGATTAATATTCAGTTATGGTAGTAATCAAATATCAACAAATATTTCTAATTCAGTACATTTAATTTAAAAAAGCCATTACTGGGGTCATATCCAAGACTGGTGCCAGTATCTTATTTGTTATTGTTAGAGATTGGAAAATAGTTGTTATTTTAAATGAAATAGTTACTATATAGTTGATTTTTTTCTGTATAATAGTTGGCAAATAGTTTTTTTTAATCAAAATAGTTGTGAAATAGTTACAATTTTTTTTACAATAATAATTTTTTTTTCGATTTAATCAATAAATTAATGAAATCAACGTATTAGTAAAAAGTTTCAAATCCGAAATTTTCGAGGAAAACATGTTATGGTTGAGATTCTAGATAGATTTTAGAAGCTAAAAAAAACAAATAAATATGTAAAAACAACACAAATCAATATTACTAATTAAAATTATTTCAAAGTTTGTCTTTATGACTTTTTATTAAAACACAATTTTTAACGTTGGATAAAAAAGGCAAAAAGTTTAAAAATAGTTGGAAAGGAAAAATAGTTGCAAATAGTTGATTTTAAATTGGGTTCAATCAAACCAGTTTTCTGAAATCGATGGAGATATGTAATAAAAATTACAATAGTTGCATTTTTCGTAATAGTTGAAAAACTATTTTTCCAATCTCTAGTTATTGTATACTATTAAAAACAAAACTTAATTTGTTTCAGGATACGGTCACATATCCCCCAGTACAACTACAGGAAGAGCGATAACAATAATATATGCAGTATTTGGCATTCCCATGTTCCTTATTCTACTGGCTGATTTCGGTAAATTGTTAACGAGAGTTATCAAGTTTCTGTGGGCATTCGTTAGACGACTGTACTACACGGGCAGTTGTAGAAGGATGAGAAAGACAGAAACAGCACAGGTAATTGAACAGGTGTGTGGTTTTGGTTTTTACTAACACGCTTCTTTGCATGGTAAATAATAATGTAGAATAATTATTAGGGTGTTTTTTTTTCGATCTCTCATAGATCAAACATGTGAACGGCGCAAACCGAGTCTTTTTCCCATTTGATTAACATGGGAAAAATTATTTTTTTACTTATGCGTCAATATCTCGTAGAAAAAATTATTTATTTTAATTTCTTATGGCAATATATCATAGAGAATCAAATTTCTTACAAAAAATATTCTAAGTGCTCAATTCATAGATATTATTTTTCATAAATAGTATTTTTAAAGATATGTTCGTTTAAACATTATCATAAAAAGTAAAATCCAATTTTTATCATTTTTAAACAAACATATCTTCAAAATTATTAGATTTATGAATTGAACACTTAATTCTCTACAAAATATTACTGTGAGAAGTTTTCAAAAAAATTTGTTTTCAACGAGATATTCACGCGTAAGTAAAAAAGTAATTTTTCTCATGTTAATCAAATGGGAAAAAGACTCGGTTTGCGTCGTTCACAAGTTTAATCTACGAAACTGAAATTTTGGGACAATTAACTTTTGATCCAAAGCTAAAACAAAAATAAAAAATAAACACCCTAATAAATTATACTAGAATCGCCGTGGACCAAAAGGTTACACTAATTGTTGTATTTTGCTCTTATCGTTGGTCTTATTACATGACAACTGCAAATATATTATTTCTCAGGAGAGCGATTTGAAGATTTTAAATGTACTTATTTGGCAAAAATATAGTTAAATCGGCATTTATTTTAACGTATTTATTAAATTAATATAGATATCATGAATATACCAAACGAAAAAAATCTAAAATTAAATCGGAATAAGTGTTTATTATATAGAAATGACCAAAGTGTCAGTTATCATGTTATGACCAGTGGTGTAACTAGGTATTGGTGAAACCGACCCCTGCCGGGAGCGTAAGATTTAGCGGGGTACCAAAATTAAACTAAAAAAGGTCTTCAAAATCACCAAGGGACGTTTTTTCAGTTTTCGCCGGGGACGCACTGCACTGACCTCTTGCTACACCACTGGTTATGACCTAAGACCATCGATATATTTTATATTAAAGGGTAGAGTTAAAGCATCATGAAGTATGTGCATGTTAATTTTTTTAATGCAATATCTGCAAGCTTTTGAATTGTTACATTGCTTATTGAGTAATTCTTGCTTTTTGAGCATCTAAACTATATTATATAGGTACCTACTACACATAGGCGCCAGCAGAATTTCTTTCAGGGGGGTGCATCTAGATATATAAAATAATTAAAAAAAAAATAAATTGTAATAATAAATTTGCATTGCATTTAGCATGACTACAAAAAAAAGGATTTCCTTATCTATCTCTATTTAAATTTATAAAATTACAGAGTAATCTTAACGCGACCAAAAAAAAAAATGGTCCTCACTTTTATATTCTGACCTGAATTTTAAAATAAAAATTGTATTTCTTAATTTTTTTAGTTTTTTCTTTTTTCCAGGGAGGTGCAAGTGCACCTCCTTGCACCCCCCTCTCGGCGCCCATGCCCATGCTGCTTAATTGTTATTTTCTTGTACTTAACTCTTCAGCGCTACAGGCGGAATTTTTTTGTGCCACACATAATACGATATTTAAAAGTTAAAAATTGTCCTTAAAAAATATAAAAACAATTTTTTTGTGACAGAAAGTTTTTTTACGCCACAATATGTCATTAAAAACTTCATACCAACTGAATTACATTTCAATTTGCAAAAAAATCTAAAAAAAGAGATTTTAATTTTTTAAATGTAATTTTATTCTTGTTTTTCTTGCAATATTTTTTAATACCTATTAATGTGGCTTTTTCTTCAGAAAATGTTTTATTTGTTAGATTTTTTTTCGAACAAAATAATTTTCTTTCAATTACAAACTTGAACCCGAACCCGAACCTAAACCCTAAAAAAAGAACGGGTTTTAAACCCAAATAGTTTGCAACATGTTGAAGTCAAACCCGAACCGAAATTTATATTTGAATCCGAACCGAACTCGAACCATAAATAAATTCCGGTTCAAGTCCCTGGACTTATAATAAATCATTTTATTAACATGTATGGCTTTTTATAATTAATTTGCTTTAATTATCTTTACTTAGGTTATACTTGCTGTTTAATGCAATTGCTTGTTACTAACAAGTTTAAAAATTCATAATATAACAAACAACAAACAAAAACTATGGTTATGACTTATCAAATACAAATCCCCTAACCATAAAATTGTAACAGTTTAGACTTACACATGTTTCCAGGGGTTGTAGCTTATTTCTGCAGTTCCAAAAATGGAAACTGCAGTTGTAAAAGCTAATTTGTGTAGTTGAAAAATTGCAAGTAGAAAGAAATATATCAAACAGTGTAATGTACGGTATTATAAACGAGCTACCAAAATTTGCTAGCCAGCAAGCACTTCCAAATGAGGTTTCTAACCTATCTGTTTCATGAAGTGTTTGAAAATTTTCGCGCACGCGTGGTATGTAATACAACGGTATAGGATTTCTGGTTAAAAAAAAAAATTCAATTTTTTTTTCATAAATATTGTCTAAATATCATCAAAATTCATCTCCTAAAAAGATTTTTCGAAATTTGTTGTAAAAGCTAATTTGTGTAGTTGAAAAATTGCAAGTAGAAAGAAATATATCAAACAGTGTAATGTACGGTATTATAAACGAGCTACCAAAAATTTCAATTTTTTTTTCATAAATATTGTCTAAATATCATCAAAATTCATCTCCTAAAAGGATTTTTCGAAATTCGAATTATCACATCACAGCTGACAATAATTGATTTATTTAAAAAAATGAAAAACCGCGCCAAAAATGGTCATTTTTGAACTTTTTTCGAAAAATTCACGCCAATCGGACAATTTTCAATATTTCCGGTTTTCCGTACGAGGGGACCTTCCTGGCGTAATTCCTGACAATATGCTTTTTATTTTTTTCGATACGACCTTTCGTTCTCGAGTTAGATGGCCACTCGTTTACCTACTCATTTTTGTGAAGCCATTTTGTGGGCTCTGGGAGGGGGGGATAAAAATACAGAGACACATGAACAAGGACGGAAAAAGTTAGCAAATTACGTCTATTTTCATGTAAAAAAAACCCAAGTTGATAAATTGAAAAATGACTGAGCTACAGCGATTTAAAAATCGTATTTTTTTTATGCTTCAACCAGGGACGATATTATGAAAATTATTTTGTACGGTCAGATTAGCCAACTGTGTTACAATAAGTTAAAGTATCACTGCTCTATATTCCATAGCGAATCCATAGATACTATTACCTACAGAATTAATACTCCATTTTAAAAATACTTGCTAGCTAGCAAATTTGCTGGCTCCTTTATAATAACTAATACCGAACATAAGTTTAGAGCAATTAACTGGTTAGGGGATTTGTATTTGTTTAAAATTCATTTCTAATTCTTACTCAATATTTTTAGGAGGTGATGAAAGGTGTACAAATGATGTACGAAATCGCCACATTCAGAAGACCGTCCCATTCGAATATTGAAGAATGCGCAGTACCAATACCCCCTAAAGCAAGTCTTGGAGACCTCACAATCACTCCCCAGAAATCAACGTCAGAAGCTTCAGTACCGCTACGAACGCCAGTTCATCTGAGCGTAGATAAAGTCAGTACGATCGGTAACGAAACTCCCAACACCCCAGCTCCATCGAACTTTGCAGTAGACGATGAATTCAACTTACCCATTTCAGTCGCCATATTGGTACTACTGTTATACATAATGAGCGGTGCTTTACTTTACTGGTTCTGGGAAAACTGGAGCCTGTTTGAATCGTTTTACTTTGTATTCATTTCTATGTCTACAATTGGATTCGGTGATTTTGTTCCTGAGCATCCCATGTTCATGATGTGTTCTATAATATATTTAATATTTGGTCTCGCCTTAACCTCTATGTGTATTAACGTCGTCCAAGTCAAATTAAGTGATTCATTTAGACAAGCCTCAGCTAAGATTGGAGCTACGATAGGATTGAAAATAGCTGAAGACGATGGCAGTATAACGCATAATCCTCCGACGGTGGAAATAGCGGATGTTCATACAACCATACAAAAACCAAAAGATAAAGAGGACAAATAATAATGTTAGTGTGACGATTCGACTGTTGCTCAAGTAGTATGCGTGTGTGGTTATTTCTAGTAATTAATAAAGGATTGGAAGTATTCACGGCTGACCAAAAAACGGAACAACGAGCTTTGATTGGTTGATTCATGGAATTTCTGGTGGAATGTACCAGAAATTAAAAGAATGTCATTTTTTAAGCATGTAAGGAAGTGAGAAAGAAGTAACCAGAAAGAGATAGAAACTAGTGACCAGGCTAACCAAAGAACTTTTATGTTCACTTCATGTTGAGCGTTTCTGCCAGAACACTAGTTTCTATCTCTTTCTGGTTACTTCTTTCTCACTTCCTTACACGTTTAAAAAATTACATTCCTTAAATTTCTGGTACATTCCACCAGAAATTCCATGAATCAACCAATCAAAGCTCGTTGTTCACTGTTTTTGGTCAGTCGTGAACGTGGCCATTGATTTTATCCTTAAACGTGCCCTGATTCTGTATTTTTACTATGATTTGAAGATAAAGTAAATACTGGATTAAACAAACAAATTAAGTTAAGACTAATTCTTTGTTAAATATACACTACCCTGCAAAAGTTTAAGAACACCTGAAAATTTTTCCTTTTTTGGATTTTTGCGAATATTTCTCGGTCTCTGACCGCTATATTCAACGTGTTTGTATTTACCTGTAATAAAATATGTTCCTCGCCCGATAATTGGACGGTTGTGTCAATTCAAATTGTCTCAGCTTTGCCATAGTGGCCATTTTTTTCCCCTAAAATTAGTGAGTATATTCTATATTTATAATACCTATTGTCATGTTATTACCTTGTGTTTAAATTTTCTGCACCGACAATTGCAGTGTTTTCACATTTCAAATGACCTAACCTCAATATTGTGTGATTTAACAAATTACGCACGTTTAAGGGCATAACTATTTTCTAAAAATATATTTATTTTCTAAGTAAATCAAAATAGGTTGTCTACATTATACATTCACTCATTTGATTATTTTAATTAAAAAACCCAGACAGTAAAGATTTTCAAAATGATCAAATTAAAATAACTTTTTTTAATATGTTAACAAAAAGGTAATATTTACAATCTTTATGAGGGAATTATGAAAATCTTGCTGCCTGATTTTTGCTCATTTTTACCTCTTTAAAATACTCATATATAATTTATTTTTAAGGACATACTTAATTTAGACAATAATATTAGTATTTCGTTTTTTTAATATGTCTATAATTAATAATTAATATTATTATTATTAACATGATTTTTTATAAACTGTCCAAAAAAATTCTATCAGATGTGTCCAATTTTCTAGTAAATAAGATATATGCATATTAGGGGGTTTTAAAAAAAAAATTCGGTCCCATTGGCCTATGTTTTAGCTTTGGTTCAAAATTTAATTATCCCAAAATTTCAGACTCGTAGATCAAACCTGTGAACGGCGCAAACTGAGTCTTTTCCCCATTTGATTAACATGGGAAAAATTACTTTTTTACTTATGCGTGAAAATCTCGTTAAAAAATTTATTTATTTTAATTTCTCATAGCAGCATATTATAGAGAATTAAATTTCTTACAAAAAGATCCCAAGTGCTCAATTCATAGTTCGTTTAAATATTTTCATAAAAAGTAAAATCCAATTTTTATGATAATTTTTAAACAAACATATCTTAAAATTTATTGGATTAATGAATTAAGCACTTAATTCTCTACAAAATACTGCTCTGAAAAATTTAAAAAAAAACATTTTTTTCAACGAGATATTTACGCGTAAGTAAAAAACTAATTTTTCCCATATTAATCAAATGGGAAAAACACAGTTTGCGCCGTTCACAGGTTTGATCGACGAGTCTGAAATTTTGGAACAATTAACTTTTGATCCATAGGCCAATGGGACCGAAAAAAAAATTAAAAAAACACCCTAATATGTATATGTTTGTGATAAACAATGGTTTTTGTATGTTATACAACGCATGACTTCCTCAAAATATCTAACAACAAGCACAGCCGCAAGCTCAAATATACTTGCTATTGTTTTAGTTTTTATTTAGAATTGAAGTTTATTCTTAGAAGCAAACAAAATGTGAAAATAACTGATTCGTTTCAGCTGATGTTAGAGTTATGTTCAGCAGTGTCGTAAGCAGCGTGAGGTGGGGGTAGCCCCCCCCCCTCTTCGGTGGTATAACTGACGAGGGGCCATAAGATTATATCTACCATATAATATATATTTTATTTTATTTTTTGACAAATAACAACAAAAAAATTATGTGCCCCCCCTAAAAAAATCTGGTTATGTCCACAGCTTACAATATTTAATGAAGATGAATAATGGGGCACCTCTGAATTAATTAAACTAGATTGGTCAAATTAGTATTTCTATTGGTAGAAAGTTATTTTTAATTTGTAAAGACAATAACGTTGAAATATAATTTGCGAGGGGGTACAAAAGATTTATGTCCGATATTATAAAGGAGCTCGCAAAATTTGCTAGCTTACAAGCACTCTCAAATGAGGTATTAATTCTGTACTAATATCTATGGATTAGCTATGGAATTTAGAGCAGTGATACTTGAACTAATTGTAACACAGTTGGCGACTTTACCGTACAAAATAATTTTCATAATATAACCACTGTTTTAATACCATTAAAACTTGTCAAAGTCTTCAACAAACTCCAAAAGTCTGCCATATATGTTTGATATCTCATTTGAGAGTGCTTGCAAGCTAGCAAATTTTGCGAGCTCCTTTATAATACCGTATCAGCTAAAATGTATGATAATTACCCCCTCGAGTCTGCCTTATCTGATAGTGAATAAAATAAAATATTAAATTACGTTCGAATTATATTTGATCAATCTAGACATGATATAAAATATAAATTATATTTTATAAGTGTTAATTGTTACTAATACGATAAAATAATATAAAAATCAATCAGCATCATATCTATTTTCTAATAGTAAAAAATAGTATTCAATTAATAACATTATTAATTATTATTAGTAGTAGATTTACAAATAGATAATAAATATTTATAAGTGCTTGTGTTTTTTATATTTTACGAGTATGTTAATAATAAAAAAATATATTTATTATTATTAATATTGACATTATATTTGAAGACAAATAATTGCTTTATTGAATCTAGGTAGATAGATATTATAGGTATATAATAATATTTAATATTAAATATTTTTAAAATTGACCAAAGTTGGTTGCTGGTGCAAAATTGTGACTTGTGAAAAAGCTTGTGATAATTTATGAATTTATCAAAATATATTTATATATGTAAATAAATAAATACACTGACGTGCATTTTTCAAAAAAAACTGTTTTCATTTTAATGTATTCCAATTCCACTGGTTTTTGGAAATAAAATTCCCTGACTTTTCCCTAACCACAGATTCAAAATTCCCTGACTTTGGGGCTTCTGGAGCAAAAATGTGCAGAAATAATATTTGAAGACCTTTTTTTTTGGTCATAACTTAAAAACTTTACACTTGTTACTTACTTTCAATTCAATGACTTTTTTCTTTTTTTCCGACTTTCTAAAAAAAATTAATAAATTCCCTGATTTTTCAGAATTTTAAAGAAATTCCCTTACCACTTTAGGCTTCCCTGACTTTTCCTTGACTTTCCAGAAAGTGGACACCCTGCTAAAGTATTTTTCAAAAAATGTTTTCATTTTAATGTATTCCTATTTCAGTTATTATCAGAGTCGTTACTAGAGCATTTTTCAAAAAATGTTTTCATTTTAATGTATCCTATTTCAGTTATTATCAGGGCTGTAACTAGAGCATTTTTCAAAAACTGTTTTCATTTTAATGTATTCCTATTTCAGTTATTATCAGAGTCGTAACTAGAGCATTTTTCAAAAACTGTTTTTATTTTTAATGTAATCCTATTTGTTTTTATCAGGGCCGTAACTTGAGCTCGGTGGCCCCGTGGCAAGAAGTGACCGAGGGGACCCCAGATTATGCAAAAATAAAAATTGAAGACCTTTTTCTTTAGTTTACTAATACTAATGAATAAAAAGTGTAACATTTTCAAGTTAAGACCAAATAAAAAAAAGGATTTACGCTGCCGTGGGGGCCCCCTAATCTCGGGGGTCCTGGGGCATTGCTCTGGTGGTAGTAACGATTCTGGTTATTAAGTATAATAATATCATAAAGAAGTTTCAGTTTTTTGTTGTTTTAGACTACGAACGCTAAGGAGATTTTTCGCCGATTTTATGTCACATGTATTTTTGCTTCACGGTTTTAAAAACGGCGCGGCGTGGCGAAACTGCCTTGGACGGAATATTAATTATGGGCCCATCTACAAAGTTTAGTTACAAAATTGTCCGAGTAATGCCTGAAGACCTTTTTTTAAATTAAATGTACTGAATTAGAATTATTAGTTGATATTTGATTACTACCATTTCTGAATATTAATCTATATATGTTTTAACTGTCTTACAGCGTGATTTGATATATTGATGATTATATATTATTAGTATAATTTATTTATTAATTGTTATATTATCATAGAAACTGCTTTACATTGTTGCAAATTTGACGATTCTTTCTTTTATATCTTTTGTGTCGTAGTACTTATCATTTTTTAATCATTAACAAGTGTCCATCATTACTGGTTTTACCTTTGCCATTACTGGAGAAAAAACATAAAGAAAATAAAAGACTATAATTTAAGAAACAAACTATATTTGCGGACTTTTGTAATTAAATTGATTAAATAAAGAGTTACTTGTTTTATTAGTAACATGAGTTGATGAGAATTACAAAAAAGAAACCCGTCAATCACAAAAACAGTAAACCATGCTCTTATAGCGGCCATAACTGGTGCCAGTACCTTACCTGTCCTTTCAAGTAGTGCATTTTATTCACTGTTACAGATATAGCAATTTCAAAGTCATTCTAAAGTGTATTATTCATAGTTCCAAAGTACTAGTTTTTTTCTATTAGTGTCCACTGTTTTTTTGAAAATAAAATTCTCTAACTTTTCCCTGACCACAGATTCTAAATTCCCTGATCACTAGAGGCTCGGGGGCAAGAAGTGATTGTGGAGTCCGAGAATGTGCAAAAAAATTTGAAGACTTTTTTTTGCTTGTCAACTTAAATTTATACCCTTTTTTCTTCTTCACTAACTTCCCAGAATTTATAATAAATTCCCTAACTTTCTAAAAAAAATTTAATAAATTCCCTTTTTCAGAATTTTAAAGAAATTCCCTGACCACTTCAGGTTTCCCTGACTTTCCAGAAAGTGGACACCCCGGACATAGTTTGAATAAGGAAACTTCATAGGATGTTTAGGAAAAGGGAAGAAAAGAATGAATCCTATTCTTTCACTTTTATTAAATAATATTGGAAGTAAATAATGGAGATTCATGATAATAAACAAATTTCGGTCTTAATTAAAGATTTCTTTACAGAACGCATAATTTACATAAAAAATTAATTTTACAAGTCGTAATCAGCCAAAAACAAAAGCAGTCGTCCATGATTGTAAATAAATTGTACAACACCTGCACAGACGAAAAAAAATATAACAATATAGGTGTGTACAAACAATGCCCCCCAATATAAGGGTAAGTAAATACAATAATTATAACACTTCTATTTTATTAACCGAGGCAAAATGTTTTGACTCTGTGCTGTACAACAATTACTAAAGAATCAGAATTTAAATCCTTCACTGGGGATCGTAGTATTTGGCCCGAATTGAAAACCGCTTTCTCCAGCTTCCGGAGCAAGACTCGGATCATCATCAAGCTGAAAGAAATTCATCAACATATTATACAGTTCACTTTAAACACACTATATGAAACAATTTAATTAACCCTTAAACACCACACTAGGTTACATTGAGAAAATGTTTGTCAATCCTAGATGGTCCAGATTGGAGGATCTGGGTTGTTGAAAAAAAATGTATGTATCCATACTACAAATCTTGACAACAACGCATAAAAAAAGATGAGTACAAATACTGTTAAAATGAATGCAAAATATATATGAAAAAATGCAATAAAAACTATCTCAAAACGTTGTCAAATGCATGAAAATTGATGAGAATGCTCTCATTAGTATTCTGATGCAATAAACGAAATATTAAATTGATTCATTACGCCGCTGAACTTTTGGCAGGGGTCCGTGAAACATGTTTGGCATAAATTAAAGTACTTTTACATTTCTATTTACCAATGATTAATTAGTATTTAACGACCTTCTTTGTTTTTCTGTCATGAGGGGTCCCTGAAAAATAATTGTTCAAAAGAGGGTCCCTAGACCTCATAAGTTTAAAAACCGCTGCACTACGCCATTTAGGAAATACAGTGATTTAAATTTATCATGTGTTCTTATGAGAAACATGTTTTTTGTCATTTTTTAGGTAAAACACATTGATAAAAAGTTATGGATGGAGGGAGTATAGTATTTGATTAGTTAAACATTTATGCAAAATATTAGAAGTATTCACTAAAGCGTTTCTGAGAAATTAATTATAATACAATAAAATTTTTAATTTCCCGTTCTACTACTGTTATGTATGTAAATTTGATAACAATGTAAACGAAATGTTTTTTGAAAAAAAACGATTATAAAAGATCTTTGTTTTTTATAATTAGGTCATATATTATGTTTCTTATAGAGAATTAATAAATAATAAAATATCAAGATATTCTATTATTGTTTGACAGCAATATTAACCAACCTGACAATGACAACAGTATTGTGAAAACTAATATTAGAATATTAGATATTTACGTTAATAATGATAAATATCAATAATTGTTATATTTATAACACAAAATTGCGTATTTTTAATAATTATATAAACTGTATTTATTAATTTGCAGTTAATTATATTTAAAATATATTTTTGTTAAGTTGAATCTGCCGTATAATCAATGTCAAAAATATATTATAACTTCTATTATGAAATTTATAACACAGGTATATGTAAAATTTAGCAAAACTTTTGTATCTGATTGTACATTCATAACACCTTTAATATGCAATCCAACAATCCAAGATTTATTTACTTTCTCATCTACATTCTTCACTATCTGGCATATCGATTAAAAAAAAAAACAAAAACACTTTAAAATTGGTCCATAAGATTCTGAGATACAAGCAAACGAAAATACTGGGTTGCGCTAAACTCTTATGTAATCAAATCGGGTGTTCAACGGGTTAAAAACAATAAGAATAAAGTAAAAAAAAAAACATGAAGTATTAGAAAATTTATCAACACTTACTTCTTCGGAGAAATATCTTTCGATAATATCATAAGCGAGTTTATAAATTTCGACATTCTCGTGAGTCTGTAACAGTTCAATTTTGTCTAATCCTTTACATTCCTCAATCATATTGGCTAGCTGCTCTGCATTACGACCTGCCATTTTCAGCATGTTATTAATTCCATCCAAAACGACTTGAAGAACTTGTGTATCCTTGCAACTTAATAAATCACAGAATGGAGGGATCACGCCTTCTTCAATAAGTTTCGCTACCTGATTTAAAAATTTAAATAGTTAGTTCTGTTTGTATTTTGACACGTACTAGAGGATTTCAAACACTCTTAACACTGGTTGTCAGAGAGACAGACATACAGATTCTGTCTAAGACAAGTAGCTGTCAAAATCCTCTTAAGGAGGCTGGGAAGTTATGTCAAACCAGTAGGAATAAGTTGAAATTTCACACAGTTGTTTAAACACTCAGAATGAATGACATACTGAAATTTAAGATTTTTTGACCAACTCGTTTTTAAGAAAATGAATTTTAAAGTCCAGTTGTAAATACATGGAGTTAAATGGCAGTTGATAAAAATAGACTGTTAAAAGATAGAAAAATGATAAAAATCAATTTAAAAAACAATAAGATTGTTTTGAAAATTAAGTATATTGTAAAGTATACATTTATGTAATTATTTAAATAAGAATTGCATGTTTCAACCACACCATTATTAAGAAAACAATAAAACATGAAAAATGTATGAAATTATGTATAAATATTTGAAATTAATGCATAACAGCGCTGGCATTGTAAAATGACAAATACATGAGTGCAAGTGAGAAAGACAAGTCGTAGTTTTAGCAACCGAAAACTGCGTCTTACCCCACCGCCTTCCCCTCAAAAGTAACTTCCCAACCTCCTTTAAAAAAAGATAGAATAGTAAAAGACTTAGGTAGTTGTTTCAAGTTTCTCATGTTGTTGTGCATATACCTTACTATTTTTATTAGTACATCTGAATATTTGCAATGTTATCAAGTTTTGCTTTGATCAAAATGAAACATTAGTTAATCGGTATTTTTGCAATGTGTTATTATGATTAGTTAATCGAACAATTAAATAATCCATTATTTGTTTATTTATGCAATCCAACAAGTAGATATTTCTTATACCCAGAAGCCAATCTGAATTATATTTACCTGAGCATGGTTGCCACTAATAGTTAAGTTACTAATAGCCCACGCTGCTTCTTTTTTTGTCTGGAACTCTCCTTTACTTAAATTTCTGATAATGTTTGGCAGGAGCCCAGCATCAATGACTGCTTGTACTTGCGACTGGTTACCAGCTGTGATATTGGACAAAAACCAGACTGCCTCTTTACAAATTTTCTCCTTCGGGTGCGTTAGCAATGCAGAGAAATATGACAGCGCATGACAGTTCAATACAACTTGAGTCTGTTCGTCTGTACCGGTTACGATATTACCGACTGCACGTAATGCTGCCGTCTGTACTTTAACTTCACGGTGGTTCAACAATGGGACGAGTTTAGGTACAACGCCACTGTCGATTACCATCTGTATCTGTTCGTTACCGCCATCGGTCAAATAACTTAGAGCCCATACTGTGTCCACTAATATCTGTAAACGTATAATAAATAATAGTAATAAATCAAATTATAGTAACAAACAACTTACATTAGTGTCTGTGTGATGAATAAGAACATTCAATGCAGGAAGAATGTCTCTGATTGTTTGTACAGGAGGCGGCGGATCTTTGTTTCTGCATAAATTGACAATTACCCATGTGACGTTACGTAAAAAGGAAATCGGTATCTCTGGTTTGATGAATGTCAAAAGGGGGTTTACAACTCCCAATTGAATTACATAATCTCTCAGATTTGGTCCGTCTCCAATAATGTTACCGAGAGCCCAAACTGCTTGTTCGCAGACGTTCTGATGTGGCGACTGCAGTAATTGTAGAAACAGAGGAACCGCGCCAGCGCTGACTACTTTGTTTGTCTGTGCTGATGTTCCTGATGCAATATTTGTCAAAGCCCATGCTGCTTCAAACTGTAGAGGTGGGTTATCGTGACATTCCAAACAACCTACTAATATCGGTAAAATACCGCTCTCGATTAAAGAATCAATCGGAGGATTTCTATCAGACGATAAAAGTTTTCTAGCCGACTGGACTGCTATCAACTGTGCAGCAGGATTTTCTGTGCATGCAGCGTTTGCAACGAGCTGTTCCAAATTAATAGCAGCCAAAGATTTTTCAATGTCATCTTCGTCTGTAGAATCGGTAATAGGAACATTCCTCCTTTTCTGTAATGTTTCTTCTCTTTTATTTTTTCTGAGTTCTACAGTTACTTCATTCCGTCTACGTCTCATTTCCTGTTAAGATAATCATTTAGAGTGAATTAGAAGTAAAATAGTAGATATTTGACATGACCTTTAAAGGAACACATAAGTCGCTTCTAATAAAAATGCTAAACGCAATTTAAACTAAAGAATGCAAATTCTAAGAATAGCACAAGAGCTTTAATATTGCATTTATCATTACTTACATCTTGATCTTTCCCTTTGTTCTTGAAAACTTGCATCCGATTCTTCGTAGGATCCGCCATTTTATTAAAAAGTTCCAATAAAAATATAGGAACGGATAATTCGCAGACTTTAAAATAGAATATTTAACACGGCGAATTCACTGTCGATTAACTATATCAGCTTACAAATAAAACATAATTATTAAACCTAATTTTTTTCATTCAATCTCATGGACTTTTACAAGAGTCGCAACTTTTGACGAATGTTTTCTTCTAGGCGCGGAAAAGGAAATCGAAAATTTTCGTGTCTGCGTTTGTTCTTTTCTATCGGTTTGTGTCGGATGTCAAAATATTTAATAAAATTTGTTTTATATCGTTAATACTAAAATTACGCACTAAATTATTCTAGATCAATTATCAATAATAAGATATTCGACGGTAACACGTTCTTTAGTCATTAAACGGAAATAAATTAGGAATCAGTCGATTACTCATACATTTTGAACGCACCCATGTTGCGATGATGGTGGGGGACGTGTAATGGAGAAATTTTAATGCCGTTCCCGAAAATATGTCAAGTTTGAAAGCTGGTGAGGCTTATTTTATATTTCCAAAAACATATTTAAATGTTTCGAATGTTCTTTTCTTCTGTAGATTTTGTCATTCATTAAAATTAGTATTACAATATTTGTCGGCACCGTACACTACCGCTTGTCATTTTGTATTTATTTTTGTGTATAGTAATTTGTTTGCTTTTTGTAAAAAAAACTTTTTAACTTGAAAATTTGGAAATGAACAATATATTGATGTTTTTGTTTTCACATGTGTTCTATGATAAGCATTTATAATTTTAGTTTATTGAATTTGGTTTAAGTTTAGATGTGCATGAATTTAATTGTTAGTGTTTGGTCACCAGCCCCTTCAATAGTGATTCAACAGTGAGGCCTGTAGGCTACTCTGTGGGGTTATGCTGGAGACCAGATCAATGCGTGCAGCTCGAGAACCTGTTTGGATAAGCAAAGGCAGTGCGGGTGCTTTCATACGTTCATCTCCCACTCATCAACACATGGCAAACGCCATGAGGCATGGTACAGTAGATTGCAATCATTCCTTTTACTTATAATGTTTCATAATTGATCATTATTACATATTATCTTCATATACACACTTCATATCAATTCAATTATCGCTAGTATACTGTTTTCTAATATTACGGCTACAATCAGAATATTAGTTTCACAAATGTAAAGCATGATCAATTTTTTAATATTTATTTTATTCACTTTAAATTTTAGTTTAATTACACAATGTTATCACTTATTCATTTTAATTAATATAGAATCAATGATATATCTATTCAATGTTTTTTTATTAATGTTTTATAAGTGTTTTTCTAAATCCTAGTAGGTATTCTTACAAAATAATGATATTTTAAATTAATTTCCTATAGTTCATAAGTGGTTTTAACATTCTCATATCATTTCGAGATAATGTGACTTATAAATCATTGGTTTATTTGTCAAGCATATCAACCGATTACAATAATCATATATTAATCAAGATTAATATATGCTATAATTAACACATTCATACTTATTTAGTTTTTTCAGGAAATTCTTTTATCTGTATTGAAATATATATTAATTTAAAATACAGTGAAATACATTTAAGATCATAATTCTATCTATTAAAAAAAACTGTAATTTGTTTATTTTTCAATGCATGTGTATTGATAACATTCTAAAGTTAATCATTTATTGAGAAAATAAATAATTTGTTGATAAAAAAAATTAAATAATACATTCTTCAAATTATTCATTATAAATTTAATGAATATTGAAACTTTGAGAATGTTTTTGATGATTTAATTTAAAATTACCATATTTCTAAACGTTTGAATGATTGTTTAGTTAATTTATTCTTGGTAGTACTAGTAACAATTTTAAATTTAACTAGTTTGTTGATCTGTATTTTAAATTTAAAAAATATAAAGACGTATAAGTGATAATGACACCTTTACTTATGTATTGACTTAATTGAGGAAAAGTTTTAAGTATATGCAAATGCAATGTATGTAAATTCCCACTAATAAATAAAGAGTGTTAAACAGGTAGTCTTACAATTAGTATTTGTTTTATTCATTTCTATATAATGTTTTATGTATTTTTAACTCCGGTTAGTAAATCTCATTTATAATACATGAACTTAGTTTTTTATGTTAATAAGTTATGTAACCTGAAGTTGTTGAAATTACATTTGGTGTTAGGTTTATATTTTGTTATTTTCAGAAATTACTCAATTGTGACATATTTTAATAGTACCAAAGTAAATAGAATGTATATTGTTACAGGTAAAACTAGTCAAGATGACGTGTGCTATGTGGTAGCAAAATACGATTATGCAGCTCAAGGCGCACAGGAATTGGAGTTAAGGAAAAATGAACGCTATTTACTGTTGGACGATTCCAAGCACTGGTGGCGTGTACAAAACAGTCGAGGGCATGCAGGATATGTGCCGAGTAACTACGTTAAAAAAGAAAAACCATCACTATTTGACAGCATTAAAAAGAAAGTTAAAAAAGGTACGTAGTTTAAATATTATTAAAATTATACTTCTCTAAATAATTACTAATATAGTATTACTTTATTAATTAGTCTAATTAAAGGTACTTGTCTATGTCGAAATCGTATTTTTAATTTAAAAACAGTTTCTTTTCTGAAATTTTAGTATTTCATTCATTTTGAATGTTTAAACAACTGTGTGAAATTTCAACTTATTCCTACTGGTTTGACGTAACTTTCCAACTTCCTTAACCGAGAACAATTAATTGAATACAGTTATTTTCAGGATCGGGTTCAAAAACACTACCGTCAAACAGCTCGCCATCTCGGACGGCCGAGTCGCCTTCAGCAGCTAGAAGATTGCCGGCCGATCCATCGGAAGCGATTGGCACAGCGGTCGTCAAATACAACTACCAGGCGCAGCAGCCGGATGAATTATCATTAGTAAAGGGAACTCGTATATTAATTTTAGAAAAAAGCAATGACGGGTGGTGGCGCGGGCAGAGCGGAGGCTCGGCCGGATGGTTCCCCAGCAACTACACGCATGAGGAGGTCGACGCAGACGACACGTTGCACACGTACGCGATGGCAGAGAATGTGCTTGACATTGTTGTAGCGTTATACTCGTTTTCGTCTACCAATGATCAGGAATTATCGTTTGAAAAAGGTAAACATTGTGAACAAATGTTATTTATTTATAAAATTTGAAACACATTAATGTATATGATTTTTCTTCTAGGTGATCGTTTAGAAATTTTGGATAGACCAGAAACAGATCCTGAATGGTACAAGGCCCGTAACGGCCAAGGTCAAATAGGATTAGTGCCACGTAATTATTTGCAAGAACTGTCTGAATATCTGACACAGCCGTACCGAGCGCAGGCAGCAGAGCGCGGAGGTGCCATCGTAGCTACAGGGTCGCCCGACCGTCGGCCACCTCCAGCGGAAGTCAACGCAGACCGTCCGCATCTTATCGGGAAGCCCTGGTACTATGGTAGCATCACCCGTAACGAGTGTGATGCGATGCTGAACCAGCATGGACACGATGGAGATTTTCTTATCCGTGATAGTGAAACGAATGTAAGTAAGATTGTTATTATTGTTTTAGGGGTGGGTACGGTCAAAGGATTTTTAATAATGAAACTTGGCGTCAACTCTTGAATGTCGGTATTATTACAAAACAATAAAAGTTGATACGAAACGTATATTGAAGACTAGATTAGGGTTGTAACTAATACTCGCTTTCCTATATGCAAAAACAAGACTTGTATCATTTTGGACTCTCACATTCACGATTTATTTTACGAATATTTTAGCAGAAGTTTTTACGCAGATTTATTAAAACCATTGTTAGTTTTATTAGCATTAGAAACAATCGAATATATTTTGGTATATTTAGATTTATTAGATTTATACAGATGATCTGTAATTATAGATGGGAGATTACTCGGTATCTCTGAAAGCCCCTGGCCGCAACAAACACTTTCGTGTTCACGTCGAAGGTGCTCTGTACTGTATCGGACAACGGAAGTTCCATACGTTGGACCAACTCGTAGACCACTATCAACGAGCGCCTATCTACACTAATAAGCAGGGCGAGAAGTTGTATCTTGTACGGCCATTACCTAAAGCCAATGCTAACGGATCCGTCTGAGCGGACGTGCTCACTTTACAGACATTATTTTGAAACACCGACGTGGGTTTTTATTATTATTATTTAATACGCGTTATTAATTAAAATTATTATAACTGTCGACTGTTTACTGAATATGTAATATGTTTTGGTGTTTCAAATTAATTTCTAAATAGGATATTGTAGTATTTTCAGTATCAAGATACATACTTGTCATTTCTTTCATCTTACGATTGTAATTTATTAAGAAGATTTTGATTGGCACTATTTAATTTTGTGATATATCTATAGTGGCGCATTTATTATTTAAATATGCTCATTTTAACACGTGATATTGCATGTATACTTCATTTGACAAATGCATAAGATTAAATTGGGTATGATCGTTCAACAAGTTTTATTTACGTAAAGATCTAAAATACTTACAAGGAGACTTCATTCTGCGTCACAGACGTTATGTTGTGACATTTGAGAGGGCCCTAGTACATTCCTCTTATGCATTTAAAATCGGCCACAACATAACGTCTGTGACGCAGAATGAGATCTCCTTGTTAGCTGAATCTTAGTACTTAATTTTTAGCGCAAGCACCCAAAAAGATTTATTTATTTAATTATCACATAAAATCCAGAGAATCTTTAAAGATTGTCATTTTCTTACCAGGTCGTATAAATGACATAAAAGTAATTAATTGGTGTCAATCGTAATATTCTTGATAAATTTGTACTTGACATTGCCGATATATGAAAGTATATTTAGCTGACGTTGACTTGAATGTCAGTTATAAGTTTTAATTTATGTATTTCATTATCAGTTTAGGTTTATAATATTTAAATAAAATACAAATAGTGCTAGTCAAAGTGGAAAACCACACGTAGCGGTAACCGCATTTTAATAGAAATTCTTTTTATATACACAGGATGTCCTAAGACTGCGTCAAAGTTCAATATTTCATTTATTATAACAAATAGAAGAAAACTTTAAATACAAAAATTGCGAGAATAGATAAGCAGCACATTTTAAAAATAGTTACATTTATATAGGGTGTCCCATAAGTGTGTTACATTTTGAACAAAGAAATTAGTTTTTATGTATTTTGTTTATTTAATTTCTAAATTTTTGTTGTTAAAGTTTGTGAGTTCTAGCATGTTTTTTAATGGATTATAATAAAGTTGTATTGTTTCTATAAAACTATATTAAGATTTTAAAAATCTTCAAATATACTTACACTTATGCGACATCCTATATAAATGTAACTATTTTAAAAATGTGTTGCTTGTCTATCCTGACAACTTTTAGTAATTAAAGTTTTCTTCCATTTGTTATAATAAATGAAATATTGAACTTTGACACAGTCTTGGGACACCCTGTATTTAAATAATTAAAAGGTTTTATTATTTTAATTATTAATTTATATATTAATAGTAGAGATGTACCGGAATTCCGGCCGTAATTCACGTCTAACGTCTATCTTATTTTAAATATAAATACATAGATTATTATCTTAAATCAATATAACATTGTTCTATATGGTATTTCTTTAAAAAAATACATTAAATTACAAAAATAGTGTTTTCTACATATTCTGAAATTTTTACAGCTTCGTAAAACTATTTGCATAGCTATAATTTCGTTAAATTTGTATAGCATACGTTCTTTTCGATCTAATCTAATTACATTTTTAGTGTCAATAATAATATAATATAAAAATAATAATAATATAATAGTGACGTTAAAATATTCACTTTAAATCTACATCGTGAGTTCTGGCCGGAATTCCAGTACACCTCTAATTAATAGTAAGTTAGAATCATCTGGCTATTTAGTTGTGATGGATTCCAAAGAATGAGTGTATTTCTGCATTCGGCAATTTCCAGTGCAAAATGATCGATCAGTAAAACGCAACAACATGAATACTCTTCCGTATTTACATATATAGGTTTGTCGCCAGTCTATCTGTGTAAAGTCATACATGTTTATATATATAAAATTTGCTTACGCCTCTGATTGCGATACCATAGATGTACATTTGATAAACTTAGCTTATGGCAATTATTTTGTATACTTTGTAGGATTATTATAGTTTTCGAATCAAGTGATAATTATATTTAAAATGAAAATCATACCTTCACAAAATATCAGTTTTTTATGTTGTAGCAAGGTATATAAAGACAAGGTAGTCTCATCAGCTCCTTGATTAATCAGCGTTGGCGCGGGAATTGATGTCACCACGAAGACATATTCAAATGTTAGAAATGTATAATAGAATATTATTCTTGTTTTCGTATTTTTTGATATTTTAACAACACTGTCACAGACAATTTGGTCAATTCGGAAAGCGTCATTTTGACTATTCTTAAGTCGAATTTGTACTTCTTTGATTGTATGTGTTGTTAAAGTATCAAAAATTACAAAAACAATAATGAATAAAGGATTGATATTCTATTATACATTTCTAACATTTGAATATGTCTTCGTGGTGACGTCAATTCCCGTGCCAACGCTGATTGATCAAGGAGCTGATGAGACTACCTTGTCTTTATATACCTTGATGTTGTAGTTATTATGGACATAATTTTAAATAAATAATTGGTAACCAACATTAGCAAAAGAAACATTTTTCTAAATATGGTTGTGTGTTATCGGAATGATTTTGTATAAAAATGTTGATGCTACGATTTATGTACAATAAATCTGTGTGGAATGACGAAAAGACATTGATCTATAGAAATTTGTCGAGCTTCTGAATAGAAGAAAGTTGACAAATTTCATGTTTCACATAAAGGAATGTAATTGGATAGGTTTTGATATGATGATAAAAAGAATATGGAGTGAATATGTAAAAATATTTTTGTGTGGATCGTTTAATACTAATCGAACAGATTAGAACTTTTTTCTATAACTTTTTGGTGCAATAGAATATTTATTTATTTGACTTTTAACCCAGGAAAAAACGGCCGTTGTGCGAAAAAAATCCAACTGAAGTTTTCTTATCGGGATTATCTTTATTTGGGCATAAGAAATAACATGTGCGAAATCGTGTGTGTAAAAAAAGTTATTCAAGGTCAAAGGTCGCGAAAATCGGATTTTTTTTTTATAAATATCTCGTAAACTATTGATTTTACGGATATTTTAGTTATTATAAAATTGTTGTTTAGCTAATTTTACACAAAAAAGGTTCCATACAAAATTTCCGTAGGACCAATAGTTCTCATGAAAAATTAGCTAAAATTGCTGTAAAATCAATAGTTTATGAGATATTTAGAAAAACCGATTTTTAGGATCTTTGATGTTAAATAACTTTTTTTGCCCACACGTTATTTCTTATACCTCAGAAGACCGTCGAGACCCCCATCTCCTATTATGAGCTTAGTTTGAATTATCTACCACTAATATAACCGGAGATATGTCGTAGAAAACTTCACTTGGATTTTTTTGCAGAAAAATCCTTATTTTTTCTGGGCTATTTGTGTTTTTCTATGTTATTTATTAGAACTCAGTCTAGAATTTTGTGTTTATTCATATACGTATATGTAAGTACATATTTAAGTTTTAAAATCAACGAAATAATTATATATTTCTTAAATATGTTTTAAAGTATTTGTATTTTATTTATGTAATAAACTATTTCAGTGTACGTGTATTTTTACAGAATATCTGTTAATGTGATGCATCTATAAATATTCAATTGCGACAGCTATCTAGCAGTTTATATATATTATAAACTATTACATTTTCTTTATAAAATTAATAGACACGGATATTTTGAAAATATATATAATATATACCTTCCTTACGGCTGCCTAATGAAATATATAAAACACATAAACATAAACTGATATTCTTTGAAAAATATCTCCTTTTAAAGAATCTGGTACTAAATTAATTTATTTAAATTTTCAATAATATATATTGTAGTTTTAATATGAAATGTATAATTCCATCAAGATGATATTGTATTCATTAATTTGTGTATTTATATTTATTTTATATCGACAAATGAGGAAATCATGTTTTTATGGAGTATTTTATTTATTTATATTTTAAATAAAAACTTTTCATTGAATTTCTGATTACCACTACCAAGGTTGATTTTTGTTATTTTTAATATTAAATATTGAAACATATCAAAAGCTGTATAGAATTTTCATAAAGCGTGATTTCTTCAAAAAAATGTATAGCACAAAATGATTAAATTGTAGTAGGTATGTTTCAATCTTTACGTAGAAAAAATAAATGTTTATTAACTGATTTTAGAACTTTGAGTTATTACATCAGGTGGGAAGAAAAGTTTTAAAAAATTTGAAATATTTCTGACTGGATTAATAGTTCTTTAGAGTGCTATTAAGAAATCTTGATGTTTCCCCCTCCAATAGGTTTACATCAGAGAAAGGATTAAAACCAGTTTTTGCTGATTTCTCGGCTTTCTTTCAAATTGATGGCAGAAATAATTGGATAGAAAATTAAAGCTTAATTCTCTACAAAAAAGGTTTGTAACATATTTTTTGTCGTATTTGTACTTCAGCAGTTAACGACCGTTAGAATTTATTTATTTGATGAAAAGAGAATCATTTTAATAAATTCAGTCAGTCATTATTTGGTGAAGTATGAATCTGATTAAAAATATGTATGGGACGTTTTTTGTAGGGAATTTAATTAGCTTTAATATTGTATATAATTATTTTTGTCATAAAAATGAAAGAACGCCGGGAAATCGATAAAAACTGATTTTTGTACCTTCTCTGATGCTAACTTCGTTAGAAGACGAAATTCAGGATTTCTGAGTAACATTTAAACCTTTATAAGAATATATAAGAAAAAAGTTGGCATAAAGATTGATTCAACTTGTAGTTACGAAGCAATATTTGATATGAAAATTACAAAATTTAGTTTTCAAGAAATCTAAATGTATAGTCAATACTGCGAACGTGAACGTTGCAGAAATTATTTGTTCCTAAATATTTATAAAAACGGGTAGTAATATTGCTTCTTAACTGGTTTC
This sequence comes from Sialis fuliginosa, assembly GCA_961205875.1. Lineage (NCBI taxonomy): Eukaryota > Metazoa > Arthropoda > Insecta > Megaloptera > Sialidae > Sialis > Sialis fuliginosa. The sequence goes on along the minus strand of OY540809.1, from coordinate 40,143,868 downwards.
TACAATAATTAATAGTAATTTTAATTCATATTTTTAAAGTAATGAAAGCAAATTTTATTTTGCTATGTCGGTTTGAAATGTTCCTGTTTACTCTTTCAAGTTAAAAAGATTGAATAAATGAATATACGACTATTGGAATTATACTCATTTTACTCATTGTTTTAAATGTGTAAAAAAAAAAAATAATAGATTAAGTACTGCTCTACATTATATATTTTTAATTTTTAACCATAGCAAAATTAAATTTGTATGTACCATTATTTAATTTTTTTAATAATAATCATGTAACAAATACTGATAAACGACGGATTGATCAAATTGATATATTATTGATAGGCTATTATTTTTTTTATGCAAATCTATTTAAGAATAAATCAAATAGCTGTAATTATTGGAAGCATTAAACTGGCTAAATATTTCTTATGAGCAGCTGTCTCTGATATTATTGAAGACGGTGTTTTAATATTTTGCTCATATACAATGTATAGGGTGTTTTTTTTATATTATTATTTTCGGTCCCATTGGCCTATGTTTTAGCTTTGGATCAAAAGTTAACTGTCCCAAAATTTCAAACTCGTGGACAGCGCAAACCGAGTTTTTCCCATTTGATTAACATGGGAAAAATTACTTTTTTACTTACGCGTGAATATCTCGTTGAAAAAAAAATTTTTTTTAAATTTCTCAGAGCAATATTTTGTAGAGAAGATGTGTTTTAAGAAATGTTTGTTTAAAAATTATCATAAAAATTGGATTTTAAAAATATTCGATCTATGAATTGAGCACTTGGGATCTTTTTTGTAAGAAATTTAATTCTCTATGATATGCTGCTGTAAGAAATTAAAATAAATACATTTTTCAACGAGATATTCACGCATAAGTAAAAAAATAATTTTTCCCATGTTAATCAAATGGGAAAAAGACTCGGTGTGCGCCGTCCACAGGTTTGATCTATGAGTCTAAAATTTTGGGACAATTAATTTTTGATCCAAAATTAAAACATAGGCCAATGAGACCGAAAAAAATAAATAAATAAAAAAACATCCTAATAATACATATTATACTATTGTGATTTGATTTATAAGTCATTGTTGACTAGACAAATTGTAGTTATCCATGTTTATAATTTTAACTGTAATCGTGAGTGTCCATAGATTCTTCAGGAGGAGTGATTGTTCTGAATAAAGTGTGACGTGTTTTTATACATTTTGTATTCATTACATTAAGTTAGTGTATTTTTTGTTGTGGTTGAAGAAACAAATGGTTCCCTCTTGGTCATTATCTATAGACATTCATGAGTGTAATATCACTAAATTTAGGTAAAATGTTGCCAGGTTTGAGAAAGAATTTTATTGATTTGATATTGCTTCCTATAATAATTGTATCGGTATTGTAAATAAAGCGCTATTCTGTTTACAATATTGATATGATAACTTTCTCAATCTATTATTGAACGTTGGTGTGAATGCATTTTACACTATCGTTTCATATGCCATTATGAATGAACAAGTATATATGTAGTATACATTTAATCCAATTTTTAATTAAAATCAATACCAAATATTGGGAATCTGATGATAAATTAATAAAATATAATTACACTATTCTTGTTTTCTTTATTTTATAGACATAAATACTATTTCTTACATTATTTTATAATACTCCTTTTAAAATAATATATTAATAAATACAGAGATGCACAGCAAGTTTTTGGGTGTTTTGTCTAAAGAAGTTTATAAAAAGTAAGTATTTAAATATTTTTAAAAGATAAACTTTGTTGAAAAAAATCGATTGATTTTTATTTCTCAGTATTTTTAATGATAATAAACAGGTTGCCTCAGTAGCTTTTGACAAATCAACTTGGGCACCCCAGATGATGTATTTTCCCCTTCTCGCGCCGAGTTACAAGTCTATATTTGTTATGATTGGTCACATCATTCCCCCTCTTTACATTAGGGCACCCCAGATGACGTATTTCCCTCTCTCGCGCCAAGTTACTGAGGCTACCTTGTACTTTACATAACTTGAACAAATACATAATTATATTTTGAATTGTGCATCTCAAAAATAATTAATTTAAGAAGCTACATACACCTAGGGAGATGGAAAAATTAGATTTTCAAATATTTTAATCCCATAGTATATTATCTAGAAACTTCATTATAAAATTCTAAAAATTGACAAAGTTACAGCCGTAACAATAAAAATAAGAGAATTTTCATTTTTCATAAAATTTGTATTTTTATACAAGAGAGCAACAAAAGTTTGGAGAGCAGAGAAAATATCTCAAAGAAGAAAATTTTTGTCACATTAATCTATAGTTTTAACTTTAAACGCTATTTTCTCAAATAAGCTGTTTTGCAAATCGGTGCCGATGTTATTTTGAAAACTACTAAAACATTTAAATTAAATTTGGTACGATTGTTCCTAATACTATTGTCTAGCCTTTCACTTGCTTAAAGGGACTTTTTAATTTTTTAATTTTAGATGACAAACAGGATAAGGAAATATTACATTTTTTTTTTTAAATGTTCTTTAAAATAAATAATATACTTTTATACCTTCATTCATGATTACAGAAATTTAATTAACTAAACACAAAAATATCATGAAAATGTCATTTTTTTCGACCTCCCTAGCAGCCCCTAAATTTTTATTATATGTTAACCATTTAAACTGCATAATCGATTTAAGAATGTTCAAAATTTTAGTATTTATAAAAACTTTAATACAGTTTATTGCCTTCTACATAATTTCTGCCGTATTTTAAAGATTATATTGAGATAAATAAAATATATTAAATATTCGTATAGAAGTAAACTGCAAAACAAAATATTTTTTGACTGGTTTGAATTTAATAAGCTGGTTCTACATCTTGATCAATAGTGTCTTGACGGAACATTTCTACATCAGCTTGACTGTCAGCTTTCAGCAATTTCCCACGTTGAGGCTAAAAGAATATAAATTAATTATTAAAAACAAATATAAATAAAACGTGATTAGTACCTTCGGATGCATAAGTATAAATGGAAGTTCTGCAGCTAATTCTCCTCCGAGAGCTCCAAGATACAGTTTAACTTTGACAGCGTACGATACAATAATACCGAAAGCATCACGTTGATCAGGAGTAGCTAATCTATAATAATAAAAAAAAATTATACAACACTAATGTCCGGTATTATAAAGTAGCTTGCAAAATTTGCTAGCTTGTAAGCACTCTCAAATGGGGTATTAATTCTGTACTAATATCTATGGAATTTAGAGCAGTGACACTTCAACTAATTGTAAAACACTTTGACCGTACAAAATAATTTTCATAATATCACCACTGTTTTAATACCGTTGGTGTTTACATACAACGCGTGCGCGAAACTTGTCAAAATCTTCAACAAACTCCAAGAGAACTGTCATATAAGTTTGATATCTCATTTGAGAGCGCTTGCAAGCTAGCTCGTTTATAATACCGGACATAATTATCAAATTTCAAATTTAATTTGACTTACAATGTAGAAGATGCAAGATCAGTTTCTTGGTGTTTTAGTTGTCCGTCGAGAGCAATGCCTTGACGATTTTTATTGGAGCTAATTGTTGGTTGTAGGAAAATGACTTTCTGTAAGGATGATCCAGGTTGAATCGGACATCCTTCCCTGTTAAAAAAATACTTAAGTACTGCTGAATCTATCTCCCATTTAACTGCTTTTAACTTACTGTGTTTCCATGCTAGCGATAGAGGTACGGTACTGTCCATTCTGAAAGAGGACCACATCAACTCCTTGTTGTATCATAGTTTTTATTTTCTTTACAACTTTATTACTGTTGTTGCGAATACAAATGTTGACTGATATTTTGTCTCCATGGTGGTACAACTGTTGAATTAGTATTTGATTAATTTCTTAAAATGCATAATAAATATTTTAAATGTACATTACCTGTTTATCAAGAGTAACTTCAAGTTCAAGTTCACCTGGACTCAACATGAAATCTTTTCGCACAACGGTGCATGGTTGACGACCTTGTTTAGAAGGCGCAAATTGTATTTTACGTATTCCCAAGTTTACAGTGCTCCTGTAAATAATTCAAAAAAATGAAACGTTAAAAACTTGGTAAAAAAGAAAATATGCCTAACAATTGAACATCTAAACTAAAATAAAATATTCAAATTGCCAAATTCAAGTTACTGTTATTTTAAATTGTACCTTGTAATTTTTGAAGTTATACTTCTTTAGGCTCGTTGAGGGTAAAATTTTAGTAATGCAACGGAACACACCAAAGGAGTTGTAAATACTTTAGAACAGTTTCATATTTACAAAACATTATACAAATAATAAAACCAAACCAACCTCTTATGAGTACGGTCCAAATCAGTTTCACCAGCATATACTTTTACATAATAGTGAACACCACAAGGTTGTCCTTGATCTTCAGGTCCTGGTTGGAGAGTCACAGATGCTGGAGCACTTGGCGGTAAATTAAACGTAAAGGGAAACGCATTAGGTCCAAGTTTCTTCATTAAACGGTCTTGAAGTTTGCTTGTTTGTTGTTTCTCAGGTGGCGGATATACTTGCTCAGAGGCCAAATACAGGTCCTTCTGGAAGTTGAGCCCCATGACCTCATCTTCCTCCCTTCCGTAACGGAAGCTACATACGACTTGCCCAAAAATCTTACGATCTTTAAGATATTCATCGTCTAGCAAGACGACTCCGTCTAAAAAAATTGTGTGGTGTTTAAAAAATTTTAGCTATAAGTTATTTAAATAATTAAATAATTTATTTCTATTGGGGTATTTCTATTGGATTAAAAATTTAAGTCAATGAAGATATATTATTATATATGTTAATTTTAAGGGACTCATTATTCTTTTAATGTTTTAAAATTGAATGAGTAAATAAATGAAATCAGTTTCCTGTTATGGTGTATCATAGGGCAATAGCATCATTATTGCAATCGTAACAAAAAAAGTTAAGACTAATTAAACTTTGACCTTGATTTATCTAAAAATTAATTAATTTTATCCAACAGTAGTTTTACAATTAATAAATATCTAATTATAAATTATTTTAATTTTAGATTTGTAATGTATAGCACATATATTATGCATATATGCATTGGTTCAAGTATTAATAATTGATACATATAGATTCTCCATTACTCTTGATAAATTCAATTAACCTTGTATATACCATAATTAGTAATTCAATTTATATATTATATTATATAGCCTGTGTTTTGTCGATTAATTGTCCGCTACTTCATATTTTATAGAATATTAAATATGATTTTAAACCACTGCTACTTTAATTAATAAGAATTATATAATATATTTTTCAATATTTATTTTTTTGTTAAAAAAATACTATAGAATAAATTAATATACGCAGTGTAAAACAATATAACAATTTTTTGTGTTAAAGTAATTATATATTTATATTATATATACAAAATTTTGGATAGAAGGATGTAAACAGAAAACTATATATTTATTACTGTTCTTGTTTATTGAAAAAAAAGTATATATAAGTATATAGTATATACTTATATTTGTTATTAATTTTAAAATATAATATAAAATGAACTTACCTATAGGTTCAACAGCTGAAATATGATCAACGAAATCCCTTTTCCCAAGGTAAAGTGTTATTTTACCATTGGGAGAACACTTCTTAAACACTTTAAAATTAACAACCATTTTTAAAAAAATATATTGTCTCGCAGTAACAACTATACTTTCTTATTCAAATAATAAAAGATTTATGTTCAAAATAAGTACAATTCTTTCCTTATATTCTAGAAGTAAAAGTAAGGCTTCATTCATCATTATCCAATTAGCGAAGGTAGAAAATCAATACGAAAAAAATAACATGTGAGTTTCTAAATTAATTTAGAGGATCAAATACATAATTTTAATGTTATGAATCATTATGTTTTATTTATTGATAAAGGTCTTGTAAATTGAATTATGTACCTACACTACTTAGCCATGACGTTTAATATTCTCATTACATAAATTGTATACATAGATATTATACATCAGCTATACACTTAATAGTACATAACGAACTGGCACCAGTTATGGCCTCTATAAGAGCAAGGTTGATTATTTTTTTGATTGACAGGCTTCTTTTTATAATTCTCATCAACTCATGTTACTAATAAAACAAGTTACTCTTTATTTAATCAATTTAATTACCAAAGACCGCAAATATAGTTTGTTTTTTAAATTATAGCCTTTTATTTTGTTCATGTTTTTTCTCCAGTATTGGATAAAGTAAAACCAGTAATGAGCATGCAGTGATGGACACTTGCTAATGATTATATACAAAATGATAAGTACTACGATACAAAAGATATAAAAGAATCGTCAAATTTGAAACAATGTAAAGTAGTTGCTATGATAATATAAAAATTAATAAATAAATTATACTAATAATTAGTTTAAATGTCCACCATTCTGACACCTATTGGCCTATTGTCATCAAATCACGCTGTAAGACAGTTAAATGTATATAGATTAATATTCAGAAATGGTAGTAATCAAATATCAACAAATATTTCTAATTCAGTACATTTAATTAAAAAATAGCCATTACTGGAGTCATATCCAAGACTGGTGCCAGTACTTTATCATTATGGCAAATTAATAATCATGTTTTTGTGCAACACTATGTTCAAGAATTTCAATTAACTCATTTGCTATATCAAAACGAGATAAATTACTGGGTTCTACGCAATCATTTAGTAACGTTATTAATTTGGGATATCCTTCTTTTACCATCAAAGGAATTGAATGTAAGAGACCTCCTTCTACCATTGGCCATGGAGATTTAGAATGAAGTAAAAGCTGTTGAAAAATAACATAGTATTTATATGAGTAACAAATGAAGTTATAATTTCAAAAATATGCACCTTACAGATTCCAAAAAAATTATGGTCGCTATTGTAATGTTTACAGATTTCAGTTTGCGAAAATTCAAAACAATTTTCACATTCGAAATTTTCACTTTGATGTTCTTTTTGCCATTCTTTATCTAAAATAAAAGAAAACTTCATAAAATATTGCATTTAAACTTAATAATTGTAATTTTTACCGAAACTATCATTTTTTCGTTCTAATATTACAATATTTTCAAGATCGATGAATTTTATCCTGTTCTGTAAGTCGACAACTATATTGTCAGGTGAAATATCTGTTAAATAAAATCTGTACTTTGGATGTGCGTTTGTAAACATTGACGCAGCTTGCAGAAGTTGTAAAGCTAAATCAGCTCGTGTAAACCAATCAAAATCGGTAAAAGACAGTAAAGAATCACCACAATGCTCTTCAACAATGAAACGACCACAGGCTCCGTAGTAGTAAGGTACTGGCCACCCATCCTTTTTATTTAGAATCTATAAGATATAGAATCAAATATAAAAATATTGTCTTAATAAAATATGATTATTTTTATTTTATTGTGCTTTATATATTAACCTATAACTTGACCAATTTAAAGGTAATCACGGTCGGCTTAAAACCATTATTTAGGGCATTAAATGTACTATGAACCCTAGCTGGATTTTATTTTATTCAGTGTAGGTCTTCTTTGTGGTTATCAAAAAACATGAATAATTTTACTTAAATTTTTGTAATACTTAGAATTTTGAGTGCTTATAACTCAAACATTTTTCAAGATTTTGACATTGAGTGCAAAGCATTATTGAGGGTACTCTTTTCTCAATATAAAATTTATATTAAACACAGCGTGTTTAATATAAATTTGTGTGTAAACTCGACGTCGCTAAATGTTTTTTGCGGACTCTATTTCAATAACTATTTATGATACATAATTTTTAAAAACACCATTTTGTTCGAAATTTTATCAGCTTTAAGATTTATAAAACTTATTTTATCCTAAAACTGATAGCCCCCATGTTATTCTCAAATAACTGATTTTAGACAGGTTTGTAAGCCTCTAGAAAGTTATGCAGCCCCCTTCAAAGGGGGGGAAAGTTATCGCCATGTTATGTTCTATACATCAAAATCTACTAATTTCTTGAAAAAAATGTACTCGCTCAAATCTTCTGACTGGACTAATCAATTAGTTCCCAAATTAATAGATATAAACTATTTTTGTACTTTTTTATTTCAATCTTATTATTATTTGATTAATTTTTTATTGAAAAAAAAACTAATTAATTTGTATTTTTTGTTCAAACTACCCTTAACTTTCTATTAAATATTTCTATGGGGTATAATATTGTTGCAGTCACTAAATAGATGATGAAGGGTTAAAAATAATTAACTAAAAAGAAAACAAAATTACTTACTGTTAAAATCAACGGTTCAGGATTAATTTGCAGCATTGTCCAGATGTGTAAAGGAAGTAATCCCTTCTCATAATATAAGTTTAAAAACTCTGTTTTATTTACATTTGGGCAAAGAATACCATTTATACAATATTCTGATTTATTATCGAATGTTTTTATACTTAATAAATTCTTTATTTTATTTTCTATATCTAATTTTGTAATTTTATTTATATCACATTTGCTTTCGTCTATTAATTTTTCACATATCTCTTTATCAAAAGATTCCCATTCAGAATTATGTGCTAATTTTTTTAATATAACTCTTTCCGTGCCATAGTTTGCAACAAAAACGTTTTTAGAACTAATGAAATTTTTCAGTTTATCAGTTAAATTATTACTGTGTATTTCTATACTCGAGTTCATGATATCATCACACATTGTTTCTCCGAAACATAACGGGCATTTGTTGATGTCTAAACTATTTATAATAGATGGCGTTATTAAGTGAAATATAAAAATGCTGAGACATAACACCAATAGAGTAATGCAATGCCATTTTAAAAATATTTGAAGAAACATTTTATATAAAAAATGTATTTATTTGTTCTTTATTAATATTCACACACACAAAAATTATTTATCTCCTCGTAATGCTTTCTGTCTGTAAGCATACAAGTCTTTAACCCACTTTTCGATTCTTGCTTCTTCACTTGGCATCAACTAAAATAAATTTAAGTGTTGAAATTAGATAATCGATTGAATAACATAAAATATGTTTGAATATCTTACATTTGGGTTGTAGATTGTTAATTTCTCTTCTTTTATTTTCACTTTTGGAACTCGAATTGTCTGTGTTTGAAGATCAATAACTATATTATCTGGAACTTTTTTAGCAGCAGATGAAAACTGTAAAAACTTTTCAGCGCTATTCATATCATTTGTGTTATTATCAAAAACACTTGAAACATTTCTAAAATCTGTAGTAGTTGCACTCAAATGTTCTTTTAACTTTGATTCAATTGCCAGATCACCACCTGTTAATTTTTGAATTGAGTTTTCATTATCAGATGTAAGATCTATTTTATGCACTGTTGTTTTATGCTTTTTTTCGTAAGACCCGGATCTTGATCTATTTTTATATTTTTCATTAGATTTTGAATCTGATCTCCTAGATCGTTCTTTAGATTTTGATCTAGAATATCGGGATCTAGATTTTGAACGATATCTTTCTTTAGATTTTGACTTTCTCTCTCTTGATTTTGAACGTTTAGATCGTTTGGATCTTTCTTTAGATTTTGATCTAGAACGTTTGTCTCTGCTTTTATACGAGCGAGTAATAGATTTTGAACGGGAGCGTTTCTGATATTTTTCTCGAGATCGTGACCGTTTCCTATAAAAAAAAACCATTTAAAAACAATATTTAAAGTTTAGGTGTATATCATACCTTGATTTTGATTTGTGTGTAGACTTTTTCTTATGCCTTCTATGATAGGAACTACTACTTGAATCGGATGAACTATGCCTAAACAATTCAAACCCTTGTTTTTATATTTTTCCAAGGTAAATTATATAGCGGTCGCATCGACAGAACTGTGCGACATAACCTCACCTGTGTTTAGATCTACCTGAACGTTTTTTACTAACGCTGTACTCACTATCAGAATCACTAGAATATTTTCCCATATTTGTTTTTATTAATATATTTAGCAAAACATTATTTTTTCGTTAAAGATGAATAAAAGCAATATCGCACATTTGACGTCTTTGATGTTTATCATTCATTCTTCATTCATGACATAATCAGGCAGGCATGACAACGGCGAGAAAAATGGGGAATTTTAATCAATGTGTTAAATATTCTATAAAACGATTAAATTTTCAAACAGCAAGTTGAAATTTAATTGCTTGTAATATTTTTACTATTGAATATATGATAAAATACAAATAAAAATTATTAATTTTGAAATTTTATTTTTTTGTGTTTTATGCATGTACCCGATGTACCTTTATAATTTATGTGGTAACTTCATTATATCATATATCACAAAATAGAAATTATATATTACATTGAAACTAAAATTTGTTGTATTTTTAATTAAAATTACTTAAAGCATCATAATTAATTTGAATACAAACTGATAAAGTGCTCAGATAAATTGCCTGGAATTGGTTAACTATTTAATTTTTATACAATTTTACTAAAAAATATTAGTTCGAAGTTTTTCATAAGACGCACCTGATTAATTTTTTCGTATATTTTTAATTTTTTTACAATTTTCAATCTAAATTTAAACGTCAAAATGACATTTAATATGTCAAAGTAAATATGAATAAAAAAAAGATACTATTTTTTAAATTAAATAATAAGTAAGGGAATATTTTACAACAAACGTTGTAGACCTATAATATAGGAAATTGAATACTCTACAAAAAAGAACATTTTTACGTAACATGTATCGTTCTTGAGATATCTTGAAAAAATAAATATTTTGAGGATGTCACCCCTCCCCCTTACACCCGATTTTGATGATTTTGAAATAAGACCGTCCTCAAGCCAGACCCAACCATCCGACCAAGTTTCAGTAATATCGATTTAGTAGCTCATGAGTTATGCGTGTGACAAGGATTCAGGGGACAGACATACACACAGACGGACAGACAGACGGACAGGCAAACAGACACGGAACGAAAAGTGTTTGTCTTGACGTGAGAGAACCGTTAACCTTTAGTGAAAATTTATATTTTATAATCATAGACACATTGAATAATTTTTTTACGAATAAAACCTACGATCTGCAGTAATACCAACAACATATACATATCAAAATGCATATTTAATCGTTGGCTCGTGTAATTAATAATTTCAACGGTTCAGTGTTTTTGCCTATACTTACTACGATATAAAATATGCATAGTGGTGCATTAGCAGTTGGACACATGCGACATAAACGTTACCAGTAAGCAGTGCCGGATTAAGTCAGCGCGGGGCCTGTAGCAAATGTTATAAAGAAGCCATTGGCAGTGGCGTCACTAGGGGGAGGGGGTAACTCTCAGGGCGGAAATCGATATTGCCCCCCTCCCCCGAAAAAGTCAATAGGATTTATTTTTTGTACATTTAGTCATACAATTCATTTTTATTTTTTTAATGTTTTTAATCTTTCGCTATCTATACAATAAAAACATGTTTTTGACTCAATTCTGCTAACGGTGGTAATAACATATGTACTGAACGTATATACACAGCAAATTTGAAGTCATTCGGGTCAGTAGATCTTGTGATATTATGGCAGCCATTTTCAGTTTTCAGTTTTTAGTTTCGAGGAAAATATATCGCTGGCTATTCAATGCTACGCATCATCTTCAAATCGCTGTAACTCCGTCAGTTTTTGAAATTGAGGTATAGAGCTTTGAACACATATTTTGAAACCCTGTTTATTGATAAAATGCAAAAAAAAATGTTTTGATATTTTCACATTTTTAGACTAGAATACCCTCTTAATAAGCGAAAACGATTACTTGTACGAAAAAAGTTGTAAGATCTTTATTGTAGGTAATTTTCTAAACTTTATATTTGATAATAACTATTTTAGAACCAATAGATACAGAGATATTTACTTTAAACAAATTGTTAGCACCTTTTGTGGGCTGTAAAAAAGTATGCTCGCATGGGATTGTTGGGGACTTTTGGTACCTCATTTATAAAGACAAAATGAAACTCATTGCGAATTTTTCCCCAGACACATCTATTTTTCGTCTAAATGTACTGGACTAATTAGGCGAGTGTCACCCCCTGTGATTTTTTTACAATTTCAGTATCTGTATTTTTTTAATAAATTGGACGGTTATGAGATTTGACAATGACCAAAAAAAAGTCAATTGATTCAATTATTTAGACATTTTACCCCTTGGAAACTTTAAATAACCAAAAGAGGAGGTAAATAGGCTTTATTTTATTAACAAATGAGACGGGTATCACCCGGGGCGTTTAATGTGGGCAAATTTAGAAAAATCGATTTAAAAAATCAAAGATCAGAACTTTAAAAATTGATTATTTATTTAAAGTAGTTCTCGTGCTACAGTACTATCAAAAAGTTACGCTCATAATACCATGGTAAAATATAGAAAATAATTGCGTTGCTACAGAGAATTTTTGATCAAGTCTATACTCAAAGCCGTCTATTGTTGTATTATTAGTACGTATAAGGGCAGTTTTCTTTATTTTGATTATAAAACTACCAAACAGCAAAGGGTTATTATTCTGATATGTGATAAAAAATTCAAAATTATTGACCGTTTTGTTTTTGAAATACAATTGTATTTCAAATACGAAAAGGTCAATCATTTTGTTTTAGAAATACAACGTTTATTTAAAAAACAAAACGGTCAATCATTTGGAATTTTTTTTATCACATATCAGAATTATAAGCCTTTACTGTTTGATAGTTTTTTATCAAAATCTTTCGAAGTTTTTAGCCATGAGAATGGACATAATAGAAACTTGATATAGTGGATACGTACAAAAGTGGCAAACTTTGATGATAATTATCTCAAGTTTAAAACGGACGATCTCTTTAAAATTTCACGTTTGGATAGATGTCATTATTTTTTTTATGCCTTGAATTTTTTTTTGCACAAGAACTACCTTAAATCAAATCGAGATTGGAAACCCTAAAATTAAATTATTAATTACTGTAGATTTGGACATCTCGTATCAATCATTGGGCGGTAGATAGTAAATCCAATAAGATATATTTTTACGAAAAACCGCGGGGCCCGTAGCATTTGCTACTCCTGCTACATGGTTATTCCGGTACTGCGAGTAAGTGCAAATTATGTTACTGTAGCGGACATAATAGACCGAGCTCTGATAGCAAAAAATGATACGTCATCGAACACCTCAAATTTAAAAAGTGAAAATGGTTGGAAATAATGTAAACAACATGTTAGACCCGGCAGACTATTAAAAATATGTTAATTGCTATGCTTAATGAATTTTTGAAATGAGTTAAAAAAACAATGAATATACCTTACAAAACACCTGCATGAAATTTACACAGTTTATAGTAAATAATGTGCAATTTTTGAAAAAAAAATGCTGCTTAGCAATTTTTGTTAATTACCTTGTCTGCCTTAAATTTTTATAAGTTATAATTTTCAACAAAAGTACGTCACATAACACCATTTTTTTATTTATAAAAAAATGAAGTTTGAGATCTCCCCTATCTGTTAAAACTTTGCTGACTGAAAATTTTTGTTAATTACCTTGTCTGCCTTAAATTTTTATGAGCTATAATTTTTAACAAAAGTACGTCACATAACACCTTTTTTTTTTTTTTTTTTAAATAAAGTTTGAGATCACCTCTATCTATTATAACTTGTCTGCCTAACAATTTTTATTAATTAATACCTGCAAACTTTTATTTTGCCTGCACTATTTTCATAGAATTTCGATAAATGGTAATATTCAAGTTTCCGAGCAAAGAAATATCTACTACCTGCAAGTCTTATCTCAAATCCCAATAGATCAGCGGTTCCCAACTTTCATTTTATTTATTTGTGGAGATCAGTTATCAAGTGCTCGGTGCTTAATTAACTTTTTACACAGCTTATGTTTTTTGTTGGGAGGAGGGGGTGTGCCACTGTAACTTTTTTCGCCATAATAAATTTTTTTTCGCGTATCCCTGAGAGTACGCGTACTCCAGGCAGGATATTCATCTATTAGGATTTTGGAATTCACGACAATGATTTATTTAAATTTTAAATAAATAATTGTCCTGAATTAACAATCAAATCATTAAATTTTATAAAATTAATATTTCTATATATTATATATTCATCGGGAGCCGGATGTAAGTCTTTGAAGGGCCGGCGCGCAGGTCCTATTTTGGTGATCGCTGGTCTAGGGTCTAGACTCTAGACTCTAGGGTTAACCCTATTTATTTTATTTGAAATAATTATGAATGTTTATTATTATTTTTAACTATTCTGATACATTAAAAAATTACTATAGTTCCAATAAATAATTGATTGAATCTAGCAAATTATTTATTTAAATCGTTGCAATGAAATATTTTATAAGCTCAATCAAATATCTGATAAATTCGATATAATTTATTGATTTAAAAAAATAATAAAAAATAGAATATTATTTAAAAGACATAAATTATAGATAATAATATTCTCTGCAGCATGTCTCAAATTAATTTTTTTAAACGTAATTACTAAACCGGAAACGGATGCTTACTCTTGTCATTTTTTTTTTTGAAGATTTGTTTTCAAAATAGGAGGTTTTCTTCCCAGACAAAATTTAATCTTAAATATAAAATTTCACCCTTCGACGATTTGTCGTATTTGAGTTACTGCGCTTACAAACAGACAGACACACAGACATCATAGCGAAAATAATCAGAATAGATTCAGGGAAGGTATATTCTTTTTCTAAATTTCGATAACCCTTCACCAAAATTTCGATGTGACAATGGAGAGGAATTTATTTTTTTGGTCGTCACATCGAGGCCCATAACTTTTTTAATTTTTAATATTTTTCAATAAAAATTGGTATTCAATAAGTTGAATATATATTTAATAAGATGTCTACTACCTGATCGCAAAATAATATGGTATACATATATAAAATTCTCAAACAATGACAATCACATCACAGTGGCTTTCCCCCTTAAGACTGACCTGGTAAAAAACATTTTTTCGATAAAAAAACTCTCTTAATATATAAAAGAGATGTAAAACCTTGATTGATAATTAAAAAAAAAAAAAAAAAAGTTGTCAACGGTTATATTACATTTTTTTTAACAAAAAAATGTGGTCGTAGCGCTTAAAAAATTAAGACTGACAAAGTAAAAAACGTTTTTTTTTGCTGGCAGCAAAATTTTAATGCAATAAGAAGTCTCAAAGTTAATGTTAGAAAAAAAATTAAGATGGTGTTTTTTCACGGCCTGCGTATAAACTATTTAAACGAAAAAAAATCATTGGCACGGCGCTTAAAAATTAAGACTGACATAGTAAAAAACATTTTTTCGATGGCACACAAATTTATAAGCATAGAGGAGGTCTCAAACTTTATTTAAAAAAAAAAGAAAAAAGGTGTTATGTCACGCCAACGGTTGAGCCGGACATCCATCTCATGCATGGATGCTGCACATTCAAAATTAAGGCAGACATAGTAATTAACGAAAATTTCCAGGCAGCAAAGTTTTAACAGATAGGGGAGATCTCAAACTTCATTTTTTTATAAATAAAAAAATGGTGTTATGTGACGTACTTTTGTTGAAAATTATAACTTATAAAAATTTAAGGCAGACAAGGTAATTAACAAAAATTGCTAAGCAGCATTTTTTTTTCAAAAATTGCACATTATTTACTATAAACTGTGTAAATTTCATGCAGGTGTTTTGTAAGGTATATTCATTGTTTTTTTAACTCATTTCAAAAATTCATTAAGCATAGCAATTAACATATTTTTAATAGTCTGCCGGGTCTAATATGTTGTTTACATTATTTCCAACCATTTTCACATTTTAAATTTGAGGTGTTCGATGACGTACCATTTTTTGCTATCAGAGCTCGGTCTATAAAGAGATTCAACCAACATCCGCAGGACAACTAACTAACTCTGTCTAGTGGTAATTGCTAGACGGAGAATTTAAACCGAGACATTAAGTGGAGCAAAGTTATTCACGATTTTAGTTTTTACAGTGATAAACAGTATTTTACGGAAAAAATAAAATTCATAAATAATATAATTAATTAAGGGAGAGTCCATGGAATGGATTTTATACTAATCAAAACGATATTTTTGGTATTAATATAAATTTATAATATGAAATAAATGACACCTGATTTTTTATTAAATGGAGAATTTTGCACACTTATTAATAGATTTGTAAAATACTCATAAGTACCTGTAACAGGCGTTATAAATTTCGGTAGGCTATTTAAGCTAAGTTATTAAGTCAGGTAAATCTGCAAAATCTCTTATTCCATTTATGTGTTTTTTTTTGTATACTGCGACTTTATTAATATAGGCAGATGTAAACATAAAAATGAAACTAGATTATATGTTTATCTATTTTTATTAATTTTGAAAAGTGTAACGGGCGTTACACACAATTGATATAGATAATTTTTACTTTATTGCTTGGAGTTGTTAAATGTTAAGTGATTTTTAAAATAATAATACAAAAGGTGTTCTTTCTTATTGTTTCTTACCATTCAGGAGTCAATTTATCAAGAAGTGAACTTTTTACGCAAAAAATAAATGAATCGAAAAAGTAGCGGTTAGTCTGGACTCGCCCTTAAGGGACCATTCCACGCATAAAAATTTTGGAAATCTTTTTTTTTGCATTATCGAAATACATTGCAACCTCGATATAACAAAACTGAAGCGAAGTAGAAAATATTCGTTATACAAAGTAATTTGTTACAGTGAGGTTTGTTATATAACGGTTAGGTTGGTCTACAATTCTTAATACAAAGGTAAGAAAACTTGTTTATAAACCATTTTTAGCGATGTCTATATTTTTCGTTGTAGGATTCTCGTCTACATACTTAATGATTTCTCGTTTCTTTGCGACGGTTAAGGAACACCTTTTTTGTTTTTCAGCCATTGCAACTTTAAAACTAGCAACAGTGACAAACAGCAAAAAAACAATAATGATTGTCTTACGAAAAATTTAACGTGTCTGAACCTATCGAAATATTCGTTATAAAGAGGTTGTTGACAAATGCTTTTAAATTTTGGTTGCGACATTCGGATTATTCCGGTTGCTACAACCTTTATTAGAAAAAGAGATAGACCAGCTGCGTGCAAGATATAAGATATAATAATCTTACATGCTAACTTTAAACGCATTTTCTCGAAACGTCGTTTTTCAAAACGGTGGAAGATTTTAAACTAAGAGTTTTCAAACTATCCGTTTCAAATTTTGCCACATCATATTATTCGACTGCTAATTATCAAATCAAGATTATTAAACATGTTTTAGAATTCCCTCAATAAGATCTAAATGTAAATAGTACCGTATGATTGCTTTTTTTAAATTAAAAAATGTGTTATGTTTTATTTGTATTTTATTTTTTTACTATCCATAGTAAAAAGCATATAAGCAATGTAAAACAAACCGCTCCTAGCTACTTGTTAACACATCTAATATTTTTTTACATTTTCTATATCAAAGAAAATTCAAGTTTTAATAAAAAATAATACCGCACTCAAGTGATACAAAATTTAATTAATTTTAGCAAAAAAAAACTAACAGTTATATTTTTATTTTTATAGTTATTAATACCGTTAGCCTCACAAACAATAAACAACAAAAGATTACGTTGCTTTGTTCACCAAAATCGAATCACTTGGATGCAGTAGTGTTGAACTAACAGCTTTATAATCTTTGTTTAACCATGCGTTGGAGACTTTTCAAAGCAATCCTGGCTCGTATAACGATGGGTTTTGTGGTTTTCTTTACAACGAACTGATTGCTTACTCTCGATATAAAAAATATGAGGTTTTCTAAAAACTATCTAATAATTCGCTCAAGATATACATTATACATGGGAGTATGCCGTAAGGGTTCCGAAGTAAGTACCTACTACGTGAACTGTTTGGAACCACAGGTTATTTGTTTCTAGTGGGATAGTTATGTTCCAAATTGTTAGCAATAAAGAAATCTGGGTTATTTTTAGGGTTCCGAAGAAACCCTATTAATCTCACTTTGTCATCCGTCCGTCCTTTTCACTCAAAGCCAAATAGCTCGTAAACTATATAAGCTAGAAACTTGAAATTTTTACTGAACATGTAAAATGACACCCTTTAGTAAAATATGTACAAAATTGAATAGCACTAAGGAGCTAAAGCTAGGTAAAAAAATTTTTTTTTATACCATGGCATGTGGCACGTTAAAATGTATAACCAAACGATCGGAATTTGACCCTATTTCTATTTTTTTTTTCTAAATCAAAAATGGTGCCTGTAGGGGGCTTTAAAGCAAATCCAAAAAACAAAAAAATTGTATACCAAGACATGTGGCATGTCAAAATGTACATCTCAATTAGTAGAGTTTGACTATATTTTTTTTTTGTAACTCAACAATGGCACCTGTAGGGGGCTAAAAGCAGTATTTTATTCTGTCCCCCACCCCCCTCTAACTCTGTAACTACCGGCTCAAAAAATCTGAAAAAAATTTGGTAACGAGGCTTTGGTGGGACTACCAACGACAAATACTAAAGTCAACAATACAATTTAAAATTTTGGAATTATAGGGAGGGGCGTCATAGATTTTTTTATTTTAATATCTAGGCAAGTGGGGTGTCAAAATATAGATCTCAAGAACTTGACATTTTTTTATATTTTTACTCAAAAAATGTATGACTCCAAACATTCCCCGTAGAACGAACTTCGGAACCCTTATGGCATACACTCGTGTATGTCTTGCCCAAATTTTTTATAAATAAAATACATTCCATGATGTACAAATCGATGACTGTTAATATTTGAATTTTTTAAATAGAGGACGACAGTGTTCTCTTGGGCCTGCCTTGGCGATTATTCGGAGACATTTTTTTTGAATTTTTAATAATGTTTCAACTTGAGACGAATGACCCCACATTAAAATACCTTAATAATAATAATAATAATAAAAATAATATTCTTTATTTAAGAAATTGTACAAAGTACATTAAATGTGTCTGAAAGAAAAGAAAAAACCAAAATAAGTAAATATATAAATAGAGTACAATAAAGTTACTGAAAAAATTCAGCTATATTATAGTGTGAATTTTCTTGTAAGTATTCTTTTAGTTTCTTTTTGAATATTTTAACTGGTAGCATTTTTATTACCTCTGGTATTTTATTATATATTTTGATACAATTATTTACCAACACCAATGTAAATAAAAGATTTTTTTGTTTGTTCTTGAATCAAGTTATGTTTAAATCTGGTGTCGTATAAATAAATTTAAATTACGTTTGACAAAAATTGCAGATTCGGTAATATATTCATCAGTAACTGTAAGTATATTACATTTTTTGAATAAAGGTCTACAGTGATCCCTACTGTCTGAGTTATTAATAATTTGTTAAGCACCTTTTTTGTGTCTTTAAAATAGTTTCAGTTTTGCAAGAATGTCCCCAAAACATTATTCCGTATTTAATATTTGAATAAATATAAGCATAATAAACCTGCATTAAGGCATTTATGGATACGGTACCCTGTAACGCTCTTAATAAAAATGTATATTTGTTAATTTTTTTATTAATATATTCGCAGTGTTTGTTTCCATTAAGATTTTTATCTATTATAATTCCTAGGAATTTTACTTCATTTATTAACTTGATAGTGCCGAAGTCTGGTAGATTTAGAAATTGTAGAGAATTGTTATTAAAATGTAATGCTTCTGTTTTTTCTACGTTTAATTTTAGGGAGTTGTTATCAAACCATAGCTGAATATTTTTTGAAGAATTATTTATAGTGTTAAGAAGTAGTTTGTTATTAGAATTATAATAAAATATATATGTAATTACATATCTCTGTGCCCCTAGCTCAAGTTCCTCTTATATTAATTAATAACACAGGCCTACAAAAAAATACTTTTGAACTGGTGTCTCTACTTCAATAAGTGATTTCGGAGGCTTTTGACGTGCTGAACCCGAATCCGTCACCCGAATTGCTCCATCAGGTCAGGTTTTTGATATAACCTAACCTAAAAGTGTCCAAAATGACAATTTTGGTAATATTTAAGAATTTATTACCAAGTAGGTAATTTTTTTCTAAAGTTTTCGTTCGCGGTAAGAAAAAGTACTATCTTTCCTCTTTAAAACGAATTTTTATTTTTTACTGTACGATTTTTTGTCACCGAAATATACTAGTTTGAATATATTATATTTTTCTTAATAGAGTAGACACAGTGACACAATGGACTTTACTATACATTAAATATAACAATAACTTCAAACTAGTTTATTTCGGTGAAAAAAAATCGTACAGTAGAAAGTAAAAATTTATTTTAAAGAGGAAAGATAGTAGGGGAGAGCAGGTAGGCTTCGTACACAGGGAGCATTCGTACAGTGAAGATATCTACGCTATTCAATACATTGACGTGTTCGCGTTTGTGTGTGTGTGACTCCCACTCATACACACCGGGTACCTGCAAGGTGGAGCGACAATACGGTCACCGGCTTCGATGGAGCAATTCGATAAGTGTTTTTGCTCTGCGTAAGTATTTTTTGTTTTCATCTTTGAACACGCTTGGCTGGTATAAGTAATGCTCGAATTATAAAAGTGATTTATTATAGTTTATGCCTTAAAATCTTGGTTTAATATTTAAATAGTCATTTTACCCTAACTATAACGATAATTTTTATTTCAAATTCATTTGTTGATTTCTCAGGTTGGGGTACCTTCGTGCAGTTATGAGTGGGGTAGATTCGTACTGTACGAATCCTCCTCTACTAGATAATAGGTACCAGTACTTATTGTACTTATACCTATAGGCAATTCTGTTCACATTTCACGATAAACACAACTCGATTTTATGTTTTAAGTGGCTGCAAAAAGATTGTTTACCAACAACCAAAGATGAAGCGACCGTTTACATATCAGATGTGGTATGTATGTATATTGCCGTCACCAAAATCTGCTTTGACAGCAAGAACAGACCACATATATAGCTTTGAAAAAGACCTATCTATGTATAATGATGGATAGTTCAATCTTTTTTTTTGATAAGTTTAAGACCTGTTAATCTTATGATATTATTGATTTATTAGTTCCTTTGTTAATGAAAAAATAAAAATAAAAGTGTTATGTTACATAAATATTTTTAGGACTTAGTAGTTATAAGTATTAAAGTACTTAAGTACTTAAAACAATATTTTTTCATTATTACTACATTAATACTTTAATAGTTTAATACTTTAAACGCAAGAATTGTTAGTTATTACTACACGAAGGCTGATTCTATTCATTAGTTCCTTTATTTGAAAAAGTAAAAAATATTAACTGTGTTATATATTTATGTTTAAGCAATTATAAGTACTTTAAATACAATAATTGTTAGTTTACTACATGAAGGCTGATTCTGTGTTAACTTTGATCTCGATAAATGACTTTAGTACATTGAATAAATGGCATTTTCTTTGACTGTACGGAGGTTCCCCACTATGTACGAATGTGCCCCACACTATGCACGAAGCTACCCCATGCACGGGGTGCTTTCGTACGTTTTTCATTTTTTAGGAAAATTGCCGTAGCTTCTCCATGCTGCTTTATATGAAAACTACACTTCGCAGTATTAAAGCCAAATATATGGGTAATATAGCGGTATTAAAATAATTTTGTAATAGCTCATAGTTTTTTTTTATAAGGCTCAGAGTAAAAAGTGTACGAATCCTACCTGCTCTCCTCTACTACTTCTTACCATGAACGAAAAAAATTACCTACTTGGTAATAAATTCTTAAATATTACCAAAATTGTCATTTTGGACACTTTTAGGTTAGGTTATATCAAAAACCTGACCTGATGGAGCAATTCGGGTTCAGCACGTCAAAAGCCTCCAAAATCACCTACATATTTAAGTAGAGACACCAAAAATGATGTCGGCCTGTGTAATCCAACACATACAATAATTGTTGAATAGCAAAACGCGAGGTTCATCGAACCGAAGCTCGACTACATTATAACGAAAACATATATAATACGCGGGCTATTGATCGTTCGCTACGTCACGCGGGTCAGGGAGGTGGCGTGCATTTACGCATGCGCGCAACCTCCGTCAGATGGCAGCGAGCGTCCGCGCGTAGTCTGCAAGGGACCTCGGTCGCGTAACACACACACTAACACATCT
Source organism: Sialis fuliginosa (assembly GCA_961205875.1). Lineage (NCBI taxonomy): Eukaryota > Metazoa > Arthropoda > Insecta > Megaloptera > Sialidae > Sialis > Sialis fuliginosa. The sequence goes on along the minus strand of OY540809.1, from coordinate 40,121,727 downwards.
CTCCCCACTCACACACACACACACACAAACACACAACAACCACACTGAACATGAGATGCGCTTACAGTGAGACACCAGTGCGCGCGTGACTCAGTGTGTTGTTTACTGTGCCATGGATTACAGCCGCGCTCCAGCTCTTGCACGTCCGCTTTACGCCGCCGCCTTCACGTGAGACTGGATAGCGCTTCGACTTTCGGCAGCGGTTATGGAAAAGGTTCGCCCCCTAAATATTATATATGTATATAGCGTTTATTTGACCCTGCTACTGCAGAAAGAAGTTATATGTTATAAGCTATGTTTCATTTGTTTTATTTTGTAACATTCGTAAATGACTTGTTTGTTGGCTTGCTTCCTGTATAATAAATAATAACATATGTACTATATATTACTTGATTAAAGTTTATGAATGGATACTGTTATGCAGTTATGTATCAACCCATACAAATATAACTTTTGAATAATGAATATAGTTTCATTCAAAAAAAGTTTACAGGCAGTGAAGGGAAAAATTGCCCTGTTTTTGGAATGATTATTATATGTTATTAAAATAAATTCTTATTTGAAGTATTGGAATTATTACTTACCTTTATTTTCATTTATTTTTTATACCAATATGTTATTTTCTTATGTAATGTTAATTTTTATAGTATGCTACTTATACGATTTTATAAATTAAAAGTTTTTTTTTTACTATTTAAAAAAGAAATATCTAACAAAAATTTACACTTCGAATGTTGCACCTTACATAAAAAATTGTAAAATTTTATTCTCTACAACTACTCTCGATTATCAGTTTTAAGAGCTCAAAAATCAATTTAAACATATTTTTTTGATTAAATGCACATAGTTTTCGGATTCACGGCAACTTTTCAGCAATTTATGTAGATACGTTGGAAGATATTTTGAAATAAAGTAGTAAAACAAATATTTTTGAAAATTTTAATGAAAATCACGTCTCGGTATCTTTATTTGTCTTGAAGTTATTCAATAAAAACTATTTCTTCTGTTATGAATCATTTGATTTATAATAAAAATTTGTTTTTTCGAAAAAATGAATAGAACATAAATTATAGATATCAATATTACCTAAAATTTTTAACTTGACCATTTTTCTCTATTTTTCCACTATTTCAAAGTAATTCGAAAAATTCAAAAATCGAGCTTAGTAAACATCTGTATCCGGTTGAAAGATCGTTTTCAAAAATAGGACGATTTCTTCCCAGACAAAAATTAATCTTATGTTAGATATAAATTTTCACCCTTCTACGATTTGTCGTATTTGAGTTGCAGCGCTTACAGATAGACAGACAGACCGACACATAGACATCATGGCGAAAATAGTCAGAATGGATTCGGGGAAGGTAAAAATGGAAAATTCCATCAAAATCCGGATTTTAAAAAAAATCGGCTCAGCAATACATTACTTATTATGTATACTCGTATATCATATAAAAAATGGGTATAAGAAAGCAAAAATATTTTTATTTTATTGAAAGATATATATAATTAACCAACCAAACGACAAATTACTTTTTTCCAATCAAAATAAATGTCAAAAAACATCTGCCAAGTAAATGCATAGTGCTTCCTCGTGCTAAATTCACTAAAACCGATAGTGTTCAAATAAATTGCCTGGCATTGGTTAACCATTTAATTTTTATACAAATTTTACTAAAAAATCTTAGTTCGAAATTTTTCTTAAAACGCATCTTACACGCATTTTTCATATATTTTTAATTTTTTGACAATTTCAATCTAAATATAAAATGCAAATGTCAAAATAACATTTAAAACGTCAAAGTGACAATTAAAACGCCAAAATGACATTTAAAACGTCAAAATGACATTTAATATATCCAAGCAAATATCAATTTAGAAAAACAAAACACGAATTTTTTAAATAAATTGAGATAAATATTTGTAAGGGAATATTTTACAACAAACGTAGTAGACCCATATTATAGGAAAATTAATGCTCTATAAAAAATATTCTATAAAATTTTCTCGTAACATGTGTCGTTCTTGAGATATCTTGAAAAAAGAAATATTTTGGGGTGTTACCCCTCCCCCTTACACACGATTTTGAAATGGGATCGTCCTCAAGCCATACCCAACCATCCGACCTAGTTTCAATAATATCGGTTCAGTGGTTCATGAGTTATGCGTATGACAAGGATTCAGGGGACAGACGGACACACTGACAGATAGACAGACACGGAACGAAAAGTGTTTACCTTGACGTGAAACGGATAAATCAATTTAAAATTTTGAAATCGGAGAACATTTTTTTGTCTCAATCTGAAACGATCACATAGCTTCTCGTATCTTCGATATTGCGAGGAAGCAAAATCACAAATGTTTTTTTTTGTTGCGTTTTTAAATGAGCTATGTGTGAGTTGATACATTACTGCAAAACATAGTCCAATTTTGTATAATATTTGAATGCTCTTAATGTTTTATTAACATACTCAAACGAAAAAACAGAAAAAATTAAATCAGAATATAGACAAAATATTATATGTAGTTTTATATTACGATGATGTACAGTATAGATGTTCTAAACCTTTTCAGTATAAAATAACTCATAAAAAAAAACATTACTTATTTGTTTTAGCTTCTAAAAATCTCATATAAGATACATAAATGCCTAATTCAAGAACAAAAACTATATAAAAAGCGTTTAAATGAATTTATATAGGTACTATACATACATATATTGGGTATAATAAACGTTACGAATTTTTATATTTTTACAAACATTAACGAGCTAAAAAAATTCTGCAATGCGGATGATTCCATTATCTGACATTTCGTCGCTTTAGAACACACTATCTACCTATTTAGTAAAGAAAAGCTTGCCTGTTTTTAACACCAGAAAGGTGTTTTATAATATATACTATTTTTTATGAGTCAGTGACATAACACAGATCAATTTATTGATTAACTTCGAACTCATGTTTCGTTGTTATTTTCATTATTTAATGTGTATGCTAGGACAGTGTTTCTCAACCTTTTAGTATTTGCAACCCAATTTTCAATCACAATTCTCATTGCCCCCCCCCTCATTCAATAATTTTTACTGAAATCATGTTGTAATTGTAATATAAGTAGGGGTGTACCGGAACTGAAATTTTGAGTTCCGGCCGGAACCGGAATTACCGGAATTCACGAAAAAAATCCGGCCGGAATTCCGGCCGGAACCGGAATTTTTTCAAAAAAATTCTGTATGAAATAGTAACAAATAAAGAATATAAATAAAAATGTTTTATACATAGGTAACGTTTTATATCAATACAATTAATTATTTTAAACAGTATAGGAATGAGGTACATTACATTCTACAAAATTGTTGTTTCTAATAAAATGTTTATCATACGTTCTTTTCGATTATAAATTATAAACGGATAAAATCGAAGGTGGTAAATCAGATATTTAGAAATAATTAAATATATCTAAAATGTTACCCATAAATGGGGATTAGTATTTTTCCAAAAAAGATCAATAATTAAATATCATTTTTATTACCTACATATTTTGTATTACTAAAAATTTATTTTATGATGGTTAATTAATGTAATCATTTTAATTAAATATATCTAAAATATAAAGTACAAAAATTGTTTTTGTGTTATGAAGTTTTTATTTCCATTAAAAATAAAATATAAAATTATATTAATGTTTTTTTTTTACAAAAATACTGTTATTTGAGAATCTTTTATACCCGGTCTCACTACTCAAACTTATTTCTGTTCCTTATCTAAGTGTTCCTTAGTCTTAAGTTGAACTTATTTTTTACGTCGATCTCACAGGTCTATCTTATCATCAAGGTAATTAAACCTTGGTTTATGACAATATAATTAATTTTGGATATAAATTGTGCATTTGATCATCCAAAAAATATTCAGTAATACACAGAAATGTCACAAGCTATAAAAGATAGGAGCAAGTTATACGCAAAAAGAGAAATTATTAATATCTATGTATATTAAATATATGAAATTTCTAAGTATTATAATTTTTGTTCTTTTTTATATTAGTTTTAAAAAATACTACTAACATGTCATATAAATATTCGAGTCTATTTTTCAAACGAGTTATAAAAGCATACACTGGAGGCTTTGTTAAACGAAACAGTTTTAAAAAGGTTAATTTTGATTTGAAAATGGTTATATCTATAATAAACTTGGCTTGAAATGCCATAAACTATTATACCTATGATATCTGCATCATTGCCATCAATAATTTTATCAAAAATGTTTACAATATTCATTTTTGTGTACAGTTTTCAGGTTAAGTGGAACTAAAGTATCACTTTGACTAGGACTTAAATTTAGGTAATACTTAACGACTTAAGGAACACAATAGTAAAATGTAGAAATAAAATTAAAAATTCCGGCGGGGTCCGGCCGGAATTTTCTAATTCCGACCGGAACCGGAACCGGAATAAAATCGTAAATTCCGGCCGGAATTCCGGTACACCCCTAAATATAAGTTTCTATTTAATTTAATTGTATTTTCTTTCGAAAAACTTTGCTCTGCAAGACAGGCCCAAGAAGTCACTAATAATTATTAATCTTGTTTTTAATTAAATATTGATGTAAACGTGTATTTTATTGCTTTTATTTCAGTAAATTAAATCAATTTTTTAATAATATTTTTTCTTGATATGCTCGTGCCCCCCATTTAGTTTTATCACGCCCCCCTAGGGGGAGCGCCCCACAGGTTGAGAATCGCTGTGCTAGGATCAATAAACGTGTATACTATACAGTCTATTAAATGAAATAGTTTTGTTTTTAATAGAACAATACTTATTGCGCACAATTCCTAGATTTGTTAATTACTATCGATTTCGTATGAATTTTCAATGCACTCGTGTTTATTGTTATACTTTTTTATACATATCTACATGAAACGTAAACTGTATATATATGTACATTAGGGTGCTTTTTTTATTTTTATTTTTTTGGACCCGCAGGCCTATGTTTTAGCTTTAGATCAAATATTAATTGTCCCAAAATTTCAAACTCAGATCTAACCTGTGAACGGTGCAAACCGAGCGTTTTTCTCATTTGATTAACATGGGAACAATTACTTTTTTACTTATGCGTGAATATCTCGTTGAAAAATGTATTTATTTTAATTTCTTACAGCAGCATATCATAGAGAATTAAATTTTTTACAAAAAAGGTGCCAAGTGCTTAATTCATAGGTCGAATATTTTTAAAGATATGTTTGTTTAAACATTATCAATAAAAGTAAAATCCAATTTTTAGGAAAATTTTTAAACAAACATTTCTTAAAATTTATTGGATTTACTTAATTTTCTACAAAATATTCTCATGAGAAATTTTCAAAAAAAAATTTTTTTCGACGAGATATTCACGCGTAAGTAATAAAAGTAATTTTTCTCATGTTAATCAAATGGGAAAAAGACTCGGTTTGCGCCGTTCACAGGTTTGATCTATGAGTCTGATATTTTGGGACAATTAATTTTTGGTCCAAAGTTAAAACATAGGCCTGCGGGACCGAAAAAAAATATAAAAAAATACCCTGATATACATATATTAATAATAATATAATATTAATGACGTTCAAAATAAAAATAATAACAGCTTAATTATATGAATATATGTATATGAGATCACAACATCTGTCTCAATTTATTTTATTTTCTAAAAGGTATATTTCTGAATTTTTTTTTTAAAATATCAATATTTTTTCATTATATTATTGTATTTAATTGTTATTTATTATATTTTTAGCCTGAGGATGAATCTGTGATTCGAAAGCTCGCTATTACTTTTTAATAAATTTCTCCCGTCTACACAATTTATACTGTTAGGAGTCAAACTGTTATGAAATTGCTCGATATTTTAAAGCAGTGGTAATAAATGTATCATAATGTAAATGTAAATGCTAAAATTCCAACGAAATCCGGATTTCGAAAAAAATCGACTTTTTCAAGGCAGTTTTTTTTAAGCTAGAAAATTTAGGGTAACGAAGGTCTGATATCTTTATTCTTATGTAGGTACATCAATTGTAATTATATTTATGATGAGGCTATTATGTATTTATTTTAACACAAAAAAACCTTGTAATGACATACCTACATAGTTTTTACGACTCTATATATACATATATAGATGTAACAGGAAGCGCTCCATTTTTATCCTGTTCTAATGTCAGATGCCAGTAAGAAGAAAAAAGCTATGTAAGGACATACCATTTAGAATGGAATTGACCTTCAACCTCTTTTTCTTTCTTTTTTCTTCCATAGGAGTAGATTTCTCCGAGTTTTATTTCACTTCAAAGCTATCCTAAATTACAGGATTTTGTCTTATACTAGGGAAGCTTCAAAAATTCACGGTCTTTTATAAAAAAAGTACCTACTCTAATCATTATCTACTTTCGCCATATTGATATTTGATTTTTGTATAACATAACCTAAAATTTTTAGTTAAATTTTTCAAATAGTTTTTAAGTAACAACTATAGTTGCGTGAATTTTGAAGCACAACAAAAACGATAAAATACTAAAAAATAATAATTAAAAAATAACATTTTAATTCAAGTATGATACATAGATAGATTAAAATTGAACTTTGTTTATATTTTTATGACAGAAAATTAAAACCAATCGTTATTAAATTTAGTAAATATGGAGATTGTAATGTTCTTATTCAGAAAATGTAATTTTTTAAGGGGTTTACTGAAGAAATTTAATAAATAATGCTTATTTTATCAAACATACGAAAAAAATAATAGGACGAGAGTAATACACACTTCCAAGTGCAGGGTATGGGTAAATAAATAACCTACCTAGCTATAAAAACTAAACAAAGTGAAAACATTAAAAAAAACTAATAGCATGTGTTTGAAAAAACTTTTTAAGTAAGTAAACAAACGTACTAAATTCTGCAAAGTAAGATAATTCTCAAAGAAACTACAAAAGTTTTAATGGCATTTTTAAAAGAACATTTTAATGCTTTACAAAAAAGACTCTATATAGTTTTCACGTATCATGCGTCGTTATTGGGATATTTTGAAAAAAATAAAAATAAATGACAATCACCCGATTTTTAAATGGGGCCAACCCATCAAACAAATATTTTTATTAAAATTTATTTAATGTCTGTTGAATACAGAAAGTTTGTTCCGTAGGTACCCCCCCCCCCTTTTCAATATAAAAATATCCAAATCGGTGTAGATACAGCTGTTTACAAAATCCGTATATTACGAAATTTTGGGCTCTTCAAAAGGGTGTTCCGGAGCCGACTTTGTTAGGGAGTTTTCAGGAAATATACATCTCGTTATGTTTTAACTACTAACAAAATTTGAAACCACACACATTCGTCATAATATTTACATCAGTTAAAAATTATACATTTCCTTTGGCTTGTAGTATTTGCTTAAGTCGTATATTTTGCACCCAGTTTTCGTGAAAATTATAGTTCGTATGAAAAACTATAAAGAACCTTTTTGTAGAGAATTTTTTTATATTCCTATAGTTATATAACTTTTATTATCGTAAAATCTTTAAATACAGAGATATTACCATAAAACTAATTATTAGCACCTTTTGTGGGCTGTAAAAAAGTATGCTCGCAAGAGATCGATGGGGACTTTTGGTACCTTATTTATAAAGACAAAATTTTTTGCCGTATATCCAAAACATCTTTAATTGAGGTCTACTATAAGTAACCGTCTCATTCAAACGGTTGTTACGTGATTTTTTTGTGCGTATTTTTCGTGGGCCCTATCTATTAAATCTCTACAAGCTGGTGAGCCGGACTCATCGTCCGATCTTTGTCTGAGTGAGTACTTCAAAGCAACCACAACGGCAGACGGTTGTTAAATCTACACTGATTTTGCAGCTGGCTCCTATACTATAATATATTATGACCAGCGGATAAAATACTTTAGCACATTTTAGATTCAACACTGTATATGACGAGGATTTAGAGGACAGACAAATAGACATAGAACGAAAGGTATTTGCTTAGACCTGAAATGGAAAAATCAAGTGGTTATTTTGAAATCGGAAACCAACCATTTTCTGCTTTGAGAACTGCTTACATAACTTCCTTCTACCTTTTGCATATGACGACGAAGCAAAATGCAATCTTAAACATAAAGAAAGGCATTTCCTGTATTTATGTATACACGTGACTGAAAAATGTCTTTCATATTATATGCATTTTTCTGCGCTCGTTTGTAGATATTGAATTCACAAAAATGTATCCGAAACGTAAAAAATTTTAATAAAAGAAATAAGACAACGTAGGTAAATTTTGTATACAAAGCACGCTGTCGTTGATGCGGGCCCACAATTCATACATTAATGGAAAGCAGGCAACACAAAGAACAGATTAGGAGTAACATAGTATAGCAATGGTATTTCGGTCCAGTGACACTTTTCCTTGTGTGCATTGTTCCATGTTCTATTATGTGACACACTGGGAGGTGTGGGTAGGAGTGGACAAATACTGTTATTTCGACTTATTTCTTACATTGAAAGTATTGGTTTTAGCTTTTCAGACCTTCATTTTTACTTCCATGTTCTGAAAGAAATGCAAGTATTGTAATACCATCGAAAAATTGTGTCCGAGAAAATGACCAATTCTGATTGTACTAACTTCAAAATGTAAAGAAAAGTTAATTTCCGCATGGCGGCTGTACATGTGTCTGTGTGTCTGTGTATCCGGATGTAGAATTTTTGTTCGTTCACGATAACTACCGTAAAAAAAACCGATCTGAATTATTTTTGGGGAAAATGTTTGTCTCAGTGAGTATTGATTTTGGTGCTAATCGGATTAGGGGTTTTAGAAATATTCGAAATTTTGTAACTATTTTCGTCTAAAAAGTGAACGTTGCGAGTATTATCTCACTAATTTTGATAAGACTTGGTACATTTGTAGTTTAATTGAATCTTAAGGAGATTTACTATTTGTACGTGCCTAAACAGCTATTGAAGGGGTAAAAACTACCCTCAAAATTTGAATTTTAAATACAAATTAATACGTCATTAATTTATGTTGCCTTGGAAACAAATGCAACTAAATTCAAATTGTCAAATTAGTTATTCTACGAATGTGTATTATGTTTTTGACATTAGGACATTATTTATACAAAGGTGAGTTTTATTTCTGACAAATCCCATTGAAATTTCTCATATATTAAAAATTATTTAAAAATATATTAAAGAACATAGAAGTCATGTATGGTTCCCCATACCGATATTTATTTATTTACTAGCGCATTGGACCCGGTGTTACCCGGGGATATTAATTTTATTAATTATAAAGCATCCAACATGCCCACAACACACGGTTCACCGCGAATTGTTTTTTTCCGACTTCATGAAATTTACACAAAATGTACAAAAATTATACTCTTTAACTTTACCTATCCATTATTGAAAACCGGAATAAAATCCGTTCAGTAGTTATTGAGAAAATCGTGTAAAATTATATATATTCAAACTCCCAGAAAACACCAGGTCCCGTCTTAGAATTTGTATGAAAATCAAAAATAAATAAATAAATAGTTTAGCAACAATCATAATAATTACTTATTACCTTTCTTGAAAGTGAAATGTTTCTTTATGTTTCAATTTTCAATTAATATATTTCAAAATATTTAATTATTAGTATGTATCAAAACATGTATTTATTTGACAAATTATTTGAAAGAGACGTAACCATAAAAGAATTCTTTATTCCATGGCTACTGTGTTTTTATATAAATTACAGTTGTATGCTCTGACATCATGGAAACAAAAGACGACTTGAAAAAGATTATTTTTAGCCTTTTGATGTTAAATCTTAGGTTTTCATAAAATATTATTAGCCACGATACTGCTTAGAAAAATAATCTATTGGTGAAAAGCGCATTGAAATCGATTCAGTAATTCCCGAGTCTATCGCCCTGTCATATTATATATAACAGAACCAAGCATAATACATTTAATTAAATGGATTTTTAATTTTCTTCACTATGTTTTTACAACACATATTATGTAAATTTTTCATTGAGAGCCTAAATATTGATTTAAATCATGTTTGTAATATACAAAATTTAGGTTAAAGGAGCATTTAGCGCTAAAGAAGCTTTAAATTGGTTGATAATACCGGGCATATAAGTCACATACAAACGAACATTTATTTTTATAAATATAGATATGACGAAAACTCAGAAATATATTTATACAGGATGTTCTAAGACTATGTCAAAGTTCAATATTTTATTTATTATAACAAATGGAAGAAAACTTTAAATACAAAAGTTGTGAGGATATACAAGCAGCCAACTGGTGTCAGTACCTTATAGACTAAAAAAAACTATTTTTATTGTACAGATAAAGCTTACACAGATTTATTCATTATTAGTATTGATTATAAATTAGTACATTTATTGATGATGCATACATACAAATGAACATTTAATATTCAAATGAAAATATCAAACAAATCAATTCAATTGTTATTTTATCTCATTATCTTGTCATAAACACAACATGAAAAATTTGTCAATAAATAAAATTATCGAAGTTTATTTTTAGGGTCGATCCACACTATCCTGCCAGTCCCGGTGTGGTCTCGCTCCAGTCAAATACATATTGAGTAAATACTGTATTGGAGCGTGACTGGACCGAGACCGGCACGATAGTGTGGGTCGACCCTTATTGTTGTACACATATTTTTAGCAAATTTCAAATTATTAGACGAAATGGCATTTTGAAGATCACACAAAAAATTGCTAGTATGTGTGAGTTCTTCAGATAATGAACAACCATTATTTTGGGGCCTAATGGCGTAACCAGGGGAGTGGGGGCAGTTTGTTGCGTAATATAGTACGTATGTATCGTATATATTATGTATGTGTAAAAGTTACCCTTTATTTGTACAAGGCCTACCTCCAAAAATCTGGTAATGCTATTGTTGGAACTGTAGCTCCCTCGCGAAGAGTTTCCGGACACATATTCATATAAACTCTTTTTAATTAACTATATACATAATAACAAGCTCAATCAATTATTAATTTTTATTCCACCTGTTATGACATCGTCGAGATTCGACAGAATAGAGAAATTTTTGATTTTACTTCCATGTTCGGAAATAAATTGAAGTATTGTAATACCGTCGAAAAATCGTGTCCGAGATAAGAGCAGATTCTGATTGTACTACCTTCAAAACTTAAAGAAAAGTTTATTTCCCCATTGTGGCTGTGCGTGTAGCTGAGTGTAGAATTTTCTTTCGTTCACGATAACTACTGTAAAAATGCACCGATCTGAATTATTTTTGGGGAAAATGTTTGTCTCAGTGATTACTCCAGACCAATTGATTTTAGTGCTAATCAGATTAGGGGTTTTAGAGAAATTCGAAATTTTGTTCGTATTTTCGTCTAAAAAGTGAACGTTGGGAGTATTATCTCACTAATTTTGATAAGACTTGGTACATTTGTAATTTTTGTACTTGTCAAAACAGCTACTGAAGAGGTAAAAACCACCCTCAAAATTTTTAATGAATTGAAATTTTGCCTTGGAAACAAATGCAACTAAATTCAAATTGTCAAATTAGTTTTACCCCACTAGACCAAGCTGCCATGACATTTAGTCTACCTCACATGACTACTCTGTGAAACTCGGCTTAATTATAGCAATTATACCCGGTAATAACAATCCGGTGGCAGTCCGATAGGTTTACATTAATTAATATTTTTAATTCATTTTTGAAGTCACTAAAAAAAGGGGGTTACGTACCCTGCATGACTACTTGCTGTAATTTCGTAATATAATCAAAAATGATATATAATTTAAGAAAAATTTTGTCTGCCTCGTGTCCATCCTTATTAAATATCTCGCAGACCTAATTCAATTAATTAATTATATCATGTTACTTAACTCATATGACTACTCGTCCAATTTTTTTCTCAGTGAAAGATTACATTTACTTCTATATGAAAAAATGGGTCTGCCTCGAAAATTACGTTATTAAATACCTGGCAGACCGAATTCAATTAATTAATTATACCATGTTACTTACCTCATATGACTGCTTGTCCATTTCAATACAGTCGTGCTAATTTGAAAAGTAAATTGAGAAAAATATTTTAAACAAAAAACATTATATGAACATATGTCCGGAATTGTTTCGTGAGGGGACTGCAGCCCTCGAAAGATTTTACTCAAAATTAGTTTTTATTTAATATCTCGAAAACCCATTGTGCTACAGTTATGAATTTTGATACAAGGTTTAGTATTAATAAGTGTTATCGGTTTCCAGTATCAACCAATAGTAATTTAGACCTGGGTTGTATGGGCCCATTGGGCCCGTCAATTTTTATCCAATGTAACTATTGGTTGATTCATATAAGTATTTTATAAGAATATTGCTTCCTCGCAATATCGAAGATACGAGATGCTTTGTGATCGTTTCAGATTGAGACAAAAAAATGTTCTCCGATTTCAAAATTTTAAATTGATCTTTCCGTTTCACGTCAAGATAAACACTTTTCGTTTCATGTCTGTCTGTCTGTCCGTCCGTTTGAGGACGGTCCCATTTCAAAATCATCAAAATGCTGTATAAGGGGGAGGGGTGACATCCTAAAATATTTATTTTTTCAGAATATCTCAAGAACGACACATGTTACGTGAAAATTTTATAGAATATTTTTTGTAGAGCATTAAATTTCCTATAACATGGATTTACAGCATTTATTGTAAAATATTCCCTTACAAAGATTTATCTCAATTTATTTTAAAAATTCGTGTTTTGTTTTTCTAAATTAATATTTTGCTTGGACATATTAAATGTCATTTTGACGTTTTAAATGTAATTTAAACTAATATTTTTTTAGTAAAATTGTATAAAAATTAAATGGTTATACAATTCCAGGTAATTTATCTAAACACTATCGGTTTTTATTTAAATTGTTAATAATTAACTACCTTTGGTGAATTTAGCACGAGGAAGTACTGTGCATTTACTTGGCAGATATTTTTTCTTAATTTATAGTTTTATAAAAAAATTAAGTTTGGCACGCCAGTCCTGAATCATCCTGTATATGAAAAATAACCTGCCATTTTCTTTTCGTTACATTTCTGAACGATCATTAAAAAAGAGAAGTGTATAGGTTTTCACTGACATTAAAGAAAAATATATAAAAAACAAAATAAATAAAAAAAGTGGTACTCTCTTTGCACGGGTTAAAAGAAAGATGTAAAAAAATGCGTTTAAATGTGTAAATACCGTGCATCCCTAGCAGGGAATTGGAGAATCGATACAGAGCGAGCGGCAAGTGAAAGAGAGAGGTGAGGTGAGAGAGTAAGAAGCGCTTTTTACGCCATAAATGAATTTTAAAGCAGCCTTTTTGAATAGGAAACCCGTGACTTGTTGATAGTGCGTGTATACGCATTATTGACTTTACGTTAATTATGCAATTAGCGGTCTACCAGATGACACACTGCCGATACAAAAAATGTCTTTTGTTTTATAAAATACCGGGCTTTTAGATGCAGATGTAGAACGTGTTTTGTGAAATATTGTTTGATGTTTATTTTGGCAGATTATGTAGTTACTGTAATATTATTTGAGACTAGAAGTGTACCGGAATTCTGGCCGGAACTCATGATGTAGATTTAAAGTGAATATTTTAACGTTACTACTATTATATTATTATTATTTTTATATTATATTATTATTTACACTATAAATGTAATTACATTCGATTATAAAAAAACGTATCATATACAAATAATTTAACGAAATTATAGCTATACAAATAGTTTTACGCAGAATATGTAGAAAACACAATTTTTATAATTTATTTGTATTTTCTTAAAAAAATACCATATAGCTATATTAATTTAAGACAATAATATGTGTATTTATATTTAAAATATAATAGTTGTGACGTTAGAATTACGGTACACCTCTATTTGAGACTATAATTTTTTCTTACTTTTTATTAGAAAATATTTTTAGCATTGTTATTTTAAACGAGAAAATTCATTAAATAACAGATTTGGGCGTGACACATTTTTGTATACTTATTTGTTAATTTATCAAATTTAATTTGTTAATTAGAGGGGAAGGAGGTATCGACGGCTTTATAGAATTTGATAGTCATAAAGTTAATGACGTAAGCTATATTTTTAAAAAGTTGGAGTCTGTAGGATCGCGCCAAGCTGAGATATTAACTAATCAACTTATTTGTTAATTTATCAATTTTTTTTTTTATAATAGAGGAAGGGGGTTTCGACGGTCTTAGGGCATTTGATAGTCTTAAAGTTAATGATAGAAGCTATATTTTAAAAAAAGTTGGAGTCTGTAGAATCGCACCAAGCTGAGATATTAACTATTCAACTTATTTGTTAATTTATCAATTTTAATTGACATTTTCGGTGATTTTTGAACATTTTTTTAGGGGGGAGAGGACGGAAAAATAAATCTCGCCCAGGGCGCTAGACTTGCTAAGGCTGGCTCTGGTTATATAATATTATTAATTAAAAAATAGCCATTACTGGAGTCATATCCAAGACTGGTGCCAGTACCTTATGTATAGATTTATTTTCCTAAATCTCGTTTAAAAATTATAGTGGAGGAAATTTATTACAACTTTTAGCGAGAAATACTGTACTGGTGGTATTCATAATTTTTTGTTATTATATAAGATGTAAAGAAGTTTACCAATTCAAATTATTAACATACTTTACATATTTAATATTTAATGTAGATTCGCTTCTACATGTTTTATGTATTTTTAAAGAAAGTTAATAATAATTTTGTCAAATTTAAAATTTCGTTTGAGTTCTCTATATTTACAATGATTAAATTTTTTATAATGTGACAACTTAACCCATTAACGCCCAAAAGAAAACAAAAACATGCAGAAGAGTTTTTTATGAAATTAAGAACACATACAATATATTTAACTAAATATTATAACAAACACTTTTTTTTTATATTTAGAAAAAAAAATAACGGTGTGCATACGTGCGGGTAAGTTTGGCAGATATCAAGCCTATTTTGTGTGAGACTGCTTTTCTGATATCATTTTTTTAAAGATAAATTACATTTAAAAATAAAGTTATATGTATATTAAAATTCGAAATCACATGCTTCAGTTGGATAAAATATATTCGCATATCACATGCCTCTATTCATATACAAATAATTGGCAGCAATTTAAACACGTTTAAACACTCATGAAACTAATAACGTTAACAGATTTTGTTTGTTGCACTACTAGCATCTGATTTTTATGGAAATATTGTGAATTAATATTTATAGAAAGCAACACGAATTATAAAATGAAGTGTGTACGGCGGGCGTTATTGGGTTAATAATTGAGAGGGCGAAATATTAAATCCTGTACGAAACCGAGACGTATCCGCTAGTTAAAATAATAAATTTAAACATCTTATTTTTATTTTCATTAATGAATCTCTTCTGTTATGAAAAGTATGAATAAAAATCAAAATTTCATTAATACGAAATATACTATGTATTTATTGCGAAGCTTAATTTTGTATTGTAGAAAGTTTCAGTTGTTTACGGAACTTAGATCGTTTGGAACCTCGCCAATTTCCCCAATTGTATATTATTTAATATTACATAACAAAAATATTTTATAACATAAATATCCTTTGCGTTATTTATTATTGGTTTTAATTATTATTGTTTTGTTTTCCTATTAAAATTTTAAGGTAAATAAAAATAGCTGGAAACAATACAAAATGTATTGTATTGTTTAATGTTCATGTTTTGCTATAAAGAATAAACGTGGATGATAAATTGATTTTGCAATTGTCACGTAATCGCTACAAACATTGTTTCTTTTTTTATAACAAAATGGGATTTTTTGTTGTTGAGGTAAAAATACCCAATATGTTTTTCATAATTATATTTTTTATTGACTTTTATATATTTTTAAAGGTATCTACCTGAATGTTCTATTATAGACAAATTCAACTGTTTTGATTCATTTTACAATTTTTTTCTATATAACGTACTGGCACCAGTCTTGTATAAGACCCCAGTAATGGTTATTTTTTAATTAAATGTACTGAATTAGAAATATTTGTTGATATTTGATTACTACCATTTCTGAATATTAATCTATATATATTTAACTGTCTTACAGCGTGATTTGATGACAATCGGCCAATAGGTGTCAAAATGGTGGACATTTAAACTAATTATTAGTATAATTTATTTATTAATTATTATATTATGATAGCAACTGCTTTACATTGTTTCAAATTTGACGATTCTTTTTTTTATATCTTTTGTGTCATAGTACTTATCATTTTGTAATCATTAGCAAGTGTTCATCACTGCGTGATCATTACTGGTTTTACTTTATCCATTACCTACTGTAGAAAAACATAAATAAAATAAAAGGATATAATTTAAAAAACAAACTATATTTGCGGACTTTGGTGATTAAATTTATTCTTTTTTTGTTTTAATAGTATCACGAGTTCATGTGAATTACAAAAAATAAACCCGTCAATCATTAAAACAGTAAACCTTGCTATTATAGCGGCCATAACTGGTGCCAGTAACTTATATTTATTTTTAAATTAAATCTTTATTTTATTATTAAGAAAAAAAAAACATAAAATGATTGGGGACAAAAAATTTTACTCGAAAACCATCAGCATGAAAGAAAAAGTAGAAATAACAAAAATTTTGAAATCAGAACTGTCTTATTTTAAAACAATCACAAAACTTCTCGTATCTTCCTTATATAGCAAGGAAGAAAAACAATAGATATTTTTTTACTTCTACCCTGGTACTGCATTGACCCCACTTTACCCTATAAACATATCTACTTATATTTTTTTATATACAAACAAAACATTTCTTTAGATGTATTAGATGTATTCATTATACAATTTTCCCTCATTTCCGTCGTTCTTTCAGTGTTGTATTTATATACAATACTCATATATAAATTTAGTGACATAAAATACAATTTTGAAATGTTTGTATTTGAGAACAACAAGCGTAGTGTCTTTATTGAAAGTAAAAGTAATTTCGATGTTGACAAACCCCGAAGGCATGAATCTGCAGAGAGTAATCACGCACAATGAGTTTAACAGTAGGGTTGTTTGTACAAGGTTTGTTTGTGTACTTGTGATTCTTTTTGGCGTTAATTACCAATAATTTATTTTATCAAAGACTAGCTGTGCCCACACGGCTTCGCTCGCATAGACTACAGAATTGAGGGGTTTGCAGCAACAATGAGTAAACTCCATTTTTAGGCCAAACAGAGTTAACAACCGTTTCTTGGGGGGAAAAAAATCATTCTTTCGTTTGGTTCAACAAAGAGTTACCTACCGTTGATAGTTCTCAAGGTATCCGCTAGAATGTGTTGCTGCTTCATTCGCTTGGGTCAAAATGGAGTTAACTCCAGGAGCTGACTCTTTTTTTTGGGCTTAGAATTTAGTTAGTACACTCGTTACTGTGTTCTTTCTTAAAATAAACCAATTTTCTTGAAAATTGTTCTTATTCAATGCTTCCTTACTTTAAAAAGAAAATAATTTTCAACTATTTGGGCCAAAAAGGAGTTAACTCCAGAATAAAATTGACTCTAGAATTGCGAATTTGACGAATTTCTCAATGGAATTTGGCCAAAACATGAAGTGGTAGGTGATAAATAATTGGACGAAGACAAAGGCGATTTAAATACATTCTCCATTTTTTAAACAGTTATTTCTATTTTCCCACAAATTATAAAAACTGGAGTTAACTCCTTGTTACTGCAAACCCTTCAATTATTGCTTAGGATTTTTGAAAAATATAGTTGAATTAAATACAAATTACCTAACAAAAACGAATCAGAATAAAAAGTAAAACAATTTTTTGTTCTGTTTGAATTTAAAAGCTAATTATTGAAAATAAAATAAACAATTAATGATCAAGAATACGCTCCCATCTCTGCTCGAGCGACCGCGGGCGCCAAGACACGGCTTTTTAGTGAAATAACGGTAACATATTATTTATTTCAAGTTATTTGTTAAACTATAAGACCTAATTGAATGCTGTAAAGGGCAAATTATATCTACTTAATGACGATGAAATCATTTATTTTGAGAGATTAATGTTTTGCAGGTCATAAGTCCACGTAAACAGAACCCAAATATTTTTAATTTTCTTTGAAACAAAAAGTAGTCAGTGTGGCTTAAATATAAAAGTTAGACATATGGTATCGCGGACTTTATTTTAGATCTTTTTATTTTACACAATTCTTTACTGCATTATTTTGTTCAATATTGTAACTTTTTTCCGACTTAATTTACTATTATTGTCACTGCTTAGTTGTTAAGTTACCTAACGTAACAGAATATAGCCTATTACCTGGCCAGAGAACGTACCTATTAAAAAAAACACGTAAATCGGATAAGTGGTTCTCGAGTGATACGCGTACTAACGGACAGACAGACAGACACGTTGAGCTTTATATATATAGAAAAACATTTTTTTTTTTCAAAAAGAACGTAGATTTTTGAAGTGACTCTTTTTTGAATTTTTGAAAATGCATTTTGTATTTTTGTTGTTTAGAACAAGCTTGTCCAACCCGGTGCGGCCCTTATCGGATAATTTAAAAAAATAATAAAACTTATAATAATAAATCAGAATTGAAATTGGCGCAACAAAAAAAAAAAGGTCTTCAGTTTTTATTTTTGCATATTCTGGCCTGCGGCCCTTAGTAGATTGGATTTATGCTGTGCGGCCCAGAAGGTTCAAAAGGTTGGACATCTATGGTTTAGAACAGTTATTTAATACCCAATACCTAGACAATCCTGCCTTCTCGGGGTGTCCAAATTTGAAAGTTGAACTAAAATATTCACTTTATGAATTTTCATTTAAACGTTACATTATTACATATTTATATTAGCTAATCAACTATTTTTAAATTAGTTATGTATATAATAATATATTCTCTTTTAGCTTTTAGATTTAATTTAGTACCTGTATAATTGGAAAACATGTATTGTTAAACTGGTAACCTGTTGAATGTACATAATATGAAAAGTGTAAGGGAAAAGAATTCTTTAAATACTTTAAAACAAAGTACAAAGGTCTTTGTAGTTCAAGCTATAAGTGTACTGTATAATATTGCATATCTTTACATATATTCAAACTAAAAACGTATTTCAATTCTGCCGAACGAAAAATTGAATGTGATTTTATAAATATTATAAAACATATCATTTCTGTTTGCCTTTGCCGTGTTTAGATCGAAAAAACGACAACATCGTGTCTTTTTGACAAAAGTGCAATAAACATTAAACCCTACACATTTTTAAATACGAACCTCTGGTTGCATAAAGCAAAATTAACCATGGTTATAGGAAGAAATATGTTAAAGTAAAAATTAGAGTGTACTATATAATAATAAAATTAAATATAATTTCAAATTGATTAAAATAACTTACTGTAAAAATTCTCTATCAAATTTTCCAAATCCCAGTTAATGAGATACTGCCTTGTTTCTTTATCAGCCATTCTTCACAATGTTCATAATGTTGTTCACAAAGAAAATAAGGGGCTTCTACACTTATCGAAGATTTCATACAAACTAACAACTGACCGATTTAAAATGAGTTTTTACGTCGTAAACTGATACAAATACCTTCACAACAAAAATATTCTGGACCCTGGGTCTGATTTATTACAAACACATGTGATTATATGACTAGAGTCATAAGGTACTCGTTTGTGTCCAAATAATATACATTCATAGCAACACTGTCCATGGGATTGGCACAATAACATGACTCGACTAACACAACTTACAGAGAAATTACGGCAGCCGCACAGATAACTTAGAGGAAGACGATGAAGAATTTGACATAAATTTATTTTTTATTTGACTTAACCATAAAGACGAACTTATCTGAATTTTACCTTCAGTTCTTTTAAAATTTTTTTGGATGTTGGATCGAATTAATATTTTTTTATAGTAATTTCTCACATAATTCGCTCAGTTATACTGATTTTATTTTAAATCCATATTTTTTTATAATAATACCGCTCTATCTTTGGCTGAAAAAAACATAAAACCTTGTTTCAACCATCGTATTGTTGAAACAACTGAAATTCAGTTGAAGCAGTTACAAAACGGCCAATCTCGCGGCGAAGTTGGTACCATATTTTTTTTTCTTTCAGTGCACAATTAGTTAATCAGTTGTTTCCAAACCATGATTAATGTTAATTATAAACTTAATCAAAATTTGTAAATGAAAAATTCACTAAATATGATTATTTTTTACCTTATAAAATATATCATAACCGTGATTGTTTTTTAGAATTAACATAATAATGGTTTTAAAACTACTGATTAACTAATTGTGATTTACTTTGCTTTGTGCAACCCAAGGGAAGTGTTTTAAAACATCGTATTGCTGTTTTTTTTGGTCTAAACACGGCATTACTCTTACTTTACCTTTTAAGTTAAAAATGTTATCAACTTTAATGATTTTATGATTTTAAAATGTTATAGGGATCAAGAGAAGTTCATAACTTTGTGAGTTTGTGGATTAATCCGTTTTCCGCGTGGTACTTTTTTCACGACTTTTCCGGAAAATCATCAATGTTTCCTGTTTGCGGTTCGGTTTTTCGCGAATATCTCGGCTTCTACTTGATCAATATCAACCAAAAAAAATAGGATCACTCACAAGGAACCCCTCTATGATCAATGAGCAATGTATATTTTTGTGTAATTTGTGTCATATTTATTTAATTCTGAAAAAATTGAAAAACAAAAAAATATTGGATACAAATCGATGAGCCTCCTGGACAACAAATCTCCATACAACCCTGGTCGATCGATAACACTTATTAATACCAAACCCTGTAGCAAATTTCATAACTATAGCACAATGGGTTCTCAAGATATTAAATAAAAAGTTATTTTGAGTAAAATCTTTGGAGGGCTCATGAAAAATTTCCGGACATGTTCGTATGATGTTTTTTGCTTAAAATATTTTTCTCAGTGTACTGTTCAAGTTTGGCACGACAGTACTGAATCACCCTGTATAATATCGCCATTAAATTAGCTGAACATTTATTTTAAAATGATCACTATACATACTCTACAACATAGCATAATTACACACACCTTTGATACAATTAAACATAGAGTAATGCACAATAGAGTTGCAATAGGCTATTAGTAGTAGAATATCGCGTAACGTTTATGCCATTTGAACTAATATAAATTTAACACTAATGGTATGGAGTTCCAAGTGTAATAGACGACCGGACTAATTGTGAAACCTAACAAGTGGGCGTGGATATTGTATTGCACATGCAAATTAGCCGATTCCGGAGCTTGCATTACAGTGTTCTTACTTTATACTTCGATAAGACATATATGTGTGTGTGCAGCGCCGGATTTAAGGGGGGGGGGAGAACAGGGTGACCGTCCGGGGCACCAGGCTAGGTGGGGCGGCGCACAATGGGAAATAAGTTACTTTTTTGGTTCAAATCAGTGTAGTTTTTGAGTAAAATTTTTTTTAATCTTTAAATTTTTTGTCGATCTGTTAAAAAATATTGCTAAGTATTAACAATGTTAATTTTTTTTTAATTCTGAGAAAAATCGATTATTTGATAGCTGCTAACTAACAAATCCTTATTCAGCAACCCAAAAAACCTTTAATAAGGTATATTTGGGCAAGAGTTAAAGGTTAATGTTTATTTTTTCAAACTATCTATTTTTCTTAAATATTTACTTCAAATAATTTAATAATTTTTACGAAAAAAGTACTAGCACTGTTAGGCTAATCCCCAAAGCTATAAAATGTATTAGGAAAGGCACACATATGTACGCTTTTTCACGTTTTGCGTTTTAACTGCAAGGTAATTTTTGTTCTCTAAAAAATTATAAAGAAAATAAATTAAAAATGAACTCACTATGTTTATTTGTTAAGGAGATATGGTCAATCAATCTTAAATTACGACCTATAGAATGCTCACATATATGTACTTACTAGCTGGGCCCACGCGGCTTCGCTCGCGTAGACTACGGAATTATTGTTTAGGATTTTTGAAAAATATAGTTTAATTAATTAAGTACAAACACGATTAGTTATTATTGTAATAATAATTTATCAATACCTAAATTACCTAACAAAAACGAATCAGAAGAAAAAAGTACAAATAATTTGTGTTCTGTTTAAATTTAAATGTTAATTATTGAAAACAAAATAAACACAAACGATCAGCCGAGGGACTCCGAATATCTACCGAGCGTACGCGAATCCAGTCTGATGTACTCGCTTCGATGCGGCACGACACCATACATTTAAGATATTATCTTTATAAATATATTTTAAGATATTTTCTAAACTATACGACCAAATTGGATGCTGTAAATGGCAAACTATATCTACATTAAGTACTTATGACGATGAAATCATTTATTTCGATAAGGATTAATGTTTTGCAGGTCATAAGTCCATGTAAACAAAACCCAAATATTTTATGTTTTCTTTGTAACATAAAAGCAGTCATTGTGGCTAAAATATAAAAGTTAGACATATGGTGTCGCGGACTTAATTGAAGAACTTTTGATTCTACACAATTCTTTATTACATTATTTTGTTCTATATTGAACGGTTTAGGCAGCGTATTACAAAACAGCGCGCCGACGGCAAAAATTTTTCCGACTTGATTTACTATTATCGTCACTGCTTTGTTGTTATGTTACCTAACGTAAAAAAATATAGCCTATAACCTGGCCAGAGAACGTACCTATGAATTAAAAAAAAAACTCGTAAATCGGATAAGTGGTTCTCGAGTGATAAGGTAACTAACGGACAGACAGACAGACAGACAGAGAGACGTTGAGCTTTATATATATTAAGGATGATGCATGGAGACCCAATTTCACGACGACATATCTCCAGTTCTATTAGTAGTAGAGAGTTCAAACTGAGCTCATTTTATTCATAATGTAGTCTAGTATTTTTTAAATTAAGTTCTATGATTTTTTTTCATCAGAGTCGTTTAAAAAATGTGTGAGATCATATACTGTGATATTAATTATTCAACTTAATTGTTAATTTATCAATTTTAATTTGTTAACTATAGGGGGAAGGCATTTGGTTTTCTTAAAGTAATTGATGTAAGCTATATTTAAAAAAAAGTTGGAGTCTGTAAAATCGCGCCAAGCTGAGATATTAACTATTCAACTTATTTGTTAATTTATCAATTTAAATTGACATTTTCGGTGATTTTTTTAGGGGGGAAGAGACCGGAAAAATAAATCTCGCCAAGGGCGCCAACTTGCTAAGGCCGGCTCTGTCTGTGTGTGTGTGATGCCAATGTTTCCATGTTGAGAAATTATGGCGTTTTATATCGTGTGTAGCTCATGTCAGATATTATTATAAATGCTGTATGTGGTTTGTATATCTGATGTAGATGTTTTTGATAAGTTTGGATTGATGTTTTAACTAATGTGTATTGTGATATGGGTACGTTTTGTATTGTTTTAATCATTGTATCCATACATACCTAATGTAGAAGTTAACTATGTGCTAATGTTATTTCGTATACTTCCAAATATTTGCTTTCTTATAAATTCGTCAGTACTTTTTATGGTTCCGAAGAAACTCTATTAATCTCATCTTGTCCGTCTGTCCTTTTCAGTGAAAGTAAAATATCTCGTAAACTACATGTATAAACATATAAAACTTAAAATTTTTACCGAATACATAAAAAATAAAATGATACCTTCTATGTAGTAAGTACTTTGCTGAAAAAAAATTTCAGGGGAGGTACTAAGGATATAGGCATGTGGAGTGTCGAAACGTAGTTCTCAGTTAGTAGAATATGATGAGTTTTGTACAGGAACTTGAACCGGAATTTATTTATGGTTCGGGTTCAAAATAATTGGAAGAAAATTATTTTGTTCGAAAAAAAAATTATAATTAACAAATAAAATATTTTCCGAAGAAAAAAAAAGCATTAATAGTCATTAAAATATTTCTTAAAAAAAGGGCAAAATACTAAATTACATTTTAAAGATTGAAATTTTTATTTTTCAGTTTTTTTTTCCAAAAATTGAAATGTAATTCAGTTATAAAATTAAAAGAGAAAGTAAAGAATATATGTCAATTTTTTAATAATTGACTTTTCAAGTCACATCATATCATAAAATTCAAACAGATTTCCAGTATTAGTACTTTTTATAATCTTTTTTATCCATGAAAAGGTTCGGATTCATTCGTTGACTTTGAAATATAACGTTTCGGTTCGGGTTCAAGTCCCTGGTTTTGTATTACTTTGAACAAAAAAGCGCATTTGTGACGAAAAAAACGGCATTAAATAGTTAATAAAAACCGTAATTGTTAACCAATCGTAAAAATCGTATGTATTTTGATGTAAAATCTATCTAAGAAGATAGAATTAAAATTTCAAGTCGATCGGATGGAAAATGGCCAAGATACGTTTTCCGCAGTTTTTAAAAACTGTTTTACTATATGCAAACGTCGACGTTAGTTCTGACTTTTTTTCGAGATTTTTTTTTGCACAAATCTAAGTTCGCGCAGATGAAGAAATGGAGTAGGTAAGTTATATTTTTTTTCGAATCAAGAAATAAAACAAGGTGGTTTGTGAGAAAAACTTCTTATATTCTAGAATCTGGTCATTTATATTAATTTATCTCACCGTTTTAAAAACAATTGTATTTGGATTGTTTTTCTCAAACACAAGATATTTTATATCCTTATTTTTATATTCACTGCCTGATCCAAATAAACTATCACTTTCAATTCTTAAATCTGGTCGTTAATTTTAATTCGCATTTTTCTCTCGCAGTTTTTTTACATTTTTTCAGTGTTTTTCTACATCTTTTTCCCTTGGGTTCGATTTCAGATATTTGCAAAGTAATTTAATTCGGCGAATATTCCTTTCAACCGTAAAATTTATAAAAAATTTTCAACAATGGACGAAATTGTTGAAAAATCAATATCTTCAGCTCTTGGTATCATAAATCAAATAATTAAACAAATTATAAATATTTATAAATGTATTTTGAGTATTCAAAAATTTCCTTCAAGCAAATTGTAATATTTTTATAATTCAAAGCACGAAAATATATTCAAAATATGTATCCTAAATATTAAAAGTCACCATAAAATACTATTTTTACTAAGGTTGCACACAAACGAGAGCCAGGCAAATCTCGTCTCGTCTAGGTTTTTTGTAACTGAAGTTTCGTCTCGATCTCGTTTTATTAAAAAATGAAGTCCTTTCATTTCGGTCTCGTCTTAGAAAATATTAAGCCAGTCAACAAAATTATTGTTATTATTATTATTATTGGGGGGGGGGGGGGAATCCCACAAACCCGCAGGCTACGGTCTTGATCACAAGAACCAAAATATGCTTTTATTTTCTAGCTAAAAAATAAATAATGTTTATATTTTTTTTTCATCTTTGTTGTTCTTTTGGTAAATAAGAACATTCAGTTTGATGCCTACTTACATATATAAGGTACTGGCACCAGTTATGGCCTCTATAAGAGCAAGGTTTACTGTTTTTTGTGATTGACGGGCTTCTTTTTTGTAATTCTCATCAACTCATGTTACTAATAAAACAAGTAACTCTTTATTTAATCAATTTAATTACTAAAGACTGCAAACATAGTGTGTTTTTTTTAAATTATAGCATTTTATTTTGTTTATATTTTTTCTGCAGTAATGGATAAAGTAAAACCAGTAATGAGTACGCAGTGAAGGACACTTGCTAATGATAAGTACTACGACACAAAATATATATAAGAAAGAATCGTTAAATTTGAAACAATATAAAACAGTTGCTATGATAATATAATAATCAATAAATAAATTATACTAATAATTAGTTAAAATGTCCACCATTTTGACACCTATTGGCCGATTGTCATAAAATCACGCTGTAAGACAGATAAATGAATATAGATTAATATTCAGTAATGGTGGTAATCAAATATCAACAAATATTTGTAATTCCGTACATTCAATTAAAAAATAGCCATAACTGGGATCATATCCAAGACTGGTGCCAGTACCTTATATACATATATATCTTATTTTTATTAGCTTAAAATACTGTAGGTATGTATATCTGTTCGTGTTTACGAGTATATAACATGTTTCGCGAATAATTTTATGTCATACGTATATGTGACATAACAAAAACATCTTATCCTGATTAAGTAACATTTTCGTATAGTAGGTCTACATTTTACGATTTTTACAATTTCATTTAATGCTATTACCATTTACGAGTGTTTTATATTTCGGTTACGTTGCTGTTTAAAGTCTAAACAATCTGAAACTTCACTTAATATTACGATACAATTAATTGTATGTCAAAAATTTAGGTTGTAAATATATTTACTAGATGACAAACAAAAGCAGATTAAATATAAAAAATTACTTACAACTTATTATTATTTATAAGAGCAAGTGCTCTTTTCCCTCTTACGTAAAAGCGCAATAATATGAATACCATAAGATCTGATTAGACTGAGACCGGACTGAGACCAGCTCGATAGTCTGGATCGACCCTTATTATTAGAGAAAATGTACCTTGCTTTTCGAGTTTACAATAGCAAGTTCTTTGGAAATCATCATTTACAAAAAGCTAGTTTAAATAAGAGGTGTACAGAAATTCTGGCCGGAACTCACGATGTAGATTTAAAGTGAATATTTTAACGTCACTACTATTATTATTATTTTTTTTATATTATATTATTATTGACATTATAAATGTAATTACATTCGATCGAAAAGAACGTCTGCTATACAAATAATTTAACGAAATTATAGCTTATACAAATAGTTTTATGAAGTTGAAAAAATTGCAGAATATGTAGAAAACACAATTTTTATAATTTAATGTATTTTCTTTAAGAAATACCATATACAACAATGTTATATTAATTTAAGATAATAATCTATGTATTTATATTTAAAACATAATAGTAGTGACGTTAGACGTGAATTCCGGCCGGAATTCCGGTACACCTCTAGTTTAAAAAATTATTAAGTTATTAGCATTATTGAGACTAGATATTTACAAAAATAAAAGGTATAATGTTTACGAGTATAAATGTTTGTGTTGTGTTAACTTTGTGCTTTTTCTAAAAAGCAAACAAAGTCAGCAGACTGTATTGATCGTGCGTTTAAACCGAAATAAAAATAGGACGAGTAGAATACAATATACATGATTACAAAATGTTAAGTGAATCAAAAAGGTGATGTTAAAGTTAGATAACCATCTACACAATATCTACTTAAATTGCGTCAAGTTTGTTTTGTTGCATACAAATAATTTCACACTAATGAATTTATGTTAGTAATAAAAACAATGTTTAAAGTTATTTAGCCTAGCACCCCTTTAGTTGTGAACTATTCGTTTTTTTTTTCAATAAAAAAAGTAGATTTGATTTGATATAATAATCATAAATAAATTATACTAATAATAAGTTTAAATGTCCACCATTTTGACACCAATTGACCGATTGTCATCAAATCACGCTGTAAGACAGTTAAATGTATATAGATTAATATTCAGAAATGGTAGTAATCAAATATCAACAAATATTTCTAATTCAGTATATTTAATTAAGATTAGCCATTACTGGGGTCATATCCAAAACTGGTGCCAGTACCTTATAAGTTATAACCTCATTATTTAGTTGGTAACGTAGTAGTTCTCGGTCTCGGCTTTAAATTTTGAAATAAAAAATACTCTTCTGAAACTTCGTAAGTGGATTCATTTTGGCGTAACCTACAACTTTTTTATTTTCGAAAATTCTGAGAATTGGGGCGTTTTTGATGTGGCATGCGTCAAACATGTCAATTTAACGATAGTTATAGGAAATTTACGAATAACCCTTTCATTTTTACTTGAATTACAAGATTTTATAATGCAAACACCCTCAACATGTCAAATTCATGATGTTATGTAATTTATAAATAACCGGCTGATTTTTGCACAATTGCTAGATAAATAATAGTAAAATGTTATGGTTATACTGGCCTACAAAAATCAAGCGTCTTTGGTCCCGACCTACGCCCTAAACATGTTTGACGCATGCCACATCAAAAACGCCCCAATTCTCAGATTTTTCGAAGATAAAAAAGTTGTAGGTTACGCCAAAATGAATCCACTCACGAAGTTTCAGAGGAGTATTTTTTAATTCAAAATTTAAAGCCGGGATCGAGGACTATAGCACACCCATACATTTTGTAAAGTAATAATTCTAGTATTTTTTCAAAAAACAATATTTTGAGAACAAAAGTCAAAACCATACAAAATGAATACAAAAACATTAATTAGAATTAAACTATCCTTGCAACTCTTAAATATCATCAGTCCATGATACTTATGTAAATTTTCATCTCGTCATTTTCTTAATGCCTCTACCCCTTCTAAACTGCCATTACTCCCCTCTTAAGCACGAAAGTTGGATCCTTCCTCACAAAGTGCTCATCATTGTCCTTATTACTCCTTACCCCCCCCCCCCCCTCCATCGCCAGTATGATGTATTGTTTAAATGTGTTTTGTAATTATTGTTTGTATATATAATATCTTATTTGAATTTATCATTGTAAGAAGTGGTTTCATTAAAAAATTTGGGCTCGTTGTTGAAGATAAGCTGGAATATAATAATTTATCTTCTTTATTCGATACGTGAGAGTTAACTAATGCTATGTAGATACGACGCTTGATCGTATCATTTTCATTTGTAGTTCGTGAGAAGAAGCAATGATTTTTGTTATCAAACTTAAATTTTATAATATTGTTCCCAAAATGAGATGGTAGAATGTGTGTTAGTAAATTGACACCCCAACGAAGTCAATAAGACCAAGCTTGTCCAACCCGCGGACCACGAGTATCTTTGATGCGACCCTCATCGGATAATTAAAAAAAATAATAATCATATAATAATAAAATAATAAATATAATACATAACACAACGCTAAAAGGATTCTACGATTTAAAAAATAAAATACAATGTTTTTAGAATCAAAAAGAAAAACTAGAGGTACCTTATTTGGAAAATCCTAATTGGTTATTTAGCTTTCAAAACTTAAAGAATAAACAAGAATGAAGTCGATTTTAATTTCAATAAAAAACTTTTTAATAAAGAGAAAACTTTATTAAAAAGTTTTTTATTGACTTGGCACCGATTTCAAAAACTGTAAAATTTGATTATTAGGTATATTTTTCAGTGTTTTTATTTTTTTTTAAGTCGAATTTATTTTTTTTCTTAAAGTTAAGTTTTTTATTTTTCTCTTTTGAGTGGCGTATCTTCGAAGTCCATGGTCAGATTTCAGTAGGGTAATAAGAAAAAAATTTGGTGGGGGGGGGGGGGGTGTATAAATACATTAGCAAATTTTTTTAAGGTATATTGAACTAATGTTTTCTCAAAACACGTTTTTTTTTTAGAAGACTGAATATTTCGGGGGGGGGGGGGGTCATATGCGGCCCAAAAAGTTCAAAGGGTTGGACACCTATGAATTAGACCAGACGCTAGAAGGAAGTGAGTGGACATAATATGACAACCGGCAACTATGTTCAGATTCGTATACCTGAGACCTCAAAGAACTTAAAAAGTCAAGGTGCCAGTAGGTACTTGGGTGCAATTTTTTTTAAAGCGCGAAAAGGCCCTACAAAAAGAAAAAAATGTTTTTTTTAAATCAAAACTTTTTTTGTATCATCATTAGGCCTTTCCGCTTAAAAAAGGTCCTTACACTCATAACTGTAACTCTACTCATTATAATAATGTAACTCAAGTTCATTATAATAAATATATAATAATTATTATATATTTATTTTAGTTTTTGAGTTGCAGCGTCTACGGGTAAACAGACACATAGACAACATGGCGAAAATAGAATGGATTCATGGCAGGTTAAAATACTTACACTATTGTATTTCATGTATGTACTTATAAGGTCGTATAAGAAAGTTAATTTTTTTTATATATTTTGAAATTTCAAGTATGATAAATTCGATGGCAAAGTTTAACCTATCATCTTTAAAATAAATTTTGAAAACAGAAATGTCACTAACAAGGGAACATAAATATCATCATTCTTAAAAGCGCTCCAACCGAACATAACCATTAATCATTTTTCGAAACAAAAAACACGAACACCACGCCAACTGTTCTCTAATAGGCGGGAATCCGTGAAATTGAGCGAACATAAAAAGATGCAACAATGAAATCGGTAGCAGATTATTGATAAAAAACATTATACCTATGTTGCATACTTTTAATTTAATTAAAATTATATTCAGAAATAGGGAAGTGCAAATTACTTGTTGAAATTATAATATCTTTGTTAATTTATATATGTAGGTACAGTGGCGTAGATAGCTTTTTGCGATGGGGGGGGGGGATATGATATGCAAAATAAAAATAAAAATTATTATTAAACTGAAGACCTTTTTTTTTAGTCTTATCTTTCCAATTTTTCCTATTTACTTCTACTATTTTCTTCCTTCTACTTTAAAAAAATGTCTTGAGTTTTTTCATGGGGGGTGATTGATCATCTTAATCCCCCCCCCCCTATCTACGCCACTGTGTAGGTGTATTCAAATACAATTAGATAATAGCTTTTTCATTGCATTTTTTACTTCAAATATATTCTGATATTTCAACAATTAATTTAAACCAGTCTTGGATACAGGGCCGTAACAACCACCGGGGCAGCGCCCCGGGGCTCCCGCGGTAGCGTAAAACTTTTATTTGATTCTTGAAAATGTTACACATATTTTGATTTATTATTCATGAAAATAAAGTTAATAGGAAATGTACAATTACATAAAAAAACTTGAGATTGTCGACCTAAAAAAGAAGGTCATTAAAATCTAAATTACAAATAAGGAGTACATTTCCAAGTAAGGATCAATTCAATTTTTCATATTTAGGGGGTCCCTCGGCATCTTCTTGCTCCAGGGCCCCCGAATCTGTAGTTACGGCCTTGCTTGGATATAACCCCAACTTTTTAATTAAATGTACTGAATTATAAATATGTGTTGATATTTGATTACTACCATTTCTGAATATTAATCTATATACATTTAACTGTCTTACAGCGTGATTTGATGACAATCGGCCAATAGATGTTAAAAAGGTAGTGTGGATGTGTACCCCCTTTATTTCTATAGATGAATTTTAATTACTTTATGCGTTTACATTTTTTAATTTAACCACAGAAAAAAAATAATTTTATATTGTTAATTTCTATTTGATTTTATTTACTATTAATAATAATAGCTCAAAAAGTAGCATAATAAGAGTCTACGATGTCGGCGTGGAACGCGGTTTTATACGTCCTAGTAAAAAATGTATTAACTTACATTTAATTTTATAACACTGTTTATTTCCATTATAAGTTTCTATTTCGAAAAGTTCTACCCCATAAATTTTAATAAAACTTGACATATAATATTGTTATAATGAATACTTTTCACTACAAATTGATTTTTGATGTTATACTCTCCTTATTTTTTGCTGTATACCTCTCATCTATTAATTTTTGCTGTTTCGTGCTTCAGTAAAGTTCAAAAACAATATTAACCAAAAACATTTTAACAAGTTCTTCAACATCAGTGTTAGAGGTATATCGGAATTCGTATATACTATGTACTATTTTATTTTAAATATAAATACATAGATTATTGTCTTAAATTAATATAATTGTTCTATATGGTATTTCTTTAAGAAAATACATTAAATTATAAAAATTGTGTTTTCTACATATTCTGCAATTTTTACAGCTTCGTAAAACTATTTGTATAGCTATATTTTCGTTAAATTATTTGTATAGCATACGTTCTTTTCGGTCGAATGTAATTACATTTATAGTATCAATAATAATATAATATAAAAATAATAATAATAAATAGTAGTGACGTTAAAATATTCACTTTAAATCTACATCGTGAGTTCCGGCCGGAATTCCGGTACACCTTTAATCAGTGTATAATTTAATTTTATCTAAAGAAAAGAAAATTTCAGATAATATTCATTTTGAAGTATGTATTATATTTCTTTTGTAGGGTTTTGTGACCGTTGTTCATATGAACTAAGTTATCAGATTGTTGTCCACGTTGTCATATTTTCTTACTTCACGTTTCAACTATCGTGTTGTCTTGTACAGTGTCTACTGTACAAGGCAACACATCTATAGTGTCTTCTACATAAGTGATTCTGAAACTGTTTGAGACACGAGAGTCGAAACGTCAAGTAAGAAAATACAACAACGAGGAAAACGACCCAGAAACTTCATATGCATTCTGTAATAGTTTGAAACTAGTGAATATTATACATAATAGAGTAATCCGGCCAAAAATGAAAACCCCTAAAAACCTGTTTAATGTAATTTAGAGATAAAAAAACATTGAAGAATATTTTTTCACACTCCAAAAGTTTATCCCGATCCCAAAATATCAAATTAAAAAAAAAGGTACTTTTCAAACGCTACATGTTGTGTGACGTCATAATCCAGAATTGAAATATACAAGTGTCAAAGATAAACATGGAAAACGCAAGAAAAATAATAAGTTGTAAATATTGTTTCGTACCTTGTAATAATTCAACTTACAAAACTTCTGAAAAAAGATTTATAACTGTGCCAGAAGGAAACTAAAGAAAAAATTAAAAGTAAGGTTATTCTATATAGTTCATAGAATACGAATGAAGTCACAAACGCTATAATCAATCAATTTTAACTGCGAGATGATTTTTACGACATTTAATATTGAATAATTTAAAAATCGAGCAATAAAAAAATCAATTTGTTCAATGTTATTATTATTTTTTTAGCCTAATCTTTGCAATTAAGTAATAAAAAAGGTATTTCAAAAATTTCCGGATTACTCTATTCATTAAACGTCTTGTTATAATTATAAAATAAATGGTGCTTCCACCTTTAAACAATTGTATAAAATAAACAAAAGTGTCGTCTACAATTCCGCACTGGTTGCTACGCTCCTGAGTACAAATAAACATATTTTTAACATTAACAAATGAAAAAGAATAAATTACATTTTAAAAACACTTTAACAAAAATAATATATAGTTTTAATAATTTCATGATATAAACATAATTTGTAGGGACCTCGGTTACCTTAGCCGTCCATTTAATCTGTCGTGGGCGAGAGATATCTTTATATAACTGTAGGTATCTTACATAATGTGTGAATAAGTAATGCCTTGAGACATGGTTGCACACCTGTGTCGATGGAACCGGGCTGGGCGACGCGCGGCGTTTCAGGGAGGGGCAGAAAGGGTTCAATGTGGATACAGGCGAGGTGAAATCATAGAACTGTAATACAACTGGAATTTCTTATAGTAGGATGGACTAGTTTTATTTTAAAATGTCTGTTTTGTTAAATACTGGCACCAGTCTTGAATATGACCCCAGAATTTGGAATATTTGTTGAAAGTTGATTAGTACCATTTCTGAATATTAATCTATATACATTTAACTGTCTGTCAGCGTGATTTGATGACAATCGACCAATAGGTGTCAAAATGGTGGATATTTAAACAAATTATTAGTATAATTTATTTATTAATTATTATATTATCATAGCAACTGCTTTATATTGTTTCAAATTTGACGATTCTTTCTTTTATATCTTTTGTATCGTAATACTCATCATTTTGTAATTATTAGCAAGTGTCCATTACTGGTTTTACTTTATCTATTACTGGGGAAAAAACATAAACAAAACAAACTATATTTGCGGACTTTGTAATTAAATTGATTAAATAAAGAGTTACTTGTTTTATTAGTAACATGAGTTGATGAGAATTACAAAAAAGAAACCCGTCAAGTACCTTATATAAAATGAACTGTTCGTAAGCTAACTCTAATTTAAGTTAATCTTCTAATTTTATTATAACAATTTGTTAGTATTTTATTTAATTGTCAAACAACGATAATATTTTTATATCTCGAATTTAACTTCCTTTAAATTTCATTCAGCTGATACTTTAAATTCAATTAAAACAAAGGAAGGTAATTTCACAATGTTAAAGAAGACTATAAAATTGAAATTTCAATTCAACTGATATAAAACAGAGCAAAAAAAAACGTACGTTTTTAAGTAATTTGGTTTTTATCATAATAATAAACTTTAAAATGTGTATTGATTTTTAAATTTCTTATATAAGAGTATATTCCAGTGGTACTCAAGCAGTTGCCGTAGGGTGGTACAAAATTTTCTTCATAAAAAAACGTGAATTAAGTGCACTTTATTTAAATAAATCCTAGATTCTTATATGGATTAAATAAATCAAAAATAAATCACAACGGTATTTTCTACACCAAGAAAATTGTATGTTATTTTAACATTTTTTACTACAAAAATTGTAGAAAATCTTCCATATTTCATCATATCCCCAAGACACCAAAACATTGTGGTAATAATTCTCAATAAAGTAACTTTTTTTCACTAAAAAAATTAATAGATGCAAAGTTAAATATACTGTGCAGTATTTTATATTTTTCCTATGTAATAAGGTATATTTTATATGAATGTATAGCACTTTTTTTTATACATTCTTCCTCGGTATTATAAAGAATTTAGTCTAGTCCAAAATCTTACCAAACACATTCTAGAGTCTAGAGCAGGGGTGGGGAACCTTTTTATCATAGAAGACCACATTTAAATTTAAAAAATAATAAGCAGGCCGCATAATTACCATCTTTCTTAAAGAAGTCTTCGTCGTGAAATATATCCCCACTAGGAAGTTCATATCAAATAACTTCAGAATATACCGGATATGCGCAATAGCCAATTTTAAATACTTACGTCATTTGAACTGTACCTACGATACAACACGGACTTTAAAAATGAATTAAACTTTTTTCATTTTTAAAGTCCGTGTTATATCGTAGGTATATCAAAATGAAAAAAGTGTGTTTCATTTCTAATTTGGGAAAAAGTGAAACAGGCCTCTAATGGAAAATATTTCTCGAAAACTTCAAAGAAAAGCTACAAAGGCAACTTTGATTTATCTTCTTTGTGGCATATCAATGTGAAATTGTAACTTTAATTAATATCTGAGCTATACAGAAAGTTATGTGCGAAGAATTAAAATTTAATTCACACGTTTGACATCGACTAACATGGAAATCTGTAGGGGTGACACATCACTTATTAGGCGATTCATATTTTCAGGTCACTTTAACAAACCTTTAATGATGATGTCAGTTTTTATAATTCTCCTATAAACAAATTAGTTCTTTAGTTTCCAGCTTGTTTCAATTTTACCCCATTTTTTTGGTGTTTCATATTTACCCCGCTCGACCCTAGTTCCTAAAGCGATACTTATAAATTAATTAATATGTTTCTTTTGGTAGCTAGATTACCTAAGATAATAAATAAACTATAACATTTTATTTAGTCTCATAAACTGGAACAGCGAAAATGCGCGCTCCTGCATAATTATAATATTTAAACAAAATTTTAGATATCTATAAATCCATTGAAATCTTCAAGAAACTATCTAATTCAGCTTTATCTTGATTATGTGCATAATTATGTTTCCTATGTTGCTACATACACATAATATCTGTAATATATGTTATACTCGTATGTACAATGTACATACATATATTGTAAATATGTATACATGTATATCTCTACTGTGATCATATTTAGTACAGGAAATGTCTGTATGGTTGTCAACCAGGTCAGGTTGCGGTTGAATCTCACTCCCTTGCAATATTTGCGATATTTGTTTACTTGTCCTGTTTGCATTTATCGTGTTTCAAATATTTTCATACATTTGATTGATGTAACAAATAAGTTAACTCTACAATGTTTTTACTTTATATCCATGTAAGTATATGAAATATACATATAGTATAAGTAAAATATTGTTAAGCCGATTTTTTTCTAAATCTGGATTTTGATGGAATTATCCATTCTGACTATGTCTGTCTGTGATCACTGTAACTCAATTACGACAAATCGTAGAAGAGTGAAATTTTATATTTAAGATTAATTTTTGTCTGCGATGAAAACCTCCTAACGAATACGGATATTTACTAAGCTCGATTTTTGAATTTTTTTAATTACTTTGAAACAGTGCGAATTAGAGAAAAATGGTCAAGTTAAAAACTGTATAGGTAATGTTATGATATATAATTTATGTTTAATTTTTTTTGCTTCCAAACTTTTGGATGATAGTGTACATACATACGACATTTACCTGCAAAGTAGCGAGCATATATCAAGTATAAACGCTATTTACCATTTACAAACAACACATCACAGCGTGTGCAAGCAGCAAAAACCAGTACGATAAAACTCCGTTCCGAAGCAGTTCGTAGGGTTTCCAATACCGAAATTCATTCTCAAATATAGGTATTTAATTAATTCTAAAAATAAACCATGATTAGCTACTTTATATAAATTATTTAAATTTAGTATTTATAATACCTACAATAGAGTAATTCGGTCAAAAATTAAAACCCCTAAAAACCTGTTTAATATAATCTAGAGGTAAAAAAAAAACATTGTTGAACATTTTTTGATACTCCAAAAGTTTATCCCGACCCCAAAATATCAAATTTAAAAAATGTACTTTTCAAACGCTCCCAATTGCGCGCCATGTTGCGTGACGTCATAATCCAGAATTGAAATGTCAGTCAATGCTTAAATATACAAGTGTCAAAGATAAATATGGAAAACGCATAAAAAATAATAAGTTATAAATATTGTTTCCTACCTTGTTGTAATAATTCAACTTACAAAACTCCTGGAAAAAGATTTATAACTGTGCTAGAAGGAAACTAAAGAAAAAAATTAAAAGTAAGGTTATTCTATATAATTGACAGCTTAGACAAGGAAAGATAAAGGACAAATAACACATTACCTAGCGTTGTTACCATATCGCACCACGAGTCATTGGTGTATCATTCAGATTTTTAAATAAATAGGTATCAATTGTTTTTGAATTATAAAATTAATTAATAATAAATGTGTTATATTGTCTTTAAAAGTATTTCAGTGATAATTGATTAACAGAGAAACATCTATTTGGAACTATCATTTCTCATACATACTAAATTCAATTGTAATTTAAAGCATATTTATATATTATAAATTTTCAACTGACGCCTATGGGATAATATGCGGTTTTGACAGTTAAAAAAAGATGGCCGCCGACAAATTTTGGTAACACTTTCATATACGGACTAGCAATGGTTGTTATGTATCCATAGTCTTTCGTAATCTAAGGTTGACAGAATACGATTTGTGACGTCACAAACCCTTTAATCAATTACGTCACGTTTTAAATGCGAGCTGATTTTTACGACTTTTAATATTGAATAATTTAAAATTGAACAATCAAAAAACAATTTGTTCAATGCTATTATTATTTTTTTAGCCTAATCTTTGCAATTAAGTAATATAAAAGGTATGTCAAAAATTTACTATGCCTTCATTAGCAGGATTCGGGTATTGTAAGCCCTAGACTGTACACAGTAGGTTGTGTGTTATTGAAGCAGCAACGCTAGTGGCGCCTCCACCATGTCGCGTTGAGAACTATCGACCGATTAGATATCGGATCACGCCTTTCAAATAAAATGGTGTAACAGAGGCAGGTAAACTGAATGCAGTAAACATATGTATCAACACTATCGAGGAAGTGCTCTAAAAGTGTACTGTGTTTTTATTTGCTTGTTTTCATTCAAATGTTCGCTATAGTGCTTTTAGAGTGGGGGTGTCTCGCAGTGAATTACGCCTGCAAAGATAATTGGTATTTGTGATAATTGTAGCTTTATTGAATACCTATGCTGCATTCGAGTACAAATAATGCAGATATTTTGTATTTTAACCTTTTCAGAGGCATACAACAGTTTTAATTTATTTATTTATCACGACACAGTTTTAAAATTATTTATAGGAATGATTGTTTCTAATTAGATTCGGTCGGAACTCACGATGTAGATTTAAAGTGAATATTTTAACGTCACTACTATTATATTCTTATTATTTATTTATTATTATTGACACTATAAATGTAATCACATTCGATCGAAAAGAACGTATGCTATTCAAATAATTTAACGTTGGCGCGGGAATTGACGTCACTTGGGGGATGTATTCAAATGTTATAAATGTATAATAGAATATCAATTACACAAAATTCTTTTATTTATTCTTGTTTTCGTATTTTTTGATATTTTAACAACACAAACAATAAATAAGTACAAATTCGACATAGCAAAATCATAAAGAGCTGTCAGAATCACATAACGTATTGCCAATTTAAGAATAGTAAAAATGACGCTTCCCGAATGTACCAAATTGTCTGTGACAGTTTTTTTATGATTTTACAATGTCGAATTTGTACTTATTTGATTGTATGTGTTGTTAAAATATCAAAAATTACGAAAACAAGAATAAATAAAGGATTTTTTTTGTAATTGATATTTTATTATACATTCATAGTATTTGAATACATCCCCCAGATGACGTCAATCCCCGCGCCAACGCTGATTGGTCAAGGAATTGTTGAGACTACCTTGTCTTTATATACCTTGGAGTATTATAATTTAATGTATTTTCTTAAAGAAATACTATAAAGAACAATGTTATATTAATTTATGATAATAATCTATATATTTATATTTAAAATATTAGTAGTGACGTTAGAAGTGAATTCCGGTAAACCTCTATTTTTTATGAAGCTTAGTTGTACATAAGTACAAAAAACGTATTTACTCTACAAAAATATGTACGTAACACATATCTATACATGAATACAAAATATTTGTATGCAGAACCAAATATGACTTCCTTGTTCTTTGATTTCTTTTTAAATGATTCAATGAGATTTGTCAGAAATAAAACTTACCTTTATATTATAAATATTAGTTTTTTAATATCCTAATGTCAAAAACATAATACAAATTCGTAAAATTACTAATTTGAATTCAGTTTTGAGATTTTATATAATTGGAATTAATTTAAATAATAAAATTTTATGTGGGCAAGTAATTATACATATTTTAAAACAGCAATTTACGCAAAATATTTTATCTGGTGTATTAATTTTAAAATGCGGACCGACTTTATCAGCACTATCCTCTTTTGTAGAATCGTCGTTTTATTTTACATTTAATGTTGAAATATCAAATTACACATAAATATTAGATGACATACACATATATGGCTTTTACTCTAATGTATATAACATCCTGAGATCATTGTTTATACACAAAATAAACAATGTCAACTTGTACTTCAATGATGGTTTAATATGTACATAAGGTACCGGCACCAGTCTTGGATATGACCCCAGTAATTTTTTAATTAAATGTACTGAATTAGAAATATTTGTTGATATTTAATTACTACCATTTCTGAATATTAATCTATATACATACATTTAACTTACAGCATGATTTGATGACAATCGGCAAAAAGGTGTCAAAATGGTGGACATTTAAACTAATTATTAGTATAATTTATTTCTTAAGCAACTGCTTTACATTGTTTCAAATTTGACGATTCTTTCTTTTATATCTTTTGTGTCGTAGTACTTATCATTAGCAAGTGTCCATCACTGCGTGCTCATTATTGGTTTTATTTTATCCGTTACTGGAGAAAAAAACATAAACAAAATAAAAGGCTATAATTTAAAAAACAAACTATTTTTGCAGACTTTTGTAATTAAATTGATTAAATAAAGAGTTACTTGTTTTATTAGTAACATGAATTACAAAATAGAAGCCCGTCAATCACAAAAACAGTAAACCTTGCTTTTATAGCGACCATAACTGGTGCCAGTATCTTATATTTATAATAAATTTATATAAAAAAAACATATCTTGTATTAAAAAAAATACCGTCGTTTCTGTCACTATTTTCAAGTTTAGATATATAAACAGTATTTGTTCAGACAATAATACAAAATTTCATTAATATCCGTCTAATGCGAAAGTCTAACACGAGAGAGACTAAACTAGAATGTTATGTATCCATCAAAATTCTAGTTTCAATGCAAAATGTGAGCGAGCTCGGTTACTATCGCGTTGAAGTCAATGCAGTGCTGCCACGTTACTAACAAAAAGGCGATATGCGCTATTCTATATAATAAGCACGGAGTGCATCTTTTGAAATTAGGCCACCAGCTGCTGCAACGTGATGCAACTGGCAATTTATCGTACACATCTGTTGATCGTGTGACTGTTTTTCGTGTTGCTTTTTTAACAGAGATGCAGTCAGAATCACAGCTGCCATATGAAAAAGGTTTAAGTATAGCTCAGAACTAAAGACTTTATTTGTGTAACATGTGGATAATTTTTATTAATTTTATTTATAATCGTTTTACGTTTTCACTAATGAAAATATCTGCTATGGGCAGTGGCGTAGATAGGAGGGGGGGGGGGGGGTAAT
Organism: Sialis fuliginosa; assembly: GCA_961205875.1. Taxonomy (NCBI): domain Eukaryota; kingdom Metazoa; phylum Arthropoda; class Insecta; order Megaloptera; family Sialidae; genus Sialis; species Sialis fuliginosa. The sequence continues at coordinate 40,081,280 of OY540809.1, read as the reverse complement.
AAGATGATCAATCACCCCCCATGAGTTTACTTCATGAGAAAATACTCTTCTAGTATGAACAAAATAGTACAAGTAAATAGGGAAAATTTGGTAAATTAAGAGTTAAAAAAAGGTCTTCAGTTATTTTTCAATCTTGTAATCTTGTATGACCTTTTTTTAGTAATAAGAAGTAGACTAAATACAGTCTATATGATCAAAAAAAAAGGTCATTCAATTCAAAATTACAATAATAATTTTTTTAATTTCGTATATTTTAGAGGCCCCTCAGCCACCACTCATATCCCCCACCCCATCGCAAAAAGCTATCTACGCCACTGGCTATGGGAGCAGCGGGACTTTCTTATACGTAATCCTGACAGTGAACAGTGTACGTGATTCTTATTTTATTAAAACATATTTTTGATAAACTAATTAAATGGTAAACTATAGATAATATTATTCTCTACAACATGTATCAAATGATTTTTTTTAACGTAATAACTTAACCGAAAACTCTAGTCAATTCACTATTCTTACTTATACTAATATATGTATGTATATTTCTTTTTTTTCGAAAAAATGAATAGAACACGAAAAACCGTAAAAATGGTCGTTTTTTCAACAAGGTACAAAAAATTTCGTTAATATGACTGCACTATAAATTGAGTTTTATGCAGGTCGATACGAGAAATTATTGTTTGTTTTTTCAAAAAATTTATTTACTGGTGTAGTTTTCATTGTTAACAAAAAATATTAATAATTAAAATTTGAAAGCATTCACATTTTTATTGAAAAACATACTTCAAAATTATCCAAAAACATTTTTATAAGGGAGGCCTCTCGATCACCTGCTGCCCCGGTGCCCCTGAGTCTCTAGTTACGGCCCTGCTTGTATTATACTAAAGTACATCTTTGAGTATTTCCTATGCACAGTTCTGCAGATGGGGCAGCCTGTACACTAATTTGCATATGAAAAATCGATTAAACAATACCTTTGTTTATACAAACCGTTTTACCACATTGTTTCAACATAAACACGTATCACAAATCGAATGTTTGCGTTTGTCAATATTCTGATTGTTTCCAAGAACCATTAAAAACAAGGACCACCGTATCGATTTACTGGTTTGACATTCCGTGTATATTGAACCTTCTCTTTGGTTCAAAGTTAATCTAATTTTGTTTAAGTCTGCATTGCAGTCGCTACTTTTAGTTTAATAATTAAGGATCGGAACAACACCAGATCTCATATATGTAGTAGATACGTACGTGCTACGGCTTACATATTAAACATTTCGCGTGGGTGGATCGTCCCAATGACCTCGTCATATCTTTCAAATTGTAACAAAGCTCCTACGTTAATTATGTTATATTAGTAACGTTTGTTTGTTTGTTTGTATAGAATGAAGGGTCTTATTTAATTTGGTTTGATAAAAACATTTATGATAGAATTAAATATTTCTCTATGAGCAAGGTTTACTGTTTTTGTGATTGACAGGCTTCTTTTTTGTAATTCTCATCAACTCATGTTACTAATAAAACAACTAACTCTTTATTTATTCAATTTAATTACCAAAGTCTGCAAATATAGTTTTTTTTTTTAATTATAACCTTTTATTTTGTTTATGTTTTTTTCTCCAGTAAAGAGCACGCAGTGATGGACACTTGCTAATGATTACAAAATGATAAATAAATTATACTAATAATTAGTTTATATGTCCACCAATTTGACCCCTATTGGCCGATTGTCATCAAATCACGTTGTAAGTCAGTTAAATGTATATAGATTAATATTCAGAAATGGTAGTAAACAAATATCAACAATATTTCTAATTCAGTACATTTAGCCATTACTGGAGTCATATCCAAGACTGGTGCCAGTACCTTATGGAACTTTAACTGCTAGAAAGTCGAAGATCCTATAATTAGTTTAGGCTTTGTGATTACGTTATTTAAGGATATGTACAGGGGTAATTAATTGTAAATGAAACATACTAAATCTACAACGTCTTGTTTTTATTAATTGTACAATAATAATTATAAAAAATATAAATATCAAATTAAAGCTAGAAATAAATTTAAACTTTTAGGTTTTGTTCTACTTGTTTTTCATGTCTTATCCTGATTTTAGCATTTTTTAGATAAAGGAACAGGGTAGAAAATATAAACAATCGCATTTCTGCTGACGGAATAACGTTTTACATAACAGTTTAAAACGAAATACATTTTTATATTACCTAACGTAACAAAATATAGCCTATAACCTGGCCAGAGAACGTACCTCTGAATTAAAAAAAGCACGTAAATCAGATAAATGATTCACGAGTTATATGCCACTAACGGACGGACAGACAGACAGACGTTAAGGATGTATTTCAAACAAAATACATTATACATAAATTATACGTGGTAAACATTGACAGCCCCCATATGAACAGTAGCGTCAAACTTCCATAAGTGTATTGTTCATTCAAGAAGTACTTGAACATTAACAATACATCAGTACCAAGATATGAAAGTTCAAACACTGTTGCTATAATGTATAATCAAAGTACAGAATTTTGTTGTACCATTTCTCCTTGAAAATCCATCAAAACGCTTTGTTCCATTTCCTAGATTTAAATGTGTCTTAGCATCATCAACCTCCTTTGGAACATTTGGAGACTGCTCTGATATATTGTCTTCAATATCTCCATTAGTCCAGGAACATTAGGTTTTCACTGGGGAAAAATTCGCAATGTGCTGAACTTTTGTACACACAAAAATACACGTTAGTTCTGAATCACCTGTATAAAATGTCCATATATACATTTTTGTTGAACGTAATAACTGTATATTTTAATGTACACATTATTTTAATTCTAGATGATGTATTGTTGACAACGTTGTATATGTTCTAACAAGATAATACACTTCCACTCTTCATTTTTGTTTAACTAATTACATATATTTGCATATTCATTATTTTTGTATAATATGACCTAATATTAACAGTGCCACTTATCTCATTATACGTTTTTGTTTAAATTATAAATTATAATCATGGGTCAATTATTAATACATAATACATAGTCATTTTACCACCTACATAGGTAAAGAGGGACGATAAATTCACTGTCCCCAGTAAGTATATGTATTTCTGTAACATAACTAATAAATTGTACATGGAAAATTTATGTATTTCTGTCAATATTGATTGATTTTTGCAAGTATTGTTCTTGCAAAAGCACATGTTATAATTAATTATAACTGCGAGTATAAATTAAATAACTAAGATACTGGCACCAGTTTTGGCCGCTATAAGAGCCAGGTTTACTGTTTTTGTGATTGACGGGCTTCTTTTTTGTAATTCATGTTACTAATAAAACAAGTAAATCTTTATTTAATCAATATAACTACCAAAGTCCGAAAATATAGTCTGTTTTTTTTAAATTATAGCCTTTTATTTTGTTTATGTTTTTTCACCAGTAATGGATAAAGTAAAACCAGTAATGAGCACGCAGTGATGGACACTTCCTAATGAGTACTACGACATAAAAGATATAAAAGAAAGAATCGCCAAATTCGAAACAATGTAAAGCAGTTGCTGTGATAATATAATAATTAATAAATAAATTATAATTATAATTAGTTTAAATGTCCACAATTTTGACACCTATTTGCCGATTGTCAACAAATCACGCTGTAAGACAGTTAAATGTATATAGATTTGTATTCAGAAATGGTAGTAATAAAATATCAACAAATATTTCTAATTCAGTACATTTAATTTAATAATAGCCATTACTGGGGTCATATCATATCCAAGACTGGTGCCAGTACCTTATATAATTAAATATATATTAGCCTAGAATATATCATTTAGTAAATATATATACAGGTAATGTTTAAACATAGATAAATGAATAATAAAATTATTAAAGATAATTAAATTTTTATAAAATAAAAACATTGAAGTGCTGGTGTCTACAATCTTTATATTTTGATTTATTTCTGTTTTGAACTGGGACAACGATTTATTATTTACGGCAAAGAAGGAGGAGTAAAGCTCTTCTAAAAACGCTGCGTATGACACTGTGGTATACACATGATTTATTACTATCAAAGAAAAATGGTGGACTAGATTATATAACTGTTGTTCAATTTAGAATTACATATTTAAAAAAAATTAAATTCCTTTGGATGCCAAAAAGAAAACCTATCTTACTAATCTTTTTATAAATAAATTTATTTAAAGCCTTTTAATTTGATACCTATCATGATAGGTTTTAATAAAAGAAAATATCTGTGCGTTAGAAGTTATACTTATTTGACGCAGTTAATCATAATTAAAACCTTTTAGTTTCACGTATTCTGATAAAAATATATGAGGCACTGGCACCATCCGTCTTGGATATGACCCCAGCAATAGCTATTTTTTAATTAAATGTACTGAATTAGAAATATTTGTTGAATATTGTCTGATGACAATTTGATGACAATCGGCCAATAGGTATCAAAAATGGTGGACATTTAAACGAATTATTAGTATATTTTATTTAATTAATTATTATATATCATATTATAATATCATATATCATAGCAACTGCTTTACATTGTTTCAAATTTGACGATTTTTTCTTTTATATCTTTTGTGTCATAGTACTTATCATTTTTCAATCATTAGCAAGAGTTCATCACTGCGTGCTCATTACTGGTTTTTACTTTATCTATTACTGGAGAAAAAACATAAACAAAATAAAAGATTATAATTAAAACAAAAAAAAAACTATATTTGCAGACTTTGGTAATTACATTGATTAAATAAAGAGTTACCACTTGTTTTATTAATAACAGAGTTCAAGAGAATTAAAAAAAAGTCCGTCAATCACAAAAATCAGTAAACATAGCGGTCATAACTGGTGCCATTATCTTATAGTAAAATATCTGCCTTGGGAACCACGGGACTTTCTTATACGTAATCCTCACAGTGAATTGTATACGTGATTCTTTGTTTATTAAAACATTTATAACAAACTAACAAGATAGAATAAAATGAATAATATAGGTAATATTATTCTCTCCATTATATAGCAAGTGATTTTTTTTAACGTAATAACTGAAAACGGATGTTTACTCTTGTAAATTTTGGAATTTTCGAATTATTTTTGAAATGAGAAAAAAATGTTTTAGATAAAAAATGTCGAGTATGTTATTATCTATAATTTATTCCTCATACATTTTTTTTCCAACATTTATAATTTAGCCAGAAAGAATGTTTTTATGTAATTATTTAGATTCACCTACACTGTTCACTCTCAGTATTACGTATAAGAAAGTCCCATGGTACCTATGGCAAACACACACACTGTTCAATCTCTGTAATACGTATAAGAAAGTCCCATGACACTCATGGCAGATATTTCTCCTCTGTTATGAACCATTTGAATTATAATAAAAAAAAATTTCTTCAAAAATTCGTTTGTACGAAAAAATGAATAGGACATAAATTATAGATATTGATATTACCTACAATTTTTAACTTGCTCATTTTTCTCTATTTTGCACTGTTTCAGAGTACTTCGAAAAATTCAAAAATCGACGTAGGTAAACATCCGTATCCGGTTGAAAGATCGTTTTCAAAAATTGGACGTTTTCTTCCCAGCCAAAAATTAATCTTAAATATAAAATTTCACCCTTCTACGATTTGTCCTATTTGAGTTACAGCGCTTACAGACCGACATACACACAGACATCATGGCGAAAGTAGTCAGAATGGATTCAGGGAAGGTTAAAATTGATAATTCTATCAAAATCCGGGTGTCGAAAAAATCGGCTTCACTATACTTACTTATACTATATGTATATTTCATATACAAGGTATAAGAAAGTAAAAATGTAACATGAGTTATTAGGTACGGTATATTAAGCTATTGAAATAATTCGTTGTTTATTTGCTTTGTGTGGAAAATGAAGACTTATAAATTGTATGTGCCTAGTAAGATATATTATAGTACGTACGCCTTGTCCGATTGTGGTTGAGTTCACGGAAGTCAGGTATTTGTCGCGCAATAACTTTGATAGTTTTATGTGACTGTCGACTTAAGGATGTATGGCAGATATCTAATTTCAACGAAAAATAGTTGAAATTTGGAGAAGTTACTCTTTTATAAATCTTAAGTACCCACACAAAATCTCAAAAGGTTTTACAACATAATTTGAAAGTTATTATTTTTTTAAATTAACATGTGCTCTTATGGCAGAATGATGTATTGATGGTTAAAGTTCAATAAAACACATGGTTCAAGCATCGAGAATTTTTCACAACACATCACTTACATATTGAGCAATAAGTTTCATAAAAATTTTGTGAGAAAAAAATAATTATTGCTGAAAAATATTGAAAAAAAATGGTGTACTGAAATGTAATGATTTGTTTTTATAACATATATTTTCATATATGTATGTAAGCATATGAAGTACTAACATTATTATTTTCATTGCATTTGTGTGTTCCACATATTATGTTCTAAATAGTGTTATTTAAAAATATTTTAATATTTGTCCTTTATAACAATAAAATACTTCTTTTGTTTTTATATCTGGCAGATGAATTCAGAATAAATTTTTTTCATATTATCAACACAAATATTAATTTTTTGGCTAAAATTTAAAAATAACAGTTAATTATTGAAAATATGGTTTTAAACAAAAGTATTTTTATAGTTTATGTAGTGTATAAACCAAATTGACTTTCTTATAAGCATTTAAAGTGAATCATTGCATCTAGTTTTACATTATTTTTGACTCGGACTGTACATGCCATACATCCTTAATAAGGCCAGGTTAATGAATGTTTCGTGTTAATGGTTTATCTGCATCCATGTCATTATTTGATTTAATATTGATTATGTAATGGGTAAATTAGGTTTTTGATGATATATATTGAGTTAACCTATTAAGGACCAAAAGAACAATTTTTTTTGTCAATCTTTGAGCTCCAAACTCATTAAGAATAACGAAAGTAATAAATAAACAAAAAAATTGTATAACAAGACGTGTGCATGTCAAAATGTACATCTCAATTAGTAGAATGTGACCATATATATTTTTTTCTAACTCAAAAATGGCGCCTAAAATGGGGGTTAAAAGCAGTATTTTATTTTGTACCCCCCCCTCTAACTCAAAAAATCTGAAAGACTAATTGAGATCAATATTTTGACACCCCACTTGCCTAGATATCAAAATAAAAAATTCTATGACCCCCCCAATTTTTTTGTTTTTTTTTGGATTTGCTTTAAAGCCCCCTACAATTTTTGATTTAAAAAAAATATAGAAAAAGGGTCAAATTCCGCTTGTTTGGTTATACATTTTAACGTGCCACATACCTTGGTATAAAAAAAATCTTTTTTTTTACCTAGCTTTAGCTCCTTATTGCCCCCCCTGAAAAATTATTTATTCAATAAATTTGTACATATTTTACTACAGGGTGTCATTTTACATGTTCAGTAAAAATTTCAAGTTTCTATCTTATATAGTTTACGAGCTATTTAGCTTTGAGTGAAAAGGACGGACGGACGACAAAGTGAGATTAATAGGGTTTCTTGGGAACCCTAAAAAGCACCCCAAAATGTACACACTGGAAAATATAAGACATGTAGTTTATCACTAAAAATTCCGAAAAAAATTATGTTTTTAATTTTTACCCCCACCATATTGAATTGAAAACGGGGAATGAGTAAAAATATTTACTGTAATAGTGTATCTAACATATAATTTCACTTTGATTATAAGTAGCTCATAAAAACATGATTATCGCATAATAATACAAAAAAATCTGAATTAAAAATTTTATTTTATAATTTTTACCATTTTGGTGAGGTTTTATAGTGGTTTAAGGTGAGAAAAAAAAAGTTTTCTTAAGCTTTGATACCTCCGATCACCGTTGATCATAGTTTCAATTCAATTCTGATACTCTTTCGACTCGAAAAAAATCGTGAAAATAAAATATCTCTTATTTTTTGATACTTTTCGACTTTAAATCCGGAAATCGAAAGAACACACTCGAAAATAGTCAAATATATTACTTTTATTTATATTACTTCCGTTATTCTTAATGAGTTTGGAGCTCAAAGATTGACAAAAAAAATTGTTCTTTTGGTCCTTAATGGGTTAATACATTAATGCATAGTCTAATAGAGTAATCCGGCCAAAAATAAAAACCCCTAAAAAACTGTTCAATGTAATCTAGAGGTAAAACACACTAGAGGTAAAAACATTGTAGAACATTTTTTCATAGTCCAAAAGTTTATCCCGATTCCCGACCCCAAAATATCAAATTAAAAAAAAATACTTTTCAAACGCTTCCAATTGCACGCCATGTTGCGTGACGTCATAATTCAGTATTGAAATATCAGTCAATGCTTAAATATATAACATCTTCAGGACTCTTCTGAGGGCCCTGAAGATGTCCACTGCAATGTGTGACGAAACGTTGACCGATAACACGATCAAATCGACGCGGCTTACACCTAGAAGTCAAGATCTATACTGTGCACTAGCTAGAATCTATTATAACGTATGTATCTTAGATTCTCATTTATAAACATAAACATTATTAAACATAAATTAATGTGTTTATGAAAATTCTACTGATTGTAGGAACTTTATTTATCCATGAAAAAGAAAATCAATAGTATCGAGCACTAACTTGAAGACCATTAATCACTTTGTTTACAATAAATTAACCTTGATCATGATATAAAACGGCTGTGGTCGCAAACAACTGGATCATTATTTATTAACTTCATTTACTTTTTCTACGACGAAAAAATATTGACTTTATAGAGTTGGAGATAATACTCGTGTATTGTAGCCCAAGAATACCCAAAAGTAGAATTTCTCAAATTAATTTTATCCTGATCTTTACAACCATTTTTGATCAAGTCATTTGCGTCCAAACATTTGTTGTTGCTTTCTCATCATTCTGCATTAAAATTAAAAAAAGTTAATTTTTTTACAACCGTTTAAAAAAGTAAGCTTTTTCATTGACATTTCAGTGTGTAAAGTAGTACTTTTGCGCATGCCGTGCGTAAATGTTACTTTTACGCACGGCGTACAATTTTATAAATACTATTGTAAGTATTACAGTATTAAAACAATTACTAAAATTTAAGCACTATATTAATTATTGTAATGAAAGAAATAATAATAAAATTAATAAGGTTTTTTTCTTGGCACAATTCATGGTATTATGTGTAATTTTCATATATAAATTCAGATTTTGCACATAGTAAATTTAAAATTACAAAATTTGCAGCTTCTGATATCTTTGGTGGTGCACACTTATGTTCTTTTTCAGTATCATCATTTTTATCTATCTTATATTATACAATAACAAATTAAGAAACACATTTTAATGAAAATAAAACTGTCAAAAATTATTATATTATATTATTGTTAATATCATATAATAAATAGGGTTGTAGAAAAAATATTGAGTGCACTTCGGGTGTAAAATGTGTTTTTCGCACTCGACTAAACAACATTCACACTCCTGTGAAAAACTGCTACTTTACACCCTAGTTACACAAATAACTATTATCAGAAAGAAAATTTTGGAGTTTAGTGTACAAAAAACAGATTTTTATAATTTTATGTCGCTTCAAACCCGTCTTAAAAAACAGGTTAAAAAATTTGGGGGGGGGGGGCAAAAAGTAATCATTGCCCCTCACTGAAAATACAGGGAGGCAGTTCCCCCCCCCCCCTGGCTCCGGCACCACTGACTATGATAATAATTCTTACATATTATACCTATATAACGAAATCAAAGGAATCGTGACAAAATATAAATAGTTAAATACATTCCAACTTTCAAACTTTATATGCGTAATATTTAACAACGTGGTTCACCCCCTTCACATGTGACAAGTTTCGAGTATGAATATTTTAAAAATTACTTAAATAAACTACATGTTATGTAAATCTGTCTGTATGCACTGTGTATATATTTAAAAAATAAACGTATAATCATATTCTCAGCACGTTCGTTCATCTAAAATACAATTATGTGAGGTTATAAAATTAAAAAGTTATTTCCAGTGTTTCATTTAAAATGAGATCTACGAGGAAATTTGTGTTTAATATTAAAAACTTGTAATGAGAATATTTACTTTTGTAATAACGACGTTTGTTTTAAATGAATTTTTATTGGAATAGAAATTAATTTATAATTTCGTATAGTCCTTTTTTAGATTCATGAAACCATTATTTATTCATTACTTTCTGTGAATATTCGTGTTCTATAATTAAAAATAAGATAAAACATTAATATAAATATACCTCCTAATACATATCATCATAAAGATATAGCTAATTGTATTACTGTTACACGTATTTTACTAATGATTAAAAAATGAAACGTTTGTTGTTAAGCATAGAATAAGAACATAAACTTATTTTGTGTAATTTGAAGCATCCGTATTAAGTAAAATTCCGCAGTACTTTCTTTTTTCGATATTTTTTGAAAACGGTTGATCTTATGACAAATAAACAAGTATCTTTTTGTGTATTTTGTATCATTTAATCTTCTACAAGTACCCAACTCAGGAAAAAAATCAAAAAGAAAAAAAAATACTTGATAAAAATTGGCGGGCTCACTAACCCCATACACCTCTGCTCTAAATTATTATTATTTGATACTGGGAATCGATAACACTTATTACATAATACCAATCCCTGTATGAAGTTTCATAACTGTAGTACAATGGGTTCTCTAGATATTAAATAAACACTAATTTTGGGTAAAAGACTGCAGCTCCCTCACGAAGAATTTCCGGACATAGGTTCACATTAGGTTTTTTGCTTAAAATTACATCCTCGATCTACTGTTAAATTTTTTTACACTAGTTGTAAATCACTCTGTATAGCAAACCAATTTTTTTTATAAAATAAAAACCAATCTAAGCAAAATTCTGGAGTAATACTTATAGTTTCATGTGTTTCCATTAAAATAAAATAAAGTTTATACTGTAAATAGGGTAATTTGTCCCCCAAAACTCAGCCTAATAGCCCATAAACGTTTTTTTTTAAATATCTACGAGAGTTTTATAAATACGTAAAAAATTACATATACATATTAAAGACAATGCAATTTTAAATTTTTGAAGTGAAACTTCTTTAGCGAAATTAGTGACCTCGACAGATTTTAATATTCGACACGTTTTAAATATGAAACGCTAAGGAGATTGTGCATGTGCGTGAGTAGATGTATAAGAGAAAGACGGATAAATACCGCTTGACTTTATATACGTCGGTTATGTGTGAGAAAGAAAGAAATAGGTACGTTGTAAGAAAAATTTAATTTAGTTTTGCTTGCGAGTCAATTTTTTATAATTCGAGGATAAATATTATGCCATGTAAAGACCGAAAAAATAAAACAGCAACATCGAGTCTTTTTAACAAAAGTGCAATAAACCCTATACATTTTTAAATACGAAGTGTTTTAAAACACCATGTTGCTATTTTTTTTTTTTTTGGTCTAAACACGGCACTAGAAGTACATTAATATACAGTGTATTCCAAGTTGATTAAGACATAGGAAATTTAACATGGGGACAATTAGAAATGTTGTAGTAACCTTTGGTTAAATTTAACGATGTGTGATTGGTGCAATTTGAAATGCCGTCTCGAAACTAACTGTCACTAACTGATTTTTAAATTAATCATCAGTATTTTGTTTTCATCAATAAAATACATTAATGAAATTAAAGTAAACATTTTTTTTTGTCAGATATAAATTTTAAAACAAAATACTAATTACTATTTTATTAAATTTGATCAAAGGTTACTACAGCACTTCTAATTGCCCCCATGTTAAATTTCCTATGTCTTAATCAACTTGGAATACACTGTATGCATGTATATGTATATGAAAACACATTTTATTAATACTTTAGACATAATATGTTCATATCTTCAATGAAAATTTTGGAGTTACATAATACTCCCGTTGTGTCCATCCCAAGCAAGTAGCTAGGGACATATTAATAAACAGTTATGCTTAAAGACTTAATTGTTTCACCTATTAAACTTTACAATTAATGTCCATTTCAATTATCACAGGATAAGTGGAAACACTGAAAACTGTCTTTTAAATTGAATTTCAAATAAAAAACAGCATAGCATATTCTTGTATGATTTGAACGTGACGTTTCAATCTTGTATGAAAGCGTGTACGTCTTTTAAGAAATAACGTAAGGTAGTGGCACCAGTCTTGGATATGACTCCAGTAATGGCTATTTTTTAATTAAATGTACTGAATTAAAAATATTTGTTGATATTTGATTACTACCATTTCTGAATATTAGTAATCTATATACATTTATCTGTTTTACAGCGTGATTTGATGACAATCGGCCAATATGTGTCAAAATGGGGGACATTTAAACTAATTATTGGTATAATTTATTTATTAATTATTATATTATTATAGCAACTGCTTTCATTGTTTCAAATTTAACGATTCTTTCTTTTATATCTTTTATGTCGTAGTACTTATCATTTTGTAATCAATTAGCAAGTGTCCAGTACTGGTTTTACTTTATCCATTACTGGAGAAAAAAAAATAAAAAATAATAGGCAATAATTAAAAAAAAAAACTATATTTGCGGACTTTAGTAATTAAATTGATTAAATTTCTTGTGTTATTAGTAACATGAGCTCATGAGAACTATAAAAAAGAAACCCGTCAATTACAAAAACAGTAAACCTTGCTTTTATAGTGGCCATAACTGGTGCCAGTATCTTATATCGTTTGGTGTAAATTCAAACAATCGCTGGTATACAGATTTAATACCCAAGAGACTGCTTATAGCCTACGTAATATTAATCGTATCTTAGATGCAATATTCGAGAGCTTTATGATTTTAGATTATTATCCATTACCATTAGAATCATTAATTAAATTAAACATCAAGGAGGCTACGACCACAACATAAAGGAACATCTTGTTATGGTGTCTGTATATTGGATATACTTGTTTAATATTTGAGGTATTAATAATATATGCAAGACGATATTATTGATAAATTATTTATTAATTATGACGTGAATAACGTCTAGTGTTTCAGACAAGATACGGGTGGATATTTCAGAAACTTGATGTAACGCGTATACATCAGTATTACGCGGTAGCGTAAATTTAAAATTAATATACAATTTTGGTCTCAAATTATTTATCTCGATTAGATCTACGAGGTACAAGTAAAAATTGAAACATTTAACCAGTTTAGTCCAGTTTTAATGAGTAATAAATAATAAAAAAACAACAAAAAATACGTTTTTGTATGTCCACGATTACGCTTCACAATGATTGAATTAAAAAAAAAATGTAATGTTTTATTTTTCCGTTACATTCTAATAATGTGGAAATAACTAGAATCAAAAATACATAACATTTAAAATCAGGGACTTGAACCGGTATTTATTTATGGTTCGGGTTCGGTTCGGGTTCAAACATAAATTTAGGTTCGGGTTCGGGTTTAACATGTTGCAAACTATTTGGGTTCAAAAATCGTTATTTTTTTAGGGTTCAGGTTCGGGTTCGGGTTCATGTTTGTAATTGTAATAAATTATTTTGTTCGAAAAAAAATTATAATTAACAAATAAAACATTTTCTAAAAAAGAAAAAAACATTAATAACCATTAAAATATTGCTAGAAAAAAAGGCAAAAAATAAAATTACATTTTAAAGATTGAAATTTCTATTTTTCAGATTTTTTTTGCAAATTGAAATGTAATTCAGTTATAGAATTAAAAAAGAAAGTAAAAAATATATAAATTTCAGTAGTTGACTTATCATACCATAAAATTCAAACAGATTTCCAGTATTAGTACATTTTATAATCTCTTTTAAAAATTATTGAAGGAAAATATTAAAAATAATTTATTGAACCTTTTAAAAATATATGGTTACCGGTTATCCATGAAAAGGTTCGGGTTCAGATTCAGGTTCGTTGACGTAGAGATATAGCGGTTCGGTTCGAGTTCAGGTTAATGAAAAATACGGGTTTTTTCGGGTTTACAGTTCGGGTTCGGGTTCAGGTTCAAGTCCCTTTTTAAAATAAATTACTGTGACTACAACTAGACTTTTTGTCTCTATTATTATACAAAAATTATTATCTTGAAAACGGTTCTTTATACCGAAAAAATGGTTAGAACATAAATTTAGATAACAGGATTCTTTAACAACCTTTTTTCTTTTACAAACCGTTTCATAACTTATTTTCAAAAATTGATCATATCACAAATATAAATAACAATATTATCAATTTTTATATTAAATATTGTTTTCAAATACATGAACATTTAAAATAATTCGGGCAAGACATACACGAGTGTATGCCATAAGGGTTCCGAAGTACGTACTACGTGAAATGTTTGGAACCACTTACAGGTGCATTTTTAAGTTAAAGTTAAAATATAAAAAAGTGCCAAGTTCTACTAATTGAGATCTATATTTTGACATACCACATGCCTAGATATAAAAAAAAAATTATGACGCCCCTCCCTATAATTCCAAAATTTAAAATTATATTGTTGACTTTAGTATTTGTCGTTGGTAGTCCCACTAAATCATCGTTACCAAATTTTTTTCAGATTTTTTGAGCCAGTAGTTACAGAGATAGGGGGGGGGGACAAAATAAAACACTGCTTTTAGCCCCCTACAGGCGCCATTTTTGAGTTAGAAAAAAAATAAAAATATGGTCATGTTCTACCAATTGAGATGTACATTTTGACATATCACATGCCTAGATATGAAAATAAAAATTTTAAATTCTCTTACACCCCTCCCAATTATTCCAAAATTTATAATTATATTATTGACTTTAGTATTTGTCGTTGGTAGTCCCACCAAAACCTCGTTTCCAAATTTTTTTCAGATTTTTTGAGCTGGTAGTTACAGAGTTAGGGGGGGGGACAGAATATAATACTGTTTTTAGCCCCCTACAGGCACCATTTTTGATTTAAAAAAATAAATTAAAAAAGGATCAAATTCCGCTTGTTTGGTTATACATTTTAACGTGCCACATGCCTTGGTATAAAAAAAAATATTTTTTTTACCTAGCTTTAGCTCCTTATTGCCCCCCCTAAAAAATTATTTATTCAATAAATTTGTACATATTTTACTAAAGGGTGTCATTTTACATGTTCAGTAAAAATTTCAAGTTTCTAGCTTATATAGTTTACGAGCTATTTAGCTTTGAGTGAAAAGGACGGACGGACGACAAAGCGATATTAATAAGGTTTCTTCGGAACCCTAAAAATGAATATAATTAAAATAATATCTTCTTAAACTTTTTCGCAAAAATAAATAAAAAAAATTTTAAATTGACAAAAAAATCCTTTTAAAAATAGGTCTTATCATTTTATCTGTGGAACCTATAACGACAAAAATACAGATACAGAATTTATAAAAAGTATCTTTTCTAAAGTATATACGCCACTGAAATATTAAATTGTATATCCAACACAATATTGGGAATATTTAATTATTTATTCTGGTATTTTTATTACGTAAATAAATCACGTCTCCCTCGACATTTCATTAATTATAAACTTGTATAAGAAATCGTTAAGTTAAACAATAAAACAGAAAATTTGTTTTAAAAGTTGCATTTCAAACCGCTTTTATATTTCTTAGATTGTTCCAGATAAAAAGTGATAGGTTTTCAATTCTTTTATACGAAATTTGTTCAAGACACTTTTTATGTCGCTGCCGATAAATAAAAGCTCTACGTGATTCATTCAAAACCGACATTTGTCTGAAGTTATCTAAATTTTATTTTATCTTTTAGCATTAAGTGAATTATTTTTTATTTGCATTTGACAATGCAGAATTTTTTATAGAATAATAATGCAAAATTATTAGGTAGAGTGAAGTGGGGTAAATGTAATATGTACATATATTCTCTCTTGATAATTTTTAATCCATATACACGCAGAGAAAAAACATGGTTGAGCCAATAATGTTTTGAGAGCATAATAATATGATTGTAATCTTTATTGCACGAATCATAATTATAACCATTTAATGATAACTTCTCTTTTGTGACTACCATACACTATTAGTGTCGAGAACATAATATGTTTGATGCAACCATATTGTTTCGTTGACGAGAACATAATATTTTGGATGCAACCATATTGTTTCGTTGACGAGAACATAATATTTTGGATGCAACCATGTTGTTTTATTGTCGAGAACATAATATGTTGAATGCAACCATCTTGTTTAGAGGACGATAACATAATATGTTGAATACAACAATCATGTTGTTTCGATTCATTTTTTTATTTGTAATTAATAAAGTTCTGCCTCCGTATTTAAAGTAGATTGACACAAAACAAAGCTGTTTTTAGACAAACTCATAACAAAAATATAATTCACTCACTTTAGGTGTAATATGCAGTATTTAAAACACTTTGCATATATCTTTCACTTTACAAACTTTACTGTAGGAACAATTTACCAGCGTACTTAATTAATAGAATACAAAATAAGAACTGAAAAAAAATGAAAAAATTCCGCCCCTATAAACTCACATTGCACATGACCACGTTACACTTAAAAAATAACTTTGAACATACTACTTGGTATAGTGACTATACCTAATGGTTGTTCCAATCATATTTATATTACGTCAACTATAGGGTATCGTATAAAAATCTAAACAAACGATTGTTTATCAAGGAAATCATTGTTGTAAAGCAAATGATTACTGGAATCATAAATATTAAATTAATATTATGTTACCAAAATCATACTTTTTTTACAGCAACTTAAATTTCTGGTGATAATGTAACATAGTACTTACAAAAAGGAAATGTTTTCTATAATAATTTAATTTTTACGGTAATCATTCTGAAAAATATGAAATTATTACAAGTATTAACTATTTTCATAGTAACCAATATATTATACATACAAAAAAGTTATGTTGCTGCGATCATGTCACAACCATGTTTTTTCTCTGCGTGTAGTCCAGTAATTTTAGATTTCAACTGCATTTAGCTGATTTTTTGTATACACCTTTGTTACGGTGTTTAAAATAACGATATCGTGTCGGGTTGCGAGATATTGAAGGTCTAATGTCGCGAAAAACGGTTTTCTTTATTAACTTCACTATGTTAAACAGAGAATTTTGCACACTTATTATTAGATTTGTAAAATACTCATAAGTAACGAGCGTTACAAATTTCGGCTATTTAAGCTCTAGGTTATTAAGTCAGGTAAATCTGCAAAATCACTTATTTCATTTATGTGTTTTTTTGTATACTGTGACTTTATTGATATAGACAGATGTAAACATAAAAATGAAGCTAGATTGTATGTTTATTTATTTTTAATGATTTTTGATAAGTGTAACGGGCGTTACACATAATTGATATAGATAATTTTTACTTAATTGAGTTGTTAAATGTTAAGAGATTTTTAAAATAATATGTAATAATGAAAAAGGTGTTATTTCTTATTGTTTCTCACCTTTTAGGCGTCAATTTATCATAAAGTGAACTTTTTACGCAAAAAATAAATAAAACAAAAAATTCAGTAAAAGTAGCGGTTACTCTGGACTCGCCCTAAAGTGTTTAAAGTTTACAAGATATAGAAAACTGCCTCGATTACATGGGAAATATTATAGACCTACCTTACTATAACCCCGATATTGTATTTACCCTACTTAAATTTCTTTTTCCAATGAATGCTAAGCAGTAGAGAATATTTTTCATATTCATATTACAAATGAAAAACATAATTTTGATTATTATTAGTTTCGTGTTCTTTAATTGTGCATCTGCAAATGTCATCTATCATAGCTGTCACATTTTCTGCAACCTTTGCCAGGGGAACAAACAAAAAACTGTTATCTTTTTGGCCAGCACAATACTTAATTACACTGTAAATAATGATTTTCATGGCATAGTAAATGCGTTTTGGTATAACGATTAACGATTAATTTAAATTGTATTTAAACAACATTAAAAGTCGTATTTATTTTTTGTTGCCTAGCAACGGTTGGTAGTCATTATTTCAATACCCAATTTTGTTTCGTTTAGTTGTTCTTCAAATAAATACCTTTTAATCAATTATGATATAAAGCAGTTGTCATAAAATTTATTTCTTAGCCATTGATAATTCCTACATAATATATAAAAAACATTGTTTTGAAAAAAATGTTTAAAGTAAGATTAGGTTACCAATTATACGAGCTTTTTTCTCTTCACATATAAAATCGATAAATCACATAACAAATTAAAATATGCATTAAAAAGCTTCTAATTAACGTTAAGAAAAATCAGTATGCGACTTAGACGAGACTTCTTCTTTCATAATCTAAGGATGAAACCCACAACTTCTATGTTTTATTTTAAAAATTTCTAATTATTTCGCAAAAAATTATAAATAGGCTGTGCCAATACCTTTTTGAAGAAAAAAAATTAATAACAGGCAAGGACCAGTTGGAAAATTTAGTTAAGGTTATAATAAAGAGAAAAAACAAAAATTAAACACAAGATAAAGGGAAATAGTGAAATGAGGGTACTGTTTAGGAGTGGATAGTGGTTTTTTGCTATTTTCAGCGAAATGTGACCTCCTAGTGGAAAATGTACAACGCAAAAGTTGTAGATAATAAAAAATCTAAAATTTTCGTGCAAGACATTTTTCAACATAACCTCAAATTTTCCGAGAAAATGGCGGAAAACCGATTTTTCAGTTTTTTATTTTTTTCTCTCGTAAAAATAATTCAATTTACATTAAATTTTGTGCAAGTATATCCTTTTTTGCACTGAATAAGCATGATTTTTTTTAAATCTGGAAAACAAGTAATTTTTGAGATATTTACATTTTTCGAAAAAAAAACCTAAATCTTCCACGGAAAACTTTATTGGTGTTTTTTTTCGATTTCAATATTCTATCTGGGCTTATTTTAACCGTTGAAATGTCTACTTTAAAATGGTATATATATGTTGAAAAAAAATTAAGAAACGATATCACATTTTACTTTTTTGTACACTTACAGTCTTCAAAACAGACTGGTAAATGGACTAATTTGGCTTTATTTTTATGTTTACATCTGCCTATATTAATAAAGTCACAGTATACAAAAAAAAACACATAAATGGAATAAGAGTTTTTGCAGATTTACCTAATTTAATAACTTAGCTTAAATAGACTTTCGAAATTTGTAACGCCCGTTACAGGCACTTATGAGTATTTTACAAATCTAATAATAAGTGTGTAAAATTCTCCTTTCATCATAGTGAAGTTAATAAAAAAGGTGTTATTTCATATTATTTTGTATTAATATCAAAAATATCGTTTTGATTAGCATAAACTTGTAAAATCCTTTCCATAGACTCACCCTAAAAGTATCTGGAAACTTTAATGGGTGATAAATACGTCAATATAATTTGTAATGATCATGAAAAGGACAAACAGTATAAAAAAAAGTTAATTATAAGATATATCCGAAAGATAGAACAATTACAGCGAAGTAAAATTGGCGAGCGTGCTCCTTAGGAAAACCTAACAAACAAACAGTTCATTAAGGGGATTATACCGGAACACCTTTAATAGCCATCCTCGATGTTTCATTATTTCCAAACAGTTTAAAGAGCAGAAATAATATTCATACGTATGTACATAGGTTTCAACTGCGGTAGCACAAAACTGTTTTAATTTGATATCGTGTGAACGTAATGTTGCGGGCGAGACGTGCAATAAAATGCAAATCAACCAGCGAGAGCGTTTTATTACCTCCTCTCCCCTACTCCCCCAACCA
This sequence comes from Sialis fuliginosa, assembly GCA_961205875.1. Taxonomy (NCBI): domain Eukaryota; kingdom Metazoa; phylum Arthropoda; class Insecta; order Megaloptera; family Sialidae; genus Sialis; species Sialis fuliginosa. Next base: position 40,061,481 of record OY540809.1, on the reverse strand, counting down.
ACCCAAACACCCCTCGAACGACTCTAAATACTTGTACAGCCAGCTCGATCGTGAAATCCGTCGTTCGCGTTTCTTTTTCATTTCCATTTTGCTCGGGTTCACGTTGTAAAATATGTAAGTGTATATTGCCGTGGTCTATAGTTTTATAGCTATGCCGGAGCCAATTTTGATATTTGTTTGTATGGTTTCATTGAGTGTGCAGTCTGCTAGTGTAGCTTCTTCAGTTTTATTTATTGAGAGTATATTTTTTTATGTGAAAGGGTTTTAACAGCTATTTTAATGGTCTTAAAATAATTCTTGGATGTTCTTGCATAAATGCAATTAATTAAAACAAGATTGGGTTGGAGTGAAACCCTTTAGGTCCACACAATCAACTTCCCAACACGGTATGATTATAAATACTTGAATACTGATTATTTATTGTTTCTGTTTGGTTTATGTGAATATTTTAATGGAATTGGTCAGGAATAAAACTCACCTTTGTATTATTATTATGAATATTAGTTTCCTAATGTCAATAGTATAACACACATTTTTAGAATAACTAGTTTGACAATTTGAATTAAATTATTTTTATAATAAATAAACTGAGAATTTTAATTTAATTGCATTTGTTTCCATGAATTATAGACTATTTATTAGTATTTAAAATTCAAATTTTGAAGGTGGTTTTCGCCTTTCACTCCTTATATGACTGTTTAGGCACGTATAACAAGAAAAATACTGAAATACATTTTTCATTATTTGTATTGTAGAATAATTATGCTAAATTTCAAGTAAATCCGACCAAAAAAAAAAACTGTAGGGGTTGAATTTCGAAAAATCCTTTCTTTCAGATCATATTCACGTCAAGGCGCTTCGATTGATACCCCCAACGAAGTCAATAGCGTTTTTTATTTGCGAGATTTCCTACACGTAAAAAATGACACGCACATACATAAAAGTTAGAGTCTGTAGGATCGTGCCAAGCTGAGATATTAACTATTCAACTTTTTTGTTAATGTATCAATTTTAATTTGTTAATAATAGGGGAAGGGGGTCGCGACGGTCTTGGGGCATTTAATAGACTTAAAGTTAATGATGTAAGCTATATTTAAAAAAAAAGTTGGAGTCTGTAGGATCGCGCCAAGCTGAGATATTAACTATTAAACTTGTTTGTTAAATTGAATATTTTTTAGGGGTATAGAGGGCGGAAAAATAAACCTCATCCAGGGCACCAGACTTGCTAAGGCCGGATCTGGCTAGGGTATCACGAATTTTATTTCAATTTAGAATACTGTTACCTGAAAAAATTTAGAACTATCATTCTTTACAATTCTAAATTAAAAATTCTCTGTTCTAGGGGTTAGCGTGTTAAGTTCTATTATAATAATAAACTTTATTTTGGTCTGCATGCAATAAATTGTCAGTCACAAAGCATTATAAATGTGTGCTGTATACATATTTACGTATGTAATTGTATTATAAATTTAATGCTCAATCAACAAGGCATATATTTCAAGAAAATTAATAACTTTGATATGTAAATGAAGTACCTATTTAATATAATTGCAACACCAAAAAGTATAAGGCATTTTGTGTAGGTAATGCAAAAACACGTTAATATTTCATTTTTTTGATTAACTTTTTATGACTCAAATAACATTGAATAAATTAAGACTGTATTATTTTTTAAGAAATAATTTAAATCTTTCTATGAGGTATTTCTAGTGTGATTGACAGAGAGCTGTGTTATATTGTTCAATTCGATAAACAACTTAACACAATTTGTTCGCATTTGCTTGCGAGAAAATTGTTCATAATAACATAAATTTCAACAAACAAGTATACGATAAATTAATGAACTATTATTTTGTGTTATGAAAAGTGTTAGTACATAATAAATATTTTTAATAACTTCCTTTTCAAAGCTATGAATGTTCTTCAGTACTTTCTTGGGTACTTGTACTTAATTAAATTTATTTATTGAGGAATAATTTTGCATAAATGCAGACGCTTGCATGTGTACATAAAATATTTTTTATATAAATTAACTTAAGTACATTTTATCATAATGTACTTGTATTTCTACTTAAGTACATTTTGTATACACAATAGGCATGATGCTAGTAACAAAGTATCCCTGAAATTATAATTTTAAATAATGAAATAAGTTAAACAGATTCTAAAAAATGTATTTATTTTTATATTAAAAACTTGATTAATATGATTTTTGTTAAAATAAAAACACAAAATACAGCAATCCGCCATGTTTGATAAAACACCAGTCAGAGTTATGACGTCACGGCTAAGTAAACATCATTTTTGTTTTTATTAATATCTGCACTGTTTATAAATTATTTTGTGGTTTTAAATTATCAATTTGCTCAGTTTTGTGTTATCAAAACTAAAACCGAAAAACCTTAGCGATGAAACAAGGATTTATTATTGTTAACAAGGAGCCTTTACATAGGCGTGACGTCAAAAATGCGCCATAACACCTGCGAGCGTTTTAGCGTCAAATTCAAAATTAGTTTTAAATGAGTCAATTTTTGTGATTAAACCTTTATTTTCTGCCGAAATGAGTATTTTTTTGGAAATAGGAGACACGTAAGATCTTCATAAAATAGTTTTTAAAAATTAGGCAGCATGCCTATTGTAGTCAAATGCAGAACTGGTCTTCCAGTTTGTATTCATTTTCGTTTATCACAAACTTAGTAGACTCCTCCCATTTGATTATTATAATATTTAAATAATTTCTCCATGTACCATACAAGGACAGATATTTTAAAACTCATTTGCTAGATAAATATGTACTCTTCGTTTATAATAGGTACTCATATATATTTGTTCAATTAAATTATTATACAATAACCATAATAAGTATAAGGAATTAGATAACAAAAGCAAAATTTGTAATAATAAATCATTATTTTATTTATATATTTATTGTTTTTATTTAAAATGTTACAACTATATAAGCTCCGCCCTAGAAAAAGATAACCAATTTAAAGGAATCTGTTGTAAGCGATTCTGGCCTTTAAGGTGGCAGACTAGTTCCGTAGGCGATTGTACTTGTACATTGCTTCCATATACATAGATATAAAAATGCCTATTGATAGATTTTATTATTTTAACAAAAAAAAAACCGATTTCATATATTTCCATACAACTGTTAAATCGATTTCAACCATTTATTCTCGTTGTTTTTTATTTCCACCGACGAAGATATTTCCATAGAAACAAACAGCAGTTGGAAGGTATCAAATCTGATGAATAATCTAGATAGTACAAAACATCCGGAAATAGATGTCTATCTTCTAAATCGAAATTTCTGCACAAGGTTTTCTCTTTTGGGAAAACATTTGTATAGTGCTATCTACTGGTGAATATGAATTTTATAAAATTAATGTATCTTTAAAAAAACACCAAATAAATAAATCTCTCATTATTTTATAAGCAATATAATCCATTTTAAAATTATGTTTCGTCATGAAACAAAAATTACTAAACCGATATTGATTTTGAATCAGTTTAGGCAATATGATAATAATTGAATCTATCAACTAAAGATCTCGGAGACGTAATGCATTGGATAGTGCATAATTAAGATATATAAAAAAAACATCTGTCAAGTAAATGCACAGTGCTTCCTCGTGCTTAATTCACCAAAAGTAGATAATTATTGAACAATTTAAATAAAAACCGATAGTGTTTATATAAATTGCCTGGAATTGGTTAACCATTTAATTTTTACACAATTTCACTAAAAAATATTAGTTCGAATTTTTCTTAAAACGCACCTGAATATTTTTTCATGTATTTTTAATTTTTTGACAATTTCAATCTCAATCTAAATTTATGCAAACGTCAAAATGACATTTAAAACGTCAAAATGACGAAACGTTGGCCGATATCACGACGCGGCTTACACCCAAAAGTTAAGATCCATATCAGGATCACCGCGGAAGCCTAATGACTTCTACATATTCTGTAACTTTTTACAGCTTCGTAAAACTATTTGTATAGCTATAATTTCGTTATATTATTTGTATAGAATACGTTCTTTTCAATCGAATGTAATTACATTTATAATGTCAATAATAATATAATATAAAAATAATAATAGTGACTTTAAAATATTCACTTTAAATCTACATCGTGAGTTCCGTCCGGAATTCCGGTACACCTCTATTTATAAGTATTTTACGGACTTTTATCCTTATTAACATCCTGACAATCAGCATGACACCTGAACAAAAACCGTGTTTAACGACAATAACAGTAGCATGAGTAGAAAAATTCATTTACAATGCAAACACGGGAAAGCGATTAAAGTTAACGAGAAAACAAAAAGATTCCAACAGCAGTAGCAACAGCTCCGCGTTCCGGGATGACCTTGACACAGCAGCCCGTGTGACGTCACGTGCGCATTCCGATCTGTCGGTAAGGCCGATCATCATATACACGTAACGATCTGCTGCAGCGTCGCGACGTTCTAGGATGCGTCGCAGAGGTTATTAGCGCTCTATTGAATAATAATCTTTATTCAATAAAACCCTGTACAGTGGAGTGAACAATTTTTTTTTTGGAATCTTCGAAACGCTATATGCGCAAAATGTGCATTTTTATATCCTTAAAACACCTTATGAAAGAATTTGTAATTGGATATCATCCTGAGGTTTCTAAATAATTTTCTTTATTGGAAAAAAACATACAATTTTGGGCATTATATCTCAGTAACGGGGTAAGATATTTGAATGCGCAATAGTTTAAATTAAAGAGACATTCAGTACCTTTAAAATGATATAATATAACAGTCAAACATTTATTATAGTTAATCGTTTGAAAAATGCTCTCAAAATAAGATTATTTTTATAAAAAAACCAAACATCATTAAAAAAAAATGATTAACTATAAAAAAAAATTACAGTTACATATTATTTTAAAGACACTGGATTGCTCTTTAATTTAAATTAAATTATTGCGCATTCAAATATCTTTCCCCGTTACCGAGATATAACACCTTAATTTAATTAAATTAACAGAATTAAGAGTATAATATCTATAATTTTTTTTTCACTCCACCCTACTGTACAGGCACTGAATGTGTTAATAAGTATAAATTCTACGTAGTTTTATATACTACATATTAAATTCACTTAAATTATAATAGTTTTAAATTCACTTAAATTATAATAGTTCTAGGATGTGTCGCAGCGGTTATAAGCGCTCTATTGGAATGGTATTCAAATTGAATAATAATCTTTATTCAATAAAACCTTGTACAGGCACTGAATGTGTAAATAAGTGTAAATTCTACGTAGGTTTATTTACTTCATATTAAATTCACTTAAATTATAATAGTTTTTATCTAATAAATGTTTTTTAACTCATTCTTGAACCTTGTCAAGGGGTGTTGTTTTTTATTTTGTGTGTAAATTATTGATTATGTCTGTTATTTCATTGGATAAATCGACTTGAAGTCATATTTTTAATTATTTATTTCGTTCTTTTTGTACGAATTTTTACACTTTTATACATACATGAAATGTACTGTATAATAAAGTAAGGTACTGGCACCAGTTATGGCCGCTATAAGAGTTTTTGTGATTGACGGGCTTCTCATGAACTCATGTTACTAATAAAACAAGTAACTCTTTATTTTATCAATTTAAATATCAAAGTCCGCGAATATAGTTTTTTTAATTATAGCCTTTTATTTTGTTTATGTTTTTTTCTCCAGTATGGATGAAGTAAAACCAGTAAAGAGCACGCAGTGATGGACACTTACTAATGGTTACAAAATGATAAGTACTACGACACAAAAGATATAAAAGAAAGAATCGTCAAATTTGAAACAATGTAAAGCAGTTACTATGACAATATAATAATTAATAAATAAATTATACTCATAATTATTAGTTTAAATGTCCACCATTTTGACACCTATTGGGCGAATGTCATCAAATCACACTGTAAGACAGATAAATGTATATAGATTAATATTCAGAAATGGTAGTAATCAAATATCAACAAATATTTCTAATTCGGTACATTTAATTTAAAAAATAGCCATTACTGGGGTCATATCCAAGACTGGTCACCTTATAGTGATCATGAAAAAATTTGAACTCAAGATTTTAACGAAATTACACGTAGTGAGGGTTCCTGAATCACGTACGACCATTCTCTCAATGACGTCTGTGTGTGTCTGTGAACGCTCTACAGCCAAAACGGTGAGACTTAGAAGATTCTTGTATACTGTAGATGTGATGTGCACCTCCTATTTTTAAAAACCAGTAATGGCAAATTTTTAATAAAATGTACTGTGTTGATATTTGATTACTACCATTTCTGAATATTAATCTATATACATTTAACTGTCTTACAGTGTGATTAGGTACCAGTCGACTAATAGGTGTCAAAATGGTGGACATTTAATCTAATTATTAGTATAATTCATTTATTAATTATTATATTATCATAGCAACTGTTTTACATTGTTTCAAATTTGACGATTATTTCTTTTATATCTTTTGTGTCGTAGTACTTATCATTTTGTAATCATTAGCAAGTGTCCATCATCGCGTGCTCATTACTGGTTTTACTTTATCCATTACTGGAGAAAAAACATAACTATAATAAAAGGCTATAATTTAAAAAAACAAACTATATTTTCGGACTTTGGAAATTAAATTGATTACATAAAGAGTTACTTGTTTTATGAGAATTACAAAAAAAACAAGCCCATTAATCCCAAAAAAACGAAAACTTGCTCTTATAGCGGCCATAACTGGTGCGTTTACCTTATCGCTCAATACAGTTTGGTATGTAGGGGTAGTTACGATGCGCGCTTGTCTTTCACGCCACGTTCCAAATACATTTGGACAGCTTGCTGACGATAGTTATGTGGGTCATTGTAAAGTCAATGCCTTTCCTCGTTCGTATTTATGACGTTATATGGCTTGCCAATAATAATTATTAGTATGATTTATTTTTATATGAGAACTAGCTGTGCCTGCGCGGCTTCACTCGCGTGGACTACGGAATTATTGTTTAGGATTTTTGAAAAATATAGTTGATTAGTTATTTTTATAATAATAACTAATCAACACCTAAATTACCTAATAAAATCGAATCAGAACGAAAAGTACAAATAATTTTTGTTCTGTTTAATTGAAAAGTTAATTATTGAAAACAAAATAAATAACTGACAATCAAAAGACAACAGCCGAGCTGAGGGAGTTCGAATGCCAGCCGAGCGCAGGCAAATCTTTCCCTCTGCCCCGCTCCGACGAGGCACTACTTTAGTTCGCGCGTTATTAATAATATTTTACCGTATATAACTTATTTAAAGTTATTTCCTAAGCTAAACGATCAAATCGGATGTTGTAAAGGGCAAATTATATCTACATTAAGTATTTATGACGATGAAATCATTTATTTCGATAAGAATTAATTTTTTTTAGGTCTACGTAAACAAACCCAAACTTTTTAATTTTCTTTATTACAAAAAATCATTTATATATGATATCGCGGGACTTATTTTCGATCCTTACTGCATTATTTTGTTCAATATTTAACTGTTTAGGCAGCGTACCACAAAAGAGCAAACTTTTTACGACTTGATTTACTATTATCATCATTGCTTATTCCTTATGTTACCTAATGTAACAAAATATATCCTTAAACCTGGCCAGAGAAAATATCTATGAATTAAAAAAAAACTCGTAAATCGGATAAGTGTTTCTCGAGTTATTAGCACACTAACGGACAGACAGACAGATACATTTATTAAGGATTTACGAATTCGTTTGCCGTTAGACTTAAAAGCCATTAAATTTTTGTACCTATTTTTAACACCATTTTAAATAATTTTTTGCATTTTATTATTTTTAGAAAGATAACCCTATAGTATTTAAAGAAAGTTTATTTTACTAGTAATTATAAAGGCTGTAGCCGGGTAAGCATGCAAAACATGCCTTTACATGGATTTGGCTGATTATTTTTTTGGAAGTCACATTCTATTAAACATTCAACCTGACCAAATATTAGTTTCCAAAAATTTACAATTTTTTTGATTTTCAAAAAAAATTTTTTTTTTGATAATCTGTCAGTCGAATTTGATGGTGCTTGAAATATAATATAGAGGTACTTATGACTCATCAGAGGTAATTTTATTATGATCCTCTGTACATAATAAACCAGAAAAAAAAATTAATAAAATTTAAAAAATCAAAAAAGACCATGTTGTCTTTGGAGGGCAATCACAATTTTTTTATATATTATACCTTGTATGTACCCAAACAACATATCAAAATCCCAAATTGATACAAAGGGTATAACATACTCGTATAAATTCGCATGCGGTCGTATCGGAGTGGCGCGGGCGTAGCGCGGGCGAGTGCAAGTGTCTTAATACTTTTAAAATATCTCTAATTTGTTGCTAAACAGGACTGGGCTAGCTCAGAGGCATATCGAAAATTTGACGGGGCCCATAGTCTGACAAAAACAAAATATAGAGGCCGTAGCCGGGAATATATGGGAATTGCTCCATTGAATCAATTTTACAATTTTTTTCTCATAGGTTGCTTTTTAAGTAAAATTAAATCGCCCTAAATGTCTGTGCTTCAATATATTCATTTTTGCACAGATCATTTTTAGAAAAAATAAATAAATCTTGTCTATAGTTTTTAATGGAAAAAGATTCGCTAGTTCATAGTGGAAATGTGATTTGTTACTACTAAAGTCGATTATAAACATTTCTAAGCGATTTGAGGCGATTTTTTGTTACTTAAAAAGCAGCCTATGAGAAAAAAATTGTAAAATAAATTCAATGGAACAGTTCCCATATATTCCCGGCTACGGCCTCTATATTTTGTTTTTGTTAGGCTATAGGCCCCGTCAAATTTTCGATATGCCTCTGGGCTAGCCCAGTCCTGTTTAGCAACAAATTAGAGATATTTTAAAAGTATTAAGTCACTTGCACTTGCCCGCGCCACGCTCGCGCCACTCCGATACGACCGCATGCGAATTTATACGAGTATGTTATACCCTTTGTATCAATTTGGGATTTTGATATGTTGTTTGGGTACATACAATGTATAATATATAAAAAAATTGTAATTGCCCTCCGAAGACAACATGGTCTTTTTTGATTTTTTAAATTTTATTAATTTTTTTTCTGGTTTATTATGTACAGAGGATCTTAATAAAATTACCTCTGATGAGTCATAAGTACCTCTATAATATATTTCAAGCACCATCAAATTCGACTGACAGATTATCAAAAAAAAATTATTTTTTTTAAATCAAAAAAAATTTTTTTTTCGAAAACTATAAATTTTTGGAAGCTAATATTTGGTCAGGTTGAATGTTTAATAGAATGTGACTTCCAAAAAAATAATCAACCAAATCCATGTAAAGGCATGTTTTGCATGCTTACCCGGCTACTGCCTTTATATACGTGGGACGTTCAAAAAGGTCCCGAATCGCTAACTCATTTAAATAGTTTTTTTTCAATGTTTGCACTAACTTCAAATGTTTCACTGACGTACTCGTAACTAACAATAAGTTTAAACTGTTATATTTTTAACAGTTTAAAAGATATGAAGTTAAATAAAATAAATACAGTTTAATTAATATTTAAACAAATTTACTTTGGCATATACCATACACTGATACCTGTTTACATTTTCAAATTAAAAACAAATTCTTGGAACTATTTGAACATCCTACGTTTAAAGGAAAATCGTAAAACCAACCTTCAATAAGTTTATATCTAGATGCAAATTCGTTCATTAGCAAGTTTCAGAGATCTTAAACTGTTTTTTGAGTCTTAAGAAAATGAAAATACATTATAATAATAATCTTATGTAAACCACATTGAATATAAAATTAGGAAAAAGTCTACCCAGCTTGTAAATTTTAATATAAAGCAATAATTTTGCCTTTTAGTTGATTGCTGATTTTAATGGATGCAACTTACGAAAATTTATATTCCCATCGGGGCACCTAAATATTTTCTCCTAAAGGATCAGCTTTAAAAAAAAATTAAATAAATAAAGGGCACAAATAAATTATTTTTGGAACTTTTCGAAACATCTTTTTTTCTAAAAATAGTAGTTTTTGTATTTTTGGCTAGATCTATGTGTTTTTTTTTCTCTTTGCAAATTTTTCTGAAACTTGATCCATTAGTGCGGAAATTTTGGATTTTCGTAGGTTGCACCCATTATAATTTAAATTAACACATTTTGAACAATCATTTCTCCAAACTACAAAAATTTTCAACCAAAAGGCCAAATGCATTTACTTATTAAAATTATTAAATGTATTTTTAATGACTGATTTTATACAATAGACTTCTCTGGGGGATAAAGAAACGGTGAAAAAATTTCACCCAGGGCGCCAGACTTGCTAAGGCCAGCCCTGCTCTACAGTTTTCTATTTAATCGTTTTTTTAATTGTACAAATACTGAGTTCAATAATTTTAAGGTTCAACTGGGGTAAAAGTGAAATAAAATACAAATCTTTCATGTTTTTTGACAGTTAACGATACAAATTCATACCTACTTTAATTTTTTCTACTAGATGCGCTTATAAATAACCATTTTAAATACTCACGTCATTTGAACTGTACGATACAACACGGACTTTAAAAATGAAAAAAAGTGTGTTTCATTTTTAACCTCTAATTTGGGAAAAAGTGAAACAGGTAAGGAAAAAAGTAAAACAGGCCTCTAATGGAAAATATTTCTCGAAAAATTAAAAGAAAAGCTACAAAGACAACTTTGATTTATCTTCTTTGTGGCATATCAATGTGAAATTGTAACTTTAATTAATATCTGAGCTATACAGAAAGTTATGTTCAAAGAATTAAAATTTAATTCACACGTTTTAACATCGACTAACAGGGAAATCTGTAGGGGTGACACATCACTTATTAGGCGATTCATATTTTCAGATCGCTTTAACAAACCTTTAATGATGATGTCAGTTTTTATAATTCTCCTATAAACAAATTACTTTTTTAGTTGCAAGCTTGTTTCATTTTTACCTCATTTTTTTGGTGTTTCATATTTACCCCGCTCGACTCTAGCTATTTAAGAAATAAGATATACAGATTGGGGAAGTTAAATAAGATTTATCAAAGAAATGTTTAATTTATTAATATATTTATTGCTTTCTAAATGCCATTTCTTGAATTATGTTCATTTATTTTTTGCAAAACATCTTACGGACAGGATATAAAATAAAAGAAAAGGAAACTGCTCCTCCATTGTCTTCAATATATAACAAAATCGTTGTTCATTTTGTAATATAGTTGCGGTGTTTTTTTTATTTTTCCATCTTTAAATGATACATCTGCTTTTATGAGAGGAGATATATTTTCTTTTTTTAAATTATAAGTCTTAAAATTTATTGCTTTACTTTTTTATTTAGACTTTCTAGTATTTTTATTACAAAACAATATGCTTCAAGTCTTGGAACCACTCAGCAATATTTGATTTGCTTAAGTATTATATTTACAATTCTTATTCTTATAAGGTACTGGCACCAGTTATGGTCGCTATAAGAGTTTTTGTGATTGACGGGCTTTTTTTGTAATTCTCATGAACTCATTTTACCAACAAAACAAGTAATTCTTTATTTAATCAATTTAATTACCAAAGTCTGTAAATATAGTTCTTTTTTTAAATTATAATCTTTTATTTTGATTATGTTTTTTCTCCAGTAATTGATAAAGTAAAACCAGTAATGAACACGCAGTGATGGACACTTGCTAATGATTACAAAATGATAAGTACTACAACACAAAATATATAAAAGAAAGAATCGTCAAATTTGAAACAGTTAGTTTAAATGTCCACCATTTTGACACCTATTGTCCGATAGTCATCAAATCATGCTGTAAGACAGTTAAATGTATATAAATTAACATTCAGAAATGGTAGTAATCAAATATCAACAAATATTTCTAATTCAGTACTTAATTAAAATGTAGCCATTACTGAGGTCATATCCAAGACTGGTGCTAATACCTTAATTATTTTTAATTAAACATCTTTTTTCATTCAAAAACATCATAAACATATTTAATTGGATCAAAATATATGTTCAGTTTTTTTAATACTTACAAAAATAGCGTAATTATATAAAATTCTTTTGATTATTGTTTTTTACTATCTCAACAAAGAACAGCTCATACCTTGAACTTTGAATGAAAATATTTTATACGGAACATTATTATTTAGTACAAAAGCTATTCGTCTTTCCAACTAGCGTGAAAAATTTATGGCTATGTTTTTGCCAAAAAGAACAAATAATGTTTCTATCAAATAATATATGTAGATCCAGTAACTTTGAATAGGAAAGTTATTAATTACTGTAGAAGAAAAACTGCTTGCGTGGACCTTTTAAACTATTCCAATTTTTGCTTCCTCGCCATGTTCAAAGAATAGAAAAAAAAATCTATGTGATCATTTAATAAAACAGACTAATTTCTTTTTTAACTTCCATGTTCTGAAAGAAAAAAATATTGTAATACCGTCGAAAAATCGTGTACGAGATAATGACAGATTCTGATTGTACAACCTTCAAAACTTAAAGAAAAGTTGATTTCTGCATGGCGGCTGTGCGTGTGTCTGGATGAAGAATTTTCTTTCGTTCACGATAACTACTGTATAAATGCACCGATCTGAATTATTTTTGGGAAAAATGTTTGTCTCAGTGAGTTATTCAGACCTACTGAATTTAGTGCTCATCGGATCAGGGGTTTTAGAAAATTTTGTAACTATTTACGTCTAAAATGTGAACGCTGTGAGAATTATACTAATTTTCATAAGACTTGGTACATTTGTAGTTCAATTGAACCTAAGGGACATTTAATTTTTGTACGTGCCTAAACTGCTATTGAGTGGTAAAAACAACCCTCAAAATTTGAATTTTAAATACAAATTAATATATCATTAATTCATGCTGCCTTATTTGTCAAATTAATTATTATGTTTTTGACATTAGGACATTATAAAATTAATACCTATATTATTATTATACAAAGGTGATTTTTATTTCTGACAAATTCCATCGAAATTTTTCATATACATATTAAAAATTATTTAAAAAGATATTAAAGAACATGAAAGTCATGTATGGTCTCCATACCGATATTTTTTAGTTTTACTTACTTAAATTACTTAACTCTCGTCTCGTATGCAGCCCTTTGTTAAACTATTTGTTATCTCTATCACTCTCAATAGATAAACCGTTACCTAATATTGATAGTTATCTCGTTTCTGGTATCTTGTACTTAATGTATAGGTAGGTATCTATTGAGAGAGTTCGAGTTGAAGTTTATTTCCGTCAAGAACATATGACTATCAATACATCACTGTTTGTATAACTTAAGGTTTCCGATCGGTAAAATCGATAGTTACGATTTGAGATAAAGTTTAGTTAACTATCGTTTCTCAAACCGGGCATAAAACAATTTTGTAAAACATAATACACATTCGTAGAAAAACTAATTTGACAATTTGAATTAAGTTGCATTTATTTCCAAGGCAACATGAATTAATGATGTATTAATTAGTATTTAAAATTTTAATTTTGAAGGTGTTTTTCACCCCTTCAATGGCTGTTTAGAAACTTAAATAAGCGTTGAAGTTTGCTAGAATAAGTTTGTGATAAATAATCAAGTGTTCCTCGGCAACAGCACCGGATTCCAAACGATGTCTCTGTTACAATCATTTTGGATTCTTACTGACCTCAATGGCTTCTCTGTAGAAACTAGGCCAAAATTTAACGGACCGGGCTGAGTTTGACATCATTGGTCTCGACAATGTAGCATCGAGTGTTCAGCTACTGCCGCCTTGGCGATGTTCTGGTTCTTTATATTTCTTATGTGTTCGTTTGTTCTTGTTTTTATGAATCTGTCGGTTTGTCCTATATACACGCTGCTACAACTGCACAAGACTTCGTAGATGTCTGCTGTCCCCAATTTGTCGTATTTATCTTTGATAGACCTGAAGAAGAACACGAGATGTTGGTCGAAACGTCAAGTGACATTAAAACGCGGAATAAAACCCAATAATACAAAGTTTATACAATTGAACAACCGCGAAAGTCTACGTTGAAAAAAAAACAATAATAAGGTACTGGCACCAGTCTTGGATATGACCCTTGTCATGGCTATTTTTTAATAAAATGCACTGAATTAGAAATATTTGTTGATATTTGATTACTACCATTTCTGAATATTATTCTATGTATATACATTTAACTGTCTTATAGCGTGATTTGATAATCGGCCAATAAGTGTTAATATGGTGGACATTTAAACTAATTATTAGTATAATTTGACTATTAACTATTACATATATTATCATAGTAACTGCTTTACATTGTTTCAAATTTCATGATCCTTTCTTTTATATCTTTTCTGTCGTAGTACTTATCATTTGTAATTATTAACAAGTGTCCATCACTGCGTGATCATTACTGGAGAAAAAACATAAACAAAATAAATGGCTATAGTCAAAAAAACAAACTATATTTGCGGACTTTGGTAATTAAATTGATTAAATAAAGAGCTACTTACTTCATAAATAACATGAGTTGATGAGAATTGCAAAAAAGAAGCTCGTCAATCACAAAAACTTTAAACCTTGCTCTTCTAGTGGCCATAACTGGTGCCAGTACCTCATTCACCAAATAGAGAAAACAAGAAATATATGTACAAAAGAAGTTCTTAAAATAATACATACGAAAAACAAATTGCCTGTGTGGGTGCCATACAACAAATCATTTTTGTTGTTTTTGTTGTCTTTTTATTTAGACTTGAGTCATTTGTCACAAAATATAATAAAATAATAAATCTACCACGCAAGATGTAAGATTGGAAATGAATGATTTCATAAATAAGTTATGCTTGTAAATAAATTGATTACATAATATGAGTACCTACAAGTATATTCATTTAATTAATTTTATTTAGAATTTTGTTCTTCTATAGAAAACAATAAAAAACATTAAAAATACATACATAAATTGATAAATTGTTTCATAACATTTATTTTAATTTAACAGTCTATTAAAGACATTATTTTACCCATTTTGAGCATATTATTAGTGC
Source organism: Sialis fuliginosa (assembly GCA_961205875.1). Lineage (NCBI taxonomy): Eukaryota > Metazoa > Arthropoda > Insecta > Megaloptera > Sialidae > Sialis > Sialis fuliginosa. The sequence continues at coordinate 40,046,366 of OY540809.1, read as the reverse complement.
TCCGTACCATACATTTTTCAGTTTATTCAACTATAGGTAGTGGCACCAGTTATGACCGCTATAAGAGCAAGGTTTACTGTTTTTATGATTGACGGGCTTCTTTTTTGTTATTCTCATGAACTCATGTTACTAATAAAACAAGTAACTCTTTATTTAATCAATTTAATTACTAAAATTCGCAAATATAAATTGTTTTTTTAAATTATAGGCTTTTATTTTGTTTATGTTTTTTTTTCTCCAGTAATGGATAAAGTAAAGCACACAGTGATAGACACTTGTTAATGATTACAAAACGACACAGAAGATATAAAAGAAAGAATCCTCAAATTTGAAACAATGTAAAGCAGTTGCTATGATAATATAATAATTAATTAATAAATTATACTAATAATTAGTTTTAATGTCCTCCATTTTGACACCTATTGGCCGATTGTCGTCAAATCACGCTGTAAGACAGTTAAATGTATATATGTATGTAGATTAATCTTCAAAAATGGTAGTAATCAAATATCAACAAATATTTCTAATTCAGTACATTTAATTAAAGAATAGCCATTACTGGGGTCATATCCAAGACTGATGCTACTATCTTATATATTAATAAGTTGACTGTAATACGATATGTACATATAATGATGCTTGGTAATAAGAAATAGCTAAAGTAATTAAGTAAGTCCTTATATATATACAAAGTGAGCATAAAGCACGTTTGCACAGTGCTGGCAATACGACAAACCGATATCGGCTTTCAGTGTATTATATAAACATTGGAGGCAAACAAAACAACGTATCGGTAACTGATCCATCCAATTCGACGGAAACATCAGAAAGTTTGACAATAAAGCACAATCGGGACGGCGACCCACTTGGCGTTGAGTTTAGGATCGTTTTCGCAAGAAGATACTCATCGGTGTACTGTGTTTGTTGCAGGGCTGGATTTCTCTGGTATTTGTGCCCCGGGCTAATATTCACTATTTTATAATTTTATGTTAATAGATACTATTTAAATTTTTTAACTTATAAGTTGTGTAACCGAAGTCTTCGATAAAAAATGCAAGTGCACCTCTTTGCACCCCTCTCCCGGCGCCCATGATAAAATTAGATTATAAATAATAAAATACAATAATTCTTTTTCATACAGAAAGTACTCGTATGTGTGTGTGTGTCTGTCTGTCTGTCTGTCTGTACATATATTGTTTGTGGAGATACTTGTAGATTATTGTTGTTTAAATTTATCTATATTTATATCCGGTATTATAAAGGAGCTCGCAAAATTTGCTAGCTTGCAAGCACTCTCAAATGGGGTATTAATTCTGTACTAATCGCAATGGATTAGCTATGGAATTTAGAGCAGTGACACTTGTAACAGAGTTGGCATCTTTGACCGTACAAAATAATGTTCATAATATCACCACTGTTTTAATACCTTTTGTGTTTACCTATAACGCGTGCGCGAAACTTGTCAAAGTCGTCAATAAACTATCATATAAGTTTGATATCTCATTTGAGAGTGCTTGTAAGCTAACAAATTTACAAGCTCCTTTATAATACCGCACATGTATAAGAGTTTAAAAATTATTATTTATTAAAATTATTAAATCTATTTTTAATGATTGTTTTTATGCAATGGACGTCTCTGGGGGAAGAGGAAAAGGTGAAAAAGATTTCTCCCAGAGCGCCAGACTTGCTAAGGCCGGCTCTACAGTGTCCTATTTAATCGTTGTTTTTTTAACTTAAAAAATTGTACATACACTGAATTCATTAATTTTAAGAGAATTAACTATAGCTATTGCTGTCACAAGTATCACTCCCAAGACGGAATTTGTACTAAAAAACTATACCTATATCTCCATCGATCATGTACTCGAGATCATAAAAACTATTGTGGATGTTCTAGTCCAGTGATGAATCTTTTTGCACCTAAAGGCCATTTTTTGGTTAATGAAAAGCACATTATAAATATATGTAGGTTGGTATATTTAGTGCTTTCTTGAACTTTTTTCATCTGTTCGAAAGGTAATGAAGATAACAAAGTATCCATATAAGGTACTGGCACCAGTCTTGGATATGACCCCAGTAATGGCTATTTTTTAATTAAATGTACTGAATTAGAAATATTTGTTGATATTTGATCACTACCATTTCTGAATAAAAAATCTATATACATTTAACTGTCTTACAGAGTGATTTGATGATAATCGGCCAATAGGTGTCAAAATGGTGGACATTTAAACTAATTATTAGTATTATTTATTTATTAATTACTTTACTTTACATTGTTTCAAATCTGACGATTCTTTCTTTTATATATTTTGTGTCGTAGTACTTATCATTTTGTAATCAGTGTCCATCACTGCGTGCTCTTTACTGGTTTTACTATATCCATTAATGGAGAAAAAACATAAACAAAATAAAAGACTATAATTTAAAACTATGTTTGCGGACTTTGGTAATTAAATTGATTAAATAAAAAGTTACTTGTTTTATTAATAACATGAGTTCATGAAAATTGCAAAAAGAAACCTGTCAGTCACAAAAACAGTAAACTTTGCTCTTATAGCGGCAATAACTGGTGCCAGAACCTTATATCATTTTTAGTATTTCGTATCGAAATCGATAAAGGAAAACTTTAGGAATTTAACTCTGTCAATGTTTGTCACAGCCTTGTAACTAAAAAAAACGTATGACCTAGAAAGCTGAGATTTGGCTTAATTGAAAATTGTACACCTAATATAAACCTGCGTCTGTGGCGCCGGAACCAAAATTTTTCTGGGGGGGGGGGGGGGGGGGGTCAGTACGAACCTCAAAAATTAAGCTAACTTAGTTTTACTTGGCGTTCTTCAAATTCAAAATTGACTTCAATTTTCTATAGCTTGATTAATTCGTAGTATTTAATTATATATCTTATATATAAGGTATGTGGCACGTCGAAATGTACCTATAACAATGATTTTGACCCTTTTTCTTATTTTTTTAAACTCAAAAATGGCACCTGCAGTAATTTATTTTATCTACCCTCCCCCCCTTACTCGGTAACAACTGGATCACAAAATCTGAAAAAAAAGTAACGAGGCTTTAGTGGGACTACCAACAAATACAACAATATCAATTCAAATTTTGGAGAAATAAGGAGGGGCGTCATAGAATGTTTTATTTTTATTTTTATATCTAGGCAAATGGGGTGTCAACATGTAGATATCAATTAGTGGAATATGATAATATTTAAAAAAAAATCTAATTCAAAAATGCACCTGTAAGTAACTCCAAACAGTCCACGTATTACGTACTTTGGAACCCTTATGGCATACAGCCGTGTATAATATCTCCATGACAATTGCCAAACCGATCAAACTATCTGCCTTAGACAAGGAAAGATAAAGGACAAATAACACATTACCTAGCGTTGTTACCATATCGCACCACGGATCATTGGCGTATCATTCAGATTTTAAAATAAATATCAATTGTTTTGAATTATAAAACTAATTAATAAAAAATATTTTATATTGAGTTTAAAAGTATTTCAGTGATAATTGATTAACAGAGAAATGTCTATTTGGAACTATCATCTCTCATACATAATAAATTCAATTGTAATTTAAAGCATATTTGCATATTATAAATTTTTAACTGACGCCTCTGGGATAATATGCGGTTTTGACAATTAAAAAAAGATGGCCGCCGACAAATTTTGGTAACACTTTCATATACGGGCTGGCATTGGTTGTTATGTATCCATAGTCTTTCCTAATCTAAGCTATCGGCCAACTAAAAGTATGTAGTGTGCACGAGCTCATAATCTAACACAATTTAATAAATGCGGTCCTGCTAGTTTGCCGACGACGCGAAGCGGCTGCTCGATCAATAGCAGACGGACGTAAAGCGACCCGAAATGAAACTGACTGTGTTACAGATACGTATCTGCCGAACTTCATTGCGGAGGAAGTATTGGTTTTATGGGCGCCGCTATCCAAATATCAGCTGCTGTGCCACTCGTACATTGCTTTTATTGTTATGTAATAACTCTTGTACATCGTGTTTACTAATGCAAAAGTAATTAGTTCTATACTGATCGTTTTTTTATGAATTTTTAATTATCAACGTATTTTTTTATTTCAACAAGCAATTGCCAATTGATGCTAGAGTATAATTTGTAGCTAATCAAATAACCCGAGTAAAAATGCATTTGTATACATTTTGTGTGGGAGAGATACAGGTTGTCCCGTAAATATACCGATGAATTTTAAGAATAGGCATGATGCCAGTAACAAAGTATCACTGAAATTATGATTTTAAATAATGAAATAAGTTAAAAAGATTCTAAAAAATGTATTTATTTTTATATTAAAAGCGAGAATAATATGATTTTTGTTAAAATAAAAACGCAAAATACGATAAAACACCAGTCAGAGTGAATGACGTCACGTCTACGTAAACGTCATTTTTGTTTCATTAATATCTGCACTGTTTATAAATTATTTTGTGGTTTTAAATTATCAATTTGCTCAGTTTTGTGTTACTAAAAGTAAAATCGAGAAACATTAGCGCTGGAACAAGGATTTATTATAGTTGACAAGGAGTGTTTACATAGGCGTGACGTCAAAAATGCGCCATGACACCTGCGAGCGTTTTGGCGTCAAATTAAAAATTAGTTTTAAAAGGGTCAATTTTTGTGATTAAACCATTATTTTCTGTAGAAATAAACATTTTTTTGGAAATAAGAGACACGTAAGATCATCATAAAATAGTTTTTAAAAATTAGGCATCATGCCTATTGTCGAGGAAATTAAAACAATCGCTTTTTGTTACTAAAACCATGTCCGCAAACGAGCCGTTTTAGTAGGAAAAGACAAGTACTTGCTTGGCAGCCTTAAATACAAAGATTCGTGTGAGGTTTCTCCCTATCTTATGGGAGAAATGCCATATCTACAAACAACGAATATAAAAAAAATACTGTATAAATATGATGAAAAGAAATCACATAAAACGTAAAAATGGCCACTTACATTGTTATGTCTCCCTCACTTTTGTAATCAACTTCAGTATGTCACTTACGTATATAACATTTTCGTGTTATTTTTTAACAGTTAAACTGGCAACTACTTATTTTTCTAAGCACGAGAGAAGATAGTAGCATTTTTCCACCCGTGGTGTTTCACTCCACTTTACCTTACATATTTCTACATAATTTTAAGTTCTGTGATAGTTGTAAGATACAATGTAAACAATATTTATCATATTATCATTAATCTAAAGAATGTATAAAATTCATATAAAAAGTACTAGCACCAGTCATGGTCGCTATTGACGGTCTTCTTTTTTGTATTTCTTATAAACTCATATTACTAATAAAACAAGTAACTCTTTATTAGTCAATCTAATTACCAAAGTCCGCAAATATATATATTTTTTTAATTACAGCCTTTTATTTTTATTTTTTTTCTTCAGTAATTGATAAAGTAAAGCACACAGTGATGGACACTTATTAATAATTACAAAATGATAAGTACTACGACACAAAAGATATAAAAGAAAAAATCGTTAAATTTGAAATAATGTAAAGCAGTTGCTATGATAATATAATAATTAATTAATAAATTATACTAATAATGAGTTTAAATGTCTACCATTTTGACATCTATTGGCCGATTATCATCAAATCACGTTGTAAGGCGGCTATTACACTATCAAAGAAATATGATAAAATTTCTTTGATCAAAGAAATATGACAGTGTAATAAGTCAACTTTTATAATATTTACCTTCATAATATTTATATGATCATAGTTAATGACAGTCTCCTATATTTGATCAAAGTTTTTTGACGTCAAAATCAAAATGGCGACATCAAGTTATCACTGACAGTTACAGTTATATAATTATTAATATATGAATATCAACAAAATCCAGTATTATATTATAATCTTCTTATTGATTATAAAAACCACAATACACGGTTGTAAATTCAAATCTCGATCGCGTCAATTGACAAACATCCACGCACTGGATCTTTGACATATTTATTTGATAGTGTAATAGTCGCCTAAGACAGTTAAATGTATGTAGATTAATATTCAAAAATGGTAGTAATCAAATATCAACTTATATTTCTAATTCAGTACATTTAATTTAAAATTAACCATTAATGGGGTCCTATCCAAGACTGGTGCCAGTACCTTATAAAATCTTAAAATACGAGGTGAAACTTATCTAAACCGGAATTTTTATCAAAAACTTAAATATTCTGTTACTTTAAAGCAATTCATATGTAAATTTTGTTTGCTCCATTTTCATATTTATTATCGATAAAAACAATTCCACTTGAGAAAGATTTTTTTTCATCATTTGAGTACTTTTAGTAGAGAATTGTTGAATTAATAATTTATACTTGTGAAGCAGCGCCAAATGGAAGAGAACTCGAGTAAATGCAATTTTTCAATAAAAACCATCTAAAACATTTGCAATATTTCGATGCCAAATGGAACAACGATATTTTGCCAAATGCTGTCAGTAAAGTTTTTGAAATTGTAATTAATTTTAAAATAATATAACTTCTCTTAAAGTTTAAAGTGGATGTTTAATGAATTACTGAATAGTCGAATATTTGATTTTAGTCTTTACATTTTGATATAATCCTTAATATAGTATATAAAGCTCAACGTCTCTCTGTCTGTCTATTTGTTAGTGCGCTTATAACTCGAGTATTATTTATCCAATTTACATGTTGTTTTTTTAATTCATAGATATGTTATCTGGCCAGGTTATAGGATATATTTTGTAACGTTAGGTAACATACGGAATAAGCAGTGATGATAATGGTAAATCAAGTCGGAAAAAATTTTACCGTCGGCGCACTATTTTGCAATACGCTGCCTAAGCCGTTCAATATTAAACAAAATAATGTAGTAAATAATTGTGTAGAATCAAAAGATCTACAATAAAGTCATGTACACCTTATGTATAACTTTTATATTTTAGCCACAATGACTGCTTTTATGTTACAAAGAAATTTAAAAATATTTGGGTTTTGTTTATGTGGACTTATGACCTGCAAAACATTAATCCTTATCGAAATTAACTATTTCATCGTCATAAGTACTTAATGTAGATATAATTTGCCCTTTACAGCATCCAATTTGGTCGTATAGTTCAGAAAATATCGAAATATACATACGGGAACATATTATTCGCGCGATGGCGACCCGTGCCACGGCGTGCGGCAAGGAGGGAGTGTGCCAAGTAGACGCAGGGCAGAGGGAATGATCACAGGCCGGTATTCTTTTGGTTGTCAATTGTTTATTTTGTTTTCAATAATTAACTTTTAAATTTAAATAGGACAAAAATTATTTTTACTTTTTGTTCTGATTCGTTATTGTTAGGTAGGTAATTTGAGTGATGTTTTGTTTTTATTACAATAATAACTAATCGTGTTTGTACTTAATTCAACTATGTATTTTTTAAATGTTAAATGATAATTCCGTAGTCCACGCGAGCGAAGCCGCGCGGACCCAGCTAGTAATACATAAATAAAACAATATTTTAAAAGTTATTTTAAAGAAAACAGTGCGAAAATAAAACCAGTTTTAGGCGTTTTAAATAACCCGGAAAAAAAACATTATTAAATATAATTTGTTCAAATGTAACCGCGGGCCGCAGGTTGGCCAGCCCTGCTTTAATGCATTAAATACCATTAGGAATGAAAATATCTGCTTTGGGAACCACGGGACTTTCTTATAGTAATCCTAACAGAATTGTATACGTGATTCTTTGTTTATTAAAACATTTCTAACAAACTAACAAGATAGAACAAAATGAATAATATAGGTAATATTATTCTGCCCATTATATAACAAGTGATTTTTTTAAACATAATAATTGAATATGGATGTTTACTCTTGTAAATTTTTAAATTTTCGAATTATGTTTGAAATAAGAAAAAAATGTTTTAGATAAAAAATGTCGAGTCTGTTATTATCTATAATTTATTCCCGATACATTTTTTTCCAACATTTATGATTTAGCCAGAAAGAATTTGTTTATGTAATTACTTCGCACTGTTTCAGACTAATACGAAAAATTCAAAAATCGACGTAGATTAACATCCGTATCCCATTGAAAGATCGTCAGAAAGAATTTTTTTATGTAATTATTTAGATTCACCTACACTGTTCACTCTCAGTATTACGTATAAGAAAATCCCATGGTACCTATGGCAAACACACACACTGTTGAATCTCTGTAATACGTATAAGAAAGTCCCATGACACTCATGGCAGATATTTCTCCTCTGTTATGAACCATTTGAATTATAATCAATTTTTTTTCTTCAAAAATTTATTTTTACGTAAAAATGAATAGAACATAAATTATAGATATAGATATTACCTACAATTTTTAATTTGACCATTTTTCTGTATTTCGCACTGTTTCAGAGTAATTCGTAAAATTCAAAAATCGACGTAGGTAAACATCCGTATCCGGTTGAATGATCGTTTTCAAAAATAGGACGTTTTCTTTCCAGACAAAAATTAATCTTAAATATAAAATTTCACCCTTCTACGATTTGTCGTATTTGAGTTACAGCGCTTACAAACAGACAGACCGACAGACACAGACATCATGACGAAAATTGACAGAATGGATTCAGGGAAGGTCAAAATAGATAATTCCGTCAAAATCCGGAGTTCGAAAAAAATCGGCTTCACTATACTTACTTATACTATATGTATATTTCATATACATGGTATAAGAAAGTAAAAAAATCCCCGAATACAATATTCGGTAATTATAGATCGGTGAAACAGTATACACTAATGTCTGAGTAGAATCCCCGTCACGTCGAATGAATAATTGAACGTGCGGACTATCACACGGTCTGTGGTGCAGCTCAACACGGAGGATACCATATCGGAACGTATTTACAATTTATGTGATTTAGGTTGTGCCGCATGGACAGCTTCACCGTTTTATGACATCTGTCTCTGCCGGATACATTTCCGCTACTTTACTTATATTCAATTTTGTGTCGGAATGTGTAGGGGAGACTTGCTCATATTTTTAGATATTGTATTTTTAGGGTTCCAAAGAAACCCTATTAATCTCACTTTGTCGTCCGTTCGTCCTTTTCACTCAAAGCTAAATAGCTCGTAAACTATATAAGCTAGAAACTTGAAATTTTTACTGGACATGTAAATTGATACCCTCTAGTAAAATATTTACAAATTTATTGAATAAATAATTTTTCAGGGGGGGGATAAGGAGCTAAAGCTAGGTAAAAAAATATTTTTTTTATACCAAGGCATCTGGCACGTTAAAATGTATAACCAAACAAGCGGAATTTAACGCCTTTTCTATTTTTTTCTAAATCAAAAATGGACAAATCCAAAAAAACAAAAAAATTGTATACCAAGACATGTGGCATGTCAAAATATACATCTCAATTAGTATCACTTGACATTTTTTTATATTTTTACTGAAAAATGCATGACTCCAAACATTCCCCGTAGTACAAACTTCGGAACCCTTATGGCATACACTCGTGTATGTCTTGCCCGAATTATTATTACTAACTGTAACATATAAATCTATTGAATACTTTATGGCAAGGGTCACCAAACTTTTCGAGAAACGGGCTGGATCGAATTTCTTATAAATATGATGGCCGGACGAAAAATATTCTTGTTGAAATCCAATTGGAACATTTATTTACATGTGCATTTTTAGACAAATAGAGTTTATAATGAAAATATTTATTAAAATGTACATTATATTTGTACATAAAATCATTAAATTGTACAAAATTAATATTTTTCATATATAAAATATTTATACAAAAAAATCGTGGGCCGGATGAAAATCTTTGGAGGGTCGGATCCGGCCCGCGGGCCGTAGTTTGATGACCGCTGCTTTATGGTAACACAAGACAAATATATTACATACATATATTCTACATTCTTAAATAAAATTTGGGGAAATAATAAGTAATAATTTAATAAAAAAGAATGTGTGATAACCTTCACCGTATCTTGGTTGGTTGTCACAAAGTTAGTAAGATATAAAAAAGGAAAACCACGTTAAGAAAATTTTAAAGAATTTTTTTGTTTTTTACCATACCGCCTAGGGTCCCCTTAGAATCAGGTGTCCCTCTTAGTTCGCTACTGTGACAAATAAATATTGCGACAACCAATACCATGTAATATGAAAAAAAATATTGGTAATATTAATCTACCTTATAGTTTAAGAAGTTAAAAAGAAAACATAAATAAGGCTACAAAATAATACATAATATATTTACTTCATATGTGTCAAATTAACACGTTCTATGATATAAGGTACTGGCACCAGTCTTGAATATGACCTCAGTAATGGCTATTTTTTAATTAAATGTACTGAATTAGAAATATTTGTTGATATTTGATTACTACTATTTCTGAATATTAATCTATATACATTTAACTGTCTTACAGCGTGATTTGATGACAATCGGCCAATAGGTGTCAAAATGGAGGACATTTAAACTAATCATTAGTATAATTTATTTATTAATATTATCATAGTAATTGCTTTATATTGTTTCAAAATTGGCGATTCTTTCTTTTATATCTTTTGTGTCGTAATACTTATCATCTTGCAATCATTAACAAGTGTCCATCACTGCGTGCTCATTACTGATGTTACTTTATAATTAAAAAAAAAACTTTATTGAGTTACTTGTTTTATTAAAATAAAAAATAGTAAACCTTGCTCTTATAGCGGCCTTACTGGTGGCAGTACCTTATTTCCATACCGAGTATTACAGAGGGGAAAGGTGAAATGTCACTAGAAGTTATTTGTGACAACATACACGTGTGACAATCAGCCCAGATCCTCCCTACACATGACTTTGCGGTATTGAAGCTTTTATAGTAATTTCTTACAAATATAAAATTTTTATAGATATGTATGTTTTATTATGAGTTTTTGACGATTTATTGAAGATAAAAATAGTTATTGATTTATTAAATTGTTAATTTGATGATCTGTAATAAATTGTGCAGGATTTGTAATTAGATATACTCAATAAAATACTGAACTTATAAAACATGTTGACAAAATATTGAATTTAAACTTTAGTATTGTAAACTTAATAAAATTATAAAGTTTGTGAACTAACCATGAATGACAATAAATACTTTCTTCAACATCAAGTTTTAACTGAACTATAGAAAATATACTCATTAAAAAACTACTGTAAACTTTTGAAATCTTGTGGATTTACAGAACACAGATCTCATCATTTGGTATTTTGTAACTGGTGATAAAATAAAAAACTACTGTGTTTTCTTGTTTGTTTACTTCAATGACAAAAATGTCAACTTTCTGGAAACTTAACTACATTTTAAAATGAAAAAAATAGGTGAATATACAGGTTGATTCAGGACTAGGGAAAATAAACTTCAACCGTGGATCAAGGAAGTTATTTTATGCAAAAAAGTTTATATCAGTATTTATTAGAGGTGTACCGGAATTCCTATTATATTTTAAACTAGCAGTGCCCACGCGGCTTCGCTCGCGTAGACTATGGAATTATTGTTTAGGATTTTTGAAAAATATAGTTTAATTAATTAAGAACAAACACCATTAAATATTATTGTAATAATAACTTATCAATACCTAAATTACCTAACAAAAACGAATCAGAAGAAAAAAGTATAAATAATATGTGTTCTGTTTTTTAAATGTTAATTATTGAAAACAAAATAAACTCACGACGATCAGCCGAGGGAATCCGAATATCTACCGAGCGTAAGCGAATCCAGTCTGTTGTATATCGCTTCGATGCGGCACGACACCATACATTTAATATGTTACCTTTATAAATTTATTTTAAGATATTTTCTAAACTATACCACCAAATTGAATGCTGTAAAGGGCAAATTATATCTACATTAACTACTTATGACGATGAAATCATTTATTTCGATAAGGATTAATGTTTTGCAGGTAATAAGTCCATGTAAACAAAACCCAAATATTTTATGTTTTCTTTGTAACATAAAAGCAGTCATTGTGTCTTAAATATAAAAGTTAGACATATCGTGTCGCGGACTTTATTGTAGAACTTTTGATTATACACAGTTCTTTAATACAATATTTTCTTCTATATTGAACGGTTTAGGCAGCGTATTACAAAACAGCGCGCCGACGGCAAAATTTTTTCCGACTTGATTTACTATTATCGTCACTGCTTAGTTGTTATGTTACCTAACGTAACAAAATATAGCCTATAACCTGGCCAGAGAATGTACTGAATTAAAAAAGAAACCACGTAAATCGGATAAGTGGTTATCGAGTGATAAGGTCACTAACGGACAGACAGACCGACAGACAGAGAGACATTGAGCTTTATATATATTAAGGATATAAATACATAGATTATTATCTTAAATTAATATAACATTATTCTATATGATATTTCATTAACAAAATACATTAAATTACAACAATTGTGTTTTCTACATATTCTGCAATTTTTTCAGCTTCGTAAAACTATTTTATAGCTATAATTTCGTTAAATTATTTGTATAGCATGCGTTCTTTTCGATCGAATGTAATTACATTTATATTGTCAATAATAATATAAAATAAAAATAATAATAATATAATAAAAGTGACGTTAAAATATTCACTTTAAATCTACATCGCGAGTTCCGTCCGGAATTCCGGTACACCTCTAGTATTTATTCAGAAATTAAGTCAAAAATATTTTTATTTATTTTTTTTTTTTTAATTTAAATTATTGGCCATCGGGCGTAGCCCCTCAGCCAGACTTAAATATTTTTATTTAATGTCTTGAGAACTCATTGTGATACAGTTATGAAATTTGATATGCGGTTTAATATTAATAAGGATTATTGAATTTAGCATCAACCGTTAAATATTTATGCCATGGGTGGTTCAGTCTGTGGTACCAGAAACAAATTTTTTTTTGGGGTTGGGGGAGGGGGGTAGTGCAAACCTCAAAAAAAAGCTGGCTTAACGTTACCTGATGTTCTTAAAATGCAAAATTGATTTCAATTTTCTTTAACTTGTTTCATATCGTATTATGAGTCAAAATAAAAAATATTAAACAGAGATACTTACTTTTTATTTTTTTTATCTCTGTCTAGACTCGTGGTTACATTTTATAATTTGTTTGTGAGCTTTAACATCAGTTTACGAAAATTAAACAGCACATTTATAATTGCACGTCGCTTTAAACCCGCCCTAAAAAACAGGATCAAAATTTGGAGGGGGGGGGGAAAGTATTCATTGCCCAATACTGAAAATTTGTGTGGGGGGCAACTGCCTCCCTTCCTTCCCCCCGGATCAAGCACCACTGGGTTCAGTTTGTTGTTAGTATTTTTTTTCTTGATTAGCCACAAAAAGGTTAAATTTAAAGATTTGAAATACAGGTTATTTTGACTTTTCTTTTAATGATAAGTTTGAATATTTTTCGTGACATTAAGCAGTAGGGTCAGCAAGAAAACTGAAAAAAATGTTTGTTCATTTAAACCGTATTTAATATTGTAAGTTTTAAAAAAAACATGATACATAATAATTTTTTTAATACACATACGTAAAGAACTGAAAGTAATCTGGAAAATTACTGGACCGATTTTGATGAAACCTGCACCTTAAAATCTCAGAAATACTAAAAGCTATAAGGTACTATTGGCTTCAGAAGTAGTCTGCCACCCTAAGGGTTAGAATCACTTACAACATATTCAACAATATTAAGACAAACATCATCTTTTTCTAGGGCGGAGCTTATATAGTAACATCATTTTAAATAAAAACACAAATATACGTCCATTTCATTAATTAATTTTATATCAAGTTTAATATATTTAAATAATAAAATTCGGAATATCAAATATTTATTGCCACAAAATTTACTAACACATTTTTTAATAGATTACATAATAATTTAATCGCATAAATATTATATGAGTACTTTAAACGAAGAGTAGTTCTTTATCTAGCATTTGAGTTTCAAAATATCTGTTTTTGTTTGGTACATGGAGAAATGATTTAAATATTATAATAATCAAATGGGAGGAGCCAACTAAGTTTGTGAAATTGAATGAAAACTAGTCGACCACTTCTGCATGCGACTCTACATATCATCACGCTATCAATATAAAAACTAGCTTTAGCTCCTTATTGTCCCCCCAGAAAAAATATTTTTTCAATATATTTGTACCTACATTTTTTACTAGAGGGTGTTATTTTACATGTTCAGTAAAAATGTCAAGTTTCTAGCTTATATAGTTTACGAGATATTTAGCTTTGAGTGAAAAGGATGGACGGACGACAAAGTGAGATTAATAGAGTTTCTTCGGAATAGCTGAGCAATGAATGTTTATATATATTTTTTAATTATTTTATATTATATAATTATACAGTAGAAACCGGTTATAACGAATTCGATTTTTTTTAAGGTTATTTATCGGAAAAACTAAAAATCTCATGAGTATGCTGAAATTTTGTAAAATTCACCATCTGTGAGTGAAGATATCGTCAAAATAAAACTAAGAGAATAATAAAATATAAAACATTTACGAACACTATATGATGTTCAGAAGCGACACTCAACGTTATTTTACGGAAACATAGTTTGACATTAGGAGGTGTGGTTCATGTACGTATACGATTTGAAATCATCATCTGTTTTTTGTTTATTAGAATTAAACCTAACCTACAAAACATGATGTATTATGTCAAACAATATTTTTTATTATACAAAAAATTAAAATCAAATATATGTATAATTTAAAACTTTTTATTTGGAAATTAAATTAAATAATACAAAGTAGGGTACCTACAAACTATAGACATTATAACATGTATTTATTTTAAATATTCTATAATTTTAGTTTTAGTACGTATGTATTTAAAAAAAATTTAAACAAAGGTCAGTCCGTCGTACAAACCGATAAAATTCTCCGAAAATATTGTAAACAGATAGTCGTTCAAACCGGTATTTCGTTGTAAGCGATGTCGTTATAAACGGTATATTATAAAAGGCAATCATATGGGATTCAGCCGGGACTTTTATTCTGTGTCGTTATAACCGGTACGTCGTTATAACCGATGTCGTTATAACCGGTTTCTACTGTAT
Source organism: Sialis fuliginosa (assembly GCA_961205875.1). Taxonomy (NCBI): domain Eukaryota; kingdom Metazoa; phylum Arthropoda; class Insecta; order Megaloptera; family Sialidae; genus Sialis; species Sialis fuliginosa. The sequence continues at coordinate 40,031,225 of OY540809.1, read as the reverse complement.
TTACATTTGTTTTTTTTTCAGAAACAGTAAGTTCAATAACCCAAGACTAATGCGTGTATGTGTTTTGTTTGTTTGTTGCAGAGAGTGACGTCAACGTGACAGCAGCAGAGAGGGCGCGATGCGGATGGGCGACGAGTACCTGTCCGGCGGTGAGTTGGCCGACTTCGGCGCGTACGCGGGCGGCGGCGCGGGCGGGGCACCCACCAGGTGGGGCAGCGCCCACGGAGGGCCGACTTGGGGACGCGGCACGCCGCAACACCACCTCGCCAACAGGTACCACACGACCAGCTGCTATGAGGCGGAGGACGCCAACTATGGTATCGTCGAGTCCACTCCCAGGGCGGGAAGTCTACGCGGACGCTCTGGATTATACTATTCGCCACCAGGTAATCAGTACAAAACTCATTATTTATATCGGTCATTCCATAAATAACTACACACTTTTTTTGTTGTTGTTACCGATTTTTTTAATTTTCACATATGTGTTAGTACTAGTTAAAAGAAGATTTTTAACGGTACTTAAAAATCGAAAAAAAATTCCCCTCAAAAATATCGACTTTTGAAAATTTGACTTTTTTTTTTAAAAACGAAATATCTCAAAAACTATCAAATATAGCGTAAAAATACAAGGGATCAATTTTGTAGGAAAATGTATATAATTTAATTAAAAAAATATTTTGCTGCACAAAACTTTTGTTTAAATATATATTTTTTATTTATTCTTCGTTCAACATTTACTGCAGTCCAATGTAAATGCAGTAAATGTTGAACGCTCCGACACAGTCGCGCAGTGATACGTCCAAGCAAGCGCGCTGAGGTTCGCGCGTCGTTACCTAAAAAAATTAATATTTCATAAAGTTTTCATATGTTCATAAATTTTCAAAGTGCTACATACTCAGGAATGATTAAGCTACAACATAAATTTTTATTTTTAAAATTCAGAGTTGATATGTGCCCCAAATTTTCAGTTAAATTTTATAAATAAAAAAAATATATTTAAACAAAAGTTTTGTGCAGCAAATTTTTTTTTAAATAAATTATATACATTTTCCTACAAAATTGATCCCTTGTATTTTTACGCTATCTTTGATAGATTTTGAGATTTTTCGTTTTTTTAAAAAAAGTCAAATTTTCAAAAGTCGATATTTTTGGGAGAATTTTTTTTTCGATTTTTAAGTACCGTTAAAAATCTTCTTTTAACTAGTACTAAAACATATGTAAAATATCGGTATGGAGAACCATACATGACTTCCATGTTCTTTCTATCTTTTTAAATAATTTTTAAATATACATTTTTTGAAAAATATTTTATAAATATAATCTACTACTATGAATATAAATTTCGTAATACATAAAAAACATATATACTTACGACGGTTACAGCTGTTATTGCCATTTGTATATAAATATATAATGTCAAAAACATAATACACATTTATAGAACAACTAATTTGACAATCTGAATTTAGTTGCATTTGTTTCCAAGGCAACATAAATTAATGACGTATTAATTAGTATTTAAAATTCAAATTTTAAGTGTGTTTTTCACCCCATTAATGGGTGTTTGGGCACGTACAAATAATAAATGTACCTTAGATTCAATTGAATTGCAAATGTACCAAATCTTATCAAAATTAGTGAGATAATACTCGCAATGTTCACTTTTTAGACGAAAAAAGTTACAAAATTTCGAATATTTCCAAAACCCCTAACCCGATTAGCACCAAAATCAATAGATCTGGAGTACTCACTGAGACAAACATTTTCCCCAAAAATAATTCAGATCGGTGCATTTTTACAGTAGTTATCGTGAACTAAAAAAAAATCTACATCCTGACACACAGACACACAGACACACAGACATACGGACACACAGACACACGCACAGCCGCCATGCGGAAATTAACTTTTCTTTACGTTTTGAAGTTAGTACAATGAGAATTTGTCATTTTCTCTGACACCATTTTTCGATGGTATTACAATACTTCCATTTCTTTCAGAACATGGAAGTAAAATTTAAAAAATCGCTAACAACAACAAAAAAAGTGTAGTTATTTATGGAATGACCGATATCTATATCTGTAATTACATATGGAATTTTAATGTGGGGTCATTCGTCTCAATTTGAAACATTATTAAAAATTAAAAAAAAATGAAGGCCCAAGGGAACACTGTCGTCCATTATTTAAAAAATTCCAAATATTAACAGTCATCGATTTATACATCATGGAATGTATTTTATTTATAAAAAATAACCCAGATATCTTTATTGCTAACAATTTGGAACATAACTATCCCACTAGACGCGTAAAGCAATTATCTACAAAAATGTAGTAAACAGTGCTATTAAAATATACAAAAACACACCAAAGTGGATAACTAATTTACCTAAAACAAAAATTAAAATAGCTCTAAAAAAATACTTAATAGATAAATGCTAGGCTATTATAGCTTAAAATCATTTTTCTATTCTTAATATTAACTACTGTAAGAATTGTTTTTTTTCTTTTGACTTTTTGTATGTACTACTCGTACCAACACAAATAAATATTATTATTATCCAATATACCTACTTCTATTCCTAATAGGATTTTTGATTTAATTTTAAAATTGTGCGTATCGATGTAATTGGTACTTGTTTTTTTTCCAAACTTCTACCGAAAAAAGCTAAAAATAGTATTTTTCTCATTTTTTGCTGTATACAGGGTGGGGCATTTAAAGTGTTACAGTTGATTATCTTAGAACCATCGCATATTTGAAAAAAATGTTTCAACCAAAAAATGTTTGGTTGTAAGGGGGTAATCGAATAGTAATATTTATTTGCTATTTTAACGTGGCCTTCAAGGATATTTGAAGGTCAACATCATTTTTTTAAATAGGAACCTATAGTTTTTATTTAGAAATCTTATTCTACGTAAAAAAACACGAATCTTTCATTGAAAACTTTATTTGAACAACCTAAGCTTTCCAAGGTATCTAACAAAATAATTCGAGATTTTGAATTTTCAAGAATTTTTTACTCAGAAACCACAAACTTTAGAAAAAAAGTACAGGATACACAAAATATTTATTTTGGTCTAATAAAGCGTGGAGAATTATTTAAAAAATTTTAAAAACTTTAAAAAAAAATTTCTATTTATTTTATTTTAGCAAAAACAAAAAAAAGTACGAAATGTTAAAAAAAAACTAGAATAATTCTCCAAGTTTCATTAGATAAAAAAAAACATTTTTTGTATCTTGTACTTTTTTTCTAATGTTTATGGTTTCTGACTAAAAAATTCTTGAAAATTCAAAATCTCGAATTATTTTGTTAGATACCTTAGAAAGCATGGGTTGTTCAAAAAAAAGGTTTCAATGAAAGATTCGTATCTTTTCACGTAAAATAAGATTACTTAATAAAAACTATAGGTTCCTATTTAAAAAAAATGATGTTGACCTTCAATTATCCTTGAAGGCCACGTTAAAATAGCAAATAAATATTACTATTCGATTACCCCCTTACAACCAAACATTTTTTGGTTGTAACATTTTTTTCAAATATGCGATGGTTCTGAGCTAATCAACTGTAACACTTTAAATTCCCCACCCTGTATAGTGTACCAGCTCTGTCCACGGCTTCGTCCGCGTTTTATAATATTTTTATATTGGCGGCAGAAACTATACAAGTCTTGAGGCTTGATATGGATCTTGGCTTCTGGGTGTACCTAAGCCGCGTCGGTATGGTCGTATTATCGTCACACTTTTAGAAGAGCCTTGAAGATGTCCACTGCAATGTGTGACGAAATGTTGGCCGATAACACAACCATACTTACCCAGAAGCTAAGATCCATAGCAGAAACTATATTTTAAGACATGGGATGAAATATAAATTTGTTTTGTTAGTTTTTTATTCATTATACAAAAATCATAAATATCTCGACTCCTTTGCGAGATAAGAGGGTTCCCCCCCCCCCTCAAAAAAACCCTTATACATGAAATAGTAAATAATTATTATTTTTTATTCATTATCTATACAAAATCGTAAATATCTCGGATTGTAATTAAAATTTCCAAAAAAACTTATTCCCTGTATACCCCCGCCATTAAGGGTTGAATGCCGAAAAAAAATTTTTATCGAAGTCTAATGCCCAAAACCTTTATAACTTAAGCAGCTATGCAGATAAACATATCAAAAACCCACCCTAGTTCCCCTTTTATGCTATTAGGGGTTGAATGTCGAAATTTTTATTTAAGGCACCCTTGAAACTTCACGTTTCTATCTCCATTTGTACTGTTCAAGATTATTAGCATTATGACGTCATACCACTGACAAATGCGCCAGACGCGTTTGTAAATATCTGATAAACATGTTAAAAATTTAATTAGGTTGTTTTATTAGAATACTGACTTATTTCACCTAAAAACAATTGATTGTGTTTTTGTAACACATACTATACTTTTTACAACATTTTAGAATTTATTATCAACACTGTCAAATACTTTATTATTTATAACTGAGAGACGTTATTGACAAAACAATAAGGTTTCAAAAACAACACATAAAATGTTGGTTACAACTACATTAATAGTAATTATTACTACAAAATAATTTAATATATTTTTTGAACGTAAAAATCGTACAAATTTATTCAGGAGTTTGAATTAAAATATCCTTCAGCAGTTCCTAACAAGTCGACTAAATCCCGTTTGATAGATACATTTTATGATACTGATCATACAGAATCGAAACAGCCGAGGCGAATTAATAAACAATCAATTCGCTCATCCAGAAAATCTGTTAGAAAGTTTACATCACAGGTTGGACTCAGGGCCGGATTAAGTAAGCGCGGGGCCCGTAGCAAATGTTATAAAGAGGCCCTTGGCAGTGACTTCATGGGGGGGGGGGGAAACTAGGGGAGTAATTCGATAGCTTCACCCACTTCCCCCGAAAAAAATCAATAGGATTTTTTTTTTTTTGCACATTAAATTTGAAAGCACAAACTTTTAAATGTGCTTTGGAACGCAAATTAAATGAATTTTCGCGGAAATATAACTGTTTGAAAATTTGAATTTTTTGTTTTGCTTTTTTTTAATTATCCCTTAATTTTTTTGAGGTGTGTATAATAAAACACCACTTTTACAAACAAAATTTTCTTGATTTGATTTGAGCAAATTTAGAAAAATCGATTAAAAAAATCAAAGATCGGAGATTCAAAAATCGATTTTTCGATTAAATCGAATCGAGATCGGAAATCCTAAATTTAAATTATTATTATTGTAAATTTGGATACCCCGTATGAACCATTGGACGGTAAGTGGTAAGTCCAATAAGAGATATTTTTCGTCGCGGGGCCCCCAGAGACGCGGGGCCCGTAGCATTTGCTACTCCTGCTACGTTGTTAATCCGGCCCTGGTTGGACTGTCATCAGCCCAATAAGCCCCAACAATAAATATCACATCTGACACAATACAAAGTAATTTATGCTTATACGGTACTAGCTCGTGACAAGTTCATTTCAATGACTAGAGGCAATTAACCTTAAGTTCAGTGTTTTTATCTAACAGATAGCATGGCATAAAATTTACCTATATACGTATAAGTTTTACTTTCTTATCTTCAGGGTGGCATCCTTTTTGAAATAATATACCATCATTATAAATTATTGAAGACGGTAATTATCCATCTCTATATATAAAGATCATACAAATACCTACTAATTAAACTAGATTATAATTTTAAGGATAGTATGATATTTTAAACTGCAATCAATATATAATTCATACATATCTATTACATAAACATTCAATTCTGATTAATGAATTTAATTATAGATCAAATGATTACAAAACCTGTTCATTTAAATACATGGTTGAGAATTGTGATTAAATTTATATTAAATGATTCAATTTTAGGTATGGTTTTATAAATATAATAATTCCTAAAGTAAAAGATGAATTCATTGAATGAAGTCATTTTTTCCATGTAGTAGGTATTCGAATATATTTTTTTAACCCGTTTGACCTAACGAAATCTATGAAGCTTTATTAACAAAACGAAATTATTTATTTACATATCCACCAGTCTACCCAGCGCTGGCTTTAGGGGTGGGGGGGCGAACAAGGGCGTCCGCCCGGGGCGCCAGGCCAGATGGGGCGGCGCACAATGGGGCATAAATGACTTTTTTGGTTCAGGCTGTAATTTTTGAGTAAACTTTTGTTTAATCTTTAAATTTTCTGTTGATCTGTTAAACCCGATTTAGCAAAAAATAATGCTGAATATAAACAATGTTAATTTTTTTTTAAATCTAAGAAGAATCGATTATTTGATAGCTGCTAATTAACAAATCCTTATTCAACAACCCAGAAAACTTTTTATAAGGTATTTTAGGATAAGAGTTAAAGGTTGATGTTTATTTTTTTAAATTATCTATTTTTCTTAAATATTCTTGTAAAAATGATTAATTTTTATGAAAAAAAGTACAAGCACTGTTAGGCCAATCCCCAGAACTACAAAATGTATTAGGAAAGGCACACACATGTACGATTTTTCACGTTTAACTCTATAAAATTACAAAGAAAATAAATTAAAAATGAACACACTATATGTTTATTTGTTAAAAATATATGGTGAATTTGGTCAATCAATCATTTTTCAAGCTGAGATATCAACTATTTATTATATTCAACTTATTTGTTAATTTATCAATTTTAATTGACATTTTCGGTGATTTTTGAACAATTTTTTAGGGAGAGAGAGGGCCCACAACCTTGCAAATTTAATATTTTATTAAGGACATCATTAACCATCGATCGGCGAATATTTATTCCATTTGTCACGTATAGGACTTTTTTAATTTGATTGGACTATTTACGATTTTTGATATGAAGTAATGTAATAAAATAAACAAAAACCTATAACCCAGTTAAAACCTATAACCCAGTTTCATTTTGACGTTTGCATAAAATTTAATTTAGATTAAAACTGTCAAAAAATTAAAAATATACGAAAAAATTATCAGGTGCGTCTTAAGAAAAATTTCGAACTAATATTTTTTAGTAAAATTGTATAAAAATTAAATGGTTAGCCAATGCTAGGCTACTTATCTGAGCACTTTATCGGTTTTTATTGAAATTGTTCAATAATTAACTACCTTTAGTGAATTTAACACGAGGAAGCACTGTGCATTTACTTGGCAGTTGTTTTGTTCTAGTGCTCCTAAAGGGTTAAACATATCCATTTAATGATCAATTTTATTATTTAACTATAAACTTTAGAGATATGAACTGTATTATTTGCGGGACAGGTCAATTCGGCGCATCCAACTCGGCGATGGTCAACTCGGCGACGGTCAAACTCGGCGACGATGAACTCGGCGATAATAATAATTATTAGTAAATATATTTTTCAACTAGAATTTGCCCACGGCTTCACCCGCGTGTATTATGTATAAAATAGTTTTATCGGCCCGTATTTTAACGGAAGGAATGGTGGTATGAAGCACGAATGGAAAAAATTAATGCTTATTTTTTAAATAAAAAAAATTATAACAGTATTTCTGCCAAAAAATACAAGGCTAATAGGGAGAGAGTATATAGTTATTCAGAATAGAGTTGACGCGCATGCGTGACTAGGGTTTCCAACTTTTATAAATCACGCATTTTATAAAACAACTGGCCACGTTTAGCTGTGTTATATTTAATAATTTAGTTTAAGTTAGAGTAGTCCAGATAGATTGGTTCGTTTTCAGGTAGGTTAGGTTAGGTTTATGAATTTCTGTCTATGCACTAAATAATATATTAACATAGATACAGCATACTCTACTCTATTCTAACACATCAACACTTGATTTTCAGAGTTTTTGACAGAGGACCCCCAGACTCTCCGTATTTATCAAATACAAATATATTGGTAGAGTTAGCAATTTTTATAATGTTTGTTATATCTGAATGCAACTTTTTGTAAACAATTAAATATTAAGCAGCTGTAATAGTTAATTGTTCAATTTGAATAAAAAAAAGCACATTTTTTTGTTATTTTATAACAATGGGAAAATTTGTCACCAAATTTCTTTAAAACTAAATACGTTTTTGAAATTACTATTAAATTATATGCAATATTCATCGGTTTTTCATAATTTTGTATAATCTGAAATATAAGTTTAATTTCAAAAAAATGATTGTTGCAAATTATAATATGTAGATTTTAAATTAAAAAAAAAAACGTCACAAATCAAAGATTGTAGATAAAAAATAGGCGGCTAGTTCAAAATTATATAGTTCGATTAAAAATATAGAAATGGTCACTTATTTAAACAACTAATCAAGTAATGTAAAGTATTTGCATGACACTGTTTACTTTTATGTATAGTATTTAATAAAAAAATAAGCATTACATTTTTTCATCCATACCCCCATCCCTCGCGTTAAAATACGGATCGATAAAAAAATTATACATAATACACGCGGATGAACCCGCGGGCAAATTTTAGTTAAAAATATATTTACTAATATTAATTTTTATCGCCGAGTTGACCGTCGCCGAGTTTGGCCATCGCCGAGTTGGATGCGCCGAGTTGACGCGTACCCATTATTTGTCATAGGTTTAAATCTCTATCAAATGGGTTCTGTTCAGTTTTGCTCTAGCTCACATCGTTTTCGCTGCATCGATGATTTAAACATAAGCGGCGGACAAGTTTTTTTGTTTTTATTTATTTTGTGTGTATTTCCCGGGGGCCCACAACCTTGCAAATTTCATATTTTATTAAGGACATCATTAGCCATCGATCGGAGAATATTTATCCCATTTGTCACCTATAGGAAATGTTTAATTTAATTTGACTATTTACGATTTTCGATATGAAGTAATGTGGTAAAATAAACAAAAACCTATAAAATACCACAAATAAAATACGTTTTAGTGTAAAAAGTAGTTTGCATAACCCAGTTTCTGTTATCGCGACACTCAATCACACTAATTTATCTGCGAACTTATTCGTACAAGTTTTAATTCAGTTGAGTGCCTCCCACATATGTTATAAATGGTTAAGGTCATGTTAACACGTAATCCGCCATTACTGTCAGTTACACAGATTACACATCTTTTCTCAACGTGAAATCGACTCATACAATGATAGATAAAATAACACCAAATAAAAAGATTTGTGAGAACGGTGCAATTTGTTATAAATCAATAATATTGATATACTATAAGAATTAGAGGATTCACTTATTTAAAAACTTATATAAGGTACTGGCACCAGTTATGGCCGCTATAAGAGCAAGGTTTATGGTTTTTGTGATTGACGGGCTTCTTTTTTGTAATTCTCATAAACTCATGTTACTAATAAAACAAGTAACTCTTTATTTAATCAAGTGCGAAAATATAGTTTTTTTTTTTAATTATAGCCTTTTATTTTGTTTATGTTTTTTCTCCAGTAATGGATAAAGTAAAACCAGTAATGAGCACGCAGTGATGGACACTTGCTAATGATAAGTACTACGACATAAAAGATATAAAAGAAAGAATCGTCTTTGAAAATGTAAAGCAATTGCTATGATAATATAATAATTAATTAATAAATTATACTAATAATTAGTTTAAATGTCCACCATTTTGACACGTATTGGCCGATTGTCATCAAATCACGCTGTAAGACAGTTAAATGTATATACATAGATTAATATTCAGAAATGTTAGTATTCAAATATCAACAATTATTTCTAATTTTGTACATTTAATTTAAAAATAGCCATTACTGGGGTAATATCCAAGACTGGTGCCAGTATTTGGTTGGTTAATTAGATAGATACATTTTCTAATAAAATCTTAAAGTTGTTATCTTTGTTTATAAACTCCCTTCTTCAACCAAACTGTTTAGAGTGATTTTCATAAATTTTTTTGGTAATTTATAACTCAAAAGAAAATTTTTATAGCCATAAGTTATTTATTTTGTATATAATTGTTAACTTTATTTTGAATAAAACTGCATTCACAACTAATGTTATTTCTGTAAGTTGATACAGTAGTGTATAACAGTATCCATTTATGATATCTTACTCAAAATAAATGTTTCATTTTTGAAAAACATAAAAATGTTCTCTGTAAAATGTGATATATTAATTATTGAAATATTGACGCTCCCTTATTAAAATAAAACAATTGAATAAATCGAAAAACTTTACAATACGGAGCACTAATACACAAGGCTCGACTCGCACTTGAATTTTTTTCTATCTGTTAATTTTTAATTAATCTAATCTATTGACGAGTATATTATTTAATTGAACAAAATAATTCTATGCGACAATTTCTTACTCAAAAGAGGATAACCACTATACAAAACTATTTAAACAATATATTAATGTACTTTCATCTTGTTTCAACCCAACATGATACTAATTGCAACAAAAAGGAAACCCAAAATGAGGAAATGTAAATTTATGAAGTTCCACAGAGTTGGTAGCCAAAGTACAACAGAAGAGAAATATGGGGGTGGACAAAGATTAATTATACTAAAGCATCATGCACGTGATATTACATGTACTATATCTGCTGTTAATGGGAAAATACGTTTTCCATCGACGGACACTATAAGTACTTGTAAAAAGTGTAAAAATTTATTTCCATTACTCATTTTCCAAATTCTCGCTTTCAACAGATACTATTAACTGAAATGTATTTTTTTTATTTTAGCTGATTAATTAATGTATTATAATGTAGGTGTGCTGCTTTTTTAATATCAAAATTATTTAATTACTTTTAGATTATTTTAAATTACATATACAATATGTTTATGGAAATAATTAAAGAAGGAATTGCGATAAGAGGCTTAGTAGGTCCCCACTGCCCTTTTTAATACCTCAATATTTTATTACATATATTTGAAAATGTTAAGATATTTACAGCATTAAAACAGTAAACAAAAATATAATTTTCCATTAATTGCGATCTTTATATGACTAAAGTAATAGGCCCTTATCATTTATTTTTTGTGTCTTAGTATCTAGCTAGATAATAAAAAAAAAACCTTCAGATTACGTCCGTGAATGAGCAATCATAATTTATAATAGAATATCCTTAGTAGAGGTGTACCGGAATTCCGGCCGGAACTTACGATGTCGATTTAAAGTGAATTTTTTAACGTCACTACTATTATATTATTATTATTTTTATGTTATATTATTTTTACACTATAAATGTAATTACATTCAATGGAAAAGAACGTATGCTATATAAATAATTTAACGAAATTACAGCTATACAAACAGTTTTACGAAGCTGTAAAAATTGCAGAATATGTAGAAAACATAATTTTTATAATTGAATGTATTTTCTTTAAGAAATACCATATAGAATAATGTTATATTAATTTAAGATAATAATCTATGTATTTATATTTAAAATATAATAGTAGAGATGTTAGACGTGAATTTCGGTCGTAATTCCGGTAAACCTCTAATCCTAAGGTAGGGCAACATACGAGTTTCATCTCTGTTTTGGATTTTATCGATCTCGACTCGTGAAAATTGAAATTATCTCATTTCGGACTCGTCTCGTACATTTGACCAAGACCAAGACGTGACCGTTAATGAATAAGTTCAACAATGTGAATTAAAAAAATATTTTTTGATTTATTTAATAAAAAAAAAAAATTTTGAAATATCTGATGTATTTTAATATCAGAAAGTAAATTTTTATTAATAACACAGCTCCACAAAAAAAAGTGTAGAGCCAAAAAAGCGACCTATATAGCATTGTAGTATTGGTCGAGTATAGTCGAAATCCAAATTTTTGGAATTTTCTGCGTACCAGTTTTTTTTTATTTGAGCTTGAATTTTGGATTTATCCAACTTGGAAAAATTCAACCTCAACCCACAATTCAAGCTCAAATAAAAAATAAACTGTAAGTAGAAAATTCCAAAAATTTAAATTTCGACTATACTCGACCAATACTACAATGTTAAATAGGACGATTTTTTGTTATCCCCGCCCTTTTTAGGAAAAATTCAACCTTAGCCCAAAATTCAAGCTCAAATAAAAGAAAAGATAAGCAGAAAATTTCAAAAATTTGAATTTCGACTATACTCAACCAATACTACAATGCTATATAGGACGATTTTTTTTTATCCCCACCCTTTTTAGGAAAAATTCAACCTTAGCCCAAAATTCAAGCTCAAATAAAAGAAAAGATAAGCAGAATAAGATAAGCAAATTTTGACTATACTCGATCAAGACTACAATACTTTATAGGTCGCCTTTTTTAGTTTCGCACTTTTTTTTGTGTAGCTGTGTTATTGAAAGAAACCGGGACTCTGGCCCAGATTTGTAAATTAAATCAATATCGTCTTATTCTAATTTAAACTAATATCCTTTTTTTCTTAATTAAAGTCTCGTCTCTAACTGAATTAAATTTGATTAATATTTCAGGTACATCATACACCATCGTCGAGCGACCCAGCTCCACGATGGGCGTACATCACCACCGCGAGCGTGAGTATCAGTACACGGGCAAGTCAGGCAGCTCCGGGTCGGTGCCGCGCGGGACCTACCTCGGCAACTCCACAGCGCGCGCTGCCGCTAACAAGAAACGGCCAATCAGTCCAGAACAGGTAATATTACATAAACTCACTTACCATTATTATTAGAGATTGGAAAAATAGTTGTTATTTTCAATGAAATAGTTACTAGTTGAATTTTTTTTCGGAAAATAGTTTTTCTTACGATTTAATAATAGTTAGTGCAAACGAAGCAGTAAAAAGTGTCGCAAATAGTTGAAAAGGTAGTTGCAAATAGTTGATTTCAAATTATGTTCAATCAAACCAGTTTTCTGAAAACGGTGGAGATATGTAATAAAAATTACAATAAATGTATTTTTACGCAATAATTGAAAAACTATTTTTCCAATCTCTAATTATTATATAGAATATGAATCATAGGTGAAATTATACTTAACCAAATCGTGACCGAGTTTTTTTTTGTTACCGATACTGCTGATTTTTCTGTCATCAATTCATACCTATCTAAGATAACTAAAACGTTGGTAATTGTATTGTTGATGTATTCAGTCCAATATTCGAAAATATGTATGATTTCAAACCCATTCGAATTAAAATAATCTTACAGCAACGCAAAAACTTAATAAAAACGCTCTGTTACATACATGCAACGCTGGGCACGATTGGGTTAACCCTTAACTGGTATCGTAAATTGTACAAACGTGACTGGTATCGTGGAGTATTTGCGGCCCCCACTAAAGATTAGCTAGTTTCATGTCCGGTATTATAAAGGAGCTTGCAAAATTTGCTAGCTTGCAAGCACTCTCAAATGGGGTATTAATTCTGTACTAGTATCTATAGATTAGCTATGGAATTTGGAGCAGTGATACTTCAACTAATTGTAATATAGTAGGCGACTTTTACCGTACAAAATAATTTTCATAATATCACCACTGTTTTAATACCGTTGGTGTTTACCTACAACGCGTGCGCGAAACTTGTCAAAGTCTTCAACAAACTCCAAGAGAACTGTCATATAAGTTTGATATCTCATTTGAGAGTGCTTGCAAGGTAGCAAATTTGCAAGCTCTTTTATAATATCGGACATCAATAATGAGACTGAATAACACTTTATAAATGGTAAATAATACACTCATTTTATGTAATAATATCAACTAATTTTTATTACCATTTTTTTTTACTAAATTGTCTCCTACGAGAGATCCCAATAAAGTTGCAATTTTTAGGATATTTTTAGGTACTACCTACAAAAACAAAAAAAATGTTTAGCAAAAATATTTTTTCTTTCTTATCTAATATGAATTAATGAAGCAAAAAATATGTTTATATGCCTCTAATTAACAATTTAAAAAAATCTATTCTTGAAGGTGTTAAAGCGCCGAACGTTCAGCACCCAACGTAATGAGATTACTTAAAATGACGGATACGTACGTAGCTTAGATTTTTAGCAAAACATCAAAACATGACCTGTAGAGGCCGGCCAACCCCCACGAAACTAGTTAAGGGTTAAGTCGAGAACTATTACAGATATATAAAAAAACTAATATGTAATTAATATTACTCCATATTAATATTATAAATACAAAAGTATAATATATGTCTATTTGTTACCTTTTCACTGTTTTATCGACTATCATAACAGAAATCTGTATTACTTTTACCGGACGAAGTCGCGGGCAATAGCTAGTACTCAATATTTTAATCTCGTGTAGCGCAATAAATCGAAAATAAATTAAGATCGTTGCTTTCAATTCTAAATAGATATTTAAAAAGTATTCAATTATTGAGAACAAGTGAACTGTGAGATCGATGGGTTAAATATTTTTACATTGACTTACGATTAATCTTGTTTGGCTACAAAATTACTTCGAAGTCTCGAATAATCTTGTTCTACAACTGTAGTACGTTTCTTTAATTGTATTGTCACTTAGTTCTTTTGTTAATATGTCAGTGTGCCGTTTATTGTTACAGCTTTTATATTTTCTTGTTTTCTCAACGAACAAAGCAGTTAAGATATTTTCGATAAATATTATTACAAGTTTCATTCTGCTATGTATGTTTTTTAAAACATTAAATATCAAATACACTACCCTGCGAAAGTTTAAGACCACCTGAAATTTTTCCTTTTTTGGATTTTTGCGAATATTTCTCGTTCTCTGACCGCTATATATCCGGTAATAAAATATGTTTCTTGCCCGATAACTGGACGGTGGGTTAGTTACCCGGCACTCACATGTATTTCAAAGTGTCAATTCAAATTGTCTCAGCTTTGCCATAGGGACAATTTCATTTTTCCTAAAATTAATGAGTATATTCTATATTTAAAATACCTATTGTCATGTTATTATCTTGTGTTTCAATTTTCTGCACCGACAATTGCAGTGTTTTCACATTTCAAATGACCTAACCTCAATATTGTGATATCCAAAAAAATATTTTTTTACAGAAAACACGAAAATGGAGAAATAAAAGCAAATTTTGAAAAATAAAAACGAGTTTAAATAATCATTTTGAATAAATTGGGTCATTCACAGCGAAAAATTTCTGAGATGAATTGAAAAATATTAGCAAAAGTTCAAAAATCAACATTTTTTCAGGTGGTTTTAAACATTTGCAAGATAGTGTATATTCATTAAACTATTTTCAATACTTTATGAATGCATATATACATACAATTTAAGCCTTAAACACTGCCAATTTACCAACTGTACAAAAACCAAGCACTTACTAAAAATTCTCCCAACGTACAGACGCTAAAATCTACTGCTTTACTTTCTGAGCATATTGATCTCATTTTTTCTTGTGTCGCTGTCTATATGGAAGCAGGTTAAGGGCGGATTTAGAACAGCTTTGCTACAATAGCTCAATTCTTATTGTCGGTTTCGAATATTTGCAAGTACAGATAGCGTTTATAAACATATTATTTCGAAACCTGTATATTTGATTCTGATAGTAACCCGATTCTAAACGAGTTTAAGAAATATAAATTCTTACACATCTTCCATTGTAAATAAATTACACACGATTTTGAAATGGGACCATCCTCAAGCCAAACCCAACCATTTGACCAAGTTTCAACAATATCGGTTCAGTGGTTAATGAGTTATGCATGTGACAAGGATTCAGGGGACGGACGGACGGACAGACAGACTGATATGAACAAAAAGTGTTTGTCTTGACGTGAAACGGAAAATTTTAAAATTTTGAAATCGGAGAACATTTTTTTTGTCTCAATCTGGAATGATCACAAAGCTTCTCGTATCTTCGATATTGCGAGGAAGCAATTCTACATTGTCTGGACTATAAATATGTCACTATTTTCAGTCTCACATAACCTATATTACGTATATTTTCGTAGATTGCTTTGAAATAAATAATATAAAAATATTCAGTCTCAACACGATAACGTTTTACGATCCTCCTGAAAGAAATAATATTGCCTTTTTCCTCGAATTTGCACATCAACGATATATTTGCATGATAAATAAAATTGTAATAAATATACGTATGATGCATGCATATCTTGAAAAGTGATAAAATTGTAGAGAAATACATTTTGTATGCAAAATTAAGTGTACAAAAAGAGCAAATTGTATATTTTTAACTAAAATAGTATGTCAAATGTTTATATAGGATTTCGTTCGGAGAATAGAATAAAGCGTTAAAAGGGGTTGTATGTTTTTAGCTCGAGCTTTTTCTTGCTTCTGTTATTTTGAATTGACGCTTTAAATGGATTGTGTTATGTTAAGATGTTATTTTCTACAGTACCAAAGAAGAAAATTAAAGAAAACTCTCAAAGAGGAATTCAAACAAAACAAAATTTGAAAATAAATACACTTCCTTTTTATTAGGGTTCCGAAGAACCCTTATTAATCTCACTTTTCCGTCCGTCTGTCCGTCCGTACGTCCTTTTCAGTCAAAGCAAAATATATCGTAAACTATATAAGTTAGAAACTAAAAATTTTTACGGAACATGTAAAATAATGCCCTCTAGTAAAATATGTACAATTTAAAAAAAAATCAGATGAGGCGTGAAGAGGCTAAAGTAAGACAAAAAATATTTTTTATACCAAGGCATTTGGCACGTCAAAATATTTAACTAAACCAGTAAAATTTGACCCTTTTTCTTTTTTTTACTCAAAAATGTACCTATGACATAGAAATTTTGTAATTTACATGGATTGTTTGCCAAAAAAAGATTCAAAATTACAAATAATTACACAATAATAATTAAAATACAAAATTATTGAATTGATTTCTATTGCATGTTTCTACAAAGTTCTAGTATGTTCCTCTTTGTTTATGGTAACAGAAACAAAATGGATACGTTGTTTCCATTTGAAGCGTTAAATATTAAAGAATAATAGGAACAAAACAAAACATTTTGTAGCTAAAACTGTAGTCGTGCAAGTGGACACACTCGATCAATAACTGCCTGCATTTTATACTATTATGTACCAACTCTACAAAATAAATAAGCTTGTTGCTCTGTTGGAAGAGTTACCAACTTTTTTTAGCGAACCAGAGAAAATAAATGTTATTTTAGAAAATTAAATATTTAATTGTACGAATGTCAAAAAAAATTGAAAAAAATCTATAAGGTACTGGCACCAGTCTTGGTTATGAACCCAGTAATGGCTACTTTTTAATTAAATGTACTGATTTAGAAATATTTGTTAATATTTGATTACTACCATATTTAACTGTCTTACAGCGTGATTTGATGACAATTGGCCAATAGGTGTCAAAATGGTAGACATTTAAACTAATTATTAGTATAATTTATTTATTAATTATTGTATCATCATAGCAACTGCTTTACATTGTTTCAAATTTGACGATTCTTTCTATTATATCTTTTGTGTCGTAGTACTTATCATTTTGTAATCATTAGCAAGTGCCCATTACTGCGTGCTCATTACTGGTTTTACTTTATTCATTATTAGAGAAAAAATATAAACAAAATAAAAAGCTATAATTTAAAAAACAAACTATATGTACGGACTTTGGTAACTAAATTGAATAAATAAAAAGTTACTTATTTTATTAGTAAAATGAGTTCATGAGAATTACAATTATAAATCCCAAAAACAGTAAACCTTGCTCTTATAGCGGCCATAACTGGTGGCAGTACCTTATATTCAAATAAGGAACATACTTGTCACTGTCAAATTCGCTCGATGTGCTTCAAATTTTTGGTAGTGTGTATTCCTAGCAGAGTAGGTATAGAAAAATACTTGAATATTAAGAGAATTTAATTAGAAAAAAAACATTTGTTAATAAAAATTTCCCATTGTGAATCTGCATTTTTGATCATTATATTATTCTCTGGAAAAATTGACTATTAAGATACCGGGAAAAAATTTCAGATCTGAAGTGATCAAATCAGATCTTGATAGATCTGCATTTTGAGACAACATCATAATTTTTTCACTTTTTTTTTATCTGTGGAGACCTGCAAAAATCTACAATGACCTACAGAGGTCTACAACGATCTATAAAGATTTATAAAGATCTTGATAGAGATTGAAACATTGAAAATTCATGAATTTTCAACGATCTTCAGTATCATTGTAGATCGTTTTAGATCTTTGTAGATCTATGTAGATCGTTGTGGATCTTTGTAAAAACCAGTGAAAAAATATGATGTTATCTCAAAATGCAGATCTATCATGATCTGATTTGATCACTTCAGATCTGAATTTTTTTCCCAGGATACTAAAAATGTTATTTACACACATCGATGCAGACAAACATATCAATCATATAAACATTTATTGATTAAAATTACAATTTAAATTAAATTTTTCTAGTTTGACAAATGGATATTAAGGTCACACGTGACACGCTAGTTTTAAATATACCTACATCTAAATTTAATGATGAAAAAACACAGGTACCAGACAGGTATCGAACATGCAATCATTGGCATGAGAGATTATAAACACGGTATCAGGTCAACAAGCATATCTATCTGCATACTACTATATATACTATATAAAGTATTGGCATCAGTCTTGGCAAGGACCCCAGTAATGGCAAATTTTTAATTAAATGTACTGAATTAGAAATATGTGTTGATATTTGATTACTACCAATTCTGAATATTAATCTATATACATTTAACTGTCTTACAGCGTGATTTGATGACAATCGGCCAATAGGTGTCAAAATGGTTGACATTTAAACTAGTTATAAGTATAATTTATTTATTAATTATTATATTATCATAGAAACTGTTTACATTGTTTCAAATTTCTTTTATATCTTTTGTGTTGTGGTACTTATCATTTTGTAATCATTATCAAGTGTCCATCACTGCATGCTCATTACTAGTTTTACCTTTGCCATTACTGGAGAAAAACATGAAAAAAATAAAAGGCTATAATTTAAAAAAACAAACTATATTTGTGGACTTTGGTAATTAAATTGATTAAATAAAGAGTTACTTTTTTATTAGTAACATGAGTTTATGAGAATTACAAAAAAAGTAGCCCGTCAATTACAAAAACTTACTGCGGCCATAACTGGTGCCTTTAACTTATATACTATCTGTATAATTGTATTTCAAAATAATAATTTGCACATTACATTTGGTTTGGGGAGATGAATTCAGAAATTAAGTTAAAATGGTTTCATTTAATGAATTTTGAAACCATATATTAAACATATTTTCATTATATTATTTATTGTTCCAAATTTTAATATTTGAATTAAATTTACAAGTCTTGATGCTTCCGCGGTGATCTTGGTGTGGATCTTAGCTTCTGGGTGTAAACCGCGTCTATTTGGTCGTGTTATCGGCCAACGTTTCGTCGTGGCATTTGGTAGTTTACCACTTTTGATAATGTAATTAATAAATAATCTATTATCTACGATACTTGTTACTGAAAAATAAAATTATTCATAAATTTTGATGAGCGACAGATTTATTACTTTAATTTTTATGATTGATATGCTATTTCAAAATATGATTTATTATCGCAATTTAGTATAAAATCTGCGTTTTTGTTGGTAATAAAGAAAATTTTCAACTTACTTTACTGCATAAATGTTATTAGTTTGCTGCCATTATATTTCATATAATTAATATATAATTTCCAAACTTGGGAAAGCGGTATAGCGTGAGGAAGCATTGGAGCGTAATTTACCCTTTTCTTCATAGGCGGCGCGTGGTAAATGTTAATGAGATTTTATAGTTTATTTTATATCACACATCAAATTTAATTAATTTTTTTTAAGAATCAATAATATGAAATATTAATATAAGTTATTAGCACCAGTCTTGGGTATGAGCCCAGTAATGGTTTTTTTTTTAATTAAAAATACTCAAATATAAATATTTGTTGATATTTGATTACTACCATTTCTGAATATTAATCTATATATACATTTATCTGTCTTACATCGTGATTTGATGACAATCGGCCAATAGGTGTCAAAATGGTGGACATTAAAACTAATTATTTGTATAATTATTATATTATCATAGCAACTGCTTTACATTGTTTCAAATATGACGATTCTTTCTTTTGTATCTTTTATGTCCTAGTAGTTATCATTTTGTAATCATTAGCAAGTGTCCATCACTGCATACTCATTACTGGTTTTACTTTATCCATTACTGGAGAAAAAACATAAACAAAATAATTTAAAAAACAAACTATATAAATAAATATTAAATTGATTAAATAAAGAGTTACTTGTTTTATTAGTAACATGAGTTCATGAGAATTACAAAAAAGAAACAAAACCAGTAAACCTTACTCTTATAGCGGCCATAACTGGTGCCAGTGCCTTCGTAAATTTTAATATTGAAATTAAAATATATCTGTAGACATTTTAAGGCCCTTATGGCGGTCAACGATTTAGATTAATTTTAATGAACATGACCGCGCGACTAATTGTAAGTGTATAAAAAACATTAATTTATATCAATATAAATCGTTGTTGACCGCGACCTAACAGCTAGTGAGTTAAAGGTCTAAATCGAATTATATTTATCATTACTTGATAATATAATTAATAATTTGTATAATGTTAAATTTACTTATGCTATATTAAATTTTATTTAGTTTTTAAACTGTAATAATATTTTAAATGAAATAAAATAAATACATGAATTTGAAAATCATAATCCAAAATTTTATCGATTGTATCAACCGATCCGGGTTACAATTTTAACACGCTGTCAGTCGTTTTTTTTTTTTTTTTTTAATTAATATAATTTTATTTTTATTTCTAGAATCAGACATTTATATTAATATATAAATGTCTGATTCTAGATAATACGCTTTAACCTCCCCCCCCCCCCCAGTGTTTAATTTTTTTATATCTATTATATTTAATTATCATAATATCCTAAAAATTAATTTGCCATTGTAACAAAAGACAGCTTATGATGATTTATTTATTAAAATAATTTTTTTCAGATCTGATATTTTATTTTTTATTAAATATTCCTTAAAACTGGGGCGTAATGTATAATTTTACCCTATATGTATATTTATAGTGTACGAATTTGAGGTCATAGACCCCAAGTTTCGTCTTATTATAAAATAAACAAGTCAACGTGATACGAAGCAATTTAGCTTTTACGATCTAAAGTTAGTTTTAAACAATATATGTTATTTTTATTTTTATCGTATAAATGCTCTATGATATACATAAATAATCGTTTTGAACAATTGAGTTTTGCATTTATTATTTTCAGTAATGAGAGGCAACTTATATGTAAATGCAGTGATACTCATTTATTTTTCAATTAAAAGTCAAGAATATATATAGTGTATTCCAAGTTGATTTAACATGTGACAATCAGAAATGTTGTAGTAACCTTTGGTCAAATTTAACGATGTGTGATTGGTGTATTTTGAAATGCCGCGTTGAAACTATATGATAAATTATAAATTAATCAACAGTATTATTTAATAAAGAATAAAATTCATTAATGAAATTAAAGTAAGCATCCTATTATTATAATAATATTTTTTGGCAGATATAAATTTGAAAACAAAATACTAATTACTATTTTATTAAATTTTGTGGCAGCATTTCAAAATGTACCAATCACACATCGTTAAATTAGATCAAAGGTTACTACAACACTTCAAATTGCTCCCATGTTAAATTCTCTATGTATTTTAATCAACTTGGAATACACTGTATATGTAGTTATTATTAGTAATAATATAAATAAGGTACTAGTACCAGTCTTTGATAATATCCCAGTGTTGGACACTTGTTTAATGAATGTCCGGTATTATAAACGAGCTAGCAAAATTTGCTAGCTAGCAAGCACTTCCAAATGAGGTTTCAAACGTATCTGACAGTTCTCTTTAAGTTTCGGTATTAAAACAGTGGTGATATTATGAAAATTATTTTGTACGGTTAAAGTCGCCAACTGTGTTATAATTAGTTGAAGTTTCATTGATCTAAATTCCATAGCTAATCCATAGATATTAGTACAGAATTAATACCCTATTTGAGAGTGCTTGCAAGGTAGCAAATTTTGCGAGCTTCTTTATAATACCGGACATTAATGTACTAAATTAAAAATATTTGATCACTAGCATTACTGAATCATAATCTAAGGACACTTAACTGTAAAACAACTTAATTTGATAACAATCGGTCAATGGGTGTCAAAATATCAGCATCTGCTTTACATTGTTTCAAATTTTACGATTCTTTATTACATAACTAAACAAAAGGCTATAATTTAAAAAACAAACTATATTTGCGGACTTTGGTAATTAAATCGATTTAATAAAGTAACATGAGTTCATGAGAATTACAAATCAATCTCAAAAAATCAGTATACCGTGCTCTTAAAGCGGCCATAACAGGTGCCAATACCGAAATAGTCGATACAATGACGACATTTTGGTACCAAATGTGACACCAAAAGTTTTATATTAAACATCTAACAGCTTATTTAATTTAATTTTGAATGCTTTGAAACTATTTCCATTTCAATTATACAGAAAGCGTCTATGTTTCTGTTTCTTAATTGCAATATAACTGTTAAAGTTCATTTAATGTGAAATTATTTGAATATTATTTCAAACATAAATAAATGTGAATAACGTTTACTCAATCCAGTTTGTTTTGTTTGATAAATATCCAGTATTGCAGCGATTCTAAACCTGTGGAGCGCGAGCATATCGAGAAAAAATATTATTACATTTTTTTTAAATTTACTGAAAGAAAAGCAATAAAATACATTCTATTATGTCAGAATGTATTTTATTTTATAAATACACTTTTACATTTACACTGTATCAGTACTGCACAATGTATTTAATAATTAACTTATGAATATTAAATTAAAAACAAGATTAATAATTATTAGTGACTCCCTTGGGCTTGTCTTGCAGAGCAAAGTTTTTCAGAAGAAAATACAATTAAACTTAATAGAAACTTATATTACAATAGGCTTGATGCCTAATTTTTAAAAACTATTTTATGATGATCTTACGTGTCCCCTATTTCCAAAAAAATACTTATTTCTGCATCAAATAAAGGTTTCATCACAAAAATTGACCCTGTCATGGCGCATTTTTGACGTCACGCCTATGTGAAGACTCCTTATCAACAATAATAAATCCTTCTTCCATCGCTAACGTTTCTCGGTTTTAGTTCTGGAAACACAAAACTGAGCAAATTGATAATTTAAAACCACAAAATAATTTATAAACAGTGCAGATATTAATGAAACAAAAATGATGTTTACTTAGCCGTGACGTCATCCTGTTTTATCTAACATGGCGGATTGCTGTATTTTGCGTTTTTATTTTAACAAAAATCATATTAATCTCGTTTTTAATATAAAAATAAATGCATTTTTTAGAATCTTTTTAACCTATTTCACTATTTAAAATCATAATTTTAGTGATACTTTGTTACTGGCATCGTGCCAATGATGATGTGTGTTTGAGAAACGCTGCAGTATTGCTATTCGATACTTTGTTTGATTTAAAATGAGAGTGTTTTCTATTGATTGTTATTTAATTAAACTGAAGTGACGATTTATTGTGAAAATAAATATAAAAAAAACAAACAACGCCAGCGAAATATATTTTCGGTTAGCTTTCACAAAATTTCAATTTATATTGGAGACTTTTTGTTCTTGAAGTTGAGGTTTTTTGTTGATTTTATTATAATCGATATTTAAGTATTTAATTAATGTAACAAGTTGACACAAAAAACCGTTTGCATTGTTAATTATTACTTTCCTTTAATTTATCTTTATTAATACTTAGATGTTATTGACTTTTTGTCTTAATCTATTCAAATATGTACTGGCTGTAGTTACCAACTATAGAACATAGGGAAATCAATGTTATATCAGATATATGCTTCTTGTCAATGCCGGCTTTAGACTTTATTTGATGATTTTTTTTGCTTAAAAAATGTATCGTTTAATTTTAAGTAGTTCAATTTTAAGAGGTGCCACAAGGGGGGTCTTGTTTCCCATTTAAATAACATGGAAAAATTATTCTTTAATACTAAAATTGGTATTATTGATTCATGAGAACTGATAAAAAAATTTAAGGACATCATTTTGTTTGTTATTTTTCCGACAGCTCAGTAGCAGGGTAATATATTTAATTGATATTTATAGAAAATTGACGTTGAAATGTTGATTTTGTAAAAAAAATAATTGGTTTTAAAATTATGCAAATTATCATTAACAATAAAATTATGTAATTATAAACAAAAAAAAATTATCATTGTTTCATTTAATAGGGTAGGTATCAAAATAGTCACTTTGGGGATTATTTGGGTAAATTTATAACTGGAAAACTTTAATACCGGTCCAAACTTGGTATAGTAAATTTTTAGGTAACATTACGGCACACCAAGGTAATGATAAACAAAGCAATACATATTATAGGTACTTTTGGGGGAAAATGTCATTTTCATAAAAATTTTCAAAAAAATAAACATATTTTTTGACTTTAATGAGCAATAACTCTAAACTGGAAACACGGCTAGCAATAACGCTAATACTGAAAAATACGTTAGTTAATTACCTATGAAACTGACTCATTGTGGTTGCTCTAGTCACGTTACTTTAGAAGTTATGAGATAATCTTCGTTTGTAAGTACTACTCTGAAGGAAGTTTTTACACACATCCTGTAGCTCAGAGAGTGTCGAAGATAGACCCCATCTTCCCGTACTCACAATTAGCCAAGGAATCAGCTCTTAAAATATCTGTATCCCAAACCAGACCACTCTGTATAACAACAAGAAATTAATTTACTATAATTAATTATTATACCCTTTCTTATCTAGGTATTAAAACTGTTCGGCAACGGTCACGCCGGCAAGCCCGCAGGTGCCGGCGGCGCTGGTGGAGGCGCTGGCAGCGCTGGCGGCGGTGCTGGCGGCGGTGGAGGCGCTGGTGGAACTGGGTCCAGACGGTCGCCGGCTAGCAGTCCGGCGTCTACCACGCATCAGGCCGCGTACGTGCCACGCTCGTCGTACCCGCCCATCAGTCTGCACGAGCTGTCCACGCGTACCGTAACTATGATGCGCGACCCGCCCGACGGCACGCACGGATTCGGCATCTGTGTCAAAGGCGGCAAGGACGCGGGTATGATGCAATATTTACTCTCCCATGTTCGACTTTATTTTTACACTTGACGATGGTTCAGATTTTTATAGTTGTTTGTATTTGAATTCAAATAATTAAATCGTAGTACACATATGAAATATACTGACATTTACGAGTATTTTCGTTCTTTCGTAACTGAAATGTCAAGAATTTTTTATGAGTTGACATATGTTTTGAATGTCATATAATTTAAGTATAAAATAAGAACAAATATTTATAATAAATTTCCACTTTTTTAGGCTTGCGTAGAAAACTAGGAACCCATTTAGTTTCGTTCTGTCCGTTTGTCTATATAAATTTTTACACCGATTAAGATGAAATTTGGTATACGGACGAAGACTGATAACCTAAAAACAGAAATGATAAGATTTTTGAAAAAAAATAATTTTGTACCCCTTTCCCATAGACTGAAAATTATATTAAAAAAAAAATTTCACTTAATCCATTAAGTGGGATAGAGTGATGTCTTTAGATATGTCTCCTAAAATTCAATAAAAAATGTTATACAGTTGGACTCCTATAAGTTTGAATTACCCTCAATATGAGAAAAATTCAGAATGTAGTTTTTTTTAAATAATAACGAACATTAGGCTATGAAACATTTTGGAATATCCCTTTTTTATAAATCGTAGTCACAAAACAACCATTTTCTTCGAAGTAAAATGAAGTGAAAATAATTTCAACACTCCATCCTACGTTTTAATAACAAATGTACAGGTTGTCCCATTTTAATCGCTCCAGGTTAATATTTTTAAAACACAGCTCGACAAAAAATATTCTATAAAATTTTCACGTAACATGTGTCGTTCTTGAGATATCTTGAAAAAATAAATATTTTGGGATGTCACCCCTCCTTCTTAAACGCGATTTTAATGGTTTTGAAATGGGACCGTCCTCAAGCCAGACCCAACCATCCGACCAAGTTTCAATAATATCGGTTCAGTGGTTCATGAGTTATGCGTGTGACAAGGATACAGGGGACAGACGGACACACACATACGGACGGACGGACAGACAGACACGGAACGAAAAGTGTTTGTCTTAACGTGAAACAGAAAGATCAATTTAAAATTTTGAAATCGGAGAACATTTTTTTGTCTCATTATAAAACGATCACAAAGCTTCTCGTATCTTCGATATTGCGATGAAGCAAAATTACATTCAAATGAACTTTAATTCTATATCTATTTTATAAAAATCTGCATTCAAATAAAAATCTGAACTAGCGTTGATATCAAACCGTTTGTAGTAAAACTAGTTTTCAGTTATTTTTTTTACGTAGTTTAGTTTTTCATAAAACAGTTGTTGCGAATTCATAACAATTTTCATTATTAAAATACATGTATACGTTGATTTTATTTAAAACATTTCATTACTAGAATTTGTGAGGGAAGAATAGAAGCATTTGTAGAATTTTTTGTTGCTTTACTATGCACGTTACTGTTGTGTGTTTTTGTGTTTCTTTAGACAAATTGTATTGTTAAGTTAATTGTATATCTCTCTTTCACTCACAATGTCTATCGCTAGATGTCGATGGTATGTCATTCCACAATTTCAATAAAGTAGTTCTCTTTCATTACTTATCAAACTCTAAATAAATTTAAAAATCAATTCTATATAATAATAGATGATATTTTACTTTTATGAATAAATTTTATTTTAATTTAGGTTTTCTTGGCTTTGAGTTGAATGAATGAATTGACGATGTGCCTGGTACCTTTCGGATATTGGTTCAAATTATATTAATTTATAAGCAGTGCTGGATTTACTACTAGGTTATGGAGGAATACCACTGTGAAGGATTAAAAAAAACTGTTCATTTTTGTAAAATAATTTTTTGTTATTAATTAATTATTCTTGAATTGAGGGAAGGATATATTATTGAGAAAACATCGAACTATGTTCTAAAAAAAATTTACTAAAAAATATTTAAAAATTACATAGTAATAAAATATAATAAGGCGACTCATGGAAAAATCGTATCCGCATTAAAAAAACAACATTTTATTAATCTGTATGAATGTATGTAGCTATCAATGTGCAATGTGCATACCCGTTTTAAAAAAATTTATAAAAATGGCGGTACTTAACAAAAAAATATATGTTTTTTTGATAATTATTGTTAATATAAGTCGTCAAAAAAATAGTAATTTTCAAAATTTAAAAAAAAACGACTACGCACTGACTTAGCAACTGTAATTACGAAAATTTAAAAATCGAACTATGATGGATTTTTTACTTTTTTACTTTCTGTATCTTCGTCAATTTGTAATATTTTGACTTAAATTTTTTTAGATATTTTGAATGCATATAAAGAAAATATTATAATTTTTTTTTATCCATTACAGTGGTGTTCCCTCTTAAAGCAAGCCATCACTAGGGTTTTATCTAGGTACCCAAAGCCGATAAATAAAAATTCATAAATTACGTTGTAAGTTAATAAAATATGTACCAAATGTACCTACTTAAATTAAATCTAGGAATCTTTAAAATTAAGAGCACCAAAGTAAAATTGTTTTTTTTCAATAAAAAAACATATTTAAAAGTTTGTGCCAACCTTTTGACGTATTTAAAAGTCACTGGTGTACTTTTGTTACAAGAATTTAAGATAAATTCAGTTTTATAACATTATTTTAAATTAATTAAGATCAAATATAAATTTTATTTAAAATTGTTTGATTGACATGTATACTAAAGACCCCAAATTTATTGTTGCCAATATTAAAAAAATAAAATCATATTAATTAATTATGTTTACAGTTTACAATATAGACATTTTCAGTTAGTTTTAAAAATAAACCCATATTATAGAAACAATTAATAGATAACCTCCTTATATTAAAATATTATACCTTAGAATATTATACCAAAAAAACATTTTTTTTATTGTGAACTATGTTTTTATGTTAGATTTTTATATCAACAAATGTAAATTAATTCTAGCAAAAAATTATTCTTGTAAAAATACATTTTTCTACATGTGAATGCTTTCACATACATTGTTGTTAAAAAAACTAATTTTTTTATGTTAAAAAATAAAGAAGTATTTATTTGTTTATTTATAAATGTAAATTGTTCATAAATTATTAAATAAATGCTTTGTAGATTCCTATAATATGAAAACAAAACAAAGTTTTGTACATATTATATATTATATATTAATCGCTTCAATTATTTTTAATTATTGTAGCATTATATTATAAGCTTAGACGAAATATACATAATAATGTTTTTCAATAAAATATAAAAATTGATGTTTCTTCGGGTATTTCTAGCTAAAATATTAAATATTGAAAGGTTACTAATTTGAATATAAGGTACTGGCACCAGTCTTGGATATGACCCCAGTAATGGTTATTCTTTAATTAAATGCACTGAATTAGAAATATTTCTTGATATTTGATTACTACCATTTCTGAATATTAATCTATATATGTACATTTAACTGTCTTACAGCGTGATTTGATGTCAATCGGCCAATAAGTGCCAAAATGGTGGACATATAAACTAATTATTAGTATAATTTATTTATTAATTATTATATTATCATAGCAACTGCTTTACATTGTTTCTTTCACGATTCTTTTGTGTCATAGTACTTATCATTTTTTAATTATCAGCAAGTGTCCATCACTGCGTGCTCATTACTGGTTTTTCTTTATTCATTACTGAAAGAAAAAAAACATAAACAAATTAAAAAGCTATAATTAAAAAAAAAAATTTGCGAACTTTGGTATTAAATAAAAAGTTACTTGTTTTATAAGTAATATGAGTTGATGAGTATTACAAAAAATAAACCCATCAATCAC
Organism: Sialis fuliginosa; assembly: GCA_961205875.1. Lineage (NCBI taxonomy): Eukaryota > Metazoa > Arthropoda > Insecta > Megaloptera > Sialidae > Sialis > Sialis fuliginosa. Next base: position 40,002,298 of record OY540809.1, on the reverse strand, counting down.
AGAAACAGTAAACCTTGCTTTTATAGCGGTCATTACTGGTGCCAGTACCTTATTTTTATTTAATAAAATATATTTTTCTTTTTTGTCTAGTTTTTTTGTTAACTAAAAATATCGGAAATTATTGGATACCAGGTTCATCATTAGTATGAATGTGTAAATTAGTATTAACTAACTCTTCTTTGTCTATGGATTTCAGTCCCATTAGGTATCTTACATATACATTTTTATTCCCAAAAAACTATCTTTTTACTACAGAAATGAATGTGTGAAATTTTGTATGAATTGGAAAATTTTAGTTATGATTATTAAATTAGTATTTATAATTTAATGCAATTTCTATTTATTTGCAGATTATAACTACATCACTAATATTAATTTCTTATTATTTAGGTATTTCCATAACTATCGCAGTCAGTAGTAATAGTAAATTTAGTCCCAGAGTAATAGAGGTTTATGAATTCTATTCTCTGTTTCATTTAAGTTTGCAGTGGTTGCCGGGGTTTTGACGGTGCGATTCACGATTCGTACGGTCAAAACCCTGGCAAGCACTGCAAACTTAAATGAGATAGAGTATAGTTAGGAATAACTTTTTCGTTGGAAGTATTTTCTTAGCGTTATCACATCACTTTTAATTTCTAATATTATTAATATCATGTTATTAAAAGACAATTTTCATACACATAGATTACCATGTTAATATTTTCTACTAGTTTTCATATGTACATAATATATTTTCAAATGCTTACTTACATGTTAAAAAATAATACTTAATAAGGTATTCTCTCTTACAATGAACAAAAATTCAAATTCAATTTCTACTGTAGGGTAGAGTGGGGTTAGTTGAGCATTTGTATACATGGGCGTAGCCAGATTTTTGTTCAGGGGGGGGCAAAAATTTTTTTTTTGAAACCGATTGGTCGGCGTGTTTTGCCTAGGACCCCGAGGTAATGAGAAAGGGTGAGCAAAAAAAGCTCTCACATTATTATGGTAACCTTACCTAAAAAGTTTTATAAAAAATTTGTTTAATAAAAATATTTTCAATGGGCCTCAAATTTTTGGCGTCTGGGACCTCGAAATGTGAAACTTGGAACTTTGGCTCGTGATTTTCATTAACTTTTCAATTTTGTTTTATAATTTTTTGGTGTCGCGATATTCGAGTTTGAATGAAAAAAGTACCAAAAAGTTTTAAACGACCATAAAAGGTCTAACATTTTTTAAATACTACTAGACAATAGGCGATTATTTAAGCTTTAATATTCTTTTTTTTTATTTTCTGTGCGACCAACATTAGGCCTTTTATGGTCGTTTAAAACTTTTTGGTACTTTTTTCATTCAAACTCGAATATCGCGACACCAAAAAATTATAAAACAAATTTGAAAAAGCGTTTTAAAGCTGAAAAAAATTCCTACAAAACGGTTATCTTGAAATTTTAGAAAAAAAATTAACATCCCCGTGGGCATCTTTCAAAATTGTAAAAAAATCAATTTTTTTATTTTTTATTAGACCGCGATTTGGTCACAAAAATAAGTGTAATAACACAAAATAACCCCTAAATTCGAAAAGATGATAAAATTTCCTTCAATTTTCATATCCTATAAATAAAAAACGGATCATATTTGACCTATCGGCATTACTTTGAAAAATGACATGAATAGCTTACCCGCTATAACAAGAGATTGCAATAAAAAAAAACAATGATATTTAAATTTTCGAATCTAAAAATGTCAATATTTAGCCAATGAACTGATTCATTTGTTACTCTTAGTTCACGAGCTAGGGGGAGGGGCAAGCGTCCCCCCTTGCCCATGCTTTTGTGGGTAGTTATCTTAACACAAAACACAGTTTTCACTGTTGCCAACACTGCGACCTTTGCCTTTAGGTGTTTTTATTTTATTTTTAATTTTGCCTGATATTTTAGTTTACATTTAAAAATAAAAGATTGTGATTAAAAAAAACTTTGATATTTGATTTTCTGGATCCAAAATATAAATTTACGTTCAAAAATCCAATGGACATCATAGAAGTCTAGAAATACCCTGTTTGGACAATAATACTGATTTACTTATTGCTTTTTGTCGACAAGCTAGGGGGGGGCAAGCGCCCCCCCCCCCTGCCCCACCCTGGCTACGCCCATGTTTGTATACTTACTTACATGTTGAAAAATAATACTTAATGGGGTATTCTCTCTTGCAATGAATAAACATTTTAATTCGATTTCTAATATAAGGTAGAGTGGGGTTAGTATTTCAAAATGCCATAGCTTCAAAATAGTTTATTGTACAAACGTATAGGCACTACATACCAAAATTAGTTTATTCGAAAGCCGATTTGACAAAGTTACTTCACCATTCTATGGCTGTTTAGACACGTATAAATAATAAATGTCCTTTAGGTTCAATTGAACTACAAATGTATCAAGTCTTATCAAAATTAGTGAGATAATACTCGCAACGTTCACTTTTTAGACGATAAAACGAACAAAATTTATAATATTTCCAAAACCCCTAATCCGATTAGCACCAAAATCAATAGGTGTGGAGTACTCACTGAAACAAACATTTCCCCCAAAAATAATTCAGATCGGTGCATTTTTACTGTAGTTATCGTGAACGAAATAAAATTCTACATCCAGACACACAGACACACGGACATACGCACAGCCGCCATACGGAAATTAACTTTTATTTACGTTTTGAAGTTAGTGCAATCAGAATCTGTCATTATCTCGGACACGATTTTTCGATGGTATTACAATACTTCCATATCTTTCAGAACATGGAAGTAAAAACGGTTATACAAACAGCTCGCGTGATTACCGAATCACATTTTAATAAACGGACTCATCTCTCCATGAAGTGTCAGTAGAGAGATATAACCATTGCCTAACTTACCCCTATGCTCAACAAGCCCCTCTCTACCCTACTGTACATTAGATATTTAAAAAAAAAATCCACTCTGGGCCATTTGTTTTTACAACATTGGAATATATTCAGGAGAGTAAAAAGTTGTTAATTGAAACTTGTTTACATATACCTATACAGTATCACTGACTGGAAATAAGAATAATGAGGTTTTCACTGAATAAATATTACACCGTATTACCAATTCAAATTACGACTTTCTGAACAAAATTTACACTACTGAAAGGTAATAAAAATTTTAAATCGAAGAGTGCGATTTAACGTACGAAGATACATCAGAGGCTAAGTCTCTTTAATATATAGCCGTCGTGGTATTACTTGAAAATGTACAGCTCCTGAATTTATTATACACATACAGGGTTATTCGAAAATGTATAATAACTACCTTCTTATACAAATAATACGTATAATAAGAATTAAATAATCATTCAAAATTATAAAGTTTGTATTGAATTCTTTATACAGTGTATTCCAAGTTGATTAAGGCGGCTATTACACTATCAAATAAATATGTCAAAGATCTTTGACAAAGATTTGATCATATTTCTTTGATAAAATACGAGATTTTGTTTTATTACACTACATAAAATATTTGATAATATTTTCTCAATATTATCTAGGGATATTTTCTTCTTTTTTGGTGCCTTTTGAATATCAGTGCGTGGATGTTCGTCAATTGACGCGATCGAGGTTTGAATTTACAACCGTGTATTGTGGTTTTTATAATCAATAAGAAGATTTTCATATAATACTGGATTTTGTTGATATTCATATATTAATAATTATATAACTGTAACTGTCAGTGATAACTTGATAGTCGCCATTTTGATTTATCTGTCAAAAAACTTTGATCAAATATAAGAGACTGTCATTAACTATGATCATAGAAATATTATGAAGGTAAATATTATAAAAGTTGACATATTACACTGTCATATTTCTTTGATCAAAGAAATTTTATCACATTTCTTTGATAGTGTAATAGCCGCCTAAGACATAGGAATTAGAAGTGTTGTAGTAGCCTTTGGTCAAATTTAACGATGTGTGATTGGTGCATTTTGAAATGCCGCCACAAAATATAAAATAGTAGTTAGTATTTTGTTTTCAAATTTATATCTGCCAAAAAATATTATTATAATTTTATCTAGGATGTTTACTTTAATTTCATTAGGTAATGTATTTTATTGTTGAAAACAAAATACTGTTGTTTAATTTAAAATTTATCAGTTAGTTTCGAGGCGGCATTTCAAAATGCACTAATCACACATTGTTAAATTAGACCAAAGGTTACTACAACATTTCTAATTGTCCCCATGTTAAATTCCCTATCTCTTAATCAACTTGGAATACACTGTATGAATAAACTGTTTGTACTTAACATATTAAAAAGGTTTTTAGTGTTAATATACAATGTGTTCCAGAATAGATATAACAAGAGGTACACTACCCTGCTAAAGTTTAAGACCACTTGAAAAAATGTCGATTTTTGGACTTTTTGTTAATATTTTATTTAATATTTATTAAAAATTACTATTAGTGCTCGTTTTTCTTTCAAAATTTGCTGTGCTTTCCCAATTTTCTTGTTTTCTGTAGAAAAAATTTCGATTTTTGGACTTTTTGTTAATATTTTTGACCGGTTTATTCAATTCGTCTCAGTAATTTTTCGTTGTAAATGGCCCAATTTATTAAAAATGACTATTAGTGCTCGTTTTTCTTTCGAAATTTGCTGTGCTTTCCCCATTTTCGTGTTTTCTGTAGAAAAAATTTTTTTTTGGGGATCACACAATATTTGAAATGTGACAACACTGCTATTGTCAGTGCAGAAAATCGAAACACAAGGTAATAATAACGTGACAATACGTATTGTAAATATAGAATATACTCACTAATTTTAGGGGTAAAGAAATTGTCACTATGGCAAAGCTGAGACAATTTGAATTGACACTTTAAAATACATGTAACCGCCGGGTAACTAACCGACCGTCCAGTTATCGGGCGAGGAACATATTTTATTACCGGTAAATACAAACACGTTGAATATAGTTGTCAGAGACCGATAAATATTTGCAAAAGTCCAAAAAAGGAATTTTTTTCAGGTGGTCTTAAACTTTTGCAGGGAAGTGTATAATTAGCTCCTTGACACGTAGAATTGAAGATTGACAGACTATTTTTAATATACCTAATTAGTAATTATTTTATATGAGTTATAGGAAATTGATTTGACTTCATTTTTAGTTGCCATATTGTGCATCTCTCTCTATTACCGTTTATTGCAAAATTCGAATTTGTAAAATAAAGAATTTGCAGTCGTAAAAAATATCTCGAAAACAACAGCCCTAGATAAATTTTGATTTATAGTTGATTAATTAGCGAATTTTATGTATACTGTTCTGGAATTTCTTTTTACAAAAACTAAACTATTTTGAGATTTATTATACGTTTATTTCAAATATATGTATATGCTGCTATTTGAATATTAAATTTCTAATTTTTTTCTGTATGACCCCTCCGAGTAGTGAGGCTGTATACGCGCCTGCTGACAGTACATGATTTAATGGTCTTTTTAGTAAAAAAAAAATGGCATTAACTCAGAAAAAGTGATTAATGATCAAAATCCAGAGTTATTTGTCTTTGTAAGTTAAATATTAACTATAACATTGTCTGGATCTTGGCTTCTAGGTGTAAGCCGCGTCGATTTGGATATGTTATCGGCCAACGTTTCGTCACACATCTTCAGGACTCCTAAAACTTTTAGAAAAGTCCTGAAGATGGAAGCTCTTCTAAAAGTTTTAGAAGAGCCCTGAAGATGTCAACTGCAATGTGTGATGAAACGTTGACCGATAACATGACCAAATCGATGCAGCTTGCACCCAGAAGTCAAGATCCATATCAAGATCACCGCGAAAGCCTCAAGACTTATACAGTGTTTTCCAAGTTGATTTAAGACAGGAAATTTATCATGGGGACAATTAGAAGTGTTGTTTGGTCAAATTTAACGATGTGTCATTGGTGCATTTTGAAATGCCGCCTCGAAACTAACTGATAAATTTTAAATTAATCAACAGTATTTTGTTCTCAACTTTAATTTCATTAATTTAAGCATTCTAGATAAAATTATAATAATAATTTTTGACAGGTATAAATTTGAAAACAAAATACTAACTAATTTTGTGGCAGCATTTCAAAATGCACCAATCAAACATCGTTAAATTTGACCAAAGGTTACTACAACACTTCTAATTGCTCCCATGTTAAATTTCCTATGTCTTAATCAACTTGGAATACACTGTACAACAGTGTCTATGATATTTAGACATCCTAGTGTAGATGACGGCAGAAACCATAAGTAATCGATTCATATTCGAATATCCCTGTTAGGTGTATGTAAAAACGTTGTGGTGGTGTGACGGGCGTGGCTGTTGCAGGTGTCGGTGTGTACATCTCACGGGTTGAAGAGGGGAGCGTCGCCGAGCGGGCTGGCCTCCGTCCCGGTGATTCTATTCTAGAAGTCAACGGCACACCTTTCACGGCGATATCGCACGACGAGGCGCTAAAGGTCAGTCATAATGGTTATTAGTATGATTGGACAATCGCATTGTGTTGGTTTAGGCTTTATATCTGAAAGCGTTGTTCTTTTGTGGTTGAGTCATTCCATCAATAAAAAATCACGGTGCTCTGGAAGCCAACTTTAATAAAAAAATTGATTTTTTTGTACAATTCAATTCTTTAGTATTTAAGGAACATTTTAAGACCAAAAAGAAAAAAATCGCCTTGGCAATTTTTTAATAATTTATAAAATAAGAAACCGTATGCAGAATTATAACGCAAATTTTATTTAGCATTTATTGTTTACTAGATAATAGACAAACAAATAAAAAAATAAAAAATATTGGGATTCGAACTTGAGACCCTTAGTTTACAAGAAAAAATAAAAATAAAAAATAAACATATATTGGGATTCGAACTCGGGACTCTTAGTTTACAAGATTTGTTATAAATTTTTGTAAATTTTAAAATATCAACCAAACGGTACTTTATATCGAAAAATCACAAGAGATACAATAATTTATTTTTATTGAGAGGATTCTAAAACATATTTGATATTATCGATACAATAATTAATACTCGTGATATGACCTATTTTCAATTTTATTATAAGACCTTTTTCTTGCGGACTCTAGTCTTTCAGGTATCTTTTTGAAATTTGGTAGAAAAATCGATCTTGTAAATACCTCAGTTAAGTTTGTTAGTTAGCGGAATTCCTTTATGAATTTCAAAATGCCGGCCGTTCAAAAATGAAAATAATTCATATCTTTGGTATTAATTATCGGATTGGTAATATAAAATATGTTTTGGAATCCCCTTAATAAAAGAAAATTATTGTGTCTCTTGTAATTTTTTGATATAAAATACCGTTTGATTTATATTTCAAAATTTACAAAAAATTATAAAAGATCTTATAAACAATGGGTCCCGAGTTCGAATCCCAAAAAAATTTTATTTTTTATTTTTGTTTGTTTATTTTGTACAGTAAAAAATTAATAAAAAATAAATAATACAAAACATTTATGTATTTTTTTGTTTTATGAATCATTAAAAAAGCGCCAAGACGATTTTTTCCTTTTTGGTCTTAAAATATTCCTTAAATACTAAAGAATTGAATTGTACAAAAAAATCAGAGGTAATCAATTTTTTTATTAATATTGACTTCCAGAGCACCGTGTCAGGTCAATCTCGAGGTTGGATTTTATATATTTTGAGCAGCTGAACACGGAAAAAATAAACGCACCCGAGTGTGGTTTCACCCCTAAAAATGTGGTAAAAGGGTAGAAATCATATTTTTATAATTTATCTCAAGAACTAAATTATATATGGGGTTGTATTGTTATTGATATTTGTAGCTGACACTCCATTTTTAGGGGTAAACCCCACTCCTTTTGTGCGACTCTAAATCTATAAGAATCAACCTCAGTAAACTTCATTGAATATACTATTTTTGAGATCAAAAATGTTTATTTTTACACTTAAATCTACAAAAAAATTTATTTCCTTTCACCCTTTAAGGGTAAAATATCTAGCGACTGGTTTAAAAATCAAATGAAATTTTCCAGTGTAATAAATAATCACCGAAAAAAAATCATAGTCTGTAACCGGGTCATTCCGTAAATAAAAAATCACTTTTCAGGTTAACCTCGAAGATTTTCATGAATTTACAATTTGTTATAAAGGCTTTGGTAAGGATAGGTTCCAGCATATTTATAATTATTTATAAAAAAGTTATAACGTATTGAATTTTTTAGCTTATTTTGTTTAATGTCAAATATACATATTAAAAACTGTGCATTTTACGCAAAATTATTAAGAGAGCTTTTTGATCGACAAAAATACAGGATTGTATAAAAAAAATCTTTTTGACACAAAATATTAATTTATCTATATTTTTTATAAAAAATAAAAACAAAAAAGAAAATTTTAACAAATACTCATGTTTCGATTTTTCTTAAAAAAATATATGTTATATCATATTTAATTCTGAAGATAATGCCGTTTGGCTAGTTAGTTTACTCTTAATACTTTTTAAGATATAAATTTTTAAGTGCAGTGCCGAGCAACTCGCCAGTATAAAAAACTCAGGCTAGCGCTCGGGCCGCCCTGCGGGCGCATAGTTTGGCGCTGCACTTAAAAATTTATATCTTATAAAGTATTAAGAGTAAACTAACTAACCAAACGACATTATCTTCAGAATAAAATAAGCTATAACATATATTTTTTTCAAAAAAATCGAATAATGAGTATTTGTTAAAATTTTCATTTTTGTTTTTATTTTTATAAAAAATATAGACAAACTAATATTTTGTCTCAAAAAGATTTTTTTTATATAACTTTGTATTTTGTCGATCAAAAAGATCTCATGGTAATTTTGCGTAAAATATACAGATTTTAAGATATTTGCCATTAAAAATTCAATACGTTATAACTTCAATACGTTATAAATAATAATAAAAAATTAAAATTATACTGGAACATATCCTTACAAAAGCCTTTATAACATATTGTAAATTCATGAAAATCCTCGAGGTTGACATGAAAAGTGATTTTTTATTTACGCCAAAAATATTTTTTATTGTAGACGCAATTATAAAATGGTCATTTTTGCACCTTCTCATAGATATGTACACTTAAATCTACAAAAACTATCTAAAACTGCCTTAATATGCCTTGTGACTGGACTATTTAGGAAAGATGGAAAGTTGAAACAAACAAATAAAAATTACTTTGTATTGGTCTTCTAATTTTGATGTTTTTGAAAACAAAATCAAATATTTGCTAACTGTTATAAAAATAACGATTTTGAAATATTATTTTTTAACTATTATATCTTCATATTGTTTTTTTTTATGTAAAAAGATATTTCTTTTGAAATGTAAAATAATTGGAAAAAAGAAAAATATTCAAGTGGAATATATTACATAAAATAGAACTCTTTCAATCAAGATAATTTGATTATTTTGAATCGCGTAGTTTATTTTCAATTGAACCATTTTTGTATTATGAATAAAAAGATTCTAACGAGATTAAATCCCTTTGGATTTTGATAAAGATGATTTGATTACTTACTGTTCTCATATCTTCGGCTGCTTCTGACAAAATAATTTTATTAAAAAATACTTTGTATGTCTGATAGATTCAATGATATTCTTTGATGTTTTTTAAAAGCCTTTCGCTGTTATGATAGCTTAAAAAAAGAATACTTAATCTTCAAATATATTGAGTTCATTAAGCGACATAGTACTTTGTTGAAACTATAAATCACATAAGCTTCAGGTTGGTTTTAAAATGTTTAGTTTATTTTACTATTTCAACATTTATTTTATGGTTTACATTTACAACCATTTTGATGATTTCTAAAAAGCAAAATAATAACATTTTAATTATTTAAATTTTTATTTGGAATTAATTCAAAATATGACTAACTCATATCATATTAGGTATATTTAAATGTACGTTATATACATACATATATCTGAAACTAAATATAAGTTATGTATTTATAATGATAAAATATATAAAAAGATAATTAATTTACAAATTATAACAAAATTGTAATATTTGCTTAGTTTTATGATTTTTTATAAAAAAATCAATGTACGAACAAATTGTTAGGAACGAAACCACGTCTTTAATCGCCATTTGCTGCTAATTGTAAGCTGAACATCAATACAATTGTGAAATGAGATATATGACACATTTTTGGAGATTATACATATGTTGGAGCTGGGGCTTTTGTATTAATCGGATTATCATTACCACACACGTGTTTACAAATATATTTGTACATATATGTAAATGCTATACGTTCTTTTCATTATAGATAAATAAATAAGGTATTGGCACCAGTCTTGGATATGACCCCAGTAATAGCTATTTTTTAATTAAATGTACTGAATTAGAAATATTTGTTGATTTGATTACTACCATTTCTGAATATTAATCTATATACATTTAACTGTCTTACAGCATGATTTGATGACACTCGGCCAATAGGTGTCAAAATGGTGGACATTTACACTAATTATTAGTATAATTTATTTATCAATTATTATATTATCATAGCAACTGCTTTACATTGTTTCAAATTTGACGATTCTTTCTTTTGTATCTTTTTTTCATAGTACTTATCATTTTGTAATCATTAGCATTAGTGGAGAAAAAGCATATACAAAATAAAAGGCTATAATTTAACTATATTTGCGCCCTTTGGTAATTAAATTGATTAAATAAAGAGTTATTTGTTTTATTAGTAACATGAGTTGATGAGAATTACAAAAAAGAAGCCCGTCAATTACAAAAACAGTAAACATTGCTCTTATAGTGGTTTATAACTGGTGCCAGTACTTAATGTAGAATCCATTATACACCTTGAATTAGAAATTCGATGATTTTATAAAAAATAGAAACTAGAAACTAGAGGCACAGTAGTACAACTAATAACGTAGAACTACATCTATTGTTGTTTCGATATTTATTCATTATAAAAAATCGTAAATATATCAATTCCTATATATACGAAATAAGGAGTAGATTTTTCCCCTAGAATCCCTACACCCCCGTAGGATTTTTTCGAATGTGACCAATTACAACCTTTCATCTACGGCATTATCGACTTTATGTACAAAATCCTATGATAATTAGCTTAACTTTTTTAATACTACTGTACATGGGCGTAGCCAGGGTGGGGCAGGGGGAGATGCTTGCCCCCCCCTAGCTTGTGGACAAAAAGTAATAAGTAAATCAGTATTATTGTCCAAACAGGGATATTTCTAGACTAGTTTGCCCCTCCCCCTAGCTCGTGAACTAAGAGTAACAAATGAATCAGTTCATTGGCTAAATATTGACATTTTTAGATTCGAAAATTTAAATATCATTGTTTTTTTATTGCAATCTTTTGTTATAGCGGGTAAACTATTCATGTCGTTGCCTTTTTATCCTTTTTATACAAAAAAATAATTATCAATTCAAATTTGATCGATTTTTTACATTAAATAAAAAAATTATAAATAAAAAAACACCTAAATAGCAACGTAGAGTACATTTTTGTAAAGGATTATGTCTTCAAAAAGATATGCACATACATATAAATTTAATTGATTGAAAAAAATGTGGCGAAAATAAAAGAAGAAATGAAAAAAAGGATGACTTTTCATTGTTACTTTTTGCGCACCTATCTAGAGATATAATAAATAATGAAAATGTTAATTTTTTCATAGCTCTTTTACAATTCCTCGATAATAATCAAGAACACACCAAAAAATTGATTTATTGAGTTAATGAAAATCACGGATTTTCACGAGCCAAAGTTCCAAATTGCAACGAAACGATAGAATTAAATTTAAGAAAAAAAGGATTTACCAAATGTTTACATTAATGGCCATTTATCAGAGCCATTCTTACACATTTCGAGGTCCCAGACGCAAAAAATTTGAGGCCCATTAAAAATATTTTTATTAAAAAAATTTTTTATAAAAATTTTTAGGTAAGGTTACCACAATAATGTGAGACCTTTTTTTGCTCCTCCCTCTCTCATTACCTCGGGATCCTAAGCAAAACACGCCGACCAATCGGTTTAAAAAAAAAAAATTTCCCCCCCCCTGAACAAAATCCTGGCTACGCCCATGCTACTGTATTTAAAGGTTTTCCATTGTATTAATTGCTCTACGATTTTAGTTCGAGAGATAAGTGATGTCATATTTTCGTTGTATTCTTGCAAAGTTCTACGTCAAAATGTGTTACTGTTTTACGGAACAACTATTTTAATTCAAATTTTGACTTATAGAATTATTTATTTATACTTTTTTATTAAACTTTTATCTTTTCCATTTTATTGGCAAAAAAGAGTAATTTAAAATATTATAAAAATAATGTTAAAAATAGCTATTATTATTATTATTATTATTACAATGGTCGCATGAACTGAAAATTTAGACACAAAATCAAATTGCTTTAAAATCTCAAAGGATAGATAAAATAAAAAAAAAGGAGCTTTACAAAATATTACTCTCAAAAGGAAACAGCAAACACATAAAATAAAAATATGATATGTCTCAAGAACAAAGGTTAGTGTCGTCTTTATAATCTGACCGGGGGTACATATTTTCTAGGACTTCGCTTGTATTATCTACTTAAAATGTAAAGCAAAAGAGAAAATGGGGTAAAATTATTGTATTATACATAATACACCTACTGTACACCATATGTACTATGGGCTTCAGAAGTCGTCTACCACTGTAAAGGTCAGAAGTGCATACAACAGATTTGAAATGTTAAGACAAACATCATCGGTTATCTTTTTCTAGGGCGGAGCTTATCTAGTTTCATCATTTTAAATAAAAACACAAATATATGTCCATTTCATTTATTAATTTTATATTTATTTTAACATATTTAAATATACTAAAATTCGGAATATTAAATATTTATTACCACAACATTTTTATACAATTTTCAATAGATTACACAATTACAAGCCTCGTTCTCGTTCGAATTCTCATATAATTTTAAACAATATTTAATTGAATGCTTTTGCACGAGTATAAAATAATATGTATCTAAGGTCTTGGATATGACCCCAGTAATGGCTATTTTATAATTAAATGTACTGAATTAGAAATATTTGTTGATATTTGATTACTACCATTTCTGAATATTAATCTATATAAATTAAACTGTCTTACAGCGTGATTTGATGACAATCGGCCAATAGGAGTCAAAATTGTGGACATTTACACTAATTATTAGTATAATTTATTTATTAGTTATTATATGTATTATAATCATAGCAACTGCTTGACATTGTTTCAAATTTGACGATTATTTCTTTTATATCTTTTGTGTCGTAATACTTATCATTTTGTAATCATTAGTAAGTGTCCATCACTACGTACTCCTTACTGGTTTTACTTTATCCATTATTGGAGAAAAAACTTAAACAAAATAAAAGGCTATAATTTAAAAAACAAACTATATTTGCAGACTTTGGTAATTAAATTGATTAAATAAAGAGTTACTTGTTTTATTAGTAACATGAGTTGATGAGAATTACAAAAAAGAAGCCCGTCAATCACAGTAAACCTTGCTCTTATAGTGGCCATAACTGGTGCCGGTATCTTACGTCCAACAAGACATATTGAAATTGTCACATTTCAGACAGTTTTCTTTATTTTTATCAAGTCTACATAATATATTCACATATATACATAATACATATCTATATGTATATCCTTTGACAGAAATGTCGTTCAATACTTTACAAACTAAATATACATAGTTACATAGGTACATACATAACTTTTATTAGCTTGACTTGTAACTATGTAAGAAAATCTTACATATCATTTTTCACCCACTTATAACTGTCGTATCGATTTTAAATTTTGTATACGTGTATACATCCGGTGACAATGCAGTATAGCATATCTAATATTCTTTTAAATCCAATATGGCAGACGCCCCAAGATGGCGGATTATCTTTTTCATCACAACCCTCTTCATATGGGTATCATATTGAAAGGGTTTGATGAGTAAAATACGATAAGCTATTTGACGTCATTTTAAACCCTATATGGCAGATGCCCCAAGATGGTGGATTACCTTTTTCGTTACAACCCAAGTTTTAACTATTAGTATGTTAGTTAGCTAGTAAGTCTGTTACTAAAAATTTGAAAATAAAAAATATTTTTTTAACCAAGTTTTTATTAAAAATGCACAACTAACTCTTTATTTAATCAATTTAATTCAGCGATTCTCAGCCTGTGGGGCGCGCGATAAAACTAAATGGGGAGGGGGAGCATATCGAGAAAACATGAGAAAAAATATTATTAAAAAAATTAATTAATTAACTGAAAGAAAAGCAATAAAATACATTCTGACATAATAAAAAAAAATACACGTTTACATTAATACATACACTTATATACAGTCTATTTAATAATTAACTTATCAATATTAAATAAAAAATAAGATTAATAATCATTAGTGCCTCGCAAATATAGTTCGTTTTTTAAAATATAGCTTTTTATTTTGTTTATGTTTTTTCACCAGTAATGGATAAAGTAAAACCAGTAATGAGCACGCAGTGATGGACATTTGCTAATGATTTCAAAATGATAAGTACTACGACACAAAATATATAAAAGAAAGAATCGTGTTTGAAACAATGTAAAGCAGTTGCTATGATAATATAATAATTAATAAATAAATTAAACTAATAATTAGTTTAAATGTCCACCATTTTGACACCTATTGGCCGATTGTCATCAAATCACGCTGTAAGACAGTTAAATGTATATAGATTAATATTCAGAAATGGTAGTCATCAAATATCAACAAATATTTTTAATTCAGTACATTTGATTAAAAAATAGCCATTACTGGGGTCATATCCAAGACTGGTGCCAGAAATGAAATTTCTATCGATGGAAAATAATCTACTATATATAACGAAGTGTCCTCACTCACTCACTCACTGATAATCATTTTTTTGACCATTTCCACTCATCGGAGAAACTTGAAATTTGGTATATACATTCCTTGGGGGTAAAAAATAACAACTAGTGGGCCTTTTTTGAAAAAGTTTATAAATGGGGTAACAAGGGGCCCCCAAATTTTCAAAAAAAAAGTTAGAATTTTTTTATTATTTTTTTTATATTCCTTGGGTGATATAATGTAAGGTTCAAATTTCAGATTTAAAAAAAATGAAAAAAAAAGGAAAAAAAAAGTTTTGATGTAAAAAAGTATCAAAACGAAAACCGATATTAGATTTTTTTAATTTTTTTCAAATACTTTGGTTAATTGGCAACCATGAACCCGTGTCTGATTTTTGAAAAAGATATGTTAAAGAGGAGAAAATAAACAAAATACGTTTACATATAATGCGCTTTAAGCATTTACTAAATTAATTGCAAATGTCGTAACTATGGATACATTATATTTTATTGATTATTTTTAAAAATTTTAAATGTCAGTGGCCATTTAAAATTTTGAAGTGAACAATAAAATATAACAAAAAAGAAATATAAAGAACATAACGAACGAAAAAATATGCACAACTCTAATGTAATAAATAATTTAAATTTTCATAAATAAATTTGACAAAAAAATTGAAGACAAACAATTACAGCATTCGGACACAATTCGACCAACATTCGGCGATAGATATGTGTTCCCGGTACAAATAAAAATTAAGTAGGTATATAATGACATTTTTTAAATCTTAAGTCATTGAATTATCAATATTTTTACTTTCATAGTTATAGGTATTTTATTATATTTATTTGTAATCATAAATATCAGAAGAATTTATATAATTTCAAATTAACATTGTAATTTTAAATGATATTATTTTAATTGTTGTTTGAAAATGTATATCTGTCATCTTTAACCTAAAATGTACATTTACAAAATTAAAACAAGATGTTGATTTATTGCAAATTGTTACGAAAGCTTCATTCAATTGACAAGACCTATATTTGATTGTAATTAATTAATTAATTGTACAAAGGGTGTACGAGTATCTACAAGAGCTAACAATGTATTTATATAGACACATTGATGAATTTTTGAAAGACACGAGCAGAAAAACCAAAAATGAAATTATTTTTAATATTCATAAAATGTTCAAATCATGTAAGTACATGATGTAATACAATACATGTACCAGAAGTCATAAAATAATTTTTTGTCGTTGTCATATCAGAAACAAATGTCATAATATGTATTTAGTATGCAATATATTTTCATACGACAAGAGTTGAAAACGCATCGTAAACAAATATACAGGTAATCCTCGACTTATAATTGTCTTTGTCTCTTTCTTACATGCACATATTACATAAATGAAACAAACAGTTCCGGGAATTTCCCAAAAATGTAATTTATTATTATTTATGTAGATATTTTTGGGAACCCGCAACTGTTTGTTATGTATAGAAAATGCGATTCGCTTCACATCAAGGAAAACGTCCAAAGCAAAAATATGTACATATTGTACGTGTTAACTTACAACTTATTCTATTTACGATCGATGTTTAGAAACCTATCTCGGTTGTAAGTCGAGGAATACCTGTACTACGATATATAACGTATGTCTTATCAGTTTAAGCGTAAAAAATATCAAAGTTAATATTCAATGTTTTTAAATGCTGCGAGAAGTTCAAACATGCTTGACTGATTTAAATTTACTTTTTTCCTTATTTTATATATTACTTACAAAATAACCAAGACGTTCCATTAAAATTTCAGGATTTGTGAAGTGTTCTGTCGTAGGAAAAGTTTAGGAAGCACTGTTCTACATCATACTTCAATATCAACCAAATTGAGTTATTGAGGGTAAAAAATATATTGAAAAAACCTCATAGAGAAACCATATTTAGTTTGTGCAATAAAGTTTTAACAGGTACGATTTTTCTAAAATATCTTAAAATTAATAAAATTAAAATTGATAAAAGCCCAGCTCTAATGAATAAATAAGAAAGCACTCCGTCACAGCACTATATTATTCCGTCGCGGTAAAGTACCTACCATATAGGCCAGTCAGGATCCACTCAGGGCTAGCTACGTCACTGGTTACGATACTATATTATTGTTGGTTACGATATTTCATAAACAGATATCGGTGCTTAGAATACATTGTCTGGAGGAATACGATAAAAGTTTTAACAGATTTTTTAGCGGAAAAGAGAATTTTGTCGCTTATATATGAGATTTTTAGAATCGATAACTCAATTTCGCAAAAAGTGTATCTTACGATACTTTGCCTTGGAGGGGACGATAAAGAAATAATTTAACCAGGTATGTTATAATTTAGGTATATAAAAACATAGTACCTAGCCATGGAATACGGAATTTTATAATTTACGGTTTCAATATTTTATTTTATTAATTTAGGTTACTATGATTATGTCTCTTTAAAATATTTTGTCGAACAATTAAATGATTTTTGACACATATTAACAATTAAATATTTTGAAATGCCTATATTGATTGAAAATTTAAATATGAAGAAACATTTCACTTCTATGAAAGGTAAAATATCGAAATTAATTATTAGGTTTGGTGTAAATTTTTCGAAACACAATTTTTCGAATCACAATTTTTCAAATCAAAATTCTTCGAATGAACAATTTTTCGAAAAATTTAAGTTTTATTGTTCAAATTTTAATTAGGTAATAAAATATTAAGTAAAGTAATATTTGGACATTTTACGATATCCCTACTAATATTATAAATGCGAAAGTGTGTTTGTCTGTCTGTTTTCTGTTTGTTACCTTTTCACGGCTAAACCGCTTTACCGATTTTGATGAAATTTGGCAGTGAGATAGCTTGCATCCCGAGGACGGACATAGGCTATTTCGTATCTTAAAAATTCAACCCCTAAGAAATTGCAAGGGGGTGGAAATTTTTTAATTTTTTTTAGTAATTATTATTTTACCCCCCGATACATATGAAGGGTTGTAAGTGGTTTTATTCGATTCGGCGGGAAAAATACCACGGGGGCGTAGGTTTTAGGGGGCAAAACAACCCTCTATCTCGCATAGGAGCCGAGATATTTACGATTTTGTATAATGAAAGAAAACTAAAAATAAGAAAAATTTAATATTTTACCCCCTGTCACATATGAAGAGTTGTAATTGATTACATTCGATCTGGCGGGCAAAAATACTATGGAAGAGGGATTATTAGGGGGACAAAACAACCCCTTATCTTACATAGGAGTCGCGACTTATATTATAAATGCGAAAGTGTATCTCTCAGTCTGTCTATTTGTTACCTGTTCACGACTAAACTGCTTTACCGATTTTGATGAAATTTGGCAGTGAGATGGCTTACATCCCGAGGACGGATTAAGGCTATTTCGTATCTCGAAAATTCAACCCCTAAGGAATTGCAAGGGGGAGGAAAATTTTTAATTTTTTTTAGTAATTAATATTTTACCCGTTACATATGAAGGGTTGTAAGTGGTTTTATTCGATCCAGCGGGAAAAATACCACGGGGGCGGGGGTTTTAGGGCGGAAAAACCCCTCTATCTCGCATAGGAGCCGACACATTTACGATTTTGTATAATTAAAGAAAACTAAAAATAAGATAAATTTAATATTTTACCCCCTGTCACATATGAAGGGTTTCGAAATCCACGCGAGCGAAGTCGCGGGTAGCAGCTAGTTTAAATATAAAATTACATTGAAACGAATTTTTTTCACATCCATAATTCACCGTTTAAAGTTCAATTTTAAATCAATGATTTATCCGTCTGAAATAACTCCGGTTCTTTTATTGCCGTTCTTGTATTCAATATTTTCTAATACTGCTGCTTTCATATTTTATAGCATTATTGCTACTACATACACGCAGTACATCTGAGAGAGCCTCGCCTTCTACGCTACGGCTTTCTTAAATATCGTACCAACTTCCTTGTATAGAAAACAGCGTCATTTTATGCGCTTATGAATGAATTTGTAAGGAAAACATTACTTTTTATAGGTCGTATTTCGAGTATATGTATTATTTGCGACATTTATGTTATGTTTATTTATATATTGGTACATGCACGCATTTTAACTATGTATCACTGATAACGACACTTAAAGGTATAATGGTGTTTGAATCAAATAGAAATAACGGATTTATATTTGGGAATAAGGTAAAGGCACCAGTTATGGCCACTTTGGATTAATGGGTTTGTTTATTGTAATTTTCATGAACTCATGTTACTAATAAAGCAGTTGCTATGATAATATAATAATTAATAAATAAATTATACTAATAATTAGTTTAAATGTCCACCATTTGGACATCTATTGGCTGATTGTCATCAAATCATGCTGTAAGACAGTTAAATGTATATATATTAATATTCAGAAATGGTAGTAATCAAATATCAACACATATTTCTAATTCAGTACATTTAATTAAAAATAATTTGTCATTACTGGGGTCCTTGCCAAGACTGGTGTAACTACCTTATTTCATAAAAATTATTATAACTGAACATCGTAAAACGGAATACACGTCATTTCGATAAAAAATAAAATATCTGCCATGGTATAGTATAATATAATATGGTATAATAAATTATGGTGGAGGTGCAGAACAATAAATAGTAGTTGGTCTGTAGAAGTAACATACTTATTATTCGTTCAGAATTAGTGTCTTAGACGGTAACTAACTGACCCGTTAGGGTTTTTTGACCACCCAAATTTTATTTATAATTTAAAGTTATGATTAGTAAATATACATTCTTTTTTGTATTTGTTTGTAATACATTAAACATTGCAGCATATATATCTTTTAAAAAAATAGTTTTAATTATTCATTGTAAAATCAAAAATTGTTTATAGTGACCAACAGAGGGATTTAAAAATTTTGATTAATGCATATTTGTATGCTTGTTTACTTTTTCCAAAAGCAATTCGCAGCAGTGTACATTGTATTTCCCCACAATTGAGTTTTTTGGTACAGCTTGCTATGTTGGGCATACATAGAAAACATACCTTTTTTATTTACATATGTATACAGAGTGGGGCATTTAAAATGTTACAGTTGATTATCTCAGACCATCGCATATTTGAAAAAAATATTTCAACCAAAAAATGTTTGGTTGTAAGGAGGTAATCGAATAGTAATATTTATTTGCTATTTTAACGTGGCCTTCAAGGATATTTGAAGGTCAACATCATTTTTTTAAATAGGAAACTATAGTTTTTATTTAGTAATCTTATTTTACGTGAAAAAATACGAATCTTTCATTGTAAACTTTTTTTTGAACATCATAAACTTTACAAGATATCTAACAAAATAATTTCGAGATTTTGAACATTCAAGAATTTTTTACTAAGAAATTATCAACTTTTGAGAAAAAGTATAAGAAACAAAAAACGTTTATTTTGATTTAATGAAACTTGAAGAATTATTCTAGATTTTTTTTACCATTTCATTTATTTTTTTTTGCTAAAATAAAATAAATAGAAAAAGTTTTTAAAAGTTTTTAAAATAATTCTCTAAGCTTTATTAGACCAAAATAAACATTTTTTGTATTTTGTACTTTTTTCTAAAGTTTATGGTTTCTGAGTAAAAATTTCTTGAAAGTTCAAAATCTCGAATTATTTTGTTAGATACCTTGGAAAGCTTAGGTTGTTCAAAAAAAGGTTTCAATCAAAGATTCGTGTTTTTTTATGGGAATAAGATTACTAAATAAAAACTATAGGTTCCTATTTAAAAAAATGATGTTGACCTTCAAATATCCTGGAAGGCCACGTTAAAATAGCAAATAAATATTACTATTCGATTACCCCCTCACAACCAAACATTTTTTGATTGAAACACTTTTTTCAAATATGCGATGGTTCTGAGATAATAATCTGTAACACTTTAAATGCCCCACCCTGTATATGTATTATAAGCATTTTTACCAACAATTTTTATACTTATTTCAATTCAAGTACAGTAAAATCAGATAACGGGCTCTCATTTATTGGATACCAATCTTTTAGAACGGAATGAATGGAAATTGAAAATTTCATTGATAAAATGGACATATTTTGTACAATATAAACTGTTCATGCATTATAATTAAAAACATTTATCTACGAACGTAAAAGTAGATAGAACTAATATGTCCATTTGTTATCATTCAAAAAAATTTGGTTTTATCGAGAAAACCTACCCCCCCGCCCCTTACTTGGTAAATAAATTAAGTGCCGGAGTGAGTTTAAATGAGAAAGTAAGTGCTACAAATAAATTATTATTATTTGAAAACCACTATACAAAAATTAATCTGTACTATCATTTGTATTAGTGACGTAATCAGAGAGAGGGGGTATTTTGTAAACATTGCAAATGGTTATCATAAAATTTGAAAACTTTGGAACCCGTTATTTTTTCACTGAAAGAGGAAAAAAGTTCATTTAAAAAAACAACAAATAAATTTTTTTTAATAAAGGGTGAATTTTTTTTATACACCTTTGCCCCCCCCCCCCCACCGTTTGGTACGCCACTAGTTCGTAGAGAAATTGCACATTTACAATCGGAATATACGTTTTAATTATGAACATACATACATACATATGTATATATACAAGAATACATTAGTATCCAGTCTCACTATTTAATACATTGTGATAGTGTATTGTATTGCACGGTCTAGATTCTCACGATTAAACGTGTTTTTTCATTGCTCGCCGCAATGCTGACGCCATTGTATGTGTGTGTGTGTGTAGCGTGCAAGCTGTGAATTTTAATTAAAGCCCATAAATCAGATGGCCGCCGTGATTTGCTACCGGCCCCAAAACGCAGATACAATATTGTGAGGTTTATATCGACCTTATAAAAGCATCGGTGTCACTGTCAACACACTCATTTTTAATCGATTATTGTAATTTATAGGTAACGTAATTGTTATTTAAACATTTTTTAATGTTTTGTACTGAAATCGTAAAAAAGGAACACTGAACCTTTTGACCTAGAGAAATGAAATTTGACATGAATATAATATATGATGAACATTTATTAGATCTAACAATAAGTTATAAAAAGAAAAGTTTATTGACGCTTTTTAAGAGGTACAAAGGGGTTACCAAAAAATATTTTTAATTTAATTCTAGCGACTGGGGTATCAATTCGTCTGTGAATGGCCCAATTTATTCAAAATGACTATTTGAGTTCGTTTTTCTTTCGAAAGCTGTACTTTCCCCATTTTCGTGTTTTTTGTAAAAAAAAATGATTTTTTTGGGGATCGCACAATATTTGAAATGTAAAAAGACTGCAATTGTCGGTGCAGAAAATCGAAACACAAGGTAATAACATGACAATAGGTATTGTAAATATAGAATATACTGACTAATTTTAGTGATAAAGAAAATGTCACTATGGCAAAGCTGAGACAATTTGAAATAGTTAACCGCCGGGTAACTAACCGTTCAGTTATCGGGCGAGGAACATATTTTATTACCGGTAAATACAAACACGTTGAATATATCGGTCAGAGACCGAGAAATATTCGCAAAAGTCCAAAAAATAAAAAATTTTCAGATGGTCTGAAACTTTTGCAGGGTAGTGTACATATGTGTGCGTATATGTGTAGACAAAAGAACAAATTTAAATTATTATACGGCAATTTGTCATGTGTTATTTTCATTTTATTATCGTGTTTTATAAATGTATATTTTATTATCAATTAATAACGGAACAACTGTTTGTATTTTTATTACTCAACATATTATATGTACACTGTACATGGTACTTATGTCATGTAAGTGCTAGAAACAAGGCACCATATAAAAATTATTGCATATAAGTAAGGTACTGGCACCAGTCTTGGATATGATCCCAGTAATGGCTATTTTTAAATTAAATGTACTGAATTAGAAATATGTGTTGATATTTGATTACTACCATTTCTGAATATTAATCTATATACATTTAACTGTCTACAGCGTGATTTGATAACATTCGGCCAATAGGTGTCAAAATGGTGGACATATAAACTAATTATTTGTATAATTATTATATTATCATAGGAACTACTTTACATTGCTTCAAATTTGACGATTATTTCTTTTATATCTTTTATGTCGTAGTAGTTATCATTTTGTAATCATTAGCAAGTGCTCATTACTGGTTTTACTTTATCCATTACTGGAGTAAAAAATGTGTTTTCTTTGTACTGTAAATGATCTTTAACGAATAACATAAAAAACTGTATTTGTGAAACTGACATAATTTAAAAATAGCAAACAAAATGGTCGATAATGTACATAAAGGTTGTCCAAAACATTATATTAACTACTGTTTTAATATACTTTCAAACGTTAGTTGTTTATAACTTTAAAATCAGTTAAATATTAAAGTATACAACTCTAAAAAATGAAGAAATAATTTTAAATGATTAATCTATCAGTCTTGAGGTTTCCGCGGTGATCTTGATATGGATCTTGGCTTCTAGGTGTAATCCGCGTCGATTTGGTTGTGTAATCGGCCAACGTTTCGTCACACATTGCACCGGACATCTTCCGGGTTCTTCTAAAAATGTAGTACTGCAATGTGTGACGAAACGTTGGCCGATAACATGACCAAATCGACACGGCTTACACCCAGAAGCCAAGATCCATTAATATATCACATAAATCACTACAATTGTTATTCATTTAATTATTTTAATTTTATTTCAACCAAAAAGTAAAAACATGTTTATTTTCTTTTTTTTACATGCATCTAGGAAATTAAATATGTAAGTGTTTACAATTTTGTAATTAGTAAATTAATTATTTTTAAATTATTGTTGTTTTTTTTTTAATTAACTTCATTAAAAGTTCAATTAAACAATTTGGCAATGAATGGTTGTTAATTAAACGCTATCAAGTCTTGTAAACCCAACTAATTTTTTTAATAAATAATATAATGGTGGAGGGTGCTAGATACATGTTATTCTCTCTATAAAATTTTTTTTGAAACTAACAAAAACAATTCAATACAATCATAGTTAAGTAAATGTTTAATACATCCCATGTTATTTGCTTCACAGTTATTTTGATATTTTTTGTAGGGCAGTTTTCATTTTTATTAATTTTTTTTAAATTTTGATATTTTTACTAATATCCTCTTAAAAATGGTATAAATATACACGAATCCAAATTATCCTTTATTAATTACGTACGGTTTTGGAAAAAAGGGGGAGGGTCCGTAAAAACGTTGAGAAAAATATGTGGGTCAAAATCACTACTTATATATGTTTTTTTTCTACTTACAATTAGTTATTTCAAATACGTTTATTGAAATAAGTTTCGGGTATTGCAATTGCATTTTCGTTCATTGAGTCAAATAACAAAAATATGTAATCAATATAAAATAAGATAGGATAATTTTTTATTCCATAAAGTACATAAAATAATGCATAGAATAAGTTTACAACACAATTTAATAAATCAATTTTCAAGAAATTTTCGCACTGTATTTATTTTGTTAAAAATCCACATATATTCAGAAAATAACTTTACGTAAAGTTAGGGGGGGGGTCACTTTATACTTACAGACCCTTACAATGATTGGGGATAGAAAATTTCGAAAATTATCCTTACGTAATTAATGTAATCTCTCTAGGACTTTTTATGTTTTGGACCTAATCCATTATTTTTCCTTATAATTGAACATATCCACCGTGTAAAAACACGATCAAATATATAGTATTTTAACCCTTAGCTGCTCCACCTCTCTAGAATAATATACCTGCCACACTGGAGCCACCTCGTTCCTGACCGTTTGTGCTGCACTGCGGTCGAGTTTGAACTCATAAAAATATTTTTTTCTAAAATCCTATTTCGACATCTTTTTTTAATCACCTTAAAATAGGTGTAAATGAGGGAGCCGCGAGGGAGAGGGAACGATCACAGGCCGGTATTCTTTTGATTGTCAATTGTTTATTTTGTTTTCAACAATTAACTTTTAAATTTAAATAGAACAAAAATTATTTTTACTTTTTGTTCTGATTCGTTTTTGTTATGTAGGTAATTTAAGTGTTGCTTGGTTTTTATTACAACAATAACTAATCGTGTTTGTACTTAATTGAACTATATTTTTTTTAAATTCTAAACAATTATTCCGTAGTCAACGCGAGCGAAGCCCAGCTAGTATATTATATTTGAAAAATAACCCATATAGCTTGCACCCAGCCCTGACGGTCCCATTGCGTGTGTGTGGTCGTGACGTCTGACAGACTGACATTATCTACAACATTGTAAACCGCCATACCCTGCGTCGCCACCGTGGATCGAAGTAATGACCTTCGGTAATGCGTGTCTGTACAATAAACGTTAAATCAGTTCGATCGTAGTAGTAACGACGTCACGGGAACAAAAGAGAGACGATGTAATTAACGTCCTGCCAAATAAACTCACTAATATAATTTGTCTTATATGGAATTAGGACTCGTGTTTCGATCAGTACGAATTAAATGAGTCTAGTAGGTACTTTTCAACGAAAAAAAATATGTATATCAATTTTCCACCCTCTATCAAATTTTACAAAAAAAAATTCGTTCACTTTAAAATCCCACAATTTCATAATAGTCCAGTAAAGGAAGCATTTTGACAGGAAATTAAGAGGGCAAGCAATTTTATGATTGATTCTTATAGATTTTAAACCGGAGAATTCGAAAAAAATAACCCAGACTAGCGAAAAGTGGTGCAACACCCTTAAAAATGGGGTTTAAGGGTGAAAACCCCATTTCCAACCGTTTTTTCAATTTATCACAAAATTTAAAGCGATGATGGTATACTTTTATGGTTGATATATGTTCAGGACACTCAGACGAATCGATTGTGACCACATATACTAAATTTGACCAAAAATTATCTCTTCCAGAGAGCTTAAAAGACTTAAAAATGCATTTTTTTGGGGAAAATAGTTTAAAAATTAATAACTTTTGCTAAAATCATCCAAATGAATCGTAACTAGGCTTAAATTGTTCCTGAAGTTCCAAAGAATAATAATGAACTATAATTTAAAAAAATATTAATAGTTTAACCAATAAAAATCGCTAATGTTTAACGATAAGTAACGTAAATTTTTAAAAAAATATCTTTTTACTAAAATTTAAATAAAAACATCAGGGTTGAATATTTTTGGGTGAAACCAAGATAGATACCTTCTATTTGTACATACAAACAAAATGAGACCCCCCAAAATAATATTCAATTATTAGAACGGATGTAAGTGCGCTTAGAAATACACTGAATTTTTGTTGTATACAATTTAAAAAAATTACATTTTTCCAAACAAAATAATAGATTCAGTCCAGTAAAGGAAGCATTTTGGCAGGAAATTAAGAGGGCAAGCAATTTTATGATTGATTCTTATAGATTTTGAACCGGAGAATTCGAAAAAAATAACCCGGACTAGCGAAAAGTGGTGCAACACCCTTAAAAATGGGGTTTAAGGGTGAAAACCCCATTTCCAACCGTTTTTTCAATTTATCACAAAATCTGAAGCGACGATGGTATATTTTTATCATTGATATATGTTTAGGACACTTAGATAAATCGATTGTGACCACATTTACTAAATTTGGCCAAAAATTACCTCTTCCAAAGGGCTTAAAAGACGTAAAAATGCACTTACCCTTAAACATTAGCGATTTTCATTGGTTAAACTACTAATATTTTTTTAAATTATGATTGGCCATTATTCTTTGGAACTTCAGGAATAATTTGAGCCTAGTTACGAGTCATTTGGATGATTTTAACAAAAGTTATTAATTTTTAAACTATTTTTCCCGAAAAGATGCAGTTTTACATCTTTAAAACCCTTTGAAAGACGTAATGTTTGGCCAAATTTAGTATATGTGGTCACAATCGATTCGTCTAAGTGTCCTGAACATATATCAATCATAAAAATATACCATCGTTGCTTAAGCTTTTGTGATAATTTGTAAAAACAGTTGGAAATGGGCTTTTCACCTTTAAACCCCATTTTAAGGGTGTTGCACCACTTTCCGCTAGTCCGGGTTATTTTTTTCGAATTCTTCGGTTCAAAATCTATAAGAATCAATTCGTTTCCCTAAAAAATATTTAACCCTGGTGTTTTTATTTAAACTTTAGTAAAAATGTAGTTTTTCAAAAAATTACGTTACTTACCCTTAAACAATGGCGATTTTTATTGATTAAACGATTCATATTTTTTTAAATTACGGTTAGTCATTATTTTTTGGAACTACAGGAACAATTTGACGCTAATTACGAGTCATTTGGATGATTTTAACAAAAGTTATTAATTTTTAAACTATTTTCCCAAAAAGATACATTTTTCTGTCTTTTAAGCCCTCTGAAGAGGTAATTTTTGGTCAAATTTAGTGTATGTGGTCACAATCGATTCGTCTGAGTGTCCTGAACATATATCAACGATAAAAATATACCATCGTCGCTATAGATTTTGTGATAAATTGAAAAAACGGTTGGAAATGGGGTTTTCACCCTTAAACCCCATTTTTAAGGGTGTTGCACCACTTTTCGCTTGTCCGGGTTATTTTTTTCGAATTCTCCGGTTCAAAATCTATAAGAATCAATCATAAAATTGCTTGCCCTCTAAATTTCCCTTTTTCTCACTTTTCACTGCTTCCTTGACTGGGCTATAAAGATTTTAATATTTAAAATGATTTCTAATTATTGATTTACGACCACTTAATTTTATAACATAATTAAGCCTTGGCACTTTACATAAACGGTGTCCATCAGCGCTTCGACCTTGCAAATCTATTATATGTGATTCAATACAAGTGGCATTTTAGCTGCGTCGAAACGCAGCGACGTTCTTTTATTAAATCTCTAATTAACCAACTCATTAACCGCCTTTCAACATCACCTCTCTTCTAAGCCTAAACAATTCAAAGATTAATTTTTTTGTTATATGATTTTATAAAAACATGTAAAATTAACCTGTAACAGCCAGTAAGAATAAAACAGCAAAAATTATAATATTAAAGGGTAACTGAAAGATGTCACCTCTTGATAATGAGTAAATAACTATTCATTATTTGTTTCAGAGCCTCAAATTAAATCATAGTGAATTCCCCGTTATCCCCGGGCCTCGTAAATGTCGCCAGCCTTGATCGCCCCAAGGCAACTCCCTTTCCTTCAAGTAATCCTAGTCAGGTGTGGGGTAGAATCTAATAAATAAATAGAACTTACTGGCTGTATTGACAAAAATGCCAATGAATAAATTTAAAAAAAACAAAAACATATAATAGATGTACAAGGTCGGAGTGCTGACGGACATTGTTTCTGTAAAATGCCTAGATCTTAGCGAGTTTTGAATATTGCCCATATTTCTCACAGAAATATTTTAATCCCTTAGATAATTTGGTTACTATTTGTATAGAATATGTATAAGATACTGGCACCAGTTATGGTCACTATACGCTCAAGGTTGACTGTTTTTGTGATTGACGGGCTTCTTTTTTAAATTCTCATGAACTCATGTTAATAATAAAACAAGTAACTCTTTATTTAATCAATTTAATTACCAAAGTTCGCAAATATACATAGTTTGTTTTTTAAATTATAGCATTTTGTTTCTCTAGTAATGGATAAAGTAAAACCAGTAATGAGCACGCAATGATGGACACTTGCTAATGATAAGTACTACGACACAAAAGATATAAAAGAAAGAATCATAAAATTTGAAACAATGTAAAGTAATTGCTGTGATAATATAATAATTAATAAATAAATTATACTAATAATAAGTTTAAATATCCACCATTTTAACACCTATTGGCCGATTGTCATCAAATCACGCTGTAAGACAGTTTAATGTATATAGATTAATATTCAGAAATGGTAGTAATCAAATATCAACAAATATTTCTAATTCAATACATTTAATTAAATTATAGCCATTACTGGAGTCATATCCAAGACTGGTGCCAGTACCTTATATAGATACTCGTGCAAAAGCAGTCAATTAAATATTGTTTAAAATTTAATTTATTTTTATATAATAGATACTACTAAAGCAAAATTTATTTATAACTCGAACCAAATAAGTGTGTAAAGTAATGAACTATATCATGAATGAATATAATCACTTTTGAATCTTAAAGATGATGTTAAATGGGGCATGAAATCTAGTAAACAGAATTAATAGTGGCAGTTCAAAACATCGTTTGATTTTATCTCAAATAATATGTTACAAGTAAATAATTATTATTACACGAATTCATTGCTTCTTATAAAATATTTTTATTGTTCTTGTATCAAAAAGAAGAATCGTTTTTTTGTTATTTAGTTTTTTGGATGGTTGACATTTTTTTTTAGAATTTATCTTAAAAATTAAAATAACATTACAGTTAGAAATATCAATTAGTAATTTAAACTATATAAATACACCTTAATTAATCACAACAAAACAATATCGCTCGATACGTGTTTCAACTTCACAAGAAGTCCTCATCAGGAGCCTGGTACAGTCTTGGGAAAAACTTATATATATATATGTATTAAAAGGCTCCTTCCATATATTGCTTCCTCGCCATATCGATGATACCAGAAGCTTTGTGATCGTTTTAAAATAAGAAAAAAAATTGTTCTCAGATTTCCGTTTCAGGACAATACAAACACTTTTCGTTTTGTGTCTGTCTGTCGAGTAAATCCTTGTCACACGTCTAACTCATGAACCATTGAACCGATATTATTTCAAAATCGTGTGTAAGGGGGAGGGGTGACATCCCAAAATATTTATTTTTTCAAGATATCTCAAGAACGATACATGTTACGTGAAAATTTTATAGGATCTTTTTTGTAGAGCATTCAATTTCCTATAATATACTATGTTTGTTGTAAAATATTCCCTTACAAAGATTTATCTCAATTTTCTTTAAAAAATCGTCATTATTTTTATTTCTATTTACTTTAACATATTAAATATCATTTAAAAAAATTAAAACTATTCAATAATTAATTCACTACCTTTGGTGAATTTAGCACGAGGAAACACTGTGCATTTACTTGGCAGATATTTTGTCATATAGGTATATAAATAAACAGATAAACTGAATACGTGCAAACATCCACTATCTTATGACGAGTATTGTAAGAAAACGAGAAAGAATTCTCGCATTCGTTTCTCTATTGTCTTCGTACATACCAGGCTTTAATAACGGCATATATTATACAGTAGGCGTGCGAAGAAAGGTTTTTAGCCGGTCTTGCTTCTTGCAGCACTCCCCATGGACCACCCCCAAACAGATCGTCTTTCACGATTTGTTTTGCTACGATATTTTCCAAGCCGCCGTGATCCGATACTTCTTTGGTTTAATATTTATGATAGCCGCAACCAGATATAACAAGGGTGGCCATATTGTGGCCGCTTGAGACTCTCTTATTATTTTCGTTATTATAACGTGGTTTTTACGGAATGAAATTGTATAAAGATATAATATAAGATGACTTACATTAGCCATAAAATGCACAGCTTTTTTAACTTCCCGGGAAAAAATTTCAGATCGGGTTTGATCAAATTAGATCTGAATTTTGAGACAACATCATATTTTTTCACTGGTTTTTGATCTGTGGAGACCTGCAAAGATCTACAACGACCTACAAAGATCTACAAAGATTTTTAAAGATCGTTGAAGATCGTGATAGAGATTGAAACGTTGAAAATTCATGAAATTTCAACGTTACAACGATCTTCAGAAATCTTTGTAAATCATTGTAGATCTTTGTAGATCTTTGTAGATCATTGTAGTTCTTTGTAGATCTTTGCAGGTCTCCACAGATTTAAAACCAGTGAAAAAATATTATGTTGTCTCAAAATGCAGATCTATTTCGATCTGATTTGATCACTTCAGATCTGAAATTTTTTTCCCGTTTTTTTTTTTTAATAATATATTAATAGAATTGTCAACTTTTTTACAACAGTGATCAGTCATAATAATAGTTACTATAAAAGTAAAAAATTAATAATCTTAAAATAATAAACGTCCCATTACAAAATAAATGTTTTTACGTTTTTTCGAGAATAAATATTACAAGTGACATATTGTTGTAAATTAGAGTAAAAACACGTTCAAATATACCATTGCCATATTCGA
Source organism: Sialis fuliginosa (assembly GCA_961205875.1). Classification (NCBI taxonomy): domain Eukaryota; kingdom Metazoa; phylum Arthropoda; class Insecta; order Megaloptera; family Sialidae; genus Sialis; species Sialis fuliginosa. Next base: position 39,971,240 of record OY540809.1, on the reverse strand, counting down.
AACTAAAGTTTGGGCTTGTGACTCAAAAATCAAAAAGTGATAAGGTAGTGGTACCAGTCTTGGCAAATTTTTAATTAAATGTACTGAATTAGAAATATATGATGATATTTGATTACTACCATTTCTGAATATTAATCTATATACATTTAACTGTCTTACAGCGTGATTTGATGACAATCGGCCAATAGGTGTCAAAATGGTGGACATTTAAACTAATTATTAGTATAATTAATTAATTCATTATTATATTATCATAGCAACTGCTTTACATTGTTTAAAATTTGACGATTCTTTATTTTATATCTTTTGTGTCGTAGTACTTATCATTTTGTAATCATTAGCAAGTGTCCATCACTGCGTGCTCATTACTGGTTTTACCTTTGCCATTACTGGCGAAAAAACATGAACAAAATAAAAGGCTATAATTTAAAAAACAAACTATATATGCGGACTTTGGTAATTAAATTGATTAAATAAAGAATTTCTTATTTTTTCAGTAACATGATAATTTTCATCAAATTACAAAAAAGAAGCCCGTCAATCACAAAAACAGTAAACCTTGCTCTTATAACTGCCATAACTGGTGCCTTTACCTTATAAAAATTCCAAAAACACCAATTAATTCCACACAAAAAAGTACCTATCTATCTACTTTGACAAAAAAAGATGTAGCCATTTTTTCAATTTTTTTTATGTAACGTCTAAACCACATAGATTTTTATGAAGTATAATATTACTCGCCCCTTCTATACAAATAATTCATTTCAGTTGACCAAATCTGTATCTTTTATAGTTACTGAGATCCATATGCTGTTATCTGTGACATCCAGTATCTATTCAATTATTCAATTTATTTTTTTAAAGAAAAAAAACGCGAAGAATTAATGAACTAATTTATTTTTATCTAGACCGTAATGAATCACCCTAATCAGTGTTGCGGTTTCCAGACGTCGCGTGGTTGGCCACCCCAGAGATAAACATTAGATTTTAGATGAAAAGGTTTTTTTGTTGCTTTTTCGTTCACTTTAAAATTCCACAATTTAGAAGAGATTTAAAATGATTTCTAATTTATTGATCTGCAACTACTTAATTTTATAGAATAATTAGTGAGTTTTGATAATTATTTCTCTAGAAATATTTTAATCCCTTAAGTAATTTAGTTACTATTTGTATAAAATATGTATAAGATACTGGCACCAGTTATGGCCACTATCAGAGCAAGGTTAACTGTTTTTGTGATTGACGGTGTTCTTTTTTGTAATTCTCATGAATCCATGTTACTAATAAAACAAGTAATTCTTTATTTAATTTATTTAATTACCAAAGTCAGTAAATATAGTTTGTTTTTTAAATTATAGCCTTTTATTTTGTTTATGTTTTTTCTCCAGTGATGGATAAAGTAAAACCAGAAATGAGCACGTAGTGATGGACACTTGCTAATAATTACAAAATGATAAGTACTACGACACAAAAGATATAAAATAAATAATCATCAAATTTGAAACAATGTACTTTTTAGCACGAGGAAGCACTGTGCATTTACTTTTTTATGAAGTATTACTCGCCCCTTCCATACAAATAAATCATTTCATTTGACGAAATCTTTATTTCTTATAATTACTGAGATACCCATGCTGTTATCAATTATTCAATTTATTTTTTTAAAGAAAAAAACGTGAAGAATTAATGAACTCATCTATTTTTATCTGGGCCGTAATGAATCACCCTAATCAGTGTTGTAGTTCCCAGACGTCACGTGGTTGGTCACCCCTGAGATAAACATTAGATTTAAGATGAAAGGTTTTTTTTGTTGCTTGTAAGATGGCTAATTAGTTTTTGTTATGTCAGTACAGGTGATTTTGATTGATGATGGAATTATTTTTGGACGAAATGTTTTTGGTGAACAATGTGATCGCAGAAATGAGATTTTGAGATAATTACAAAACAAGTAAGGTAGTGGATATGACCCCAGTAATGGCAAATTTTTAATTAAATGTACTGAATTAAAAATATGTGTTGATATTTGATTACTACCATTTCTGAATATTAATCTATGTATATACATTTAACTGTCTTACAACGTAATTTGATGATAATCGGCCAATTTGTGTCAAAATGGTGGACAATAGTTTATTTATTAATTATTATATTATCATAGCAACTGCCTTACATTGTTTCAAATTTGACGATTCATTCTTTTATCATTTATCATTAGCAAGTATCCATCACTGCATGCTCATTACTGGTTTTACTTTATCCATTACTGGAGAAAAAAGTAAACAAAATAAAAGGCTATAATTTAAAAAACAAACTATATTTGCGGACTTTGGTAATTAAATTGATTAAATAAAGAGTTAGTTGTTTTATTAGTAACATGACTTCATGAGAATTACAAAAAAAAAACAAGCCCATTAATTTAAAAAAAAGACTTGCTCTTATAGCGGCCATAACTGGTGCCTTTACCTTATTATGTAAAATAACCTGTCTATTCATCAAGTATGAACGCATACGAAGAGTAGTAAAATGCTATCTTTTGCATACAATGCGTACATTAAATATACACTTTTGAATAACATACATTATTGTTGACACAGCGACAAAGTACAATAATACAACTTTCTCTACAATATTCCAAATTTATCATACTTTCATACAGTCCCACAACAGTTTGCAAATAAAAAAGTATATAAATAATTCTGAGAAAGTAGTTTTGTTTTTGTCTTTATTATGAACATATTAAATTTCCTTATAATGTCGTATACATTGTAATAAATGTGTTATCCGAGCAAGTTGAAAAATTAATAAAAACTTAAATAAATCTTTCACGATTCTCGTTTATTAACTCCTCACTTCGAGAATAGCTGTATCTTAATTAATGTTTAATCTAAGTACGTAAACTAGAGCGATTAAATTGTGTCTAATGTTATATTTAATTTACTACTTGCATTCATTGGAAACATCTTCATTAAATCAATTGCAATTTCAGTATAATGTTTTTAGTTTATCTAATTTTTCTCTTTATTGCTTACAGTTTTTTTTTAAATTAGATAATACATTATGCAATTGATGTTTTAATATAGAGAAATAAAATCTGCCAAGTAAATGCACAGTGCTTCCTGGAATTGGTGAACTATTTAATTTTTATACAATATTACATAAAAATATTAGTTCGAATTATTATTATTTTTTCGTATATTTTTAATTTTTTGACAATTTCAATCTAAATCTAAAGTTATGCAAACGTCAAAATGACATTTAATATGTCCAAGCAAATATCAATTTAGAAAACCAAAACACGATTTTTTAAAATAAATTGAGGTAAATCTTTGTAAGAGAATATTTTACAACAAACGTTGTAGACCCATATTATAAGAAAATTTAATGCTCAACAAAAAATATCCTATAAAATTTTCACGTAACATGTGTCGTTCTTGAGATATTTTGAAAAAATAAATATTTTTGGATGTCACTTCTCCCTGTTACACACGATTTTGATGAATTTGAAATGGAACTGTCCTCAAGCCAGACCCAACCATCCGACCAAGTTTCAATAATATCGGTTCAGTGGTTCATTAGTTATGCGTGTGACAAGGATTCAGGGGACGGACGGACACACGAACGGACAGACAGACAAACACGGAACGAAAAGTGTTTGTCTTGACGTGAAATGGAGAAATCAATTTAAAATTTTGAAATCGGAGAACATTTTTTTTGTCTCAATCTAAAACTCACAAAGCTTCTCGTATCTTCGATATTGCGAAGAAGTAAAATGAAGAGAAGATATACTATAGATAATAATCATGTCCACCCAACACAAAAAACTAATAGCCATGATACTGCACAGAAAAATTATCTAACTATTGGTGAAAACCGCATTGAAATCGGTTAAGTAATTCTCGAGTCTATAAGCCTCATACAAACGAACATTTATTTTTATTTATAGAAATTGAATCAGGTTTTTATTTATTTGACTGCAGTGTTTTTTTGTAAGTAATAAATACGGCCAAATTAAAGATATACATATATTTTTTCTTATTTTATTTTTTTTTAATGAATGACTCGAAATGTTGCCACGCATCTCATTATGAACAAGAAAACGAATTTGGAGTGACATTAATTGTTCACCTAGAAAGTTAATTTTGAAGTCAGTATGTAAATGACAAGCTATTTAACTAAAAAAGTTTTAAATGTAGAAAGTAAAACTTTATTAAAAATTTAGAGATAATCTTAAATGATAAAAGCAGAATAAGATTTTCAAAGTTAAATATTCTGACAAGCATATATACATAACTTCAGCGTAAAAAGGATATAAATCTTCTTGAGGTGCCAAATTTATTTTTTAACACCGACGTAATTATTACAAATATTTATTACATTCATTATATTTGACTGGTAAGGTACTGGCATCAGTTATGGCCGCTATAAGAGCAAGGTTTACTGGGCTTCTTTTTTGTAATTCTCTTAAACTAATAAAACCACTAACTCTTTATTTATTCAATTTAATTACCAAAGTCCGCAAATATAGTTTTTTCTCCAGTAATGAATAAAGTAAAACCAGTAATGAGCACGCAGTGATGGACACTTGCTAATGATTACTAAATGATAAGTACTACGACACAAAAGATATAAAAGAAGAAAGAATCGTCAAATTTGCAACAATGTAAAGCAGTTTAATTATATAAATTATACTAATAATTAGTTTAAATGTCCACCATTTTGACACCTATTGGCCGATTGTCATCAAATCACGCTGTAAGACAGTTAAATGTATATAGATTAATATTCAGAAATGGTAGTAATCAAATATCAACACATATTTCTAATTCAGTACATTTAATTAAAAATAATTAAATAATTAATTAAAAATAATGTCATTACTGGGGTCCTTGCCAAGACTGGTGTAACTACCTTATTTCATAAAAATTGTTATAACTGAACATCGTCGAACGGAATACACGTCATTTCGATAAAACATAAAATATCTGCCAACGTATAGTACAATATTATATGGTATAGTAAATTATGGTGGAGGTGCAGAACAATAAATAGTAGTAGTAACATACATATCACTGTAATCAAAAATCAATAAATATTTCTAATTCAGTACATTTAATTAAAAAATACCCATTACTGGGGTCAAATCCAGGACTGGTGCTAGTACCTTATGTGTTTTTATTGATAATAACAGATGATAGACACTGCCAATTACAGTCCGAATTACTCGAAATCAATATAGACTATACCAGATATTTAAATGTATTTTTTATTATATGTAATACCTAAAAAAACATGATTTTCAACATTAATAACGTTATGTTACATATTATTACCTATATTTACATTATTAGTCCGTCAATAATATTTATTCGAGTACAAACACAAACACTATTAAAAATGTCAATAAATGTACATAAAAAATAACGAAAAAACGTCAAGTTTCCTTTGACATGAATAATTGCATCATGTATAAAATGTTGATCGCTGGAGTATTTATATAAGTAATATAGAACACATTATTTCCGAGAACACGGAAATCGATTTTGTTTGGATATTTTTAAAATCTAATTTAGAATATGTCGTTAACCTTACATACGAGTAACACAGAGATAGCATTTTACTCTTTATATTTGCAAACTTTGTTTACTGTTTATTTAAAGCGTTATAAATTGACAACATAACGTACGTTTACATAAATATCAGATGAATTGTAAAATTCTTACTCACGTTAGCAGATTTCTATTATAATATTGTCTTAGGCCGTTGCAAAAATAATACACGTTTTTCTTATGCCTAGATTTAGGTACTATTTTCTTTTAAAGTTGTCACCCAAAGTACTAAGTGTTAGCAAAAAAGCAAAAAAGTTTATATAAATATGATTCCGGTAACTCTTCCTGAGGGAACTACAGATTCTCAAAAATGTTGTCTCAAATTAGTTTTTATTTAATATTTTGAGAACCCATTGTGATATAGTACTTAAATTTGATACCCGGTTTAGTATTATACGTGTTATCGATTTTCAGTATCAACCAATGATTATTTAGACCAGGGATGTATGGGGCCAGTCCAGCCAGTGGGCTCTTTGAGTTATATCTTATTTTTTTTGTTCTTATTTTTATCCTAAAAAAAAAACAGTTTTTCTCCATGTAGCCGTCCGCCGCCCCTTCTCAACTGGAACCCAAAGCAGTCTCCCAACCTCCCTCCCTAAAGCCAGCATTGCTGTTATACATTAACAAAATAAGCAACAAATTTTTAATAAATATTAAATAAATTTTAAACATCAACCATTCTTTTTTCCAAAGCTTACTTGACTTTTTAATATTGCACTCGAGTGATTGTTAGTTTAGTTAGACGCCTCGACTAACAAAAATATTTTAGTTTTCCATGGCAATTGTGATTTTTATTCAATAATTAATCAAATGCGTTGTATCTCTGTTATGAGTTGTTCTATTATCTCAAAATATGAAAAGCTTTGTGATCATTTTTTAAAGAAAAATTGTTCTCTGATTTCAAAATTTTTACTCGATCTTTCTTTTTATAATCGTTTTTTTTTCGATCAATTTTTATACCACCTGATATAATTGAACAGTTCAATGTCCGTAATATAATGACATTTTTGTTAATATATTATTATAAAAAAAGTTACTTATTTTTCATAGTCAATTAATGTTATAATTACAATCATACTTTTGCTGCACAAAATGTTAAAAACTGCATTTGTGTTATAAAAAGAATGTATCCAATAAAATGTTCTTATATCATAATTATAATATTTATGTTTGATTTTTTAAACAAAAATAACGTATATTATTTATGAATTTCTAAGTAAAAATCAGTAATAAAATTTAAAAAATCCGGCCAGAATTTACTAGTTACGGCCGGAACCGGAATAAAATTAATATTTACCTAATATAATTCTAACTGCGAAAGTTCCAACAAAATCGGTTCAGTAGTATTCGTGTTCAGTGGAAATATCGAATCCGAATCCGAAATTTTAACCTAGATAATAAAAATCCCTATCCTTAACTCATATCCCTAATAACCCTTTATTACAATACCATAATATTTAGATACAAACTAAACAAAGTCTTTCTAAAATAACATACTTAATAAAATCGTAGAAAGATCACGCAAGCATATTTTGTGTGGTGGTAAAAATTGATATAAATATTCCGAGTGTTCAAAGCAAGTTCCGGGTACCGGAGTTTATGAGTATTAAATGGAAAAGTGGTATATGGAATACCAACTAAAACGCGGAAAACAAATCGCCGGCCGGACGTGCTATTCGCTTCTGATATCCTATCAGTTTTTGTTCTGGAATACATTATAAGCTTTTATATTACGTTTGATGTACGCACAATTTATACTGCAATGAATTATTTGTTTAAGAAAAATTATACTTTTTTTTTTGTTTCAATTATACGTGTTTTTATTTGTCGTTTATTTAAGTGATTGATCGTTTTTTGTGTGACGTGTGACGTAAGTTATGAAATATCGTTTCGTACAAATATATAAGACTAGCTAGGCCCGCGCGACTTCGCTCGCGTGGACTACGTAATTATTGTTTAGGATTTTTGATGGTATTACGGTTAACATATTATTTATTTCAAGTTATTTGCTAAACTATACGACCAAATTGGATGCTGCAAAGGGAAAATTATATCTACATTAAGTACTTATGATGATGAAATCACTTATTTTGATAAGGACTAATGTTTTGCAGGTCATAAGTGCACGTAAACAGAACTTAAATATTTTTAATTTTCTTTGTAACATAAAAGCAGTCATTGTGGCTTAAATATAAAAGTTAGACATATGATGTCGCGGATTTTATTTTAGATCTTTTTATTCTACACAGTTCTTTATAACATTATTTTGTTCAATATTGAATGGTTTAGGCAGCGTATTGCAAAAGAGCGCGCTGACGGAATTTTTTTTCCGACTTGATTTACTATTATCGTCACTGCTTAGTTGTTATGTTACCTTACATAACAAAAAATATCCTTTAACCTAGCCAGAGAACGTACTTATGAATTAAAAAAAAACACGTAAATCGGATTAAGTGGTTCTCGAGTGTAAGCGCACTAACGGACAGACAAACAGACAGAAACACGTTGAGCTTTATATGTATATATAGATGATGTGAGGTAAATGCAAACATCATAGCTACTATTGTATATTCTATATCTTCCTTATTTTCACTACAAAACTTTATAGTTGTTGGAATGGATTGACCTATTAAACTACTATTGTAACAGGTACACAAGGGACTGGTATGGATATGACCCCAGTAATGCCTTTTTTTATTAAATGTACTAAATTAGAAATATTTGTTGATATTTGATTACTACCATTTCTGAATATTAATCTATATACATTTAACTGTCTTACAGCGTGATTTGACGACAATCGGCCAATAGGTGTCAAAATGGTGGACATTTAAACTAATTATTAGTGTAATTTATTTATTTATTATTATATTATCATAACAACTGCTTTACATTGTTTCAAATTTGACTATTCTTTCTTTTATATCTTTTGTGTCATAGTACTTATCATTTTGTAATCATTAGCAAACTATATTTGCGGACTTTGGTAATTAAATTGATTAAATAAAGAGTTACTTGTTTTATTAGTAACATGAGTTCATAAGAATTACAATAAAAACCCGTTAATCAAAAAAAACATTAAACCTTGCTCTTATAGCGGCCATAACTGATGCAAGTACCTTAAAGTTAAGTATTAAAATACTCAATTATTCTGAAATAAAAATAACAGGTCAATTAGAGCACTATCTTAAAACTCTTTGGTTTTGTATTGTTTACAATATGATAAATTGTCCCATTTAGAGCACCTCTCACCTACGCCCTTTCCAGTAAATATTTTTTCCACAAAAAGATCAAAGATAAATAAAAAATACTGAAACAGCTTCTATTAGCATCTACTTGTTTTGCTATTGTATAATCTGGAAACTTTTTATCATCTTCTATATAACTGTATTTTGTTCCTATCAACACTGAAGAACATTATTTAAACTCTGCAACGTATCTTTAGTTTAATTGAAATTCTTCTGGTTGTTGCTATTTGTCACTGTTCCGCCAAGACACAAAAAATTAATTCCAACATGTTGAACAAGACTTTAGGCTTGTGGAATTCAGCTAAGTGATGATGTTAGAAATTGGAACCGAATATCTGCTGTCGAATCTACTTAGGTTTTCGTTTCAATCACTCTGCAATTTGGTATTTTTTGAATACTTACAGTCAGGAGCGTACTGATGAGGAGGGGGGGGTGGCAATAGTGGATTCGGGGCGGAAAATTTAAGGTAACAACGAAAAAAGGTCATCAAAATTAGTAGAAGGCGCAAAATTGTCATATTTAGTAGGGGAGGAGTGGGAAATTTGCCATCTGCCCCGAGTGGCAGAAACCTACGGCACGCCTCTGCTTACAGTCCAGTTTCATTAAATAATTTAACATTAATATATTAAGAAGTAAAATCTCTAAAACATTTTCCTATGAAGAACAATTCAAAAAGGTAAAAAAAAATACCTTCCAGAAATCACCCAAAGTAAATATTTCAGTAACATACTCTCTGTGATGCCTAGAACAAGTTTATAAAAAAAAATGATCCTTCCTTTCAATACTTTGTTCAAAAAAAAATTTCGTTAATATGACTCCACTACGTTACCAAATGAAAATAAAGTGTTATCAATGATGCTAATATCCGGAAAATAATATTATACTTCATAAAATTTACTTCAAAATAAATTTTCAGTCGATTAAACAAGAATATGGATTGGTGCCAACAAGCAAATGTAAATATTTAATACTTGTCTTCGCAATTCAAGATATACATATAATTTTTTTATAAAATTTGATTCTTATCAAATGCAGAATGCTAAGGGCGTAATTTAATTTTAGATTTAGATTAACTTTGAAATTTATAAGAAAACAATTATTTTATAAAAAATTTACCCTTCTGTGTATTATCCGACAGACACACAGACATTATGGTGAAAATATTAAGAATGGATTCAGGGAAGGTCAAAATATTTCCGTTAAAATCAATAATTTGGAAAAACAATACCGACTTTATAATATTATGTTAAAAAATGTATTTTTGAGTATTTTGTAATATTAAAAAGTGCACAAATATTTGCGTATATCTGAAATAACATTGATTTATCTATGTTCCGTAATTGAATTATACACTCATATGCTTCTGGATGGCAAAAATTAGATTTTTGTAGAGCAGTGTTGTCAAACTTATATAATATAAATTCAAAATTTTTTCGTGAGCCAAAAAATATATTTATGTAGGTATATTCGAAAATAACTCATTTATTACGTAAGTCTTGAGCGGTGAAGAGTCCTTAAAAACATACAAATCCTTACGCGGGGGAGAGGGGGTCTAAAGCGTTAAGTTATTTTCTAATTAATTATATTAAAACAGGTTAATTGATATCATCTTTAGCTGTTGAAATTGCTTTTTCATTTATTAAATCAATTAAAATTAAAGCATAAAAGGGGGGGAGTGGTCACTGAATACTTATGTATTCTTACAAGAGGAAGGGAATGAGATCGAAAATTTCGAAAATCATTTTAATGTAAATAATGAATTTTCAAAAATTAATAGAAAAAACTTCAACCTTCTACTTCAAGCTTCGAGCCATAGATCTCATTTTTTACTTCCCATTAGGAAGTTATTGTAATCGGTCCGAAAATCAAAATCAAAAATTACAACACATTTGTATGTTTCAAGATCACTATAGTATATTTACACTATTTTCAGAAAGATGTCTGTGTGTATGTGTATGTACGTAACATATGTGCGTGTCATTTTTACGTGCACGAAATCTCGTAAATAAAAAATGCTATTGACTTCGTTGTGTGCCAATCGAAGCGCCTTGACGTGAATATGATCTGAAAGAAAGGATTTTTCGAAATTCAACTCCTACGGGAGCAAAAGGGGGTGTAAAGTTTTTTTTGATCGGATTTACTTGAAACTTAGCATACATATTCTACAATACAAATTATGAAACATGTATTTCAGTATTTTTTATTATACGTGCCTAAACAGCCATTGAAGGGGTGAAAGGTGAAAACCATCCTCAAAAATTGAATTTTAAATACTAATACAATGACATACTAAAGCCGCGGTCACATTAGGCTGGTTTACCAGCGCTGCTTTGCCAGCGCTGCTAGCAGCACCAGCAACCAGCGGCTGGTACGGGTTCACACTACGCTGCTAGTCGGCTGCTAGCAGCGCTGGCAAAGCAGCGCTGCTAACTGTAGTAACCATAGTAACCGACGGTTTGTTGTCGATTCACATTGTATTTTAAATTGTGACAGTTCTGATAATATTTTTTCTTTGCCTACACCGCAAGACTTCTTTACGACAATTGTTAATGTATTATACTTTTTATGGAATCAAATAAGTCAGATGCATGAGGCGTTTCGACAGTTTTCAACCAACAAGTATATTTTGAAATCTAAAGATCACAAATCACAAGAAAATGTGCTGAGTCAATTATAATATTATATCCTACTCGGTTATTTTGTATTTTTGACGTTTGTATACATTGTAAATATATTAACACATTAAAATTATTATTATAATAATTTATATAATGTTAAAGAGTTTATTCTTTATTTAGTACTTAGTGATATTCATATCGTATGTAATTTTTGTTGTTTTACAATTGCTTATAAATTATTAGAAAATTACATGTCGTATAATCTTTTTATTGTATGAGTATTTTTTTAGTTATGTGATCATAATAAAATATTATTGTCAGTATTTCGTTTTACACTGTTTTTTTTATTTATTTATTTACGTTACAATAATAATATTTGTGTAGCTAATAATAATTTTGTACAATAATAATTTGTCTATGAACAAATTAAAAAAAATAATTTAAATAATTAACTATTATAAATTAATTAAAGTAGGTTAAAATCCAGCCAATAGTAGACGAGAACGGAGTCACGTGATCGGCTGGTATGCTGGTAAAGTTGGACATGCGCTACTTTAAGCCGCGGTCACATTAGGCTGGTTTACCAGCGCTGCTTCGCCAGCGCTGCTAACAGCACCAGCAACCAGCGGCTGGTACGGGTTCACACTACGCTGCTAGTCGGCTGCTAGCAGCGCTGGCAAAGCAGCGCTGCTAACTGTAGTAACCATAGTAACCGACGGTTTGTTGTCGATTCACATTGTATTTTAAATTGTGACAGTTCTGATAATATTTTTTCTTTGCCTACACCGCGAGACTTCTTTACGACAATTGTTAATGTATTATACTTTTTATGGAATCAAATAAAGTCAGATGCATGAGGCGTTTCGACAGTTTTCAACCAACAAGTATATTTTGAAATCTAAAGATCACAAATCACAAGAAAATGTGCTGAGTCAATTATAATATTATATCCTACTCGGTTATTTTGTATTTTTGACGTTTGTATACATTGTAAATATATTAACACATTAAAATTATTATTATAATAATTTATATAATGTTAAAGAGTTTATTCTTTATTTAGTACTTAGTGATATTCATATCGTATGTAATTTTTGTTGTTTTACAATTGCTTATAAATTATTAGAAAATTACATGTCGTATAATCTTTTTATTGTATTAGTATTTTTTTAGTTATGTGATCATAATAAAATATTATTGTCAGTATTTCGTTTTACACTGTTTTTTTTATTTATTTATTTACGTTACAATAATAATATTTGTGTAGCTAATAATAATTTTGTACAATAATAATTTGTCTATGAACAAATTAAAAAAAATAATATAAATAATTAACTATTATAAATTAATTAAAGTAGGTTAAATCCAGCCAATAGTAGACGAGAACGGAGTCACGTGATCGGCTGGTATGCTGGTAAAGTTGGACATGCACTACTTTAGTAGCGGCTGGTAAAGCAGCGCTGGTATTGGGTTCACACTACGCTGCTACTCGGCTGCTAGCAGCGCTGGCAAAGCAGCGCTGGTAAAGCAGCCTAATGTGACCGCGGCTTTAAGTCTACAATGCATATTACCTTGGAATCAAATGCAATTTTTAAATTGTCAGATTAGTTATTATAAAAACAAATGCAATTTAATTCAAATGTGTATTATATTATTGACATTAGGATATTAGAAAAGTAATATTCATAATACAAAGGTCAGTTTTATTTCTGATCATTTCCATTAAAATTTTTCATATATATATTAAAAAAAATACACATAAACTATATAGAAATAATAAATAATCAGTAGTATTTATAATCATACCATGTAGGGAAGTTGATTGTGTGGACCTAAAGAGTCTCACCCCAACCCAAGGCTTGTTTAAATTATAGTTAAATCTAATGGAAATACGTTATATAGATCCTATGTTTATAAATCTACAAAATAATATATCGTCAATATAAGCCCCTATCACACGAAGAATGTTAACAACAAAATAACAGATTTTATTAAAGACATAAAATCAATCTTCCTTGAAACATCCAATCTTTTGAGACGAGGAAACGTAATAAATTTCAATATAATTAGTACAAATCCTTACCGCATTTCTACATCACAACTTAAGTAAATCTGTAGTCATTTTGCTGACATTCCAGAACGTTATAAATTGTATGGCCGAAGCACAAAAAGCGCCACGTAACTTCTCCCACATGTGGCGGTACTAAAAAATATATAGCGTACCCACTAGCCCCGATTGCTCTTAACAAAAATAACCAAGAGAAGTTGTTCGGGGCTTTATTAGGATCGTCGTCATGAGAACTGTCCGCTCACAATCCTTATAGACCCTCGTTGTTCTCGATGTCTTTTGTTGACAAAACTGTGTCGGACTTGAATGGGTGGAATGAAAAACCATACTGCGCATTACTCCAGTGATGTACTAATTATCAAATTGTGTGATATATTTTTAACCCTCAGGGGAGCACTATAGTAAATATATATATAAAGAAGCACATGGGTAAGGGGTACTCTGTATTTTAGATCGCGTATATCTCCAGTTTTAATTAATGAAAATTAAACTTTTTTTTAATCAGTGCGTTTTATAGTGTAGAAAACGAATATGCTGATGCAAATATAGAAAAAGTATTACTGTTCAAGATATCGAAAATATCCGTATGGAGAACCATACATGACTTCCATGTTCTTTCTATCTTTTTAAATAATTTTTAAAAATAATTTTTTTTTAATATTTTATTTATATAACCTACTACTATGAATATAAATTTCGTAATACATAAAAAACATATTATACTTACGACGGTTACAGCTGTTATTGCTATTTGTATATAAATATTAGTTTTCTAATGTCGTAATGTCAAAAACATAATACACATTCGTAGAAAAACTAATTTGATAATCTGAATTTAGTTGCATTAATGAATTTTGAAGGTATTTTTCACCCCTTCAATGGCTGTTTAGGCATTTACAAATAATAAATGTCCCTTAGGTTCAATTGAACTACAAATGTAACAAGTCTAATCAAAATTAGTGAAATAATACTCGCAACGTTCACTTTTTAGACGATAAAAGTTACAAAATTTCGACTATTTCCAAAACCCCTGATCCAATTAGCATCAAAATCAGTAGTTCTGGAGTACTCACTGAAACAAACATTTTCCCCAAAAATAATTCAGATCGGTGCATTTTTACAATAGTTATCATGAACGAAAAAAATTCTACATCCAGACACACGCACAGCCGCCAAGCGGAAATTAACTTTTCTTTACGTTTTGAAATTAGTACAATCAGAATCTGTCATTATCTCGGTCACAATTTTTCGACGGTACTTTGATAGATAAAGTGAGTGAGGTTAAATTATGTTCAGTATAAGTATGGTTGTAGAGAATTATAACCTTAATTATTCAACTTATTTGTTAATTTGTCAAATTTAATTTGTTTATAATAGGGGAAAGAGTTCGCGACGGTCTTAGGATACTTAAAAGTATTAAAAAAATTTGAGTCTGTAGGATCGCGCCAAGCTGAGATATTAAAATAAATAAGTAAATTTTTTTATAATAATATATTAATAAAAATGTCATTAGATTACAAACATTGGACTATTCAAGTATAAACAAAAGATTTTTGAAAATTTAGGATTGTTATGGTGTAAAAATAAGACTTGTTCTGCATTTTTTAATAATACTCTAGTCCTAGATCGGTTTTTTTTTTTAACATTTCTTGCCTCTGAAAATAACCTCTTCGAATAAACTGTACTGTACTTATCTAACAGTATTGTTTATGATAATTGATAATGCGTCATATGTACTATAGTAATGCATTGGTGCTTAAATACGAATAGTAGACATTCTTTTATCTATATAAATTTATACCATCTTCTGTATTGTGAATATGTCTAGATGCTGTTTGTGATTTATCACATTTGACACTAGAAATGTAATTTTATTCGATCGAAAAGAATTTATGATTTACACACAATTTAAAATCTATCTTATGAAGTTGTTAAAATTGCAAGATATGTATAAAAAATACTATTTTTTATACATACAATGTAGAACTCTACCACTCTACTATTTAAAATAATAATCTATGTATAAAGTATCCATATATTATTTTAATTATTATTATTAATCAAAATAGAATTTTTTTGTGAATTCCGGTTCTGGCCGGAATTGAAAATTCCAGTTCCAGTACACCCCTAATTAAAAGCATATTTTCTAATATTTGACAATTATCTATTAACTAACAAAAGATAATATATCGTAACTCAGTCCCGGATTTACCATGCGGGCAGAGTAGGCAGCTGCCTAGGGCAGCAAGAATTGAAGGGCGGCAAATTTTGGTGGAAAATTTGTTATATTCGTGGAAATTGAATTTGATTTTAATTCCATTATCGATGAGTTTGCCATCCGAATATCGAGACGTAAAATTTTCAACCCATAAGCAATAATTTCTTTATACATGTAACTCAAGCATGACTATAAAAAAAAGGTCTTCCGTTTTTATGTTTCCTAATGTAACTTTATAAAAATTTATAAAATTTGAAACTGACGCAACCAAAAAAAAGATCCTGAGTTTTATATTTTGACATCTATGACTTAAACTGTTAGTTTCAAGAGGGGGAGGGGGCAATTTTTGCAACTGCCTAAGGGCGGCAAATTTCTAAGTCCGGGCCTGTCGCAACTTCTTGTATTAAATTAGAAAGCTAGCGCAGGTGAAGGTATGATAGTAATTATTTAAAACAGTACCACCCTTAAAATATTTATTGCTCGTGTCCTTGGACTATCACGCAAGAATACTATAGACCCATTGTGATAATACAAATTGGTCGTTATATTTCACAAATCCTGTTGACTATCGTATACTATTTATCTTCAATGTTTGACTATGCGCACGCAATCAATTTTAGGATTAAAAGCAGTAACACACAATACAAAACTTGTATCATTCAAATGTCTGTATCATTTATGAGAAAATTAATTAATTTTAGAAATATTTTATGCTTTGTACGTGCGAACTTCAATTTTCGTAAATTTATTGTTATGTGTACTTTATAAAAACATTGTATATGATTTTAAAATTGAATTTTAAATAATAAATCAGACATTGTCAGTGGGGGAGGGGCTGGATTTTTTTTAAACATTCTATTTTAATTAATAATAATAATTAAACAATGTATGTATGATTTTTTACATAGATTATTATCTTAAATTTATATTTTATATGGTATTTCTTAAATAGAAGAGGCGTAGAGTCCTACATTAGGTAGGTAAGGTATATTATAAAAAACATTATTTTTTACAAATCTTGTAATTTTTACAGCTTCGTAAGATCGATTGTTTTAAATTGTTTACATATCATACGTTCTTCTTGATAATTAATATTTTATATGGTATTTCTTAAATAGTAGAGGCGTAGAATCCTACATTAGGTAGGTATATTATAAAAAATATTATTTTTTACAAATCTTTTAATTTTTACAGCTTCATAAGATCGATTGTTTTAAATTGTTTACATATCATACGTTCTTCTTGATCGAATCTAATTACATTTCTAGTGTCAAATTATAAACAGCATCTAGACATATTCACAATAGAGAAGATTGTATTTTTTACAGATAAAAGAATTCCTACTACTCGAAATAAAAGCACCAATACATTACTATTATAGTGCATGTAACATAAACAATACTGCATTATCTTAATACTGTTAGCTAAGTTCAGATAGTTTTTGAAAAATACATATTAAGATCTACAGTGTTATTAAAAAAATCAGAACAAGTGTTATTTTTACACCATAACAATTGGAAATTTAAAAAAATCTTTGATATACATGCAGGGAGAGTCATATCAGGTGAAACAAACTTGAACAGTTTATTAAGAAAAAAATTCATATAAACATGTGTCCGGAAACTACAGACTCTCAAAGATTTTGTTTCAAATTAGTTTTTATTTAATATTTTAATATTTATTGTGATACAGTACTTAAATTTGACACCCAGTTTAATATTATACGTGTTATCGATTTCCAGTATCAACCAATGATTATTTAGACCAGGGATGTATGGGGCCAGTCTGATCAGTGGGCCCATTGAGTTATATCTAGTTTTTTTTGTTCTTAATTTTTTTCCTAAAAAATATCAGTTTTTCTCCATGTGGCCATCCGCCGCCCCTTCTGACTGGAACCCAGAGCAGTCGCCCAGCCTCCCTCCCTAAAGCCAGCATTGCTGTTATACATTAACAAAATAAGCAACGAATTTTAATAAATATAAAATTTTTAAACATCAAGTATTCTTTTTTCCAAAGCTTACTTAACTTTTTAATATTGCACTCGAGTGATTGTTGTAGTTTTGGCTGACGACTCGACCAACAAAAATATTTTAATTTTCCATGGCAATTGTGATTTTTATTAAATAATGAATAAAATGCGTTGTATCTTTGTTATGAGTTGTTTTATTATCGAAAATATGAAACGCTTTGTTAAAGACGCTTTTTCTTAAAGAAAAATTGTTCTACGATTTCAAAGTTTTCACTCGATCTTTCTTTTTATAGTCATAACTGTTTCACAATGAGTTCTCAAAATATTAAATAAAAACTAATTTTAGACAAAATATTTGAGTCTGTAGCTGTCTCGCGAAGAATTTTTTTCTTGAAATATTTTTCTCGATCAACTGTTCAAATGTGTTCCTCCTGATATGACTCTGTATAATTAAACAGTTCAACGTCCGTAATATAATGACATTTTTGTTAAAATATCATTATAAAAAAAATTACGGTCATTTAATTAAGGTCAATTAATATTATAATTACAATCATACTCTTGCTGCACAAAATGTTAAAAATCGGCATTTGTGTTATGGAATGATTGTTTCCATTAAAATTTTTGCCTATTAAATGTTGTTATATCATAATTATTATATTTATGTTTTATTTTTAAAACAAATACAACGTATATTATTTATGAATTTATTACTAGAAAGTAGTAATAAAATTTTTAAATTCCGAAAAATCCGGAACCGGAATCAGAATAAAATCGTGAATTCCGCTAAACCCCTATAAGTAACAAGAGTTGATGAGAATTACAAAAAAGAAGCCCGTCAATCACAAAAACAGTAAACCTTGCTCTTATAGCGGCCATAACTAGTGCCAGTACCTTACATACATAAAGTTTCTAAGCAGTATTTAATACTGAAACTAAAACTTTATTATTTCACGAATTGATTTTAAATCAAACCATATTACTTCAAAATAGGTAATTTACAAACCTTTAGAATCTCACAGAAACTTCGAATAACAAACAAGTTTAACAGTCATCAATAAACACAGATTAGTACAAAATGGGGTAAAGTTGGACTTAAGAATTTCAGTAATCCTGTAAGTTAAAACTGGAGACAATGCCACTTTTATGATTCAGTTCATCCGTTTAATTGCCATTACTGCATTAATTACCTCCACCCCATAGCATTTTATTGTATCATGAAGCTCTCTGTTTAAAATAATGAACGGTTTATTAAAATAAAACAGGATCCTCATTATCATGTTAATATTCATTATTTAAGTATAATGTTTTGTTATTAATCATTTTACAATATTGTCTACATACATACATACATAGATATATTCTAGTACAGAAAGTTTCATAATTGAATGTTAATATCTGTACATGATTTTAAGACAAAAAAAATCCTGTTATAATATTTGGGCACAAAACTTTCAAATTTTTTTTTTACTCATTACAATACGCTAGGAAACCATCGCTACTAGCGCCGCCCAGTGGCGAAAATTAACATTTTTGGGTTTATGTCAAACGTAGATAAATTCAAACTGTCAAAATTATTATTAAAAAATCTATATAATTTATTGTGACTAATCAATATAACGAATATTTTTGTGACTCACACGAATTTGTATTCCCTCGAGTAATGGCTAAAAATAAAAGCAGCCGCATTTGTTGTGCACCCAATCAAATGTGCATCGCTTTGTTGTATACCAGAATTACGTTTTCTTACATTTTAATATGCATTTTAAAAACTTTGTTTCTTGTACACCCTACGATCAACGCTGTATAAATTGAAGTTAGAAGTGTAATTTGATAAAAAAATATTGATTCCTGATTTTTTTATTTAGTTTTTAGTGCAACATATTTTTTTTAAATATGTATTTCTTTACCCTTATATTGGCTAATATCATTGGTAACGCTATTCATATTTGGTTATATTATGGTTGATCTCAATTTTTTGGATCTTTAGGAAGAATTTAAGCTAAATTACGAGTTTACGCGATGATGTCCCCCCGAGTTATTCAATTTTTACTGCTTACGACCAAAAATTAGCAATGTTATGGCTTTTTCACCCTGTGAAAGTGGTGTTTTTTGATTGTATTTTATCTAACTGATCTCAATTGATTCGTTTAAGTATCAGTTACAAATATCAATCATAATATAACCCTATCGTCGATTTAGATTGTGAAATAAATCGAAAAAACGGGGGGAGGGGAAATTGATGTTCACCCTTTTATCCAATTTTTAGAGGTGAAGTTATTTTTTTCTTGTTCAGCGGCTCAAAATCTATAAGAATTAACTTAAACATCGTTGTTCCGGAAAATTTCCCATTTTGATCATTTTCTCTGTTTCATTGGTTGAACTATTTGGAGATATCCGCACTTTTGTAATCCGCCATATACATTTACATTAGATACGCATATCCATGAATCACAATAGGAATATTTCGCTTTAATATAACATACATAAATTTATGTTCGACCTCCGTAATTTTCGTATTGGATAAAATAAGAAATTTGAAAATATAAAAAAAAAAATTCCATAAAAAAAGTTAATAAAAAATTTAAAAAAATGGTTTTTAAAACCATATATCAACCTAAAGTTTTCCTGAAAATTTCATCCAATTATATGAAGCCATTAAGTTAAAAAAAAAAATGTTTTCGATTTTCAAATTTTAATTAATTACAGCTAAAATAATTTTCAAAATTAATTAAAATTTAGTGAAATACTTCTTCAGATAGAGGTCCATAGATAAAAAAAAATTTAGCAAAATCGAAACATAGGCACACTGCTAATGACACATCCGGCTATCCCGACTATAGTATTTTTGAAAGTACAAACCCAGTTTTGCCAGCGTCGCTCACTAGGTGGCGACGTGTCGTTTTTGACAGATGGTTTCCTAGCGTATGGAGTAAACTATGTGTAAAAAATTAATAAATAAATTTATTTTTAACACATGGTTTTCCCCATTTCTTTGTAAGTATGACAATTTCTCTCTACAATAAGTTTAATTCTATTCTAGTTAATAATCATTCTTTTCTTTCTCTTTTTTTATATTATAGCTGTCTAAATTTAGTAATAACACTGATGAAGAATTAATTTCGAAAACATGGTAAATGCGCAAAAATTTTATGTAAAATAAAAAAAATAAACAATAGTTTATTTATAATACAAAAGAAGTATTAACAAAAAAATTGTTTATGACCTCAAAACCCTATATTAAAGAATAAATATCAAACATGGTCATATCAACATGTATATCAACAATGAATTTTTACTTTCTTATACCATGTATATGAAATATACATTAGTATAAGTAAGTATAGTGAAGCCGATTTTTTTCGAACTCCGGATTTTGACGGAATTATCTATTTTGACCTTCCCTGAATCCATTCTGATTATTTTCGCCATGATGTCTGTGTGTCCGTCTGTCTGTCTGTCTGTCTGTCTGTCTGTAAGCGCTGTAACTCAAATACGACAAATCGTAGAAGGGTGATATTTTATACTTAAGATTAATTTTTGGCTGGGAAGAAAACGTCCTATTTTTGAAAACGATCCTTCAACCGGATACGGATGTTTACCTAAGTCGATTTTTTAATTTTTCGAATTACTCTGAAACAGTGCGGAATAGAGAAAAATAGTCAAGTTAAAAAATGTAGGTAATATCTATATCTATAATTTATGTTCTATTCATTTTTTTGTAAAAACGAATTTTTGAAGAAAAAAAATTTATTATAATTCAAATGGTTCATAACAGAGAAAAAAATGTATGGGGAATAAATTATAGATAATAACATACTCGACATTTTTTATGTAAAACATTTTTTTTCTTATTTCAAAAGTAATTCAAAAATCCAAAAATTTACAAGAGTAAACATCCGTTTTCAGTTATTACGTTAAAAAAATCACTTGTTATATAAATATAAAATTATTCATTTTGTTCTTTCTTGTTAGTTTGTTAGAAATGTTCTAATAAACAAAGAATCACGTATACAATTCACTGTTAGGTTAGGTTAGGTTAGGTTAGGTTAGGTATAAGAAAGTCCCGTGGTTCCCAAGGCAGATATTTTTATTATACATACATGAAATGTACTGTATAATAAAGTATAGTAATCATGAAAAAAATCGAACTCGAGATCTTAACGGAATTACACGTATTGAGGGTCCCTGAACCAAAAATATGAGATTAAATACTTAGTCATATCCCCCCCCCCCCCATCGCAAAAAGCTATCTACGCCACTGGATGCACCCACCTGAAAGAAATCCTGTCGGCGCCCATGTTTCCAACCCCACGTCTGCGTCTTGTTTGTAATATACTTAATATAAAATATTATGAAAACAATCGAACCACTTAACACAAAACTGTTTGAGTAACGCTAAGTGCTGTAAAATGTGCATGAAAATGCCTGTTGAACGTATTTCATATCAGCCAAGCATCAGAAAACTGTTGTTTGATTTTCCTGCTATATCCTGGTTCCGGAATAAGTTAGCCTTATCTACATTTACGATCTCGAATGAAAAATAATGCAATTTTACATTTACATTCATCGATTGAGTTCTACAATACATGGAGCTCTGCCAACCGCATACTAGAATAATATAAACAAACCAGGCTGGGAGTTGTTGCATGTGCTATTGGCATATTCAATTTCCATGATTGCATCTACTATACTGTTATTAGATGCATTTACGAGCTAGATACCAATCTCTGGTTTTGATTAAGTGCATCATGGGGGTTCTTAAACAAGTATATTTTAATATTTATCTAGTTATCAGTATGTTTAAATATACTATACATATCTACATATGTATGTTTACAATAATTTATCAATTTAAGCATTTAGATATACCGGGTGTTTTTTTAAAGATAGACAGAGACAACGCGCTGAGAACTGTTTTATATTATGTACTAGCGCAGTGCTTCTTAAACTTTTTTATGTCACGGCTTCCCTGCAAATCAAATTGATAACCCACAGCCCCCTATTTTTTTTTGCAACCCAGGCTGGTTAAATAAAATTTATTTGTTTCATATTCACTCCTATACAACTGTGGTGCTATCTAGCCGTAAAGGAAGTATTTAGGATTAGCGCCAACAGTTTAGAATGGTTGATTTAAATAAAAATAACGCCTGAAATTAAAATACAGTTTTTTGTAAAAACATAAACATTTTAAAATTTCAGTATTTAAAAAAAGTTTCATAATTATTATTTAAGCAAATGCATATTTAAATTTATTTAACGATAATATAGGTATACATATTTATTTGTTATATTTGCGGCCCCCTTGTAGGAAGCTCACGGCCCCCTAGGGGGCCGCGGCTCACCACTTTAAGAAACTCTGTACTAGCGTATTGGAACCGGTGCTACCCGGGGATATTAATTTAATTAAACATAAAGTAAGCATGCCCACCCAACATGCTCACAACACACGGTTAACAGCGAATATTTTTTTTCGGCTTCATGAAATTTACACAAAATATCCACAAATTATACACCTAAACTTAACCTATCCATTAGTGAAAACCGAAATAAAATTCATTCGGTAGTTATTGGAAAAATCGTTTTTTTAAATCAAAACTTTTTTTTTGTATTATCATTAGGCCTTTCCGCTTAAAAAAGGTCTTTACACTCATAACTGTAACTACTCATTTATTTGTTATAATTTTTTTAAAGTTCATAAAACCTTGAATTTGGGTGTTTTCAATCATGAAAATGTACACTTTAAAACTAATATTATCATATTTTAAAAAAATATTTATAATCTTCAAACAAATGTTAACAATATGGTGTACATTAATTTTCAGATTATTACCAGCACCCACCTTTATTTTAATTAACAACTAAGCGCGTTTTTCTACTCTGCGAGGGCAATTAACACTGGGCAATATGAGCGCGCAGAGTAGAAAAACACACATAGTTGTTAATTAAAATAAAGGTGGGTGCCGGTAATAATCTTAAAATTGAAGTATACCATATTGTTAACATTCGTTTGAAGATTATACATTTTTTTTTAATTATGATAATATTAGTTTTAAAGTGTACATTTTCATGATTGAAAACACCCAAATTCAAGGTTTTATGAACATTAAAAAAATTATAACAAATAAATGAGTAGAGTTACAGTTATGAGTGTAAGGACCTTTTTTAAGCGGAAAGGCCTAATGATGATACAAAAAAAGTTTTGATTTAAAAAAAAAAAATTTTTTTCCTTTTGTAAGGCCTCTTCGCGTTTTAAAAAAAATTGCACTCAAGTGCCGACTGGCACCTTGATTTTTTAAGTTTTTTGAAGTCTCAGGTACACAAATTTGAACATAGTTACCGGTTGTCATATTATGTCCACTCACTTCCTTCTAGCTCCCGGTATAATAATATTTTTTGGCATATATAAATTTAAAAACAAAATACTAATTACTATTTTATTAAATTTTGTGGCGGCATTTCAAAATGCACCAATCACACATCGTTAAATTTGATCAAAGGTTACTATAACACTTCTAGTTGCCCTCATGTTAAATTTCCTATGTCTTAATCAACTTGGAATACACTGTATATAGATTATTATAGATAGATACAAAAAGTGTCCAAAAATTATTTCTTGTGATTTTCCACAGGTTGCTACAATGATGTTTCTTTATTTAATTTTATATAAAAAAATATATCATTTGAAACGTGTTTTCTGCGAGTGAATAAATAGATCTGTCAGTAAATCAATATAAATTAACAGACTGAAAAGAATAAGTCTGCCAATAAAATTATACGTGTTTACCGGTTAGTTATGTGTGCAGATTGCAAACAAACGTCCAATGCAACTTTTAGATTAAATTCTAACCAGAAAGTTGGCGAACTTTGTGCGTGATTGCAATCTAAAAATGAAAACAATCAATAAAACAATATGTCTGGTTTAGTAGCAAGCCTGTATTCATTTTATTTTTATTTACTTTCTTTGTCTAGTTGATTAATTGAGACGCCTTGTGATCTCATATGTTTTGAATAAGGTACTGGCACCAGTCTAGGATATGACCCCAGTAATGGTTATTTTTTAATTAAATGTACTGAATAAGAAATATATGTTGATATTTGATTACTATAATTTCTGAATATTAATCTATTTACATTTAACTGTCTTATAGCGTGATTTGATGACAATCCGCCAATAGGTGTCAAAATGGTGGACATTTAAACTAATTATTAGTATAATTTATTTATTAATTATTATATTATCACAGTTACTGCTTTACATTGTTTCAAATTTGATAATTCTTTCTTTTATACCTTTTGTAGCCGTACTTATCATTCTGTATTCATTTTATTTTTATTTACTTTCTTAGTCTAGTTGATTAATTGAGACGCCTTGTAATCTCATATGTTTTGAATATGTTCATTTTGTCTTTTAATTAAATTGGTTACGTTAAAAAAAACATCTGCCAAGTAAATGCACAGTGCTTCATCGTGCTATATTCACCAGAGGTAGTTTATTATTGAACAATTAAAATAAAAACCGATAGTGTTTAGATAAATTGCCTGGAATTGGTTAACCATTTAATTTTTATACAATTACAAAAAATATTAGTTCGAAATTTTTCTTAAGACGCACCTGATTATTTTTTCATATATTTTTAATTTTTCGACAATTTCATTCTAAATTTAAATTAAACGTTTGAATAAATATCAATTTTAAAAATAAAACACGATTTTTAAAAGCGAATTGAGAAAAACCTTTGTAAGGGAATATTTTACAACAAACGTTGTAGACCTATATTATAGGAAATTGAAAAAATAAATATTTTGGGATGTCACCCCTCCCCCTTACACACGATTTCGATGATTTTGAAATGGGACCGTCCTCAAGCCAGACCCAAGCATCCAACCAAGTTTCATTAATATCGGTTTAGTGGTTCATGAGTTATGCGTGCGACAAGTATTCAGGAGACAGACACAGACAGACGGACGGACAGTCATACACGGAACGAAAAGTGTTTTGATTTGAAACGGAAAGATCAATTTAAAATTTTGAAATTGGCGAACAATTTTTTTGTCTCATTCTAAAACGATCGCAATGTTTCTCGTATCTTTCAGTAATGCCCCATTTTTTTAAATTTTCGCAAATAAAAAAAGTTCTTAGACTCGTCAAAAAGAAACCACTCACGACGTTTCAGAAGTATGGTAATAAATTTACAAAACGAGAGAGGTACTGAGGACTATCAGAATCACAAATTTCATTTATATCAATCTTGTGGATTGAGACTTAATATAGATACCCAATTTCACAAACTATAATTACCCACAGTTTATCCCTAATTGGTCGGTAATTATTGATTTGTTTAATCAAACCCTTTAATTGACAATTTAAGATATAACTTGAATTGCCAGTTACTGGCTCTGTAATAATGTACTATCGCCTGCAGAACTCGTCTGTCACCTAAAAGGCCAGAATCGCTTACAACAGATTCCAAATTTAAAGAGAAGCATCATCGGTTATCTTTTTCTAGGGCGGAGCTTATATAGTTATAACATTTTAAATAAAAACAACAAATATACGCCCATTTCAAATAATGCTTTATTATTACAAATTTTGATTTTGTTATCTATTTTCTTATACTTAACTAACTTAACTTATTTTTATACTTTTACTAAATAATTCGGGCAAGACATACACGAGTGTATGCCATAAGGGTTCTGAAGTACGTACTACGTGGAATGTTTGGAACCACTTACAGGTGCATTTTTAAGTTAGAAAAAAATATAAAAAAGTGTCAAGTTCTACTAATTGAGATCTATATTTTGACACCCCACTTGCCTAGATATCAAAATAAAAAATAAAATACTGCTTTTAGCCCCCTACAGGCGCCATTTTTGAGATAAAAAAATAAATAAAAAATATGGTCAAATTCTACTAATTCAGATGTACATTTTGACATTTTGGTATACAATTTTTTTGTTTTTTTGGATTTGCTTTCAAGCCCCCTACAGGTATTATTTTTGATTTAAAAAAAAAATAGTTTGGTTATACATTTCAACGTGCCACATGCCTTGGTATAAAAAAAAATTTACCTAGCTTTAGCTCCTTATTGCCCCCCCCCCCCCCCCCCATGAAAAAATATTTATTAAGTAAATTTTTACATATTTTACTAGAGGGTGTCATTTTACATGTTCAATAAAAATTTCAAGTTTCTAGCTTATATAGTTTACGAGCTATTTAGCTTTGAGTGAAAAGGACGGACGGACGGACGACAAAGTGAGATTAATAGGGCTTCTTCGGAACCCTAATAAAAACTATAGGTTCTTATTTTAAAAAAATGATGTTGACCTTGAAAAGGCCACCCAACAAAAATTCATCCAAGTACGTCTATGTTCCTCTCCAAACCGTGTAACTTTTATCCGAAAAGTTTTTTGATAACATTTCACCATAAAAAGTTATCAGAAGTGTGTACTTAAAATGGGTCAACCTATAGATAAGTATGTACTATGTATGTACAAATATACATTAGAAGTGTATAATTTATGTGCATAGTTTAATGCAGCACTGACAAGTAGTACAATTTAGTACAAAACAGTACTATTCTGTTTGCATCAGATGTCTCAGCGGTATTATCATTTCTCCTGCAGAGAGCTGTTATTGTTTATTGTCTGGATGCATTTTACTGTACGGTAATCAGAGCTCCTATCTTGCAATCTGAGTTTTCTTTACGTAGAAAAATAAAACAGTTTTCTATCGTCCAGAACTGCTTTTGTGTTGTTTTATTAAAAGAAATACAAAACATGTAATGATCGAATTTCTTGGAAATATTTTATTGCTAACAGTTTATTGTACAAATTGCTTCTTAAGTTTCTATATACATAGTTTTCACAATCAAAGTCATGATTGAATCTCTTCGAAGCTGGAATTTTTATTTGATTATAACTTATAAATTGAAATCTATGTCTAGAACAAACATTTGTTCTTTGATAAAATAAAGCTAAAACGAATTGTGTGTTTTCTCTGTAACATTTCTCTAATATTTTTTTTATAAACTACTGAACTAAAGGCAGTAGCCGGGTAAGCATGCAAAACATGCCTTTACATGGATTTTTCCTGATTATTTTTTTGGAAGTCACATTCTATTAAGCATTCAACCTGGCCAAATATTAGCTTCCAAAAATTTATAGTTTTCGAAAAAAAAAATTTTTTTGATTTAAAAAAAAAATTTTTTTTTGATAATCTGTCAGTCGAATTTGATGGTGCTTGAAATATATTATAGAGGTACTTATGACTCATCAGAGGTAATTTTATTAAGATCCTCTGTACATAATAAACCAGAAAAAAAAATTTATAAAATTTAAAAAATCAGAAAAGACCATGTTGTCTTCGGAGGGCAATCACATTTTTTTTATATATTATACCTTATATGTACCCAAACAACATATCAAAATCCCAAATTGATACAAAGGGTATAACATACTCGTATAAATTCGCATGCGGTCGTATCGGAGTGGCGCGAGCGTGGCGCGGGCGAGTGCAAGTGTCTTAATACTTTTAACATATCTCTAATTTGTTGCTAAACAGGACTGGGATAGCCCAGAGGCATATCGAAAATTTGACGGGGCCAATAGCCTAACAAAAACAAAATATAGAGACCGTAGCCGGGAATATATGGGAACTGCTCCATTGAATTAATTTTACAATTTTTTTCTCATAGGTTGCTTTTTAAGTAACAAAAAAATGCCCCAAATCACTTAGAAATGTTTATAATCGACTTTAGTAGTAACAAATCACATTTCCGCTGTGAACTAGCGAATCTTCTTCCATTAAAAACTAAAGACAAGATTAATTTATTTTTTCTAAAAATGATGTGAGCAAAAATGAATATATTGAAGCACAGACATTTAGGGCGATTTAATTTTACTTAAAAAGCAACCTATAAGAAAAAAATTTGTTAAATTGATTCAATGGAGCAGTTCCCATATATTCCCGGCTACGGCCTCTATATTTTGTTTTTGTCAGACTATGGGCCCCGTCAAATTTTCGATATGCCTCTGGGCTAGCCCAGTCCTGCTTAGCAACAAATTAGAGATATTTTAAAAGTATTAAGACACTTGCACTCGCCCGCGCCACGCTCGCGCCACTCCGATACGACCGCATGCGAATTTATACGAGTATGTTATACCCTTTGTATCAATTTGGGATTTTGATATGTTGTTTGGGTACATATAAGGTATAATATATAAAAAAATTGTGATTGCCCTCCAAAGACAACATGGTCTTTTTTGATTTTTTAAATTTTATTAATTTTTTTTCTGGTTTATTATGTACAGAGGATCTTAATAAAATTACCTCTGATGAGTCATAAGTACCTCTATAATATATTTCAAGCACCATCAAATTCGACTGACAGATTATCAAAAAAAAATTATTTTTTTTAAATCAAAAAAATTTTTTTTTTCGAAAACTATAAATTTTTGGAAGCTAATATTTGGCCAGGTTGAATGTTTAATAGAATGTGACTTCCAAAAAAATAATCAGCCAAATCCATGTAAAGGCATGTTTTGCATGCTTACCCGGCTACAGCCTTTCACAATGTTTTTAGTTTCTCGTACAGAATTCGAAAAAAGAAAGCATGAAATCAACACTGTCTATCACAGCCTTCTAGCAACTCAACCGTTTGACCTAAAACATTGTTTATGTCCGGTATTATAAAGGAGCTTGCATTAATTCTGTACTAGTATTTATGGATTATCTATGGAATTTAGAGCAGCGATACTTCAACTAATTATAACACAGTTGGCGACTATGGCCGTATAAAATAATTTTCATAATATCACCACTATTTAATACCGTTGGTGTTTACCTACAACGCGTGCGCGAAACTTGTCAAAGTCTTCAACAAACTCCAAGAGAACTGTCATATAAGTTTGATATCTCATTTGAGAATGCTTGCAAACTAGTAAATTTGCTAGCTCCTTTATAATACCGGACATTAGCATAAATATATGTAGTAAATAGTGGACCAATAATAGACATTTTTCTTTTTATTAGGTATTAATGTCTGCTGACTTGAAAATAAAAATTAGTTTTTGACCCTTTTAAGAGGTAAATGGGTTATCAAAAATATGTTTTATTAAATACGTCAAGTGGGGTATCAAAAATACAAGCTGATAATTCAAGGACCTTAAATATCTAAATTTTATGTTATTATTAAATACTTCGTTTACAAATTTTCAAAAAAATCGTAAAAATATTTTATCCCTGCTAATAACTCCAAAAGTAATTCAAAGGTTCAAGAATGAAAACATTTATAAGATAAAACTATTATAATTTAAGTGAATTTAATATGTAGTAAATATACCTACATAGAATGTATACTTATTAACACATTCAGTGCCTGTAGTAGGTTTTATTGAATAAAGATTATTATTATTATTATTATTTTCAAAATCCTAAAACATCATAGTGGCGTAACTAGCGTAATGGTAGGAGGGGCTAGCACCCCACAGTGCAGTAACCAACAAGGGACCAGAGGGTTGTACTTTATAATATATATACATACACTACTCGGCAAAAGCTTAAGACCACCTGAAAAAATATCGATTTTTGGACTTTTTGCTAATATTTTTGACCGGTTTATTCGATTAGTAATTTTTCGCTGTGAATGGCCCAATTTATTCAAAATAACTATTTGAGCTCGTTTTTCTTTCGAAATTTGCTATGCTTTCCCCATTTTCGTGTTTTCTGTAAAAAAAGGATTTTTGGGGATCACACAATATTGAGGTTAGGTCATTTGAAATGAGAAAATATTGCAATTGTCGGTACAGAAAATCGAAACACAAGGTAATAACATGACAATAGGTATTGTAAATATAGAATATACTCACTAATCAAAAAAGAAAAAAATTTCAGGTGGTCTTAAACTTTTGCAGAATAGTGTATATACACTCACGGAAAAAATTAAAGGACCACCTACATTTTTCGAAAAAATTGCTCATATTCAAAGTAATACCGATGGGTCAAATATGATCCTTTTGTACTTATAGTGTATGAAAATTAAAGAAAATTTTATTTTATTTTCGAATTTAGGGGTATTTTGGTGTTATTAATCTTATTTTTGTGATCAAACCGAGGTTTAATAAAAAATAAAAAGATACATTTTTTTTGCAATTTTGAAAGTTAACCACGGGGATTTACAATTTTTTTTCCAAAATTTCAAGCTTCAAAACACTTTTTTCAAATTTGTTTTATAATTTTTTAGTGTTAAACGACCATAATTATGTTATACAATATATTTTTAAAAACTTGTTCCCACTAAAAAACTAGTTACGCCACTGGGGTGACAAGAACTTCAATTGTATCTTATATACAGGTTTTTTTCCAGATGCTAAAATCTTGCCGCAAACTAAGCATGACCGTGCGATCTCCAACCATACCAGGTTTCAGCGGCGTGGGCGGGCCGGGCGGCGTCGCCGGTGCCGGATTTGTCCTGAGACAGACGTGCTCGTGGATGGACCGTCAAGGCAGGCCCGTGTCTCCCCCGATGGAGTATCAGCGATCGAGGCCGCCCAGACCTCTCCAGCCAGCGCCCGGGGCTCCGGGTACTGGAGCCGTCCGACGCGTCGACCTGTGCATTGAACCCGGCCAGAGCTTAGGGCTCATGATACGTGGTGGGGTCGAGTATAACCTGGGGATCTTCATCACGGGTGTTGATAAGGATTCTGTTGCTGATCGTGCTGGATTGTTGGTAAGTGTTTGAATTTGATTTTCTAGACATATTTGAGTATAAATATTAGTGTTTTTTTATTTATTTTTTATTTTTTCGGTCCCGCAGGCCTATGTTTTAACTTTGGATCAAAAGTTAATTGTCCCAAAATTTCAAACTCATAGATCAAACTTGTGGACGGCGCAAACCGAGTCTTTTTCCCATTTGATTAACATGGGAAAAATTACTTTTTTACTTATGCGTGAATATCTCGTTGAAAAATGTATTTATTTTAATTTCTTATAGCAGCATATCATAGAGAATTAAATTTCTTACAAAAAAGATTCCAAGTGCTCAATTCATAGATCGAATATTTTTAAAGATATGTTTGTTTAAACATTATCATAAAAAGTAAAATCCAATTTTTACAATAATTTTTAAACAAACATTTCTTAAAATTTATTGGATTTATGAACTGAGCACTTAATTGTCTACAAAATATTCCCCTGAGAAATTTAAAAAAAAAAATTTTTTTTCAACGAGATATTCACGCGTAAGTAAAAAAGTAATTTTTCCGATGTTAATCAAATGGGAAAAAGACTCGGTCCACAGGTTTGATCTATAAGTCTGAAATTTTGGGACAATTAACTTTTGATCCAAAGCGTAAACATAGGCCTGCGGGACCGAAAAAATAAAAATAATTTAAAAAACACCCTAATAAATATACAGTATAAGATCCCTAATTTATCAGAATTGTATTTTTTTGATTATTATATTTAGAATTTTTGTCAAATCCGCGGGCTCCCTTTTCTAAGTACATTGTTGCAACATTGTACTTCTCACTGCTCAATCGTCTGATGAGATAGCGTGATGATACATATAGAGTGTAGAGATTTTAAAGAAGCCAGCTAGGAAGTTTCATCAAAATCGGTCCAATGATTTTTAAGATTGTCGAATATAAACAATTAAAGATGGGTATTAAGTGTTCTATGGTTTTCAAATTTGATGTCGCTAAATGATTTTTTCGCCGGCTCTACATTATTTTTTTTAATTTTGATCGAAATTTTATCAGCTTTTAGATTTACAAAACCTATTTTATCCTAAAACTGATAATTCCAGTGTTATTCTCAAATAACTGATTTTAGACAGATTTGTAAACCCCTAGAAATTTATGCACCCCCCTTCGAAGGGGGGAAAAGTTATCGCCATGTTCTATACATCAAAATCTACCAATTTCTTGAAAAAAAAATGTATTCCGTCATTTTTTTCTGTATGAAATTGTCTGACGACTGGACTATAGCGAAATTGTGGAAAATTCTTTAAAAAAACGTCATATTAAATCTCATTTTGACGTTTGCATTTATTACATTATATTTATATTTAAATTTAGATTGATAAAATCAAATATTAAAATTGTTTGATATTGAACTCTGATGAATTTACCAATTGGTAAACGTTTTTTCTTAACTTAAAATTTCTTTGTCAGAAATACACTTTTCTTTATAGTTTTGTTGAAAGTGATAATATTAAAGTTGAAACCAATTAATAAACTTGAAAGAGACAGTTTAGAAAGCTGTATAATATTTCATTCTTTGCTTCACTTTGGCGTTACTGACGGACGATGAAAAAAGTTATTGTAACAAAAACTTATTCGAGAGGATAGAATCGAGTCAATAATGTTGTCACAGAAATTTCACATGATTGATTCTTTTTGTTGACGTCACATACCAAATTTTTGAACGAGGAGGGTTTTGAGATGTTTCTTTTCTATTTTTTTTTTATTGAATTCGTTTTTATAGAAAATTATATTGCAGATAAGATGACATATGTACCAATATTACCGTGGTTCTCAATAGAATATCAGGGTGACATTCAATCTTCTTTATTCCAGTTAAAAATCTTATTTAGAAGTGGTTTTCTTTATAGTATATTTTCTTTAAACTATTGTATTTTATACATAGAGATATTTTTCAATTGAAACACAATAAAATTATATTTTTCTTTTCAAAAATGAAATGAAATAAGGTGCTGGCACTAGTCTTGGATATGATTTTTTAATTAAATGTATTGCATTAGAAATATTTGTTGATATTAGATAACTACCATTTCTGAATATTAATCTATATACATTTAACTGTCTTACAGCGTGATTTGATGACAATCGGTCAATAGCTGTCAAAATGGTGCACATTTAAATTAATTATTAGTATAATTTATGTATTAATTATTATGTTATCATAGCAACTGCTTTACATTGTTTCAAATTTGACGATTCTTTCTTTTATATCTTTTGTGTCGTAGTCACTGATCTGGTATTATTTAACTGGATAGTGGATACCTATGGAATTACTATTAAACCGGATGGCTAAATTTCATACATTTTATAACAGTATTGTTTCCATTTGCGCATGCGCGAGACGCAACACTGAACTAAATTTTGATATAATTTAGAGGTATGTGGCGTGATTCTATAGTTTCTTTATTCAATTGTTATTCAGATTTGACAGTTAATATGCATCTATGATTGTTTATTTAGTTATGATTTGATAATTAAAATAAATTACAGGTATTCGCGTGTTAAATAAGTGTATTGTAGTTGATATACAATCGAACTTGTATGTATTTATTTATATATTTAACAAATCAATTTGATAAATTTGAATTTCGAACATCCGTTGACGCATGCGCATAATCAGTTTCGGTTGTTAGGAAATATTCAATTTCAGCCATCATGTCTGACTTATCATCAGTCCAGCCATGTCAATGGTCGTAGTACTAATCATTTTTACTTTATCCATTACTGGAGAAAAAACATAAACAAAATAAAAGGCTATAATTTAAAAAACAAACTATATTTGCGAACTTTGGTAATTAAATTGATTAAATAAAGAGTAACTTGTTTTATTAGTAAGATGAATTGATTAGAATTACAAAAAAAAAACCGTCAATCACAAAAACAGTAAACCTTGCTCTTATAGCGGCCATAACCGGTATCAGTACCTTAGTGTGTATATTTTTTTATCGCATATTTCAGATATGAAATATTCTGCATTCTAAATATGCTCTCGATGTAATTTATAAACAACAATGCAACACAAAGTAAAGACCTTGATCCAGTTGTATTGAAGACACTCCGTTTCCCTTGTTCAGAATCTAGAGTTGACCTAATTTCCCTGCCCGACAAAGAGACTGTGGAAAACTTCTGTAATGTTTCAATATCGAATGTGCTCTTCGTGGAAAAATTTCATAGAAATAAATCAAAAGCGGTTAATAGTTCTCTCTTCATTCACGTTGATTTTATTAAAGATAATGTATTATATTATATACAGGGTGGTCCGGTTTAGGATACAGATATTTTAGGAGCTGATTCTCTGGGCAATTGTAAGTAAAAAATTGTAATGAAAAGGGGGGTCTATCTTCAATACCCTCTGAGCTACAGGGTGTTGAAAAAATTCATGCAGAGTAGTATTTACAAACAGAGATTATCTTATAACTTCCAAAGTAATATAACTAGAGCAACCACAATGAGTCAATTTCATAGGTAATTAACTAACGTATTTTTCAGTATTGGTGTTATTGCTAGCTGTGTTTCCAGTTCAGAGTTATTGCTCATCAAAGTCAAGAAAAATAAATAAATTTTTAATGTTCTTGATAGAGAGACCCATGTAGCTGACAACGTTGATTCAGAAGTTTACTTTATCCATCAAGATATGGAATATGAGTACCACGGATGCTTTCATGAGTATTCTAGATTTTTAGAAAGAGTTTAAGATACTCTAGTACGCATGAAAATCACCCTCCTCTGGTAATGGCCATTTTTAAGTTAGAGGGCTGAAACTCTTCCTCATTCTTTTTGAATTATTTGGAGTTGATTTGGGGGGCGGCCCAGTCAAAATTCATCCTAACCCCATATAAGGACCACCCTACTGTGCATTTGTTTGATAAATGTTTTTTTAATAAATAAATAAATTACAAAATGAAGAGATTGGGTGCGTTTAGCGAACGTCAGCGGCTGAGATGCTGACCAAATCGGTTTCGCTAAACGGTCCGCTGCGCAAACGCTGACTTCCAACTGTTGAGTAAGCAAGTCAACGCAAAAAATTAACGCTGCTTCGGTCAGCTATTAGCTGGCTCTGACTTGTTCATATTTAGACATCAAAACTTTTTGGTTCGGTAAATTATTTTTGCGTTTTCTGAGTCGTTCTTGTCGAAAAAAATGAACAAACCAATTTTTTTTAATGATTTCGTTTTTATAAACAATAGACTCGTTCGTTGAAATGTTAATGGTAATATTTATATTTTTGTGATACTATGACTGTAAGCTCACGGTTTAGAGAATTTGAAGCAGTTGACTGTCAGCATACTCAGCATAATTGACTGCTCGCTAAACGCACCCATTGTAAAAAAAACATCTGCCAAGTAAATGCACAATGCTTCCTCGTGCTAAATTCACCAAAGGTAGTTAATTATTGAACAATTTAAATAAAAACCGATAGTGTTGAGATAAATTGCCTAGAATTGGTTAACCATTTAATTTTTATACAATTTTACTAAAAAATATTAGTTCGAAATTTTTGTCAAGACACACCAGAAAAACAAAACACGAATTTTTAAAATAAATTGAGATAAATCTTTGTAAGGGAATATTTTACAACAAACGTTGTAGACCCATATTATAGGAAATTTAATGCTCTACAAAAAATATTCTATAAAATTTTCACGTAAAATGTGTAGTTCTTGAGATATCTTGAAAAAATAAATATTTTGGAATGTTACCCCTCTCCCTTACACACTATTTTGATGATTTTGAAATGGGACCGTCCTCAAACCAGACCCAACCATCCGACCAAATATCGGTTCAGTGGTTCATGAGTTATGCGTGTGACAAGGATTCAGGGGACAGACGGACGGACAGACAGACAGACACGGAACGAAAAGTGTTTGTCTTGACGTGAAACGGATAAATCAATTTAAAATTTTGAAATCGGAGAACATTGTTTTTGTCTCAATCTGAAACGATCACAATGCTTCTCGTATCTTCGATATTGCGAAGAAGCAAAAATTACATCCCTGTTCATAAACCCACATTGTCAGTGAACCCGTTAACAACGGCAGATTAAATTACACAAATGTGTCGCATAGTATACCGATGCAACCGGACGTGTGTTTGTATTTACGTTAATACTCTGTGGTCACTGTAAATCGCGCACTGCACAAAGAGAACGACGCGAATGTCCCGTAAATCACCGGTGTACATATTTACGTTCTACCGGTAAAATAAATCGTATGTTCCGATTAACCTTTTGTACACTTTCAAAGGATTCTTACTGACTGCATAAGGCACAAACATATTTATGTCAGTGATAAATGT
This sequence comes from Sialis fuliginosa, assembly GCA_961205875.1. Taxonomy (NCBI): domain Eukaryota; kingdom Metazoa; phylum Arthropoda; class Insecta; order Megaloptera; family Sialidae; genus Sialis; species Sialis fuliginosa. The sequence goes on along the minus strand of OY540809.1, from coordinate 39,934,454 downwards.
GTTACATTTTTAACCCATTACTTCCCGATTTTTTATTTCTTCGAATTTTTTGGTCATGTTCTTAATTCTTGTTGAAAATAACGATAAATTCAATACAAGATATAATAATAATCAGTCACAGTACTAGATTATTGCCATGAGTTTCCAGTGTCATATTTATAGAATAGCACATTTTAATGACGACAGTCTGTATCTGGATTTATTTTTGAAATGTATTGATATTATTTTGCTTTATTTACACTCTCATAAGTAATATTATATATAGTTCGTCAATTTAAAAACATTTTACTAAGTAGAACAAAAATTAACTATAAAAGTCGGCTAGTTGGCATAGAACACGATCATTCTAAAAGGGTTGTAATTTGTCATTGAATTAACTCTAGAGGTGTCTATGAAAATTGTAAGTAGCGAGAGAACAACATGTTAGTAATGTAAATCAAATGAAGAACGTTATTGTGTGAGAGAAAAAAAATTTAAAATATGATGTCCTATAAATAGGACATTGGGAAGTAATGGGTTATAGCGTAATATAAATTTAAAAAAATAAATTATTAATTACATTAAAGAGCAGTAGCGGACTTAAGAAGGCTGGGGCCTATGACGGGATTATAATTATGGGCCCTTCTACCCCCCAAAAAGAAATCTACTTTGAAAAAAAATCTTCCGTTTCTTCTTCTTTTGGTTATTTTCTTTAAAATTACTGTGATCCCTCGTACTTTTTCCAATTTTAGTATTCATCAGTATTTTTTTTACAACGTTCTGTCCCATTTAATTTGTTTGTCATCACCCCACGAGCTTGTAAAAAAAATCCTTTTTTGAGGTTAGGATCATATAATACGGGTGACATCAAATACTGTTTGATCGAGGCTTACTTGAGCATTAATAAGTCACATTTATTAGATATCGGTTGTTACATGGTTTTTATTTTAATAAAAAAATATCGGTATGGAGAACCATACATGACTTCCATGTTCTTTCTATCTTTTAAAATAATTTTTAAATATAATTTTTTTAAATATTTTATTTATATAACCTACTACTATGAATATAAATTTCGTAATACATAAAAACATATATACTTACGACGGTTACGGCAGTTATTGCCATTTGTATATAAATATTAGTTTTCTAATGTCCTAATGTTAAAAACATAATACACATTCGTAGAACAACTAATTTGACAACTAAAATACTGAATTCGCGATTACCCCGCGTTCGTGATTTTACCCTACTCTCCCCAACACAACATTAAATTATTATAAATTTTCATGACCCTGTTTGATGAAAATGTATCTGATGACAGGCAACTCGGCTTAAGTATCAAATTATGTAAAAATAAAATTCGATAACATAATACACATTCGTAGAACAACTAATTTAACAATTAAAATACTGAATTCGCGATTACCCCGCGTTCGTGATTACCCCACTCTCTCCAACACAACATTAAATTATGATAAATTTTCATGACCCTGTTTGATGAAAATGTATCTGATGACAGGCAACTCGGCTTAAGTATCAAATTATGTAAAAATAAAATTCGATAACATAATACACATTCGTAGAACAACTAATTTGACAATTAAAATACTGAATTCGCGATTACCCCGCGTTCGTGATTACCCCACTCTCTCCAACACAACATTAAATTATGATAAATTTTCATGACCCTGTTTGATGAAAATGTATCTGATGACAGGCAACTCGGCTTAAGTATCAAATTATGTAAAAATAAAATTCGATAACATAATACACATTCGTAGAACAACTAATTTAACAATTAAAATACTGAATTCGCGATTACCCCGCGTTCGTGATTACCCCACTCTCTCCAACACAACATTAAATTATGATAAATTTTCATGACCCTGTTTGATGAAAATGTATCTGATGACAGGCAACTCGGCTTAAGTATCAAATTATGTAAAAATAAAATTCGATAACATAATACACATTCGTAGAACAACTAATTTGACAATTAAAATACTGAATTCGCGATTACCCCGCGTTCGTGATTACCCCACTCTCTCCAACACAACATTAAATTATGATAAATTTTCATGACCCTGTTTGATGAAAATGTATCTGATGACAGGCAACTCGGCTTAAGTATCAAATTATGTAAAAATAAAATTCGATAACAAATTCAGATAAGTGTGACGTAAGCAATTCATATTGAAATTCCAATACAGAATTGACATGAAATAAAATTGGCACGAAATGAATAATAAATAAATGGATTTTATCGAACCCTTTATAACATGCAAAGAACAACAATAGTTTAACGCCTTGATAAGAACCGAACCCTATATCGATTAGTGACGTTGATAATATTATTTTTTATGTCGAACATGGATTGTGAAAAAAATTTACATAGTATAACTACATATTATAATGAGACTGAAAATCTTTTCTTGATGAAGTGTACAAGACAAAACTTATACCTAATATAGTCTCGTCTGAATCTCTAGTTGTCTTAATCGTATTTTATGTCCGACATAAGAGTAGATTCTGATTGTACTACCTTCAAAATGTAAAGAAAAGTTGCGGGTGTCTGGATGTAGAATTTTCTTTCGTTCACGATAACTACTGTAAAAATGCACCGATTTGAATTATTTTTGGGGAAAATGTTTGTCTCATTGAGTACTTCAGGCCTATGATTTTGGTGCTAATCGGATTAGGGATTTTACAAATATTTGAAAATTTTTAACTTTTATCGTCTAAAAAGTGAACGTTGCGAGTATTATCTCACTAATTTTGTTAAGTCTTGGTACATTAGCAGTTCAATTGAACCTAAGAATTTCCTGTATACTTTGTTATACCATTTAAATCCAAATTGAATTACATTTTTTGTAAATTTAGTATGCTTTATCTTTTCTAGTGTCATTGTCAGTGTTTAAAATCGAATAAATTGAAAAACTATACGGTACGTAACACTAATACGTGACACTGTACTCGCACTTGACATTTTTTTCTTTTGGAGTTAAATATTTTATCTTCTGTATACCTTATTTGTGATTCAATGTGTCAAATTACTTTTTATTTATAAATAATTTAAACTGTCACTTGTAATGTTTTTCAAGGCAACATACTTACATACATAAAAATATTAAACGTCACATTTGACAAAAATGTCCCCATTAATTTTTTTACATCTACGTCACAAAACATTCCCTTCGCTCGCTATAAATAATGCAAGTGGAATGCTAAACGGCCACGTAAGTTTCGATTGTTAAAGCTTTATATCAATTTTATTGTACTTTTTGTGGTTGTTTTATTATTCGTTGATATGTTATTAAAAACTGATTTGATTGTCGCATAAGGGATATTTATTACAGTGTAAATGATTATAGAAATTCTATTTCTTATCAAATAAAACTGTTTATACAGGGTAGTTCAATAGTGCATCCGGATTTCCTAACGCAATACTCGTAGGAGATAGAAAAAAAGTTTGGTACATAATATTATTGGTCTGAAAAGATCAACGTCGTAAAATTATTTTCAACAATACAGGATGTCCCATTTTTGCGCTATAACAAAATTTTTTTTGTCTTTCGATGTCATTTTTTAACCTCTAGATCTGTTCATTTTTTGATTTAGTAACAGTTTTGCCAAATTATATTTTTTTTTATATATATGCAGACTTAACCATAAAAAATCGTAGCGACCTCGTTTTTTTGAAGCGATGAATTTTTTAAGCAATAGTGTTAGTCCTGGTAAAGTGTAACATTTTGATAATAAACAATTTTAATTTAGTTCCACAGGATGTTCATAAAAAAAGACCTAAGTTTGCAATCTTCAAAATGATAAAACTTATTTTTTTCAAATTTTCAACTTATTTATTTCACTCTTCGATGGGCTTTTTTCTCCTTTTCTATTTGTATAGGCAATATCCTGTGTCTAAACTCCATACTTTCTGAGATATTCAATAATTTTCACAAAAGTAACCATTTCATCACATTTTTATGCATCGAAGTAGACTGTGCTGATGCAAAACATTTATATTTTATGTTCTATATGCATGCTTTATGGCTTCTACTGTGATTTGAAAAGATTATCTACCAACGTTTCATTTTGCAGTGGACAATATCAAGGCTCTTGGAAAGTTCCATAAAAATAATATTACCTTACCTAATCGTACTAGAATATCAATTGTAAATTCCCCTTAATACATGCTTGCCGTAAATCAATTATCCGGAGATAACCTAAACTAATTCTTGTCTACAGTGAAAATCCAATCAAAATCGGTTTAGTTGTTTTCGTGTAAAGTAGAAGACAAATTTTTAAAAACTATCAAAAATTATACATTTATTACCACTGCTTTCAAATACCGAGCAATTACATACCAATTTGACACCTAGCAGATAGCGTTAGCTGGAAGCTAATTTGCATTTGCACTCAAACAAATTCTTTATAATAACGGACATAATTATTTTATTTGTTTGCCAGAAATATTTTTTTAATAAAATTAGAAACGTTGTTACGTATAAGAAAGTACCGTGGCACCTATGGCAGATATTTTATTATTGCGAACATTTTTTATTTAATCCTTAAATAGTTTCTACAACTTTTTTTCCATTGCAATATCTCCAGGGACATAAACATTTTATTTTAAAAAAAATTAATATCGCACCTATATTTTTTCCAACTTTTAAGAACACAAAATCAATTAGACATATTTCCTTTGATGTTTTGATTCAATTTGTTTTCTTAAGTTTTATCCTACATCCTTTTGATGATTCTGAAGAAGACCACAAGACATTGATCTTAAGTCGGTTACCGTTAAAGTACGACGTGGGATAAACCTCAAGTAAAACATGTGTATTTAGTATTTAGTATAAATAAATCCTATGAAACATGATAATTTATAATTCAGAGAAATACAATTTATATTATTTCTGCGTGCTTATAATTTAGCAAAAGTTCAATGTTATTACAAAAAAAACATCGTGTTTTATCTTTTGAGTAGGTACATAAGTTTTTAGAGTACATCGTTTTTAAAAGTTTCCAAGAAAAAGATTTTCTTTACATTCTTGTTTTTTGTAAGTTAAAAATCAACATCTTTGGTTTACACAGTTTGTTGTTTGACGTTGAATGATATATTGTTGATACGCTCTGCCATCAAATTTTTTTAACAGATTAACACAGCGATTCTCAACCTGTGGGGCGCCCCCTTCCCTAGTGGGGCGTGATAAAACTAAATGGGGCGCGCGAGCATATCGAGAAAAAATATTATTACAAAATTTATTTAATTTACTGAAAGAAAAGCAATAAAATATATTCTGACATAATAAAAAATAAAATACACGTTTAACTTTACACTGATATAATACACTTATAAATAGGATTGTATCAGTACTGCACAATGTATTTAATAATTAATTAAAACAAAGATTAATAAAAACAAGATTAATAATTATTAGTGACTCCCTTGGGCCTGTCTTGCAAAGCCAATAAAAATTGGGTCGCAAATACTAAAAGGTTAGGAAACGTTGGATTAACAAACATCTATAAGGAGAGATTGTGATAAAAAAAACATCTGCCAAGTAAATACACAGTGCTTCCTCGTGCTAAATTCACTAAAGGTAGTTAATTATTGAACAATTTAAATTAAAACTGATAAAGTGCTCAGATAAATTGCCTAGCATTGGTTAACCATTTAATTTTTATACAATTTTACTAAAAAATATTAGTTCGCACCTGATTATTTTTTCGTATATTTTTAATTTTTCAACAATTTAAATCTAAATCTAAATTAATGCAAACGTCAAAATGACATTTAAAATAACAACAACAAAAAAATACGATTTTTTAAGCAAATTGAAATAAATAAATAAATAAAAGGGTATATTTTATAACAATTGTTGTAGACCTATATTATAATAAATTGAATGCTCTACAAAAAATATTCTATAAAATTTTCACGTTACATGTATCGTTCTTCATATATCTTGAAAAAATAATTATTTTGGGATGTCATCTCTCCCCCTTACACACGATTTTGATGATTTTGAAATGGGACCGTCCTCAAGCCAGACCCAACCATCCAACCAAGTTTCACTAATATAAGTTCAGTGGTTCATGAGTTATACATGTGACAAAGATTCAGGGGACAGATACAGAACGAAAATTGTTTGTCTTGACCTGAAACAGAAAGATCAATTTAAAATTTTGAAATCGGAGAACAATTCGTTCGAAAAAAGTATGAGAAAAAAATTTATAAATATTAATTATGTGCGGCCCTCGAACAATTTTAGGTGGCCAGGACTGTTCTAAGCCAATCTCGTCTCGGTCTCGTCCAAAGGCACTCCAATACTGGCGTGCAACTCTAGTGAAGTTCATATAAAAACAGTAAAAAGAAAGAAACTTATTTTAAAGGTAATTTTATTGAGAAAAATATATGATAAAAAATAAACAGCATTAGTGTCAAATCAAATCAATTACATTATTATACTTCACTAAGCACAAATACTATATATATAATATTCTATTGATTACAGTATGTTTGCTTTGTGTTTTACCAACAATAAAAGTTTCAACGTAATGACTGTTTATAAGAATAATGCTACATAAAAAGGTTTCATGTTATAAATTAATGTTCAATTAGTTTGTAAAATACGACTAAATAATAACACATTTAGGTATCAATTATTTACTTCCCCGTTTTCTTCTCTATGAATTTATGACACGTTTTATAACAAAAAATAATTATACCAATTTTGTGTATAATCATTGCTTTTTATTGATGACATATAGTGTTTACAAATATCATATACTGGTAATTAGTGTATAATTTACAAGTGCTATAAATACATAAGGTACTTGTCTTGGATATGACCCCAGTATTTTAAAATTAAATGTACTGAATTAGATATAATATTTATATTTGTTGATATTTGATAACTACCATTTCTAACTATTAATCTATATACATTTAACTGTCTTACAGCGTGATTTGATGACAATCGGCCAATAGGTGTCAAAATGGTGTATAATTTATTTATTAATTGTTATATTATGGTAGCAATTGCTTTACATTGTTTCAAATTTGACGATTTTTTCTTTTATATCTTTTGTGTTGTAGTAGTAATCATTTTGTAAGTGTCCATCACTGCGTGCTCATTACTGGTTTTACTTTATCCTTTACGATCCGATTACTTGCTGATACCCTCGGCTTCGCTCGCGTGGTTTTCGAAACTAATTACAACCTTCCATACGTGACATGGGGTGAAATATTTATCTTTTTCTTGATTATACAAAATCGTAAAAATTAAATGTCAAAATTTTTATTTTTATTTAATTTTTTTTTTGACCTAATTTACCTGAATATCATAAACAATTATGTATATAAATATATCAAAATTTAAAAAAAGTTAACACCCCCCCCCCCCAACCCTTAGAGGTTGAATTTTCGAAAATGTTATTTGTCTTGTAGATTATTTGTGTAAAGTTTCATTCGAGTGAATACAAACAAACAAATATTTATCATACAAATTTTTCCACTCCCTTGCAACCTTTTAGGGGTTTAATTTTGGGATGCTGTAATACGTGTTTCATTGTTTGTATTGTAGGGTATTTAGTTTAAGTTTCAAGTAAATTCGATCATAAAATATTTTTCCTATACAAATTTATCTACCCCCTTGGAAAAAGAGTTTGATTTTGGAAAATGCTGAAATACTTGTTTCATTGTTTGTATTGAAGAGTATTTATTTCAAATTTCAAGTAAATCCGACCAAAAAATATTTTTTCCCATACAAACTTTTACACCCACTTTTACCCCCTTAGTGGTTAATTATCGAAAGATCCTTTCTTAGTGGTTGCTTATGTTATAAAAGTAAGACACCCCTGAAATTTCACGTTTCTAGGTCCAGGGGTTTTGGTTGGGCGATGATGAATCGGTCAGTCAGGACATGTTATTATACATATATATGTATATTTTGTATATAGATTGAAAAAAAAATGCACTTATTGTTTGTTCAAAATGCTTTTAACTTTTATTTATTTACAAACAATAATCTTGTCACTGTCCCATTTGTGCTGTATGTAACTTAACATTATGAAGCTTATAGCAACCCAGGTAGATCACCAAGTAATAAAGCCTAAAGGACAAATAATCCGTTTAAAATTAAGGTAACGTAGCTTCATAGTACAAATGTATAAATGTACGAAACTGTACATGCGTGAATATAATATTTCCCTGGACAGACAGATAATGAAAACAGTGGATTGTCCGCTGCTATGTAGTGTATTTTATAATAGTGACAATGAACTCTCCAAATATAATTTATTTGGCAATTTAACTACTCGTTTTAACGGCACAATATTTAACGATCAATATCATGACAGTACACATATCATACGTCAGCTGTGCTGACAATTAACCATTTTTACGGCACGTTAAAATGATTATTTATTTAATAATGGTATTTTGTTGGTGTTTGCGAGGTAGCGTAAGTAATACTTATCATCTCCTTTCTCCCCCCCCCCCCCCACCCCACGTAAGGATTTGTAATGCCGTGTTTAGACCGAAAAAACAAAACAGTAACATCGTGTATTTTTGACAAAAGTGCATTAAACCCTATGCATTTTAAAATGCGATATGTTTTCAAACATCGTGTTTTTGTTTTGTTTTCTTCGGTCTAAACACGACATAAGGTTTTACTGACCCCCTTCTCCCCAATACCTTACGTAGTTAATGGGTGTTCCCTAATAGTTCTAATAAAAGAGTTATTTAGTATTTTTTAATAATGGAATTTTGTTGGTGTTTGTGAGGTAGCTTTGATCCCATCTTCCTCTACGTAAGGATTCGTAAGGTTATACTACCCCCCTCCTACTCTTTTCAAAGCCTTACGCAGTTAATGGGTGTTCCCTTATATTTCTAATAATAAAATGATTTACTATTTTTTTTATTTTTGCACATTAAATACAGAAAATCTACTTTTTGATTTAAATTTTCATGTTTTTTTTTACAAAAATAAATAAATAATGTGGATTCCAATAGTCTGATATAAATTATCTAATTTATATCAGTTGATACTCCAAATAGAGGATAATGATACTTACTTGTATCATTTTTTATAAAATACTCGAATCAAGAATCCATTAATAACTTTTAATGTCCGATAAAAAAAAGTTATTGAGTTGTTAACGTGAAATTTAGAATCTCGTTTAAAATTGTAATTGCATTGTAACGTAACATTTCAAATAAAAACTACAATATATTTTTTACATCATTTGGTTTTTTTTTAGTTTTCAAAGTAAACTATAGTTTTTTAAGCATTTTTTATTAATATAAGGTACTGGCACCAGTCTTGGATATGACCTCAGTAATGGCTATTTTTAAATTAAATGTGCTGAATTAGAATATTTGTTTACTACCATTTCTGAATATTAATCTATATACATTTAACTGTCTTACAGCGTGATTTGATGACAATCGGCCAATAGGAGTCAAAATGGTGGACATTTAAACTAATTATTAGTATAATTTATTTATTAATTATTATATTATCATAGCAACTGTTTTACATTATTTCAAATTTGACTATTCTTTCATTTATATCTTTTGTGTCGTAGTACTTATCATTAGGAAGTGTCCATCACTGCGTGCTCATTACTGGTTTTACTTTATCCATTACTGGAGAAAAATATAAGCAAAATAAAAGGCTATAACTCAAAAAACAAACTATATTTGTGGATTTTGATAATTAAATTGATTAAATTAAGAGTTACTTGTTTTATTAGTAACATGAGTTCATGAGAATTATAAAAAAGAAACCCGTCAATCACAAAAACAAACAGTAAACCTTGCTCTTATAGCGGCCATAACTGGTGCCAGTACCTTATAATGATTTACATCGAAAGACGTTTTAGTTTTGTTAAACATTGGACGAATGTTTCTCCATACATAACTGCCATTTATTCAACCATCTACATATGTATGCATGAGTAAAGAGTTTTCTTGTGTTAATAAAAATTCATACACGTAATGAAATATTTAAATGATTAAATTCCATTTCATTTATCACACACAGGAAAACGTTCTTGTCCACTGTGCCATTGAATCGTTTTGTTTCTGTTTCATACGCGATATAAATATGATGAAAAGAAAGAGGGGGGGGGGGGGGATTGCGTGTGTAAAAAAGGTAACCACACAGTGAATATGTTTTCACTTTATGTAAAAGTTTCAAAATCGTATAATATGTAGATCTCGGTATTAATATATCGTTTTTACAGAACTTTTAATTTCAGCAAGAAATACATGTTAATTTTCAAAAAAAAATCAGAAAACCCGTTAGGGTCGAGTGGGATAAATATGAAACACCAAAAAATGGGGTAAAAGTGAAACAAACTTGCAACTGAAAATTAATTTGTTTATAGGAGAATTATAAAAACTGACATCATCATTAAAGGTTTGTTAAAGCGACCTGAAAATATGAATCGCATAATAAGTGATGTGTCACCCCTACAGATTTCCCTGTTAGTCGATGTCAAAACATGTGAATTAAATTTTAATTCTTTGCACATAACTTTCTGTATAGCTCAGATATTAATTAAAATTACAATTTCACATTGATATGCCAAAAAGAAGATAAATCAAAGTTGCCTTTCTAGCTTTTCTTTTAATTTTTCGAGAAATATTTTCCATTAGAGGCCTGTTTTACTTTTTCCCTTACCTGTTTAACTTTTTCCCAAATTAGAGGTTAAAAATGAAACACACTTTTTTCATTTTTAAAGTCCCTGTTGTATTGTACAGTTCAAATGACGTAAGTATTTAAAATAGTTATTCATAAGCGCATCTAGTAGAAAAAATTAAAGTATGAATTTGTATCGTTAACTGTCAAAAAACATGAAAGATTTGTATTTTGTTTCACTTTTACCCCAGTTGACCTTATATGTCGTTTATAAATAATTTTAGGGGCAGAAAATTTTTCACGCGGAGATAAAGTCTGTAGATAAATGTGGGGGGGGGGGGGGGGGGATCGCACAAATTTTGTTCAGAGTTGTGCGCGAAAATTTAAAAAAAAAAATAAGAAAATGTGACGGAGTCTTTACACAAAATTTTTCAGTTAAATGATTTACAGGAAGGGGGAGGGGGGAGTTCAAGATATAAAAATTGTTCCTAAATTTATTATTTAGTACTTTTTAATATCTCTCGTTCTAATTTGGTATATTCTTAAATACTTATATTATATACACCATTTAATACAAAGTTTTATTTAAATACATTAACAGCTTTAATAGCTATTAAAACGCCATTATGGAAGTTGTACTTTTGACCTTATCAGATTATGACCTGTTTTTCTTCAAATTTTGCGTGACACTAAAAAAATTCACACTTTTTTAAAGCGAAGATTTTTTTATCAGTTCTTTAAGTTGGATTTCTTAGGACCAGCATTTATAAAAAAATATTGTTAACTTAATAATATATTTATCTTAAGGCAGCTATAAGAGCTAGTTTTCGTTTTTTTTTATTAATGGGATTGCTTTTGTAATTCTTATGAACTCATATTATTAATAAAACAAGTAACCCTTTATTTATTCAATTTAATTACCAAAGTCCGCAAATATAGTTTGTTTTTAAATTATAGCCTTTTATTTTGTTCATGTTTTTTCTCCAGTAATGGCAAAGGTAAAACCAGTAATGAGCACGCAGTGATGGATACTTGCTAATGATTACAAAATGATAAGTGCTACTACATAAAAGATATAAAAGAAAGAATCGTCAAATTTGAAACAATGTAAAGCAGTTGCTATGATATAATAATTAATAAATAAAATATACTAATAAATCACGCTGTACGACAGTTAAATGTATGTAGATTAATATTCAGAAACGATAGTAATCAAATATTAACAAATATTTCTAATTCAGTATATTTAATTAAAAATTTGCCATTACTGAAGTCCTTGCCGAAACTGGTGCCACTACCTTATATATTAATAGAATTGGTATTCCCCTGTTCTTAAATATATCATAATATTTCATGACTTTAATATCATTCGAGTCAACAGCGCCTCCACCATAATCGTTTATTTCTATATGCATAGTTCTGATTAATAATTTATTCATTTTGTTTTTCTCGTTAACTTATGAATTAGTTATTGAAAGCATGCCTGTGTACAATTCATTATTAAGTATATTCAAAAAATAAATATTACCTACTAAACAATAAAAAAATTGTGTTATAAACAGTACACTTAAATTTTATATTAATATTATATATTACATTAAAATTTTTTTGAGAGTTCTTTAATATTCTGAAAAAATGTCTGTCTTTATATTCTCCCCTCCCCCACTCCCCGAAAAAAGATTATTTTAAAAATACGGTATTAAAGTAACGTAGTACTAAAAATGTCATATTATTATAAAAAAAATCGATCCTCTTATTTAAAAAAAAAATACAAAAATATCGATGGCTCCTAAGTATACTGTTGTGAGTCACCTTATCAAAAATAATAATTTTAATTACATTTCGTAAATGCTATTTTTATTTTCAAAAGAGCGTTAAATTTTAGCTACCCCGGGCACCAAAACATCTTAAAACGGTCCTGATTGTACCACGAAGTATAGCAGAATTCGATTAAATAAAAGAGGTAGACAAAAATATGTATAGATACAAACAAGGCAAAATGGAGTATTAGGAAGTACAGCGGCAAAAGGGGTTAGGGGGAGGGTATACATAATATATAGATATATAAAAGGGAAGGGGTAATATTACGAAGTTAGCCGCAGTCGCGTGTTGGTATGGAAATAAGCACATTGTGTTTGTTTTGGACGACAACAGCACGTGAGTGGGACACGCCACGCTGGGAAACAGTCGACCACGGCGTCGACGGTGGTGTCGCAGTCAGTCACAGCCAGTGCGTGAGTCAGTCCGTGTGTGTTGTTGTTTTTTTTTAATTTCTACCGCAGTACATATTATTATAATCATATGTACAATATTTCGATATCCGCATTCGTTCGTATTGTGTCGATGCAGATATGGATTGTAATTATTTTTTTTATTAAAAAGTGTTTTGTTTGCACAAAAATAGAAATTCGTAAGTCGAACCTGAATGGAAAAGTGCAACTTGGTTCTTTAACTGTATATTACAGCGCTTGTAAATTATTTTTATTGTTATTATCGAATTGGATTGCGTCTAGTCCGTTCCAAATCGATTTTTTTCTTACTTAATAAATAATAACCTAACGTATATAACTGGTTTAAAAAGTATTAAAATGTATAGCAACTGTATCATAGTATTTATTTCACTATTTTTATTTCCATTTAAATGTTTATTGTCATGCCAGTGGTTCTTAAACTTGGGTCCGCGGAATTTTTGCCGGAGGTCCGTGAAACATGTTTGGCATAAATTAAAGTACTTTTACAATTCTATTCACCAATGATTAATTACTATCTAAAGACCTTCTTTGTTTTTCTGTCAGGGAGGCAGAGGTTATTTTAGTGTGTAGTTGTAGCTTGTTTCTGCAATTGTAAAAGCTAATTTGTGTAGTACAAAAAATTGAAAAAAATGTATAATAAATAAATAAAATAATAAAAAGGTCATTGCAGTTGTAAAAGCAAAAAATGTTAGAATGTAGAGCAAAAAAATAAGCCATTACAGTTGTAAAAAAAAAATTGTAAGTATGGAGCCAAAAATATGGTTGTAAAATTTTCTTAAAATAACCCCTGCAGGTAGGAGGTCCCTGAAAAATAATTATTCAAATAGGAGTCCCAAGACTACATAAGTTTAAGAACCGCTGGTCTATGCAATTAAACAACAAACAAAGTTTTCTAATCGAGTTGAAAATTAAAAGATATAATAGTACAAAAAAACTCTATAAGCTTTATTAATTTTATACGGTTATCATTTGCCGTTAGGACATTCGAATTATCCACTAATTTTACATAAAACTATAAGGTACTGGCAGCTATAAGAGCAAAGTATACTGTTTTTTTTATTAACGGGCTTTTTGTAATTCTCATGAACTCATATTACTAATAAAACGACTAACTCTTTATTTAATCAATTTAATTACCAAAGTCACCAAATATAGTTTGTTTTTTAATTTATAGCCTTTTATTTTGTTTATGCTTTTTCTCCAGTAATGGATAAAGTAAAAACAGTAATTAGCACGCAGTTATGGATACTTCCTAATGATAAGTACTACGACACAAAATATATAAAAGAAATAATCGTCAATTTTGAAACAATGTAAAGCAACTGCTATGATTATATTTAATTAAATTGATTAAATAAAGAGTTACTTGTTTTATTAGTAACATGAGTTCATGAGAATTATAAAAACAGTAAAACTGGCTCTTATAGCGGCCATAACTGGTGCCAGTACCTTATATACATATATTTTAAAATTATATGAAATTGCTATTCTTATACTATAATGAAAATCATATTATATTAAATTTATCGGTTTAGTACATAATATATTTAATAGATATATTGACGCCATACTGTTAGCTCTAGATTGTATCATATTTTCTGGTATAATATGATATTTTGACAAGCTTGAGATGACAAATTTATTTATTTAGTTTGCTTGTAACTGTCGTACAATTTTGACATTCATGATTTATGAGGAACAAATATAGTTAATCATTCCATTATTTTATTTGAAAATCATTTGTTGTATCCTATCTAAAGCATCAGTCTAAATAAAGTAACTTATAAAAAATAAAATTATACTTATATAATATAATAATATTACACAGTGAAATAAGAATTGTCAATAATTACTGTAAAATACAAATTTGGAAAAAAGCAATTTAAAAATACAACACTCAAAAAAATAAAGGGGCTCAAAACTCAAAAGGAGGGTTCTTAACAATAATGATTTTTTTAATTGTTTTATGAAATCTTGAATGACAAATTCCATTTCTTTGGAGCAACTGAAGTAAATAAATTTTCGAATAGGTTTTTTTCTGTTTTAAATTTTTTTCGACAAGGGGGCCCCAAATTATTTTCTGCCTAAGACCCCTGACGGTTATGTTGCAACAGTTTATTATTGTATTTGTTGTATGAAAAGTTCGTAGGAACTTTAAAGGTTCATTTCCGATCACGCATTCAATAGTTACAGCTATTTTTCTCCAAAAATTTGATAAAACTGGAACTTTGAGAGGCCATATCTTGAAAACGGTTTGAGATATAGACCTGCAGTTTGAAAATATAAATTTTTTACATTATTTTCTATATAAAAACATTTTTTAATCAAATTTCATGGTTTTAATATCACTTTTCATAGAAATTTCAACTTTTCATAGAAATATAAATTCGAATACATACAAAAGTTAATTCGTTCGAAAAAATTTAGTGGAGCAATTTAGGTTGGCCAGGACTGCAATAATATAATTAGTTCCGGAGATATAAAGATAAGCATTTTTTCTGTATAATTGAGACTATGTTTTCATAATGTACAACACATAAATAAATGTTTTCATGAGTCAGCCTAATTAATGCTCTGATGAGACAGAAAAAGATGTCATCAGCTCTTGAGTTATACTAACTTTTCAAACAACCAATATGAATAATATTTTTAGGGAAGCATCACATAAAGTGCGTTGATTTGATTCTAATATGATTAAAGTATCTTATCAAGTTTCTTTAATTTTACCATAAGGTAAACGCACCAGTTATGACCGCTATAAGAACAAGTTTTTGTTGTTTTTTTTATTAATAGGCTTGTTTATTGTAATTCTCATGAACTCATATTACTAATAAAACAAGTAACTCTTTATTTAATCAATTTAATTACCAAAGTCCGCAAATATAGTTTGTTTTTTTAAATTATAGCCTTTAATTTGTTCATGTTTTTCTCCAGTAATGGCAAAGGTAAAACCAGTAATGAGCATGCAGTGATGAACACTTACTAATGATAAGTACTACGACACAAAATATCGTCAAATTTGAAACAATGTAAAGCAGTTGCTATAATTAATAAATAAATTATATTAATAACTTGTTTAAATGTCCATCATTTTAACACCTATTGGCCGATTATCATCAAATCACGCTGTAAGACAGATAAATGTATATAGATTAATATTCAGAAACAATAGTAATCAAATATCAACACATATTTCTAATTCAGTACATTTAGTTAAAAATTTGCCAAGACTGGTGCTACTACCTTATCTACTACGATAAAAATATATAATTGCTACAACCATTTCATAAAGAAAGAACGTACTTAACGAATAAGCATGAATATTATATACATAATTGTATAAATAAAAAACAATATTATTTACGTGAGTTACAAAACTATTTCCAACCAACTGATTAAAGATAAAAACATGTATTTTGTGCACACGTGAAGTTCCATGTCTATTATTGCAATGTGATCAAAAATAGACATTAATCAATATAAGTTATATGAAGTTTTGAAGACAACAGCGTATTTGGAAACAGCAGATAATGTCGTGGGATCGGTTCATGGTATGTAGGTTAATATTATTTATTATATTGGTATTTATAAAACAATAAAGCTAAAGTATTGCAAGAATTTTTCAGCTCATTTTTATTAAGATTAGTTTTTTTTTTCTATACCTTATCAATAAAATATGTATTATTCATATACCGAGGGTAAAATACTCATTTTTATTAATTTATTTTATTATAAGAATATTATCCAGTATGGGTCTGATATATAAAAGAGGGTAGTTATCTTATTCTTCTTTTTTACAGTATATGAATGAATCAACTTTTATATCCTTTCTTATTTTATTAACTTAATAACGATTAGGGATACCCATAAGTAGAGCTGTACCAAATTCCGGCCGGAATTTACATCTAACGTCACTACTATTATATTTTAAATATAAATACATAGATTATTATCTTAAATTAATATAACATTGTTCTATATGGTATTTCTTTAAGAAAATAGATTAAATTATAAAAATTGTGTTTTCTACATATTCTGCGATTTTTACAGCTACGTAAAACTATTTGTATAGCATACGTTATTTTCGATCTAATGTAATTACATTTATAGTGTCAATAATAATATAATATAAAAATAATAATAATATAATAGTGACGTTAAAATATTCACTTTAAATTTACATCGTCAGTTCCGGCCGGAATTCCGGTACACCTCTACCCATAAGTAATCATTTATTTCAGAGTTTTAATCCCCTGTTCATAAAATTCAGTTGGCTTTGATGTAAAATAAGATTCTAGGTGAGCTCGCAAATCATCGATATTTCTAAAAAATTTATTCCTTAAAGAATGTTCCATGGATCAGAATAAATGAAAATCGGATGGCGCTATGTCGGGAGAATAGTAAAACCAGTAATGAGCACGTAGTGATGGACACTTGCTAATGATTACAAAATGATAAGTACTGCGACACAAAAGATATAAAAGAAAGAATCATCAAATTTGAAACAATGTAAAGCAGTTGTTATGATAATATAATAATTAATAAATAAATTATACTAATAATTAGTTTAAATGTCCACCATTTTGACACCTATTGGCCGATTGTCATCAAATCACGCTGTAAGACAGTTTAATGTATATAGATTAATATTCAGAAATTATAGCAATCAAATATCAACAAATATTTCTAATTCAGTACATTTAATTAAAAAATAGCCAAGACTGGTGCCAGTACCTTATATCAACTCTAATTTTATATAAAATGCGTTACTTACTATAGGCAATTTACAATACATTTGTGTTGAAAATAACATTTTAACGAGTATTAGAGGTATTCAGAAGCTAAAAAAACTACCTTCACAAAACGATAAAAATTTTAACACTTTTTTAAATAACTTTTAACTAATGTAATTTTCAGGTGTTTATATATAATTAAAACATCAATAAAAGTGAAGTTAGTCGTTTTAGATTTTTAAGTTCTAATACAGCGGTTCTTAAACTAGAGTCTGCGGATAATATAATATAGTAATCAAATATCAACAAATATTTCTAATTCAGTACATTTAATTACTGGGGTCATATCCAAGACCGGTGCCAGTACCTTACATTTATCCTTAATATATATAAAGCTCAACGTCTCTCTGTCTGTCTGTCTGTCTGTCTGTCTGTCCGTTAGTTACCTTATCACTCGAGAACCACTTATCCGATTGACGTGTTTTTTTTTTAATTCAAAGGTACGTTCTCTGGCCAGGTTATAGGCTATATTTTGTTAGGTTAGATAACATAACAACTAAGCAGTGACAATAATAGTAAATCAAGTCGGAAAAATTTTTGCCGTCGGCGCGCTGTTTTGTAATACGCTGCCTAAACCGTTCAATATAGAACAAAATAATGTAATAAAGAATTGTGTAGAATCAAAAGTTCTTCAATTAAGTCCGCGACACCATATGTCTAACTTTTATATTTAAGCCACAATGACTGCTTTTATGTTACAAAGAAAACATAAAATATTTGGGTTCTGTTTACATGGACTTATGACCTGCAAAACATTAATCCATATCGAAATAAATGATTTCATCGTCATAAGCACTTAATGTAGATATAATTTGTCCTTTACAGCATCCAATTTGGTCGTATAGTTTAGAAAATATCTTAAAATATATTTATAAAGGTAACATCTTAAATGTATGGTGTCGTGCCGCATCGAAGCGAGTACATCAGACTGGATTCGCGTACGCTCGGT
The DNA here is from genome assembly GCA_961205875.1 of Sialis fuliginosa. Classification (NCBI taxonomy): domain Eukaryota; kingdom Metazoa; phylum Arthropoda; class Insecta; order Megaloptera; family Sialidae; genus Sialis; species Sialis fuliginosa. The sequence goes on along the minus strand of OY540809.1, from coordinate 39,915,826 downwards.
AGATATTCGGAGTCCCTCGGCTGATCGTTTGTGTTTATTTTGTTTTCAATAATTAACATTTAAATTTAAACAGAACACAAATTATTTGTAATTTTTCTTTTGATTCGTTTTTGTTAGGTAATTTAGGTATTGATAAATTATTATTACAATAATAACTAATCGTGTTTGTACTTAATTAATTAAACTATATTTTTCAAAAATCCTAAACAATAATTCCGTAGTCTATGCGAGCGAAGCCGCGTGGGCCCAGCTAGTTGTTTATAAAATGCATGTATGTAGATATGTACGTATAGTACACTCAGTAAGTTCATTTTATTTCTTTACAATCTTCTTGAAATTTATTTTATCAAGACCTGTGCTTCTGAAAAATCCTCAGAAATATATTATATATCATCCAGTTGTAAATAGTACATACGTTTCTCCAAATTCTTCGGATATCATACATATCTACCGTATCTGAAAGTCTATAAAGTTCTTATTCCTTTTATTTGCTTTGGCGATATCGTAAAGTGCAGATATATTTACTGCTTCAGACTATTTTAATTTCCTTTCCTTATACGTAATCGTTCTTGATAATAATTCACGCTTCCTTCATAAATTCATATGCACTTTAAATTCAGATTAAGTTAACGAGATTCTTAATTAATGTTCTGTTAATTATTTCTCGTGTTTATATTTTATATTAGAAATTATCTGCGCCTTCACTCGCGTTTTTATAAATTGTATTTTTACTTGTATGAAATATATATGGTATAAATAAGTATTGTTTAACCGATTTTTTTCGAATTCGGATATTTAGGATTAATTTTCGTCTAGGAAGAAAACCTACTGTTTTCGAATACGATCTTAAAACCGGAAACGGATGTTAACGTGCAAATTAGATACAAATGTTTTAGATAGACATTATAGAGAATATAATTATGAAAATAATTGTTTAAACTTTAAAAATTTATTAGAAAAGTAATCGCGCAAGCCTTCGATTCACAGAATCATCGTCAGGCTATTATTAAAGATCAAAATTTGAGAACGATGTCGTTATCACATTTTAATTATTACTAATTATACTAACAAGTTGATGTTATTTACACACAAATTAAACCAAATAAAAATATTTTCATTAACTAGTAAATTACAGAATTTACTTTTTCAGAATTAAAAACCGAAAATAAAAAAATAAAATGATTTCACATGAAAATATTGATATATACGTCAGTACATAATTATTAATTTGTTTTAAAGTAAATTTAATTAATTATTGACATAACTCATTAGTTTTTAATTAATAAATTGAAAAGTTTTAAGTATATGTTTTTATTTATGTCTAATTTATCGATTTTTACGCAAGAGGGAGAGGTAATGTGTACAAAAAAATAATAAAAAATAATTGTAAATAAAAATAAAAATCTTAAAAACGAGATTCGAAACATCGTTGACCGCGCAGCTAACACACTTATATTTCGAGTGAACATAATACACGGTTATATTGAATACACAAATTTTCAAAGTTAATTATTTTTGTAATTAAGGCCTATGAGATCAAATTGTTGAACACGTATCTTTTTATTTTTGCTCTAGTTTTACATACCACAAGCTCATTGAAATTCTCATCCCGCGTGCTGTATTGTCCCCTTGTAAGTGTTTTTTTTTATGTATAGATATGTCCTTTGTCCAGATTTTAGTACATATTTTATTACATAAGGTAACATAAGAAATAATCAGTGACGTTAATAGTAAATCAAGTCGGAAAAAAGTTACCCTGCCTAAACCGTTAAATATTGAACAAGATAATGTAGAAAAGATTTGTGTAGAATAAAAAGATCGAAAATAATTCAACTATATTTTTTCTAAAAAAAACCCGCGGGCACAGTTAGAATTTAAATAATTACAAATAAATTTATGAAAATTTATATTTTTAGTCGTTGTAGGAGTTACTCGATACGAACATTCGCTAAACTATATGAAACATTTAACATGCATTCTACGAACTGTTTCAAACATAATGTAACTAATTAAACCATTCGAATACCTACCACCAGAGGAATTTAATTAAAAACTACAAATTTATTTGATCGTTTTCTATTATCATTAACAAACCAATTACTCGCGTAATAAACTATTTTTGAACAAAGAACGTACCGTACTATGGACCAATACCAACGTAACAAAAAAAAACTTATTGTTAGCTAGAAGTATGGGGTTTAATAAAATTGTCAATGTTATTAACAACAACATATTTTACACAAACCTAGTAATTATCGATACGAATATGTTTACATATACGTTTATTAAATTATTAGAAGCATGACAATATGAACGTGTCCTTGCATGTGAAATATTATATTTAATATTTTAATTGTATCATTCAATTATTAATTAATAACAATCTTGCGTTTCGATCGCCTGCTTAGGGGATACCATAATTTTCATTTACTAATTAAAATATCTGCCCTGGGGGCCACGAGACTTTCTTATACGTAATCCTGACAGTGAACAGTGTACGTGATTCTTATTTTATCATAACATATTTCTGACAAACTAATAAAAGATAAACTATAGATAATATTATTTTCTATATTCGATGTGTACTCTTGTTTATCAGAAAAATATGTTTTAGATAAAAAATGACGAATATGTTATTATCTATAATTTATTCCCCATATAATTTTTTCCAACATTTATGATTTAGTCAGAAAGAATTTTTTTAAATAATTATTTAGAATCATGTACACTGTTCACTCTCAATATTACGCGAAAGAAAGTCCCATGACACTCATGGGAAATATTTCTTCTCTGTTATGAACCATTTAAATTATAATAAAAATTATTATTTTTTTTTAATTTTGTTTTTTCGAAAAAATGAATAGAACATAAATTATAGATAATAACGTTACCGACAATTTTAACTTGAGCATTTTTCTCTAATTCGCACTGTTTCAAAGTAATTTGAAAAATTAAAAAATCGAGCTTAATAAACATCCGTATCCGGTTGAAAGATCGTTTTCTTCCCAGACAAAAATTAATCATAAATATAAAATTTCACCCTTCTAAGATTTGTCGTATTTGAGTTAAAGCGCTTACAGACAGACAGACCAGACCGACAGACGGACATACAGACATGATGGCGAAAATAGGTATAACATCGTTCCATTTAATGGTGTCATTAAATTGAAAAAATATATATGGACATTGAGAAGTATTAACGGGAAGTTTCAATATCCTCTTCCTGATTGAATTCTCAGTTAATGTATGGTGAGATGAGGCAATACACTTATCTCAGCGTGTAGTAAGCCATAGCAGCCAACTTGACTGTCCCTTAGGGCCATTAATCTTTCTAATCCGGTATTAACATCGTCGCTATCGAAGAACACATTCGAAAACTTGTACTTAACATACACTGTTCATATATGCGATTCACGGTTAGAAATATGATTTATTGTTTATAAATATTTATTAACTGTAATTATGACTATTCAATACAATATACAGGGTGTTCCATTTTAGTCACCACAGGCTAATATTTCAAAAACACAAGGGAACCTTTTCAAGTGATAAAATCGTATCTAATTCAAATTTTGTATATAGTTAGAGGGGGTTAAGAAAATAATTATTTTTAAGGGGGTGAAATACCCCTATGAAAATGTATAAAATAATCGTATATTTCAAATAACTCTGACACTAAAAAAATCTATAAGTAATACAAAATTTTTATGATTTTTTATACTCTTTCGAATGGCAACAGTTGAAATTCGAAAACGTGAAACCGTTCGGCCTCACCTCCCACCCACTCCATTATTTATTATTTTCCATTTTTTTTTTATTTACTAAATTTATATGTATTGTACAATAGTAATTCAAGTGGCCTAGATAGCATTTTGCGATGGGGGAGATTAATAAAAAAATTAAGTTCGGGGGCTCTCAAAATACGCAAAATACAAAACAAAAATTATTATTATAATTTTTAATTGAATGACTTTTTTTTTTTGATTTATTTTTTTTATTACTCAAAAAAAAGGTCGTTCTTAAAAATTAAGCAATTACTAAAAACCTTTTTTTTTTACTCTTAATTTACCACTTTTACTATTTTATACATACTAGAAAAGTTTTAGTTTTCTCATAATATAGGCTCATGGGGGGTGATTGATCATCTTGATCCCCCCCCCCTATCTACGCCACTGAACCTTGGCCCTTTCTAACTATATACAAAATTTTAATTCGATACGATTTTATCACATGAAAAGATTCCCTTGTCAGACAAAAGTTGAAAGAGTTAAAGGTACTATAAAAACAATCATACAGAGGTCATCTTAATAATCTTATTTTTCATGAAAATAGAAATTTATTTCGTTGGACATAATATTCGTTAATAATCACGATTTGTAAAGAACGCAATATAAAATAAGAATAATTATTTTATTCTATCTTTTATTGATTTGTCAGTATTACGTATAAGAAAGTCCCGTGGCAGATATTTTATTTAGATTTTTGGACACACGGACGGACGATAAAGTGAGATTAATAGAGTTTTGTCGGAACTCTATGCATTTTGAAGAAGAAAAATTAAAAAATTATTTGCAAACCAGACTCTGACGACAGAAAATATTTTGTACTTATATTTAGTAAAATGATACTGTCTCCTATTCTTATACCGTGTTTAGACCGAAAAAACAAAACAGCAACATCATGTCTTTTTGACAAAAGTGCAATAAACCCTATGCATTTTTAAATACGATGTGTTTTAAAACATAGGTGTTCAACCTTTTGAACCTTTTGAGCCGCATAGCATAAATCCAATCTACCAAGAGCCGCATATGACACCCCCCCCCCCCCAATATTCAGTGTTCTAAAAAAACGTGTTTTGAGAAAAAATCGGTTCAAAATACCATTAAAAAAATTTACTCAATATGCCAATCGAATAAAAAAACTTTTCAATAAAGAAAAAAGAAAACTGACTTCAAAAACTGTTAAATTTAATTATTAGGTATACATTTCAGTGTTTCTGGTTTTTTTTAAGTCTGTTTTATTTTTTCAGTATTGAAAGCTAAATCTGCCAACCAATTAGGATATTCCAAATAAGGTACAGTCGCCTGCAGAACTCGTCTGGCACCCTAAAGACTAGAATCGCTTACAACAGATTCCAAATTTAAAGACAAACATCATCGGTTATCTTTTTCTATCAAGTTTAATATACATATTTAAATACTAAAATTCGGAATATCAAATATTTATTGCCAGAAAATTTACGTATACAATTTTCAATAGATTATATAATAATTTAATTGCACAAATATATATGAGTACTATAAACGAAGAATAGTTCTTTATCTAGCAAATGAATTTCAAAATATCTTTCTTTGTTTGATACATGGAGAAATGATTTAAATATTATAATAATCAAATGGGAGGAGCCTACTAAGTTTGTGATAAACGAAAATGAATACAAACTGCAAGACCATTAATGCAGGTGACTGTACCTCTAGTTTTTCTTTTTGATTCTAAAAACATTGTATTGTATATTATTTTATTATTATAAGACTTTTTTTCTTTAATTATCCGATGAGGGCCGCACCAAAGATACTCGCGGGCCGCGGGTTGGACAAGCTTGTTTTAAAACACCATGTTACTGTTTATTGTTGGTTTTTTTTGGTCGTAATATTACTGTTACACACAAAATAACTAATAACATGATAATGTTTGTTTTCAGATTGGTGACCAAATCCTGGAAGTGAACGGACAGAGTTTCCTGGACGTGACGCACGACGAGGCGGTGAACCAGCTCAAGTTCCACAAGCGAATGTCGCTGCTGGTGCGCGATGTGGGCAAGGTACCTCACTCTTGTACGGCGTACGACCATCGGTCCGACCCGGCCGCACCTTGGTCGCCTTCCTACGACCCTCTGCTGCAGCCCGGGTAATGTACTACATACAATATATACAATAATATAAATAAAAACAAACTTGTTTGTCTAAACGTCAAAATTTATTTATTTAAGAAAAGGTAATCGCAAGGTTTCGATTCACAGAATCATCGTCAGGCTATTAATAAAGATTTAAATTTGAGAACGATGTCGTTATCTCAATAATATTAATATTACACTACACGCATTGATAATAATACTCGTATTACATTCATTATAAATATAAAATTACAAATAGAAAATTCCGGCCGGATTTTCCGGAATTTTTAAATTTTCACATGAATATTAGAATATGAGATAACGACATCGTTCTCAAATTTAAATCTTTATTAATAGCCTGACGATGATTCTGTGAATCGAAACCTTGCGATTACCTTTTCTTAAATAAATAAATTTTGACGTTTAGACAAACAAGTTTGTTTTTATTTATATTTAACGTCACTACTATTATATTACAATAATATACATACGTATTCTATAAAGGCCAATTTACACTACACGCATTGATAATATTACTCGTATTACATTCATTATAAATATAAAATTACAAATAGTAAATTCCGGCCGGATTTTCCGGAATTTTTAAATTTTATTATTGCTTTCTACTAAAAAAATCAAACATAAATATAATAATTATGATATAGCAACATTTTATTAGCATTCATTTTAATGGAAACAATCATTTCATAACACAAATGCCGTTTTTTAACTGGAAGTTATTGTAATCGGTCCGAAAAACAAAAATTTCAACATATTTGTATGTTTCAAGATCACTATAGTATATTTACACTATTTTTAGAAAGATGTATGTGTGTGTCATTTTTTACGTGCAAGAAATCTTGCAAATAAAAATGTTCTATTGACTTCGTTGGAGTGCCAATCGAAGCACCTTGACGTGAATATGATCTGAAAGAAAGGATTTTTTGAAATTCAACCCCTACGGGGGTAAAACGGGGTGTAGTTAGTTATTATAAAAACAAATGCAATTTAATTGAAATTGTAAAATTAGTTATTCTAAAAATGTGTGTTATATTATTGATGTTAGGATATAATACAAAGGTGAGTTTTATTTCTGACCAATTCCATTAAAATTTTTGATAACACATTAAAAAAAAATTCACAAACTATATGGAAACAATAAATAATCAGTATTCAAGTATTTATAATCGTACCATGTTGGGCAGTTGATTGTATGGACCTAAAGGATGTCACCCCAACCCAAGTCTTGTTTTTTTATTTGAATCAGCCTAGTGGCACTTATCAAAATTATACGGGATTTTTTTTAAATATTGAAGTTTATTATTGTTTATTTATTTTTTATTAAAAAGAAAATAATAAATATGTCACAGGTTGACAATAACGATGAACGGACAGTAGCAATTCAGACAATAAAGATTTTTAATCAATTTCGTATAAAAACAAAAACGACAAAGTTAACATTTTTTTAATCGATTTTTTTTCTTCAATGTTTTTCAAGATTCCTTTTTTCGTCTTTGAAGCTGTTATACGCTTTAGTTTTATTTACAACTGACGCGAAATTAATGGAACGCGATCCAATGTGTCAGTAAGAAAAGTGAACAATAAATCTAAATAATAGTTTTTATTTTAATGAAAGAACACATTAACTGCTTGTATATATTTTCAAAACTTTAAAATTGCTTCTCTGTTCTTATCTAAATTATGAGTGGGGGTCATACTCATCAGTTATCAACTTTATTTCACCATAGAGCTGGTGATTTTTGAAATTTTCTATCGTGACCGTGCGTGAGTGCATTAGTTCGGTGTAAGTTATATTTCAAAAATAAAAACTGTCATTTTTGAAAGTTATAATTCCATAATTTAATATATAAGTAAATAAGATACTGGCACCAGTTATGGTCGCTATAAGAGTAAGGTTGACTGTTTTTGTGATTGACGGGCTTCTTTTTTGTAATTCTCATCAACTCATGTTACTAATAAAACAAGTAACTCTTAATCAAGTCCGCAAATATAGTTTTTTTTTTAATTATAGCCTTTTATTTTGTTTATGTTTTTTCTCCAGTAATGGGGGATCAGGGGGAAAACAACCCTCTATCTCGGATAGGAGCCGAGATATTTACGATTTTGTATAATGAAAGAAAACTAAAAATAAAAAATAAAATTTATTTCACCCCCTGTCATATATGAAGGATTGTAATTAGTTACATTTGATCTGGCGGGAAAAATACTACGGAAGAGGGGTTATTAGGGGGACAAAACAACCCCTTATCTTACATAGGAATCGAGGCTTATATTATAAATATGCGAAAGTGTATCTCTCAGTCTGTCTATTTGTTACCTGTTTACGGCTAAACCGCTTTACGGATCTTAATGAAATTTGGCATCGAGATAGCTTGCATCCCGAAGAAGGGCATAGGCTACTTCGTATCCCAAAAATTGAACCCTTACGGGATTGCAAAAGGGTTGAAAAATTTATATGGGGATTTTTTTTTAGTAATAAATATTTCACCCCCTGTCACATATGAAGGGTTGTAATTAGTTTTATTCGATCCGCTGGATAAAATATCATGGGGATGGGGGTTTCGAAATCCACGCGAGTGAAGCCGCGGGTAGTATAGCATAAATACGCTCTACAGTTTCTTTTTTATAATCCTTACTGCGGACATTTTCAGAGAAAGATATATTCGAGTAAATAACATTTAATTATACATATGTATAATTATTCTTTACAATTATCAGCGTATGAATTATATAAAACTATGTATACTATGCATATCATACATTAGCACAAGTTATATAAGTACATATGTATGAACAGCATGCTCATACGTGTACCTGGAACAAGATATTTGAACTTCGTGATTCCTTTGAGGCTACATAGAATATAATTACGTACTCACCACTTGCAGAAGTTCTGTAGAGTTTTCGTTAACTTCGAAATCCTCATTTATGTATTTATCATTCTCAGCAATATAACATCTCTGCTTCATTTGTTGACATTTAGTTATTAAATATTACAGTTTGTTGATGTTATTAATTTTAATTATTTTAACATTTCCTTTTTCGTAATTATTTTTCTGTTTAATTATTTAAGCTGATTAACTATTCTACATGAAAGCCGTAACTCGAAAATTTATGATAGTCGAATCGCACTAACAATTAAATAAACTTTATAATTTAAGTTATTTCTCGGGGAGAAACTAGGTACGCTATATGTTAGAAAAGGAAAAAAAGTGTAGTATAAAATCAAGATAGCCATGGTATAAATTAAAATAAAATTTTGCAACGTTGAGTATATATTTTCTATTTTTTTTGTATTCTCGATGACAGCTACATATTATTTAATGTTTTGATATGATAACGTGTACCTACTGTTATTTGCAGCTGAATTTGTTATATATTATAAGTTTATAATTAAGAAATAGTTTTTATTATTTTTATTATTCCTTGAAATTAAAAGAACAATATATTCAGCACGTATGATTTTTAAATTATTTACTTTTTCATTGAAAATTCGCTTAAAATATCGTAATCCCTATACTCGCAATGTTAAATTTTTTATTTTATTTTGCGATATCTTCGCTCACAGATGGTCAATCATTTTAAGATTTTGAATGGAGCTTCTAATAACCTTTTTTTAGATTTTTACAAAATTTGAGCTTACTCTTGAATCTTTTAATTTTTCCGAGAAATACCTTAACAGTTTTATCTATTTACTAACTTTCCCGGCAAACGTTGTTCTGCCCAACAATAATTTGTTTAAAAATCAGACCATAAATACACATTTTTTGTAAAAATATTTTTTAATACAATTAAATACCCAAGCACCATCTACCAGGTCTAAAAAACATAAACTTATCGGAGCACCAAACGAACATATGGTGTGAATATGGCTTCAATAAATCCAGTGGTTTAGGCGTGATTACGTGGCATACATAAATACATATGCACCAACGTTTTTGGGGTTCCGAAGAAACCCTATTAATCTCACTTTGTCGTCTGTCTGTCCGTCCGTATGTATGGCAACATTGATGACACAAGACAAACGCATTCGATTATAAGCTATGTGTTTTGGATCTGCTGAAGTTGGACCACATTTCAAAATTTATTTATGTTTTGTTATAGAGTAAAAATAATCAAATCGTTAGGACTCTTGTAGAGTCGAGCGGGGTAAATATGAAACACCAAAAAATGGGGTAAAAGTGAAACAAGCTTGCAACTAAAAAACTAATTTGTTTATAGGAGAATTATAAAAAACTGACATCATCATTAAATGTTTGTTAAAGCGACCTGAAAATATGAATCGCCTAATAAGTGATGAGTCACCCCTACAGATTTCCCTATTAGTCGATGTCAAAACGTGTGAATTAAATTTTAATTCTTCGCTCATAACTTTCTGTATAGCTCAGATATTAATTAAAGTTACAATTTCACATTGATATGCCACAAAGAAGATAAATCAAAATTGCCAAAGTAGCTTTTCTTTTCATTTTTCGAGAAATATTTGCCATTAGAGGCTTGTTTCACTATTTCCAAAATTAGAAGTTAAAAATGAAACACACTTTTTTCATTTTTAATGTCCGTGTTGTATCGTACAGTTCAAATGACGTAAGTATTTAAAATTGTGATTCATAAGCGCATCTAGTAGAAAAAATTAAAATATGAATTTGTATCGTTAACTGTCAAAAAACATGAAAGATTTGTATTTTGTTTCACTTTTACCCCAGTTGACCCTACCCATAAAAGTAATCATTTTAGTAAATAGTGTAAGAATTTGAAATTAAAATATGTTAGTTAATTAAAAAATACTATCTTTCCAATTTTTAAATTGAGTAAGATTCAATTTATATCAAGGAAGTAACTTCAACAACTTTTGTCAAATATTTCTCCACACCTTGTTCGTAAATTCAATTTTTCCAAAACGCAATCTTACCTTATTGTTGGTAATATATTTTTTATGCAGATCTACTGATTTGTCGCAGATGTTTTACACTTTTTTATCAAACTTGATTTATCTGAAAGCGTCTTCAGCAAATATACATATTTAACGTTGACTTGTCTGGAAATAAACGCTGCTCTAGATTCTAGTGACAAAATCAATAATTGTGAATTAAACTCTAACGTTATAATCTCATTGTTCCATAGAACTTAAATTTTAATTATCTTCAATTTATTATAGAGCCTTTTATCATATTTTCAATTAAATTCTCCGCTATCTTACCTTTCATATACCTGTAATATAATTAGTTATCAAAATTAATAAGGGAGTAGAGAATAGTTATAGAATATGAATAACTTTTTTACTTTAACTAATTTAAACACAATATGGAACGGAAAATGGTTAACAAAATATATCAGTATGGAACGTCTACTGTAACATAAAAATCTGACGTAATGGGCAAATGACAGATGTAAATGTATATAAAATATATGTCAGTTTACGCGACGGTCGCTTAGCTGATAGGATTGCGAGGTCTGTTTCCAAAAAATAGCGGACAAACGGGGTGGGGGTTAAGTAGTAAAAAAAATCTGGTTTAATAAGAACACAGTAAAATAGTATTTATAAAATTAGGAATTGAAATTGACAACTAAAAAAAAAAATTATTTTTGCATATTTTGGCCTGCGACCCTTAGTAGTATGCTTTAGATTACGTACCATTTCATTATAAAGCTTTTAAATTAAAAAATTGTCCACTATTTTGTTTAAAAAAAATAGTGAACATAATGTGAAAAAAGCGGACTGTCCGCTCAAATAGTAGACACCTGGCAACCCTATTAGCGGATATTTTTTGAAAGTAAAAATATTCGAATAAACTGCAAATTTTCTTACTTTTAGTTATTCAATTTAGCTGAGTTTTAATAGGGTTCTATTCTGAAAATAGATTAAGCGAATTCAAAAGATTTACTGTTAATTTGTTGTCATGGTGTAAAAAACGGTCTAAATGGACAAATTTAACCAATGGATATTAAATTAATAAATATAGAAACTGTAATATTCTCATTCAAAAAATATAAATTTTTAAGGGGTTACTGAAGAAATTTGATATATAATGTTCATTTTATCAATTTTCATATGAAAAAAATAATAGGACGAGAGTAATACCAGGGTTTCGAACCGGAACTGAACCGAAAAAACCGTTTTTTTTGCCAGAACGAAAACCGGAATCGAACCGAAATAAAAATATCGGTTTTTTCGGTACAGTACATGTTAATATGCGCGCGTTAACATGATCTTATTTTCCACTATACAATAGGTATGATGCCAAATTTTTAAAAACTATTTTATGATGATCTTACGTGTCTCTTATTTCCAAAAAATGCTTATTTCTGCAGAAATTAAAGGTTTGATCACAAAAATTAACCCTTTTAAAACTAATTGTGAATTTGACGCTAAAACACTCGCAGGTGTCATGGCGCATTTTTGACGTCACGCCTATGTAAACACTCTTTGTCAACTATAATAAATCCTTGTTCCATCGTTAATGTTTCTCGGTTTTACTTTTGGTAATACAAAACTGAGCAAATTGATAATTTAAAACCACAAAATAATTTATAAACAATACAGATATTAATGAAACAAAAATGACGTTTAAGTAGCCGTGATGTCACCCACCCTGACTGGTGTTTTATCAAACATGGCGGATTGCTGTATTTTGCGTTTTTATTTTAACAAAAATCATATTAATCTCGCTTTTAATATAAAATTAAATACATTTTTTAGAATCTTTTTAACTTATTTCATCATTTAAAATCATAATTTCAGTGATACATTGTTACTTGCATCATGCCTATTGTCTTTCGAGCTATCATACAAGTACCATAAAATGTTCTAAATTATGGTAGAAAATAAATTTTTAATACAAATATTTTTTTTTAATTAATCACTCGGAGCTGAACCGGAAACCGGAAACCCGTTATTTGTTTTCGGAACGAAAACCGGACCGAACCTAAACACATTTTTTTACTCGAACCGGAATGAAAACCGAAACGAAAAAAATAACGGTTCGAAGCCCTGAGTAATACACACTTTAAAGATGATTATAAATTATGTTTTTGTAACGTCCTTTTGTTTGTTTTGTGTAGATCTAGCCGGACGCGCAGTAGATCAGCGGCGTTACAGATGGTAGAGGAAAAGGCGCGCACAGTATTGCCCAAGAGCGACTTCCCGACCTTATGTTACTACACAGATGAGTATACGAGTAGGAGGATGACGGTCGACGCGTTCGTCGCGGTCATGATCGAACTACTCAATACTCCAGAAAAAGTAAGTATTGAACACTTGCTAACGATTACAAAATGATGATTACTGCGACACAAAAGATATAAAAGAAAGAATCGTCAAATTTGAAGCAATGTAAAACAGTTGCTATGAGAATATAATAATTAATAAATAATTTATACTCATAATCAGTTTAAATGTCCACCAATTTGACACCTATTGACTGATTGTCATCAAATCACGCTGTAAGACAGTTAAATGTATATAGATTAATATTCAGAAATGGTAGTAAACAAATATTTCTAATTCAGTACATTTAATTAAAGAATAGCCATTACTGGAGTCCTTGCCAAGACAAGTGCCAGTACCTAATATATGTTTATATTTTTTATTCTTACAGTATACGTTACTAACGGAGTTACGTGAAGTGATATATCCGGAGGACCGAGTTCGATTTGATGAACTCGTCTACAGGAGAGAAGGCGATCCGAGGAGTCGGGATCTTCATAGGGACTATGACATTAGACACACGTCAAGGGTAATCTTGTATATTCAATTTAAATATAATTTGTTTGAAACCAACCCTAGACAGTTTGAAAAAAAAACTGTCACTTTAGGAAAATTGTTAATGTTTAGACTTTATCTAGGGTCGAGCGGGGTAAATATAAAACACCAAAAAAATGGGGTAAAAGTGAAACAAGCTTGCAACTAAAAAACTAATTTGTTTATAGGAGAATTATAAAAACTGATATCATCATTAAAGGTTTGTTAAAATATGATTGAAATATTGAAAATATGAATCGCCTAATAAGTGATGTGTCACCTCTACAGATTTATCTGTTAGTCGATGTCAAAACATGTGAATTAAATTTTAATTCTTTGCACATAACTTTCTGTATAGCTCAGATATTAATTGAAGTTACAATTTGACATTGATATGTCACAAAGAAGATAAATCAAAGTTACCTTTGTAGCTTTTCTTTTAATTTTTCGAGAAATATTTTCCATTATATTTTACTTTTTCCCTTACCTGTTTCACTTTATCCCAAATTAGAGGTTAAAAATGAAACACACTTTTTTCATTTGTAAAGTCCGTGTTGTATCGTACAGTTCAATTGACGTAAGTATTAAAAATGGTTATTTATAAGCGCATCTAGTAGAAAAAATTAAAGTATGAATTTGTATCGTTAACTGTCTAAAAACATGAAAGATTTGTACTTTGTTTCACTTTTACCCTAGTTGACATTATACATTTCTCTTATGATCAAATAACCTTAACTTAAACACCAAGTAATTTAAAATAGAGAGGAACTATTCTATTCTATTTTAAACTTGAATAAGTATCTCAAATAAAGCTGTCCCTATCATTTCTGCAAACGCCAAGTGCGGTAGTAACAAATGTGCCATTCCGAACATATGCTTGTTCTGGTCGACCTTAATTATTGAAACGCTTATATTACAATAGTCAATAATATCTTACGATTTGCTATTATTTTGAATGGAAACATTAAGAGGTTAACTGAAGAATATAAATTAACCTATCAGGATGTTTAATATAATACTCAATAATGAAGTAAAAGTTTACTTTTAACTCATTTTTATTCTAATAACCCCCTGGTTAAAGATTTGCCTTAAAAGCTTAGGTTAGGATGTTTAACATGATGTTTTACGTCAATCTAAATTACTTCATTCTAAGAAAATTTTTAAAAAATTTTCTTTTTGAACATACTCTTACTTAAATTAAAAATATACACCTTAACCACAATAAAACAATGTCACTCGACATGTGTTTCGACTTCTAAAGAAGTCCTCATCAGGAGCGTAACAGTTCCAGACTGATTCAGTCTTGATCAAACCTTATATTTATACTAAAAGGGCTTATCTCGCTTCAATGATTCTGACCAATCAACTGCAAGGTCTAGAAGGACTGAAGCTGAGATAGGTCCGCTACCACTATTAAAAATCCTAGTCTTATCCCTCAAGATTTCTAAGCTTTCTGCTACGTCCAATTGATTATTATTACTGCATGTTTTAATAAGTTTTAAATTATTTATATCTATCTATGTTCTATTTATTTTTGCTGATAGTTGACAAATTCAAAATATATACGAAACTTTTATAGGTAATAGATATTAACCTGTAAGGGAGTGCGTTTTTTAAGAAAAAAGTGCACTAAGAAGTGGGTTTTTTACAAAAAAAAAAACTCTTAAAAATTTGTTTTATTTCATTATTGCAGGTTAAAAAATATATATTAACACAATCCACTTATTCAGGACTATCATTTAGTAGTCTCAAATGTTGAAACTAAAAAAATACATATTTAAACAAATTTTTAAATATCGCGTAAATCGGAGGATAAGTGTATTAACATTAATAATATAATATACTTACCAGTCAGAAGCCCTAAATGCCCAAAAGTTGAAGACAACATTATATAATGTATATACGTGTATTTTTTCAGAGAAAACCTGGCATGTCCTTATCAGAGAACAACCACACGATGTTGATGTCAAGCCTGCACGACATGGCTGGTCCGGTGAGTAGCGTTTCTAGTTAATTTACACATTCCTTAAGCTAGGGACACACTTCTTCTGATGAAAACAATCTGTAAATAGAATTAAATCACGTGTAAAGATCCCCATACATTAAAGGGGCAAAATCGAACAAAAAGCTAGAACAAGTAACCCGAGAAAAAATATCAGATCTGAAGTGATCAAATCAGATCTTGATAGATCTGCATTTTGAGACAACATTATATTTTTTCACTGGTTTTTGATCTGTGGAGACCTGCAAAGATCTTCAACGACCTACAAATGTCTACAACGATCTATAAAGATTTCTAAAGATCGTTGAAGATCGTGATAGAGATTGAAATATTGAAAATTCATGAAATTTCAACGTTTCAACGATCTTCAGAGATCTTTGTAAATCGTTGTTGATCTTTGTAGATCTATGCAGGTCTCCAAAGATCAAAAACCAATGAAAATTGTATCAAAATGCAGATCTATCAAGATCTGATTTGATCACTTCAGAGCTGAAATTTTTTCCCGGGAAGTTCCAGTGTTTTTGCTCTGTTTTGTCCCCGGTACAGTGTATGGAGACATTGGTCACGTTCACGACTGACAAAAACAGTGAACAACGAGCTTTAATTGGTTGATTCATGGAATTTCTGGTGGAATGTACCAGAAATTTAAATTTTAAGCGTATAAGGAAGTGAGAAACAAGTAACCAGAAAGAGATAGAAACTAGTGTTCTGGCAGAAACGCTTAACATGAAGTGAACATAAAAGTTCTTTGGTTAGCCTAGTCACTAGTTTCTATCTCTTTCTAGTTACTTCTTTCTCACTTCCTTGCACGTTTAAAAAATGACATTCTTTTAATTTCTGGTACATTCCACCAGAAATTCAACTAATCAAAGCTCGTTGTTCCGTTTTTTGGTCAGACGTGAACGCTTCCATTAATATCAAAAGTCTCGTTCAGGAGCAGTGTGTCTTTACAAAACGTTCTGGTTCTCACGCACAGTTGCGTGCTATATTCTTATCTCACTCACTCGTTTATTGTAACCTTTCTCGCTCTCACTCACTCACTCAATCAACACTTGTACACTTTACACACGCAGAAATATACACTCTGTCGCTTTTACTCACAACAATTTGTTACCTTCTGCATTTTCCGTTAAATAGTTTGTAAGTTGTATACAATTTTGCATTGTGCCCATTTATATTTTTGAGCATTTTACGTAGTTGATTTTTAAATACAGTAATATCCCCGTTTATCAAGAAAATACCGTATAAATATACAAAATCTAAAAGGGGGGGGATACGTTACAATGTTTAGAAAACCATTTTATACGTGTATTATATGTACATATTTAAATTCGTTCATGTGCACTGTTTACTTATTTTTTATGATGGTAAACAAGAAAAAGCAACGCTTCAAACGACGACTGACATACCGGGTGGGTAAATAAAGACGTTTTCTGTTTGGCAACATAGTACTCTGGAACTATAAATCGTAGAAACTTCGGAATGGTCTTAAAATTTAAGTTAGTAAGTTTTTAAATATTAAAAAAATTGAACAATTACTTTATTTTTCTAAAGCCCTTTAAGTGAAGTATGTATATTGGAGAGTATTATTGTAATTGATTTTGGGTCAACAAAAAAGAAAGAGTAGCTTTTCAATCATTCGTACTTCTAAAAACTGAAAAAAGCGCGCACTCTGATGTAATTAAAGACCTTTTTTGTTGCCAGGTTTCTGAATACCTTTTTTTAGTCCCTAATCTAAATAATTAATTAAATTAATAAAATTAATTAAATTGACTATTTAATTAATTTAATTACCAAAGTCCGCAAATATAGTTTTTTTTTATTATAGCCTTTTATTTTGTTTGTTTTTTCTCCAGTAATGGATAAAGTAAAACCAGTAATAAGCATGCAGTGATGGACACTTCCTAATAAGTACTACGACACAAAAGATATAAAAGAAAGAATCGTCAAATTTGAAACAATGTAAAGGAATTGCCATGATAATATAATGATTATTAAATAAATTATACTAATAATTAGTTTAAATGTCCACCATTTTGACCCCTATTGGCCGATTGTCATCAAATCACGCTGTAAGACAGTTAAATGTATATAGATTAATATTCAGAAATGGTAGTAATAAAATATCAACAAATATTTCTAATTCAGTACATTTAATTAAAAATAACCATTACTGGGGTCATATCCATGATTAGTGCCAGTACCTTATAATATAAATATTATTTATATCATTTAGTACTATTTTCCGAATAATTTCAAAATCGAGACCGTGGACTAGTCATTTATCGTGTTACTAATGAACATAAATGAGAAGTATAGAGTCTAAGCACATTGAATTATAGAGTTATCGCATATTTATAAGTTGCACTTTAATATTCATGTATGTATATTCTAATCCGCGTAAAACGTGCTACGAATATGGGGAGATTACTGTATCAATATTTAAGGTTTTTAGATCATTAACTTTGAATAAACACTTCAATAAAATGGTTCGTATCTAGGCAAAGCTTTCTTGCATTTTTTTTTCAAGTACAAAATGTAATTTTTATCTTTTCTTATCTTCTATTATTATTATTATTATTATTATTATTGCATTATAAAAATTAACTTTTTTTGGTAAAAGCAACCTCTAAGGTATTTTTGAACTGCTTTCTACACAAATACAAAGCACAGTGAAAAGACACGTTCAATTTTTAAAGTCACTCACAGTTTTGACTGCAGTTATATTTTTAATCAATATTAATAATAAATAAGTACCCTTAACATAAACACTGACACATTTAATCACACATACATCATCATAATTAATTTATATTTTATTCAAGGTATATAAAGACAAGGTAGTCTCTATAGCTCCTTGACCAATCAGCGTTGGCGCGGGAATTGACGTCACCACGAAGACATATTCAAATGTTAGAAATGTATAATAGAATATTAATTACAAAAAATTCCTTTATTTATTCATGTTTTCGTATTTTTTGATATTTTAACAACACACAATCAAAGAAGTACATATTCGACATTGTAAAATCATAAAAAGCTGTCAGAATCACAGAACATATTGCCAAATTAAGAATAGTAAAAATGAAGCTTTCCGAATAGACCAAATTGTCTGCGACAGCTTTTTTATGATTTTTCTATGTCGAATTTATATTTTTTCGATTGTATGTGTTGTAAAATATCAAAAAATACGAAAACAAGAATGGATTTCTTTGTAATTGATATTCTATTATACATTTATAACATTTGAATATATCCCCTGGGTGACGTCAAATCCCGCGCCAACGCTGATTGGTCAAGGAGCTATTGAGACTACCCTGTCTTTATATACCTTGTATTTTATTAAAGTATGCATTACATTAAAAAAAAACTTATAGTTGAAGAGCCAATAACGTATTTGGATGAGTCATTTTGAAACACCTGAATTTGATTTTAGATGATAGCCGTTACCCCACGACATATAAACAATATCGAAGTCTGGGGGGCCTGAATGATTGCTAAATGCCTCCGTGATAGCGATAAAGTCGCAATTTTTAGGGAAGTAGATGCCATATTTTGAAACAGTTAAAATTTTAACCGACCATTATAGTCAGGACGTAAAGGACTTTAACTCTATAGTTGTAAATTTAACCTTCCTGAACAAAACTATAAATAGTGACATTTCAAAAAAAAAATCCGTGTGTACCCACTTCAAGGGCAAAAATACCTCCGCGAATTTAGTGTTTCTTATTTATCTAGCAAATGATTATACAAGTCTTGAGGCTTCCGCGCTGATCTTGGATCTTGGCTTCTGGGTGTAACCCGCGTCGATTTGGTCGTGTTATCGGACAACGTTTCGCCACACATTGCAGTGTGTGCACTTTTAGAAGAGCCCTGAAGACGTTCACTGCAATGTGTGACGAAACGTTGGTCGATAACACGACCAAATCGACGTGGGTTACACCCAGAAGCCAAAATCCTTAGCAAATGAAAATATTATTGTTATAAATTTTACGATAGGTTTCACCATTGCTGTGCAAATGGGGGTTTTTAATTAATAGTAAATGTACTTGCGCGTTAAAATTGCGTTTTTGTCAAAAATATAAAAATTCAAGTGTTTCAAAATAACTCATCCCAATACGTTACTGGCTCTTAGACTATTAAATTATTTTTATATTTTCGTATAATTTGTAATTTTTTTTTAATAACAAAATTTCAAATTATATTATGGAAAATGATAAATGAAAAATTTTAGGAATTCAGGTGTTTCAAAATGACTTATCCAAATACGTTACTGGCTCTTAGACTATTAATATTATTTTAATATTTTCGTATAGTTTGTAATTTTTTTTTAAATAATTTCAAATTATATAATGGAAAACGATAAATGAAAGGAAGACTAGTCATTTTAAATGCATCCAAAAGCAAATTCGGTTACTTTTTTATACTCCTTAACAATAAATTTTAGTGGTAAAATATTCAATTTTCAAATCTTACAACCTTACAAAACATTCTGTTATATGACGGCCGTACAACGGTCGTACAGCGGTCATTTTACAGCCAATTTAGCAATACGACTGGGATGCGACTGTTGTAGAGTCAAAATGGCTGCAATTCAATCGTTGTAGAACCAAAATGACTACACTGAAAGAAATACCGTTCATTGATATTTTGAAACGCATTCAATAACCATGAATTTATAGTAATAATGAATAAATACTCCATATTAAAGTAAAAATTCAATAAAAGTAAAAAAATAATAAATTTAAAGTATTTCTTCATTATTACTATGAATTCTTGGTTGTTGAATACGTTTCATAAATGTAATTAACGATATTTATTTCAGTGTAGGGTGATCATTTTCAGCCATTTTAGTAATACAATTGCAATTCGATCGTTGTATGGCCAAAATAACTATGAAACGACCGCCGTACAACCGTTATACGACCCAGGTAAAACTGTACGTCCGTTATACAGCCGTCACATATAAAAATAAAAATTTTCAAGGTTAAGTTTTTCCACCAATTAGTAGTTTTTAACCGTTGTACGCTTTTAAATTACATTTAAACGGCGACCGTTTACTTAAGATATTAAAATATTCATATCCGGTATTATAAAGGAGCTAGCAAATTTGCTAGCTAGCAAGCACTTTCAACTGAGATATCAAACTTATATGACAGTTCTTTTGGAGTTTGTTGATGACTTTGACAAGTTTCGCGCACGCGTTGTAAGTAAACACCGACGGTATTAAAACAGTGGTGATGTTATGAAAATTATTTTGTCGGTTAAAGATTCCAACTGTGTTACAATTAGTTGAAGTGTCACTGCTCTAAATTCCATAGCTAATCCATAGATACTAGTACATAATTAATACCCCATTTGAAAGTAATTGCTAGCTAGCAAATTTTGCTAGCTCCTTTATAATACCGGACATCAATGAATCATATTGTAGTATTTTTTTATGTGGTAATCTTTTCTTCATAACTATTATCAATTATTTTTATATTTCTTAGTTAATATCATTTTAGGTTTGGTCATATTATAGTTAAAGAATCGTAATTCTTTCTTAAAATCTTTCGTAAATTGAATAGTTTTTATATTAACTTATTTAATCATATAGAAAAAGTTTGTGCACAAAAAATAACATCGTTACAGTAGTTTCTGTTAGTTTACATAAGTCATTCCATTTATAAACTTTATTCAAGATGAGATGCGGTCTTAAACTTCTGAAGCGTCGACTTTTTTGTTGTTAGAATTTACAAAATCTAATATAACTCTTCGTAACGTTGAAGTCGAATGAAATGATAAAATTAGTGATGGAAAACGAATGGACGTAAGTACTTAAGAACTTAGGCAAAAAAAGATAATGCTGTTATAGAAAATAAAGAAATATCACCGATAATGTTATAAAATCATTCGAATTATTAGAAAATTTATTTTCTTGACAATTTACTCGGGATTTTTTTTGCTTCCTCGCAATATCGAAGATACGAGAAGCTTTGTGTTCGTTTTAGATTGAGACAAAGAAAATGTTCTCCGATTTCAAAATTTTAAATTGATTTTTCCGTTTCCCGTCAAGACAAGCATTTTTTGTTCCGTGTCTGTCTGTCCGTCCGTCCGTGTGTCCGTGTGTCCGTCCGTCTGTCCCCTGAATCCTTGTCACACGCATGACTCATGAACCACTGATCCGATATTGTTGAAATTTGATCGAATGGTTGGGTCTGGCTTGAGGACGGTCCTATTTCAAAATCATCAAAATTGTGTGTAAGGGGGAGGGGTGACATCCCAAAATATTTATTTTTTCAAGATATCTCAAGAACGACACATGTTACGTGAAAATGTTATAAAATGTTTTTTATAGAGCATTAAATTTCTTATAATATAGGTCTACAACGTAAAATATTCCCTTACAAAGATTTATCTCAATTTATTTAAAATTTCGTAGTTTTTCTAATTGATATTTGCTTGGACATATTAAATGTCATTTTGACGTTTGCATAATTTAAGATTTAGATTGAAAAATTAAAAATATACGAAAAAATAATCAGGTGCGTTTTAAGAAAAATTTCGAACTAATATTTTTTAATAAAATTGTATGAAAATTAAATGGTTAACCAATTTGGAACATCAATAAATTGTAGTATGTAATTTTATTGTATTTCACATTTGATTTTCTATATTTCATTTATAAAAAAACATTATTTACCTACTTTTCACTGACTCCCTCAGGAATGTGGACCATTAAAATTCCAAAAACAATTATAAAATCAACTATTCATCAGTTTTATTGCATGAAAATTCAAAATAAAATTCAATTCGTGTATAAATTATGTAAACGACAGATATTTTGATTTGCATACAAATTTACAAGAGATGTTTTCAGTATTGTTGAATATAATGAAAATACATCAAAGGATTTTCATATTTTACCAACACAAAACAGGATATCAATGGAACTTCAGCAAATCCAGATTAGATAAAATGAGATCCATTCATCTCCTGTATTTCGAATTTTAAATTCTTTGACAATTGCCATATGTACAATGAATGATATTTTTACGTTTGATCTTGATTAGATTTGTCATATTTACCAATTTTAATCAACATTAAATATGTATTTAATCAGAGTTTGACGATACATAATTACGGAAAATTTCATAAATATAATACGATTATAAAAACAGACTTTTAGATTTTATATTATCGTCAGATTATTTGCCCACCATGCGAAAAATTTGAACAAAAATTATTTGGAACGTATAAATTAATAATAGTTTCAAAGCTGAACTAGAAAAAAACAAAACAGTAACCCAAAATAGCCACTGATATCAGTGAATGTGTATTATGTTAGGTATATGTAGGAACTTTTTATAGATATTGAAGATAAAGTACAGTGATTGTTAACTTTCAATACAATTTCAAAAATAAATAATATATATTAAATATGATACAAGAACCGTCAGTTATTGTGAGGTACTGGCACCAGTTATGGCCGCTATAAGAGCAAGGTTTACTGTTTTTGTGATTGACGGATTTTTTTTGTAATTCTCATCAACTCATGTTACTAATAAAACAAATAATTCTTTATTTAACCAATTTGATTACCAAAGTCCGCAAACATAGTTTTTTAAATTACATTTTGTTTATGTTTTTTCTCCTGTAATGGATAAAGTAAAACCAGTAATGAGCACACTTACTAATAATTACAAAATGATAAATATGTTACTACGTCACAAAAGATATAAAATAAAGAATCGTCAAATTTGGAACAATGTAAAGCAGTTGCTGTGATAATATAATAATTAATTAATAAATTAGACTAATAATTAGTTTTTAATGTCCACCATTTTGACACCTATTAACCGATTGTCATCAAATCACGCTGTAAGACAATTAAATGTATATAGAGTAATATTCAGAAATGGTAGTAATCAAATATCTACAAATATTTATAATTCAGTACATTTAATTAAAAAATAGCCATTACTGAGGTCATATCCAAGACTGGTGCCAGTACCTTATATATTTATCAACTCTAATTTTATATAAAATGCGTTACTTACCATAGGCAATTTACAATACATATGTGTTGAAAATAACATTTTAACGAGTATTAGAGGTATTCAGAAGCTAAAAAAACTACCTTCACAAAACTATAAAAAAATTAAACACTTTTTTAAATAACTTTTAACTTATCAAATTTTCAGGTGTTTATATATAATTAAAACATCAATAAAGATGAAGTTAGTCGTTTTAGATTTTTAAGTTCTAATACAGCGGTTCTTAAACTAGGGTCTGCGGACCCTCGGGGGTCCGTAAAACATTTCTATTTACCACTGATTATTTAGTATCTAACAACCTTTTTTGTTTTTCTGTCAAGGAGGGGGTCCCTAGATTACATAAGTTTTAGAACCGCTGTTATAATAAAAATTTGGAATTTTTAATTTTAAGCATTTAAAAAATGTTTTTTTCCATAAATATTTGACAAAATATATTATTATACTTAAAAATAAATAAAAATTTGTAAATACCATAGAAGCTTGATAATTCCAAGAAGTATAATAATTATTATAATTTTAATTGTATCTGAATTGAACTATCAAACTTCTACTGTATATCTAAAAGCAATGTTAATGTTTTAAATAACCACCACAATATTGACATAAAATATTAAAATACTCTACTTAAACGCAACGTATAATATAAAGTAAATACCCAATTTGTCTTCTAAAATCAAATTCTACCGTTATTTCGACAACAAACGTTCTAAATAATTAACTGGGACATGTTGATTTTGGAATGCAATAATGTACTTACACACACTGCATCTTAAAACTATCGTTTTTTAATTCTTTCTTATTATTAGTGTGCTCTTCGTTTTTGTCTTTCTCTATTTCTTATTCTTGCCCAGTGTTTCGTTGTCTGCCTCTAGTATCGCTTTTTGTTCTGACTGCTCCATCGTTCTTCAAATAAAATAAAACACGGAGTGAATGTTTCGTAAAAGAATTCAAAAATACCTAAACTGCAATCCTAGATATGAACTATTAATAAGGAAATATTTTATTTATATTAATATTTGCTTCATTGTGCTTAAGTTCACTTAGTATTTAGTTGTTTTAGTAAAAGTTTGCACTATTTAAACCTTTTTTAATAAAATAAAATATATATTTTCAGCTAAACAATATAAAATAAATATTTTGCATGTGAATATTGCATGGTATTAAAATTTAATGTTTATATCAATCTAATTCCAATGCAATATTAAACATTGCATAATAAAGCATTCACTCCGCACGTAGTGCGCCCTAGGCTCGGCGAAGTCCCCCAGATTGTGACGTGGCGCGTTTTACAGGACTATAGCTGCGAACTCGGCTGCTGTGAAAGCGACCCTGAGTACCGGTCACCCAGTGAGGACAGTGGCCTTGGTCTTGCTGTATCGGATAGGACCTCTAGGTGGGGCACACTACTTGTATTACGTAGCTTCCCTGATATACGTCCTATTTCTCATCTATTTTGTCTCGGCTTGACGTATAGTCCTTTTAAAATAAAAAATACTTCGTGAGTGGATTCATTTTGGCATAACCTATAACTTTTTTATCTTCGAAAATTCTGAGAATTGGGGCGTTTTTGATGTCGCATGCGTCAAACATATCAATTTAACGATAGTTATAGGAAATTTACGAATAACCTTTTCTTTTTTACTTGAATTACAAGATTTTATAATGCAAACATCGGGAAATATATTGGGGCATTTAGCAAGACCTACACCTTCAACATGTCTAATTCATGATGTTATGTATTTTATAAATAACCGGCTGATTTTTGCACAATTGCTAGATAAATAATAGTAAAATGTTATGGTTATACTGGTCTACAATAATTAAGGGTATTTGGCCTGACCTACGCCCTAAACATGTTTGACGCATGCCACATAAAAAACACCCAATTCTCTGAATTTTCGAAGATAAAAAAAGTTGTAGGTTACGCCAAAATGAATGCACTCACAAAGTTTCAGAGGAGTATTTTTTATTTCAAAATTTAAAACCGGGGCCGAGGACTATTATTTTATTATGTATCATATAAATCAATCCAAAACTATTCAATTTTTTTACTCACAAATATATTACAATTTCTCAAAACTTTATTTATTAATTAATAGCGGGGGAAAGTTATTATTTATATAAAATGTTGTTTACCTCTTCTTTATAATCGAACATAATGAAACAGGTGGGGGCAAAAACAAATCCGCGGGCCACAGAATAATTAATCTGGCCCGCGGCGAAATGTTTAAATATCATGTATTTTCTATGCAAAATCAATTTTAAATTAACCGATTATTTTTACATCTAAAATTCTGTTAATTAGCATAAGTTAACAGTTTTTTTGCAAAAAAATAATAATACTCGGAAAGTATTTAACTAACATATATAAAAAAATATTTTTTTTTTCTTTCATGATTTTTTAATTCAATCATAAAAACATTTTCAAATTCTTTTTACCTAAGAAAATTACGAACTTTGTCCAAAATTTCAATGAATCGTGAAAGTAATCAATTGTCTTTTATAGTAAAAATTAAAAAACAAAACTTTCAAGTTGTGAAGTAAAATTACCATGGCTGTAACTACCACCAGGGTAGCCGGGGCAGCGCCCCGGGGCCCACGGGTGTAAGGGAGGCCCGCAACAACGCAAAAATTGGGGTCTTCAATTTTTATATTTTTATATTTTGCATATAGTGAGAGTCCCTCGGTCACTTGCTATCCCTGGGCCCCAGAGCTTCTAGTTACGGCCCTGAAAATTACTGACCCATAAATAAGTTATAATACTTATTCCAGCCCTCCGTCCAAAGTATTTGCCCTCCTATTTTATACAATGTTAAATCATTCAACATTTTTAATTTTAAAAATTGAATATACAGTGGCGGATTAAGGAAGGTTGCGACCCGGGACGGAATTCTAGTAATGCCCCACCCAACCATCCCTACCGGATACCATGTTATAAAATATTCTAATTTTCATGTGAAATAAAAAACTAATAAAAAATGTAAAATATCGAAATAAATAAAAAATTGACCGTGTAATGCCTGAAGACCTTTTTGCCCTTCTATTAATTTCGGTAACTTGTTTCATCATTGAAATTATTTTAAGAGTAAAAAAAGATTCACTTTATTTGTTTTACTGTTTTTAATCCGCTACTGTTAATATAATATCCATTACCATAACAAAATTTATTGTAAAATTTGATTAAATTGTGCAGAAGTCCAATGATAAAAATTGTTTTATAGAAATTGATTTTTTGTAAAAAAAAATACATATCGTCAAGCTGAAGACAAAATTGATATATTAATTGATTGCTTTAAAAACTGAACATTTTAGAGCAGTGTTTCTCAAAGCTTATTCAATATCAGACACAAAATTTCTGATAACTTTTTATTTTCTCATCATTCGATATTCAATTTAATCTACATAATTTTTTACTTCGTTTCCGTATAGGTAATATAGGCACATGATTCCTATTTAATAATTGATAAGATGTTTTTCACAAATTGAAAAATTTTGAGAAATGCTGTAAATCATATCCAAGACTGGTTCCAGTACCTTATACAGTTCGAAATGTTACTTTGTGCAGTACCTTATATTTAAATGTAATACAGTACCAGAGATAAAGAACCTTTCAGCACCTACGAGTAACGACCATTTTTAAGTTAATGAAATGCGCATCAAACCAGTGACGTAGATAGAGGGGGGATCAAGGGGATCAATCCCCCCCCCCATGAATCTACGAAAAATATAAGTTGATCAAAAGAATTTATAATACTACACGAATTTAGTTGCCAGATTTTTAAAATGCTCAGGACAGAACAAGGAGGTATATTTACAAATTATATATTACTATTTTGAATTTATTTCTTTGCATAAAAAACTCAGACATTTTTTTAAACTCTTCTAGTATGAACAAAATTAACTTTTTTTTAAAATGCAATAGTTAGTACGAAAAGAGTCTAATAGAATTTTATTTTCAGCTTTTTAGTCGGTTTTAAAAAGCCAAATTAATTTTTTTAAACGTTTTTTTTATATTTTTTATTATATATATGTTACCGGCAATGTATGAAATACGGCATTCTATAGAATTCCTAGGTATTTTATAGAATGCCTAAAATCACCAGGCAATGTATGAAATGAATTTAATTATATACATTTCCTAGGCATTCTATAGAATACCTAATTGATAGCCGGCAATGTATGAAATATAAACATAAATAGGGCGAATCGATCAATTTTGGTCCAGGTACAGATGTTACCTTTCTTTATGTTATAAAATACTGATGCAAATATACAATAAAAAAATCTTGGTTCATTCTCGATAGCTGTAGGTAGGTTTCTAGATTACAATTCAGTATTGTCGGTACAATACTGATTTATTTATCAATATAAACATTTTATATTTACGTGTTATATAATAGAAAAATGTATGTATGTCCAGTAAAGTAGCACAGTGATCTCGGAAACGGCTGTATAAAAAAATACGTAAGTTCTTTTGTTAGTCCGACGAAAAATTGCTGTCATTTTAATTCGACTGAATTTTATTAAACTTTTTTTCTTGCGTTCGTCCAGTGAAAAATTAATAGTATGTATTAATAGTATATTTTAATCCGATTTCCGGCTCTATCAGAATTTTTTTTACAAGAATATTTATTGTGCTGGAAATTAAAATAATATATTTTGATAATTAAAATAAAGTGAGAATAGATAAAAATATAGGTATAAAAAATATTAATTAATTAAATAATACCTATCTGCTTTATTCATATCATTTTGTCTTTTATTTCATACATTTCCTAATATTATCTTGGCATTCTATAGAATTCCTAGGGATTCTATAGAATGCCTAGGCAAAGTATATAATAAATTTCTATTAAACAAATATTTCATACTTTGCCTGAAATCGTCAGGCATTCTATAGAATTCCTAGGAATTCTATAGAATGCCTGAATTACATACATTGCCGGTAACATATACATGAAATGTACTGTATAATAAAGTATAGTAATCATGAAAAAAATCGAACTCGAGATTTTAACGGAATTACACGTATTGATGGTCCCTGAACTAAAAATATGAGATTAAATACTAAGTCATATCCCCCCTCCCCCATCGCAAAAAACTATCTACGCCACTGCATCAAACCATACATAAAATACTTGGTACTTTCTTGAACTTTGAATCAACTTTTCTCATCTACCCAAAGGTTAATTAAAACTATTACAAAATACATTTAAAACCGTTTTACCTCATTTTTTATTTGATCTTGGGTTTTTATTTTTAATCATAAAATATGGTTCTCAAATTCTATACTAACAAAAACTTTATATGAAATAACTAAAAAAAAAATTTGAGCATTTCTAAATTATTTTACAAAAGGGCGCACTAACAATTAGTACATACAGTAAGAGGCCAAGTTCCATATCTCTGTAATATACGGTATACCTAACAATTATATTTAATTTTTATTATTTATAATTTTAAAGAACAGGAAACCTTTTTAGTATCAATTTAATATAAACACATATATATGTATATTATGGTGTTTTTTTCTCAGACCCATCAGCCTATGTTTTAGCTTTGGATCTAAAGATAATTGTTCCAAAATTTCAAATTCGTAGATCAAACCTGTGAGTGACGCAAACCGAGTCTTTTTCCCATTTGATTAACATGGGAAGAACGAATTTTTTACTTACTCGTGAATAGCTCATTGAATTTTTTTTTTAATTCTCACAGCAGTATTTTATAGAGAAGTAAATTTCTCACAAAAAATTCAATTCATAGATCCAATATTTTTAGAGATATATTCGTTTAAACATTATCATAAAAGTGTGGGTTTTGAAAAACTTCTAATTTTATGATAATGTTTAAACGAACTTATCTTCAAAAATACTGAATCTATGAACTAAACACGGGGAATCTTTTTTGTAGGAAATTTAATTCTCTACACAATATTGCTGTGAGGAATTAAAAAAAAAGTTTTTCAACAAGCTATTCACGCGTAAGTAAAAAAGTCATTTTTCCCATGTTAATTTAATATTTGCACCGTTCACAGGTTTGAAATTTTGAGATAATATTCTTTAGATCCAAAGCTAACGGAGAAAAACACCAAAAAAAAACTCCAATGCAGCGATTCTCAACCTGTGGGGCGCACCCCCCTAGGGGGACGTGATATAACTGAATGGGGAGCGCGAGCATATCGAGAAAAAAATGAAAAAACATATTATTAAAAAAAAAATTTAATTTACTGAAAGAAAAGCAATAAAATACATTCTGATATAATAAAAAATAAAATACACGTTTACATTTACACTGATATAATACACTTATAAATAGGATTGTATCAGTACTGCACAATGTATTTAATAACTAACTTATCAATATTAAATTAAAAACAAGATTCATAATTATTAGTGACCTCCTTTGGCCTGTCTTGCAGAGTAAAGTTTTTCTAAAGAAAATACAATTAAATTAAATAGAAACTTATATTACAAACAATTACAGCACTATTTCAGTGAAAATTATTATATAATGGGGGGGAGGCTATGAGAATTGTGATTGAAAATTGGGTCGCAAATGTTAAAAGGTTGAGAAACGCTGCCTGAATGTAGATAGTAGATATCATTTAGATACAGGATGTCAAATTCCAGGGGACAGTATGGGGATCTCGGAAACTATAAGAGATAGAGATTCGGTTAAATGATAGAAAAGTTACCTTTAAGTGGTGTATTTACATTTCACAAAAATTTCATAGCCTACTAGATATTAGCCAAAAACCATTTTACTCCGAATTTTTCCATCGTGAATATTTATTAAGAGACTTGAAATTTAAAAAAAAATTCAAATAAACGCTGTAGGGTTTAGTATTGTCTATTTACAAAAAAAAAATCAGAAATTTCGTAGTTTTTGAGATATGAGACTAACTTATGTTTTCTTAAATAGAAGCAATATGAAATTTTGTAATTTTTGAACAGAAGATTTTATTATTTTTTCAATGATATGCAACTTGATGTACTTACTTTTCGAAATATCTCAAAAAATGATCAAAAAGTATTTTTATTTAATATCCTGTATGATCCAAATATGGCTATAACAATCAACAATAAGATTTAAAAACAACTGTAAATTTACTTATAAGCTAACATAGCATGAATTAACTATTGTATTAATAAAAAAAGACAAATTATTATTTTATTTATTTAATACACAATACCAGCCAAAGATAGCTATGGCTATCAACAAAAATATCTAAAAAAACAATTAATAATTGACTTATAAGCCTTTTTATTTATGAAAAAAAAAACATATTTTAATTTTATATACATTTGATTATTGGGTTGCACTATATTGTCACTTGACGTTTCGACCAACATCTCGTGGTCTTCTTCAGAAGTGAAGTGTTGAGTACAGAAGGTGTAGCTACTTAATTTAAGACCACGAGATGTTGGTCGAAACGTCAATTGACAATATAGTGCAACGTGGTATACAACCCAACAATCAAATGTATATACAATTGAATAACCGCGAAAGTCTACGTTCAAAAATATTTTAATTTATTAAATACATCAATCAAAGATCCCCATACTGTATTTAGACAACCTGTATATTAAAGAGTTAAATGAAACTACAGAAACTAGGAATGAAAGTTATAGTTTATTTTTAAATTTTTATAAAATATTTAAAATTATTTAAACTGTATAACTGAATACATCGATCCGTCCTTTCCATATCTAAAATGTTCAGTAAATATGAATGCATGCATAACGTGTACATAAACCATGGGGGCTACACAAACAGGAGGTCCCGTCGGCCGGCGAGCGCTACGCCTGGGTGCACGGCGTGGTACGGCAGTGCCGCACCCCCTGCGACGTCCGGGGGTAACACAGCCGCCGCCGTTACCACCACCAATGTCGCCACAACCAACACCGCTACCGGAACCAACGCGACAGACAGACCCGCCATCACTAACACTTCCGATCTAGATGGCGATACTTCCCACGAGCAGCAGGTCAGCACCAGGATATCTGTCCTATGTTCTATACTAGTTTTCTATTTGTTTTGTTATATACTACATACCTTCTCTTATCGTACTATTTATGGAAGTTTTCAACTAGTAGAACGCACATTGATTTAGTTTTTAAATAAATTATTTTGGAGACAGTCAGTGGCGTACCTACTAACAATAAAACAAAAATAATTCGTGTGTTCTTTTTTATATCGCATTGACAATAGGCATGATGCCTAATTCCTAATAACTATTTTATGATGATCTTACGTGTTTCCTATTTCCAAAAAAATACTTATTTCTGCAGAAAATAAAGGTTTAATCACAAAAATTGACCCTTTAAAAACTAATTTTGAATTTGCCGCCAAAACGCTCGCAGGTGTCATGGCGCATTTTTGACGTCACGCCTATGTAAACACTCCTTGTCAACGGTAATAAATCCTTGTTCCGTCGTTAATGTTTCTCGGTTTTAGTTTTGGTAACACAAAACTGAGCAAATTGATAATTTAAAACCACAAAATAATTTATAAACAGTGCAGATATTAATGAAACAAAAATGACGTTTACGTAGCCGTGACGTCATCCACTCTGACTGGTGTTTTATCAAACATGGCGGATTGCTGTATTTTGCGTTTTTATTTTAACAAAAATCATATTAATCTCGCTTTAAATATAAAAATAAATACATTTTTTAGAATCTTTTCAACTTATTTCATTATTTAAAATCATAATTTCAGTGATACTTTGTTACTGGCATCATACCTATTGTAAACAATTAAATCAATGGTCACGTTCACGACTGACCAAAAACAGTGAACAACGAGCTTTGATTGATTGATTCATGGAATTTCTGGTGGAATGTACCAGAAATTAAAAGAATGTCATTTTTTAAGCGTAAAAGGAAGTGAGAAAGATGTAACCAGAAAGAGATAGAGCCTAGTAGTCTGGCAGAAACGCTTAACATGAAGTAAACGTAAAAGTTCTTTAGTTAGCCGGGTCACTAGTTACTTCTTTCTCTCTTCCTTACACACTTAAAAAATTACATTCTTTTAATTTCTGGTACATTCCACCAGATATTCCATGAATCAACCAATCAAAGCTCGTTGTTCCGTTTTTTTGGTCAGACGTGAACGCTACCACTGATTATAAACGTTAACAATTAGAGTATTTAATTTCTTTTATGTTGAAAACAAGTATAACTAATGAAAAATATGAAAAATATTTTAGAAATGGCTGGTGCAAAGTTTTCTTTAAAAAAAAAACAATAAAATTATGTACTGTTACGTTTATAGATTAGGTTATTTCTATTTTATAAAGTTAAAAGCCTAAATCTTAGACAAGGAAAGATAAAGGACAAATAACACATTACCTAGCGTTGTTACCATATCGCACCACGAAAAATCGCTCCACTGATCATTGACGTATCATTCAGATTTTAAAATAAATATCAATTGTTTTGAATTATAAAATTAATTAATAATAAATGTTTTTTATTGAGTTTAAAAGTATTTCAGTGATAATTGATTAACAGAGAAATGTCTATTTGGAACTATCATCTGTCATACATACTAAATTCAATTGTAATTTAAAGCATATTTGCACTGATTTTGACAATTAAAAAAAGATGACCGCCGACAAATTTTGGTAACACTTTCATATACGGACTAGCATTGGTTGTTATGTATCCATAGTCTTTTCTAATCTAAGGCCTAAATAGTATAACGCTTAGTTCTAGATAACTGATATAATTCTTTATAAACACAAGAATATTATTCATGCATATAAATAAGATAGATACTATTTTCATTTAATAAGTGACTTAACAATAATATTGACTTAAGAGTTTAGGGTCTTACAACAGTAAAAGAAATCAAAAACTATAGCTAAAAAATCTCTAAAGTCTTTGAGTTAAATGATAAAAATAAAATTGTGATATGGAAATAGCGAATTATTTTTTAATTAAAACACGTTTTTCAAACTAACAACTGACAGCTCACCCTATATTGTTCATTTTTTTCCCACACCGTAGCGTACGATCTAAGACACATATCAATATCATGTTATATCTATTTATGGAAGTTTTCAAATGGAACGCACATGGATTTAGTTTTTAAATAAATTATATTGGAGACAGTCAGTGGCGTACCTACTAACAATAAAACAAAATTAATTCGTGTGCTCTTTTTTTATATCGCATTGACAATTGGTGGGAAAAAACATTGGTTTTTGCTAGGTTGAAAATATTCTACGTGCCTCAACTTATTATAATTTAAAATCTAATAACTGTATTTCTATTACATTTGATTCAACTAGTCTACAGTAACTACGAACTTGGAAAAAATCATATATGTTACATAAGTTACGAATTGCGTGAGTGGATAAAATCAACAGATTCAACAAAAATTATAAATAATTATATCTAATTTAAGATTGAATATTTTCGCGATAACCTTATTTTTCTCTTAATGGCCTTCTCAAATTAGTTGTGTATTGAAATACATAGGTCTCTTAAACTTCCTTTCAAAGGTATCATATCGACATTGTTTGAATCCAGAAAAGTATAAAATTATCTTTCTTTTAATTTTAAATTAACACAAGCCTGTGTCAATGTTCAATATTTCATTTATTATAACAAGTGGAAGAAAACTTTAAATACAAAAGTTGTTAGAATAGACAAACAGCATATTTTTAAAATATTTACATTTATATAGGGTGTCCCATAAGTGAGTTACAAATCAAAGTTATATTTTTTTAAATACAAAGTATATTTTTCTAATTAATAATATAAAAGCATTTATTCTTTCGAATATTTTGATATAGCATGTGTGGGATTATACTGAGTGGTTTAGAAATTATGACTTCTTTTGTAAGAAAATTGGGTTATTTTCAACACCTTGTTATTTTCTAATTATAACAAAAAAAACTTTTGTTTTCTGCTAAAAATAGTTTTGGCATATACTGTATTATTGCTAACTAACTGATAAATTTTAAATAAATCAATAGTATTTTGTTTTCAACTTTAATGAAATTAAAATAAACATTCTAGATAAAATTATAATAATATTTTTTGACAGATATAAATTTGAAAACAAAATACTAATGTCTATTTTACTAAATTTTGTGGCGGAATTTCAAAATTCACCAATCACACATCGTTAAATTTTCCCAAAGGCTACTACAACACTTCTAATTGCCCCCATGTTAAATTTCCTATGTCTTAATCAACTTGGAATACACTGTATGTATAAAACATTGAAATCGTATTTAACTTTGAACCGTATTTAATTAGAACTAAAATATGCAAATTCTGACCGATAATTACCTATATTGATTCATATTTAACATTCCAATGGTACTGTCGCATTACTTTATGTCAATAACATCATAATTCATGTTTTATTCCGATGAATCATTTTAAATCGATCAAATATTTTATAAAGCAAAAGCTGGAAATATTTTATCCTCATTTCAGTCATTGCAAAAAGAAATATGAATCGTTGGTTATTTCTTTTTGCTTTAATCTATTTCGTAAAATAAAATAGGAATTTTTATCTTAGTTTTTTTTATCATTTACTTGGAGGAGAAATAAATATTAAATCAGAACGTCTAGGCGCAGTGGTGTAGTAACGGGGGTGGTTTTGGGGACGACCCCCCCCCCGCCCCGAAATATTCAGTGTTCCAAAAAAAACGTATGTTTTGAGAATCAGTTCAAAACACCTTCAAAAATTCAACTCATATGTACTAACCCCCCCCCCGAATTTTTTTCTTACTACGCCACTGGTCTAAGGTTAAGAATATTTGTAAATTAATGAATTCAAAATTCTCTAGCTTTTTATTTTGTTCATTTAATTTAGATCAGTGGTTCTTAACTTTTTTGGTACAATAACGATTGTCAACGAAAACACAAACATAAAAATAATAATTAAATACCTATTATTAAATTATTTATTAGGGGAAACTTTTTATACATTAAATAAAAATTTAGTTCATTAGGTTAAGAAATAAATGGAAACCAAAAATCAATAACATAATGCAAATATAAGTTATATTCATTTTTATTTACAAATAATCTTACTAGTCTATTAGAGCCCCTGAAAATATGTAGAATTTTACAAAAACTGCTACCCTTCGTTTGTTAAGTCAAGTAAAGTTAAAAAATATAATTATATAAAATTAATTTTAAAATTTAACAAAACATTTTCTGTTGTGACAAATTTGCGCGATACCGGTTAAGAACCGCTGATTTAAAGGATATTTTAGCGAACGTCTTTAATCATTTATTAATCTGTAAAAAATATACTTTGTTTCTATCATTTATTTGTACAAAAAATTTATGTTCAATTTAATATTAAATTAAGTAGTAATAAAAATAAATTTTAAAATGGCGTGTTTTAAAGTTGGATATTTTTTAATGAATTTATTTTCCCCAATATTTACAAAAATCTACATTAAAAGTAAAAAAATGTATCATGTTTCATGCCTACCAAACTAAAAATATGTAGATACCTATTTTTTTAATCAAATATATTGAAAAATAAAATCAATATTCGTTATTCAAAAATAATCAATTGGTACTCGTATATATAGCATTTATAGGCGATTATTATGAAAAATATTATTTTAAATATACTTTATCTAAAAAGTTTGTATTTAAGCAGTCACGCAAGTTTTTACAACACGAAAAATCGTGTTATAAAATATGTTACGTGGACTACTAATATACTTTATTTTTAATAGTTATATAATTTGATTTTCTGATATTGTTCGTTTTAATACTTTTTATTGACCTATATGGTACTGGCACCAGTCTTGAACAATATTCAATATATCAACAATATTGGACATTTTTAAATTAAATGTACTGAATTAAATGTATATTTGATGACAATCGGCCAATAGTTGTCATAATTGTGGACATTTAAACTAATTATTAGTATAATTTATTTATTAATTATTATATTATCATAGCAACTGTTTTTACATTGTTTGAAATTTCACGATTCTTTCTTTTATTTCTTTTGTGTCAACGTACTTATTATTTTGTAATCATTAGCAAGTGTCATTACTGGTTTTACGTTGTTCATTACTGGAGAAAAAAAAACATAAACAAAATAAAAGGCTATAATTAAAAAAAAACTACATTTGCAGATTTCGGTTATTATATTGATTAAATAAAGAGTTACTTGTTTTATTAGTAACAAGAGTTGATGAGAATTACAAAAAATAAGCCCGTCAATCACAAAAACAGTAAACCTTCGTCTTATAGCGGCCATAACTGGTGTCAGTACCTTATATACAATTAAATCATTTCTGATCTAGAACTGAAAATTGAAATTATCTCGTGTTATAAAATTTTTGCTTATTTCGCCTCGATATCGTGGCCGAAAATTTATTGCAAAATAATAAATATTTTCTTTTTTATTCTTATGTTAATTTCATCTGTCTCATCAAAATTTCAAATAATCACGTTTAAAATTAAAGCCAATCTCTTCTCAGACTCTACCTCGTTTTTCTAAAAGTTAAATTTATAATTTTTTTATGTACGACCCCCTCCGAGAAGTTATGCTGTATACGCGCCTGATAATTCCTTCTGCTTCTTCATAAAACTCGTCAGCAACTGATCTAGCCACCCTGTGAGCTGTTCGGGTTTCTTTTTAAGAAATTAAAAAAAGTCAATTTTTCTGACCCGAGCCCCTTGAAAATAATTTTTTATAGCATTTTTAAAGATAGCACTTGCAAAAAACATATTTTATGATTTTCTGCTCTTTATATTTTAAAAGAAGAAAGATCACAAATACAGAGTAAAAAGTTTACCAAAAATAACTTCAGAAACTTATTTCTTTTTAAGAAATTTAAAAAAGTTAACTTTTCTGTCCCGAAGAAATAGAATAGTCCCTTAAAAATAATTTTTTATAGCATTTTTAAAGATAGCACTTGCAAAAAACATATTTTATGATTTTCTTCTCTTTATATGTATTTCAAAAGAAGAAAGATCACAAACAAAAATCAACCACAGAAACTTATCTAAAGTGCATTATAAATCGTATACGAAATTCATTTATGTTTTAATGTATATTTTCTGAATCACACATTCATTGTAAAAGTTCACGCTCGAGGTTTTAATGCTCTCTAAATTATTTTTTATTTAAAAAAAATTTATGTTATTCCTCTATAAAAATAAATCAACTTTTATTAGCAAATAAAGCAACCTTAATAACCTTTAATCACGTATGTTTTATATAAAATTGGTTAGGTTATGCTGATAGTATTAAAAAAAGCGATTTTTCATATGTTAATATATTACACATACATTAACATACTAACGTATTTTGGCTTCGGTCAAACGTACTGCAGTGTTTATTGTAAGTTAAATAATTATCAACCATTGAAATCAAATCTAACCAATTCTCAGGTGTGGCCAACTAGATTTGATTTAATCTGTTGAATTTATAGCTTACAATAAATACCAATAATTATTTCTGATAGGGTTTTACGTTATACAAAAATATTTACAGTAGAAACAAATTATCAATATTGATTTGAAAAATATACGATTTGTATATTTTTCTTAAAAATTTTCGTTACACATTATCAAAAAAATGGTTTTTAGGTTTCTGTAGAAAACTAGAAAACCTTATAGTTTTGCCATGTCCGTCCAAAAAAAATTTAAGCCGATTAAGATGAAATTTGGTATACGGACGAAGACTGATAACACAAAAACAGAAATGATAAGATTTAAAAAAAAAAAGTTTTTTGGAGCCTCCTTTCCATAGACTGAAAAGTGAACTCGGATTTTTCTTTTCACTTACCCCATTGAATGGGAGTCATTAGATAGGTCTCTTAAAATGAAACACAAAATGTTAAATTACCTTTATTATATTATATATTTTCATTTAAATGTTGTTATCAGAGCGCCCCCCTCCCCTCTATTTTCTAAACTATCAAAATAAAAAATCTGAAAAATTTCGAAAATATAGCTTTTAGTTGGTACTTTTACTGAAAATTCTAACGAACACTGTCAAAATTATTTTGGACCCCCCTCCCATAGACTGAAAAGTGAACTCACATTTTTCTTTTCACTTATCTTTAGATAGGTATCCTAAAATGCAACAAAAAATGTTATATGACCTTTTGATTTTAACCCTTCAGTCACGATATATTTGCATTTAAATGTCGTTCTCAAAGTGTCCCCTCCTCCCTTTTACTTTCTAAACTATCGATGCAAAAAATCTATTAAAAAATTCAGAATGTAGCTTTTAGTTAGTACTTTCAATGAAAATTATAACGAACACTGTAGTTAGAATAGTATATAAAAAAAATTGAAATAACTCTTGTTTATAAATCGTAATGACTACGGAAACCTATCATGTGCGTGCCCAACACGCACTTGACCGTTTTATTATTTATTTCAAACTCCAGAAATCTTATTTAAAAAAACGTGGCGAATGGCGGAAATCATAACTGCAGATTTTTTTGTTACACCTGTTATATGTTCATTGTTCATACATACACTGGTAGAAATGTTGACTTGATCTAAGATATCCTTGTTTTATATATAACAAAACAGTATTTTCTTAATATATGTAAAAAATACTTTAAATCCATCTTTATTAATGTTGGACGAAACAAATTCATAAGGGCGAATCCATGAAATAGATTATACAAGTTTATGCTAATCAAAAAGATATTATTGATATTAATATAAATTTATAATATGAAATAACACCTGATTTTTTATTAATTAACTTCACTATGTTAAAAAGATAATTTTGCACATTTATTATTAGATTTGTAAAATACTCATAAGTACCTGTAACGGGCATTACAAATTTCGGAAGGCTATTAAAGCTAAGTTATTTAGTCAGGTAAATCTGCAAAATCTCTTATTCTATTTATGTGTTTTTTTTTTTTTTTGTATACTGTGACTTTATTAATATAGGCAGATGTTAACATAAAAATGAAAATTATTTTTGATAAGTGTAAGGCTTGGGCGTTACACACGACTGGTATAGATAATTTTTACTTCATTACTTGGAGTTGTTTTAAAATAATATGTAATAATGAAAAAGTTGTTCTTTCTTATTGTTTCTTACCATTTAGGCGTCAATTTATTAAGAAGTGAACTTTTTACGTAAAAAATAAAAAAATCAAAAAAAAAATCAGTAAGGGTCGATCCACACTATCGTGCCGATCTCGCTCCAGTCACACTCCAATACAGTATTTACTATACTGAATATTTGACTGGAGCGAAACCGAACCGAGACCGGCACGATAGTAAAAATAAAGTCGCGGTTAGGCTGTTGAATTAAGAATATATTTCTTATATTAAAAAAAATATTGTTTTCGTTTTATAAAAAAACAAGGATTTCTCAGCCTAATCGTTAGTCAATTTATTACCTGTACAAAAATTTCGTGGCAATATCTACAAGGTATTTTAACTTATATTGAATTAAGATAATTTATTATTTTATTTCATTTATATCATCTGCTACTCTTCATTAAGATCGCGTAATATTACGAGACATTTTATATTCACAAACATACATATTATACCTACATGAAATGTATTCACAAATACACATTCATTAATTTATACATTTGTTTACATATTCACATTGCACATGTGCTGAAACCTGTACAAGCGAAAGTATACATCAATATAATATATTATACAGTATAACCATCTGACCCATCACTACTTACACTACTGGGGAGATTGATACGGGATGTCCAAATCTACAGTAATTAATAATTTAATTTTAAGGTTTCCAATCTCGATTTGATTTAATAAAAAAATCAATTTTTAAATCTCCGATCTTTGGTTTTTTTAATCGATTTTTCTAAATTTTTCTAAACGCCCCTGGTAACATCGGTCTCATTTGTTAATAAAATAAAGCCTATTTACCTCCTTTTTTTGTTTTTAAAGCTTGATTTGACTTTTTTTGTCATTGTCAAGTTTATTAGAGGTGATAAGCGTCAAATTTATTAAAAAAATAAAGCCCACTGATAGTTTTTCTGTCGTAAATAAATTCACAGCCTAATGTACAAAAAATAAATCCCATTGACTTTATTTCGGGGGGAGGGGGGGGAACATTATCAATTTGGATTTTACCTTTTCTTTATTTGTAGAAAAAAAACTTTTTTTTGCTCATTGTAATGCTGTACAATACTGTACATAATTGTCATAAAAAACAGGATCGCAAAATATACCTATCCCCTGATTTAGACGGTAGATACGTTCTGCACAAAACCGTGTAAACTGAAATCTTGGATTTAGCTAAGTAAAATCGTGTAAAACGAAAAAAAAAAATGTGCATGATTCAGTAATTTATTTAAGTAAAACAAAAGTCAAACATCTTGGAAAACTCAAAATTGTTCTTAGTTCATAAAACAACAAACATATGAAAGTAATATATATAATATAATATATATAATATAATAAGTAGATATTTAATTTATTTTACATTAAGAACAAAAAGTTAAAAAAAGACTCTTAAAAATTACTTATAAAAATCACTATCATCACTTTCTTGAACTATCAATCGTTTCTTTCTGATAGGTATGATATCACTCTCATCACTTGAGCTTTTATTGGTGCAATTCTGGCTTGTCAATTTATAAATCGTGTAAAAGCGAAATCGTGTAAAACAAGTACCGTGTAAATCGGGGGACAGGTGTACTCATAATAACTTTTGACGCGAATCCTATCTGATGCCTTACCAATATCTCAAAATTTTATTAATTCATACTTTTGTAGAATCCAAATTGATACCTAAACATTCCCTTCGAAGAAAAATGTATTTATTCAACATTGTACATTGGGGGGTCCAAATTAAAATTATCCTGGGGCCTCATGAAGCTTTAACACGCCACTATACATACCCACACATTGTACAACACGGTGCTCTGGAAACCAACTTAAATAAAAAAATTGATTACCTCTGATTTTTTTGTACAATTCAATTCTTTAGTATTTAATTAAGAAACATTTTAAGATCAAAAAGAAAAAATCGCCTCGGCGCTTTTTTAATAATTCATAAAACAAAAAAATACATAAATCGTGTGCAGTTTTTTGTATTATTTATTGTTTATTAACTTTTTACTCTACAAAACAAAAAATTATTGTAATTCGAATTCGGGACTCATTGTTTATGAGATCTTTTATAATTTTTCGTAAATTTTGAAATATAAACCAAACGGTATTTTATATCGAAAAATCTCAAGAGACACACTAATTTGCTTTTATTAAGGGGATTCCAAAACATTATGATATTATCGATCCGATAATTAATACCCGAGATATGAATTATTTTCAATTTTGAAATTCATAAAAGAATTCCGCTAACTAACAAATTTAACTGAGGTATTTACAATATCGATTTTTCTACCATGTTTCAAAAAGATCGGAAGAATACCTGAAAGGCTAGAGACTCCACAAGAAAAAAAACCTTATAATGAAATTGAAAATAGTTCATATCTCGGATACTAGGTAATTATTGGATCGATAATATAAAACATGTTTTAGAATCCTCTCAATAAAACTAAATTATTGTGTCTCTTGTAGTTTTTCGATATAAAGTACCGTTTGGTTGATATTTTAAAATTAAAAAAAAATTATAACAAATCTTGTTAACTAAGAGTCCTGAGTTCGAATCCCAATATATGTTTATTTCTATTTATTTTTTCTTGTAAATTAAGTCTCGAGTTCAAATCCCAATATTTTTTTTATATTTTATTTTTTGTTTATTATGTAGAGTAAAAAGCAGGGCTTCGAACCGGAACTGAACCGAAAACCGTAAAAACCGTTATTTTTTGCCGGAACGAAAACCGGAACAGAACCGAAATAAAAATATCGGTTTTTACAGTTCAGTATATGTTAAAATACGCGCGTTAACATGATCTTATTTCCCACTTCAATTGTCATTCGGACTATCATACAAGTACCATAAAATGTTCTAAATTATGGTAGAAAAATTTTTTTAATACAAATAATTTTTTTTTAATTAATCACTCGGAGCTGAACCGAAAAAACCGGAAAAACCGTTATTTTTTTCGGAACGAAAAC
The DNA here is from genome assembly GCA_961205875.1 of Sialis fuliginosa. NCBI lineage: Eukaryota > Metazoa > Arthropoda > Insecta > Megaloptera > Sialidae > Sialis > Sialis fuliginosa. The sequence goes on along the minus strand of OY540809.1, from coordinate 39,873,081 downwards.
CGAAACCAAACCGAAATATATTTTTTTACTCGAACCGAAACGAAAAAAATAACGGTTCGAAGCCCTGGTAAAAAGTTAATAAACAATATGGATCTTGGCTTCAGGGCTCTTCTAAGAAGATCACCGCGGAAGCCTCAAGACTAAATAAACAATAAATGCTAAATAAAATTCGCGTTTAATTCTGCATACGGTTTATGTATTTCTTATTTTATAAATTATTAAAAAAGGGCCAAGGCGATTTTTTTCTTTTTGGTCTTATAATGTTCCTTAAATACTAAAAATTGAATTGTACAAAAAAATCAAAGGTAATCAATTTTTTTATTAAAATTGACTTCCAGAGCACCGTGACAAGTTATTCACAATACACACACACACACACAAACACATAATGTGAATGCGCGTGTGTGAGAGAGAGAGGTAGTGAATGTAATCGGGTGTTAACGGTGATGACAGGAGTACGGGTGCTGCGTGGAGGACGGTGGCGACGCGAGCGCCGGGCGTCGGAGCCGACGGCACTCGAGTCCGGGGGACAGTCGGTCAGGTAGCGCGACAGCGCTGCACCAGGCCTCGGACTACGAGGACGCGGTGAGTTTATATCTATTGTGCATGTCTGTTCTTCAGATGTTTGGCCGACGCTCTACGATCTCACAGTCGATACGCTCGTTATATTAATATACGGAATTATTGTTTGGGATTTAATTATAATAATAACTAATCAAAACCTAAATTACCTAAAAAAACGAATCAGAACAAAAAATAAAAATAATTTTTGTTCTATTTAAATTTAAAAGTTAATTATTGAAAACAAAATAAACAATTGACACTCAAAAGAATACCGGCCTGTGATCATTCTCTCTGCTCTGCGTCTACTTGGCATGCTCCCTCCTTGCCGCACGCCGCGACATGGGTTCCAATCGCGCGAATAATACCTATGTTCTCGTATGTATATTTCGATATTTTCTAAACTATACGACCAAATTGGATGCTGTAAAGGGCAAATTATATCTACATTAAGTACTTATGACGATAAAATCATTTATTTCGATAAGGATTAATGTTTTGCAGGTCATAAGTCCACGTAAACAAAACCTAAATATTTCAAATTTTCTTTGTACCATAAAAGCAGTCACTGTGGCTTAAATATAAAAGTTGGACATATGGTGTCGCGGACTTTATTTTAGATCTTTTTATTCTAAACATTATTTGTTCAATATTGAGCGCCGACGGTAAACTTTTTTCCGACTTGATTTACTATTATCGTCACTGCTTAGTTGTTATGTTACCTAACGTAACAAAATATAGCCTATAACCTGGCCAGAGAACGTACCTATTAATGGTTCTCGAGTGATAAGCGCACTAACGGACAGACAGACAGACAGAGACACGTTGAGCTTCATATATATATAGAAGATTAGTTAATAATAATATAATAGTAGTAACGTTCAAAATATAAATAATAACAGATTAATTGTGTAGACGTCAGAAATTTATTTAAAAAAAAGTAATAGCGAGCTTTCGAATCACAGATTCATCCTCAGGCTTTTAGAAAATAAAATAAATTGAGACATATATATATTTATGTAGCTACATGATGCAACACTACTTAAAACGGTTTAACTACATCGGTTATAGTAAAACTGGAATAACAGCGCTGTGTAAACGTACTTAATAATAAGTGAAAGTCCACATTGCTTATTTATTTAAATCCAGAATAAGTTGAATCTGGTTATGTCTTTATATTAATCATAAATAATAATTAATTCAACGTAACCGCTATTGTGTAAGTGCACAATAAGAGTAGAAATGACAAAATATGCTAAATTGAGTGACATTTGTCACACACACACACACATACCCATACACACAAACAAGTAATTCATTATTTAGACACGACAGCAGTCCCGGATTAACCATGTAGCAAATGCTACGGGCCCCGGAAAAATATATCTTATTGTATTTACCATCTACCGTCTAAATCTACAGTAATTAATAATTTAATTTTAGGGTTTCCAATCTCGATTTGATTTAATCGATTTTTAAAGTTCCAATCTTTGATTTTTTTTAATCGATTTTTCTAAATTTGCTCACATTAAGCGCCCCTCGTGACAACCGTCTCATATGTTAGTAAAATAAAGCCTATTTACCTCCTTTTTTTGTTATTTAAATGTCCAATAAATTGAATCAATTGACTTTTTTTTGGTCATTGTCAAGTCTATAAGGGGTGATATGATAACCGTCGAATTTATTAAAAAAATAGAGCCCACTGATATTTTTTCTGTCGTAAAAAAATCACAGGGGGTGACACTCGCCTAATGTACAAAAAATAATCCTATTGACTTTTATTCGGGCGGGGGGGAGCACTATCGTTTTCCGCCCTGGGAGTCACCCCCCCCCCTAGCAACGCCACTGCCAATAGCCTCTTTACAGCGGATTTACGTTAAATGCCGCCCTGGGCAAAAAAAAATTGCCGCCCCTCTACTAATGGAAAATATAACCTATTTTTGATATAAGTTTCAGAATTATCATATGAACTGAGAAGTGATAACTGTTTTTATAAGTAGACTTAACTGATGTATTATTGACAATAATACATCAATAATATAATTAATACAATAATACATCAGTTAGAACGCTTGAAAAGAAATAAAGGTACTCTTATGTTCAGTATTATAAAGGACCTAGCAAATTTGCTAGCTAGCAAGCACTTTCAAATGAGATATCAAACTTATATGACAGTTCTTTTGGAGTTTGTTGAAGACTTTGACAAGTTTCGCGCACGCATTGTAGGTAAATACCAACGGTATTAAAACAGTGGTGATATTATGAAAATTAGATATTTTGTACAGTGAAAGATGCCCACTGTGTTACAATTGGCTGAAGTGTCACTGCTCTAATTTCCATAGATACTACTACAGAATAAATACCCCATTTGAAAGTGCTTGCTAGCTAGCAAATTTTGCTAACTCCTTTATAATATCGGACATAAGTGAGGGCAACCGACATCGTCAGAGAATTTTTACAAGATGAGTAATTTTGTGTATTCCTTTTTTTAGAGTGTTGTGTATTAAACTAACAATGTTGTATTCTCCCAGAATCTGCCGCCCTGGGTAGTAGCCCCTCTTACCCATGCCTAAATCACCGACTGCCTCTTTATAACATTTGCTACAGGCCCCGCGCTGACTTAATCCGGTACTGCACGACAGTTCTGCATTGAACGTTGTTGTTGCTCTGATTCCTCGGGTTCACGCTTTAAACAAAACTTTCTCTATTTAATTTGCATCTTGACGGTGTTGATTTTTGTCAACTTGTTTGTTAATTTAAATCTCAAATAAAATTACGTATTTATACCGCTTTTTATTACGCCTACGAAACATTTAAAGACTGTTATGCAATCATACATATGTGTTAGTCGTTTGCGGAGAACTTTTAAAAACAACTTTTCCATTTTATAATTTATTAAGAATAATTTTGATTACTTAAATAATAATAATATAAATTGCTCAAATTCGATTTATTTAATAATAAATTTTAAAATATTTTATATATCATACTAAATACGTTACCCCAAAAATGAAAATAGAATACACTCATCCATACTAATATTATAAATGCAAAAGTAACTCTGTCTTTCTATTTGTTACCTTTTCATGGCTAAACCGCTAAACCGATCTTGATGAAATTTGGCAGGGAGATAGCTTGCATTCTGAGAAAGGCACAAGCCACTTATAATATAAGAACAAGGTTTACTGTTTTTGTGATTGGCGAGCTTCTTTTTTTGTAATTCTCATCAACTCATGTTACTAATAAAACAAATAACTCTTTATTTAATCAATTTAATTACCGAAGTCCCCAAATATAGTTTTTTTTTTTAATTATAGACTCTTATTTTGTTTTTTCTCCAGTAATGGATAAAGTAAAACCAGTTTTGAGCACGCTGTGATGGATACTTGCTAATGATAAGTACAAAAACACAAAATATATAAAAGAAAGAATCATCAAAGAAACAATGTAAAGCAGTTTATATGATAATATAATAAAAAATAAATAATTAATTTACATATCCACCATTTTTACACCTATTGACCGATTGTCATCAAATCACGCTGTAAGACAGTTAAATGTATATAGATTAATATTCAGAAATGGTAGTAATCAAATTTCAACAAAAACTGGTGCCAGTACCTTATAGATAGATTGTTTGACACAGTTCGTTGGCGAGAACAAAAATCGAAAAATTGAATTAGAAATGTGACGTCGCCTGCGTCATATTAAAGTAGTAACTTTTAGGTTGAATTATTATAAATTGAATCTTATTTATTGGAGAAATGATACTATGAATTTATCTGAAATTATATATTTATTAGAATATAATCTCATACATACGTATATCACAGTTATTATTATGATTAATATTTAAAATGTATGCATACAGTACAACCACGATTATCTGTGCTTTTGGCTTTTGTTATCTTATATTTTTCAAATTGAAATAATATTCAATCATTTTCACATTCTATTTATAAATGCATTTTTCTTTATATAGTCTAACACATTATTTTATGTTTTTCTAATTAAAATAAATCGTTTTCTTATCATGCCTTATTTCCTACTGAATTTGAATAATCGAGATTCTACTGTATACCTTTTATAAAATTAATAAAATCATCAGTGGTTTTAAAAAAAGTCTTTATCTTGTATTTTTCTATTTCAAAACCACTGACTTAAAGTTAACATAAAGATAGTCAATAAAACCATATATATATAACCTACAATATATAAAATACATATTTAACATTAATTTATTTTTTTATAAATATTTTACGTATACATTTTTTCAATGTTTTCAAACATTAAAAAGACAAATTCATATAATATTATTATGAATGCTACATGAACATTGTATATAATAACTAGCACCTTATATAAACTATAAATTACTTGAGTAAATAAGCTACTTGACACTTTCTATATACTCGATAATTACTGTAATTTTAATATTCAAACATATCTATAGAATAATGAAAAATATAATCACAATACACACAAAAATGAGACCCTACTGAAAATATTTAATAAAAAAAAATTTTATTATTAAAATATATGTTAGATTAGGTTACCATAATAATGTGAGAGTTTTTTTTACTTTTCACTATTCAAACCACTTTCATAATAATCTGTTCGACCCCCTCCCCAATGTCCTGACAAAAATGTTTTTGTTCATTATATTTAAAAAAATTCAATAATACTTTATTATCTACTGGCTGAGTTTGAGATTATTTTTCTGAAATTTGTAGCACTGTGGTTTTGTGCATTTAATTACCTGAACTACAAACTTGTATCTAGAATGTAAGGTTTTAATTAAGTGTCTGATTGTTATCATTTTCAAAAAATTGACAATTGAAACAATATTTACCTATTTGTTTTTATAGTTAAATTTTGGGTTGTTTTTTTTTTATCTAAAGTGTGTTTTAATTAATATACGTATACCTTAAAAACATTTATTAGTTAATCAATACTCTAGTAAAGTATAGTTTATAATAATACAGTAGTTTATTATCATATACTCGTAAAATTAATATATTTAAAAATTAATCTAACAAAATTTAATTTCTTCCTTTAAAAATTATACATAGTAGCACCTTAATTAGTAGTAACTGCAGCTAATATTAACTAACGAAATATTTTCTTCATACTTTATATATCAGTAATATTGATTACCTTAATTTTTTTTTTTTAATTTTACTTATTTTTATTTTTATTAATTAATTACTTTAAAATGTTACTTTTCAATATTATTGCATTTAACGACTCTCTCTCTCTTAATTAATTAATTAGATATCTCACACTGTCAATTAAGAGCTATAAAGGTTTTGAACAGTTCGAAATAACGAGAAAATATATTTTATAAAATTGATCAGTTAATACCCGCCATTAACGTTACAATAATATAAGTAAGTATTTTAGAACAATACTTCATTTGTTAACACTAGAACAATCAATTAGTATATCTAGCAAGGGGACCACCAGATCCTTGTAGCACCAATTTGCTTTAAAAAAAGTAGGGATGTAATAGTGGCATAGACATATAGACATATACACACCAAGCCATTTGACGGAAAACTCATAAACAAACAAGAAAAAAATATGAAATTCATCTGTAAATTATATATACCTATCAAAAAAAAAAAACTCGATCGCACCGAGGATCGAACCTGGCCATTCACAATTATCAGCTCGTAGCGCTAACGACCGAGCCACCATTAGTGTTACGTTTGACTTCAACTGGATAGGTACAATTTACAGATGAATTTCATAATTTTTTTCTGTGTGTAGGTTTGTCTATGTCACTTCTACAACCCTAATTTTTTTAAAGAAAATTGGTGCGACAAGGGTCTGGTGGTCCCCTTTAGGATTAAAATCAACTTGTACATCCATCTACTCATACAAACACACAAAATACATACATAAACAAATAAAAGTAAACACTAAAAACTCTAAATTGTGAACATAATGAACTTGTGGAGCAATTATACTTTTTGCACGGTTCGTCTTAGCTCGTCCGCCCCCTTGGCGATATCGCGGCTACGTGGTTTGGAGTCGGAGTCGTCACGGCTCTCGTCATAGTAGTCTTTGGGTGGGTCCATAGGCCGTCTTAGACCGCCGAACTTGGGCCGTGGGATGCGCACGCGTTGTACGTCCAGAAGATAGGATTCCATGATGGTTTTGTTGTCTGGAATAAATAAACGTGAAAATTAATACATGTATAAAAGAAAGTATAAACAAGATGCAGCACCAAGGTTAGTAAATATTCAGCTTGGGCACTCCAGATGACGTATTTCCCTCTCTCACGCCGAGTTACAAGGCTATATTTGTTATGATTGGACACAAGATTCCCCCTCTTCACATATGAGCACCCTAGATGACGTATTTTCCCCTTCTCGCGCCGAGTTACAAGGCTATATTTGTTATGATTGGCACAAGATTCCCCCTCTCCACATTTGAGCACCCCAGATGACGTATTTCCCTCTCTCGCGCCGAGCTACTGAGGCTACCTTGTACTTTATATACCTTGATGCAGCACAGAAAATAATCTTTCACGGAGACCCATGTTCACGCCGACATATCTCCGGTTCTATTAGTGGTAGAAAGTTCAAACTGAGCTCATTTTATTCGTAATGTGGTTTAGTATAAATTAAGTTCTATGCTTTTTTTTCATTAGAGTCGTTAAAAAAATGTGTGAGATGATATACTGAGATATTAACTATTCAACTTATATGTTAATTTATCAATTTTAATTTGTTAATAATAGGGGAAGGAAGTCTCGGCGGTCTTAGGGCATTTGATATATTTAATGTTTATGATGTAAGCTATATTCTAAAAAAAAGTTGGAGTCTGTAGGATCGCGTCAAGCTGAGATATTAACTATTCAACTTATTTGTTAATTTATCAATTTTAATTTATATTTTCGGTGATTTTTTAACATTTTCTTAGGCGAAGAGAGGGCGGAAAAATAAATCTCGCCAAGGGCGCCAGACTTGCTAAGGCCGGCTATCTATTCATAGCTTATATTCACGAAATAAATTCATTTTTATGTTCAGTTAATTATCTCTTTGTATTAATTAAAACAACTTGTGTTTGTCAAAATTACTAAAAGTTAATTACACATTATCGGAATAAATTGAAATTTTTAATATAACAAAAATACATTTTATTTTTGTATTCAGGGACAAATTTTAAATAAATTTACTTGAATTGCATCGTTTTGACATCTACCATAAATAAATGCAAAACTCGAATAGTTCAAGGAATAAACAATAATTAATTTCTAATATTAAATTTACAGTCTGTGCGAGAAAGACAGTAAAAGTTTACTGCTAATTGATGCTCCCAACTACTATTCACATTAATCCATCATCAAATCGTGGTTTTATTGTTTATATAAACTAAACAAACGTACAGAAACCTAAGTAACTAACTGTTAGATATTATTATTTTGATAATGATTGGCAATATTCACGCTTGGTGTGGCGTAAAGGCTAATATTGACGAAACACTTACTTATCATATTTGCATCCTGCTGATTGTTAGATATATAGAGAAATCGAGACGCTTGTTTTTTGATATTACCGAAAGGCCACTGAAAAGTAACAGTGGTTACCTCGACTCTCTGGTGTAAGCTAATGTATTAAATTATATATGTAAAACTGTATTCTTAAACTTGTCGCAGGACCGGCGGAAGGCGCAATTACCAAAGCCAGCAAAATTTGAAAAAAAATACATGGAAAAAAATATACAGTTTTTCTTGTCTATCCCTGATACTAAATGAAAACATATAATATTTTAATGTCTGAAACTGTAATACAATATATAATTTTAGACTACTTTCTTACACTTATAACTTTTGTAATAAGTTAATTGAATAAGGTACTGACACCAGTCTTGGATATGCATATGACCCCAGTAATGGCTACTTTTAAATTAAATGTACTGAATTAGAAATATTTGTTGATATTTGATTAATACCATTTCTGAATATTAATCTATATACATTTAACTATTTTACAGCGTGATTTGATGACAATCGGCCAATAGGTCAAAATGGTGGATATTTAAACTAATTATTACTATAATTTATTTATTAATTATTATATTATCATAGAAAATGCTTTACATTGTTTCAATTTGACGATTATTTCTTTTAAATCTTTTGTGTGGTAGTAATCATTAGCAAGTGTCCATCACTGCATGTTCATCAATGGTTTTACTTTATCCATTACATTAACAAAATAAAAGGCTATAATTTAAAAAACAAACTATAATTGGTGACTTTGGTAATTAAATAGATTAAATAAAGAGTTACTTGTTTTATTAGTAACATGAGTTCATGAGAATTACAAAAAAGAAACCTGCATGGTGCCAGTACCTTAGTCACTTGCAGTCTATAAGATTTCACTGATTCACATTAAGAAATTATTAAACATAGCAAATAGTTTTATAGAAACAATAGTTTTTTCGCCACTTTATTTCAACGAAAATTTTATACAATATTGCAATCGTTTATACAAAGAACCATATAATATGATTTATTTTTTCGAAATATTAAATATTAATCACATTTTACAATAGTATATAATTTGTACATTTTAGTACGGGTATGATTAAAATATATACTAATAAGCATTATATATAAGGTACTGGCACCAGTTATGGCCGCTATAATATCAAGATTTACTGTTTTTGTGATTGACGGGCTTCTTTTTTGTAATTCTCATCAACTCATGTTACTAATAAAACAACTAACTCTTTATTTAATCAACTTAATTACCAAAGTCCACAAATATAGTTTGTTTTTTAAATTATAACCTTTTATTGTGATTATTAGTGATGGACACTTGCTAATGACTACAAAATGATAAGTACTACGACATAAAAGATGTAAAAGAAAGAATCGTCAAATTGGAAACAATGTAAAGCAGTTGCTATGATAATATAATAATCAATAAATAATTTGTTTAAATGTCCACCATTTTGACACCTATTGGCCGATTGTCATCAAATCACACTGTAAGACAGTTAAATTTATATAGATTAATATTCAAAAATGGTATTAATCAAATATCAACACATATTTCTAATTCAGTACATTTAATTAATAATTTGCCATTAATGGGGTCCTTGCCAAAACTGGTGCCACTACCTTATAGTAAAATGTGAATAGCTAGCTATTTATTTAAAATTATAATCACCAGAATCATAGCTAATTGTTAAAGTGACAGTAAACAACAAAAAAACCGCTACATAAAGTTTAGAAACCACATTAAAAAACGGGTATGTAATAAAAGAGAGCGAGACAGAGAAAGAGAGATAATATCTGTCTCTAGATCTGGGCCCCACATGCACACAGATACAAAAGAAATAATGAATGGATTAATTAACGTAAGACACCGGAAGAGGTCGCGAGCAGATATATTCCGTTAATCCAATAGGCGGCTGCGACGCGGCAGACCGTGGGAACCACGCTGTGCCGGCCCGGACAAACAATCGTCTACCTACGCGCTACGCCACGCCAGCGCTTCTCAACAATTACCTACATATATAAGTACTTGTCTTGTTTCTACTTTCATACAAATAAAACATTATTTACTTAAACTAGTGACTGCTTTTCAACATCTCTCTGCATTACCGAGATGTAAAAAAGTACTGTTAAAAAATATAGTGTTGGGGCTGGTAATAAATTCCAACACAGTTATTTTTTGTATTATTTTATTTTGTTTAGTGGACTGTATTTCTTTATATTTAAATAACATTTAATAGTTGTTGAATAATGAGATAATTTATAAGGATTTGTTCTTTTTATTTTATTGATCTTTTTTATATCACAATAATTTTTATTGATCTTGAGTTTCTATTTTATTTGTTTATTACTTGATATTGTTTTTCATAGACTTCTCTATATATTTAATTTAATAATGCAAAGCATTCTACAAAACATGTTATCGTTAACATATAGTACAGTCAATAGGGTGATAAAATCTCGTTCCAACTAGATTTTAAAATTTGGAATAAAAAAAATATGAGAAAGTTACCTAAAAAAATTGAAAACACTTAATAACTTAATATTATCTTTTTTCCGTATGATTTTTCATGTAACATGTGGAAATCAATATTCTTGCATAACAAATTTACAAGAAATTATGTATGTATACATTTTAATGCACAGCTAATAGTTTGAGTACTAGATTTATTGTAAAAGTACTTATAAGGTACAAGCACCAGTCTTGGATCATACAACAGTGTTGGATTCTTTTTTAATTAATACTAAATTAGAAATATTTGATGAAAATTGATTACTACCATTACTGAATCATAATCTATAGACACTTAACAGCTTAATTTGATGACAATCGGCCAATTTAATTTATTTGTTAATTTATCAATTTTAATTTGTTGTAATGTTAATGATGTAAGCTATATTTAAAAAAAATTTAAGTCTGTAGGATCGCGCCAAGCTGAGATATTAACTATTCAACTTATTTGTTAACTTATCAATTTTAATTGACATTTTCGATTATTTTTGAACATTTTTTTAGGGGATAAGGAAAAATGAATCTCGCCCAGGGCGCCTAACTTGGTAAGGCCAGCTCTGGATAAAAAAGAAAGGATCGTCAAATTTGAAACAATGTAAAAATTATACTAATAATTTGTTTAAATGTCCACCATTTTGACACCTATTGACCGATTGTCATCAAATCACGCTGTAAGACAGTTAAATGTATATAGATTAATATTCAGAAATCGTAGTAATCAAATATCAACAAATATTTCTATTTCAGTACATTTAATTTAAAAATAGCCATTACTGGAGTCATATCCAAGACTAGTGCCAGTACCTTATATAGTTTTTACAAAGTGTAACAAAATATCTAAATAATTATATAATGTATTTTCTTTAACAATATCTTTTTTAATAAAAAAGATAAAATAACTAAATTGAATGATTTACAATACCATAAATATTTAAAAATTCATCTTTTTGATATCTACATATTAAATTGTTAATTTTATATTAAAAATTATATATGTAATCTATTTCTAACATTTGCATATATAATGATATAACAAGAACACCTATAAAAGTTTTATGACAATTATTATCAATTCTGGTAAATTAAAAAAAAGATAATAACCTTTTTAAAATCGGCTTGAGATGATTATAAATCGAGAAAGTAACAGAAATGATAATAAGTCAACCCGAAGCAAAAATATAAATAAATATTAAGTAGTTGTTACGACCTCAGGCCAGAACAAGTCTTATCTATAGGAATGAAATAATTATCTTCTTCTGATTCACAAAATTTTAAATTCATCATTTACGATTGGTTTTCGGTCATTCACCTTAGAGCTATATACAAGCCTGGTAAAAATTAAAAACAGATTTGAATCCATTACTTGCCAAAATATTGCTTTGTCATTCGTATACAACATGTTAGATTTTCGCGATTTTCCGCCTATTGGTTCAAACCAAGTTTTTCTACGATCAGATATTTTTAGAAGAAATTTTTGAAAAATTAAATTTTGTATAAAGAAAGTCAATAATGTTTTATTGTCCTTAAAATTATTAATTTTGAAATCAAGTTCATTGTTATTTTATCATAATTAATTATATTATCATTTTATGTATATTTGTTAATTAATATCGGAATTTCTTAAATATTTAACATGGTTCAGAGATATTTTACAAGGTTATTGTATATAGGAAGTTCATATTGAATTGATTGTTATAATTCATTAAATAATTAAACAATAGCGATTGTTCAAATTACGTTTGCTTTTTGTTTAAGCAGCACCAGTCTGGGATATGACCCCAGTAATGACTATTTTTAAATTAAATGCACTGAATTAGAAATATTTATTGATATTTGATTACTAACATTTCTGAAGATTTATTTATATACATTTAACTGTCTTACAGCGTGATTTGATGACAATCGGCCAATAGGTGTCAGAATGGTGGACATTTAAACTAATTATTTATTAATTATTATATTATCATAGCAACTGATTTACATTGTTTTCAATTTGAATATATCTTTTGTGTCGTAGTACTTATCATTATCAAGTGTCCATCACTACGTGCTCATTATTGGTTTTACTTTATCCATTACTGGAGAAAAAACATAAACAAAATTAAAAAAACAAACTATATTTCCGGAGTTTGGTAATTAAATTAATTAAATAATGAGTTACTTGTCTTATTAGTAACATGAGTTCGTGAGAATTACAAAAACAGTAAACCTTGCTCTTATAGCGGCCATAACTGGTTCCAGTACCATATAATATTTATCTACATTTGTCATAATCTTTATGATTGACAGTTACCTACATGCATAGAACATTAATTATAAACTTTAAGTAAAAATACGTCTAGAACATTGCAAATGAGTGTCTAATGTTTACAACACGATATTTCTGGTTTTAACGTTTTAAATGTTAAATATTTTATGCATATATAAATATAATCTTTAATTTATATATGATTTGCAGAAGTTTTTAAACGCAGAAAGTTTTTAAATAAAAAGTCAAAGTTCATTGGAAAGTACTTTATGACGTTCACTTTGTGAAGAATACATTAATTCAATGGAAATTGTTTGAGACAAAAAATATGTATTATGTTAATTTGACCACGGTTTCAACTTCAACATACACAGAGGCGCCGACTACATGGTGCTTAAGGGGCTCAAGCCCCCCCTTATATTACCGTCGAGGGGGTGAGCCCCCCAAATAAATGTATGCCTTCTGCCTGTGTAGTTGACTATAATAAAAGTATATGAAAAGCATACGTCACCGTCAACCAGAACCTACAATACAGTAGATTCAGTTCTATCGTGCCAAACTATTGAGAAAAATATTTTAAACATAAAACTTTATATTAACATGTGTCCGAATTTTTTTCATAAAGGAGCTACATAACACTCCGAAATTTTTTTGAAAATTAGTTTTTATTTAATATCTTAAGAACCTATTGTAATGCAGTTATGAAATTTGATGACCGGTTTAGTATTAATAAATGTTATCGATTTCCAGTGTCAACCAATAATAGTTTAGATCAGGGCTGTATGGGGCCAGCGGGCCCGTCGATTTTTATCTATAGTATTTCTTTTATCTTTATTTTTTTACTGAGTTGCGCACTAATATAAAAATATAAACAAAAAACATGATATTATTATTTTATCTTATATAATGGAGAAGGGAGTCCAAAAAAATTCCCCCCCCCCCAAATATTTTTAACAAGTCGGCGCCCCTGAACATACATATGTACGTTTGGTATATGTAGGAACTTTTTATAAATATTGAAGATAAATATAAACTCGGTGTTCAGTGGTTGTTAACTTTTAATACAATTTTAAAAATAGATTAAAATAATACAAGAAGCACCTGTTATTGTGATCACATTTTCCTATGATTTTTTGAGCATAGGTAAGGTACTGGCACCAGTTATGACCGCTATAAGAGCAAAGTTTACTTTTTTTGTGATTGGCGGGCTTTTTATGTAATTCTCACGAACTCATGTTACTTATAAAATAAGTAACTCTTTATTTAATCAATTTAATTACTAAAGTCCGCAAATATAGTTTATTTTTTAAATTATAGCCTTTTATTATGTTTATGTTTTTTCTTCAGTAATGGATAAAGTAAAACCAGTAATGAGCACGCAATGATGGACACTTGATAATGATTACAAAATGATAAGTGCTACGACACAAAAGATATAAAAGAAAGAATTGTCAGATTTGAAACAATGTAAAACAGTAATAATTAATAAATTAATAATACTAATAATTTGTTTAAATGTTCACCATTTTGACACCTATTGGTTGATTAACATCAAATAACGCTGTAAGACAGTTAAATGTATATAGATTAATATTCAGAAATGGTAGTAATCAAATATCAACAAATATTTCTAATTCAGTTCATTTAATTAAAAAATATTCATTACTGGGGTCATATCCAAGACTGGTGTCAGTACCTTCTAGACTTTTAATATAATGTTCTTTATTTAAATAATTTCAATTGTTTTATAATCATTTGTTGTGAAATACTGACGGTATTTTTCTGGGGTATGTTTTATAATAATTTATATCTCAATGACCTTAAATTTAGATTTGACAGCTTTAAATAGCAAAACAACAATTTATAAGATTAAAAATTGAATAATAAATAAACATATTTTTCACAGTAAACAGGAATTACCATATTTTGCTAAATACCAAATAAAAACATTTTGGAGCTACTATTTTACAAACCATTTTGACATATTTTTGTCTGATATTTGTGACTGTAGGGTTAAAATCAAAATGTCATATTGCATTTTAGGAGACCTATCTAAAGACACCCCACTTAATGGATTAAGTGAATTTTTTTTTTTTTTTAATACTTTTCAGTCTATGGAAAGGAGGTCCAAAAAAAATATTTTTTCAAAAATATTATCATTTCTGTTTTTGGGTTATCAGTCTTCGTCCGTATACCAAATTTCATCTTAATCGACTTAAAATTTTTGAGGACGGACGGACGGACATGGCAAAACTATAAGGTTATCAGTCTTCGTCCGTATACCAAATTTCATCTTAATCGGCTTAAAATTTTTGAGGACGGACGGACGGACATGGCGAAACTATAAGGTTTCCTAGTTTTCTACGGAAACCTAAAAATGGAAATATGTATTTTACATTTTGCATTTTGCATTTGCATTTTAAATGGATCCATTTCAAATAAGTCTATATACCATCACTGATTATAAAAATTGTTGCACGCCACTCAACTTCTTCACTCATATGAAACGTCTGTCCCATAACACACATAATCTATAGAATCATTAACGCGTCTTCTGTCATAAAATTATTTACGATTCATTACATCGGTCACATAAAATCCCACAACCGTAAAATAGAACAAAGTAAAATACGAAATAATACATTAAGCTTGACTATTTATTTTTATTTGTATTCTTTAAATTAAATAATACAGTCACGAAGTAAGAGACAGCAAACGCATGAACGTTTATCATAATGCAGACCATTATAACGGGAAGTCTCTGTTGCTTCCAGATAAGTCAATAACAGTGGAACAAGATTGGATCACTGGCGGTCTCTGAGCACGCCGTGATCCAGTGGGGAAAATGTTACTCATTATATTTTATATTGTTCAACTCACACACATGCATTTGTATCTTTAATTGTCTCGTTTTCGTTATTGTTAACATTCATTTATTAATAAATATTATATTAACACTAGCTGTGCCCGCGTGGACTACGGAATTATTGTTTAGGATTTTTGAAGAAATATAGTTGAATTAAGTATTAATGAATCAGAATTTTTGTTCTGTTTATGTCCGGTATTATAAAGAAGCTAGCAAATTTGCTAGCTAGCAAGCACTTTCTTTCAAATGTGGTATCAAACTTATATGACAGTTCTTTTGGAGTTTGTTGAAGACTTTGACAATTTTCGCGCACGTGTTGTAGGTAAATACCAACGGTATTAAAACAGTGGTGATATTATGAAAATTATTTTGTACGGTGAAAAATGCCAACGGTGTTACAATCAGTTGAAGTGTTACAGAATTAATACCCCATTTGAAAGTGCTTGCTAGCTAGCAAATTTTGCTAGTTCCTTTATAATACCGGACATTTAATTCAAAAGTTAATAATTGAAAACAAAATAAACAACTGCCGGCCCAGCGCAGAATATTTCTCTCTGCCCCGCGACACTTCATCAGAGTTCGTGCGGATTGCCGCGAATAATATGTTACTGTATGTATATTTCAAGTTATTTCCTAAAGCAAAAAACCAAATTAGATGCTGCAAAGGGCAAATTATATCTAAATTAAGTACTTATGATGATGAAATCATTTATTTCGATAAGGATTAATGTTTTGCAGTTATCTTAACCAAAAGACAAATAACTAATTTTTCGATCCGAATAAATTTTTTTCTTGTTTTGTAGCAAATTTTAATACGATTTTTAATTATAGTTATTTTTTATCTTTAAAAGTTAAATGGCTGAAAAATCACACATTTTATAGAATATTTACTTTTTTTAATTTTTTCATTTTGAATAATTAAATTTCTTGAGAAATTACGTGAAAATGTCTCTTCCCGAGATATCATGTTGATAAAAGAAAAACAGTACGTGAAGCTTTTGTTACCAAAATATATATATGTATGTATCTACTAGCAGTTAGAAACCACAGATGTCACTACGGTAAAGCTCTAATCTAATCAAAAAGGCATTACGCATTCACATAACATTCGAACTTACGACGTGATTTACTGATTTAACTACTAACTATAATTTAAACTGTGATTTCAAAATTACTAATATTAAACATAAAGGTGCAAAATTACTGAAATAACAAAAAAATAAGCTTTCTGTCAACGAATGTTGATCTTTTTTCCAAATTAAATAAACTTTTATCAACAAGTGTTAAAATCGAAAATTTTAAGTCGTCACACCGCAACATTGCCTTAATAGCCCAGGAAATAAAGGAAAAAATACAAGGAAAATATATGAGATGCCAAATTTAAACAGTGATTAGAACATGTCCAGATGTATATTTCTTGAAAACTCCCTAACAAAATTTGCTCCGGAACGCTCTCAACCAAGGGCCCAAAGTTTTGTTTAATTAGAGATTGGAAAAATAGTTGTTATTTTCAATGAAATAGTTACTAGTTGAATTTTTTTTCGGAAAATAGTTGGTAAATAGTTTTTTTACGATTTAATAATAATTAGTGCAAACGAAGCAGTAAAAAGTGTCGCAAATAGTTTTAAAATAGTTGGAAAGGTAGTTGCAAACAGTAGATTTCAAATTGTGTACAATCAAACCAGTTTTCTGAAAACGGTGGAGATATGTAATAAAAATTACAATAAATGCAATTTTACGCAATAGTTGATAAACTATTTTTCCAATCTCTATTAATAACACAGCTACACAAAAAAGAGTGCGGAGCGAAAAAAACGACCTATATAGCAATGTAGTATTGATCGAACATAGGCGAAATCCAAATTTTTGGAATTTTCTACTTACCAGTTTTTTTTTATTTGAGCTTAGGATGAATTTTTCCAAGTTTGCTAAACCCAAAATTCAAGCCAAAAAAACTGGTAAGCCGAAAATTTCAAAAATTTGGATTTCAAATATGCTCGACGAATACTACAATGCTATATCGGTCGCTTTTTTGGCTCCGCACTTTTTTGTATAGATGTGTTATGATTATAAGTTTAGAATAACTCAGCGTTTCTCAACCTTTTAGTATTTGCGACCCAATTTTCAATTACAATTCTCATCCCCCCCCCCCCTTACAATAATCGTGCTGTAATTGTAATATAAGTTTCTATTTAATTCAATTGTATTTTCTTTCGAAAAATTTTTCTCTGCAAGACAGGCCCAAGGGAATCACTTATAATAACGAATCTTGTTTTTAATTTAATATTGATAAGTTAATTGTTAAATATACATTGTGCAGTTCTGATACAATCCTATTTATAAGTGTATTATATCAGTGTAAATGTAAACGTGTATTTTATTTTTTATTATGTCAGAATGTATTTTATTGCTTTTCTTTCAGTAAATTATGCTCGCGCCCCCCATTTAGTTTCATCACGCCCCACAGGTTGAAAATCGCTGGATTAACTGCATTTATGCCCGGTCTCACCGCTCAAACGTATAACTGTTCCTTAGCAAAGTATTCCTTAGTCTTAAGTTGAACCTAAATTTTGCGTCGATCTCACAGGTCTATCTTATCATATAGTCAGCCAAGTGTCACTTAAATAACAAAATTCTGGGGAATTTTGATTTTTGATGTACTTTGCTATGATGCAAGTTTATAATTTGTTTGTATCCAATGTAGTTACACCTTGGTTTATGTCAATATAATTTTGAATATGAATTGTGGATTTGATTTGTACTGTAATTGTTATCCAGAAAATATTCAGTAATACACGGATATATCAAAAGCGATAAAAGAGAGGAACGAGTTTCACACAGGAAGAGAAAATATTGCCATTTTTATATTTAAAATATATTAAATATATGAAATTTCAAAGTATTATAATTTTTGTTATTTTTTATATTAGTTTTAAGAAAAACTACTATGTCATATAAATATTCGAGTCTATTTTTCAAACGAGCTATCAAAGCTAACACGTGGCTAATACTGGAGGCTTTGTTAAACGAAACAGTTTTAAAAAGGTTAATTTTGATATATCATGAAAATGGTAGTTATATTCATAATAAACTTGGCTTGAAATGCCATAAACTATT
Source organism: Sialis fuliginosa (assembly GCA_961205875.1). Classification (NCBI taxonomy): domain Eukaryota; kingdom Metazoa; phylum Arthropoda; class Insecta; order Megaloptera; family Sialidae; genus Sialis; species Sialis fuliginosa. The sequence goes on along the minus strand of OY540809.1, from coordinate 39,854,264 downwards.
ATACCTATGATATCTGCATCATTGCCATCAATAATTTTATCAAAAATGTTTACAATATTCATTTTTGTGTACAGTTTTAAGGTTAAGTGGAACTAAAGTATCACTTTGGCTAGGACTTAAATTTAGGTGATACTTAACGACTTAAGGAACACATAGATCGTTGGTGCAACAATTTAAAATTTTTATGTGTTCTATAATCGCTAAGGTTAAGCGGTGAGATCGGCCATTAAACATTCAAATAATTAAAATGTGTTCAGGACGCTCAAAATAAGTATCAATTTCAAAAATGTTGATGTTCCCAATACTTTCTTATATAAGAATGTGGATGATAGTAGGTACAAAAATGTTATTTAAAAAAAGCATAGCCTTTCTATTCCAACACGAGTGACCAACGGTCTCTAGTGAACTATCTCCACTCACTGATACTAATTGATCACGATGTCGTTTATGGTTAAATGAGTGAGCAATGTCAATAGCAGAACGTGGATAGCCCAGTGAGCTCATGACCTGGCGTATGACAGACATTATGTTGCCTTCAAGCGCTCTATGTCACTGTGATTAGTATCGTTTTTATTAGATCTGGTAATGTTTTATGACACGTCGATAGTTACTGTAACTGTTTTATGATTAAATCTACACAATCTACACTTCCGGTTGGTGAAATAGATACCGTGAAATTATTACCTGATATAAGGTACTGGCATCAGTCTCGGATATGACCTCACAATCAGTAATGGCTATTTTTTAATTAAATGTACTGAATTAGAAATATTTGTTGATATTTGATAACTACCTTTTCTGAATATTAATCTATGTATATACATTTAACTGTCTTTCAGCGTGATTTAATGACAATCGGCCAATAGGTGTCAAAATGGTGGACTTTTAAAGTAATTATTTATTAATTATTATATTATCATAGCAACTGCTTTACATTGTTTCAAATTTGACGATTCTTTCTTTTCATATCTTTTGTGTCGTAGTATTTATCATTTTATAATCATTAGCAAGTGCCCATCACTGCTTGCTCATTACTGGTTTTACTTTATTCATTACTGGAGAAAAATCATAAATAAAATAAAAGGCTATAATTTAAAAAAACAAACTATATTTGCTGACTTTGGTAATTAAATTGATTAATTAAAGAGTTATTTGTTTTATAAGTAACATGAGTTCATGAAAAATACAAAAAAGAAGCCCGTCAGTCACAAAAACAGTAAACCTTGCTCTTATAGCGGCCATACTGGTGCCAGTACCTTAGAGTCTTTTAAATGCTCAAATTACTATGTAGTAGATGAACTGTTCTAGTATAGAAAATTAAGTAGAATTTATAGGTTGATAAATAAAATCGAGAACGACTATTTTTTTTCAAGAACGTCTGTGTGCATGGGTGTCCCTAAAAGGGAAAGGGGGGGAGGGTAAGGAACAAACTTATCCCCCCCCCCTGAGATGTAACTTAACCTATTGTAACAGTTATTTCTAGGTTTAGACGAATTTTTTTTAACATAAAAAAACTTCTGTCAAGTAAATGCATAGTGCTTCCTCCTGCTAAATTCATCAAAGAACAATTTAAATAAAAACCGATAAATTTCTTGGAATTGGTTAACCATTTAATTTTTGTTTTTTTCGTATATTTTTAATTTTTGAGAATTTCAATCTAAATCTAAATTTATGCAAACGTCAAAATGACATTTAAAACGTCAAAATAGAAATTTTAATATGCCAAAGTAAATATCAATTTAAAAAAAAAAAAACACGATTTTTTAAAGTAAATTGAGATAAAAATTTTACGTAACATGTATCGTTCTTGAGATATCTTCAAAAAATAAATATTTTGGGATGTCCCCCTTACACACGATTTTGACCGTCCTCAAGCCAGTCCTAACCATCCAACCAAGTTTCATTAATATCGGTTCATTCATGAGTTATGTGTGTGACAAGGATTTAGGGGACAGACAAACAGACACAGAACGAAAAGTGTTTGTCTTGACCTAAAACGGAAAGATCAATTTAAAATTTTGAAATCGGAGAACAATTCTTATCTCATTTTAAAATGATCACAAAGCTTCACGTATCTTCGATATTGCGAGGAAGCAAAATAACATAAAATTTATTCTATTTTACAGTTTTGCGTAATATCTTATACATTTTCTATACTATTTTAAATAGTTTTTATTTTAACACTACTTTTTTCACAATTCCAATTATTTTACTTCATTGATTCATTATAATTAAAACATTTACAACAGACTTTTACAGTTTGACAACGCGTATCGAAACATTAACAATAAACATTACAAAAGATACCACTTCCATCCAAAATGTTATTTCAATTCAACAAATACAAATGTTCCATCCGCAAATGTTGAAACTTTTTACAGTTTTCCATCACAGCCAATATATCAAATGATACAGAAGTAATATGATTTACAAGTACGAGCCTCTATATATCATGGCCTAACAATGAGTCCTCGATTTTACAAATCTCAAACAATGAAACGGACTCAATGACCCGAATAACGTGAAACGGTCCAATGCTAGACGGGGTCTTGAGTTCGATGGTCCGTCAACAAGCAAGATATCTATCTTACACTTGTTGGCTTTGCATATATATTTTTTTATTCATAATAAAAGCTTATAATAAAAATTCACTACAAAGAATAAAGACATTAATTTCCATTATTTGTTGATTTTGTAATAAAAATCAATTGTTACCAAATGGTACATGAAAACATTTAGACATGAATAATATTTTGTGTTATGAACCATTTGAAATAAATAAAACTTTTTTCGCGAGACTAGTGAAGGAATGACCACGATTAAATTCGACACGTCGGTTCTGCGTGAGAGAGAGATGAGTAAATGTGGTTTGGTGTAAATTTTCCGAAACACAATTTGTCGAAACACAATTTTTCGAAACTCAATTTTTCGAAACACAATTTTTCGAAACACAATTTTTCGAATCACAATTTTTCGAATCACAATTCTTCGAATGAACAAGTTTTCGAAAAATTTAAGTTTTATTGTTCAAATTATTATTAAATATTGTCAAAATATTACTTTACTTTATATTTTATTTACTAAATAAAAGTTTGAACAACAAATTGTTTTGCTTTTTCTTTATTCTTTCTCATTTCTACCTTTATCAAATTTTGTATAAAACTTAATTTTAAAAACCCAAAACTTTTTTTCGAAAAATTGTTCATTCGAAGAATTGTGATTCGAAAAATTGTGATTAAAAAAATTGTGTTTTGAAAAATTGTGTTTCGAAAAATTGTGTTTCGAAAAACTGTTTCGAAAAATTGTATTTCAAAAAACTCGTCGGATACCGTAAATGTAGAAGAGAGTCAAAAATGGATATTTCTCTCAAAATTTAGAATTCGAAAAACATTGGCTTAACAATACTTTGTACCAACAAATAAATAATATATACAGGGTGTCCAAAATAAGCGTGAAAAGCACGGAGATTTTCTAAACGGTAAGAGTTAAATGAGATTAATTATTTGTTAGAAAGGAGTGAGTATTACTTCATCAAAAAATATGAATAATTTTATGTGGTTTAGGCGGTATACCCAAAAATCTGAAAATTCTGAATTTCTTCAAATGGCTATAACTTTTTTGTCAAAGTAAATAGCTACTTTTTGTTTACGGTTTCTTAAAGCACTTTTTGTGTAGAATTGATTGGTGTATTTAGAATTTTTATACCACTTTTAGGTTTTGAGTTACAAGCCTTAACTTTAGTTTTTCTTATGGGCCCGTAAATTGGCTATAACATTTTTGAAGGTGTTTTTTACTCTACTTTACAACGATATGTAAAATCTCATTTAACTGAATCTGTATCTCTTACCGTTTAGGAAATCCCCACGTTATCTTGGACCCTCTGTATATATTTTCAATTGATTATTTTTTTCTGAATATGTCACATCTTTTATTATAATCATTAGTATCTTCGTAATTAAAATTGATCAAAATGACCTCATTATAGAAGACGCATCTTATGCACATAAGCCAATGTTACGCTGTAAGATTGGCTAGTAATTTCATAACATTGAATTTATGAATATGTTTTTACACTTGTACTGATATGATCAAGTTACCGTACTGCGTAACCTATTACAATTACCGGAGATTGGCGAAACATGTGCCTATCGCATTCAGCGGAACAAAATGAGATCCGTGTAGGTAATAGATGACGTGTAGAAATCATTTTTGAAGTGTTCTATTTTTTTATTCAATTCAGATATATTTTTTTTACTTTCTTATACGGCCATATGTATGAAATACATAAAATATAATATTAATTTTAATGTTATTAAAAGTCTTATTTGAAGTATTGGAATTATTCTTTTCGATTTATCATATTTTATTAATAAAAATGAAACAATCATCAAATGATGATTCACAAAACTTTTTACAATTGTAGCTATCGAGTAGATTCAAGTTAATATGATCTCATGAAATGCATTTTGATAACGGAATAAAAAAATTAATGTGCATGATGTCACAAACCTGTTCGTGTGATCTGGCATTTTTATAATTGCACAATAATGCGCTTATAAGAACAGACCTTTGTATTAATATGTATTTAAATAACCCTATTTTGTATCGTATACAAATACTTTAAAGTATGCTTGATACACTGCCGTGCAAAAGTCTTTGGACACTCAATTTTTTGCGAATTATAAGTACAAAAGTGCAAAAATGGTTTATAAAAAATTCTTAATATTGATAAGAGTACTTAATTACGACTTTTGTAATAATCCTAGTATATCCACATTTACAATTATCCATGTTAAAGGTAATTTTCGAATTATACACCTTTAAGGACAGATTTACTCGATTTGAAAGTATTGACGCACAGTGTCTTTCAAGCTAACGAGAAATTGTTTTATTTTTATTTTTTTTGCTCTACTAGGGATTTTTATTGACTGAAATCTGTATATTTTAGTGAATATAAGTATTTTATTTTCAAAATTATAAATTAACAAGATCACTCTTAAAAGTGAGGTAACGTTTGTTTTAGAAAGCGAAATGCCTTCACACACTAGTGTAGATCGAGAAAAAAGAGCTGTCAATTGTTCATATCACTCTGATGGGTTTTCTCTACGGAAAATCTCATCGAAACTGAAAATTCCCAAGTCAAAATCATAGGTGTCCAAAGACTTTTGCACGGCAGTGTATCAATTTGTATTAACTAAAATTTATAAATGACTAACCATTATAGTAATCATTTATAATGTGAATCATATGCATTGTTTAATTTAGTTAATTATTTTGTTTTTCATTTCCTTGACTTTGATGAATTAAACATAAAATTAAAAGATCAATTGGATATTGTGGGATGCCAATCCTTTTACTACCATCTATTTATAGTTTCACTTTTTTTATAATATATACCTAATCATGCTTTATTCTAATTAAATATACTTACATGTAGTATGTCTATATAGGCTCTCTAATTGTTTACGTCATTTTAAGGCAAAATTTTGATAGTTTTTATCATTTATGTATAAAGTACTGGTACCAATCTTCGATATTATTATGACCCCAGTAATAGCTATTTTTAAATTAAATGTACTGAATTATAAATATTTGTTGATATTTCATTACTACCATTTCTGAATATTAATCTATATACATTTAACTGTCTTACAGCGTGATTTGATGACAATCGACCAATAGGTTTCAAAATGGTGGACATTTAAACTAATTATTAATATAATTTATTTATTAATTATTATATTATCATAGCAACTGTTTTATATTGTTTCAAATTTGACGATTCTTTCTTTTACATATATCTTTTGTGTCGTAGTACTTATCATTTTTGTAATCATAAGGAAGTGTCCATCACTGCGTGCTCATTACTGGTTTCAATTTATCCATTACATAAACAAAATAAAAGGCTATAATTTAAAAAACAAACTATATTTGCGGACAATAAAATTGATTAAATGAAGAGTTGCTTGTTTTATTGGTAACATGAGTTGATGAAAATTACAAAAAAGAAGCCCATTAATCACAAAACAAACATCTTATAGCAGCCATAACTGGTGCCAGAACCTTATCTATATGCCTATTCTAACAAAACTCGAAGGTTCAATTTGTATATTACTAAACTAATTTTAGTGAAATTTTCATTGTTACACTGTATCAAATCCGTAACAAACCACGTGAGAACAGAGAACTAATTTCGCTCTTAAATACAACCATTTATTATCATTATGCCCAATGCCCACGTACACAAAATTTAATTGACTGTTTTCCGTTTACAATATTTTACACTAGCACATTATACTCGTATGTATACATATATGTATGTATCTACTTAATTTTTAACACGTATCAACTACATAATATATAAATCTAATACAGAGATTTTATATCACGCTGTGACTGTTTCCTGTTATCTCAATTGTATATACAGCAGCGAAACTGTGGGGCGCACCCCCCCTCCTAGGGGGGTCGTCATAAAACCAGATGGGGGACGCGAGCATATCGAGAAAAAATATTATTAAAAAATTTACTTAATTTACTGAAAGAAAAGCAATTAAATACATTTATTCTGATATAATAAAAAATAAAATACGCACATTTACATTTACACTGATATAATACACTTATAAATAGGATTGTATCAGCACAATGTATTTATTAATTTACTTATCAATATTAAATTAAAAACAAGATTAATAATTAGAGGAAAGTATAGTATATTGAACCATTCGGTAAATTGGACTATTTTGTTGATTTTTGTGGAGCTTATGATATTTATGTTGATTAATACTTAATAGAAACAAAATCTATAAACTGCTGTTTCATTTCATAAAAAAATAATTTGTCTAAACCAAAAACTAGTATACTAAATATCGTAATTTATGAAAATGGTCCAAATTACCCGACTTTCCCCTATTAGTGACTCCCTTGAGCCTGTCTTGCAGAGTAAAGTTTTTCGAATGAAGGTTTAATATTAGAAATTGACACTCAAACAAATTAATTAGGAACTTATATTACAATAGGCATGATCATTTTTGGTAAAATAAAAACACAAAATACAGCAATCCACCATGTTAAATAAAACACCAGTTAGAGTGCATGACGTCACGGCTAAGTAAACATCATTTTTGTTTTATTAATATCTGCACTGTTTATAAATTATTTTGTGGTTTTAAATTATCAATTTGCTCAGTTTTGTGTTACCAAAACTAAAACCGAGAAACGTTAGCGATGGAACAAGGATTTATTATTGTTGACAAAGAGTCTTTACATAGGCGTGACGTCAAAAATGCGCCATGACACCTGCGAGCGTTTTGACGTCAAATTCAAAATTAGTTTTAAAAGAGTCAATTTTTGCGATTAAACCTTTATTTTATGCAGAAATAAATATTTTTTTGGAAATAGGATACACGTTAAATCATCATAAAATAGTTTTTAAAAATTAGGCTCATGCCTATTACAACACGATTTTAGTGAAAATTATTGTATGAAGAAGGGGGGAGGCGATGAGAATTGTGATTGAAAATTGGGTCGCAAATAATAAAAGGTTGAGAAACGCTGATATACAGTTCAACAACATAAAATAACTAAAAAGCCGGACAAATATTGCTCAATTTATTTCACCCCACGCTTTGTATGTATTATACGCATGATTTAAGTTGACAGCCATATGTAGGAACATTTTAAACGAAATTAAACAAAATAGAATGTAACCGGACATTATTAACTGGTTTTGTCCTACAATTTAGATAAAAATCTTTATCTCTTTGTAATATTTCATACGATGTCAATTTCAATTTTCTATAGTTCTATAATATAAGTTATTATGTTTATTATGCCTAGTTTAACTTTCAAAAATTGACCGATATGTTTTTGATTTGTATATACATATGTCCAGTATTGTTAACAGTAGGTCAATTCTTAAATTATATAACTGTTTTTTTTTATATTATACAGGGTGGCCGATTTATTTATGTAACTATCAATCATATCAAAGAATTTTGTTTTATTGATTTTTTTCTAGAATTCATAGTTATAACGTTATGAAACTTTTTTTTATAGATCTTGAGAAAGAAACAAAAACAAAAAGGTTGCTTGAGTTTCCCATAGAACTTTTTTTTAACCCTGTATATTGAAAAAATATATAAATAAAAAATATATATATAAATAATATTTGTTCGATTTTTTTTCAATTTTAATAATAACAAAACGTTTACATATTTAATTCCTAATGAAGAGTTAAAAAAAGGTCATTCAATTAATTTCACATTGATTTTTTTTCATCTGTGAAAAATTTCAAAAATAAAAGACGAAAAAAAATCCTTCGGCTTCGGCAAAAACTAACCTTCGGTCGGACACTTGATACAGATCTACAAAATTTTAGGCATGGGTTATATTATTGTTGATGATATGTAACCCCCCCGCCATATAAATGTGGCTACGGCACTGCTTTACCCATACGCCATAATAATACACACACGCCTCTAAAAATAAGAACTAAATTCGCCAACGCAAGCAGTCCATTTGTAATTAACCATATAAATAATTCATACATTAGTAATTCGTCTACATTGTTACGTGACGTTATGGATTACTAATCTCGTTTCCTAATGTTAATGTACTGCAAGAAAGTGGTTTAATTCTGTTACATATAAAGCATTTTACTTTTCGGCTCAGATTTAAAATCAAACGTAACTGCAGCCTGCATTTAGTTGTATAGAAAGTGATATTTATAGAAAATAATGTAATATTGCTTATATGAATATTTAAAAGATATCGATGTTGTTTTTATCCTCATTATTTTTTCTTTAAATAATTAATTGGCTAATACATATGTTTTAAAATGCATTTTCGAATCTAAACACTTTCAAATGTATATTACACAATTTTGAAGTCAAAGCGATCAACTGCAATTAATGAATACATTTTTAGAAAAGAAAATAACTCAATAAGGTACTGGCACCAGTTATGACCGCTATAAGAGCAAGGTTTACTGTTTTTGTGATTGACGGGCTTCTTTTTTGTAATTCTCATCAACTCATGTTACTAATAAAACAAGTAACTCTTTATTTAATCAATTTAATTACCAAAGTCAGCAAATATAGTTTGTTTTCTTAAATTATAGCCTTTTATTTTGCTTATGTTTTTTCTTCAGTAATGGATAAAGTTATATCAGTAATGAGCACGCAGTGATGGACACTTGCTAATGATTACAAAATAATAAGTACTATGACACAAAAGATATAAAAGGAAGAATCGTCAAATTTGACACCTATTGGCCGATTGTCATCAAATCACGCTGTAAGACAGTTAAATATATATAGATTAATATTCAGATATGGTAGTAATCAAATATCAACAAATATTTCTAATTCAGTATATTGAATTTAAAAATTTGAAAATTTTAGTCAAAATCTCACTTCAGTGTGTCTGTCTGTCTGTTCCGTAAATCATTTGTTACACGCATAACAGTTTTTAATAAACCTTGTTGTTAGTTGGGTTAGGCTAGTAGGATAACCCAATGTAAAAATCATCAAAATCCTTGATAAAAATCCTTACTTTTTTCAAAATATTTCAAAAATGATGCATATTACGTGAAAATTGTATTGGACTTTTATGAGAACATTAAATTTTCCATGAAATAGTCATTACAACTTTTATAGTAAAATATTCCCATAGTAAGAATAGAAAGATATATCGTTTGATTGGCATTGTTTAATTATTTCTTAGAAACATTAAAAATTCACTTTGTCTTAAAGGATAAACAAAAAACTATTTCTCGATATAACTACAGTAATTAATACCGCCAAGTTGCTTGTAGGTAAGAAATTTACCCATCTGCTCACTCCTTCCGGTTACGCCCCAAATAAAATATATAATTATTATTTTATTATCAACTATCAATGTTAACAAGACATTTCTTAACATAAATATACTAGTTTTACATAAATAATGTATTTTTTCATTTATACTAATTATTCTAAAAAATTAAATCAGTGAACCAATATTATTAGAAAAATAACCTTGATATTATTCAAAGGTCTATTTAATTACTGTAACAATATACATCAGAATGTACTTGATATGACTACTGTTTCATTTATATTTTTAGATAAAGTAACACTTTGTTACTTATAATAAGGCAATTTATATCTAATTTTTTAATGAACGATATTATTACGTAAAGTATTCATTATAAATATAATACGAACATTTTTATATCAAAATAACGACCATCTAAATTAGATGTAAGGTACCTGAGGCAAATAAGGCCCAGGGTGTAATAAGGCCCATGTGAAAAAAAACATATTTGCAATAGTTGGATCGATCTGGATTTTTATATACACATAGAAGGTACTTATACAAAGCTAACTACACACCAACTAGTCTCTCGCCGTGTTAACTTTTCGGTACCTCTGAGTTTGTTGCGAGAGATGGTGACGAATGCTCAATTTTATAAAAACAACCAACAAATATTCTTAATTTTTGTTAAAATTTTTTATGTATTATTTTATTTGTTCAGGTAATAGTTCGATCCTTAAAGATTATGGTAAAAAGTTGATTTCTATTGTTTTTAACTTTTTGCTTTATAAAATAAAATAAAATATACCGTAGTACCTTACGGATAATAAGGCCCACCAAATTTAAGATTGGACTTTTTATTTGTGTTACAATTTATGATCATTCTTATTTACTAATAATTCTATAAAAAAAATCATCTATGTACAACGAAGAAAAACGTGTTTTGGCGAGAGTTTAGCAGCTGCTATGGATGCAGCATCGGCACGTTATGGATAAAAAATAAATGTTAAAATAAAATTATTAATTGTTTATTTATTAGCTTTAATTAAGCAAACGTTACACCAATTGATTAAAACATAGTTCCCATACAAAATAACATTATAATTATCTGAAAATGTTTAATTTAGTTAAGGGGCCTTATTATACCACCATAGTTTAATAAGGCCCAAAGTTACTTTTTTTAAGAAGTCTTAAAAATTAAAAAATCATTTAAGAAAAGTTGGTTTTCATACTTCTTTAGATTAATAATAAACCAAAGTTTACCATTAATATAGCCTTTTTAATATAAATTACTTATTACCCGAAATATAGCATTTTTAATTAGGGTGGGCCTTATTTGCCTCCATGACCTTATTTGCAGTTGAAAAATTTTCTTAAAATAACCCTTGTAAGTCGGTACTGTCCATTTCTCAAAATTCCATGAATAAAGACAAGACTTATACCCAAAAGCCTAATCTTTCATCATCTTACTATTTAATAAAAAAACATTTAAACAAAGTTGATTTTCATACATTTTTTAGATTAATAATAAACCAAAGTTTACCATTAACATAGCCTTTTTAATATATGGTGCCAGTACTTTATGTTGTCATTGTATGAAGTATGAAATGACTTTTTATATTATCAAACTTAACAATCTTGTTATTTTATATGTATATAGTGATAATCCCTATCAAACTATATTTATTGTGTTCTTGTGAACTACACGAAGTTTTCCCACATTGTCTTTCTACTTCACAATCTTCATATTATATTACTTTTCCGGATACAATAATTCTCTCACTGTGTAACATTATCTTTTGTATAAAAATATACCAGGTGTTTCTTGGAAAATATCAAGATTAAAAATAATTAGAAAAGAAAAACACATTTCAGTAATTATGAAAATAAGAAAATACCCATTTCACTCGTGTTACTCTATTATGTACACATTATAATATTTTTCATTATTAACAAATAAAATGTACTTTTCACAATATAAAGATTCCAAATGTATGTATTTGTAATTCTTCACTTTTTAAAATCACTTTCGTATTACACATCATCTGACTAATCTACATTAGAACGGTAAATAGATATTTCATGTTATAGGGTCGAGTGGGGTAAATATGAAACACGAAAAAAATGGGGTAAAAGTGAAACAAGCTTGCAACTAAAAAACTAATTTGTTTATAATAGAATTATAAAATTTGACATCATCATTAAAGGTTTGTTAAAACGACCTGAAAATATGAATCGCCTAAGAAGTGATGTGTCACCCCTACAGATTTCCTTGTTAGTCGATGTCAAAACGTGTGAATTAAATTTTAATTCTTTGCACATAACTTTATGTATAGCTCAGATATTAATTAAAGTTACAATTTCACATTGATATGCCACAAAGAAGACAAATCAAAGTTGGCTTTGTAGCTTTTTTTTTAATTTTTCGAGAAATATTTTCCATTAGAGGCCAGTTTCACTTTTTCCCTTACCTGTTTCACTTTTTCCCAAATTAGAGGTTAAAAATGAAACACACTTTTTTCATTTTTAAAGTCAGTGTTGTATCGTACAGTTCAAATGACGTACTCGTTAAAATGGTTATTCATAAGCGCATCTAGTAGAAAAAATTTAAGTATGAATTTGTATCATTAATTGTCAAAAAACATGAAATATTTGTATTTTGTTTCACTTTTACCCCAGTTGACCCTATATTATAATATTTTTCTTTATTAACAAATAAAATATACTTTTCACAATATAAAGATGCCAAATGTATGTATTTGTAATTCTTCACTTTTTAAAATCACTTTCGTATCTGACTAATCTACATTAGAACGGTAAATAGGTACATTCATGTTATATACTTATTTAAAAATTCATCGAAAATTCCATGAATAAATAATAATAAATATTTATTAATCCAAATTGCGAAGTTTGCTTCCTAGACATTATTTAATTTCTATTCAAAAAATAAAATTGCTGTTATAATGAATGATACATAAAACACAAATAATCTAATTTCTTAAATGTGGTTATTTTTTACTATAAGAAACTGGCACCAGTTATGGCCGCTATAAGAGCAAGGTTTACTGTTTTTGTGATTGACGGACTTCTTTTTTGTAACTTTCATCAACTCATGTTACTAATAAAACAAGTAACTTTTTATTTAATCAATTTAATTACCAAAGTCCGCAAATATAGTTTTTTTTTTAAATTATAGCCTTTTATTTTGTTTGCTTTTTCTTCAGTAATGGATAAATTAAAACCAGTAATGATCACACAGTGATGGACACTTGCTAATGATTCCAAAATGATAAGTACAAAAACACAAAAGATATTAAAGAAAGAATCGTCAATTTTGAAACAATGTAAAACAGTTGATAGGATAATATAATAATTAATAAATAATTAATTTAAATTTCCACTATATTGACATTTATTGGTCGATTGTCATCAAATTACGCTGTAAGACAGTTAAATGTATATAGATTAATATTCAGAAATGGTATTAATCAAATAATAACAAATATTCTAATTCAGTACATTTAATTAAAAAATACCCATTACTGGGGTCATATCCAAGACTGGTTCCAATACCTTATCTATTTCAGCATAACCCTGATTAACGTTTAAAATTAACGTTAATCATGATAAAAAAAAACTATTTAATCGTGATTTTTTTATTAAAAATAATCTAATTTCTTAACTATGTATATGTACTTCGCGATAACCCTGATTAACGTTGAAAATTAACATTAATCATTATAACCCCCCCCCCCCCTCGTTATTACGCTACTGTATGTAGGTACTAAAAAGATCAAAATTATATTGACGTATTGGCCATCCCTGCACTACTATAAATAATTTTATATTTTAACGAAAAAACATCTGCCAAGTAAATGCACAATGCTTCCTCGTGCTAAAGTCACTAAAACTGATAGTGTTCAGATAAATTACCTGGCATTGGTTAACCATTTAATTTTTATACAAATTTTACTAAAAAATCTTAGTTCGAAATTTTTCTTAAAACGCACCTGGATATTTTTTCATATATTTTTAATTTTTTGACAATTTCAATTTAAATCTAAATTTATGCAAATGTCAAAATGACATTTAAAACGTCAAAGTGACATTTAAAACGTCAAAATGACAATTAATATATCCAATCAAATATCAATTTAGAAAAACAAAACACGAATTTTTAAAATAAATTGAGATAAATCTTTGTAAGGGAATATTTTACAGCAAACGTAGTAGACCCATATTATAGGAAATTTAATGCTCTACAAAAAATATTCTATAAAATTTTCTCGTAACATGTGTCGTTCTTGAGATATCTTGAAAAAAGAAATATTTTGGGCTGTCACCCCTCCCCCTTACACACGATTTTGATGATTTTGAAATGGGACCGTCCTCAAACCAAACCCAACCATCCGACCAAGTTTCAATAATATCGGTTCAGTGGTTCATGAGTTATGCGTGTGACAAGGATTCAGGGGACAGACGGACGGACGGACGGACACACGGATAGACAGACAGACACGAAACGAAAAGTGTTTGTCTTGACGTGAAACGGATAAATCAATTTAAAATTTTGAAATTGGAGAACTTTTTTTTTGTCTCAATCTGAAACGATCACATAGCTTCTCGTATCTGCGAGGAAGCAAAAATGCATAATTTATTTCAAAGTACTTGAAAGAAAATTTAATTTTTGTAACTCATCAAGCACATTAATATTAACATTTGATTTGATTTTTTTACTAAAAATGGTCAGATAAATGATCCATATGTACATTTGTAAGTATAATAGCATTCTTGTTGATTGTTTTTGTCACATGAAAACCCAAATTTACGTAAACATTACATCTGCATATGAAATGCCCTTGTGTATCGGTAGAATCGCGTGGCTACACCACATTTTATACAAAAATGTGGAACAATGCATTAAAATGACAATGATGTCCCGAGTACTGTGATCCAGATACCGCTGATGCTTTGTTTTGGATATTTCCGAGAGAAGGTTGGGAAAAACGTGCAAACGCTGTTGTTTCCTAAACATCTAGTGACGTGTGGACAACGTTCAACGTACGACATAAATCTGGAAATCTGTGAGTTTTCATTTCAAGGAAATGATTTTTTGCGATGTTATTGTTTTTATTTAATGATTTATGTTTCTTACTAAGAATTAAACGGTGTTTGATTTTGTCAAATTTTAATATTAATAATTCTAATGAATCATAGATAATTTTTTGCTTCCTCGCAATATTATATCGAAGATACGAGAAGCATTGTGCTCATTTTAGAATGAGACAAAAAAAATGTTCTCCGATTTCGAAATTTTAAATTGATCTTTCCGTTTCACGTCGACACAAACACTATTCGTTCCGTGTCTATCTGTCTGTCCGTCCGTCCGTGTATCTGTCCCCTGAATCCTTGTCACACGCATAACTCATGAACCACTGAACCGATATTATTGAAACTTGGTCGGATGGTTGGGTCCGGCTTGAGGACGGTCTCATTATAAAATCATCAAAATCGTGTGTAAGGGGGAGGGGTGACATCCCAAAATATTCATTTTTTCAAGATATCTCAAGAACGATACATGTTACGTAAAAAATGTATAGGATATTTTTTTATAGAACATTCAATTTCCTATAAAATAGGTTTGTTTTAAAATGTTCCCTTACAAAGATTTATCTCAATTTGTTTTTAAAAATCGTATTTTGTTTTTTTTTTTTTTTAATTGATATTTACTTTGATATATTAAATGTCATTTTAAATTTAATATTTTTATTTTATATACCAATTAATATTAATCATACTAATATTTAAGATAAAAAAAAATATTTATAAAATAAAAAACACCATTTTGTTCGAAATTTAAGATTTATAAAACCTATTTTATCCTTAAACTGATAACCCCAGTGTTATTCCCAAATAATTTTAGACAGCTTTGTAAGCCCCGAGAAAGTTATGCACCCCTTGAAAAATTATTGCCGTGTTCTATACATCAAAATCTACCAATTTCTTTAAAAAAACGTTTTCTAGCTCAAATCTTCTAATGACTGGACTACAACTACTATATATTAGAAACAATCATTTTTACTGTGACTATTTAATGCATACCTATAAATAAATTAAATAGTCACAGTAAAAATGATTGTTTCTAATATATAGTAGTTGTAGTCCAGTCATTAGAAGATTTGAGCTAGAAAACGTTTTATTTTTATATTATATTATACACAAAAACATAACCTAAAAAATAAAAAAATAAAAACAACATCCTACCTTTAATATAAAAAAACAATAATCGTACAATAACAATAATAGTTATCTTATCAAACAGGCACTGGTATTCCGCTGTTTCAATGAACAATACTCAAAAACAAAACACTCACATACGTTTATAATAAGAGCAATTATACATGTGTGTATCTATCTATCGACTGTGTAATCTAATCATGTGAAGAGGCAGGTCTCTCGCGTGCATGCCACAGGTGTGTGTGTAACCGACTAGTGCAGTGTGTACATTCGCTAGTGTCTTTTACAGACAGCGGCTGTGATGTGCCTTCTCCACCTCCACCTCCGACTCCTCGACTCTCAGTCGGTCAGAGAGGTGTTTGTTTCAGTGTGAGAGACAGTGGCGTACGTCGCACAAAGTTATTAGATGATGTTTACCCATTTGTACCCAATTTTCAATTTTATTCAGATCCGGCTTCAGCAAGGCAGCGGTGATGTGCCTTCTCCACCTCCACCTCCTCGACTCTCAGTCGGTCAGAGAGGTGTTTGTTTCAGTGTGAGAGACAGTGGCGTACGTCGCACAAAGTTGTTAGATTTTGTTAACCCATTTGTACCCAATTTTCAATTTTATTCAGAGCCGGCTTCAGCAAGGCAGCGGTGATGTGCCTTCTCCACCTCCGACTCCTCGACTCTCAGTCGGTCAGAGAGGTGTTTGTTTCAGTGTGAGAGACAGTGGCGTACGTCGCACAATGTTGTTAGATTATGTTAACCCATTTGTACCCAATTTTCAGTTTTATTCAGAGCCAGCCTTAGCAAGGCAACGGTGATGTGCCTTCTCCACCTCCTCTTTCTCCACTCTCAGTCGGTCAGAGAGGTGTTTGTTTCAGTGTGAGAGACAGTGGCGTACGTCGCACAAAGTTATTAGATGATGTTAACCCATCTGTACCCAATTTTCAATTTTATTCAGAGCCGGTCTTAGCAAGGCAGCGGTGATGTGTCTTCTCCACCTCCTCGACTCTCAGTCGGTCAGAGAGGTGTTTTTTTCAGTGTGAGAGACAGTGGCGTACGTCGCACAAATTTGTTAGATGATGTTAACTCATTTGTACCCAATTTTCAGTTTTATTCAGAGCCGGCCTTAGCAAGGCAGCGGTGATGTGCCTTCTCCACTTCCTCGACTCTCATTCGGTCAGAGAGGTGTTTGTTTCAGTGTGAGAGACAGTGGCGTACGTCGCACAAAGTTGTTAGATGATGTTAACCCATTTGTACCCAATTTTCAATTTTATTCAGAGCCGGCCTTAGCAAGGCAGCGGTGATGTGCCTTCTCCACCTCCTCGACTCTCAGTCGGTCAGAGAGGTGTTTGTTTCAGTGTGAGAGACAGTGGCGTACGTCGCACAAAGTTGTTAGATGATGTTAACTCATTTGTACCCAATTTTCAGTTTTATTCAGAGCCGGCCTTAGCAAGACAGCGGTGATGTGCCTTTTCCACCTCCTCGACTCTCAGTCGGTCAGAGAGGTGTTTGTTTCAGTGTGAGAGACAGTGGCGTACGTCGCACAAAGTTGTTAGATGACGTAAACCCATTTGTACCCAATTTTATTCAGAGCCTGCAAGTTTGGCGCCCTAGGCGAGATTTATTTTTGCGCCGTCTCTCCCTCTAAATAAATGTTCAAAAATTACCGAAAATGTCAATTAAATATCGGTATAGAGAACCATACATGACTTCCATGTTCTTTAATTTATTTTTAAATAATTTTTAATATATGAAAAATTTCAATGGGATTTGTCAGGAATAAAACTCACCTTTGTATTATAAATATTTTTAGTTTTCTAATGTCCTAAGTCAAAAACATAATACACATTTGTAGAATAACTAATTTGACAATTTGAATTTAGTTACATTTGTTTGTTTCGTATTAATTAGTATTTAAAATTCAAATTTTGAGGGTGTTTTTCACCCCTTCAATGGCTGTTTAGGCACGTACAAATAATAAATGTCCCTTAGATTCAATTGAACTGCAAATGTACCTAATATTATCAAAATTAATAAGATAATACTCGCAATGTTCACTTTTTAGACGAAAAAAGTTACAAAATTTCGAATATTTCCAAAACCCCTAATCCGATTAGCACCAAAATCAATAGGTCTGGAGTACTCACTGAGACAAACATTTTCCCCAAAAATAATTCAGATCGGTACATTTTTACAGTAGTTATCGTGAACGAAAAAAATTCTACATCCGCACAGACACACGGACACACGCACAGACGCCATGCGGAAATTAACTTTTCTTTAAGTTTTTAAGTTAGTTCAATCAGAATCTGTCTTTATCTCGGACATGATTTTTCGATGGTATTACAATACTTCCATTTCCTTCGGAACATGGAAGTAAAATTGATAAATAAGTAATATCTCAGCTTGGCGCAATCCTACAGACTCCAACTTTTTTTTAAATTATAGCTTACATCATTAACTTTAAAGCAATCAAATGCCCTAACATAATAACATAAAAAAATAAAATTAAAATAACATAAAAGCAGTCATCGTGTTATTTATTTTAGATATTTTGATTCTACACAATTCTTTACTACGATATTTTAGGCAGCATATTGCAAAACTAATTTTCCGACCTGATTTACTATTATCGTCACTGCTTAGTTGTTAATTGTTGTTACCTAACCTAACAAAATATAGCCTATAACCTGGCCAAAAAACATATCTATGAAAAAAGCACGTAAATCGGATAAGTAGTTCTCGAGTTGAGCTTTATACATATTTTATATATAAAATAATACTAATTTTCATTGTACCCCATTAGCCAGTTATTTTTTCCTGGCACCTTTCCTTAAAAATAAAACTGTATATCCATTAATATTTTATAGAAAAGTGGCTTTTTTAGGGTACCGTAGAAAACTAGGAACCCTTATAGTTTCGCCATGTCCGTACTCAAAAATTTTAAGCCGATTAAGATGAAATTTGGTATGCGGACAAAGACTGATAACCCAAAAATATAAATGATAAGATTTTTGAAAAAAAAATTTTTGGATCCTCTTTGCCTATTAAGTAGGGTGTCTTTAGATAGGTCTATTAAAATGCAATAAAAAATATTATTGATTTCAACCCTTCAGTCACAATATATTTGCGTTCAAAGTCGTTATTAGAGCGCCCCCCCACCCCTCTTCTATTTTCTAAACTATCACTATAAAAAATCGGAGAAAATTCGAGAATGTAGCTTTTAGTTAGTACTTTCAATGAAAATTATAACGAACACTGTAGCTAGAGTAGTTTATAAAAAAAAAACATCTGCCAAGTAAATGCACAGTGCTTCCTCGTGCTAAATTCACTAAAACCTATAGTGTTAAGATAAATTGCCTGGCATTGGTTAACCATTTAATTTTTATACAAATTTTACTAAAAAATCTTAGTTCGAATTTTTTCTTAAAACGCACCTGAATATTTTTTCATATATTTTTAATTTTTTGACAATTTCAATCTAAATCTAAATTTATGCAAATGTCAAAATGACATTTAAAACGTCAAAGTGACATTTAAAACGCCAAAGTGACATTTAAAATGTCAAAATGACACTTAATATATCCAATCAAATATCAATTTAGAAAAACAAAACACGAATTTTTAAATTAATTTAAATAAATCTTTCTAAGGGAATATTTTACAACAAACGTAGTAGACCCATATTATAGGAAATTTAATTCTCTACAAAAAATATTCTATAAAATTTTCTCGTAACATGTGTCGTTCTTGAGATATCTTGAAAAAATAAATATTTTGGGGTGTCACCCCTCCCCCTTACACACGATTTTGATGATTTTGAAATGGGACCGTCCTCAAACCAAACCCAACCATCCGACCAAGTTTCAATAATATCGGTTCAGTGGTTCATGAGTTATGCGTGTGACAAGGATTCAGGGGACAGACGGACGGACGGACGGACGGACACACGGACAGACAGACAGACACGGAACGAAAAGTGTTTGTCTTGACGTGAAACGGATAAATAAATTTAAAATTTTGAAATTGGAGAACTTTTTTTTTGTCTCAATCTGAAACGATCATATAGCTTCTCGTATCTTCGATATTGCGAGGAAGCAAAATGAAATAACTCTTGTATTGACTACTTGGCCGTTTTTTTAGAAATCTTTATAACCTAAACTTATCAGAATTTCGCGGACGGAAAAACGTACATGAATATTGGAAATAAATAGAATTGATTGGTGCTCAAAGATCTAACGCCACTGTTATGTGATATTAGGGCTGGACACTTTCCGAGTAGCTGTCTTGATCTAGTTTTCTGATTCTACCATTTATGGAGTTAATCTTGAAGAGCGGTTCGTCTACCATATATCTATAAATAAATATTTGATTGAATTTTATTCAATTATTATATATAACGCAAGGGCGGTTCTTTCAGTCGTATTAATTACTATTATTAATTTTAGTTTTCTATTATATTCATATCGATTTATTACTTCAATTTTGTATAGGGTTGAAAAATGTTTGACGTTATCAGACAAGTGATTTAGAAAAAATACGTATTTACATATTGAATTAAAATTAATGTACATCAGACTTTATTGAGATGATTATGAAAAAAAATTTTTATTGAATTTTTTTATAAGGTATTATAGATAGTAATATTATTATCTAATTTTCAGAATTCATTTTTTTTTTCCATTTTGCCTTGACCAGATTGTATTTTATGTTCATTCGATTATTAATTATCATTGATAATAATAATTGAAATGATTATTATTAATAATAAATAATATTTTGTAAGGTACTGGCTCCAGCCTTTGCAAAGACCCCAGTAATGGCTATTTTTAAATTAAATGTACTTAATTAGTGATTTGATGACAATCGACCAATAGGTGTCAAAATGGTGGACATTTAAACTAATTATTTATTAATAATTATATTATCATAGCAACTGCTTTACATTGTTTCTTTGTCGATTCATTCTTTTATATCTTTTGTGTCGTAGTACTTATCATTTTATAATCATTTACAAATGCCCATCAATGCGTGCTCATTACTGGTTTTACTTTATTCATTACTGGAGAAAAAACATAAACAAAATAAAAATCTAATTTAAAAAACATACTATATTTGCGGACTTTGGTAATTAAATTGATTAAATAAAGAGTTACTTGTTTTATTAGTAATATGAGTTGATGAGAATTACAAAAAAGAAGCCCGTGAATCACAAAAACAGTAAACCTTGCTTTTATAGTGGCCATAACTGGTGTATGTATGAAATACATAAAATATAAGTAGGTAATTATTGTTTTTATTGCCGATTTTTTTCGATAAATGACTGGCCAGTAAACCTTGCTCTTATAGCGGCCATAACTGGTGTCAGTACCTTATATTCCTGAAAAAGAATAAAACTTTCAAGTCTACATAAACAAATAATTATAAATAATGGATTTACTTTTATTTTATTTATCTTTTTATCTATAACATACAATGTAATAATGTATTTTTTAAAATGTACGCAAATGTGGGTAATACGGGTTGGGTATTTTTATATACAGTTAGAATATCGCAACATCAAACAGCCTAGAATATCGCATATTCCACTTTCAGAAAACACACAACAAAGAATAGCAAAAAAGAAAGGAAAGAAAATACTTCCGCATATGAAAAATGGAAAGGGAAAATGATCATTACAGTAATCATTATACACTGTTTGATGGACTTTTTCACCCTTTGTTTTGTTTGTATCTCTTTTGTGTATCCCTTTTTTGTAGAGCGTGTAAAAAGTTTCAAAGAATAAGTTGTTTCAATTACTATTATATTTTTTTAAATGAAGATACTTTAGGCACAAGTACTCAGTGAAAGTACCAAAAAGTAGGTACTTGAAGTACCTTTTAATTATTTTACTTGAATATTGACAGTTCTGCAAATAAATAAATACATTTTAAATTAATCAACAGTATTTTGTTTTCAACTTTAATAACGAATAAAACACATGAAATTAAAGTAAGCATCCTAGATAAAATTATAACAATATTTTTTGGCAGATATAAAGGACCCCGCAGTTTTTGATAGGGAAATGGCTTTCAGTCAATCTCTTTGAAACCAACTGGAAAATATTCTCTAAATCATCCCGATTAAAAGTCTCAATGGTCGCAACCGCCTAAGTTCCCGAGGTCTCGCGCAAAGAGCTGTTTTGTACCTAATAATACCATAAAAAACGATATAGTACAGGACATTTTGAACAAAGAAATTAATTTTTATGTATCGTTTTGTTTATTTAATTTCTAGATTTTTATGTTGTTAAAGTTTGTAAGTTCTAGCAAATTGTTTTATGGATTATAATAAAGTTTTTATAAAACATGTTAAGGTATGTGTAGTGCCGTCAGCGCCAGCTACTAGCGATAGTATTAAAAATATCAAATTTGAACTTGGGAAATCCTGTACTATATCGATTTTTTTATTGCAGTATTAGGTACAAAACAGCTTTTTGCGCGAGACCTCGGGAACTTAGACGGTTGCGACCATTGAGACTTTTAATCGGGATGATTTAGAGAATATTTTCCAGTTGGTTTCAAAGAGATTGACTGAAAACCATTTCCCTATCAAAAACTGCGGGGTCCTTTGAAAACAAAATACTAATTACTATTTTATTAAATTTTGTGGCGGCATTTCAAAATGCACCAATCACACATCGTTAAAAAGTGACCGCAAAGTTAGCCTATTTTTTGGACCTCGCTAGCGACCTGAGGAAAAAATATAAAAGTATGCTACAGGTACCAAATTACTCGTCATTGAAAACCAAAGTGAGCACCGCTTTTCATTTTTTGAAAATTTCAAGAAATTACCCCTATACAGGGGTTGAAAAAACCCTTATAATATTAAATAATCGAAAATACCACTAATTATATAATCATTTATCACTGTATGTATATGGAGTTTTAGAAAAATAGTTTCATTTTTCTTAATATTTTGGGGATGATTTCACCCCATGGGAGAGCTTTGAGTTGGTTTTTTAACCCACAAAACCCTCATTGATCAAGAAAATACGTGATTACACTTTTGTAAGATTTATTTTATAGAAAAAATACAATGATAAATGATTTTATAATTAGTGGTATTTCTGATTTTTTAATTTTTTGGAATTTTTTCAACCCCTGCATAAGAGTAATTTTTTGAAATTTTCAATGACGTGTACCAGTAACATATTTTTATATTTCTTCTCCAGGTCGCTAGCGAGGTCCAAAAAATAAGCTAAAAAACAGTCTTTATTACGTTCACTCTTTGACTAAAGGTTACTACACTTCTAATTATCTCTATGTTAAATTTTCTGTCTTACATCGGATTTCATAAAGTAAAATTAACCACAATTAGTTAATCAGTTGTTTTCAAACCATAATTCATGTTAAATCTAAACTTAATCTCAATTTGAAAATGAACAATTCACTAAATATGATAATTCTTTACCTAATAAAATATATCATAACCGTGATGATTTTTTCAAAATTGGCGTAATAATGGTTTTAAAACAACTGATTAACTAATTGTGATTAATTTTGCTTTATGCAACCCAAGGTTAATCAACTTGGAATACACTGCATAATATTATATACACAATTGCATAGCTAATAAATATTTTTCTTTCATGTATTTTCTTCAACCACGGACACATGTCACCTCACTCGCACCCGTAAAATTAATGATATGGTCATCTCACTTTACCTTGGACATCAATTGTAACTGACTACAGGATCAGGTAAGCTGTGAACATCTTTTATTGTTTATCTATTTTAAGGTATCTTTGATAATATCCATCCAGAAGGAAATGCAATACATTTTTTCGAAGAAATCACGTTAAGAGCCAGCATTGTAAAAAATTAATTCATGTAATTTTAGAACAGGAAACAGCTGGCTCTCCATTTTTTATATAAATATGTAATTTAGTTATTCAATATAAAATAAGATTTTGCAGTATTTTTCTCATAAAAACTTAGAATAGTGTAGATTTAGATTTAGAATATAGGTATCTAGAATTTTTTATATATAGTGATAAATATATTTATTATTATTATAAATATTCATTAACTCATGTAGAACTTTTGGATTTATACATAGGCATTGTTCTTTTTAAAATATAAGCTTTAGCAGTATATTTTTCAAAAATACGAATTCTAAATTTATATTTAAAAAAAAAATACAAAAAAGTGTCGTTCACATTTTGTGTTTTCCTGAATTAAAAACCACTTAATATGTTAAAATAATAAAAAATGACTTTTTTATTAATACCATAATATGTTAAATTTAATATAAAATTTTTAAAACAGTCAATTAAAAACACAAAAAACGTAAAATTATAATATAAAAACATATAATAAAATATCAAAAACATGGATACAAAATATATAGTAAACTTATTGTTTAATAATTAATTAAGATATTTTTATTTTCGTGTCATTAAATGAAATTTTAAATTAAAAAAATAACTGACATAATGCCATAGTATTTTATTAATCTAGTTGTCAATATTATTAATTAATAATAATTTTTATGCTCGAAATTTTAATGAAATCTGACGTTAAGGCATTTTTATTATTTCAATATTTTCAATAATTAATTTAAAAAACATCTGCCAAGTAAATGCACAGTGCTTCCTCGTGCTAAATTCGCCAAAGGTAGTTAATTATTCAACAATTTAAATAAAAACCGATAGTGTTTATATAAATTGCCTGGAATTGGTTAACCACCTGAATATTTTTTCATATATTTTTAATTTTTGGACAATTTCAATCTAAATCTAAATTTATGCAAATGTCAAAATGACAGTTAAAACGCCAAAATGACATTTAAAACGTCCACATGACATTTAACATGTCATAGAAAATATCAATTTAAAAAACAAAGTGACGAATTTTTAAAGCAAAATGAGATACATATTTTTAATATATACTTTACAACAAACGTTGTAGACCCATATTATAGGAAATTTAATGCTCCACAAAAAATATTCTATACAATTTTCACGTAACATGTGTCGTTCTTGAAAAAATTAAATATTTTGGGGTGTCACCCCTCCCCCTTACATACGATTTTGATGATTTTTAAATGGGACCGCCCTCAAGCCAGACCCAACCATCCGACCAAGTTTCAACAATATCGGTTCAGTGGTTCATGAGTTATGCGTGTGACAAGGATTCAGGGGACAGACGGACGGATGGACACACGGACAGACAGACACGGAACGAAAAGTGTTTGTCTTGACGTGAAACGGATAAATCAATTTAAAATTTTGAAATTGGAGAACTTTTTTTTGTCCCAATCTGAAACGATCACATAGCTTCTCGTATCTTCGATATTGCGAGGAAGCAAATGTTTAAATATTCTCATAGCATTTAATTTATTTATAGTTCGTATTCGTGACCTTTAGACTGATGAAAAATATCAAAATATCCGTCAGTCCATTCCATCAGCCCGTCAATCAATGCATTACACGATCAGTCAGGATCAAGGTCACGGACTGAACTGATGCCAGACTGATCGTTTAACCTCTGTCATGCAGTTATTATTACGAATTCAATTTATTTCTTTCATATATATTTTTTCTATGATAATAATATAATAATGATTGATCGCGTTTGTTATAGTTATTGACAATTTCATACATCGTCATTTAAAAATTACATATTCGATGTAACTAGGGTTGCCAGAATATCTCTTTTAAAGAGAACATGTTCCCTTTTTGAGTATTGATCTTTCTTTTTTTATATTGGAATGTTCTCTTTTTAATGCAGCATTTTGATTTAATCCTGGTTTTTATATTAGTATTTGTAAATATGTAAACCCCATAAAAAGTTGCCCATAATTTCAATTTAAGAGGTGCAATATTTTAAGATAAAAATCACAAACTCAAAAACTAAAAAGAATCTAAAAACGACATTTAGTTATTTTTTTATTTTCTTTCTTAAGAAAGAGTCCCGATTATCTCATATAAGTATATTAGTTTTCATCATCTTTTATGTATCATAGAATTTAAAAAAAATCTAAATCTACCTGGGTTTGATTTTAGGGGCTATTTTATATGCTACCGGCGACCAGAAGGGGACTTTAACCTCGGAAACTGCCTAGGGCATTTTCAAAAGTGAAAGCGAAAAAAAGGTCTTCAGATATTAATGACAGTTAAAATTTGCTAAAAAAATTATTTTGGATTTTGGTTTTTTAACGGGGTCTGCAATGGAAACGTTGCCTAGGGCCCTATTTTTTCTTAGTCCGCCCTTACCGGCAACAGTTAATAAATATTTAACTATTTTTAGTTTAAGCGTATGTAAAAACACAACTACAAGAAAAGTTTGTTATTAAAATAATTAATACAAAATAAAATTCCTATTTTTTAAATAGAATTAATTTACTTCTTAAGTTTCTGACAACCCTAAATATAACTGTTCCCGCACACAGAGCAAAACAAAAAACAAAAAAAAACTCGTTTATTCACTTCCTGTGAACGCTTATCAAAATTTATACCCAGTAGAGTTTTAGTGCTCTGCGATTTTTACTTTTATATCAACTTACGAAAACATGAACCTTAACTGTTCATCTTAACTGTACTCTGTCTGTTGTCGTTTATTACAGTAATGTTTTACGGTGGGTTAATAATTAACCACCAAAAATATTCGTTCACTGATAATATTGTTTGCTCAAGTGTTAAGCAATAACGGATATAATTTTTCAAGCAATTAAATATTATAAGTACCAATCATGGTAAACGAATAAAATATAACTGCTTTTTTATCGACAATGTAGAAATATTTAAAAAAAACATCTGCCACGTAAATGCACAGTGCTTCCTCGTGCTAAATTCACCAAAGGTAGTTAATTATTTAACAATTTAAATAAAAACCGATAGTGTTTATATAAATTGCCTGAAATTGGTTAACCATTTGATTTTTATACAATTTTACTAAAAAATATTAGTTCGAATATGATATATTTTTAATTTTTTGACAATTTCAATCTAAATCTAAATTTATGCAAACGTCAAAATGACATTTAAAACGTCAAAATGACATTTAAAACGCCAAAATGAAATTTAATATGTCCAAGCAAATATCAATTAGAAAAACAAAACACGAATTTTTAAAATAAATTGAGATAAATCTTTGTAAGGGAGTATTTTACAACAAACGTTGTAGACCCATATTATAGGAAATTTAATGCTCTACAAAAAATATTCCATAAAATTTTCACGTAACATGTCGTTTTTGAGATATCTTGAAAAAATAAATATTTTGGGGTGTCACATTTCCTCCTTACACACTATTTTGATCATTTATAAACATCATATTTCGCAAATTTTCTTTATAATACCGGGTAAAAAAATCCTTCTCCCCTCTCCACCTTTTTTCAATTTAATATAGTTCAAGTATAAAAAAAATCTATAAAAATTTGCTGAAATATAGTATATGCCAGTGGTTTCCAAACTTTATGTTACTACACATCTCTTTAAAAAAATCCAATCTTGGGTGGTCGGGGCAAATTGAGCATTTTATTAAAACATACAACTTATAAAATGTATAAACATTTAATTATAATATAATTTTAATACACACTTTAATAAAAACAACTTAAAATCTTATAAATGTGGTGGTATAAAAACACAAGAAAACGCAAAGTGTGTTCGGCACGTATAGAGAGAGATCGGCACATTGATATGTAGGCTACTTGCGCCGCGTAGTGAGTTGCGGTTTGCTTTGTGCGCAGAGCGGCTACCTGGGCGGGCTACGCTCGTGGACACAGAAAGTCAAGTCGTGGTACTGGGGGCGGCCTCTAGTAAGTCGTAGTAGAGCAACCTTAGCAGCAGCACAACCACTTTACTACCCGTGTGCCACACCTACACGCCTATTATCATCATGGTTCGTCGACGTACTTACATAAATCAAACATTCAAATTTCAAATATATAGAAAAAATAACATATAGAAAGATGCGTTTATCTTGAAACGTACTGTCAAAGAATACAGATATTTTAAGAGCTGATTCCTCATGGGGTCTATCTTCAACACCCTCTGAGCTACAGAATGTTTAAAAACTTCCTTCAGAGTAGTACATACAAACAAAGATTATCTCATATCTTCCAAAGTAACGTAACTAGAGCAACCACAATGAGTCAGTTTCATAGGTAATTAACTAACGTATTTTTCAGTATTAGTGTTATTCCTAGCCGTGTTTCCAGTTCAAAGTCAAAAAATATGTTTATTTTTTTGAAAATTTTTATGAAAATGTCATTTTTCCCCAAATGTACCTATAATATGTGGTATTTTTTATCATTATTTTGGTGTGTCATAATGTTACCTACATATTCACTATACCAAGTTTGGACCTGGGTCTTACAGTTTTCCAGTTATAAATTTATCGAAATAATTCCCAAAGTAACTATTTTGCTACCTACCCTATTAAATGAAACAGTCATATTTTTTGTTTATCACAGTGGTTTTCCCCCTTAATAGCGTACTCACTATTTGTTTTTATTATCTAGCTTTTAGTCAAATAATACGTAGGTATTAATTATGAAAATAACCAATAAAATATTAATCTTGAGGCTTCCGCGGTGATCTTGGCGTCGATTTGATCGTGCCAGGGCTCTTCTAAAAATGCAAATTTTAGAAGAGTCGTGAAGATGTCCACTGCAATGTGTGATGAAACGTTGGTCGATAACACGACCGCATCGACGCGACTTGCACCCAGAAGCCAAGATTCAAATAAAAATTAAGTAAATATCCTTCATTGAAAAAGTACCATATAGGGTCGAGTGGGGTAAATATGAAACACGAAAAAAATGGGGTAAAAGTGAAACAAGCTTGCAACTAAAAAACTAATTTGTTTATAGAAGAATTATAAAAACTGACATCATCATTAAAGGTTTGTTAAAGCGACCTAAAAATATGAATCGCCTAATAAGTGATGTGTCACCCCTACAGATTTCCCTGTTAGTCGATGTCAAAACGTGTGAATTAAATTTTAATTCTTTGCACATAACTTTCTGTATAGCTCAGATATTAAAGTTACAATTTCACATTGATATGCAACAAAGAAGATAAATCAAAGTTGCCTTTGTAGCTTTTCTTTTATTTTTTCGAAAAATATTTTCCATTTGAGGCCTGTTTCAATTTTTCTCTTACCTGTTTCACTTTTTCCCAAATTAGAGGTTAAAATTGAAACACTTTTTCATTTTTAAAGTCCGTGTTGTATCGTACAGTTCAAATGACATAAGTATTTAAAAGGGTTATTCATAAGCGCATCTAGTAGAAAAAATTAAATTATGAATTTGTATCGTTAACTGTCAAAAAACATGAAAGATTTTTATTTTGTTTCACATTTACCCCAGTTGACCCTACTATATGTAAAGGTAGGGCAATATTTCTTCAATTATAATATTCCAAATAGGTAATTACAGATTATATAATTTTTATATAAAACAAGAACTCCATTTATAACTTGCATTTATCCATAACACTGGTCAAGGTTTCTTACGCGAGATACTGAAAATCCAAAACAAGAATGAAACATCGATTTATGTATGTACGTATACGAACCTCTCAAGAAACCTGTTGCCAACCACCACTATCCCACTGAAGATATTGTTCCTCAAGCATCCTTTGTATTTTTTCTTTCACAGCGCACCATTCGCATGAAGATGCATGTTACTCTGTTAATGATAGTCCATGTTCCATCGAATTTTTATTCGTGCCATTTATTTATTGCATACTGTAGTGTGTTGTTATGAACGTATTTAGAAAACATTTATACACTTATTATTATCTCGATCGGGATGTGAAAAAAAACACCAATTAATTAGTAATTAGGCGAAGCATTTTGCAGTTGAAAAAATATCCTAAATTGAATATAATAATATACTAAAATGAAAATACATATTTTTACTGTTTAAACTAAAGGCCTCTATACACTACCCAATCTGCAGGGCCGATTTGTCGGGTGGTAGAGTGGGGGTACTGCCCAACTCTACTTCTCGACAAATCGGCCATGCAGATTGGGTGATGTATAGGGGCCTTTATTAATATAATATTCATATTTTCAGTAGTTGTTGTTTGAACTTGTAATATAGTTGGCTGCATGTTTACATCACATCAAATAATCTTTTATTTTCCTACTTATCTACTCTCTTTATTCAATTATAATAATGATATGACAGATAATGAAATCTGTATAGGTTTAAGATCTATCCGATATGAATTAAACAATGATAATTACAAGTCATATTTTAATCTATGAAGTAGTATTGATTATTGATATTATAAGTTTGTCAACAATAATAATACGAAAGAAAATTATATATCTTTCAAATACAGGGTGTTTCAAAAAGGATGCAACCCTGACGATAACTTTTTCGTAGGTATATTTTATGCTATAATATTCAAGGTTAACTGTCTCTAGCCATTTAAATGAACTTGTCATGTGTTATATCAGCTATGGCAGTATTTATTGTTGTGACTTCCATGTAGCAAATGCCAGCCTTGGCCTAATATTAGATTGTCAGTGTTGCTTTTCTGATATTGGTTCCAGTTTAGGCCAATCTTCAAATATCGATCTTCGGTCATCTATTCTTTACCCAAGATTGGGCCAACTCTGGGCCAGCCTTGGTGCGAGAATCTTGAACGAAGTTATCATTTGTATTTTGGCCCAGTGTTGGCTAGCATTGGCGCAAGCCTAGGCCAACCGTGGCCCCTTTGTAATTTCCTACATGGCTAATTGGACTGAGCTCTTTCGATTCTGTACAAATCCAGTATACAAAATTCATATTATCGACTGTTGGCAACTGCAGATTGAGAATATTTACAATAAGTTTCAACAAACGGCTCGTGACAAGTTCATTTCAATGGCTAGAGGCAATTAACTTTGAGGACAGTGTTGCCATTTGACTTATATTATGACACAAAATTTACACATGAAGAAGTTCTACTTTCTTATCTTCAGATTTGCGCACTTTTTAAAATATCCTGTATAAATCAGACTATTATTCAGAAAATTTCAATAAAAACGCTGTAGTATAACATCTATTTTTATGATAGGTTTTAGCAACTGTTTCATTACTTTTTTACACCAACATCACATTTACAATAGATTTTTCGTATCATTTTTATATATTTAGAAATATCAATTGTAAATTTTCCTTAATACGAACCTGTCCTAATTCAATTATCATACAACGTATACTATTAAAATCCCACAAAAATCGGTTAAGTTGTTTTCGTATCAAGTAGGAACAAATAAACAGACAGACAAACAAAAAATTTTAATACTATTAAATATTTATATTTTAAGCATATCAAGTAAAAAAATATCTGCCTTGGGAACCACGGGACTTTCTTATACGTAATCCTAACAGTGAATAGTGTACGTGATTTTTATTTTTTTATGACATTTTTGACAAACTAATAAAATAGAATAAAATGAATCGGACATAAACTATAGATAATATTATTCTTTATATTATATATCAAATGAATTTTTTTGAACGTAATAACTGAAAACGGATGTTTACTCTTGTAAATTTTTGAATTTTCGAATTATTTTTGCAATAAGAAAAAAATGTTTTAGATAAAAAATGTCGAGTATGTTATTATCTATAATTTATTCCTCATACATTTTTTCCCAACATTTATGATTTAACCAGAAAGAATTTTTTTATGAAATTATTTAAACACACACACTGTTAACTCTCAGTATTACGTATAAGAAAGTCCCATGGTACCTATGGCAAACATACACACTGTTCAATCTCTGTAATACGTATAAGAAAGTCCAATGACACTCATGGCAAATATTTATCCTCTGTTATGAACCATTTGAATTATAAAAAAAAAATTTTTTTCAAAAATTCGTTTTTACAAAAAAATAAATAAAATATAAATTATAGATATTGATATTACCTACAATTTTTAACTTGACCATTTTTCTCTATATTGTACTGTTTCAGAGTAATTCAAAAAATTCAAAAATCGACGTAGGTAAACATCCGTATCCGGTTGAAAGATCGTTTTCAAAAATAGGACGTTTTCTTCCCAGCCAAAAATTAATCTTAAATATAAAATTTCATCCTTCTACGATTTATCGTATTTGAGTTACAGACAGACAGACACACATACATCATGGCGAAAATAGTCAGAATTGATTCAGGGAAGGTCAAAATGGATAATTCCATCAAAATACAGATTTCGAAAAAAATCGGCTTCACTATACTTACTTATACTATATGTTTATTTCATATGTATACATGATATAAGAAAGTAAAAAATAACAAAAAATCTCATTCCATATGTTTTAATTTTTTAATTTATTAAATAAGGAACAGTTTTTTACGACTTGACCAAAGTAATTTATTATTTAAATCATAGACAGAATTAATACATAATTATTAACACTTCTCCACACTAATAAACTTATTAATTTTGTTACACGCTTAGAACCACATGCATTCATATATTATGATTTTATATTTACGGAAAAGCTAAATCATTTAAATTCATTTCATTCGTTATACATAATAAATAATTGCTTTAAAAAAATTATTTAATTTCTTCCAAAATACATGAATTCGCTTTCATCGCTACGTCACTTTCCATTTCTAATTCATATAATTGTGCGTAAAAAATTAATTCACCGAAGTTAATATCCGTAAATTTGTGTGCGTCCCTCGTGAACAAAAAGAAATTCTATT
The DNA here is from genome assembly GCA_961205875.1 of Sialis fuliginosa. NCBI lineage: Eukaryota > Metazoa > Arthropoda > Insecta > Megaloptera > Sialidae > Sialis > Sialis fuliginosa. Next base: position 39,821,528 of record OY540809.1, on the reverse strand, counting down.
TTAGAAAATTAAACACTTTTGTTTGTTTCATTACTATTGTTATTATGATTTCATCATGTATAAGTATCAATTTATTTTCTACATATAAAATGATTATATGATTTATAAAATATCGTTATTTAATGTGCCATTAATTTTCAGATTTCCATGTAAACTATTTGATATGGTTAATAATTGTTATAATGCATAATTAAATTAACATTCCTATATAAGGTACTGGCACCAGTCTTGGGTATGACCCCTATTTTTATTAGATTAGAAATATTTGTTGATATTTGATTACTATCATTTCTGAATATTAATCTATATACATTTAACTGTCTTTCAGCGTGATTTGATGACAATCGGCCAATAGGTGTCAAAATGGTGGACATTTAAACTAATTATTATATTATCATTATTTACATTGTTTCAAAGACGATTCTTTATTTTATATCTTCTGTGTCTTTGTAATCATTAGCAAGTGTCCATCATTGCGTGCTCATTACTGGTTTTACTTTATCCATTACTGGAGAAAAAAACATAAACCAAAATATAATAAAAGGCTGTAATATTTAAAAAAAAGTATATTTGCGAACTTTGGTAATTAAATTGATTAAATAAAGAATTAGTTGTTTTATTAGTAACATGAGTTCATGAAAATTACAAAAAAGAACACCGTCAATCACAAAAACACTAAACCTTGCTCTTATAGCGGCCATAACTGGTGCCAATACCTTACTACAACATTATCAATTAATTAGTAGATTTTTGAATTCAACAAATTCAGAATGCTATAAAATGTGGTACCTATGTATATCAAAATTTACATTTTTTTTACTTTATAACAGTATTTCAAAATATTTTCCAATGTGTCTACCTTAATTGCTGAAAAGATGTCACGTGAATCGGGAAATTAAGTGCGTTTAGTGAAAAAATATATTTACATAAATATTTAAGTTCCCTTCAATAGGCATGATGCCAGTAACAAAGTGAAATTATGATTTTAAATAATGAAATAGATTAAAAAGATTCTAAAAAATGTATTTATTTTTATATTAAATGGGTGATTAATATGATTTTTGTTAAAATAAAAACACAAAATACAGCAATCCGCCATGTTAGATAAAACACCAGTCAGAGTAGATGACGTCACGGCTAAGTAAACATCATTTTTGTTTCATTAATATCTGCATTGCTTATAAATTACTTTGTGGTTTTAAATTATAATTTGGAACAAGGATTTATTATTGTTGACAAGCAGTCTTTACATAGGCGTGACGTCAAAAATGCGCCATGACACCTACAAGGGTCAATTTTTGTGATTAAACCTTTATTTTATGCAGAAATAAGTATTTTTTTGGAAATAGGCGACACGTAAGATCATCATAAAATAGTTTTGAAAAATTAGGCATCATGCCTATTGGTAACAATGAAAATTTTGTATATTTACAAGTTGCGTAAAAAATATGGAATATTGCTCATATTCTTAGAGAAATTATTTCATATGTAATGCTTTTTTTATGACAACATATTTTTTTTATTGATTCTATTGAATATTGATTCTATTCTTAATTTTTTCATACAACTTTATAAAATTTTGATAATATTGCATTCGAAAAATTTTGATAAAAATTATCTTTTATAATCTCAGATCACATTAACTATACTAACTATTAAAATAACATTCTTAATGATTAATTTTATGACTAATATATAGAAAATTGAAAAATCTAATAGCATCAAAATTACTAAAAGGCAGTAAAAGAAGTTAGTTGTGCATTTTAACTAAGCACGGCCGAGTTGTTATTTAATATTTCAGCATGAGTTTAATAATTGATAAAACAATAGATTAGAAAATAGTTCACTATTAAGCTAGTGAATAGCTTTCTAATGAAAGCCACAGATCGGAAGGAAGGTAAAATCAACAAGCCTTTTAACCCAGTGTTAGTACAAGTTACGCGTCATTGGTTAACCCACTCATTCCGATTTTATTTTATGTTAATATTGACTCGAGCACCTTAATACAAGACTGCATTGACCTAAATTCTGTTTTCTTTGTGAAGGAAATATAGTTTTTTTATATGTTTTTTTCAAGAGTAGGTACATTTATGTATGTTAGGTACTTCACTTGTTTTCTATTTTATTCCATTAACGCCCAAAAGAAAACAAAAACATGCAGCAGATTTAACTAAATATTACAAGAACTTTTTTTTATATTTACAAAAAAAAAAATATCTGTGTGCATTCGAGCGAGTAAATTTGGCAGATATGAAGTCTTTTTTGTGTGAGACTGCTTTTGTGATATCATTTTTTTTAAGATAATACAAATAATTGGCAGCAATTAAAATACGTTTAAACACTAATGAAACTAATAACGTTAACAGATTTTGTTTGTTGCACTACTAGCATCTGATTTTTAAGGAAATATTGTGAATTAATATCCATAGAAAGCAACACGAATTATAAAATGAGGTGTACACAAGTGTGTACGGCGGGCGTTAATGGGTTATAATAATCAGTGTTCCGAAATAAGAATCATTTGGTCTTTATTTTAATTCACTAACCAATTTTTTAGATACCGGAAATTAGAATATAGATTGCAGCAATTATAGCTATCTTTTTATACGTGAATAAAATTAATTTAAAACATAGGAGGGATGAGAAGGGGGGTGGGGTTTTTTTTTGTGCAGCTATAAACCAGTTTAAATTGTTTTATAGATTTATAATAACAACCGCGTGGACTACGGGATTATTGTTTAGGATTTTTGAAAAATATAGTTGAATTAAGTACAAACACGATTAATTATTATCGTAATAATAACTAATTAAAACCTAAATTACCTAAAAAAAACGAATCAGAACTAAATTTACAAATAATTTTTAAATTTAAAAGTTAATAATTGAAAACATACAAAAAAGTGATTCTCGAGTGATAAGCGCACTAACGGGCAGACAGACAGACAGACAGAGACACGTTGAGATTTATACCTATACAGGGTGATTTACAACTAGTGTAAAAAAAAATTTAACAGTAGATCGAGGATGTAATTTTAAGCAAAAAACCTTATGTGAACCTGTCTGGAAATTCTTCGTAAGGGAGCTACAGTCTTTTACACAAAATTAATGTTTATTTAATATCTAGAGAACCCATAGTGCTACAATTATGAAATTTGATACAGGTATAGTCCCTATATCAAATTTCATAACTGTAGCAAAATGGGTTCTCTAGATATTAAATAAACACTAATTTTGTGTAAGAGACTGTAGCTCCCTCAGGAAGAATTTCCGGATATAGGTTCACATAAGGTTTTTTGCTTAAAATTACATCCTCGATCTACTAAGTACTGTTAAATTTTTTTACACTAGTTGTAAATCATCCTGTATATACAGTGCGTTCACGATGAAAGGAACAAATTTGTTTAAAATTCAGGTAATTATTTTGTGGAAAAACGCTCGGACCCGTCGATATTTTTAGTTGCGGATTTTTTAACATAAAAATATTGTATACAGGGTGTCTCAGGAAAAACATATGCAGTCATCATTGATTTTTTTAAATGGAACACCCTATATATTATACCATTTTTGAATTGTGCGATAAATTCTGAACACTTTTTGTACAGCATATCACATCTCTAAAATCAGCGATTTTCGGAATAATGACGTTTGAAAATTGACATTTTGAAATACACACAAGTCAAATAAAATGTTTAAATTGAACAAAAACACCTTGAACATTTTTTTAAAAGCCAACAAAAACATCCTGGTATTGCAAAAAAAAAGAAAAAAAAAAGAAAAAAAAGAAGAAAAAAAAGAAAAAAAAAGAAGAAAAAAAGTTCAATGTTTTTTTTTGCAATACCAGGATGTTTTTGTTGGCTTTTAAAAAAATGTTCAAGGTGTTTTTGTTCAATTTAAACATTTTATTTGACTTGTGTGTATTTTAAAATGTCAATTTTCAAACGTCATTATTCCGAAAATCGCTGATTTTAGAGATGTAATATGCTGTACAAAAAGTGTTCAGAATTTATCGCACAATTCAAAAATGGTATAATATATAGGGTGTTCCATTTAAAAAAATCAATGATGACTGCATATGTTTTTCCTAAGACACCCTGTATACAATATTTTTATGTCAAAAAATCCGCAACTAAAAATACTAATCGACGCACAAAATAATTACCTGAATTTTAAACGAATTTGTTCCTTTCATCGTGAACGCACTGTAGATGTACAAATTATCTCAGGATCCCGGTGAATTTATTTACATGCTCATATTTAAACATAATTGTAATATTGACGTTGAAAAACTATCTATTAGGTATATGAATAGTATTTATAAATATATAATTACTAACAGGTCGTAAATGAGAAATTATTGCTAAACGTAATTATTCCTCAATCAGTTCTTTTACCTTCCTTATCATTTGATTATAGTCGCCAACTAGGTAAGACAATAGGGACACTTACGTTACCTAATTTTTAAAACGAAAATTATGATTTTGTTCACATAAAACTATAACAACTGGTACAAATAAAGTTTTTGTATACATTAAATGCCGGTTTTAGGCCAAAGATAACAAAACAGCAACACGGTGTTTGAAAACACATCGTATTTAAAAATACATAGGGTTTATTGCACTTTTGTCAAATTATAATTACATTATTTAATATTTTTTGATAAATAAAAAATATAAAATATGTAACTGCATTACAAGTCTTCAAGCTTCCGCAGTGATCTTGATATGGATCTTGGCTGCTGTGTGTAGGCCGCGTTGGTTTGGTCGTGTTATCGGCCAACGTTTCGTCACACATTGCAGTGGACATCTTCAAGGCTCTTCTAAAAGTTTTTAGAAGAGTCCTGTGTGACGAAACGTTGGCCGCTAACACGACCAAACCGACGCGGCTTACACCCAGAAGCCAAGATCCATATGTAACTGCATTTTCATTGGGTGAAAAAAAAATTATTTACTATTTTATTACCTATACAATACTATATGAATTAGTTTACTTTATAATATGTTAAGCGTTGATTATGGGGCAGGGGAGACAAAACCCTTCCTCCCTATCGGAAGTTCCAGGATGAATCCCCCCCCCCCAATAATGTAGATATATATTTATATTTTTTTATGGGTTGAATAAAGAAAATATTTATGAAAAAGTTTGTTAATTATATATTTATATCTGAACACATTTAAAAATTGTTTTCATCTACGTATATAATGCATACCTATATATATATAGTTTTTTTTAAGTTATATATATATATATATATATATATATATATTTAAATATACCTATTTTGTAGGGTTTTTTTTTCAGGTCAAAATATTAATTAAAGAACTAAACCAATGTTCAAATCATTTTAATTAATAGCGCTTATTTTAATTTTCAACATTTTTGTCTTCATCAGAAATTAACAATTATCCCTATAAGAAATCATAAACATAAGTAAGTAACATAAGCAGATGAACAAGATATTCATAGATATAAACATATTTTTTTTATTTACAATTTAAACAGTAATTAGTGTGAACATATGTATGTAGTAAAAGATGCATATTACATCAAAAAAATTTTTTTTAAATATTAAAAAGTACCCATTCTTGTACAAAAGACTAAAAATATGTAAATGTGATATCCAACAGATAAAACAATATATAAAAACAATTTTTTTAAAACATTAAAACTTAAAATTTAGTTTAAAAACGTTAAAAATTAATAAAATTCGTATCACATTGTATCACATGTTGAAAAGTATTTATAATAAGATAAAGCTTAATTAAACAAGAACCATCAATTGTTTTTACTTAAAACTAGTTACAAATTTATTATACAAACATGAAAAAAAAAGAAATAAAATTACTAGTGTTTCAATGAAAGAAAAGCACTAGTATTACAAACTTAATTATATTTATTTACATCTATGGAAAACAAAAATCTTATCTATGTTAAATGTCAATTTTAAGTACAAGGTAACCTAGAAAGAAATTTTTTAAAAATTTTTAAAAAGAGAGAAAAAAAGGAACATAAAACCATCAAAATCAAACTAAAACATATACCTAATCAAACAAAAATGAAAAAAGATAAAATTAATAGAAAAACCAAAAAATGGCATACAATACAAGCAAAAAGAAAAGTGGAAAAAAGAAGAAAGAGGAAAAAAGAAAATTTATTTAATTAAATTTATCATTTTAATCATATCTAAATTTAATTAAATAAATTTTCTTTTTTCCTCTTTCTTCTTTTTTCCACGTTTCTTTTTGCTTGTATTGTATGCCATTTTTTGGTTTTTCTATTAATTTTATCTTTTTTCATTTTTGTTTGATTAGGTATATGTTTTAGTTTGATTTTGATGGTTTTATGTTCCTTTTTTTCTCTCTTTTTAAAAATTTTTAAAAAATTTCTTTCTAGGTTACCTTGTATTTAAAATTGACATTTAACATAGATAAGATTTTTGTTTTCCATAGATGTAAATAAATATAATTAAGTTTGTAATACTAGTGCTTTTCTTTCATTGAAACACTAGTAATTTTATTTCTTTTTTTTTCATGTTTGTATAATAAATTTGTAACTAGTTTTAAGTAAAAACAATTGATGGTTCTTGTTTAATTAAGCTTTATCTTATTATAAATACTTTTCAACATGTGATACAATGTGATACGAATTTTATTAATTTTTAACGTTTTTAAACTAAATTTTAAGTTTTAATGTTTTAAAAAAATTGTTTTTATATATTGTTTTATCTGTTGGATATCACATTTACATATTTTTAGTCTTTTGTACAAGAATGGGTACTTTTTAATATTTAAAAAAAAATTTTTTGATGTAATATGCATCTTTTACTACATACATATGTTCACACTAATTACTGTTTAAATTGTAAGTAAAAAAAATATGTTTATATCTATGAATATCTTGTTCATCTGCTTATGTTACTTACTTATGTTTATGATTTCTTATAGGGATAATTGTTAATTTCTGATGAAGACAAAAATGTTGAAAATTAAAATAAGCGCTATTAATTAAAATGATTTGAACATTGGTTTAGTTCTTTAATTAATATTTTGACCTGAAAAAAAACCCCTACAAAATAGGTATATTTAAATAATATCAAGATGGTCATATATATGAATACTAATATATATATATATATATATATATAGACATATAGTCCCCCCCCCCCCAGATAAACTCTCTTAATTCAGCACTACTCCCTATCGATTTAATTGTGAATGAAAATTTCAAATTTTTCTGTCCCTCATAATATTTAAGTAAATGTAAATATTTATTAGCATATAAAAGGTACTCGCACCAGTTATGGTCGCTATAATGTTTTTGTGATTGACGGGCTTTGTAATTCTCATGAACTCATGTTACTAATAAAACAAGTAAGTCTTTATTTAATCAATTTAATTACTAAAGTCCGCAAATATTGTTTGTTTTTTTAAATTATAGCCTTTTATTTTATTTATGTTTTTTCTCCAGTAATTGATAAAGTAAAACCAGTAATGAGCTTACACTTGCTAATGATTACAAAATGATAAATACTACGACACAAAAGATATAAAAGAAAGAATCGTCAAAGAAACAATGTAAATCAGTTGCTATGATAATATAATTATACTAATAATTAGTTTAAATGTCCACCATTTTGACACCTATTAGCCGATTGTCATCAAATCACGCTGTAAGACAGTTAAATGTATATAGATTAATATTCAGAAATGGTAGTAATCAAATATCAACAAATATTTCTAATTCAGTACATTTAATTTAAAAATAACCATTACTGGGGTCTTATCCAAGACTGGTGCCAGTACCTTATATATAGAAAATATTAAACTTATTTATTTGGTTTTCTGTAAACTATCGACAAAGAATGTACTTACTCAAATCGGCAACTGAGAAACGAATTACGCTCATATGCATGTAACACATAATATGAAATAAATTCAAAATTTGTAAATATGAGGGCCCTAAACCGAGTGTAAATAAGCCTACCCTGTGCATGAACGCATCACCCAACCAACACCGCCCACTGCACTTTCATTTACAACTCATATTTATTTTTATTTACTTTTTGTGTACACTGTAATTGTTCATCAGTTCCGAGATTTGACTTTCACCTACTAACACAACTGTAACAGATCTACATTTCGCTCAAGTTTATTGCAAATGCACACACCTATGCACATACAATGTACCTATTTTATTTATATTATAAGAATGCTTTAATAATAATTAATTACATTTTATTATATTTGTTATTTTAAATTTAAAAAAAAGCTTATGATGTATTATTAGTTTTATGAACATAAACGATTTTTTTATTTTTGTTATTTAATTAAAATATAAAAGATCGAGCATTTTATTTACATAACTATCAAATATATCAATAAAAAAAGGGGCACATAAGCAACTGTGCCGCAACTTATATTTGTCACCTTTTTATTATGTAATGTAAAGCAGTTGATATGATAATACATATAATAATTAATAAATAATTAGTTTAAATGACCACCATTTTGACACCTATTGGCCGATTGTCATCAAATCACGCTGTAAGACAGTTAAATGTATATAGATTAATATTCAGAAATTGTATTGATCAAATATCAACAAATATTTCTAATTCAGTACATTTAATTAAAAAATAGCCATTACTGGGGTCATATTTAAAACTGGTGCTATATGCGAGTACCTTATACATTTTTGTAAAGTAAAATTTTAGTTCATATTTTTCATGTATTTTATTTCACTACTAAGGGACAAATTATATTTCTAATAATACCGTTTTTGACCTAAATTTAGATAATCATATGACGTCATAGCTATGAAATTATAAAAGAAAGCAAAAAACAAAAGACTGCATAAAAAAGCTCTTGAATTTCCTATTGAACTTTTATTACAATATCCCTTCTTATAATAAAAAAATACGTAAAAAAATCTTGACTAACCTTGTACATATATTTGCTGATTAATTCTTAATAGAAACACTTATTTTACAAATTTTCTATATTTTTTTGTTCATAACCTGATGCATGGATAGTTATCCATATTTACAAAATTTGGTAAAATAGCTCAAAGTCAAACCGAAAGAAATTATTTCGTGTGTTTATCTGATTCAGTAATCAGATAATTGGTCGATATTAATTAACGTTAAAAGATAGTTATTGCTATTAAAATTGACATTAAGAATGTGATGTCTAAGTAGTTAAACCGCCTTTTTGAATATCTTCTTATGCCCCTCCCTAGGAAATTATGAATTTAAATATACAATAGAACGTGATGTTATTTTATTTATTAATTAATGAAAAGAAAAATTGAATAAACTACATATAATTATAAATACTTTGTTTTCTCATACAATTATTTATTGAAACTAGAAATTTCATTAGAAAACATTGAAGTGATTATTTCTCTGTAGAAAAAATATATTTTTTTAATTTTGATTACTATTTATAACAATACTTTAAATAAATCATTGCTAGCTTACCCAGATGTTAAAAAAATAAAGCCTATTTACCTAAATTTTTTTGTTATTTTTAAAGGTGTACTGGAATTCCGGCCGAAACTCACGACACTATAAATGTAATTACATTCGATCGAAAAGAACGTCTGCTATACAAATTATTTAACGAAATTATAGCTATAAAATAGTTTTACGAACCTGAAAAAATTTCAGAATATGTAGAAAACCCAATTTTTATAATTTAATGTATTTTCTTAAAGAAATACCATAGAGAACAATGTATATTAATTTAAGATAATAATCTATGTATTTATATTTAAAATATAATAGTAGTGACGTTACACGTGAATTCCGGTACACCTCTAGTTATTTTAAGCTTCCAGGGAGTAAAATGTGTAAATTTTTGGTCATTGAAAGTCTATAAATGGTGTGATAACCTTTATTTTTTTAAATGGATATTTTCTGTCGTCAAAAAATCATAGTGTGTAAAAAATAAAATTTGTTGACTTTTTTGGTGGGTGGGAGGGATGACACTCTCGATTTCCGCCCCCCCTCTAGCGACGCCACTGTACCAATATAACCCTTTTCGGTATAATAATCAATTAGGCTCGTATGAACAAGCGAAGCATCGAATAGCGACGCATAATAACTTCCACGTGTATAGATCAAAGCAACGAGTGCATTATTTCCGGAATGTATGTGGCATGGTGCATGAACTAGACCGCTAATGACCACGATGTTCGCGCCCTCGAGTTCTCTCGCACGACGCCAGTTCTGCATGGACAATACAACCGCAAACAGTTTAGTTATGAAAACAATTACAGATAAATACTATAGACACTGTATATAGTAGTCCAGTTTTCAAACAATTCGTATAGAAAAAAAAGACTGAGTACATTTTTTTCAAGAAATTGCTAGATTTTGATGTACCTATATAGACAGTGCCGGATTAACAACGTAGCAGGAGTAGCAAATGCTACGGGCTCCGTGGCTTTTTGGAAAAATATATCTTATTGGATATATATACGGGGTGTCCAAATCTACAGTAATTCATAATTTAATTTTAAGGTTTACAATCTCGATTTGATTTAATCGAAAAATCGATTTTTTTTAATTGATTTTTCTAAATTTGCTCATATTAAACGCCCCGGGTGACATCCGTCTTATTTGTTAATAAAATAAAAATTATCATTAATAAAATAAAACCTATTTACTATTTAATAAATTGAATCAATTGACTTCTTTTTTGGTTTTTGTCAAATCTATACAGGGTGATAACCGTACAATTTATTTTTAAAAAATAGAACCCACTGATTTTTTCTGTCGTAAAAAATTCACAGGGGGTGACACTCGCCTAATGCATAAAAAATAAATCCTATTGACTTTTTTTGGGGGGACACTATCGATTTCCGCCCTGAGTCACCCCCTCCCTCCCCTCCTAAGCGGCACCACTGCCAATGGCCTCTTTATAACATTTGCTACAGGCCCCGCGCTGACTTAATACGGCACTGTCTATAGAACATGGCGGTGACTTTTTCCCCCCTTCGAAGGGGGGTGCATAACTTTCTAGGGTTTACAAAGATGTCTAAAAAGTGAGAATAACACTGGAACTATCAGTTTTAGGATAAAATAGGTCTTATAAACACAAAATAGTGTTTTTAAAAATGATGTATCTCAAATAGTTGTTCAAATGTTTAATATGTCTTTAATTGAATTTCAAAATGAAATTTTAAGTTATAATAGAGAAAAGAGTGCCCTAAATAATGCTTTGCACCCAATATCGAAATCTTGAAAAATGTTTGAGTTATTTAAAATTCTGAGTATTACAAAAATGTAAGTTCATGTTTTTCGACAACTTCAAAGAAGACCTTCTACACCGAATAAAATAAAATCCAACTTAGGATCCATATAACATTTAATGCCCTAAATAATGGTTCTTGTCCGAGCCTGATTACTTTTAAATTGTTCAAGTTTTAGGTAAATATATAAAAACAAATTTTCAAAACAGAAACCTTTAATATACACTGTTTTTGAATACAATTATGATAATTTTAATTTAAATTATGTGCTTTATATCTTTTATATATTTACGTATACTAATTTTAGACAGCTTTGTAAGCCCCTAGAAACTTATGCACCCCCCTTCGAAGGGGGGAAAAAGTTATCACCATGTTCTATACATCAAAATCTAGCAATTTCTTGAAAAAAATGTACTCCGTCATTTTTTTTTAGCTCAATTCTTCTGATGACTGGACTATAGGTACAGATACCTACTTGTAGCTAAATTTGTAGATCGAAATCATTTTAGTATATCATTCATGTAAAATTTTGCCTATAGGTATTTTTTTTATGATTTGTAGTTCGTCAAAAAAAATGAGATTTTATTTATGAGAAAAATAGACAAAATTTAACTCATCATATTTTTGTTAGAAATTATCGCAGAATGGTCAAATATTCTTTACTTTCAAAATAAATAATTTAAATTCAATCAAATTTTCAAAAGGTGAAGATTCACTAATCGAACCCGATGAACAGTGGCGTTATATGAAATATTTTCGAGGGGGGGGGGGAGTAATATACAGGGTAGTTCAATAGTGCGTCCGGCTTTCCTAGTGCACTTCCCGTAGGAGATAGAAAAAAAAGTTTGGTACATAATATTATTGGTTTGAAAAGATCAACGTCGTAAAATTATTTTTAACAATACAGGGTGTCCCATTTTTGCGGTATAACAAAAACAAAGATTTTTTTAAATGGAATACCCTGTAACGTTTTATGTCTTCCGATGTCATTTTTTAACCTCTACATAAACGTCTGTTCAATTTTTAATTTAATGACAGTGTTGCCAAATTAGAATTTTTTTTCCGAAAAATAACCCATATTCAGGCTCAACTATAAAAAATCGTAGCGACCTCGTTTTTTTTGAAGTTATGAATTTTTTTAGCAATAATGTTAGTCCAGGTAAAGAGTAATATTTTGATAATAAACAAATTTAATTTAGTTCTACAGGGTGTTAATAAAAAAATGCCAAAGTTTGCAATCTTCAAAATGATAAAACTCATTTTTTTCAAATGTGACTACCCTTTTTTTATTTCACTATTCGATGGGTTTTTTTCTCCTTTTCAATTTGTATAGGGGATATCTTATGTCTAAACTCCATACTTTCTGAGATATTCAATCATTTTCACAAAAGTAACCATTTCACCACGTTTTTATGCACCGAAGTAGGCTGTGCTGATGCAAAATAAATGCCAAAATGTAAGTACTTAAGTATCAATGTAACATTTGATTAAATTTTATAATTAAAACGGATAATACTTATGTAATAAAATTATTTATTTTATTCAAAAAACTATGATCAGTAACAAAATTGAAAATACATATAAAAGATAAAAGACTACAATAAATGTTCGAAATGTCTTCCATTTTCATCCAGGCACAAATCAATTTACCGGCATTTGTTTTGTAATTGTTTCGCATTTATTTTGCATCAGCACAGCCTACTTCGGTGCATAAAAACGTGGTGAAATGGTTACTTTTGTGAAAATGATTGAATATCTCAGAAAGTATGGAGTTTAGACATAAGATATCCCCTATACAAATTGAAAAGGAGAAAAAAACCCATCGAATAGTGAAATAAAAAAAGGGTAGTCACATTTGAAAAAAATGAGTTTTATCATTTTGAAGATTGCAAACTTTAGCATTTTTTTATTAACACCCTGTAGAACTAAATTAAATTTGTTTATTATCAAAATATTACTCTTTACCTGGACTAACATTATTGCTAAAAAAATTCATAACTTCAAAAAAAACGAGGTCGCTACGATTTTTTATAGTTGAGCCTGAATATGGGTTATTTTTCGGAAAAAAAATTCTAATTTGGCAACACTGTCATTAAATTAAAAATTGAACAGACGTTTATGTAGAGGTTAAAAAATGACATCGGAAGACATAAAACGTTACAGGGTATTCCATTTAAAAAAATCTTTGTTTTTGTTATACCGCAAAAATGGGACACCCTGTATTGTTAAAAATAATTTTACGACGTTGATCTTTTCAAACCAATAATATTATGTACCAAACTTTTTTTTCTATCTCCTACGGGAAGTGCACTAGGAAAGCCGGACGCACTATTGAACTACCCTGTATATGAGTTAAATTTTTTGAACTGATGTTTTCTCAAAACATATGTTTTTTTAGAACACTTTATATTTCGGGGGGGTGGGGGTCGTCCCCAACCCCCCCAGGCATAGTAACGAGGGGCGTTACTATGCCACTGCCAATGAATTAGTTACATTTTAAAGCTTGAAATTTCATTGCTTTTCAGCTTTTCAAAAAATTGATTGAATTTAAATTTAAAAATCATTTTTAATAGTCATTCTGACAATTTTTATCGAAATTGTGATGATTTTAATTTTGCCTACTTTTTTATTAAAAAAATTCCTTTAATTTTTTGACGAGTGTACAGAACATGTCCCTAAGTCTTTAAAATACGACTATCTAAAAAAAATCGATTATTTTTGTAATATTCCATAATAAGTTATAACAAATATATAATTTTATAGATTTCTAAATAGAATATACAGTTTCGGATAACATAAAATTAGAATTAAGTTTGCTTCTAACTATAAATAAAATAGAAATTGCATACTAATTAATTTTTAATTATATTGCACCTAACCTTACTTTTTTTTAATTACATCAGCAGTTATATTAATATCGTTAAAACGCAGACAAATATATGCATTTAATTTATTTATCTTTATAGAACACTATTAAAATCTTAAAAAAACATTCAGAGAAAGTTAATACTTTTAATTTTGAAGTATATGTAAAAATAAACAGTAGTTGAAATTATGATGAATCTTTTCTAGAATGAATTAAATACCATGCATCTAACCGCGATTGCACTAAATACAATATTTAAGAGCACCGTAGAAAGCTGTACTTGTAGAAGCTATTTTTTAGTGAAATGTAGATGACACAGATTATAGATCTAAACTTAATGAAAAAGATTATTGATAACATTTTATCTAGATCAAGTAAATTAAAATATAATTGTTTAGAAATTAACTCCATTTATGTTAATTTTTTAATCCTAATATATTAGAAAATTTCCTTTCAGAAAATGTAATATAATGCTCGATACTTTATTTATTCTTATTTCTCAATAAATTGATTAAAATATGTTTTGTTTATATCTGCATTTAATTTACTATTTTAATACATTATTATTTTTTATTAAAAATGAAAATATGGTAGTATGAAACTTGGTACTCCAAAATTCCCCATTAAAGTATGCATATACCAACAAAAAATCATCTCTAGAACTGTTTTAATATTTCGTCAATAAACACAGCTACACAAAAAAAAGTGCGGAGCCAAAAAAACGACCTTTCTGCTTACCAGTTTTTTTTTATTTGAGCTTGAAATTTAGGCAAAAGTTAATTTTTTTCTAAAAAAGGGGGGGGGGACAAAAAAGCAACCTACATAGCATTGTAGTATTGGTCGAGCGTAGTCAAAATCTAAATTTTTGGAATTTTTTGCTTACCAGTTTTTTTATTTGAGCCAACTTGAAAAAAATCAACCTAAACCCAAAATTCAAGTTCATATTTAAAAACAACTGGTAAGCAGAAATATCCAAAAATTTGGATTTCGACTATGCTCGATCAATACTACAATACTATATAGGTCGCTTTTTTGGCTTCGAACTTTTTTTTGTGTAGCTGTGTTATGGGTAATTCATATTAATAATTTAATAATTTTGGTATAAGATACATTTTTAACTTTATTTGAAGATTTTTTTAAGTATTTAAGTACAAATACTTATGTTAAGTAAAGTACTTAAGTACACGTATAATTACCCCAAAAAGTGCATAAATATAATACAAGCAAAATTCTCATGTTATCGTAAAAATAATATGATTAGGTAATAATTTTTAGCTCTCAAAATTGTTTTCTTTCTGTTTCTATTAATTTATTTATGCCCGGTATTATAAAGAATTTTCTCGGCTGCAAATGTAAATTAACTTCCAGCTAACGCTTTCTGCTAGGTGGCAAATTGTTATGAAATTGTTAGATATTTTATGAGGTACACTTGGCAGCACTTATTTTAAGTCACTGATTTCTACTTAATACGCATGCGTCAAAGTCATTATATGTACGATTTCATTGACTACATCTGTGAGTAGTTATTTATATTTAATACCTAGCAGATAGCGTTAGCTGGGAGCTAATTTGCATTTGCAGCCAAGCAAATTCTTTAAAATACTGGGCATTATACGTTTAATGTTTTTTGTAAATTGTTTTATTTTTAATTCTATATTTCTAGCAACTTGTTAATTTGTTTAATTAGCTGTATCTACTATTTAACGTAATTTATTTCTAGTAATTTATTATTTTTTTTATAAAAAATATTTAATTTAATTTCAAACAATATACATATTTTTTTTCTTTTATTACAAAATTTCTCAAATAAGTTCAAATTTCTCTTCTCAATAATAGTATGTTTATAAAAACTGTTGGTTTCTAAATGCCAAGTAATATCCATAATCTTTTTCAACACTTAAAACATTTTTACAACTATATATCAACACAATATTAACTGATATGATTCCCTACAAAATATATCAAAGTAAAATAGTTTCATACAATAGTTCTTTGCATGAACACAACAATTTTATATTTGTGAAAATTACGTGATGTCATTTTGTTACATTTTTTAATATTTATATTTCGATAATTTAAAATGTCATTTCTATTGTTATTCTGGTACATACATAAGGGATGAAAAATTATACTGATTTTATTTGTAATGGTATAAAGCCTTGGCACTTTACAGAAACGGTCTCTGTCACCGCTTCAACCTTCCAAATTTATTACATGTGATTCAATACAAGTGGCATGTTAACTGCGTCGAAACGGCGCTGCGTTTTGACGCAGCTAACATGTAATAGATTTACAAGGTCGATGTGGTGACGGAGATCGTTTCTGTAAAGTGCCAAGGCTTAAATGATGTAATAACATAAAGTGCAGCAACATCTATGATATCTTATGTAATTGTTTTTATATTTTTATTATTTTCTCTTGCTTATACATAAGTTTTTACTCTCCAAACTGCATTCTTGAATGCAGCGAAACAAGATTTGTCACTTTCATTTTAATGAACCAGAAACTTGGGTGTTATTATACCAGTTTGTTATGTCGATATCGATATATAATATTACTTATCACTTGAAACGTAAAAATATATCAATGGTATAATATACGTACATTAAGATGTATCAATAAAAATCGATATTTTTTTCCTGGCTCTCGTTACGAAATATGGTAGTTTATGGCCCAAAATAAATCCCCTGTAGTTCAATTTTAAGAGGTGCCACAAGGGGGGTCTTGTTTCCCATTTAAATAACAGCAAAAAATTATTCTTTAGTACCAAAGTTGGTATTACTGATAAAAAAAAATTAAGGACGTTATTTTGAAGAGAATAAAATTATGTTCTAATAATGCTAGTTATCGGCTTGGTTATTCCTTTTCCGACAGCTCAATAGTAGGGTAATATATTGCTATTTAATTAATTTATATTTATTGAAAATTGACGTTAAAATGTTGATTTTTGTAAATAAATAATTATTTAAAATGCTTATAATTTTTAACTAATTGCATTTACTCCTATAGCTCTCTGAACTATTTTTATAGAGAATTAAATTTCGTACAAAATTAGTATTTAACTTATTTTTATAATTTAGCCGCGAGAGCCTTTTAGACGTACAATTTAACAAATAAATTCACTGAATGTCTATAACTTTTGAGATGTTGAATTGAGAGACATGACACTTTTGTAAAGAATTTTATCTTCAACAAAATGATGTTCTTAAAAAAATTTCACCAGTTATCATGAATCATTAATACCATCTTTAGTACTAAAGAATCATGTTCCCATGTTATTTAAATGGAAAACGGAACCCCTCCCCCCTTGCAGCACCACATAAAACCCAAGAGAAGTTTTTCTAAATAATAAAACAAGCATGCCTTGAAATATCTTACAAAACTGTATTCATTTCATTGACAATCCAAGGCATACTATTTATATTTAAAAACTTCGTTTGATATTCCTGACGAAACCAACGTTAATTTTTAATTCAAACTTTCAACTGTTTTCTAGAAATAGTAACACTCTTTATTCAAGTATTAACAACAAGGGTTCTATCTTTAATCGATTAAATAACCATTGCAATAAAAACATGTATAAAATGTTAAACAAAAGCATAGTAAACGATAATTTTCTTTGTGTACCAAATAGCATTTTAATGACATTTTACTTTGCACCTAGTGCTTCATTCACTAAGCACAAACACATCTTGAACAAATTCTCATAACTATATCCGCAGCCTACTATTCATACATTGTTAATTACAATATTATACCTCTGTTTTCTGTATATATTTTCTTACTCAAGTAACTCAGTTATCATTCAAAGCGTCTTAAGGCCTCTATACACCAGCTAGGCCGATTTGTCGAGAGGTAGAATTGAGGTACTGCAGATTAGGAAGTGTATAGGCAAATCGGACCGACTTTTCGCGGAATAATTGGCCCGATTTGTCTATACACGACCCAATCTGCAGTACCCCCACTCTACCTCCTGACAAATCGGCCCAGCAGATTGGGTGGTTCATAGAGGCCTTTACACTCATGCATATTCTTGATACGATATGTGTCTCGTATATTATAATATAATTTTATATATACAAAATTGACAAATATTACAAAATCAGTAGTATCTTTAGGATGCTGAAGTATATTTACAAAAATAAATTTTCTCAGCATTCTATCCTAAAAAATCATGAATATGCCACTAATGAAAAAATACAAAAAAAAATTAAAACGCCTTACTATATGAATATAGAAAAAAAATGAAAATGTTTTTTAAATTTTAAGTCTCCATGATTAATTATTTATTAATTAAATCCTTAAAAATTTCAATAATAATGTTTTGGATTAAGAACAAGATTTATCTTGGGTTTAGTTAATCGACCGTTTTCAAACCATAGTTAACATTAATCCTAAACTCAATTAATAAATGAACAAGTCACTAAATGTGATTATTTTGTATTTTATACAATTCATCATAATTGTGTTTAACGTTTTTTAATGACGTTGTGATTAATATTGCTTTATGCAAACCAAGGTTAATAAAAAATAATAAAATTGTTGGAGATCGCGAAAAAAATACTTCACTTCAAATCTTATATTTAATAATTTACTATTTTTAATTATATAATAAGATACTGGCACCAATTATGGCCGCTATAAGAGCAAGGTTTACTGTTTTTGTGATTGACGGGCTTTTTTTTTTTATTTCTCATCAACTCATGTTACTAATAAAACAAGTTACTCTTTATTTAATCAATTTAATTACCAAAGTCCGCAAATATAGTTTTGTTTTTTTAAATTATAGCCTTTTATTTTGTTTATGTTTTTTCTCCAGTAATGGATAAAGTAAAACGCAGTTATTACAAAATGATTAGTACTACAACACAAAATATATAAAAGAATCGTCAAATTTGAAACAATGTAAAACAGTTGCTATGATAATATAATAAAAAATAAATAAATTATACTAATAATTAGTTTAAATGTCCACCATTTTGACACCTATTGGCCGATTGTCATCAAATCACGCTGTAAGACAGTTAAATGTATATAGATTAATATTCAAAAATGGTAGTAATCAAATATCAACAAATATTTTTAATTAAGTACATTTAATTAAAAAATAGCCATTACTGGCGTCATATCCAAGACTGGTGCCAGTACCTTATATTTTTCACCTATAGTAAGTATTGAGATTTATAAGTCAAAAGGATGTAAATAGAAATTCCACCAAAGAAAGATTGAGTTTCATAACGACAAATATTTACAAAATGTTTTTGTTGACACTATTCAACGAATGATTTCTGCTTTTTGATTCATTTGTTGATATTTTAAAGTACACAGTTTACTCTCACTAAACACGATATAATTTTATCGATGAAAAGATAAATCCAGAACTACATTTAATTATAACCTAAAACAAAATTTATTTAGCCTTTATCTAATGCTATTCACCAGGATTAATTGAATTGTCAATTTTGAAAGGTGCTATGTTCTCAATTCCAAATTTTACTTTTTTACATTACATTACTGAATTTTTTTCCAAATCTTATTCATTTGTTTTTGGGTTATCAGTCTTCGACCGTATACCAAATTTTATATTAATCGGTATAAAATTTATATAGACAGACAGACAGATGGACGGAAGGACAGAGCGAAACTATAAGGATTCCTAGTTTTCTACGGATGCCTAAAAATGTAGTTTGAGTTATACAGTGTATTCCAAGTTGATTAAAACATAGGAAATTTAACATGGGAGCAATTAGAAGTGTTGTAGTAGCCTTTGGTCAAATTTAACGATGTGTCATTGGTGCATTTTGAAATGCCGCCACAAAATTTTTAGTATTTTGTTTTCAAATTTATATTTGAAAACAAAATACTATTGATTAATTTAAAATTTATCAGTTAGTTTCGAGGCAGCATTTCAAAAACATCGTTCAATTTGACCAAAGGTTACTACAACACTTCTAATTGTCCCCATGTTAAATTTACTATGTTTTAATCAACTTGGAATACATAGCATTTTTGTATTGTAAATTTTTACTAAGAGTAAACATTGTCAAAAATGTAGCTATGTTCTGAATTCAAATAGTAAGGTGTGTTTCTTGTTACTTCTACTCATTTAGTCAAAGTAATTAAAATACAATAAAGGAATAAAGTTAATAACCTAGAAGGCTTATAACAAACAACAGACAAAAACTATGGTTATGACTTATCAAATACAAATCCCCTGTAAGAGTTTAGACTTACACATGTTTCAATAGCAATGCTATCATCACCAGAGTCCTAAAGACACACTCAGTCTAAACTGAGTCTAAACTCTTACAATTTATGGTTAGGGGATTTGTATTCGATAACCTAGAAGGCTGCTGAAATAGTTATACCCTAACAAACCCACGTGGCAAAGTACGGTAACATCTCGCCGCTTTGGTATACAGGAACTAGCTCACAAACTATCGCGAAGTTTCGACATGAAGGACGACCAGTCGTTACTAGATGCAGCGGGCGGTGCGGGAGGCAGCGATGGTGCTGGAGGCTCCATGAGACGGCACCAGAGCATGCAGAGACTGTCGCGTGGTGAAGGATGCTCGGATGCGACGGGGGGCGACGGCACAGGGGCCGGCGCTGCCACTGTAGTGCCTGACCACCAGGGTAACCTAAGGATAACGGTTAAGAAGTCCAAACCAATATTAGGGATTGCGATTGAAGGTGGAGCTAACACCAAGCACCCGTTACCCAGGATTATTAATATACATGTAAGTTTAATATTTTTATATTTTGAGTTTATATAAATGACCATTTTTTTTAATTTAAGTATACAGGGTGGGGCATTTAAAGTGTTACAGTTGATTATCTCAGAATCATCGCATATTTGAAAAACATGTTTCAACCAAAAAATGTTTGGTTGTAAGGGGATAATCGAATAGTAATATTTATTTGCTATTTCAAGGATATTTGAAGGTCAACACTTTTTTTTAAATAGGAACCTATAGTTCTTATTTAATAATCTTATTCTACGTCAAAAAACACGAATATTTCATTGAAAATTTTTTTTGAACACCCCAAACTTTCCTAAATATCTAACAAAATAATTCGAGATTTTGAACTTTCAAAAAAATTTTAATCAGAAACCATAAACTTTAGAAAAAAAGTACAAGATACAAAAAATGTTTATTTTTGTCTAATGAAACTTGGAGAATTATTCTAAATTTTTTTTAACATTTCGTATTTTTTTTTGTTTTTGCTACAATAAAATAAATAGAAAAAATTTTAAGGGTTTTAAAAAGTTTTTTATAATTAAATTAAATAATTCTCCAAGCTTCATTAGACCAAAATAAATATTTTGTGTATCCTGTACTTTTTTTCTAAAGTTTGTAGTTTCTGAGTGAAAAATTCTTGAAAGTTCAAAATTTCGAATTATTTTGATAGATACCTTGGAAAGCTTGGGTTGTTCAAAAAAAATTTTGCAATGAAAGATTCGTGTTTTTCACGTAGAATAAGATTACTAAATAAAAACTATAGGTTCCTGTTTAAAAAAATGATGTTGACCTTCAAATATCCTTGAAGGCCACGTTAAAACAGCAAATAAATATTACTATTCGATTACCCCCTTACAACCAAACATTTTTTGGCTGAAACATTTTTTTCTCGAGGTTGTGTCATTGAATTAAATTAATTAAAATTAGTTAAAATAATTTTTTTATTAATAATTAACTATGTGTAACGAAACGTTGACCTATAACACGACCAAACCGACGCGGCTTATACCCAGAAGCCAAGATCCATATCAAGATCACCGCGGAAGCCTCAAAACTTATATAATTATATGTCTTCAACAGTTTCTTAATTAACAACAACTGTCCATTTGATAAATACACATGTTATAATATTCTAAAGCCCTTTGCAATTGTTGTAGACAACAATTGACATTATAGATTTGATGGTACTAAGTTTGAAACTCAAATTTTAATTAATTTAATTCAAAGACCTGACATCGATTGTTTTATTTATTAAAATTATCAAAAAAACATTCGGAAAAATTATTTTAAAAAGCGATCGATATAAAAAAAAAACTAAAAATGTATTACATATATCGACTCTAAAAAATTTCAGGAAAATATTTTCAACTCTCTAACCCCCCCCCCCTTGGGGGGTAGTTTGAGGGGTACATGCCCGTTTCTCAGAAAAATCAAATGGTACGGTATATCCAAAAGTACATAATTTTATATTTAAAGATCATAAAAAAGTAAAACTTTTATAAAAACAAATTTTTCATACATTCAATTGTTTGGAAAATATTCCGACTTGTTCCCAAATTTTAGGGTTTTACTAAAAGTGCTCTAGTTTCGTTAAATATTAATGAAATTTTTTTTTTTAGAAAAAAGAAATAATAAACTTTCTAATGATGTATAATTACTTGAGATTTGAATAGTTTGAAGTGTCATACGCGACATATCAAAAATGCGAATGTTCAATTGAGGATAATTCAAAAAATTTTAAATAGAATGAAATATATTTAAATTAACACCATTCATTTCATTTTTTTTTTTAATTATAATTTTTATTTTGGAGGAAAATTGTAATAAAAATATAATAAAATATTAATTGTAACATTAATTACCTGTCATTTAAGAAAAGGGTCATGTAGAAGAAAGGGTCAGTTCTATTAGTTTCACTAATAAATATGGTTAACCTGATTATCTTCTTCATGTTGATTTTACTATAATACAGCAATTAACTGGATTTTTTTTAAATTTCTCATTAAGGAAAACGGTGCTGCGTATGACGCCGGTGGATTAGAAGTAGGTCAACTGATTCTCGAAGTCGACGGGACGAGAGTTGACGGACTGCAACATCAAGAAGTCGCACGACTAATAGCAGAGTCGTTCGCGCGGAGAGATCGGCAGGAAATCGAGTTTTATGTCGTTGAAGCTAAAAAATCCAACTTAGAACCGAAACCAACGGCATTGATTTTCCTAGAGGCCTAACACTTGCTCTCCCTCCCCGCCAGCGACCCGCCTGGCCCGGACCGGGCCTACGGGCTCGACCTGACCACCTCGCAATAAGGTATGATATGTGTTGGTAAGTTTCACCCTTTTTCTATGTATTTAGAGTGCTCTAGTCGGTATGTTTGAGTTTACATATTCATACATGTGTATGTGTGTATTGTTCATGTTATTATTTCAATACCTTTCGTAGGCAAAACTCATTTTCTTGTATTTCATTTAGGAGAAAAAGAGGTAAAGATGACGAAGCGGGTAAAATAATGAATGAATTTTAATATTTTCTCAAAAATGACAGATTTGCCATTCCAACAAATTATTTTAATTCTATGCAATTTTATTAAAGATTTAATTAATTTATAACGGTAATTTTACAATGATTCATCTTCAAAAGGTAACTTTCAAAAGTGTAAGTTGACGAACCATTTTCAAGGTTTTTTAAAGAATAATTAGAGTATATATTGTCTATACGCGTGCAAAATCTGCTTTATCACAGACGTATTATAATTTTTCAGGAAACTTACTTACTTAAGTACTTATTAGCAGATTTTGAAATCTTACTATCTTTGGGAAGCATTTGCATATAGTAGTATTTACCAACTGTTGCAAAGCAGTTTTTATCCCCAACCCATTGGGTAAGTTAACTAATTTGTATTATTACAAAACACGTATTGATTTTTCTTAGTTCTTATATATGTATATTAATAAGATATATGGCTAACACAAAAGAAAAATCATAGTTACCTAATTTTTTTTTCATCGTCAACTTACCTCACTTTCCCCTATTATCTAACCAGTTGTAGGACTTCATTGTACTTAACAGTTTATGAAAAAAATTACTAACTGCAAAATTAGAATAAAAATCAACCATAATTTATAGAAAATATCAGGATTTTTTTTGTAATTCTTTCTTGAATGTCATAAAAAATATATACAATAACCGAAAAACTATTTTATCAAAACTTAAAAAATGATTTAAAAAATTGATGGGTCAAAATATTGGTTTTAAGTTACGATTAAGATTCACTCAAATATATATTTTTAATCCATACATCAACAAAATAACTAAAATTTGTTTACAAAATTCCTCTTTATAGTTTTTTAATTGGAAAGTTCAAAGGTTATTTCCCAAAATACATATTTTACGATTTTTGAGTTTTTAAAAGTCCTTAAAAGTTAAGTTTTACTCTACTAAATATTATTTTGTATTTGTTTCATACCATAACTAAATTATTTACATATTCAAACAAAAATATGTATACCTAAAACGACCCGCCACCCGATACGCGCCTGAAATAAATCATTATCTAGTTTCTGATATATAAACATACTAAATTCATTCACTTATTGCTTCCTTCATTCATTTAAAAAAAATCCAATCCTGTTTGTTTTGTTTGTCTCAAAACAAGAATTATCAATTAGTAATTTCCTACATCAACACCAAACATTATTGTTTTCTACTCTATTATATATTTTCCGGAATGCATGAACAGGGCCGCACTAGACTTATTGGTGCAACAGGCAAATTATATTTGTTCCCCTTTCAAATCATTTTTTTTTCTTAAAAAAACATACATTATATGTTGTATTTAAGTACTTTCTTGATTAAATATTGTGTTTGTACTAGTGCTTGAATTTTAAGTTTATAATACCATATACAAATCCTCTAACTACAAAATTATTATAAGACTTGCCTGTGTTTCAATAACAATTCTATTAACTAAAGTTAATTTCTTAAATTTATTTAAAATAATTGCTATTGAAACACTTGCAACACTTATGTCCGGTATTATAAAGGAGCTTGCAAGCACTCTCAAATGAGGTATCAAACAGTTCTCTTGGAGTTTGTTGAAGACTTTGACAACTTTCGCGCACGCATTGTAGGTAAAACACCAACGGTATTAAAACAGTGGTGATATTATGAAAATTAATTTATACGGTCAAAGTCACCAACTGTATTACAATTAGTTGAAGTATCACTGCTCTAAATTCCATAGATACTAGTACAGAATTAATACCCCATTTGAGAGTGCTTGCAAGCTAGCAAATTTTGCGAGCTCCTTTATAATACCGGACATAAACTTTGCGCTTAAAGCCAGTATCTTATAAAGTAATTGTACTTGTAAAAGATTTGGCAAAACTGCGACCCTGTACATGTTTTAACTTCTTCAAAATATATACTGTGCTAAGGTAGTGGCACCAGTCTTGGCAAGGACCCCAGTAATGGCAAATTTTTAATTAAATGTATTGAATTAGAAATATGTGTTGATATTTTATTACTACCATTTCTGAATATTATTCTATATACATTTAACTGTCTTACAGAGTGATTGAATAGGTGTCAAAATTGTGGACATTTAAACTAATTATTAGTATAATTTATGTATTAATTAGTATATTATCATAGCAACTGCTTTACATTGTTTCAAATTTGACGATTCTATCTTTTATATCTTTTGTGTCGTAGTGTAGTACTTATCATTAGCAAGTGTCCATCACTGCGTGCTCATTACTGGTTTTACCTTTGCCATTACTGGTGACTTTGGTAATTAAATTGATTAAATAAAGAGTTACTTGTTTTATTAGTAACATGAGTTGATGAGAATTACAAAAAACAAGCCCATTAATCCAAAAAAACGAAAACTTTCTCTTATAGCGGCCATTTCTGGTGCCTTTAGTTTATATTTATAAAATAAAACAATTTAGTATGAACCCAGTGTATCCTCTGTTATTTATTAATGTGTGTGTAATTGTTAAATGTAAAATATAAATTATTATTTAATAGTATTTCTACAATTAATTCAATATTTTAAAATTACAGTGATTCTGGCGGCAGAGGGTACATTTCCATTTTTATGAAGAGGGACTGCAACAACAATTTATACGTACTAACAAAGCAATTGTGTGTGTGGTAGAAACGTTGGACGAAATACCATAGTATGTACTTCCATTTCGAACATAAACAAATATGACATATACAATGAAATACAAAACAGTATTATCTCAATATATAATAATACAGAACATGTGTGGAGAGATGCAGGTGGTGATCATAATATGATTTGTGTTGTTCAGTGTGTGCCAAAATATACGTGATTTATCCTTAATAACAAAGGACATTATATTTGAAATGGATGTAAAAAATTGGTGTGTTGAAAGCTCAGATTATATTGTTCCTCATTTTCAATACGAATTTAATGTTTTGTGGTATTTTATACTATTATTGTCATTAAATTGTTTGATGTACGAAATCTTGTTTGCAACATTAAGGCTTTCGCAGTTTTTAATTACTTGTCACAAGGGGACCACCAGACCTTTGTCGCAACGATTTGCTTTAAAAAATTTAGGGTTGTAGTAGTTGCAGTGACGGAAAACTCATAAACAAACGAGAAAAAAATTATAAAATTTGCTTAGATATAAAAAAAAATCGAACCCGGCAGTTCACGGTTGTCAGCCCGTAGCGCTAACGACCGAACCACTGCTAGTGTTGTGTGTTGGATATATACAATATACATATGTTTAAGCGAATTTATAGAAGAATTTCATAATTTTTTTTCGTTTGTTTATAAGTTTTTCATCAAACGGCTTGGTGTGTAGGTTTGTCTATGTCACTTCTACAACCCTAATTTTTTTAAAGCAAATTGTTGCGATAAGGGCCTGGTGATTTCCTTGTAAGTTGTCTCTTCGGTCAACTTAAATTAAACAAGTTACCCCAGTTTCAAAGTACCGAGAAATGTCGAATTTGGATTTCAACAGGGCCAGCAGCAGTATCAATAGTATTTTTTTTTCAAATTGCACAAATATTTCTAACTTAATTAATTTTAACTATCCACATCGGAATCAAAAGATTCTTAATTTATTATTTTCACCTGAGTAAAAATGCACTGAATTTTATAGCTGGTATACACGCACCCGCACAGGGTACATACGCTTTTACGAGCCCATAACAAGCATATAAACCTGTTGTGGGCGCATGAAAACATACGTACCCTATGCGGGCGTATAAAGTCTGATAATTAATAATAGTTCAGTTGCCAGGGTCGTAACTACCACCGGAGCAGTGCCTAGGCCCCCGAGTGTAGAGGGCCCCCACGGCAGCGTAAAAGTTATTCATGAAAATTATTAAGAAGTGTAAAATTAAAAAATTGAAATTGGCAAACAAAAAAAAGGTCTTCAATTTTTATTTTTACATATTCTGGGGGGATCTCCGGAACTTCTTGCCCCGGGGTCCCCGAGCCTGTAGTTACGGCCCTGTCGGGCACAGTTTCAGTTAAAAATCAATTTTCCAAAAAATGTTATAATGCAATTTTAGTATCTTTAAAAGCAAAACAATATACCTATGAAAAATGGTTATATGTCAATTCTCAAAGTTAATCCATTTTCGAAATAATTGCTCGGTCTTTTTCTGGAAAATCTTGTATATTTCAGTGGTCGCCTTCTTTATTAAATTGTTAATTATTAAAAGAATCATGAAGAGAAATCCACTGTAATATATATGTAATTAATTGTTCACCGAAAAAACAACCATGAATAAATTATTGTTATAAATTAAATTAAATAAAAATATATTGCGCTTAAAATTGATATATTATATATATTTTTAAAATTTAAAAATATTAATTTACATAATATATGCGCAATTTTAGTTATAAGAAAAAATAATAAATAAAATAAAAATAAATTCGCTTTCTAGTCAAATTCAAATTACATTCGTATTGAAATTGAACATTTTGTACAGTATCGTCTTTTGATGTTAATTTTGGGAGTAAAGTATGATGAAGCCAACGAAAGATTGATTAATTGTTATGTACATATAATGTATAAAATTGTTCAAGGTATTGATAATTACAGAGTTCTATCAAAATAGTTCCATTTTATTCAAATATTTATCAACCTTATTTTGTTCATTGCACGAAACCCACGGTATGTATAGTACAATGTAGCCTCAGTAGCTCGCCGCAAGAGAGGGAAATACGTCATCTGGGGTGCCCAAATGTAGAGAGGGGGAATGATGTGTCCAATCATAACAAACATAGCCTTGTAACTCAGCGTGAGAGAGGGTAATACGTCATCTGGGGTGCCCAAATGTGGAGAGGGGAAATCTTGTGTCCAATCATAACAAATATAGTCTTGTAACTCAGCGTAAGAAAGGGAAAATACGTCATCTGGGGTGCCCAAGCTGATTGGTCAAAAACTACTGAGGCAACTTGTGTATTTAATAACCTTGTACGAAACCCTAATTTTGGTTTCATGTTTAAACGTAATTTGACAAATAGAAAATTAAATAACAATAAAACAGTTTAGATCATTTAATTAAATAAACAAAATATATCTTATATTAGGCGATATTTTCTAATAACCATAAAATTTCACAAAGCCTTAACATGAAAAAGTAATCGTAAATGGAAATAATAAATCAAAAATTACTAAAATCTTAGACAAGGAAATCTCATAACACGCTACCCAACATTGAAACCAGTGTACTCCGCAACTTTGTTAATACTTTAAATTTCGATCTACCATTTTCACCAGATATTCTCAATATATTTTACTTTCAAAATATGTATAAAAAAATCAAAAATTTTAAAACGTCACACCGCAATACTACCTTAAAACTTACAATTCAAAAATATTTATTCATTAATTTTATTAATAACAATAGGCATGATGCCAGTAATAAAGTATCACTGAAATTATGATTTTAAATAATAAAATAGGTTAAAAAGATTCTAAGAAATGTATTTATTTTTATATTAAAAGCGAGACTAATAAATTTTTTGTTAAAATAAAAACACAAAATACAGCAATCCGCCATGTTAGATGGAACACCAATCAGAGCGAATAACGTCACGCCTATGTAACCATTTTGTTTCATTAATATCTGCACTCTTTATAAATTATTTTGTGATTTTAAATTATCAATTTGTTCAGTTTTGTGTTACCAAAACTAAAACCGAGAAACATTATCGATGGAACAAAGATTTACTATTGTTAACAAGGAGTATTTACATAGGCGTGACGTCACAAATGCGCCATGACACCTGTGAGCGTTTTGGCGTCAAATTCAAAATTCGTTTTAAAAGGGTCAATTTTTGTGATTAAAAAAAGTTTATTTTCTGCAGAAATAAATATTTTTTTGGAAATAGGAGACACGTAAGATCATCATAAAATAGTTTTTATTAATTAGGCATTATGCCTATTATCTACCCCATTAATTTAGTTTAATTGTTTTCATTCTGATATTTATTTGGACTTGGTAGAACTCTGGATAATAAGATACTATCACTCGCCACAGTGGAATTGCATGGTTTTGAAGTTGTTGAATTTATTTAAACAGCCAGGCGTATCGCGTGGTCTAATATTATTATTACTGTACAGAAACATAAAATATTTTAAAAGAACTGCCTTCACAGCAATGTTGTATCGAGCACTTCAAAATTAGAATAAGCTATCGTTTTATTTTAAGCGTCTCTGAATTTGTTGTTAAAATGCAGCGAGTTACTATTACATGTGATAATAAAATCGTTATAGCTTTATGTTTTACATGTTGTTTAAAATAACCTCTACACTAGACAGGGTTATAAAGCAGCCTTTCGAACAAGTAATGGTATTTTCACATAAAGTACTTTCATCGTTTATCACTGATCTTCTCAAGGCATACAATATTTATAATTTAATTTAATTGGTGAGAAGAAAAACAGTACAAGTCTAAATTCTGCTTTTTGTGTTTTTTGTTTTTTTTTACATGAATCGTTTCGATAAATTCGGTTTTAAATTTGAGTAACTGGAAGAACAGTACCTGTCACTGTCCAGCATTAGTTGACTTATATTAGACTGACTGCACTTGCTATACTAATATGTACTGGCACCAGTTTTGGATATGACCCCAGTAATGACTAGTTTATAATTAAATGTACTGAATTTTCTAATTCAGTACATTTAATTATAAATCTATGTATTGATATTTGATTACTACAATTTCTGAATATTAATCTATATACATTTAACTATCTTACAGCGTGATTTGATGACAATCGGCCAATAGGTGTCGAAATTGTGGACATTTAAACTAATTATTATATATTTACATTGTTTCAAATTTGACGATTCTTTCTTTTATATATTTTGTGTCGTAGTACTTATCATTAGCAAGTGTCCATCACAGCGTGCTCATTACTGGTTATACTTTATCCATAACTGGAGAAAAAAAATCAAAATAAAAGGCTATAATTTAAAAAACAAACTATATTTGCGGACTTTGATAATTAAATTGATTAAATAAAGAGTTAATTGTTTTATTAGTAACATGAGTTCATGAGAATTACAAAAAACAAGCCCATTAATCCAAAAAAAACGAAAACTGGTGCCTTTACCTTATACATTTTCATTTAATTTTAAACTATCAAAATACAAATTATAAATTAAATAATATACGAAATAATAAATTTAAAAAAGGATAAACTGAAAAACATTATTAAATGAATTAATCTAATTTAAGAAGTTCCTTATGTAAATAAAGCTTTTTCTAATTATATTCTAATGAAATATCATAAAAATATGCGAAAATACCATTATGATAATAATAATGGAGTATGTTATAATTTATTCATATTTATTATAAAACAAAATATCAATTTTATATAACGTTAGTTATAACTACTTTAAATTATAATAAGAAAATAGAATTCTGTATTTTATATTGTGTTTATCTACATATTTCTTTTTTAAATATACATATACATATTATAGAGCAATCACTTGGGGTTTTCTAATTAACAGCCATTGTTCAAGGTGTTAATTGCCTATTATGCATTGTAACTTTGTAAAAGTATCTAATTAATAACTTATTATTTAACATCATTAATTATCTTAAAACAGCTTGAGTTTAAAAGTTAAAAAAAATTAGAAAAAAATTAAAGAAAAAAATAATATCAATTTAACTTGTTTTGCTTAAATCTTATCAAATTTTCAAAACATAAAGGAATGGCGATAATTCAATTCTTACCATTTGTAGGTATGTAATAAGGTTTATACGTATTTATACATTATATAATAGGGGGAAATTTAGATGATTTAATGCGCCCTATAAAATTGCTACGACCAAAGTAAAAAAAAAATATTATTTTCATTTAGTTTGATCATTAGACCCAATTAATCAGTGGAGTCATAAAATGATTTTTTAATGTTCTAGGGATTTTTGTGGATTAATCCGTTATCCGCGCGGTACTTTTTTCACGATTTTTCCGAAAAATCACCAATTTTTCCTGTTTGCGGTACGGTTTTTCGCGGATATCTCGGCTTGTACTTGATCAATATCGACAAAAAAAATAGGTTCACTCGTAAGGAACCCCTTTATCGATCTGTGGGAAGAGGAACACTATAACCTAATTTCTAACCTCAAAAAAAATTACAAACTGCGCATATAACAGATTTTTCATTTTTTCTCAACTAATACCTACTAAAAATTAAAATAAATCGATATCGGATTTTTCGAAATTAAATAACAGCAGTGACGTAGGAATAGGGCCCCCGGAAAGACAGGAAAAAATACGTGTACACATAAAAAAACTAATGATAAAATAAAAATGGTCTTTGGAGATTTAAGTCTTTACCGCCACTCCTCTTTCGAAACAATTATTTTAAATATTTGTATTGGATTAAAAAAATATATATAAAATTTATTCGTATCTAAATTCGTGTCTAAATCCCCCTCGTGAATTGCTAGTATCAATAAGTCCGACAGCCTTTTAAGGATATGAAATAATATGTACATATACATACATTTAAAGTACTATGTGAACTCTATTTAATTTTAATGCTATAACGATAAATTCAAAGCAGACTGGTTACTGCAATAAAAAAAACAGGAAGGTAAGGAAACTTATTTTCTTTATTGAGTTGTAGCTGTTTGGTGTACAATTTAAAATAATAATACGCATTCTGCTTCTCAGTACGCCAAGTTCTGCTATCATCACAGGTGCTTGAATAGATTTTTACCATTAGTCAAATATGTTTATTTGCCGAATTATATTATTATGTATGTTAGGACAGTGCCAAACAGTTCATTTTTATTATGTTTAAATAAACAAAGCTTGTAAGAACACTTGCCTTGCAAGGAGATCACACAGTTTGCCAGAAATTCCATTCAACTTTTTACAGGTGAAATTTAAAATTAAACAATGATTTTGCCAGTCGATGTTATTTTCAAATCAATTTATTTATATTAAAATATGATATTTTATTCAGTAGTGTACCGAAGGGAGCGCCCACCCCGGGCGGCACTTTGCCAGGGGCATCAAATTTAGAAAAAAAAAAAGAAGAAAATATATATATACAGTGTATTCCAAGTTGATTAAAGCAGGAAATTTAACATGGGGACAATTAGAAATGTTGTAGTCAAATTTAACGATCTATCATTGGTGCATTTTGAAATGCCGCCTCGTAACTAACTGATAGATTTTAAATTAATTAATCAACAGTATTTTGTTTTCAACTTTAATAAAGAATAAAATACTATACATACATCCTAGATAAAATAAAAATAATATTTTTTTGCAGATATTAATTTAAAAATAAAATGCTAACTACTATTTTATTAAATTTTATTCGATTTCAGATATGTTAGAAAATCACAGTCTGATTCATGGCCCCCACATGGGGAGAGGCTGAAAGGGCTCTAGCCCTAAGGTCCGGGGCTAAGGGGAGTTAAGGCGAGCAAATAATGTAATTAAAAAAAATTAATTGCATGACCGAAAAAAGGTCATTCAAAATTATCTATAACATTTTTTCTTATTGAAAGAGCGGAAAAAATATTTGGGGAGCCCGCTAACAATTTTAACCTGGGGGCTCATGATAGGATGTGGGGGTTATGGTCTGGTTAATACCTCATTTTTGTGGGGCTATGTGTGTAATCAAAACTCTATAGCAGGCATGGGCAATAAATATGAAGCTGAGACAATCAAAAAGACTTTGCTCCTCGCAAATTCTTAAAAGAGAAAAAGGCATAAGTCAGAAGACCACACTTTTTCAAAATAAAATTATTTTTTAACATGAGAATAATATATTAGGTATTTTTTAAATAAATTCCATCGACAGAAATTTCTAAAATGAATCAACGACTGTTTTTTCTCCTTGTTAGATTTGGTATAATTTCGAATATAAATTATTATTTATAAACAGGGCCGTACTAAGATATTTGAGTGCTATATAAATTTTACTTGTTAAACGTTTTAATCTATGTATATCTTAATTTTGATCGTTAAATTCCCATCTAACCTAATTTAATTTTTTTATTACTTCATAAACTTTTACCACAAAGATGATTGCTAAATAAACCATAGACATAGATACATGTACTGCGCTATCCGAGTATAAGAAAGTGGCCACAGAGACAGAGCTTAGTTAAACCAGCTTCTATCTCCTTCTAAGCTCATAACGGCACCATGTAAGAGAGAGAAAGAAAATGATTTAACTCCGCTCCATCTCTCTTCTCTTGACGGATCGCGCTGTCCAGTTATTTATATGTATATTTTTTATTTGATTAAAAATTCTACTAAAACTTGAAAAAAATAAATTAACAGGGGATACAGACACTGGGTTCCTGGCTTAACAATTAATTTATATATTATATCAAATCAATGAATTAAATATCCATTACTGTTGGCACTCATTCACAACTGGCTTCACATTAGTGTTCTTTTTTATTACATGTTCTACTTAAGTAAATAGTATTCATTAAAAGTTATTTTTGCAAAATATGAAATAATCTAAACTTGTTATTTAATAATTAAATTGTATAGATATTTATAAGTAACAAACATTATAAATAACAAAAAAATAGTTATTAATAGACGTTGCCTCACAAATGCTTCTAACTAGGGAAACAGTCAGTGTTCGTGAACAGCTATGTTCACGTTGTTCAAATGACAGTTGATGTTTTGTTTTTGATAGAAGTATGAAGATAGGTATTGTTAATGTTGACTTTCACGTTTATTTATTTTTAGGATGATTTTGTCAATATACGGAATACGTACCTGCTTACAAGTAATCTGTTAACCGGTCCCATCATAATATCGATAATAAAAATATGTTATGTTATGTAAACATTATAATTCTTGGACAATTTGTGAAATACGGCGCCATTTTTACTTTACGTTGGTATACGTGTTATTGTTACAATTGTTGAATATTGTTAAATATTTGAAATATTGTTTATCTCTTCGCCGACATTGTTCTATAAATCTATTTAAAAAATGTAAATAATGTTATTTTACGTATAAATTATTTGCATATTTTTAGAACGTCAGCAAGATAAATCGGAAAAAAACGATTTACAGAGTGATTCAGCACTGTCGTGCCAAACTTGAACAGTAAATTAAGAAAAATATTATAAGCAAAAAACATTACATGAACATGTGTCCGGAAATTTTTCGTGAGCTACAGCCCTCCAAAGATTTTATTCAAAATTAGTTTTTATTTAATATCTGGACAACCCATTGTGCTAAAGTTATCAAATTTGATACTTTATCAAATTTCATAACTATGTCAAGATATTAAATAAAAACTAATTTTGAGTAAAATTTTTGGAGGGCTGTAGCCTCCTCATGAAAAATTTCCGGACACATATTCATATGAAGTTTTTTGTTTAAAATATTTCTCTCAATGTACTGTTCAAGTTTGGTACGACAGTGCTGTATCACCCTGTATATAACAGCCGCCATTTTCCAAAATATCAATGGAAACTCACATTGTTCGAATAGCAATAGGTATATTCTATTATTCAATGAAGGTTTAAGGTACTTTTTTGTTAATTAAAAGAATGATAATATAAAATATTTTTATGTTATGATATTTGGTGGAATCGGTACAATATCTGTGAAAATTAACAAATTGTTATAGTAACTAATAATAAAGGTATATGTGGTAGTAAAAAATAATAAGTTTTGTATAATGATATTTTTTGCAAATAATAACGCTATAACATTTTGTTTTTATATATAAACAAAATCAATATATCGAGGTGTTTGGTTCTGGTTAAAAACTAAATAAAACAATCAAAAACCACATCCTAATCACAAACTATGTTCAATTAATATTTGTAAAGAAAATATTCAATTTACCTTTGGTTAAAATAAAAATAAATGTAATTAAAATAAGCATTTAGCCAGTACCAAAGACAGAATACTTTGAAGAAGCTTTTTCAGAGGCTAGAAACCATTTACTCACAATAGCATATAATAATTTTATTGTTCTTATATAACGCATTGTATAATTTTATATACGAACTAAAATACAATGTAAATTTCATTGACAACATATCTGTATCATTGCCTTAAATTTATTAAATATACATACTGCAGATTAAAATTAGTCTGTCGTGTCGTCCATCAGATTTAGATATAGTCCACAGTAACGATTAGCGACCTAAATTTATGTGAGATCTAACAGACCTGGCTCAAGGTATATAAAGACAAGGTAGTCTCATCCAAGGTTAGTAAATGAACAGGTTGTCTCATAACATTTTGACCAATCAGCGGCCGCGCGGGAATACGTCACCCTGAGGAACCTTTCAAACGTTGTTTTCAAATTTTTGGATATTTGTTATAAAAAAAAAAAAGTAAATATTATTGTTTATTACAGAAGCACAAATTATTACATATAATATTTCTTCATAAAAAATTTTAAATGATGTCAGAAATCAATGCTTAAAGAAAATACATTTGTTGGTTACACATTAAAAAAACAGTTGTTTAGAATAATAAAATAATAAAAATTTAGATTTAAATCTAATCAATATCAAATGAAAATATTTAAAAACAACTTACAATAAATCAGCTTGACTAAAACAAAGAGTAAATACGGTAAATACCAAGAGTAAATATAGTTTGACAGCCATTTATAATATTAAAGAATTCCTCACGATGACCCAGTCTCCCCTCGCATACCACTCCCCGCACAGTTATGAGGCAACCTGGTCATTTACTATACCTTGGACCTAGCTTATGCAGTTTAAACTTTATATAACAATAGCAGAAGCCAAACGTGACTGATCTATGTAGTTTTATTGTGAACCTCACATGAAGTTAGGCTACCATCCATTACTGTTCCGAATTTAATTCAGTATTATCAAGTTGACTACATACGTTGAACGGGATTATCAGGTAAGTAGATAAAATACAAATTTAAACTCTAGTCCAGGGTGTACTCATGTTTAGATCAGGCAAATAATTTTAAGAGCTTATTTCTCGGAAAGTAATTGACATAAAAATTTAAATAAAATTATTTCCTTCGGGGATTTTTAAACCAGAGCAAGTCCAATTTTATCAAAATACACTATTTTATAGCAAGCTCAACCGTTAGAAGGGTGAAAATTTCTAAATAAAAACATTAATATAAAGTACGACTTCTGAACCTCGAGTATGTTAAAATATTTATTCAGCAAGTTCCGTCAAAAATATTTGCCTACCCCTGGGCTCTAAGTATTTATTATATGATGGGGCCTGTAAAAGGGGTAAGATGCTCAACTATATTCTCCTTTATTAAATACCCCCCCCAAGATATACATTTATAAAATAAATTATAAATCGTTGTGATCCTTTAAAAGATTCATTAGAATTAACAAAAAAACATCTGCCAAGTAAATGCACAGTGCTTCCTCGTGCCAAATTCACCAAACGTAGTTAATTTAAATAAAACCCGATAAAGTGCTCAGATAAATTGCCTAGCATTTGTTAACCATTTAATTTTTATACAATTTTACTAAAAAATATTAGTTCGAAATTTTTCTTAAGGCGCACCTGATTATTTTTTCGTATATTTTTAATTTTTTGACAAAATATAAGGGTGCTTTTTCATATGAGGCTAGACGAGTAGACGCTAGCGTCAAATATTGTCACGTGACTTATTTTGATGCTAGCTGTCAAAATCTTGTTTAACGTTTAAGTGTAAAGCAAACAATAATCATTCATTTATTTTTTTTATTATATAAAATAATACAATAAAAAGTATTTTATCAATAAATAATCAAAAGGTGCATCAATAATACATAGTATGTATGTCTCAACAATGACGCCATGTAATAAGTACGTATATAATAAATATTTATAAATAAAAGGTAAGTAATTTCAATTGTACAATATTTTATACCTGTGTAGATAAACAGGTAACAAAGAACTAATTATCTATGTAAATAAATAGATGTTTTAAATTCATTCGGTTTTCAGTTTTAAAAGTAAACACGTCATCGTATGTAAGAGGACACACTGATAACATATGTTACATAACATCAGATTTTAAATTCATTCATTAATACGATAACGTCTCTTCTTACTTTGCTAAGAAAAGTAACAGGAGAACAGGAGTGGCCACACTATCATGTTCTCCTGTTACTTTGTTAAGAAAAGTAACAGGAGAACAGGAGTTACCACACTATCCTTTCCTCCTGTTACTTTTCTTAGTAAAGTAACAGGAGAACAGGAGTGGCCACACTATCCTGTTCTCCTGTTACTTTTCTTAGTAAAGTAACCGGAGAACAGGAGTGGCCACACTATCATGTTCTCCTGTTACTTTCCCTAACAAAGTAACAGTAGAACAGGATAGTGTGGTCGCTCCTGTTCTCCTGTTACTTTTCTTAGCATAGTACAGGAAAACAGGATTGGCCACACTATCATGTTCTTATTTTCCTTAGCAAAGTAACAGGAGAATATGATAGTGTAACCACTCAATATCTTGATGTTTTCTATAAGAAAGTAAGAAGATAACAGGAAGACCAAGAGGATGCGTTAATAAAATGCAAAATTCAAATTTGTAATTATCTTTATTTTATTAGCAAAACTATGTTAAAACAATTGAGGGGTATGCAGCAACAAGGAGTTTTTATAATTTGTGGGAAAATAGAAAAAACTGTTAAAAAATGGAGAATGTATTTAAATCGCCTTTGTCTTCGTCCAATTATTTGTCACCTACCACTCCATGTTTTGGCCAAATTCCATTGAGAAATTCGTCAAATTCGCAATTCTAGTGTCAATTTTATTCTGGAGTTAACTCCTTTTTGGCCCAAATAGTTGAAAATTATTTTCTTTTTAAAGTAAGGAAGCATTGAATAAGAACAATTTTCAAGAAAATTGGTTTATTTCAAGAAAGAACACAGTAACGAGTGTACTAACTAAATTCTAAGCCCAAACAAAAAGAGTCAGCTTCTGGAGTTAACTCCATTTTGACCCAAGCGAATGAATTCTAGCGGATACCTTGAGAACTATCAACGGTAGGTAACTCTTTGTTGAACCAAACGAAAGAATGATTTTTTTCCCCCAAGAAACAGTTGTTAACTCTGTTTGACCTAAAAAGGGAGTTAAATCGTTGTTGCTGCAAACCCCTCAATTGTAATATTAAAAATAACAATCTTGATTATAAAAATCGTATTGAGAAAGAACACATTTTTTTAACAGTCGTATATAAGTACAAACCTGTATACAAGAACAGCCAATATCTTTATCTACAAATATAGACATATGTTATGTACTATAATTTTTGTACTGTTCTAACAATCTTGGGAAAAATATGTACTTTTTCTCATTGAACAAACTTGTATATATAGGAACAGCTTTTATAGCTTTATCTACAGATATAAAGCACATTTTACTAACACTGTATATATAAGAACCATAGACAAAGCGTAATGGCGTAACATTTCTTCAAAACAATGAGATTTGGCGGCGCGGTGTTCAGAATAAATCTATATTTTTCTAAGATTGAAAGTTACTCGTTTAAATGACAAGTAATATACAGGGTGGGGCAATAGTGTGTGGAAGTTCGATAGCTCGTAGACCATAAAAGATAAAAAAATCTTTCTAATGCAGATGTAAACTATGAGTAAATGCACATACATAGAAATTATTTTCAAATATACAGGGTGCTACAAAAACGTGTGGCATGCTTAAGGTAATTTTTTTTAAATGGAATGCCCCGAATATTTTTGCATATTTAACACTTCTCTTGGGATGTTTATTCATATCGAAAATATTAGCCCCATCTGATGTCCGGTTTAACCGTAATAGTATTTTTTTCAAAAAAATTGATGTTTACATTACTCCACTTAAAAATTCACCACTTCCGCGTCAGCATCTTTAAAGACGAAATTAAATATGGACCTTATTGTAGGAGGTTGGTGGGTGCTTTTGTTAAAATATCTTAGAGCCACCATGTACAGGGTGTTCAAAATTAATTTTCAAATTTTGAGAACTTCGAAGTTATTTTTCTCAACTATTTCAAATGGAACACCCTATATATTTTTTAACGATGTTATGTAGAATTACATTTCGAACATTTTTTGTTGTACATCCTTATGGTTATTTGTAACCATTTTTGATTTATTGAGCAAAAAGTACAAAAATCAACAATATTTACTAAAAAAAATGAATTTTTTTTAAAATAAAATAAAACACCATGTAAAGGATGTTCATGTTGCCCATTAAAACAGCATGAATTTTTTTCAGTTAGCAAACAGATGCTTTATTATTTTATCAAACACAAATAACCAAAATAATTTACAACCATATAAATTCACTAATACGCAGTATGAAATCGCGACAGAAACATAAAATGCTGTTTTTATGGGCAACATGAACACTCTGTACATGTTGTTTTATTTTATTTGAAAAAAAAATCATTTTTTGAAGTAAATATTGTTGAATTTTGTTCTTTTTGCTCAATAAATCAAAAATGGTAACAAATAACCATAAAGATGTATAAACAAAAAATGTTCGTTATGTAATTTTACATAACATCGTTAAAAAATATATAGGGTGTTCCATTTGAAATAGTTGATAAAAATAACTTTGAAGTTCTCAAAATTTGAAAATTAATTTTGAACACCCTGTACACGGTGGCTCTAAGATATTTTAACAAAAGCACCCACCAACCTCCTACAATAAGGTCCATATTTAATTTCGTCTTTAAAGATGCTGACGCGGAAGTGGTGAATTTTTAAGTGGAGTAATGTAAACATCAATTTTTTTGAAAAAAATACTATTACGTCTAAACCGGACATCAGATGGGGCTAATATTTTCGATATGAATAAACATCCCAAGAGAAGTGTTAAATATGCAAAAATATTCGGGGCATTCCATTTAAAAAAAATTACCTTAAGCGTGCCACACTTTTTTGTAGCACCCTGTATATTTGAAAATAATTTCTATGTATGCGCATTTACCCACAGTTTACATCTGTATTAGAAAGATTTTTTTATCTGTTATGGTCTATGAGTTATCGAACTTCCACACACTATTGCCCCACCCTGTATATCCCATCACTTTCATTCTTTTGACACGGCTGTTTTCGAGTCAGCTTGCGCGGTGCATGCTCTATGTCTATGATAAGAACAGTTTTTATATCTTTATCTACAGATATAAAGAAACATATTTTACTTACAACCAATCTATAAGAATAGCTTTTATATCTTTATCTACAGATATAAAGAAGCACCTGTATGCAAAAGAACAACCTTTATATCTTTATTTAGATATAAAGCACATTTTAGTTACTATTTATTGTAGTCATCTGAAAAATAATAATTTTGTAGAAAAATATTTTTTTTTACTCCTTTTACATCACTTTTACCTAAGAACAGTCCTGTATATAGAGGTACATTTAATTTACAATTAATACTGATAGTTCGTTAAATTTTTATTATGTGTTTGATTACTACATACCTAATACTTTGTGGCCATTCGTCAGAATGCGTACAAGTAGTCAGAAGCAAAAGAAAGAAGATAATCCTGCAAAAAATACTTTCAGAAGTATAAAATATGTACTTATGTACAATAAACGGGATCTATCATTTCAAAACAATTATGTACACAAAGTAAAAAGTTGAATTTTCACCACAGATGCTATGACATTATAATAATTAATAAATAGATATTACACTAATAATTATACTCTATTTCATTTAAGAATGCAGTGGTTACCGTGGTTTTTGACGGTTAACTGCACGATTCGTACCGTCAAAACCCCGGCAATCACTGCATTCTTAAATGAAATAGAGTATAGTTTAAATGTCCACCATTTTGACATCCATTGGCTGATTGTCTATAAATTAAGCTGTTTTAGAGTTAAGTGTTTATATATTATGATTCAGTAATTGCAGTATGTAATCAAATATCAATAAAGATTTCTAATTAAGTACATTTAATTAAAAAAGAGTCCAACACTGGCGTATGATCCAAGTACCTTACAATGCCACTCTTAACATTGGAAAAATCTGACAAATTAAGTTGCTTAAACAAGGGTTCTCAAAGTTATATAAACCATGACCAATTTTTAAAAATTGGAAATTTTTCGTGACCCCATTCGACTTGCGGGAGAAACGGAAAAAGGTCGCTTTATTTTTATTTTTTCAATTTTTGTTTAATACATTCAATTAATATATGTTATTAAAATAAATAAATTTTGAATGAAACACATTTTTTTAATAAAAATCATGATATGATTATTATTACTTAAATTAATTATTAAATTAATAAAACACATTTTATTCGTGATCAACAAATAGTAAAATAGTAGCGTCGATTTATCTGAAAAAAGGCTGTTTCGTGAAATCTCTTAGTAGTGAAATTTTTTTGACTAAATCGCTTGATTTTGGGTTCAAGAATATGTGTGTAAGTTTTCCGGATTCTCAGTGCTCCGGAACAGGGTCAAAAATGCCTTTGCTTGTAACAAATTAAGGTTTTTGACGGTAGTTCAGCTAATATTTTGAATACAATTTTTAAAAAAATATGAGATGATGTGCTATGAAGATACAAATAAAATGACACTAGGTAGAGGTCAAAAGGTCATTCCGTTCACCCGTAAAAAAATGAAAACCGCGGAAAACACGATATTTTTAAAGTTAGGATAAAAAAATAAATAAAACTCTTAATTTTTTAAAAATAT
The DNA here is from genome assembly GCA_961205875.1 of Sialis fuliginosa. NCBI lineage: Eukaryota > Metazoa > Arthropoda > Insecta > Megaloptera > Sialidae > Sialis > Sialis fuliginosa. The sequence goes on along the minus strand of OY540809.1, from coordinate 39,779,494 downwards.
CTTCATGAGATAGCTTTCAACGGTACAAACTGATGTGCAACATCCCATCTCATAATTTTTGTTTAAACGGCCACAATAAACAAATTAAGAAATTTTTTGAAGGTCAAATTCATTGGGTGCAAATAGTGTAGGGCCAAAATTTTTTTTTCATAATGAAGGTTTTAGAGAGTACTATCAAAATTAAAAAAAGTTATTTTTTTCAATTACTCCTTGATCCTTTTTTTGCTATTTGTTTATAAATTGTAATAAAGAAATGGCTGTTTAACCCCTTAAAATTGCTTGAAATTTGTTTTATTTTCTTTCACTTAATAGCATTTGACAAGATGATCAGTACATAAATAAATATTGACTCCTTAATGAGTTATTCATTTTTTTAGTTTTTGGTCAATTGTTAATAAACAAATTAACATTTTAACTTGAATCTTGAGTAAATAGCTTCCTAAAGCATCTGTCTTTCTAATATGTCAAGGAAAAAAAGTTTACAGTCATTTTACCAAATGCAATAACGATTTAACTGTACGCCTTTAATTTTCTCGTTTCACTTGTGGTCACGTGACTCCTATGGTTAATATGTTTAACAATTAGTAATAAACGAATAACTTGGCCAATTTTTGACGTAGAGAGATGTTTCTTTTTTTAAACTCGGTTATTGTTTTCCGTAGAATTCAAATATGCAGTAATATCTGTATATAAATAATATAATATAATAAATGCTTCTAATTTGTTATAAACAATAAAAATATAATTATTTATTTGAATTGTAGACTTATTGATTAGTATTTAAAATTCAAATTTTGAGGGTGGTTTTCAGAGGGTCAAAGAGTGATTGAAAAAAATAATTTTTATTTATTTGATAGTACTCTCTAAAACCTTCATTATGAAAAAAAAAATTTTGGCCCTACACTATTTGCACCCAATGAATTTGATCTTTAAGAAATTTCTTAATTTGTTTATTGTGGCCGTTTAAACAAAAATTATGAGATGGGATATTGCACATCAGTTTGTACCGTTGAAAACTATCTTTTGAAGATATTTTAAAAAAATTAAGAGTGTTATTATTTTTTTATCCTAACTTTAAAAATATCGTGTTTTCCGCGGTTTTCATTTTTTTACGGGTGAACGGAATGACCTTTTGACCTCTACCCAGTGTCATTTTATTTGCATTTTCATAGCGCATCATCTCATATTTAAAAAAAAATATTCAAAATCCTAGCCGAAGTACCGTCAAAAAACCTTAATTTGTTACAAGCAAAGGCATTTTTGACCCTGTTCCGGAGCACTGAGAATCCGGAAAACTTACACACATATTCTTGAACCCAAAATCAAGCGATTTAGGCAAAAAATTTTCACTACTAAGAGATTTCACGAAAAAATATAATTCGACGCTACTAAAATGACTTTTTTAATGTTTAATAAAAAATAGAAAAATATAAATTAGAATTTTTTATGTGAATATTGTAAACTTTCCATTGTGCGTTGTTTGTTGTGTAATATTTTTAAAATTTTCTTGCGACCCACACTTTGAGAACCTATGTACTGACACAGAAAAATATGCTGGTGGAGGCGCTGGGTATTATCTAAAACATATTGTTGTTACACAAAATATTATTTGGTGCAATCTAAGATTTTCAATGACTCCTCTCCGGCATCAGTTATGATCCTACCTTAACTCCGAAGCCCTGACACGGTCATAAAGTAAATGCAATATACATATAACTTCCAAAATACCATCTTAATTTCAATTATGTAAAATATATAATACAAGCTGGGCTGCATCATTTATAATAAATCCACTGTCATGGACAGGTTGTTCCGTAATTATGGATCCATACAAAATTTATTACATGATCTGTTCAAAGTGCAGCATATTAAAAACAAACAAGTCCTGAATTACAGAACATCCTGTAGAATTAATTATATCATACATAAGTTGATTTTGATATAGAGTACTACTTTATTGGTCAGTGAGGAATGTTTTCATTCACTGCTCAGCCATCTGATGTGATAGCGTGATTAGACATTTGTCACGAATAGAACGGTACCAGTTTGCGCATTGTTAAATAACACGCCCATATATAATTTTTAGTTTTTACTAATGTGAAGTACTCTTTACCACAAACCAACAAAATAAATAAAACATCAAACAACTTTTCTAAACTTACAGATATACAAAGTGAGCAAAAAAAGAGCCAATAATGTAATAGTAATATTTAAAATTAAAATAAAGTTTGGAAAAATGACCATTTTAAAACATGTTCGATTTTAGCCAGTCTTTTTGCCCATTTTGCATAACATAATATCAGATGAAGCAAGTGAAGTCAAGCCATACTATATTGTTATATTTGTGTGACTTGGGTAATAGTTTTGGTTTCGGATACGGAGCTCTGTAACATCCCTAATACTTATACTTATAAAGGCATAAGGAAATTAAAAAATTAAAATTTATTTATTTATCACGTTTATTTCTAGAATCGAAACAACATATTTTATGTAAGGTAATATTGAAGTGAAAGTACATAAAAAATCATTTAAAATAGGAATGTTTACAATTATTTCAGAAAGAGTATTTTCTTATTAAAAATTAAAACATGTTTATAAATAGATGAATAAAATTGTATAAATAAATGCAAATATTCTTGGTATATTCAGTATTCATTAGTTTTTCAATTTAAATAAACCAATTTTAATCAAGCATACCTCATGTATATATTTATTCTATAAATAAATAACTTGGGTAATTTTTTATTTTACTATACAACAAAATCATTTTAAACTAACAAATCGATTCAATTTTCACCTCAAGGAACATTTCAGGTAGTATGTATAGGATGTTTTTTTTATTTTTGTTTTTTTGGCCTCATTAGCCTATTAAAGTTTAAACGAACATATCTTTAAAAATACTGGATCTATGAACTGAGCACTTGGGATCTTTTTTGTAAAAAATTAAATTCTCTATAATATGCTGCTGTAAGAAATTAAAATAAATACATTTTTCAACGAGCTATTCACGCATAAGTGAAAAAGTAATTTTTCCCATGTTAATCAAATGGGAAAAAGACTCGATTTGCTCCGTTCACCAGTCTGAAATTTTGGGACAGTTAACTTTTGATCCAAAGCTAAAACATAGGCCAATGGGATCAAAAAAAAAAACACGCTAATGTATATAAGATAAAGTACAACAATACATATAACATTGATTTGAAAATATATTTTTGAGATATGCCTGTACATCAACATTAAATAGATATATTATGTTATTATAAACTAGAATATACAATATCTAAAAATAATTCTCTAAATGTATTTGTACATAATACATTTATGCACTTTAAAGATACAAGATGAAAGGAACTATCTACTAGTAATCTCTATAACATGTATAATAGATTCAACTGTTTATAAATTGAGAACACTATATTGATTGGTTCGTGAAAAAGTTTCTAATCACAAAAGTGAGTTATGCAGTTAATACTTGATTTTAAAATTAATTATATTTATAAACATAATTCTGAGAATACTAGTAGAAACCACAAGCTATGGTATACTATATAATCACTCAGTCAAGTAAGGTTCAAGTTCAATTAATAATAATGAGAAATAGCAGTGCTTGAAATAGAATTCAGTAGTGAATATTTTAACGTCACTATTATAATATTATTATTATTTATAATTATTATTGACACTATAAATGTAATTACATTTGATCGAAAAGAACATATGCTATACAAATAATTAAACGAAATTATAGCTATACAAATAGTTTTACGAAGATGTAAAAATTAAAGAATATGTAGAAAATACAATTTTTATAATTTAATGTATTTTCTTAAAAAAATACCATATAGAACAATGTTATATTAATTTAAGATAGTAATCTATGAATTTATATTTAAAATATAATAGTAGTGACGTTAGACGTGAATTCCGACCGGAATTCCGGTACACCTCTAGAATTCAGTATTACAATCAGAATCAGTATCTATATTTAACCCTGTAACTGTGCGACTGGACTAACTCGTAAAAAATTTCATGCCTGTATTATAGTGCAGGAATAATAAAAATTATTATATATTTTTTTCATTATTTACATGTATTATCTTGAGTTAAATTTTTTTCTATATAATATCTGCAAGTCATTTTGCAATGCACACAGGGAATGATTATTGAAAATGCACGCCGCAGCAATATGGTTAATAAGGTACTGGCACCAGTAATGGACTCTATAAGAGCAAGATTTACTGTTTTTGTGATTGATGGGTTTCTTTTTTGTAATTCTCATCAACTCATGTTACTAATAAAACAAGTAACTCTTTAATTAATCAATTTAATTACCAAAGTCCGTAAATATAGTTTGTTTTTTAAATTATAACCTTTTATTTTGTTTATGTTTTTTCTCCAGTAATGGATAAAGTAAAACCAGTAATGAGCACGCAGTGCTAATAATGAGTACTACGAAACAATGTAAAGCAGTTGCTATGATAATATAATAATTAATAAATACATTATACTAATAACTAGTTTAAATGTCCACCATTTTGACACCTATTGGCCGATTGTCATCAAATCACGCTGTAAGACAGTTAAATGTATATAGATTAATATTCAGAAATGGTAGTAAACAAATATCAACAAATATTTCTAATTCAGTACATTTAATTAAAAAATAGCTATTACTGGGATCCTTGCCAAGACTGGTGCTACTACCTTATTCTTATATGTTAATATTGCACTAACCAGAAGTCATTACATTACGAGTACTGAGGAATAGTGTATCATATATATACTTGAACGTTGACAACTTTTTATTAATAATTTTATTTCAGTTCATAATCTCTACTTTTAACAATTTTTCCTTTTCAACAGTCAGGAAAGCATAAATAATTTTTTCGGTGTTTTATTCATAATATACTACTCAAAAGATATATATTTTTATGTGAACTAAATTAAAAAATAATTTATACAGTAATCAAAAAAATACCAGTAAAATAATAAACATTAATGTCCGGTATTATAAAAGAGCTCGCAAATTTGCTAGCTTGCAAGCACTCTCAAATGAGATATCAAACATATATGACATTCTTTTAGAGTTTGTTGAAGACTTGACAAGTTTCGCGCACGCGTTGTAAGTAAATAATACCAACGGTATTAAAACAGTGGTGATATTATGAAAATTATTTTGTACGGTCAAAGATGCCAACTGTGTTACAATTAGTTGAAGTATCACTGCTCTAAATTCCGTAACTACTAGTACAGAATTAATACCCCATTTGAAAGTGCTTGCAAAAATTTTGCGAGCTCCTTTATAATACCGGACATAAGAATGATAACGTAAATGTATCCATTTTAAAAGAATTTCTAGTAACATTTTAAAAATAACAATCAATAATTTCCCAACTTTTTGATAACTATCTCTACCAAACTTTAACTTTAATTTACATGTTGAAGTAACTCATATTTACGACTTTTAACACCTATTATTTTTTAACTGATTCGGTGTAGTCGAGCTAATATTTATTTTGAACTTTGCACTCTACGATATCTTAAATAAAAAATCATCATATAGCTACCCGTAGAAAAACAGTAATTATGATTTATTTAAGTATATACAAAGTTATGTTTTAATATTTATTAATTTGTTTTTAATTTAGTAGATATTGTTTTTCGTCAAACCAACGTATGTATGGATATTAGAGTGTTTTTTTTTTTTAATTTTTTTTTCGGTCCCATTGGCCTATGTTTTAGCTTTGGATCAAAAGTTAATTGTCCCAAAATTTCAGACTCGTAGATCAAACCTGTGAACGGCACAAACCGAGTCTTTTTCCCATTTGATTAACATGGGAAAAATTACTTTTTTACTCATATCTCATTGAAAAAAAAAATTTTTGAAAATTTCTCAGGGGAATATTTTGTAGAGAATTAAGTGCTCAATTCATAAATCCAATAAATTTTAAGAAATGTTTGTTTAAAAATTATCATAAAAAATGGATTTTACTTTTTATGATAATGTTTAAACGAACATATCTTTAAAAATATTAGATCTATGAATTGAACACTTGGGATCTTTTTTGTAAGAAATTTAATTGTCTATGATATGCTACTATAAGAAATTAAAATAAATACATTTTTTAACGAGATATTCACGCATAAGTAAAAAAGTAATTTTTCCCATGTTAATCAAATGGTAAAAAGACTCGGTTTGCGCCGTTCTACGAGTCTGAAATTTTGGGACAGTTAACTTTTGATCCAAACATAGGCCAATGGGATCAAAAAATAAAAATAAAAGAAAACATCCTACTGTATATATTAAAAAAATAATATTTTAAACAAATATAAACGATCAATTTACATAAATGTAATTTTCAATTAAAATAAATATCTTTATATATACATTTTCTCATTATTATTATATTTACACAATACTTTTTAAATTTTCTAATATCACAAGACTATATATCAAGAATTAACAAGAACACCTAAAATTCCATACCAAGTAAAAAGAATTTCTTGTGTATGTGGACAGACATGATAATATTTTATACTAAACGTTACTAATAATGAAAGAATAATTTACAAATCATAAAGATCCCTTAGGGCGTTTTTCTGCACATCGGCATTCTCAGTGCCGGTGCAGTTGAGTTCTAACTGTGGCGATAGAAAAATGTCTGCAGTGTTCAACTAGTGGTGACGTCAATTCCTGCGCCAACATTGATTGGTGAAGGATCTATACATAACTTGGTGGGAGCCCCTCTCGACTTCGAATAAACGCAACTTCCTCGATTCAGAAGGCTTCGAATAAACGAGTCCCGACTGTACTTCCTTCTGAGGTATAATAACCCAAGAAGGTAACGCTTATTGAACACTGCAGACATGTTTCTATCACCACAGCTAGAACTCAACTGCACCGGCATTGAGAATGCCGGTATGTGGAAAAAGAGTTTGCCGATGTGTGGAAAACGGCCTTACGACAGTGGCGTAGATAGCTTTTTGCGATGGGGGGGGGGGGGTATGACTTAGTATTTAATCTCATATTTTTGGTTCAGGGACCCTCAATACGTGTAATTCCGTTAAAATCTCGAGTTCGATTTTTTTCATGCAGGGCCGTAATTAGAAGCTCGGGGGCCCGGGGCAAGAGGTGGCTGAGGGCCCCCCAAAATATGCAAAATTAAAAAAAATATAATTATTATAATTTTGAATTGAATGACTTTTTTTTAATTAAGCAATAACTGAAAACCGTTTTTTTACGTATGTATAATAAAAAATATAAAAAAACGTTTAAAAAAATTAATTTGCCTTTTTAAAACCGACTAAAAAGCTGAAAATAAAATTCTATTAGACTCTTTTCGTACTAACTATTGCATTTTAAAGAAAGTTAATTTTGTTCATACTAAAAGAGTTTAAAAAAATGTCTCTTGAGTTAAAAAAAATGTCTTTGAGTTTTCTCATGAAGTAGACTCGTGGGGGGGGGATTGATCCCCCCCCCCCTATCTACGCCACTGCCTTACGATAGATTTCTAGTCGCCACCGATGAATAGTATATGTAAAGTGAACTATGATTTTAAATACCATAAAACACGCAACAGTATTTTTTAAACGTTACCATAACATTTTTTATATTACTTAAATTCAGTAGCATAGCAATAAATGTATGTGGCTAGATTGGATGTATTTCTGGTTGCAGTAAATATTGCATGTAGAATCGCATGCATAAGTGGTCGTCCAGTTTTCATTCATATTCGCTTATAACAAACTTAATAGGCTTCTCCCATTTGATTATTATAATATTTAAATCAGACAGATATTTTGAAACTCATTTGCTAGATAAAAAAGTATTCTTCGTTTATAATATGTAGGTACTCATATATATTTGTGCGATTAAATTATTATGTAATCTATTGAAAATTTTATACGTAAATTTTGTGGATATAAATATTTGATATTTCAAATTTTTAAATATGTTAAACTTAATATAAAATTAATTAATGAAATGGACGTATATTTGTGTTTTTATTTAAAATGATATAACTATATAAGCTCCGCCCTAGAAAAAGATAACCAATGAAGTTTATCTTTCTATTTTTGAATCAGTTGTAAGCGATTCTGGCTCTTAAGGTGGCAGACAACTTCTGAAGGCGATAGTACAAGCTTACAAGTACAACCTTAATGTTTAGCCGTATTGCTATAATGTTATTGTTTTAATATATTTTGATAATCTCTTCATTAAATTGCTAAGTGTTTTTAATTCATGCTATATTATACTATCCATTTATAATATTTAAAATATTACACATTTTTAATTTCACTTTAACCAATACATTTATTAGAGATCTGGAATATTGTAATGTCATGGTCACGTTCACAACTGACCAAAAACAGTGAACAACGAACTTTCATTGGTTGATTCATGGAATTTCTGGTGGAATGTACCAGAAATTTAAAGAATGTCATTTTTTAAGCATGTAAGGAAGTGAGAAAGAAGTAACCAGAAAGAGATAGAAACTAGTGTTCTGGTAGAAACACTCAACATGAAGTGAACATAAAAGTTATTTGGTTAGTCTGGTCACTAGTTTCTATCTCTTTCTGGTTACTTCTTTCTCACTTCCTTACACGTTTAAAAAAATGACACTTTTAATTTCTGGTACATTCCATCAGAAATTCAACCAATCAAAGCTCGTTGTTCCGTTTTTTGGTAAGACGTGAACACTCCCAATATATCCATTTTATTTGATTCATAATTATTAAAATTAAGTTATTTCTGAAAAAGGGCAAATTGTTAACAATCCGTTTTAAGAGGTAAAATTGAATAATTAAATTCAAAACTGATAATCTTTAAATATTTATTATTTAAAAATTGAAATTATACAAAATTAATTCAAATACTACAGTGGAGAGTAAATATAAAAGATATGAAGTAAGTAATATAAATATTAAGTTCAAATTTATAAATTAAAACTTTTCACAGTAATAATTTTCAACTACTAAAGTACAGGAATACATAAAATGTATGATGCAAAAGGAAAGAAAAATCAATATAAAAACATATTGTATTATAATTTATTGTCTAATTTTGAAAGTAAATAATATTAGGTACTGAAATAAAAATGATTAATTTATGTATGCAAGTTTGCATTTTATAATTCAATAAATATTATAAATATAATGTTTATTATATTTGGCAATGTATAATAATTGTTAACAATTTTTGTTGCATAGAATTGGTGACCATTTGACTACATAATACATGTTATGTTATATGAATGGCAAATTGCATGTCGATATCATAGAAAACGTGCGCATTGATTAATAAACATATTCGCTATGGTCAGTAACCACTCTGCCACCTATCAGATAAAACTTGAACCCTTCTGAAATTCCCAAACAGCCATTTGAAATTTTTAAATATAATCATTGAGTAAAGAATAACAAGAGAAACAACGCAATGTATTTTGATGAAACGGGGACGATGTTCCAAGCTCTAGGTGGCAGCACTCAAGCCATCTTACAATCGGAACTTGAACTAACTTATTATCCAAGATACAAAATTATCCGTCCCGTGCCCCTCGCTTGACAGCACACAAAGCTTAAGCTCCACCTTTACCCAAACCAGTTTAATATATATATTACTAGTTTCTGTTCATGTTAATGTAAACATTGACGCGGCTTTAACTATTTCACACGTTGTGACTTGTGATTCGTACTATTATTTTATTTTTAACCTTCTGTCGGGCGCGACTGATCTATTTAATACATTTCTAACATGAATATGTATTTATATGTAATTGAAAAAGTTATGTTAGTAGTTGGAAAAATTATTGGTATAATAAATGTGTTATTAAAATTAAAATAATGAACAAACTCTTTTTTAGGGTTCCGAAGAAACCCAATTAATCTCACTTTGTCGCCCGTCTGTCCGTCATTTTCAGTCAAAGCAAAATATCTCGTTAACTATATAAGCTAGTAACTTGAAATTTTTACTGAACATGTCAAATAATGCCTTCTAGTAAAAGATGTACTTTGTTGAAAAAATAATTTTTCAGGGTTGACGCTAAGGAGAAGCTAGGTAAACAAAATATTTTTTTTATATCAAGGCATGTGGCACGTTAAAATGTATAACCAAACCAGTGGAATTTGACGCTTTTTCTTATTTTTTTTTAAATCAAAAATTGCGCCAGCAGGGAGCTTTAAAGCAAATAAAAATAAATAAAAAATTGTATATCAAGACGTGTGGGGTATCAAAATGTAGATTTCAATAAGTAAAATTTGACCCTATTTTTTTATATATTTTTTTTCTAACTCAAAAATAGCGCCAGCAGGAGGCTAAAAGCAGTTTTTAATTTTGTCCCCCCTCTACCTCGGTAACTACTGGTTCAAAAAATCTGCAAAAATTTGGTAAAGTGGCTTTAGTGAGACTACCAACGTTAAATACTAAAGTCAATAATATCATTTTAAATTTTGGAATAATAGGGACGGGTGTCAGAATTTTTAAGTTTAATTTTCATATCTAGGCATGTGGGTTATCGAAATATAGTAGATCTCAATTAGTAGAATATGACCATATTTTTTATTTTTTTTCTAACTCAAAAATGGCGCCTGTAGGAGGCTAAAAGTAAAATTTTATTTTGTCCCCCCCCCCCCCCTCTAACTTTGTAACTACTGGCTCAAAAAATCTGAAAAAAAATTGGTAATGAGGCTGTGGTGAGACTACCAAAGAAAAATACTAAAGTCAACAATATAATTTTAAATTTTGGAATAATAGGGAGGGACGTCATAGAATTTGTGGGGTGTCAAAATATAGATATCAATTAGTAGAATTTTTTTTTTATACTAATATTATAAATGCGAAAGTGTGTCTGTCTGTCTCTCTGTCTGTTTGTTACCTTTTCACGGCTAAACCGCTGAACCGATCTTGATGAAATTTGACAGTAAGATAGCTTGCATACTGGGAAAGGATAAAAGCTACTTCGATTCCCGAAAAACAACCCCTAAGGAATTGCAAGGAGGTGGAAAAGTTTGTATGGGAACATTTTTTTGGTCATTAATATTTCACCCCCTGTCACATATGAAGAGTTGTAATTGGTTTCATTGTATCCGGCGGGAAAAATACTACGTGGGTAGGGGTTTTAGGGGGAAAATCAACCCCCTAACTTGCATAGGATTCGAGATATTTACGATTTTGTATAATGAATGAAAACCAAAAAAAATTTTTTTTTTAATATTTTACCTCCTATATATTCACATATAGAGGGTTGTAATTAGTTTTATTAGATTCGGTAGGAAAAATTCTACGGGAATGGAGGTTTAGAGGGAAAAACAGTCCCCTATCTCACATAGGAGTCGAGATATTTACAATTTTGTACAATGAATGAAAACCAAAATACCGAAATATTCCGTACTTATATTATAAATGCGAATGTGGGTCTATCTTTCTGTCTGTTACTTTTTCACAGCTAAACCGATCTTAATGAAATACCACTTTTTTGGGTAACGGCAATTTAACCCATTAAGGACCAAAATAACAATTTTTTCGTCAATCTTTGAGCTCCAAACTCATTAAGAATAATGGAACTAATATAAATAAAAGTAATGTATTTTACTATTTTCGAGTGTGCTCTTTCGATTTCCGGGTTCAAAATTGCATTTTTATGGCTCTGAAAAAAATATGGCGGATTTTAAATCGAAAAGTATCAAAAAATAAGAGATTTTTTATTTTCACTTTTTTTCAAGTCGAAAGAGTATCAGAATTGAATTAAAACTATGATCAACGGTGATCGGAGGTATCAGAGTTTAAGAAAACATTTTTTTTTGTCACCTTAAACCATTTAAAACTCACCAAAATGGTAAAAATAATAAAAAAAATTCTAAAATTAAGATTTTTTTTGTATCATGCTTTTATGAGCTACTTATAATAAAAGTGAAATTCTATGTTAAATACACTATTACAGTAAATATTTTCACTCATTCCCCGTTTTTAATTCAATATGGTGGGGGTAAAAATTTAAAAATCATCATTTTTTTCGGAATTTTTAGTGATAAAACATTATAAACTACATGTTTTATATCTTTCAGTCATATTCAAATTACTGTGTACATTTTGGGGTGCTTTTTTATTGTGAGTCCCCTTGCCTCTCTCTGATAGCTGACTTATTTTAGTCTTTGTTTTTGAAACACATCGAAAAATCTCGTCACATTCCTTACACAATATTCTAGTTCTTATTGGACAATTTGAACAAGCTTTCAATGTTTCAAGCCGAGATTTTACGTGTGGTTTTCGACGTTTCAGCTTACCTTTTAGAATGTAATGTTTAGTAATAGAAATCGTGAAATCTTTTATTCCAATTTTTTTTCATTGCTTTAAATCCATACTAATATTACATATGCGAAAGTGTGTTTGTCTGTTTTTTTTACCTTTTCACGACTAAACCGATGAACCGATCTTCATGAAATTTGGCTGGAAGATAGCTTGCATCCTGAAGAACGACATATGCTACTTTGTATCCCGAAAAATGTATTAGATAAAAAAATGGGTGTGTAAAATTTGACCTGTTTATCGATTATCATACAAAAATTTGTATTATCTATATGTATTATTTACCTAACCGAACTTAAAAAATTGTAAATATTTCGGCTCCTATGCGAGAGAGGGTACTTCCCCATAGTATTTTTCCCGCCGGATCGAATGAAAATAATTACGACTCTCCATACGCGACAGGGGATGCAATATTAAATTATTATTTTTTCTGTTTTTCTTTATATGTAGAAACATTCCAGCCGTCGCGTCGGCCTAAAAAAAGGATTTTTATTTCTTCAAAATATCAAAAAAATGTACATAAATAATAAAAATTTCGATGATATTTGGTCAAAAGTAATTTTAATAAATAATATTTGAGAAATAAAAACAAAAGAATTTTTAATTTTCATTGAAGAAGATAAAAAAACTTATTTTGTATATATTATTATATGTAATATGTATAATCGGTCCACAATCCATATTCTATGTAGATACAAAAAACCGCAGAACCATATTTTTAGTTTTGATATATTTTTATATTAATTTGAAATGAATAAAACGATCAATCTAATTTTACTTATTATATCATCAGTAATGTAACATCGCGTCACAAATTTAAATTTCTTACAACTTATAAAAACCTATTTTAAAGCAAAAATCTATTATATTATTGATAGCAGCAATTATCTCAAATAATTTTAACATTACATATTTTTTTTGTTTTATTTAAAAGAAAAAGATAATAAGTAACGGATATTTCTTGCAACGTTCTTGCCGCCTTTGTATCACGTATCAGCCGACTTAAAATAATGTAAACAAGACGTTCGTAAATCATTTCAGAAGGGCGGAGCTTAAAATCTGACGATTTAGCAGAGTCGAAAACCAGATATTTCATATGTATAATTAATAATTTTTTCAATAGATACCAGCACTTCCTGGGGCTTAAATAGTGCATGGTTCATATATCTACTGCGTTTCAACTCTCCCGTATACGTTGTTTCTCTTGTTATTTTTTACTCAATGATATAATGCAAAAATTATGTAAATAAGCTATTAAAATGCAATCGAGAATAAAAGAATAACTATAACATTGTGCTGTACCAAATTATGATAATATTCATCCAATAAACAATTAAGTTTTCATCTGTTACAAAAAATGCAGCTGTCAAAGAAATATGGGTGAAAACTTAACCTCAATTAATTATAAAAATATTTATGTTTGCTGTACACACTTTACTTCCAACGATGTTCTTAATAGTACATTTACATTGAAAGGTAAATATTAATAATAATAGAAATCTTAATTTGAATTCAAATGACTGTTTGGGAACTTCAGAAGGGTTCAAGTTTTATCTGATAGGTGGCAGAGTGGTAACTGACCATAGCAAATTATTTTTAAAAAGAAATGGAACAAATTAATTTAATTTAAAGCTTGTGTCTTTGAACATCAAACACTTTGTATTATACACATGTATATACTTTGTATATACACATGGCAGCAGTGGTGCACGAGCTGTATTCAAGTTTGTTTGTTGTGTCTTCCGAAAGGGCGATAGGCATGATGCCAGTAACAAAGTATCACTGAAATTATGATTTTAAATAATGAAATAGGTTAAAAAGATTCTAAAAAAATGTATTTATTTTTATATTAAAAACGAGATTAATATAATTTTTGTTAAAATAAAAACACAAAATAAAGCAATCCGCCATGTTTGATAAAACACCAATCAGAGTGAATGACGTCACGCCTCAGTAAACATCATTTTTGTTTCATTAATATCTGCACTGTTTATAAATTATTTTGTGGTTTTAAATTATCAATTTGCTCAGTTTTGTGTTACCAAAACTAAAACCGAGAAACGTTAGCAATGAAACAAGGATTTATTATTGTTGACAAGAAGTGTTTACATAGGCGTGATGTCACAAATACGCCATGACACCTGTAAGCGTTTTGGCGTCAAATTCAAAATTAGTTTTAAAAGGATCGATTTTTGTGATTAAACCTTTATTTTCTGTAGAAATAAGTATTTTTCTATTAAATAGGAGACATGTAAGATCATCATAGAATAGTTTTTTTTTAAATTAGGCATCATGCCTGTTCTCTGCCGTACTGACGATGTGTGTCGAATGTGTCTGATCTAAACATAAACTGTGATTAGATTAACATGAATATAGCTCGCGTACCGCCAGTGACATATCATTTTTCAGTTTTAATTATGTTTTATCACTAATTCCAGATCTCGCATTAAATATTTGATATATTTACAAAAATATTACATATACATTTTTTCTACAAAAGTCTAAGGGTTAACTAGAATATATTGAATATTATAATGAAGTGTGTATTATACAACAACAAAAAAAAAAACTAACAATAAGTGCAATTTACCCATAAAATCCACAACAGAGCTGGTTTTAAACATATGCGGAATAATACGCTCCAATTTGGCCCCGTTTTATGTAAATCAATTTATTACACTTTCTAAAAAGTTCCATATTTGTTTTTCATGAACACATTTATGTAAATTTATTTATTAGAAATGAAAAAAAAAATTACACGTATTGATGATTTATGAAATATTCTATATAATGATTTAGGACCCCGCAAATGTTAGCACCAGCTTACTGTTTATATAATTTATATTTAATTTTAAACATTACTAGTGAAATTCAGATTATAAAAAAGAAAAACAAATGGAATATATGGAATGTTTATTCAATATGTTATTCAGATGTTAAAAAGATTAACTCCTAATTTTATTGTTTTTTTTATTTAGGTACCTGAGAGTTTACCAATAAATAATAATGTATATAAGTCTATGATTTGTGAAGTACAATCATTTTAGCACCTGAATATATAGCTTAAATATTTATATATATATATATATATATACATATATTAATATAATATAGTTACGTTAAATATATTAAATAATAACAAATCAATTGTTTAAACGTCAAATTTATTAGAGCATAAGTATTCGCAAGCTTTCAATTCTCACAATTATCATCAGGCTATCAAGAAGGATTAAAATGTGAGAAAGATTTTATTCCTTCTTGATAGCCTGACGATGATTCTGTGAATCGAAAGCTTTTAATTTGTTATTATTTATATACATATATTATATTATCAATACTAACAATCAGAGCCGTAGTGATAGGGTAGGCAAGATAGGCAAATTTATTTCAGAATGAGCATAGAATTTCAACTTCAAAATGCTTTTTTTAGATTTGATCTACAATTTTTTTATATGGTTATTTATTAAGGTTATTCAAACATTAGACCAATGTTCAGACAAAAGTCTTATAATTTAATATGTTATTTATGAATAACTCATATATGTATTTTACTAATTAAAAAAAAAAATATTGTACATATGATTTTTGAGTAATTAGATATTAAAATGGAGTTTTTAATACACGCCGAAAGTGCTCTATTTATTGAAATTCTATACAGAGACATTTTAAACACTGATTATTCGAAACTTCAACAGATTATATATTTTTTTTAATGAAGTGCCGAAAATCTCACTATGGCTCTACTAACTGCTAACAATGAATATATGTAAAGATAAGTAGAAAATGCAAATTTTTTATAAAGTTAGGTATTGTTTTTTATAATCTGAATTAAAGTGCTAATTGCTTATATAATATTAAAAACAATCATATTTCAACATTTCTACTCTTTGATATATTTTATATAATGTATAATCTCAGTCTATTTAGTAAAGTTCTTAATAATTTAATAATTCACAATCAAGTTGAGTACAAAATGCCAAATTATTCGACATTTATCTTATTCTTTAGCCACATTGGATTACGTTTTTAAGAAAATGAATTTTAAAGTCCAGTTGTAAATACATGGCGTTAAATGGCAATTGATAAAAATAGATTGGTAAAAGATAGAAAAATGATAAAAATCAATTTAAAAAACAGTAAAATTGATTTGAAAATTAAGTGTATTGTAAAGTATACATTTATGTAATTATTTAAACAAGAATTACATGTTTTGACCACACCATTATTAAGAACACAATAAAAGAAACATGAAAAATGTATTAAATTATGTATAAATATTTGAAATTAATGCGTAATGGCGCTGGCATTGTAAAATGACAAATACATGAGTGCTAGTGAGAAAGACAAGTCGTAGTTTTAACAACCGAAAACTGCGTCTTACCCCACCGCCTTCCCCTCAAAAGTGACTTCCCAACCTCAAATAATAAAATAATATTGGAATATATAAAATAGTATAGAAATAAATATATAATAATATATAAATATATATCTGCCAGTAATAATTATTAATCAAAATACACGAATGAAATATTATTTAAAAAAAACAAACATTAAAAAGTATAACAAAAAATGTCTTCAACTTGATTATGAATGTCAATCGATAATTGTCATAGTTTATTTAAAACTAATCAAATTCAATTTTGTAAGGAATACAGTGAAATATAAAATAATAAATTAATTACACTAAATCATTTTGATTAATTACATTCTACCTTCAGATATTTGTTGTTTTAGTGTCTGTATTTGTTCCTCCGTTGATCATTTTCTCTGTTTCCGTAGATTCCTCTTCAGGGTCTACTATCATTTTAGGATTATTCCAAGGCTGGACATCTCCTGTACCGAATATCTGATACATTACGTAAGTCCCGATTGCAACAAAAGCAGTTGTACCAAATACATTACGCCAGGCAGCCAGAGTATGCTAAATATTCAAATTAAACTTTAATAAAATGTTCTTATGTATATATATAATGTTATAAAGACTTACTCCATCTCTTGTTAAAAACCCAGCAGCTAAAGGAGAGCAAAAACTAGCAGTCATGTGGATTGTTTGAGCAAATGCTAATACTGGCCCTAAAACAGACAGAAAACACTACACTAGATTCTCCTTAAACTTGACAACCTTTGCAAAGTTAAATATAACCTCAAATAATAAACGTTTTCATTTAAAAAGAATTAGATCCGGTATTATAAAGGAGCTTGCAAAATTTTCTAGCTGCAAGCAGTCTCAAATAGGGTATTAATTATGTACTAGTAGCTATAGATTAGCTATGGAATTTAGAGCAGTGATACTTCAACTTATTGTAACACAGTTGGCATCTTTGACCGTACAAAATAATTTTCTTAATAACACCACTGTTATACCATTGGTGTTTACCTACAACGCGTGCGCGAAACTTGTCAAAGTCTTCATCAAACTCCAAGAGAACTGTCATATAAGTTTGATATTTCATTTGAGAGTGCTTGCAAGCTCCTTTATAATACCGGACATTAAACAGTTACAAACATTGTTGCAAAGTTAAATATAACCTCAAATAATAAACGTTTCCATTTAAAAGGAATTAAACAGTTACAAGCATTGTTGCAAACGTTGTAAAGTTAAATATAACCTTAAATAATAAACATTTATAGGGAGATAAATTACATACTTTAAAAGAGGTTTATATGTTTAAGAAGTACTTATATTTTAAGGGAGATTGTATTGTATTTAAAATAAATCCGCAATGTTAACAAACCTGCAAAATTTGGTGAAAGATCAACGATGTTAGCCATTGCACCAGCGTACGCTGCCGTTATAAGAGTGACAGCAATAAACCAAAATATCAACACCAGTATCAGGTTACAACCCATGTAACCTATGAGTATACATAATATACCAGGAACCACTTGCGACAGAGCTGTGAAGATTTTACGAACATTTGTTAGACTGAATACCTTTTTAGTAACCCATTGATCAGCCACCCAACAAAACACTACACTGGCCAAATAACTGCTTATGAAAGGTGCTCCTGACAAAAGACCATTCTGAAATAAAAAATTTTATCAATAAGATTCACAAAGCCCTTTTTGAACTAAGGTTTTTCCATGGCGCCCTTCCCTAAAACAAAGTATTGCTTTGACTTATCATAAGTAAGAGATAAAGATAAATAAATCACGTATAACACCAGAAAAAATTGTAATGGACATATAATTAAAAAATAATTCTAAAATTTAATTTTTATTTACATTAAATTTGTATCAGGATAGCAGAAATATAGCTTGTGAAAACGCTTGTATTAATTAACCCGTCAGCGTGAGTTTTTTATGTTCGCCTTTGTTTTAGGAAACAAACAACTTGCTGTCCTATATATAGAACGCTGGGCGTTAATGGGTTAATAATAAAAAAATATATACTATTGATTACCTCTTGTATACTGAAACCTAATACAGTTTTCATATACATAGGTCCTGGAATGATAAACGTATAATGTACCCAAATTCTTCCAAACGTTGTAATACCGATAGACCACGCTGGTATCGACGTAAATATTGATCTCCAGGGAACCACTTGAAGCTAAAAATCATTAAATATAAGAAATGTTACTAAATATCCACCATTTGATTTCCAAGCTATTATACTAATTTATCAAATTAAACGTTATTATGAATAAAAATCAAAATTCTAATTTAATAAATTTTTAAATCAATATTGTATAATAAATGTACAATCGCCTGCAGAACTCATCTGCCACCTTAAAGGCCAGAATCGCTTACAACAGATTCCAAATTTAAAGACAAACATCGATTATCTATTTCTAGGGCGGAGCTTATATAGTTATAACATTTTAAATAAAAACAATAATTTCAAATAATCATTTATTATTACAAATTATCTAATTTCTTATACGTATTATGGTTATTTACTATGCACAAATATATATGAGTACCTATCATAAACGAAGAGTACTTCTTTATCTAACAAATGAGTTTCAAAATATCTGTCTTTGTTTGGTACATGGAGAAATTATTTAAATATTATAATAATCAAATGGGAGGAGCCTACTAAGTTTGTGATAAGCGAAAATGAATACAAACTGGAAGACCAGTTCTGCATTTGACTGTACATATATTGTAAGATATGTAATCTTACCCGACTAGCTGCTAAAGTATTGACAGTGTTATCTGCTATATATTGTTTTTCTTGATTAGATATTCTAGGATGAGATTCCGGACTATCAAATGCTAATAAGTACCATACAATACACCACAACACCCCGATACTGCCAGTTGTGTAAAATACAGACCGCCATCCAAAATGCGCTATTAAAAAGCCACACAGAGGATATGTGACACCAATTCCAATACTGAAACCTAGTCAATCAACATATCAGTGTTGAATTTATTTAAGAAACTCTACGAGTAATTCGTTACCTTGAAAAGACGACATGAATCTACTTCTTTCTGCAGTAGGTATCCAATGTCCTACTACTGCGTACATAGCAGGCCACGTAAGACCCTGTAATAATAAATGTTTTTACGTCTCTCTTACTACTTACGATAACAATTCAGCTTACCGAAGCAAAACCTTGTGCACATCTTAGTACTACAAGTAGGCTCCAATGAGTAACAGCGGCAGACGGAATAGCTAAACTACAAGCCGCTGTCGCAAGTTGAGCCCATCCAAATACACGTTTGGTACCAAAACGTTGAGTAGCTAAACCTCCGACTACTTGAGAAACAATATATGACCAATAAAACGAACCTAAAACTACTGATTGTACTGTGTTTGACCAATCAAATTCACCATCCTCGTAATACTGAAAAAAAAAACAAGCTAATTGTATCAAATAATTTATTACACAGGTAGTGGTGAGCTATGAAATTTTTAACAAAAGGCTTGTTCGTAGTTAAATAAAAAGGTAATTTAGTACCTCGTGACATGTAAAGAAATTTCCACTTTGCAAATTTATCACTAACAATAAGTGAAGACTATTATGTAGACATAATATTTAATTATTCCGTTAGATAACAGTTTTTCTTAATGACAAAAATTAGTGCCATTGTCGAAAAAGTCCTTAATTTCACAAAAAATGTCAAGTGTTTGACGTTAAATAGATGCCATACTGCTGGAAAGTTTTGAGTCAATAGTGTTCTAAAGAATATAATAATAGTGATTCTAGAATATTTCATTCCGTAGAAGTCATAATGCCACGGAGTCCAGCAATACCAATAAAAAAATTAAATGAATTAGTTATAAAAATAATATATACATGTATTAACAAAAGGCTCGTGTGAAAAAAAATTGCTAAGTTATTTAGATAAAAATATAGTTAGACAATAGGACATTATAGTTTATAAGAATTTCCATATTAATTTTCAAGTACAAGTTTATATAAATTAATCCGATCTTACTGATTATAAATACCTATATTTGCTCAACTTACGTTAGTAGTACTGTTATGATCAGCTAGAGTTTCAGCATCGTAACAATAAGTTTCTTCATCCGTAACATTGACAGTGCTTAGTGCAGAAGGAGTCGGTAAGTGTACCATTGCTACAATAGCAAGGTTTATATCTGTCCTCATCATAAACGATACAAGAAAACCGGACCATGATAAAAAGTAAAGTACTACTCTCGCTGGCACGTGTCCTTAAAAAAAAAATTTATAAATAGCATCACAATACAATTTTTTGTTTATATATTCAGGGTGATAAAAATTGCATCATTTATAAAACACTTCATTATTCTCGAAACATGTGCTGTAATGTTATCATGTATCTAAAATAATCAGTAAAAATATTAAATTATGTATCTCACAATTAATGAGATGCATTCCTTTGTATATAAATTTTAAAATAATAAGGTAAAGGCACCAGTTATGACCGTTATAAGAGCAAGTTTTCGTTTTTTTGGATTAATGGGCTTGTTTTTTGTAATTCTCATGAACTCATGTTACTAATAAAACAAGTAACTCTTTATTTAATTAATTTAATTACCAAAGTCCGCAAATATAGTTTGTTTTTTAAATTACAGCCTTTTATTTTGTTCATGCTTTTTCTTCAGTAATTGATAAAGTAAAACCAGTAATGAGCATGCAGTGAAGGACACTTGCTAATGATTACAAAATGATAAGTACTACGATACAAAAGATATAAAAGAAATAATTGTCAAATTTGAAACAATGTAAAACAGTTGCAATAATATAATAATTAATAAATAAATTATACTAATAATTAGTTTAAATGTCCACCATTTTGACACCTATTGGGCGATTGTCATCAAATGTTAAATGTATATAGATTAATATTCAGAAATGATAGTAATCAAATATCAACACATATTTCTAATTCAGTACATTTAATTAAAAATTTGCCATTACTGGGGTTATATCCATTACCTTATTATGTGTAATAATATTTTATAAATACATATAATAAAAAAGATATTTTTATTTCATGGTTTTACAACTTAATTAATCAGCATTAATTAATGCCATATAACAATCAATTATAAATATAAATTAATCAATCATTATCAAGTACATTATATGCAATTCTTATAAATATTCATAACGTTTCAATCAATGCAAGTATTTGAATATTTTATAGCAAATTACAACACAATTAAATAGTTTGCAAAATTATATTAAACCATTTTACACAATAACACGTATTTCAACAAAAAGTTATATGTATTTTATCAACTTGTTTCCCAATATTTTATTATTCAGTGAAGTAACTACCGTAAAGACAAGCACGAATAACCCGAGCCCTTTTATTATTTATATAATAATTATATATATATTGCACATTAAATAAAAACAAAAATGTAAACGTCAAATTTATTAGAGCATAAGTATTCGCAAGCTTTCGATTCACAGAATCATCGTCAGGCTATTACGAAGGAATAAAATGTGAGAACGATGTAGTTATCTCAACAATATTCATGTAGCTATGGAGATTTTAATAAATTTGACGTTTAAACAATTATTTTGTTATTATTTAATATAATATTCAACGTCAGTATATTTTATTATACTGCACATTTATATTTTGAACATTGTAATTTAACTTAAATAAAATAAATAAATAATGTGCATAGTATTAAAAAGCAAGATTTTTTGTATTGTTTATCGTTTCCATATCAAAAATTAAAATTTTAATTGGCGTAAGGAACAAGAATGCAAAAAATTAGTTTTTGATACAGTTTTAGTCAGTTTTTCTTTTTCTATTGATTGGTAGGTATACTTAAAATTTTAATACCTTTTAAAATTTATGTTTCGCACCCAAATTTTTGAGGGTTAAACCTGATTTTTGGATAAAAAATGTTAACCGAGACCTTCAATAATTTTTATTTTCTTAGATTAGAGAAATGCTGATTATAAAAATTTTCTTTTCAAATCCACACACAGACAAAAAAGTAATAATGTTTTGTTTTTTTTAATTATTTCTCGCTTGTACTGTAAAATCATATTGTCTTTCTTAAACATCAATTGAAATTTCAACCAACGATATGAAATACAAATATATATTATAGGTATTTTGAAATCCTCTGTATATTTTTTTTAATTTCCCTAGAGCAGAGGCCTGGAAATTATTCGCCTCAAAGCTCAAATTAGTTTAGCTACACCACAAGTAACTATATAAATATTTTATAAAATATTTAGTGACTATTTTTCAAAAACCAAAATACAGAACAAAAAAATCACTGCACTAATAGGATACGACCAAAAAGAAAGAAAAATGAGAAGGCCAAAAATTCCAGATGTATGTTTATTCCTCGATTAACTCATAAAATTTAGCACGCAAGTCCTGAATCACAAAATAGTAAAATATATTTCAATTTAGAGAATATTATACAATATATAGCCACCGTAATTATACTTGAATCATATTAATATTTTTAATATTATATGCAAATCATCCAAAAATAATTTTGATTGTTTAATTTGTGTTAATATTATAATAGAGTACAAATTATTACAACGAACCCACATATATGAACACAAAACAAGTATAAATATATTATACTTACGACCAATACTGTAAAAACAAGCAATCTCTTCACTGTTCATATTGAGAATGATTATAAATATAGTTTAATAGATTATTACAGTAAATTATACCATGCACATTTATATTCATAATACACCTATTTGTCTACTGAAATTATTTTACTTAAGGTCATGCATGAGCTATAGTAAAGTGTGATATGATATATAAATGCCTTACACAGAACTTGAATATACATATATATATAAATACTTCTTTCTTTTATATCATTAGTGCATGAATATAATTAATTAATTTTATGTAGGACCAAAATCTCAGAATAATAAAAAAATTGAATTGAAGTAAACATGTGAAGTAGTTTAAAATCTTATCTACTTTTTAAATTTTCTACCACAGAATAAACATGTGTAAATTTGATAATATCAATGGCACCATTGTTTTTATTATTATTCTGTGGCTGATTAGAAATAAAATATGAACTGGCTGTCCACACATATAAAAAAACATTTACATTATACAATTGTAGTATTATACACAAAATACAAGGTAAGTATAAACAGAAATATGATAATGTATTTAGTTTCATAACTTGTGTAATTTTAATTTGATTGAATAATATATATTGTTTTTATTAGATGCATAATGAAGCACTGTAATATATCATATTAAATAATAATACGTTTGTTTAAAAACAGATGTGAGTCTGTTTCTTTCATTATCAGTGTTTTATAAATGTTTCGCGGTATTTATTTTATCACAATTTGTATAAATGACGAAACATTCTTTTTAGATAAAATTCACTACAAAACATATTAAAAAGATACTTAAGATAAAAAGAAAATCAGTATTAAATTAAGTAAACAAATCATTTTAATTTGTAACAGTGACCTATATATCAATGAAAACAATTATGGTTAGAAACTAAACGTAATTTAATTAAAATTGAAATGTAACTTACCACATAACCTTTCAAACAAGCATCGGCATGCTTTTTTGGAATTTTCTTCAGGTATTTTGTATACCAGTGGATTTCCATATACACTATTTTTTTCCATTTTGAATTTTGTCTCGTATATACAATAGGCACAATAATTTTTGAATAGCACTTGAATATCAGCTTTTTATAATCATAATGTTTGATTCTTCGATTCAAAACATTGACAATCTACAAATAAATAAATATATTTTTTCTTAAGTCCATATTAAGTATAAAGTTGTCATTGTTTGACTTGAAATATTCGATTAAAATGTATCATGGTGAACGAGTTTTCAGCGGTCAACTGTAATACATTACAGTAATTAAACTGCGTTAATAATTTTGGAATTGTATTCAACAGTTCAATACGTCATCAAAAAATTGAAGCGTGTTATATGCATTGGCGGCGAATGTAAACAGAAAAGGGTTACGTTCTTTTATCTTAAAATGGAACAATTTAAAATAGCACTATAAATAATTACAATAAAGTAGGTATATATTATTATTATATTATACGTTTTAATAAATTTTATTAGTATTGAAAATTACAGTAATAAGTAAACTTTAAAAGTAATAAATTATTACAACATTAATTATTATGAAAGTATGAAAGATAGTGAAAATTAAATTTTTTTACGGTAATTATTAAAAAATAATAAATATAGTAATTTTTAGATAAGCGCTTTTGTATTGTATATACATATAGGTAATATAAATACCTACATAGAAAAATGTAAAATGTCTCATTGTATAAAATATATATATTACAGTTTTTATTTATTTTTTCAATATTTAATTTTTATGACACATTATAATTATAATTATTAAAAAAAATTGTTTTTAAATCTACCACAATTAAAATTACTTTAATTAATAAAATAGATTTTTTATTAGACCCCCTGGAAGATCATAGATAGTCAAGCTCTGACATTAATTGTATTTAATATTTATAAAAACAATGTAAAAAGAATTCACGATAATATTGTATTCGTTGTTAGTGTTCCCTTGATAAAACTTTCCAAATCGAGCACCGTCTTAATTATTAATTTATAGATACGTTACTGGAAGCACGAAACATGTACTTATATAAGTATTTATATCAATTATGTATTAATTCGTTAAATATGTACTATTTTAATTATTTAATAGAAAATATAATTCTGCACGTGCTCGTAACTTGTAATTATATAAATACGTATTTAAAAATCTATCATCGATTAATTTTTAATCCCGGTGAAATAAAATACCCCACCCCCCCCTCAGCCAGAGACGGATTTATATCTTTCAGGGCCCCTGACACTAAAATAGATTCAAATTCTACAGATCGAAATCAGCTATTTTACACCCCACATGCTTTGATATGTTTATATTTTTAGCCTAACTTTAAGTGCCCTCTTCAAAAATATTTTTTTTAAATTATTTTTTTATTTATGTCTAGGGATCATAAATTTTCATGTTTTTTTACCAGATATTTTGCTGTGAACGGACAACCATACATATACAGATGGAAGACAAAAGTGAGATATCTACGGAGCAATAAGAAAATTAGAAAAAATCTACGCGTGTTTTTCCTCTTTTATTTAAAAAAATCAATCTTTAAAAAATCTACATGTATTCGGGGCCCCTTTTCATCAGAGAGCCCTGACTGGCGTCGCCAGATCCGCCATTCGTAAAATCCCCCCCCCCCCTGCTGAAATTAAATGATTTTCATATCGCATAATAAAAATTTAGCAGAAATGGTCATCGTCTAAAACTAATTTCTTCATCCCCCCCCCCCTGATTTTTAATATTTCCTCTCGGATAACTAAATATGAAAATTGATTTTTTCTCGAATTTGCCGCTGAGAATCCACAATTTTGATGACCTTTTTTACTTTGGTTGCTACCTCAAATTTGCCACTCTCAATTCACAATTTTGCCGCCCTTAACAAACCCCATTTGCCCCCCCCCCCCACCTCGGTGCGCTACTGCGGGATATTATTATTATGTACAGAAATAAAAATAATACAATATTTTTTAAGTCAAGTGCATCATCGCTTCTGATTCATCATATATTGTTGTAATTCAAACATTCACCAATAAACGAGACGAATCAAATAAAGTAATTGTTGATGTAATGAAAAACCATTAACGGCATTAGTTTTTGTTTTATTTATATGTGTATAACATAATAAATATAAATGCATGGTTCAATTTAAAGCAATTGTGGTTATTAAAACCAATTGATTATTAAATAATATTATGATAAGTGATTTAATAACTTTTTAAGTTTTTTTGTAGATTGTTAACATGGGTGGGTTCAGTGAGGGTTTTGGGGGTAGTATTTTTATACGTATTGAGGCCATTATAATTATATGCACTGTGGGAACAACCAGTGGCGTCGCTAGGGAGGGTGACACCCGGGGCGGAATTGTGTACCCCCCCCCCCCCCCCCCCCCCCCGGCGAAAAAAATAAATAGGTTTTATTTTTTACACATTAGACAGGTGTGATTTTTTAACAACAGAGAAAATATTCATTTTTAAAATAAATTGAATGATTATCACACCCCTTATATATTTTCAATGACCAAAACAAATTTTTTTTTACACATTTTACTCCCTGAAAGCTGAAAATAACCAAAAAATAAGGTAAATAGGCTTTATTTTTTAAGGTATTCAACGGGTGACACCCGAGGTGGTCCGCCCCCCGCCCCCCTATAGCGACACCACTTAACAACTATATTTATCGGAAACTGCAAAATATTTTAATCCGGACCTGTTTGATAAAATTGTTAAAATACGAGTAATATAAAATCAGAACCTATTTTATTGTGCAATTTTAGCATTTTTATAAAAGTTCAATGTGCAGAAATATTGATATTCGAACATACTTTATGTTATAATATTATTATAAACTGAAATTTAACATGTGGTCAAAGACGTGCCAAAAATTGGATATATTTTTTTCTCTATTAACGGATTAATTGAAAAAAAAATCTATCGATAAAAGTATTTATTCAGAAAACGTGTTTCTAAATCGATAAAATTGAGAAAACTTTTGCTGCAATTATTTACGTAAAATTTAAAAAAATGTATTTATTTTATTTTTTAAGTACGTTTTTTAACAAATCACACTTTGTTTTTAAAACGTGTTTTTAAATCGATAAAATTGAGAATACTTTTACTGCAATTATTTACGTAAAAATTTTAAAAATGTATTTATTTATATTTTTTAACAAATCTCACTTTGTTTTAACGTTGTTTTCTCAAAATTGGAAGATTGATAAAATATTAATTATCTAATTGTAATATCATTAACAAATTCACTTTTGGCATGTGGCGTTTTTTACATATTTTATTTTTACTTTCAATTTTGTTATAATAAATTAACATATTTATGAAATATACAAAAATTGCAAAACTTTATGAAATATATAGGTAATAAAAGCACTTATTGTTATCTTTGTACTTTATTTATAATTATATTACTTTTTAGATATTTTTATCTCTTGAATATTTTGTTAAATTATTACTCAAAATATTTATGTTTACTTTTATAACACATTTTTAAAGATATTAATATAATTGAACAAATGCGTCAGCCTGAACAATAATAAATTATATTACTATTTATTTACTTAAATATATTATATTTTGTATACTATCAGTAATAAATTAATAGGTAATAATTTATGTGCGTATAAATTATATTTAATAATTTACCTATTTTACCACAAAGTAGATGAATATATAAATAAATATCGTGGTAAATTAAACAAGGGAAACCCAGCACAATGCTTAAATGGATTTATAAAATCCCCCTTTCAATAATCAATTGAAATACAAATTAATATAATATAATAGAAAATTACATATTTGTTTTTAATTTGTTTATTTATATATAACATTTCAAAATCAGCATATTTTATAAAATTATATAATTTATCGTACAAAAACTATTATCCTAATTGCAAAATCTTATTTGTGTGACATTTGTCAAGGGCCCAGACTAGTTGGAGTGTAATTGAAATAAATTAAAGAAAATATCGGTACCTCTGGTATAATATGACAAATCCAGATACTTGCCGTCAAGATATTTCTGTTCACGTCACCATTTTTGAAATCATCTGACTCACTATTTTCTGCACACCTGATTTCTGACGGGCACTGTCATTCATCAATAGAGTTTTCCCTCTGCAAAGAGTGAAAACTGAACACGCGCGGGCGCATGCGCACGACCCTCTCGGAAGAATCTACGGATGCGCGCTGTAGTATGGTAAATATTTCAGTTATGCCCTCATTCCAATCATATCGGGGTTGAATGGAAATAATAATGCGCACATACCTTTTTACTGCTTAATAAAGAGCCCTTCGTTTTATACGAGTAGGAATTTTCTCTCATATTCTTTGCAGATTTTTCTAGATTCATAGCTGCGATCGTTCTTATTTAATTGTAAGATTGAAATGAATTTTCAAAGATATTCAAATTTTGTAATTATAGGTAAGGTACTGGCACCAGTTATGGCCGCTATTTTGTGATTGACGGGCTTCTTAAAAAACTCATGTTACTAATAAAAGTATCCGTATACGACTTCCGTGTTCTTTCTATCTTTTTAAATATATATATTTTTTTAATATTTTATTTAATATGACCTACTACTTCGAATATAAATTTCGTAATACATAAAGAAACATATATACTTACGACGGTTACAGCAGTTATTGCCATTTGTATATAAATATTAGTTTTCTAATGTCCTAATGTCAAAAACATAATACACATTCATGATACACATTCGTAAAATAACTAATTTGACAATTTGAATTTACCCGGGAAAAAATTTCAGATCTAAAGTGATCAAATCAGATCTGCATTTTTACAGATCTGTTTTGATCTTCATTTTGGAACATATCAATGGAGATCTACGCAGATCTACGGAAAGATCAACGCACAGATCTGTGTTGATCTGCGTTGATCTCCGTAGATCTGCGTTGATCTACGCAGATCAATACAGATCAACGCAGATCAATACAGATCTGCGTAGATCGGGATTTTATTCTGTTTTTGTACACACACAGCTTGACTTCCCGCAGTAACTGGGTTCGAAGAGCAATCCTGGAGAAGAGAACCACCATATACATATGTATTGTATTACCTTATTACTAACTGATCCGACTTGGCTTATATACGAATGAAAGTGAAAATACTGTGTTGGCGAGAGCTATGTTGCGATATTTATATATTATACATACATAATAATATGTACTTATTCATAAATAAACTTTTGTCTACCTTAAATAACAAATTCACATATACTATATAGAAACCTTGTTTATAATTTAATCAATTTAAAAAAAAATGTACAGAAACGTACTGAATGATATTTGAGGCCCGTGTATTAAATTAATAAATAAATTCACAACTCACCCCCTGTCACAGATGAAGGGTTGTAATTGGTCTCATTCGATTCAGCGGGAAAAATACTTCGGGATACTAGGGGTATGGGGGGCAAAACAACCCTCTATCTAGCACAGGAGTCGAGATATTTACGATTTTCTATAATGAATACTACTTATGGTATTCATTATAGAAAATCGTAACAGAGAAAAATTCAATATTTACTGTTAATACAGCATATTATTATTAAATTTAATAAAATGAAAAAAAAGTCCAGAGACGTATTAAGTGATATTTAAGGCCCGTATTGTTAAAATAACAAATACACATATATTTTTTTAAATTGATTAAAATACAAACAATACGTTTCAATCTCACGATCTACGACGATCTGCAATGATGTACAACGATCTACAAAGATCAACAACGATCTGCAAAGACCTACAACGATCTATAAAGATCACGATCTGCAAAGATCTGCAACGATCTACAAAGATCAACAGCGATCTACAAAGATCTGCAACGATCTACAACTATCTGCAAAGATCTACAACGATCTATTAAGATCACGATCTGTAAAGATCTATAACGATCTGCAAAGATTTACAACTATCTGCAAAGACCCATAACGATCTACAACGATCTGCAAAGATCACGATCTACAACGATCTGCAAAGATCACGATCTACAACGATCTGCAAAGATCACGATCTACAACGATCTACAGAAATCTATAACTATCTGCAAAGACCTACAACGATCTACAAAGATCTAAAAAGATCTGATTTGTTCCAAAATGAAGATCAACCGAGATCACTTCAGATCTGAAATTTTTTCCCGGGTATAGTTACATTTGTTTCCAAAGCAACATGAATTAAAATAAATAAATAAATAAATAATGTTTTTCACCCCTTGAATGGCTGTTTAGGGACATACAAATAATAAATGTCCCTTAGGTTCAATTGAACTACAAATGTACCAAGTCTTATCAAAATTAATGAGATAATACTCACAACGTTCACTTTTTAGACGATAAAGTTACAAAATTTCGAATATTTCCAAAACCCCTAATCCGATTAGCATCAAAATCAATAGGTCTGGAGTACTCACTGAGACAAATATTTTCCGTAAAAATAATTCAGATCGGTGCCTTTTTACAGTAGTTATTGTGAACAAAAGAAAATTCTACTTCCAGACACACGCACAGCCGCCATGTGGAAATTAACTTTTCTTTACATTTTGAAGTACAATCAGAATCTGCTCTTATCTCGTACACGATTTTTCGACGGTATTACAATACTTTTCTTTCAGAACATGGAAGTAACAAGTAACTCTTTATTTGTATACTCTAGATGTGCACCTCATAAAAACCATCACTAAACCGGAAACGGATGTTTACTGAAGTCAATTTTTGAATTTTTCAAATTATTTTTGAAACGGTGCGCAGTAGAAAAAAATATTTTAGATTAAAGTTATAGAGAATATTATTATCTATAATTTTTGTTGTAATTATATTTAAAAAAAATTGTGTAAGAAAATAATCTTTATTTTTTAAATTATATTTCAAATGGTTCATATAAAAAAAAATGTTTATAATAAAAGATGTAGAGAACGTTATTTTCTATAATTTAGATCCTATTCATTTTTCGAAAAATGTACCTTTTTAAAGATGTAGATACTGTTTATTTAAAAATACTATCATGTACTCTCAAACAGAAACTGTCAGAAACAACTACATTTATTTATTTATTTATAATTACTTTTCTATATTTTATTAAATTCCAATTAACATACTGACGTTTATGAATTATTTTATGTAAATAAAAATTATCAATTATTAATTTAATATAACGTATGTTAATTTTCTTAAAACAACTACAAATATAATATATATATGAGGCGTTTATTTTGAAAGTGGCACTTATGTTTAAACTGAGATATTTAAGGGTTTGCGTTTCAATAAAATTAAAAATATACATACGTGTAAGATATCAATGTGCCACATTGATTAAGTGTTTCTAAGAGAGTTAAATTTACAATTACTATTAAAATAACCCCAAATATTAAATGAATAATATGTGTTTTTTACCACAAATGGACTTAGGCCACTTTCAAAATTAACAATTACATTTGTTATAAATTGAAAAGAACTCAAGTCCATTTATTGTAACATTAAATGCTTCAAATTGAAAAAAAAACACTCACTTTAATTTATATTATTTCTTTATAACTCTTAAAAAATGTATACAATTCAGGAAATCTAAGTATGTATACAAAATGATTTTTTAATCTTGAGATTATTAATATATGGAAAACTATGAGATTGCTTTAAGTATATAGGGAAAACTATGGATTTTTAGGGAAAATATTTGGTACACAAGTTTCAGGATTTAGAGGGACAAAATCAATGGAGGTAACAATTTTGACCTTGAGTGGAGGTTTGAAGGTCATTTTGGGGTCAGCAAATTTTTTTCAAACGAAACCTATTTATTTATTTTTAAATTCGTATTTTGCAGAAAAAAAGAAACAACTTTTGTCTGAAAAAATTTATAAAAATTTTAATTTTAACATTTTTTTTTATTTTGTTACATTAAAAAAATTTTTTTTGGTTTAAAAAATTATGAAATTATAAAAAAATTATTTTTTTAAACTGCATTTTTTTTCAAACATCTAAGATAATAATTTTAAAAATTTTGGTTACAAACAAAATTTTTTGATGTAAAAAAAAATTACGTTAAAATTAGTTTTTTAAAAAAATTTTCAGACAAAAATTATTTCTAATTTTCTGCAAAATACAAATCTGCAAAAAAATAACTAAGTTTCCATTTAAAAAAAATTGGTTGACCCCAAAATGACCTTAAAACCTCCACTCAAGGTCAAAATTATTACCTTCATTAGGTTTGCCCAGCTAAATCCTAAAACTTTTGTACCCAAATTTTCCGTAAAAAGGTTTAGTTTTCCAGCCATTGTGATAAATTAACAACATTATCAATACTGAAGTGGACTTTCAAAATAAAGTTTTTAACTTTAAATTAAGTGTGAAAATTAACGTCTTCAAAAAAAATTTTTCCTTTGAATATATTTAATCAAAAATTGTTTTTTTATGATAGATTACTTCTAATTCTACACGTTACTACAGTTAACTAAAAAAAAGTGGAAAATGGACTTGGGCCACTTTCAAAATAAACGCCTCATATAATCATATTATCATAGTAGATTAATATATGATATAATGATGTATAAAAAAGTCATGTGCTGGCCAAAGCAATTTATTATATTTATATCTATACGGCCTTGACAGCTGCTAGCTGGACCAAATAAAAAATAAATATAAAGCATTTAGTTTTAATGAATGAAGAATGAAGTAATTATAAATTACATTCTAATGTAAGAATAATTGTTGTTTTATTTTTTGTTGACATTATTAATAATATACAATTATAAACATTCATAGGCGCATCAAAAATATTTTTTTAAGGGAAGATATTGGTGTTTAAATAATTAAAATTTCTGATTTTATATTGGAATATAAAAATTATATTTTGGTCAGGGTCAGAGAGAGAGTTTAATTTCGGTGAGGGAGGGGAGGACCCTGCCTTACACTATGTGTAAATAAAATGCTGACTAATTTAGTAACTGTTGATAATATCTTCAAGTTTCAAGTTAGTCGTCAAATAAATAAATGTAAAAAACATCTGCCAAGTAAAAGTACAGTGCTTCCTCGTGCTAAATGCACCATACAAAGGTAGTTAATTATTATTCAACAATTTAAATAAAAATCAATAGTGTTTAAATAAATTGCCTGGAATTGGTTAACCATTTAATTTTTATACAATTTTACTAAAAAATATTAGTTCGAATTTTTTTTAAAACGCATCTGATCATAGACATAGAGAATGGACAGTGCATTCTGTATTAACTCAATGGTGTAACATCTGTTCAAAAAGGAGAGAGAGATGCAGTGTAGTTTGGAACATAGACATAGAGTTACACAGTTATTCCAAATCTGTTTCTATCTCTTTCTTTTGACACGGTTCTGTGTTCGAGTCAGATGCCTGGTCCATTCTCTATGTCTATGCACCTGATTATTTTTTCGTATATTTTTAATTTTTTGACAATTTCAATCTAAATCTAAATTTATGCAAACGTCAAAATGACATTTAATATGTCCAAGCAAATATCAATTTAGAAAAACAAAACACGAATTTTTAAAATAAATTGAGATAAATCTTTGTACGGGAATATTTTACAACAAACGTTGTAGACCCATATTATAGGAAATTTAATGCTCTACAAAAAATATTCTATAAAATTTTCACGTAACGTGTCGTTCTTGAGATATCTTGAAAAAATATTACACACGATTTTGAAATTGGACCGTCCTCAAGCCAGACCCAACCATCCGACCAAATTTCAATAATATCGGTTCAGTGGTTCATGAGTTATGCGTGTGACAAGGATTCAGGGGACAGACACACACACACGGACGGACGAACACACGTACAGACAGATAGACACGGAACGAAAAGTATTTGTCTTGACGTGAAACGGAAAGATCAATTTAAAATTTTGAAATCGGAGAACATTTTTTTGTCTCAATCTGAAACGATCACAAAGCTTCTCTTATCTTTGATATTGCGAGGAAGCAAAAATAAATGTTTATATAAAATATATAATAAAACAATTAATTCTCAATATAAATAATTTATACTTTATTTATCATAAATAATATATTATAATATACAATTTTTTATTATTTATAACTATCTTACAATTTTATAATTTATGTTTAAAAAAATTATATTTACTACTAAAATGTGAGTGAATACAAAAAAAAATGTTTTTCTCATACAAACTTTTCCATCCCCTTGCAACCCTCTAAGGGTTGAATTTTGGGAAATGCTGTAATATGTGTTTCATTATTTATATGATGGAGTATTTATTTAAAAAAAAAAAGTTTCCGTTACAAAATTTTACTCCCCCTTGCAACTCCTCAGTAGTTGAATTTTGAAAAATGCTAAAATACTTGTTTCATTATTTGTATTGTAGAGTATTTATTTTAAGTTTCAAGTAAATCCCACTAAAAAAATATTTTTTACCATACAAACTTTTACACCCCCTTTTTACCCCCGTAGAGGTTGAATTTCGAAAAATCCTTTCTTAGTGGGTGCTTACGTCATAAAAGGATGACACCTCTGAAATTTCACGTTTCTAGGTCCAGGGGTTTCGTCTCGGCGATGATGAATCAGTCAGTCAGTCAGCGCATGTTATTACATGTACATATATAGATAAATTATGAAAAAATATTCCATAAGCTCTTAATAGTATATTCTTCCTTCAACGGCTCTATACTCAAACCCAGTTCTGCGCAATACATTGGTTTTATTTTCTTATTTCCTGTACTGTTTAATGCATACACTGTTAAGGCATTCGATATTTCATTATTAGGTTCTTCAACGGTATCTTGTAACTCATCGCTCAATATAGGACCTTCCGCTACGACTTTAGTTTCTTTACGAAGACTGTATTCTATTCCAAATATAGGATCGGTTGTGTATACTTTATGCATTGTTGTTATTTCTTTATATATGCTCAGTAGTTTTTCATGCGGATCTACTCGGAAACCCAATACGTAACCCCCACTTAGTTCATGTGTAATTATTATTAACGCTAATCCAAATTTTGACTCTTGAATTTTTATCTAAAAATTGTATACATGAATGTAAAATGTATTTAGTTTTTAAAATAAATATAACTTCCAATCAGCTTGTAAAAAATTGATAACTTCCAAACCAGAAAAGATGTCACCTGAAACCTTTTTCAACCCAAGACCTAATCTAACCTAACTTTAAGATTTGTAGAGTCTAAAAGGCTAAAATAATATGTTAAAATTATAATAAAAAGTATTAACTTACACTGGTAATTTGAAGGTAAGGTAATGAAATGTTAAAACATTCATTAATATCAGCGTACCAAACGATTCTTACATTAGTGATAATCAAAACACCGACGTTTCCTTGATCGCTAGAAAGATTCCATACACCAGGAATAGTTGTATATACTTGTTCAAGAGGCAAAATTTTAAGGCTTTTATTTTGAACAATCGTACTTCGTAACTTTAATTCTCTATATGGCTTCGACAGTATGTAGGCTCTAAATAATAGATATATTAATGAAAAATACATAAATATAATTATGTTTACTTACTTGTGGACTCCC
The DNA here is from genome assembly GCA_961205875.1 of Sialis fuliginosa. Lineage (NCBI taxonomy): Eukaryota > Metazoa > Arthropoda > Insecta > Megaloptera > Sialidae > Sialis > Sialis fuliginosa. The sequence continues at coordinate 39,743,627 of OY540809.1, read as the reverse complement.
ATTACAGAAGTAAAATGTCTATTGTTTCCAGCTACTAAATTTGTAAATATAAATTCAAATTTTGTATTATTAACTTGCGTCAGTAAATATAAAGCTTGAGTTTTCCCTTTCAAGATCTGGAAAATCAATAAAAATAAAGGATATATCAGCAGATGCAAATAAGTATTTAATATAATACATTAAAAAATATTTACCGAATTGACAACAGTTGTAGTTGTATTCATAACGCAATTAAAACCAATCGCTGTAACAGTATAAATAATAGTATTTACAATAATATACATACATATATATACAATTTATTTCCCTTACATAAATTTATTTCAGGAGAATTAAGAGAATACCATATAATTCTTAATATTGTAACTACTAATTGACCTATATCACCTCCATTCCCTTTTGTATCTTCGATTGAATCTAATCGATCTATTACTCTTTCTCCCGGTTTCAGTTTTATAAAACTGAAAAAATATAGTAGTACTTATTTTTATAATAGAAAAATTATAAAAAATATTAATACTTACGAATATGGTACATCAAATTTTATTTGTTTATCAACAAATAAATATTTAGGCACCACAGATCGAGCCATTTTGGTTACAATATTGTGTATATGTTACCATAGCAACATACTATCAACAACCAAGATTAATTGAATTTTAGGTATTGATTTTATTATAATTTAGGGACTAAAAATAAAAAAATTATTGAAAAATCTATAATTTATTTATTATTACTTATTTACATTATTATACAAGCCATCGTATTATATAATAATTCTTTTTTCCTACTCTAATTAATGTTGCGTTATTTGGTAGAATATGTACTCCAGGCGTTAATACTTCATTTAAATTTGTGGTACGTTTATGATTGATATAAAACCCTCCAGCGGATATTATTCGTAAAGCATCACCTGCAAAAATAAAAAGAAGTAGAAATATTATTGGAAATGACTCAATTAATTAAGTCATGAAGATCCTGTAGAATATCGATCGGGTTGCAGTTTTAATATTTTTTATAAACTTAAATGCCAGCAATGCTCATTACTTCTAAAGATGAATTATTTACTAAAACATACTGTGTAATATTATGTATACTTACTGTCTATATTAAAACATTTTGCTTTCTTTGCAAGATCTAAAACAGTCATTCCTGGTTCAGGAAGAAGATCAACAATTTTAGCTCCTTCGAAAGCTTGAACTAACTCTTCAGGTTGAAGTACGTTTAAAACATCTGCCTTTCCGTACAAGGCATCAGTAACTTTTTCTGCACTTATTAATCCTTCTTCTGAAAATTAAAGTTATTATAAGAACTAGCTGCTGCCCGCGGCTTCGCTCGCGTTGATTTTGAAACCCCCATCCCCATGATATTTTTTCCACCGGATCAAATAAAACTAATTACAACCCTTCATATGTGACAGGGGGTGAAATATTTATTACTAATTACTACTAAAAAAAAAAAAAATTTCCACCCCCTTGTAATTCCTTAGGGGTTGAATTTTCGAGATACGAAGTAGCCTATGTCTGTCCTCGGGATGCACGCTATCTCACTGCCAAATTTCATTAAGATCGGTTCAGCAGTTTAGCCATGAAAAGGTAACAAACAGACAGACTTTCACATTTATAATATTAGTATGGATTTGTATAACAATGCAATTTTCAATCTGGGATAATAAACCATAGATTTTTGATTTACCAAGACATGAAAAAAAAAAAAATATCTTACCTCCATGTACAAGTAAAGTAAGTTCTTTAGCTAGCGTTGATTGACCAATTCTACTTGATGGATTCTTATTTTGTTTAGCTTGCACTGATTCTAATTCGGGAGTATTTAAAAAAGTAAAGAGACGCAATAATTTACTAACATCTGAATCTCTTTGACGTATCCAGTACTGATAAAAACTAAACGGAGAACTTTTGTTCTTAGTTAACCAAATTGAATTCCCTGCAGATTTTCCTAATTTTTCTCCTGATTCAGTTGTTATAATAGGTAAAGTTAAACCTAGAAGAATGTAAATATTAAATAGCAATTGATGTAGTATATATTAGTTATAAACATACCGTAGACATTTGTATTACTTAATCGACTTATTAAATCGTGACCAGACATTATATTACCCATTTGATCACTACCTCCTACCTAAAATATATTATTATATTACTAAACATTCTACATCACCACTTCTCAATCTAAAAAATACTGTCATTATGTTATACAGTAATAAATATTTAACAATTAAAACTTTTAAATCGCTCTCCTGGAAATTCACATTTTTGTAGTTGCACGTTATGATCTAATCGATCATCGATATATAATTAATAACAAATATTAGCTATGTATAAGTAATAAATGAATTGTAATAACCTGGAATCTGCAGTTGTATTTGTTTAGCAAGTATAACCAGTCATATGCTTGAAATATTTGGTAAGTGAACTCGGCACAACTCATACCTTGCGGAGAAGCTAAGCGTTCTTTAACACTAACTCGAGACAATAGTGTTCCCATTCTAAAGTATCGACTAATTTTTGATACAAAATGAACGGTACTCATTTCATTATACCATTTTACATTATCTTCTATGCTGAAAAATGTTTTCTGTCATTTACTGAATTCATTCATGTAAATTTATGAATACGGTAGTAAAGCACGCATATAACATAATATAACATTATGTTAACTATGTCACTATATAATATATATAATGTTAATAAAAAGGACTTATAACCGTATAGTAAGCAAAATTTCATACACAATGCTCTTACATAGGTGGAATAAGTGCTGCGGTATGTCCTTTCTCAAACCAAAAGTATTTTTCATGATTTTTAAATATCCGTTCAATATTCTCTTTAAGATGTTGAGCATTGCTTAGTGCATTAGTACAGCTTAATTCAGGTCTATCTGTCGAACGTCCACTTGGATCTCCAACTTGAGCTGTTGCACCGCCAATCTAAAAAGAGGTTTTTTTAGATAGTACACTTGATTAGTTAATAAAATAAATATTATATTTCAACTAGCAACATAAAAATTCTTACAAGCGCTACAATTCGATGTCCAGCTCGTTGCCAATGAAGTAACGTAACTAAAACTAGAAGATTTCCTACATGTAGACTATCTGCTGTGGGATCAAATCCAGCATATACTGTTTGAGAACCTGAATTTAAAACATCTGTAACTTCTTTACTGCAAAATATATAGTTAAATTATACAAAAAGTTAAAATGTACCATAACCTATGTATACCTTGCTGTATCAGGAAAAATATCTTGAAAAATACCTCGTTCATGGAGTTTAAGTACATTTCTATTGGTATAAAACCGTTTTAAATTATATATTATGTGATTGTTCTTCAAAAGTTTCATTATTCTTAATTTGTATAACATTTTATGACACTATTAACACACCAACATTTTGTAGGTTAGTTTTGTGATTCGATAAAAATTATGATTTTATGTAGGTGCAGTAGATAAGTATATATGTATTTTTAATTAAATACAAATAAAATCTCTTTTAAATCAGTTTTTCATTAAGTATATGGTAATCACTGTACAATTTAAAACTATAAAAAATACATATCTAAAGATTATAACAACACGTTTTGAGTACATTCATATAAAAATTAAGATAAATATATTATATTATGTATTAATTATAAGTAATAAGTACATATTGATGATTCCCAAGTACCTATCTACTTCTATTTATTTTATATTATAATTGTAAAATGCATAACATTATACCCTAAGTGTTTATTGACAACTCCTTTTTGATATAATTTTGGCTCTATTGAGCCGTTTGTTTTCTACTCCTGAAGCCTGATGGTGTACGTTGTATTAATATCTTATTTTGAACTTGTGTATTTTGTGACAGCTTTGGTACCTTCACTGACGGCGTGTTTCGCTAATTCACCGGGCAATAATAGTCGGACGGCAGTCTGAATTTCTCGACTGGTGATTGTAGATCGCTTGTTGTAGTGAGCAAGACGAGAAGATTCGGCTGCGATACGTTCGAAAATATCGTTGACAAAACTGTTCATGATGCTCATGGCTTTGCTCGAGACCCCAGTGTCAGGATGTACTTGTTTCAATACTTTGTAGATGTAAATAGCGTAACTCTCTTTGCGCTTACGTTTCTTCTTCTTGTCGGTTTTCGTGATATTTTTCTGAGCTTTACCAGCTTTTTTAGCGGCTTTACCACTTACTTTTGGCGGCATTTTTGCAAATAACTATTAAGAACTGTACGTGATGATAAGCAAGATAAGCAAGATAGTTCGAAAGAACAGTTCTGTAAGCGCAATATGCACTGCTTATAAATAACATTCCGTGTGTAGAGAGGGATGCGATATTGACAACTCGTACTACTATTGGTGCGCTTCTCATACACCGTTTAGTATATATACGGAACGCTTAGACATTTACGTCATACTTTGCACTGTGTGCGCTACGTGTTTACTGTCGATAATTTGAATTAATATTTATTATGTCTGGGCGTGGTAAAGGTGGTAAAGTTAAGGGGAAGGCAAAATCTCGTTCAAGTAGAGCAGGACTTCAATTCCCCGTTGGTCGTATTCATCGTCTCTTGCGTAAAGGCAATTATGCAGAAAGAGTGGGAGCTGGTGCCCCAGTTTATCTAGCCGCTGTGATGGAATATCTCGCCGCTGAAGTTCTCGAATTGGCCGGCAACGCAGCTCGCGACAACAAGAAGACGCGTATCATTCCTAGACATCTGCAACTGGCTATCCGTAATGACGAAGAATTGAACAAACTGTTATCTGGCGTCACTATCGCTCAAGGTGGTGTATTACCAAACATACAAGCTGTTCTCTTACCTAAGAAAACCGAAAAGAAGACGTAAATTATGATGACAACTAAAAGGTCCCATTAGGGACCAAATTTATATCAAATAAGAGTTTCACTTAACAGGTTTTTATTTTACTATAATATTAACGATGGCAATTTAGTTAATTGAAATCAATATATTTTATCATTTCGGCATATCATCTAACAAACAAGTTTTCGTATCGATTGCATCTTACTGTACATATACTAACGAAAATTGGCGAAGTTAAAATTCTCAATGCAATATATTTAAATAATTCGGGCAAGACATACACGAGTGTATGCCATAAGGGTTCCGAAGTACGTACTACGTGAAATGTTTGGAACCACTTACAGGTGCATTTTTAAGTTAAAGTTAAAATATAAAAAAGTGCCAAGTTCTACTAATTGAGATCTATATTTTGACATACCACATGCCTAGATATAAAAAAAAATTTATGACGCCCCTCCCTATAATTCCAAAATTTAAAATTATATTGTTGACTTTAGTATTTGTCGTTGGTAGTCCCACCAAAGCCTCGTTACCAAATTTTTTTCAGATTTTTTGAGCCAGTAGTTACAGAGATAGAGGGGGTGGGGGACAAAATAAAACACTGCTTTTAGCCCCCTACAGGCGCCATTTTTGAGTTAGAAAAAAAATATATATGGTCATGTTCTACGCATTGAAATGTACATTTTGACATATCACATGCCTAGATATGAAAATAAAAAATTTTAATTCTCTTACACCCCTCTCTATTATTCCAAAATTTAAAATTATATTATTGACTTTAGTATTTGTCGTTGATAGTCCTACCAAAACCTCGTTACCAAATTTTTTTCAGATTTTTTGAGCCGGTAGTTACAGAGTTAGAGGGGGGGGACAGAATAAATTACTGCTTTTAGCCCCCTACAGGCGCCATTTTTGAGTTAGAAAAAAAATAAAAAATAGGGGCATATTCTACTAATTGAGACGTAAATTTTGACGTGCCACACGTCTTGGTATACAATTTTTTTTTTTTTTTGGACTTGCTTTAAAGCCCCATACAGGCACCATTTTTGATTTAGAAAAAAAATTAAAAAAGGGTCAAATTCCGCTTGTTTGGTTATACATTTTAACGTGCCACATGCCTTGGTATAAAAAAAATATTTTTTTTACCTAGCTTTAGCTTCTTATTGCCCCCCCTGAAAAATTATTTATTCAATAAATTTGTACATATTTTACTAGAGGGTGTCATTTTACATGTTCAGTAAAAATTTCAAGTTTCTAGCTTATATAGTTTACGAGCTATATAGCTTTGAGTGAAAAGGACGGACGGACGACAAAGCGATATTAATAGGGTTTCTTCGGAACCCTAAAAAAGGAAAACAATATGTTAGAATTATTATGTGCTAGTTATTCTTGAATATATCATGTAGAAAGGATTGAATGTATATAAATTTCAATAATAGGTATTTTTTAAATACAAATAATATTGATCAGTGTAAATACTTTTTTGGTTAATTCTTCAGACTTCAATAAATATTCTTATTTAAAAAAATCGGTATATAAAGAAAACAAATATTGATTAAAATATCAGCATCAATAACAACTTCTGTTAAAGAAAAACGCCATGTTAAATAATCTTTTTTTTAAATAATCAGAACTATTGCAAATCAATAGTAATTTTTCAAGTAATTAAGACCTCTGTTTAATTGAAGTAACTCTTTTGTGAATTATTTTGTAGCCATGATGGCCAATGGACAACTTACAGAAAACAAATATTGTTTTAAATATAACGATGTTAAAAAATATTGCGAATCAATTAAGACCTCTGTTTTACTGTAGTAACTCTTTCGTGATTTATATTGTAGCCCTTATGGGCCAACTTTTCAAAAATGTGTACCGTCGCCGTATTTATATTTGTAGTTAATTACTTTCTTCGTGGTGAAGATTTTTTTACGACTTTTGTAGCTACAACCTTCTTAGGTTTAGGTGTTTTCGGTTTTTTGGTCGGTCCTTTAGTTGTTTTCTTCGTTTTAGATATTGGAGTGCTTTGTTTTGCTTTAGCTGTAACTTTTTTAGCAGCAGGTGTCTTCGATTTAGCGGCAACGGTAATGGTTTTTTTCTTATGCGTCACAGGTTTCTTTTTCGCAGCGACTGTTTTTGCAGCTGGACTTTTCTTTGCTGGTTTATTAGCAACAGCACGTTTAGTTTTTGGTTTCTTAGCGGCGGCACTGCTAGTATCTTTTGATGCGACGGCTAATTTGAATGACCCGGACGCTCCTTTACCCTTTGTCTGCACTAGAGCACCACTGGTGACCGCGCCCTTTAAGTATTTTCTTATAAACGGTGCAAGTTTTTCAGCATCGATCTTGTAATTTGCGGCGATGTATTTTTTGATAGCCTGCAGTGAAGAACCTCCACGTTCTTTAAGATCCTTAATTGCACTGTTCACCATGTCAGATGTTTTTGGATGAGTTGGTTTCTTAGCAGCAGTTTTCTTCGCTTTTTTAGGAGTAGCAGCCGGAGTAACGGCAACAGCCGTATCGGCAGATGGTTGATTTGTTTCAGCCATTGTTCAACGATTTGATAAATACCAAATTAATATATCTACAAGCTCAAACTGTACATATATAATGACTGTAATTTGGACCAGTCACAGAAAGCCATGGTGTCGCTCGGACCGTGTAGAGATTACATTCGTGTCTAGTGAACGTTTTGGAGCTCATATTGCCTTAACTCAACTTAGTTTTTATTTATTTAAAAAATAACTATCAAATATAATGTTTTAAAATTTGTTTCAGTTTGAAGATTATGATCATTATTATTCATATAAATAACTAAAATATCAATAATTAATTTAGTTTGTTCACAAGCAAACGTTAAAACCGTTAGGTACGTGTTTTCATTCACTAAGACCCTAGTTTTTCTTCTCTTATTAAAAAAATTCAATTAATAGAATCGATTAAAAATGTGTAATATCAAGAACGGAAGTGTACAATTATTAAATTATAAAAATTATTCTCTATATAATATAACATTGGATACACTAACGTTTTTAAAATCGATCGGTCGAACGGACAGAATATGTGTTCAATGCCAAGTAATGGGGAACTGGCACAATACATTTTTTTTGTAAATAAATAAAATATTTTTTATAATAATTATAGTATATATATAACATAAGGATTTGTAACATTAATTAAGCAAATTCGATTAAATTATTTAGAAAATTGAGATAAGAAAATAATATTCATATTACCTGCGCATATTTATAATTATATTATTAATTTTTCAAATATCATCAGAATAAAAATTATAAATTTATTTTTATTCTAATAGGTATAATATAATATAATATAATAAATAAATAAAAGATTAATTCATAATTACTGACTTTTAATTAACTAAAAATTATTAATCCTTAATTATTTTTTATTGTAATAAAGATTTTGTACAAATTTTACTGTTTTTTATTATGAATGTGAGTTTTTTTAATATAAGACGAATATACTATACATACATATATAATGCAAAATTCTTTAAAAATTGTAATCTAGCGAAATAAACAATTTTGCTTGTATTTTATCAAAATTTTCAAGTTGTGTGCATTCTCATGTGGTAATTATAGCAGTTTTAATTAATTTCTAATTTATTATAAATATTGTTAATTTGTTTACTGTAACATAGTTTACTACACATTTTAATTTAATATGTAAAAAAGTTGCGACTTTCAAAATTATACTATTAAAAAGAACTGGAAAATAAATAAAAACTTGTAAATTTTGATTAATAAATTTATAACGTGACAAATATAGTTATTTTTTATCTTCTATATTTGATTCTAGTCATTCCTTTCGTAATTTGTATTTTTTTAAATTATTTTTAATTACAGCAAATTAATTTTAAATAAACTTAAAGTTGTTTTAATTTTATTAAAAATGTCATGTTTGTATCAATCTGAAAAGGTATAATGGTAGTATTGTATTATGTTGTAACTCTTTATGATATAATTTTGGCCCTTTTACAGGGCCGTTTTTGGCGGTAAAGTCTGTAGTAATTTAAGCGCGTTCACCGCGAATACGACGAGCTAATTGAATATCTTTAGGCATGATGGTGACACGTTTAGCATGGATAGCGCACAGGTTGGTATCTTCAAACAGACCGACTAGGTAAGCTTCGCTAGCTTCTTGTAATGCCATAACAGCTGAACTTTGGAAACGAAGATCGGTTTTGAAGTCTTGTGCGATTTCACGAACTAAACGTTGGAACGGTAATTTACGAATCAACAATTCAGTACTCTTCTGGTAACGACGGATTTCACGAAGAGCGACTGTTCCTGGCCTGTAACGATGAGGTTTCTTCACTCCTCCGGTAGCAGGTGCACTTTTACGTGCAGCTTTAGTAGCAAGTTGTTTACGTGGAGCTTTTCCACCAGTAGACTTGCGAGCAGTTTGCTTTGTACGAGCCATAGCACAATTTTTATTTTAAAATCAACGCGATGTGAACATAAACGTTAACAAACAACAAATGACGATAGTTAAATATTTTCTCCTGTTTATATAGACGCTTAGAACGTTCCCATTGGTTGCAAATTTCACAGTACTAGGCGGAGCTAAAAATTGCTATATAAGTGCGCTGTTCTCTTCAATAGTTATCATATTCATACACTCTGCATTGTGTGTGTTACTAATTTGTTACTATAATATAACAATGACTGGTCGTGGTAAAGGAGGCAAAGGTTTGGGAAAAGGAGGAGCCAAACGTCATCGTAAAGTATTACGTGATAATATCCAAGGTATCACAAAACCCGCTATCCGTCGTCTGGCTCGCCGTGGTGGTGTAAAACGTATTTCCGGTTTGATATATGAAGAAACTCGAGGTGTACTGAAAGTGTTCCTTGAGAATGTAATCAGAGATGCTGTAACATACACAGAACACGCCAAAAGGAAGACAGTGACTGCCATGGACGTTGTATATGCATTGAAACGTCAAGGACGTACCTTGTACGGTTTTGGAGGTTAAACATATAATACCATTTTACATCTTCATTTATAAAAGGTCCTATTAAGGGCCAAAAATATATCGAAAAAGAGTTTTACAAAAATACGTCTAGTTTAAAATGTGATACTGTAATTCATTATTAAGACAAATTAAAAAAAGGTATGTGCAATGAAAGTTAAATTAAGATGTCTTCGAGGATAATTTTACTGTTTCATTTTGTATTTTTTTTATAATTTAATTTGACGATTATATTATATACATATTATTATACTGTTTAATATGTGGATTATATATATAAAATAATTTTTGCTTAAATAAAGAGTTACGTACATGAGTTGATGAGAATTACAAAAAAGAAGCCTGTCAATCACAAAAACACTAATGCCCGGTATTATAAAGGACCTAACAAAATTTGTTAGCTAGCAATTACATTCATATGGGGTATTAATACTGTACTAGTATCTATGGATTAGTTATGGAATTTAGAGCAGTGACACTTCAATTAATTGTAACACAGTTGGCATCTTTGACCGTACAAAATAATTTTCATAACATCACCACTGTTTTAATACCGTTTGTATTTACCTTCAACGCGTGCGCGAAATTTGTCAAAGTCATCAACAAACTCCAAAAGAACTGTCATATATGTTTGATACCTCAGTTGAAAGTGTTTGTTAGCTAACAAATTTGTTAGGTCCTTTATGATACCGGACATAAACCTTGCTCTTATAGCGGCCATAACTGATGCCAGTACCTTAGACTGATAAAATAATTTTAATTTCCTAGACTCGGTGTCAGTATTACAATTTTAACTGAATATCTACTTTAGAAAATAGTTTCCCCATATCTAGTAACGTTAAACTACTTACATTAAAAAATATACTAAAATAAAAGTAAATTCATAAGACTAAAGATAAATATTTTATTGATTAAATATTGAACAGAATAATATAATACAAGATACTCTAATATACTACATAATATGATTGCACTTTTATAATAATATATTGATTATGAAATCTGACAGACTTCTACACCATCATCTAAACTGTTTTCAAGTTGACCTCCTTGTAGTACGTTATTTACAACAGCCCTAGCTAGATAGCCTGTACTTTGACTTCTAGGTGTAGCAAGAAGTACGTTCAGTGCTTGATTTTGAGGTACGTTAGTGCCAGATATTATTAACTCGGATGCGTCTTTCACTAAATTATCTAAATCCAAAGCTGAACTAAACGTGAGTTCTGGATTACGTTCTAATATAGTTGCAACGATACACAGTAGCTCCACCATTAATTGACGATACTGAAATTATTTATTGTTATTGTAATATATAGAACATACTATTTTAACTGAAAAACTGTTAATGAATTTTGTTTTTTATATTTATTTCAGTCAGTATTACCTATACAAAAGGAGTCAAACATTTCTTCATTTAAGAGATAGGGACAATATTAAAATTTTATGATATTATAAGTACAAATGCACACAATAAAATACATTGAAATATTTAATTTTCTACAATATTTTTTACATCTAGATTACATTAAACAGGTTTTTAGGGTTAAGCTGCTGTCACACCAAAACACAAGAATAAATTTCCAAAATTATGCCTGAAATGATTTGTCAAAACAATGTCTAAAAATAAAAAATACATATATTTTTTATCTCATTAATCCCTCAACATTTTTCAACAAAATTTACTTTAACATTAAATAAGGTAAAAATAAATCAGCCATTTTTGTATATTTCAATAAAACTTTATAATGTGCATTTTTACCTACAATATTCAAAATTCGAATAATGTCTTAACTTTTTTTTCTTATTGTCAACTTAAATAAAATATATTACCTCAGGTTTATCAATTTTGTTCAACATTTGCTCAACAACCAACGCAAAAGTAATTTCAGATCGTGTCATATTACTAAGCGTCGGCTGCTGTGGTAGACTTTCACCTAAAAGCACTAGCCCGTGCGGAGTACGTCCCATAACATCCCATACTCGGCCATAGAAACGTGGAGGGACTCTACACAGACATCCTTCTAACTGCCGACGTTGCAACGCCGTTAGTTTCTGGCTATCAATTTCATCAATAGTAAGTGCCCTGTGTAGCAACTGACGAACTTCGTATGGGCTGCAAGCTTCTAACTGACGACTGTCTCCTTGTAACGTCAAACAACGTCTCATTGCATTTATTACCCATCCTACACGGATCTTTAAAATCCCTCTAAATAGTTCCGGATTTGTAGCAATTAAACGACCACAATATAACACTACCTAAAATGATATTACGTTGATTAATATATAGATTTCACATAAATGTTTCTCAAATTACTTCTTGTTGTAATACTGCTTGAATTATATCGTGCGGTTGAATCGTGGAATAAATAACAGATCGAATTTCAGCTGGAGTCATAGGCTTGTCGAAAGTTGTTTCTTTACGGCCAATTACTCCAACTGTCAACTAGAACAAACTTATATTATAATTTTTTATATTTCACTTTTAATCAACAGTTATTTACCTGCTTGCCGTTGACTAAGACTGCAGTTATGAATGGACTAATAGAATTGACGGTGTGTTCTAGTAAAGATGACGCATGACGAACTGCTATCCAATGTCTCAGACTTCCAGCCCGCTCGTACACACTTTTTAGCATATCATGTACGGAAACTTCTTCAGAGGGTGGCAGTTTGTAATCTTTCCCGACTATTTTTAAAATTAAACCAAGCAAAACGCAACGACCCAATAAACTATCCACACCTCTAAATGTATCCAACAAAACATTAAGTGGTTGTCCTGAAATTATATTTTAAAATAAAATGTATGTTCATTTCAGTAAACCATTTAAAAGATTAAACAACTAACTATCTGGGAAAAAATAAATTCTATTTAAAACAAATTAGATTCAAACAGAATAGAATCCTATTAAAACTCAGCAAAATCGGATAACTAGAAGTAAGGAAATTTGCAGTTTATTTAAATATTTTTACCTATTTTAAACTGACATGTTTTATACATTTACATCTGTCATTAGCTTTAAAATGTACATTTAAATTTTGTATTGTAATAAATTATGTTATTGTCACTTATTGTTTGATACGTTTTTCTATGAAAATATACGACAGTAATATAAACATCTGGATCATCTGGATATTGCTCTGCGTTCTAAATTTTATACGTTTCATTGTTGGTATGGTATGTTTTTTTTAAAATTTTGAATTTCGTTTGTTAAAATTTAATGTTAATTCCGAAAAAATTATAATTGTAGGATTAACGTAGGTATTATGATAAATTAAAATGTATTATTTATTATTTGTGGAATATATTTTTCATGTTCTGTTTTTATTTATTCTTTTGTGATAAATTTTTTAAGAAAATATACTACTTGAATATGAGGTTATGTCATTTATCAATTGTTTTCAAATTAACTTAAAAAAATGAAAGTAAAGATAAGTAAATTACCATTTTTTTTGAAAACATTCTTCAAAAAACGATAATTTCAAAAGTCTAAGGGGTGTGCATATTTATTTATTAATCTACCTACTGCTACCTACCTTTGAATTTCTCCATCCATTCAAAATTCTCTTCACTTTGTTCAATAGCACGGGGTACATCTGTTAAACTTTGATAACCAATATAATCATGTTCTAATTGTTGAAAATGCGTAAAAGCAAAATCAAGAGTATCTGTAGAATTCATAAAGTCTAAATGTTCAACACAAGAACTAGAAATTAAATTTTGAAGTCGACCTATGCGAACCTACAAAATAATTTAAAAATTTAAATAGATTAGATTTTCATGGTGGTTGGGAAGTTACTTTTGAGGGGAAGGCGGTGGGGTAAGACACAGTATTCGGTTGCCAAAACTACGACTTGTCTTTCTCACTTGCCCTCATGTATTTGTCATTTTACAATGCCAGCGCCGTTACGCATTAATTTCAAATATACATAATTTCATACATTTTTCATGTTTCTTTTATTGTTTTCTTAATAATGGTGTGGTTAAAACATGTTATTCTTGTTTAAATAGTTACATAAATGTATACTTTACAATATACTTAATTTTCAAAACAATCTTACTGTATTTTAAATTGATTTTTATCATTTTTCTATCTGTTAACAATCTATTTTTATTAACTGCCATTAACGCCATGTATTTACAACTGGACTTTAAAATTCATTATCTTAAAAACGAGTTGGTCAAAAAATCTGAAATTTCAGTACGTCATTCACTCGGAGTGTTTACACAACTGTGTGAAATTTCAACTAATTCCTACTGGTTTGACGTAACTTCCCAACCTCCTTAAGTTATGTGAAATTAATTAAATTACGAAACAAAATTAAAATAATCTATTTACCTTCATTCCATCACAATGTCCTTTCTTTAACATTGCAAGTAAATCAAGCATTTTCTTAAACTGCGGGTCTCTCATATGTTCTTCACGAATCAATAAACAAACGGTGGGCCTTCCTGACAGACGCCAATACCGTCCAACGAACTGAAGTTCAGTTTTAATATCATCAATTAAAAGTGCCATATCGCGGTATAAGTAGAAGTCCGACACTTCAAATATTAACGGATAACACAAGACTGTCATTCCGCAGACTCGGTACACTTTGCTGGTACCTAATGACCCCACAGGACGTGAGGGTCTACCTTGTAATCCTAACTTAGGACTAATGCCAAGTTTTTCATAGGCAGTGACTAGTTGAGAGGAAGACCAGATTTGTACAGGTTCTACTTCATGTGGGGTTTGAGTTTGGATACCGTACGTTGCCATCATTGCTTGCAAACGTGCCGATTCAGCTATCAGTACGATTTGTACTACTAAATCTGTTGCCGTGCCCTATTGATTAGAAAATACAATCAGAAATAATTATAAAAAGCAGTAGTGATTAAAAAAGCTAATAAATCATGCAAAATATAATTATTTATTTGTAACAAAGCAAAAAAGAAAATATATATTAGATTCTTTGCACTCAACACTAAATGGCACTAGTTAATACCTGCGAAAAATAATTTAGATCGATTTTGAAATAGACTTTTAAAAATATCATGCTCGCCTTTGTACTAACTTTTTTAAATATAAGGCACTGGCACCAGTTATGGCCGCTATAAGAGCAAGGTTTACTGTTTTTGTGATTGACGGGCTTCTTTTTTGTAATTATAAACAATAAAAATTATGACTGTTTCAATTAATAAGGTACGTAGCAAAATAGTCAATTTGGGGATTATTTAGATAAATTTATAACTGGAAAACTGTAAGATCCAGATCCAAACTTAGTGTAGTGAATTTGTAGGTAACATCACACCAAAATAATGATCAAAAATACCACATATTAAAGGTACTTTTGGGGAAAAATGTCATTTTCATAAAAATTTTCAAAAAAATAAACAATTTTTTACTTTGATAAGCGATAACTCTGAACTGGAAACACGGTAGCATTAACGCTAATACTGAAAAATACAATAGTTAATTACCTATGAAACTGACTCATTGCGGTTACTCTAGTTATGTTACTTTGGAAGTTATGAGATAATCTTTGTTTGTAAATACTACTCTGAAGAAAGTTTTTAAACAGCCTGTAGCTCAGAGGGTGTTGAAGATAGACCCCCCCCCTGCCCATACAATTTTTTACTCACAATGAGCCAAGGAATCAGCTCTTAAAATATCTGTATCCCAAACCAGACCATCCTGTATATAGATTATACATCATAATTCAAATTTCCAAGTTGTACGAATACTAAATAGTTCTAGTTTGAATCCCTCATTATCACATTTAATTTTTAAAGCACTACAAATGATTCTAACAATAAGTATGTTTGCATTTTACAAAGATGAGTGTTTAATGTCCTGTATTATAAAGAATTTTCTCACAAGCAAAAGCTAAGCTAACGCTTTCTGCGAAATCAGCGAACTAAAAGCAGTGGTGATAAGTGCATATCATAAAATGCATTGCATATACATTATTATACATTTATTACCACTGCTTTAAAATCTCGAACAAATACATAACGATTTGACACCTAGCAGATAGCGTTAGCTTAGAACAAATTCTTTATAATGCAGCTGACATATGACTTGCTAAATGATGGAGGAAATTTCAAACAAATTTACCAATTTTATTATACCAGAAAAACTTGATTGTTTCACGTCAGACAAATAAATCTTGTAAAACATTAAAAAATTATTAAAATTTTAGAATTAATTCTAATTTATACATTCATTATTATTACTACAACACAGTCAATGCATGTTAGACAAAAATATCATCTCTAATCAGTGGCGGACTAAGGAAGATTGTGGCCCAGAGCAAAATGTTCAACCAACTTTAGAAATATAAAAAAAAGTCAACTTATTAATTATTATAATTATAATTATTATAAAGGAGCTCGCAAAATTTTCAAACTTGGAAACACTTTCAAACGAGGTATCAAACTTATATATGACAGTTCTCTTTGAGTTTTTAACAGATAGTTTCATGCGTAGTAAGTTGATTTTTATTGTTTTTACTGAAGATTAGTAAATACACTTTAGTAAATATACTCTACATACCTTTGTTTTTATTTCCTATGCATGAAACTATCTGTCAAAAACTCCAATAGAACTGTCATATATGTATATTTTATACCCAATTTGAAAGTGTTTGCAAGCTTGCAAAATTGCTAGTTCCTTTATAATACCGGACATAAATCTTTTAATTTCCAGTATCGCAAACTTTTTTTTTACATATCTCACAGGGCTCCCCTAGCACTTGAGGCTCAAAGTGGACCCCCCGTCCCTTAGTGCGCTACTGTCACTAGTCTTTATACTACAAAAAATAATTAATATTCTGAACGTATTTATTTAATAATAGAGTAATCCGGAAATTTTTGACGTACCTTTTTTATTACTTAATTGCAAAGATTAGGCTAAAAACATAATAATAGCATTGAATAAATTGTTTTTTTATTGTTTCAAATTATTCAATATTAAAAGTCGTAAAAAACAGCTCGAATTTTTGTGAAGTCACAAATCGTATTCTGTCAACAATTAATTGTATCATGGTTTCCTTTTGGCACAGTTATAAATCTTTTTCTAGGAATTTTGTGAGTTGAATTATTACAACAAGGTACGAAACAATATTTATACCTTATTATTTTTCGTGCATTTTCCATGTTTATCGTTGACACTTGTATATTTAAGCATTGACTGACATTTCAATTCTGAATTATGACGTCATGCAACATGGCGCGCAATTGGGAGCGTTTGAAAAGTACCTTTTTTTAAATTTAATATTTTGGGGTCGGGATAGACTTTTGAAGTATGAAAAAATGTTTTTTTTTCTCTAGATTACATTAAACAGGTTTTTAAGGGTTTTCATTTTTGACCGGATTACTCTATTAAATAGCTATTTTCTCATTATAGGCGTAATTTAAAAATAATCTTCACTTCAACAATTGAAAATAGATAGCTTTAATATTCATGCATAAAGTTTAGGCATATAGTAGATTCTATATCGCTACAAAACAAACTATAGTATATTACAATTACTTACTACACTTGGTTTTGCCTTTTGATGCAGACACCAAAAACAAAAAATATAATTCATATATTAAAATTAGAACTTAATTTTCCTAATATAGACTGTTATTAATGTTAAATGACAATATACCTGAAAAGCACTGTATCTGCCACCTTTTCTAGGTCGATTGTACGACGGTAAATATCTCCTAATGGGGTCTAATTCATTTACATGTAAAAGACCAGCTGTTAACAATTGAGCCATGAGAAACATTGCCTGATTCCACAAAGAGAAGCCGTTTTCAATCGGAGCAGCACGACGAGGTCCGGCACGATCAGCTCTCTCACGTTCTATCGGAATCGCATCTTCTGGCACGTAGAAATACTAAAAAAATTAATAAAGTTAAATAATGTTTTAGGTATTTTTCTATTATAACCCCGGAAAAGTGACATGAAGTGTATGATTTGATCAGCGCCAATGTGTGTAAAGTGTGTACTATTAATTTCACTATTTTTAAATAGATAACTATTGTATATTCAGTTATTATTTTCGAAAACTGCAACATAATAATTAAATTATACATAATACGAAGATTTAATCGAACTTTCCTTGGTTAGGGTAATCTATTGGGGCGAAATCGTTTTGGTTAGTTTTAGGTTTCCGTAGAAAACTAGGAAACCTTATAGTTTCGCGATGTCTGTCCGTCCTAAATAAATAAATATTGTACCTGTGGTATTACTGGGTCACCATTTTCATCTAGTCTTATACGAGGTTTTAGGAGGTTTTGATACTCTTCAACTTGTTCAGGAAAAGATTTAAACACACCATCGATAATCATGAATATATAGAAAAGTGGCCATTCGCATTCAACATATTCAAAATTTTTTATTTCCCCTTCATTGTAATATTTTCTTCTAGGATCTTCTATGGCACATTTATATCCATCACGTTGAAATCTTAGAAAACCATAGTTTCCTTTCAAATGCGCAACAATATTTTCTTTAGTAGATTTGTACAGATGTTCTTCATGTATTGCAAAAGCCGGAAACGATATCGTAGGTAATAATGCTACGTCAACATTCTGTATTAAGAATAAATATTATTAAAGAATTTAAAACAATTACCCCCAGTATTATCAAGTTTAACTAAATGTTCCTTTAACTAACTGTCATATTATTAACAGAACCAAGCATAATACATTTAATTAAATCGATTTTTAATTTTCTATGCTATGTTTTTACAACACATATTATGTACATTTTTCATTTAGAGCCTAAATATTGATTTAAATCACGTTTGTATTATACAAAATTTAGCATTTAGCGCTAAAGGAGCTATAATATGGTTAGTGACCACTTTGCCACCTATCAGATAAAACAAGTTTTATGCAGTATAGTGAATTAATATAAAGATGCAACCAAAAGTAAATAAATATGTAGTTATAAAAAGAAATAAATACCTTAGAGCATGATTCCCTTGGCAGTAACGTTTCAAAAATACTACGGTTACGATTGTGTGCATCTATGTCCACATAAATTACGCTCCAAGAAGCACCAGCGTCACCAAATAAATTGCAACCATTAACAGCTTCTAATGCACTTTTAGCTAACCCAATTGAACTTGCATGAATTTCAGCTGTGCCATCGTTGTATTTAGTTCCACGTTCCCACATTCCAAAGTCTGGTGTTCTGTATGCTCGTTCAACATAATATACAAGATTTTGTATGAAAGCGACTTCATCCTATTTTTAATTGTTATTTATTATTAAAACGTATGTATTTATAAAATACACTAAACTTAGATTAGATTAAATTACAAAATATATACAAATGTTACAAATCACTTACTTGTGTATAAATAATCTGTAATCCAGCTGTTATCATTTGAACAAGAAATATTAAATATATTGAAACGACATCGATTTGTAGGTGGTTATATTCTTCATCAGAATATATCGGAGCTCCAGTATTAAGATTTACTTTTACATGAAGCGCATGAGTGTGGTTTTGATTACGTTTAAAAGATTCTACTCGATATGCCTAAAATAGTTTTTAAACAAATCAATTAAAAGATATAAAATGTAAAAGCGATACTATTTGATAAAAACATACTTGTCCTGACCAACATTGTAAAATTCCACGCATGCACTTCACAGCTGATTGTCCTAGTTCATATGATTTTCCACGATCATCATCTATTCTTCGATACGATTGGTACAGACTCCATACTGCTGCAGCACAGTATATGCTTTCGCGTATACTGCCTACTTCCTTATCGGTAGACAAGGCAGGCCATAACCCTGTTACTGGATTTTGAAAACGTAATAACTGACGTTTCACTGAAAGATGATAAGAGGTTAAATCTAATTTTTATAAATTAATAATCATAATACCTATTCCATAGTAGATATCGAGTTGTCTTACAGTGTCTTCATAGTTGTTTATTTTTAGGAATTGTTCAAGATTTATATTTAATTCGTCTATACTCCCTTGACGTGTTACTCTGGAAGCAATCATATTATATATATGTGTAAACGAATAAAAAGTAAATATAATTTTATTTACTTTTTAAGATGCATTATAAATCCAATGTCAACACGGTCAAATCATTTTAAAAATAACACATACGTATGTTAGGTTAGAACTGTCAAAATTACATCTATATTAAGACATTAAAAATTTATACGTAACTGTTACATTTATAAATGAAATTGAACAAGTATAGAATATCGATATAATTTTAAAACATTGAATTACATTTTGTAGTAAATGGAAATAATGTTTATTAGTGTATTTAAAGAAGAAAATTAAAATGACGTTTAAAAATTTAACCTCAAAAGGTTACCATACCATATGTACGCAGATTGTTAATTCACAATGTATATACACAACATATTCCACTTTACCTGCTATAAATATTTTGTCTGTTCATACATACTTCTCTCCATTATATAATATTCAAAACAATAATGTTTTGATATTTAAAAGAAATTTTTCTCAAAAGCCAATTCCACGATTAGAAATTAAACCCCATGATAAAATTGAAATTAATCCCATAATTAAACAAACTTTCGATGAAACTAGAAAAGTAAATGATGAATCAGTATTACATACTAACGAAAATGAGAAATCAAATAATATTCAGAACGAATCGAATAATGATATCAAACCCCCAGAGAAGCTAAGTTTAATGCAACGATTTAAACAAATGTACAGAGATTATTGGTATGTTTTAGTACCAGTACATATAGTAACATCTGCATTTTGGTTTGGCGGGTTTTATTATTTGGCAAAAAGGTAAAAAACATTTTTTAATCGAGAAAATAAATGTATTTATTATTTTTAATTTTACAGCGGTGTTGATGTGGTTTCTCTTTTACAATCTATAGGAATTAGTGAGCGATTTACAAATCCTTTGAAAGATTCTAGTATGGGATATATAGCTATATCATATGCATTGTACAAAATTTTTACACCTATTCGTTACACCGTGACATTAGGTATGAACATTTATTTAATAAGTGATTGGAATAAAACACAATATTATATTATATCTAATTCAACTGTTACTTACCAAATGGTAAACTACCAAAATCTAAATATCTGGTTCTGATATAAGAGATTTTTCAGTGTGTGGAATTTAACTGATTGAATTTTGTTAATTAAATGTTATTAATTCTTATTTTAATAACAATAGGTGGAACGACAATTTCAATAAAATATTTACGAGATTGGGGTTATATAAAGCCTGTACCAAGTAAAGAAGAACTGAAAGAAATGTTTGAAGGAAAACGAGATGAAATAAGACAAAGTCTTCGGGAAACTACAGATGATTTACGTAAAAGACGAGATAATATTGCAGATGATTATGCCCATTTTCGAAAAGAAATTAAAAGTTTGAAGAAAGATCCTAAAGATGAAAACCCAAAATGATTTTTATTGTGGATTGTTGTTTATATTGTAGAGATTTAATTTAAATATCGATTTATTTACTCTAATATTTTTTATATGAAATGATAGTTTTATTATTGTTGCATGTCAATAAATATTAATTAAAATATAAGATTTAAAAAAAATTTATCCACCTGTAATATAATCAATTTTATTTTATTTAGTATATTATGTACACAATTTTTTTTTCAATGAGTACGTTTACACAGCGCTGTTATTCCAGTTTAACTATAATCGATATAATAAAACCGGGTGTAAAAGTTCGTGTAAACACATTTTACACCCGACATAACTAATCAGGTTCTATTTCTCTTGGTCTAAGGGAATAGCATAAGTAAACCGGAATAGATCAAGAATAAAAATGCATGTAAACTGCATGGACATAGTTAAATCTATTTAACCAATCTCAAAAAATTTAAGTATCTACGAAGTATAGGGATTTCATCGTAATGCTCTTAACATTTGAAAAAGCATCATCAGTTAAAATATAGTTAAAACACCGAGACGAAGAGATGGAAAACAAAAGAAACGTGATTCGTGGGACATAAAAGAGACGAAATATTTTTGAGATTTCTTGTTGGTACGCCATCGAACTTATAGCGTATTTCAAATCGGAATTATAATTCCAGCTTATTCCACTTATTCTCGTATGTGTAAACAGCACCTCTTAGAACGGATTTATTACATTGGTTATAGTTAAACCGGAATAACAGCGCTGTGTAAACGTACTCAATGACACTAAATATACAGGTGTCCCAAGACTGTGTCAAAGTTCAATATTTCATTTATTATAACAAATGGAACAAAACTTTAAATACAAAAGTTGTCAGGATAGACAAGCAGCACATTTAAAAAATATTTACATTTATATAGAGTGTTCCATAAGCGCGTTACAAATCAAAGTTATATTTTTTTAAATACAAAGAATATTTTTTTAATTGATAATCTAAAAGCATTTATTTTTTTGGACATTTTGATACAAACATGTGTGGGATTATACTGTGAGGATGGGCTTGATCTGACTTCTTCCTTCGCCGAGCATTTGGTCCTCCTGTTTCTAAAATTCAAGCTGCAAAATTCCCCCATTGCTGATCTTCAGATTGTAATTGTACCAAGTCAGAAAGGTTGAAATTATCCGGGAAAATATTTGTCTCCGTACGTCGGTAACTTATTATACCTTGAGAATATAGCTTTTCTGCGATTTTCATAATAGTTTTTGCATTTATTCTTAGTTTTCTCGAAATAATTTTTTCCATTTCCCGTTTTCAATATTTCATTTATTATAACAAATGGAACAAAACTTTAAATACAAAAGTTGTCAGGATGAACAAGCAGCACATTTTAAAAATGACTACATTTATATAGGATGTCCCATAGGCGCGTTACAAATCAAAGTTATATTTTTTTAAATATTATATTGAAAATAAGTGGCATATCTAAATGACAAAGTTGTAGAGGACTCAATTTTCAACAGCTTTTGTACAAACAAGTTTTTCATACGACGTGCAGATGACGGCCGAGAAAATGAAATATTGAATTTTGACAGTCTTGGGACGGTTGTATGTGTAAATTTCAAACGGCTTAGAGGGATACTGTCATACTTTTCTTATAAATAATATTTGTGCTTGTTAATTATAGTGTCTTATAATATGTAATATGAATCTATATTTGAATTCCTGCTATTTAATTTATGTAAATATAAATTTTATTTTATATACTTACATGTTTGATAAAATATTTAAACAAGATATAGTTTGTTATTAATCCCTAAACTCCGTAATAATAATGTAAAATTATTTAAATTTGTTAATTTTTCCACATTAATCCAACATTCGGAATTATTGTATTTAATTGAGAAGACAAATACGATAGTAAGTACAATACATATTCAACTCTTTTTAATCTCTGCATTATGTACTTAATTATAATATTCTTTAATCAATAAATATCTATATTAAATAAAAATCATTGAAATATAAAACATATTTATTTAAAAAATAAAAGCTACAAATATAAATAGAGTCATACTATAATTATTGAAATGAAGCTAAGATATAACAAATAATACTTTTCATTATTTACATAAATAAAAGTAATAAATAATTACATAAATTAAATTTTGAAATTGGAACAAGGAATGAATAACGTACATGCGTGTTGAGTAAACATTAAATAAACTAACATTCAAAAAATACCTCTTAACGTCAATTTTTTTAAAACATTGCTTACCACATGTATATAACTAGTCATCTTGACAATCATGCAAAAAACACTTAATTAATTGTAGTAATAATAGGTATATTGTATTTTATACATAGAGATACAAAAAACTGGAGTGATAACTCAATGTTAAAAACCTGTCCTGCAAAACATAGAATACATACTGTAACCTCTTTGTTTAGAACCAGATTTGATTGGCTGACAGTTCATAACATAACTCTGTTACCATGGAAACAACTGCAACATTTTTTGGTTAGGTTTAGTTGGACTGTACTAATTAATAACCTTGGTACAGTGCAACCAGACCTAACCTAAAAATGTTGCAGTTGTTTCCATGGTAACATAGTTATGAACTGTCAGTAATTAATTAAATGCTTAGTTATGAGACAACCTGTATAGTTTAATAACCTTGGGACTTGGTATCTTGAAGTTATCACTCTACTTTCCACTAATATTGTATCTCTATGATTTTATATGATTTAAAAGTTGATGCTTTGATAAAAAAAACTATTTATTAGCACATTCAGATACTACATTTGATTTCTTCAAATTTATTAAAACTGATATATTTATTTTAGCAAAAGTTTTATGTATAATACAAACATTTTATCATATATTAATCAACTAGATTAATATATGATTTTATTCATAAAGTTAACTAACCAAAAAATTAAAATTAAACGAACATCACAGCACACTATTGGCTTTGAATGTATCGATACAAAATTTTTAAAATACCTAATAAATTTTTTTTTACATACAGACAAATCAAAATCAATTATAATTCCGAAAAGTCCTACAACAGATATTCATTAACCCTTAACCGGTCATATGCTATCTATAAAATTGCTTTGTTTATTAATTTTTTGGTAATTACAAAAGGAACTTATAATTCCATCAATTACTTTATTGGACCCCCGCCATTTGATCTGCAATTCATTAACATAGAATATATCAACGTTAGTAGTTCAGCACTAAAAATTCACTTGATCGATTAAGAGTTAAATTCCACAATCAATTATTATGATTACGTATAATCATTTTCGATGTAAATACTTTCAAATTGCATTATATTCATTGTATTATTATTTATACATATAATATGTTGGAATGTAATCAACAAATATATTTTAGAAACAAAATACGCAAAATCTTGACAACCATTTTTCTTACAATAACTGTAATAGTAATACACATATCTGCCAACAAAGAGAATAGAGTAATCCGGTCAAAAATGAAAACCCCTAAAAACCTGTTAAATGTAATCTAGAGATAAAAAAACATTCATACTCCAAAAGTTTATCCCGACCCCAAAATATCAAATTTAAAAAAAGGTACTTTTCAAACGCTTTCAAATGCACGCCATGTTGAGTGACGTCATAATTCAGTATTGAAATGTCAGTCAATGCTTAAATATACAAGTGTCAACGATAAACATGGAAAACGTACGAAAAATAATAAGTTATAAATATTGTTTCGTACCTTGTTGTAATAATTCAACATACAAAATTCCTGGAAAAAGATTTATAACTGTGCCAGAAGGAAACAAAGGAAAAAATTAAAAGTAAGGTTATTCTATATACATATGTAGTTGCAATATGTACAATAATAATATACTTGGCTTTATAAGGGCAATAATCCCAAATTTGAAAATTTCAGCTCATTTTTATTATTCTTCTATGTAGTTTTTACAACTCAAGTTGTATACAAAAAACATTGACAGTTGGACAGAACATGAATTATGACGTCACAAACGCTTCAATCAATTGAATAATTTAAAATTGAGCAATAAAAGAACAATTTGTTCAATGTTATTATTATTTTTTTAGCCTAATCTTTGCAATTAAGTAATAAAAAAGGTGAATCAAAAATTTCCAGATTACTCTAATGCAGCGGTTCTTAACCTTATGTAGTCTGAACAATTATTTCTCAGGGACCCTCTCTGCAGGAGTTATTTTAAGAAAATTTTAAAACTGCAAGACCTTATTTTTTGTTCCATACTTACAATTTTTGGTTTTCAACTGCAATGACCCTTTGTTTTTTGCATTACATTTCTTACAATTTTTTTTTTTTACAACTGCAATGACCTTTTTTCCACACATTTTATTATTTTATTTATTTATTAAACATTGTTTCAATTTTTTGCACTACACAAATTAGCTTTTACAACTGCAGAAATAAGCCACTCACTAAAATAACCCTTGCCTTCCTGACAGAAAAACAAATAAGGTCGTTAGTAAATAGAAATGTAAAAGTACTTTAATTTATGCCAAATATGTTTCACGGAACCCCGAAAAAGTTTGACAGACCCTAGTTTAAGAACCGGTGCTCTATTGTATACTTAAAAAGAGATCCTCATCCCTATATTAAACTCTCACAATATTGATATAACTATACTCATGTTGTTTATCAATATATACTATTTAACAGATAAAGCAAATAATAACTGATGATCAGCGATTATAAGGTTATTCAAAGATTTACTGCATTTGATGTATCCTACAGTATATGCATCCTTACACATTCACATATAACAACTATAAGTACTACTTAGCTTTAATTAGTTAACAATATTAATGATAGCGGTAAGCAGCGGATACGGCAGGCGGCAGAGGAGGCGCTTGTCCCGGCCGTAGTCTCAAACACTGCACGTGGCACGAACGGCACATTAACCTGCCGCCCAACGGGTAACAGCGCTTGTCCGGCTCGTCCGTCAATTGCATTCCACATTCTTCGCACATGTAACAGTCTACGTGGAAATCTTTGTCCATAGATACAACGCGAACCTACAAATATTGTTGTCATTAAATAAAATAAATAAAAAACCACCATTATTTTTACTTACGGTCTCTTCGGTGCCTTCAACAGGAGTGATTCCTTTCCCGCATGCAGCGCATTTCGGTGCAAACATTCTGTGGTAATCGTTAACACAGTATATTTTGTTGTCGACGTCAACGGTAAACGGTACTCCATCTAGACATTCGTTACAAATACAACAACGGAAACAACCAGGATGATACGATTTGCCCATTGCTTGTAGTATCTGTAGAAATGTTAGAAATAAAACAAAATGTGCTAAAGATAATTAAAAAAAAGAAACATACCATTTCCATAATTAGATGACCGCAAATTGCACATTTTTCTGCAGTTTGTTGGAAACCAGAATACTGAAAGTTTTATAAAAATTATTAGTATACTAAAAAGTCAATTAATTAATAATTAAAATTACTGTCCATAAAAATAATGTACATAAGATATAAATTATTATTAGTGAGAGTTAATTAAAATTTATATATACTTGATACATTACCAAGTAATCTTCTTCACAATAGACACGGCCGTGAACATTATAAAATGCTTTCCCTCGTAATGCTCGACCACATGAACAACAAATGAAACAATTCGTATGATACAGATTGCCCATTGCCTGACACGCCTGCCCTGCACCAGTTACTTTTTCACCACATGTGTGGCAAACGCCTAAAATATTAAATTAAAATATAAAAACTATTCAAACCTTTTACTTAGATATTGTGATTTTCTAAATCGTTTAATACATACCAAAATATTCTCCTTCCTCTTCTTGTTTCTCCATTTCTTCTTCAAGTTGTCTTGTTAACTCTTCGATTTTACGCTCTGCCTCTGTAGGACCACGAGGCCTTGGAGGTGTAACATTATAAGGCAAAAGTGCAGCTTTTGCTGAAGCCGAACTCGGTGGTCGTGATGGTGGCAGTTGAACAGGGGCTGGTGCAGGTGTAGAATTGGGGAACTGTATTGATGCATATTCAGGTAAAGATGTACTCACAGACGGAACACCAGCAATTCCACTCGTGGTACCTTGTGAATAACTTATCGATGTTTGAAATGATGGTGGCGGGTTAACACTAATTGTTCCGGCGCTACTTCGAAGACTTGAATTGCCAGTCATGCAAACGTAGTCTGAGCCATTTATATCATCAGAGTAGTTAGATAAACGTGGTGACAGAGGAATGTGGGGACTTGTTGGAATGCTTTGATTCAAGGGTATGTTATTTGTAGAATATATATTAGAATTGTGTGATGGTGCTTGAGGCGCTGGCCGTGTCTTTTCTTTGTTAAAATCATGAATGTTTTCATAAACAGGCAAAGAATCATTATCTTTGCTAGGACTTTTTATACCTATAGGCACTTGAGGTTGTGCCCTCTTGTATTTGTGTGGCAAGTCATGGTAATAAGGAGGATTATAATTTATATTTTCATACACTGGACTGTTATCACTTGATTTTGATGTTATATTTTGTGGTGATTTCAATTTTGGTAAATTAACATTGTTTTGATTGTAAAATTCATATTCTTCAGCAGAACTTGCTTTTAAAATCGATTCCTTTGGAGAGATATTTTTTGTAGGTGACATACATGTATATGGAGATTCTTCATTTCCTATAAAATGTTAATACGTATTAATTCGGTATTTTATAAATATAAATAACGCATTTACCTAAATTTAAATATTTTAAATCTTGAAGTTGGGAAACATCGATTTGATTCTTTGATGATCTTATATTTTTGTCTATTTGAGACATGATGAAAACTTTATTTTTATTGTATTAATATGTGTTTAACTTTTAACTTATCATCACCAAAAATACAAACAAAGGAACTAAAATAATTTTAATTATATAAAAATATTATAGTTTAAATAAATTAAACATTTTTAAATTAAATAAAATTGATAATGACATTAGCGGCGAAGAAAGACGCTTTTATACAATCAAAATCAAACTGTTAAAAGAACGGAAAACACTTGCTATCTTTTTTTACTATACGATCTTTCTTTGCTACCAGGGCTACCGATTTTGTTTCTACTACTACCGTTGTGGACGATGAAGCCGTTGAAGACGCACCCTTAATTTTTGTTTTTCTATTATTACCACTACATGAAAATATACGTCAGAAAAGATTAACTACAAAAAATTACTAATAAAGATTGTATTGTGACTAATATTTTTACTTTTTGCGTGTCACAGAACGTAATAGTGAGTAATTGTTATGAAAATAAAAGTAATTATAAATTATTGATTATGGAAGAAATATTAGACGACGTTGTTGCTCCTGACGAGTTAAAAGTATGTACTTTTTAAATATATGTTTTCCTCATTGATTTTTGTATTATTTTATATTTTCAGAAATTTGAAAAGGAATATTACGAACAGCTTTCAAAAAATAATGTAACTACTAGAGCCCAGTTTGAATATGCTTGGTGTTTAGTACGAAGTAAATATCCTACAGATATAAGAAAAGGGATCCAATTGCTTCATGAATTATTTACTAATCATCAGGATGGGAAAAGAGATTATTTATACTATTTGGCTATTGGAAATGCTAGAATCAAAGAATATACCACTGCTTTATCATATATTAGGGCTTTTTTACAAATCGAGCCTGGTAATCAACAGGTTAGTATTACAGACTTAAGTAATTTTTAAATTCATTATCTTCCGTGATGATTGCCATATGGTAGTACTAAACTTTTATAAAAAAGTGAACCATGAAGATATAATTTAAAATAATAAAAACTACCTAATTCAGTTCTTATGTGTGTAAAAATTAATAACATTTGATTAAATTTTGATTGTTGATCAATACAACAATTACTTACTCTACAAATTTGTAATGTAAATAAATTTTTTAGGTTTTGGATTTAGAACAAGTAATAAAAAAACGAGTAGAAAAAAATGGACTTGTCGGTATGGCTGTGGCTAGTGGTATAGCTTTTGCTGTTGGTGGGATTGTAGTTGCAGGTATTTCTTTATTAAAAAAGAGTAATTGATTTAGTATGCATCCGTTTATATTGTAAATTATTTAAACAATGCAATTGCTTTGTTGTAAATAGTGTGTTTGTAATAGAAAAGAATTTTTATAAATAAATTATTTTAAAACTTCTTGATTATGTAAGGTTGTGTATTCATTTAATTATTTACTGTAATTTTTGTAATGGGAATTATTTATAAAGAGGCAACATTTATTTAATGTATTATACAGACAGATAATTAGTAACAACTGCCTTAGCAATATTTACTGTTTGAAAATTTTCTCATTGTCAATACACTCAAATCTAAATTAACAGAAAAATGTTGCCGTATAGTGACTAGACCGTACTGATTTTGAAGGCTCTGTACTAGTGGCATAATTACAGAGTAACAGGACTGGAAAAAAGCCAGGGGGCTCCATGATAGGTTAGGTTTTTTTTTATTGCCTGAAAACTTAAGTAAGTTTTTTTTGTCACTATGAATAATTGCATGATTAATTAAGTTTAGCAGAATATTTTAGTTTTGTTTGTGATTAATTTAAAAAAAACAATCCCCTTCCCTGTTAATAAATTATTATATTTACATGATTGGAAAAAAAAAAAATTTTAATTGTAACTCATTTTCGTGTATTATAGGAATACAAATTTATAAATTTTTTATGCGAATAGGGCACACTACATTTTAACAATAATATTTTATAAAAATGTGTAATGAGAATGAATATAAGATTTGATCTGAAAAAATACATTTCAAAGAAGACTGATATGGTCAGTTTTATAAATATATATAAATCATTATAAATGAATATATTTTTTGTAATTATACTTTTTAAATATAAGGGCTATGTTTAGTCAGTGTAGTGTGTAAATCAAAATAAAATGTTTTGATTCAAATATTATTTTGTTGTTTTATTTATTGCTTCCTCGCAATATCGAAGATATGAGAAGCTTTGTGATCGTTTTAGAATGAGACAAAAAAAATGTTTCACGTAAAAGCAAACACTTTTCATTCCGTGTCTGTCCCCTGAATCCTTGTCACACGTATAACTTATGAACCACTGAACCGATATTATTGAAACTTGGTCGGATAGTTGGGTCTGGCTTGAGGACAGTCCCATATCAAAATCGTGTGTAAGGGGGGTGGGGGTGATATCCCAAAATATTTATTTTTCCAAGATATCTCAAGAATAATACATGTTACGTAAAAATTTTATAGGATCTTTTTTGTAGAGCATTCAATTTCCTATAATATAGGTCTACAACGTTTGTTGTAAAACATTCCCTTACAAAGATTTTTAAATAGATATTTACTTTGATATATTAAATGTCATTTTGACGTTTGCATAAATTTATTAATTATAATTTAGTTTTTTTTAAAGGGAGGTATAGTAACATAAAGTTTGGAAACCACTGCTGTAAGAAATGACAAAATGGTTAGTAGGATTGATTTTAGGTATAAAAAAATGAAAGCTTTTATAAAAATGTTTATAATTTATTTAAAAACAGAATATTCATTACAAATACATTTATAAATGTATTTTATATTTGAGTAGTATTAGTCAATTATTAATACATTTTGACTAATTACATTTTACCTAATATGACATGTATTTCAACGTTATTAAAAAGAATTGATACCAAATGGTGAAATTGTAGAGTGATGCACATTTAGAAGAAAGTAAGCTGAATATTTTATGAAAAATAAACAATTATTCCTATTTTTAAATAAATATAAAGAAATAATTACATTTATCACTACAATCATTTTTCATAAAACATTCGTAAATATTATGCATAATTTTGTATGGCATAATGATGGAAGAATTGTATTTTATACAAAATTGAGCGTAAATCAAAGAATACATTTTATTTGGCACTAAAAAGATAAACTTGTTTTTATGTACTTATTATTTTGTTTCTAGATAAAATAGGATCTTCGGAATTATACGTTAATAAAACAATTTTGAATTTGAAAAAATTTATATAAAATATCTACACATAATAAAACAATAGTCCATTAAACGATATCTTCTCCGACATAAAAACGATGACCTTTCAAATAACTTATTTAATTTAATCGAATATATTCAACATTGAAAATCATTTTTAAATAAACTACCTATTCAAAAATTAATAATTGAGATCCTTTTTAATTTGGTCTTTTAACCATTATTGGATCCTTAAGGACTTCATTAATTTAATAGGTTAATTGCCGAGCAATTAAATAGTTTCCCTATGGTGCCGAGTTGAGTTCAAAGCTATTATCGTCGCGACACCAAATAAAAATAGATTTGTTTACTAGAGCTACCGCCGCGGCAGTTAATCTGTTAAAAGTGAAGAGACTGCTTGCATAAAGATCCCCTTTACTTTCTAGGGATTTTTCAATTGCAGATAGTCCTTATGGTCGATTCCTGGAAAAAATATTAATTATTGTAATTGTCATTTTCTTACAATAGAATTCTAATATATTAGGGGTACCTATAAGTAATCAATTATTTCAGTGGCAACCAAAGAAACAAACTTATTTTATGTTTAATTATACATTTTGTAACCTCCGTCAGACCTTCTGCCATCTTGCTGACAAGAGTTTTAATCCCCTGTTCATAAAATTCAGTTGGCTTTGATGTAAAATATCAGGGTGTCCACTTTCTAGAAAGTCTGGGAAGCCTAAAGTGGTCAGGGAAAGTCAGGGATTTTATTTAAAATTCTGAAAAGTCGGAATTATAATTTTTTTTCAGAAAGTCAGGAAAAAAAAAGTAAAAGATCATTGAATTCAAATAATTGATTACTTATGGGTACCCCTAATATTATTTATAAAGTTATAAAATATTCAGTTCAAAAGAATATTTATTTTTTGACGTTATGAAGGACTTTGAAACGAATCATCTTTGAAACAAAACAAATTCACTGCATCTCACTCGCACTGATTGATGTTTAATATCTTGGCTAGACGTTAAACATAAACTATATCTACAAAACTAAACAACTCACTCCGGTCCTGGATAATAATATGGCGGCGGCCTCTCGTACTCCGTGGACGCGGGGGGGCTGCGGTGATACTGCGGGGGCCCGCCTTCGGGAAAATCCTCCCAGTGCCTGAAAAATTATGTCAGAGGAATTTTCAAAACATAAAAAACAACTTCCCAAAGTTAGTCAATTTAGAAGAAGCACATTTTTCAGCTAAACTAAAATTTAGAAAGAAAGCAAAATAAATGTGTTACATGTTATTTGTATAAAAATAAGCATGATTTCTACAATAAAAACTAAAACTAACTACATATTCTAAAGTGTTAAAGAATCAGATTAGAATATCAGCGCAACGTTTTAACATTGCGGTAACATATTAAATACAACCCATTAATTTCCAAATTTTAATATCAATATTCAATGCACGTTAATTAAAAAAACCGAATGAGTAAAAATTATTACAATATATTTCCCCATTAATTACATTAGTTCGGGTGTGTCCAATATTAATATCAATAAGTGCGAGTGAGATATAACGGTCTAAGAAAATTAAATACTTTAATGATATCTGAACAGAATAGAACATAACCTACTTGTTAGCCATATCTGCGTATCTAGCATCTGGCACGTCATTTGGACGTCGTGATAGCGCGTCTGAATCAATATCACGTCTTGGCTGTCTTCTTCTCTTAACGTGCTTGTTGTAGTTCCTGATGAAAACAAATCAAAATATTGTAAAATAATCATTATTTTCTAGTAGGTAATATTTCAGTAGCAGCTGTATTCAGGCGAGGCCATGCGAGTTGCTATCATAGATCGAACACATTCGGATTTTGTTGTGTCTTTCAAAAGGACAATTCTCTGCCATACTGGACTCACATGAATATAGCTCGCGCACCCCGCCACTGTAATATTTTATAAAACAAAGTGAAAATAATATAGAAGTATTGTTAAAAATTTTTTTAGCCAACAATTAACACACTATAATTTGAAAAATTTAAGATGCATAAAATGACACGTCAATCAAATCTCTTTTGTTATTTTGTTGTAACAGATTTTGACCGTTTCATTCTATAAGATGTATGTATGTAATATATCTTACTCTTCCACCAGAGGTCCAGGATACGGATCCGACTTCTGGTACAATGTTGCCAACTTGATGCTGAGTATTGCAATAGGTACATAGAGCAGTGCACACCATGCCAGACTCACCCAGTACCCATTCTGTTAATCAAAATACATTTAATTAGCACAAATTATATGACTGAATAACATTTAGCACAGCACTTACGTATGGAAGTATGATGTCATCACACACCGAGGATACAGTCGAGTTATAAACAGAACTGATTGGACCGCAGCGGGCGACGTCTGTTTCTATATGCACAGATACCCGTTGTAAATACTCACGTACGCGTGTTTCTAGTTGTACAGCAAAATCTTCAGCTATCTGTAAATTAATATTACAAAAATACTATTCATTATTTAGTCCTTTTAAAAAACGAGCTTTTATATACAATATATAGTATATATAATATACATTTGCACTAAAAAGAAAAATAAATTTTCCAGCTATCACAAAATATTCCAAAATTCGTATGTCTAAAAATCTTGTGGCGTTCATTTAATATTTAATGTAATATTTACTATATAGTTTAATAACCTTGGTAAGTTACATACATCTGAAGTTAAGTAAAAGCTTGTAAAAATTAAAAAAATTACTTACTTTAGCAACATCTTCAGTACCTTGACGTTTTAAATAATTTTGAGCATGTTCAACTTCTGCTAATAAATCTGTCACAGAAGATTGATTAAATTTAAGACTGGCTTCAAGTCGTACAGCTGTATCCTAAAAATATACAAATGTACAGATTTCAAAAGATATAAGGATAAAATACATTTAAAAAATTATAACATTAGTTATTAAATAGTGTAAAAGTTTGTATAGAAATAACGTAGATATGTGTGTAAATGACATACCCTGAGCGTTTCAGCTGCAGACACCATCGGAGTCACCAAGTCTCGGTGATAAACTTCAAGCATCATTGAGTTTCGATAAAGCGCTAGACTAACATTACGTAATGCCGGCTTGTGTTCAATTTTATGAGATGTTTCAGATAATTTTGAAGATAACTCACTGAGACTGATAGAAGTCATATTATCTCTCAACTGAAAATGACAATTTCAAAATTAAATAGATTTAAAATCTCCTGACAAACATCAACTTACAATTTCAGTGAATCTATCGAATTTGATTTCAGAAATCCCAGAGTTAGCGAGTTCCTGAAGTCTGAGCTTAGCTTCCGGAGTTAGAATTTGAATATCATGTCCGACGCGTATCCTATCTTTGAGGTCTTGAATTTGGCTGCTGATTTTGTACTTGTCCAAGTAGTTTTCTAACTTTTGTAAATCAATACGTTGTTTGAGATTCAACACCTGATAAATACTCATATTATTGTGACACTTCATTATAGCTTCTCCCAGAGTGATTCCTCCGCTAGTATAATTGAGCCTCCTGTCCAAATCGACAATATCGTCCAATAACTTCCAGTGCGGCATCGAGTACTGTGCATCCACGTGCCGCAGTGGTTCGCACACACCACGCTGCGATATACCACCGCTCGGCATCATGACACCCAAATAAAGCGCCAGGAAAGGTGACGATAGAATTATTAAAGCAAACGTTCTAAAATAAATAAACAGAATATTGATTGAGTAAAATACCAATGCCATTATTATAGAAATTCACAATACTTACAGCATAAGGAACTTGCTTCCAGAACCTTTATCGCAGCAATCATCAGAATATGCATCAGGGCGACGGCCACAGATACCGCAGAGTAAACCGCACGAAGCACAGGTAACAACACACAACAGAGCTACGCCAGCACCAAGTCCTATGTACCATCTGTAACATAACATAATATAGTCAAATCTATTCACTATAGTCAGTGACCACTCTGTCACCTATCGGATAAAACTTGAACCCTTCTGAAGTTTCTAAACAGCCATTAAACTCTTTGAGTTTTAATAGGGTACTATTCTTTTCAATTTCACGACAAATTTAACTTTGTTTATATTTTTATAAGAGAAAATTAAAACTAATCGTTATTAAACTAAGTAAATATGGAGACTGTAATGTTCACTTTCAGCATAGCTTGCTTTGGGTGTGCAATATGTATTATAAGTTGCCTAATCTAAAGAATGTGATTAATTACATAAAAATTTTTGGTTTGAAAAGTACATCCTGTTAACTGTCATTTTTTACAGAAAATACATCTACTAGATTATATCTATTATGATACAGTTGTGATTGTAATGATTTAAAATGAACATAAGTTTGTGCAACAATGTTGTTAGTTTGTTGAAACATTATTATAAATTACCTATAATCATTGAATCCTGTCAGATACTTCTCAGCCTGCTTTCTCCTAGGACTGTGTATCAGTTCTTCAACTTTCACAACAAATTCATCCATGGCCATACCGGCACTGTTAGACGCCGAAGCCAGAGCGAGCCCTGCCTTGTGTAAAGCATCCTTGACGTGAGGTACACTTGTATCTACCGCTTGCTGTATTTGTTCACGGATTGAGAGGAAAGCGCGCTGGCCACGTTCTACTTGGTCGATCACGTCAGTGCTCAACAATGCGGTTACGTTGTTCAAAGATTCTGTTACATCTGGGAGCTGTGACAGAATATATTTCATTTGATATTGTGCTTTGCAAAGTTAACATTATCTTCATTAATGCATGCTAGTTTTTGTAATATAAAGAAAGTACAATAAATATAGATGATTCATGATTTTTGGATACGAGTTGCTCTGTTTTAATGATAGTACATTGAGCCAGTTGTAAAAAGCTTTTATGGCTAAAATATTGGTAGCTTGCTTATAGAAGTCAAGAATATAATATATTTTACATAAAATATTTCTAAAGAACCTGTGAAAAAAATTAATTCTATCTACGTAACTTTTTCATAACTTTTATCTGCATTGATTACAATAGATTTACTTAGATTTAAGTAGATCATTGTAAGATTAACTAAAGTCTTGCTAACAGCTTAATTTCATATTCTTACTTATATATACAAAAATTGCAGTTATTATTAACGTACATATACTCCTTTGTATTTAATTTAAATAAGTTAGCACATAGGTGAGTAATAAGCCATGATATTTCTTACGTAGATCTAAAGAAATATTTCTTGGGAAAATTTAAATGTATAAGGAAATTTAGATGCAAATAAGTACTTTTATGTAGTATCGAATTAACAGAGGAAAAAATATTAATTAAATAATTGTATTAAATTTAATTATTTATTTGTATATTCTTATTTATCAAGCTGCACTATAAACAATATTTGTAG
Source organism: Sialis fuliginosa (assembly GCA_961205875.1). Classification (NCBI taxonomy): domain Eukaryota; kingdom Metazoa; phylum Arthropoda; class Insecta; order Megaloptera; family Sialidae; genus Sialis; species Sialis fuliginosa. The sequence continues at coordinate 39,707,034 of OY540809.1, read as the reverse complement.
GTACAATAATAACACAAAACGTGAAATTGTATTGAAAATACTTACTCTTGGAAAATATCTGTCTAAGTACTGCATGTTAACAAAAAATACACACACATAAATTTCATATTAAAAAGTATTAAAAATTAAAACAAACTTTATAATTATTATTAATAAAAAGATAAGTTTCAAATCATAATGTTTAAATTAAGTTAACACACGTTGTTTAAAAAAAAATGAATTAATGAACAGTTTACTGTAAGATTTTCTATTGAAAAATATTGTAAATAGATAATGTACTGGCACCAGTCTTTTAGGATATGACCCCAGTAATAGCTATTTTTTAATTAAATGTGCTGAATTCGAAATATTTGTTGATATTTGATTACAACCATTTCTGAATATTAATGTATTAATCTATATACATTTAACTGTCTTACAGCGTGATTTGATGACAATCGGCCAATAGGTGTTAAAATGATGGACATTTAAACTATCTATTAGTATAATTTATTTATTAATTATTATATCATCATAGTACGTCTGGTACGTAAAAAAACCCTGCACTTTTTGATTGGGGTATGACACTTTCTGTGCCCATAGATAAGGTTAAAAGAATAATTTTCAGATAGGGAGCCACTTTAAAATCCGTGTAGAACACCATTATATCGGCTATTAAAAATGGCCCTACCGTTTTTATTAAATTGGCTGTATCTCAGCTCCTAGTCCTCTGATTTCAATTTTCTTTTATTTGTTTTAAAGTTTTTATTGAGAAGATTATTTTTTGTCATTATACATTTTTCTCTAAATCTTAAGGGTTCCCCACAATTTTTGAAAATCTGAAAATTTTACTTTTCTTACGAACTTAATTTATATGTAACTTTTTTATTGTGCCCAATATCATTTTTTTACTTCATATAAAAAAGAAAGACATTTTATTCTGCTTTCCAATGATAATAAGATAATACTGTTTTAATTAACAACTTCTTTGGAAAAAGCGTGTTAAACAAGAAAAATAGACTATTTTTGGATCATTCCATGTCAAGTTTACCTTTTATCATATGAAATTTTATGTTGGGATAAATTTTCTCATATGGCATAGTTAAAAAATTGAAAAATCTGTCATGGATGTCACTGAACTTTCTTATACAATAAAAAAATGTACGTGTATCTACTAATATAAAACAAATAATTTTGGCTTACTGATGACAGATATAAAAAAATTAATAGAACATAAACTATAGATAATAACGTTCTCTACATTTTTTGTTATGAACATTTCATTCTGTCATGAACTTGTTCAAATAAAATGGAAAAAAATTAAAAATATAATTAAAAAGATTTTTTTTTTTAATTGGTAAGAGATACAAAAAAATTAATGGAACATAAACTATAGAAAATAACATACTCTACAACTTTTATTTCAATGATTTATTTCTGCTTTAAACCATTTCAAATATAATTGAAAAAAACGATTATAACCTCAAAAACTTTTTTTGGGAGAAATAACATAACATAAATCATAAATAATAATATTCTAAACAATTTTTTCTTTAAACATTTTCTTCCAACACGTACCGTTTCAGAAATAATTCGAATAATTATAAAAATTACAGTAAACATCCGTTTCCGGTTTAAAAAAAATCAGGTTTTCTTTCTTAATACAAATTAATCCTAAATATAAAATTTTACCCCTCTATGTACTGTCATTTTTGAGTTACAGCGTTTACAGACAAACAGTTACACACACAGACAGACAGACAGACATGATGATAAAAATAGTCAGAATTGATTCAGGGAAGGTATAAATGGACATTTCCATCAAAATCTTGAATCCGAGAAACCAATACAGGTAAACTTGACATGGAATGATCCAAAAATAGTCCATTTTTCTTAGTTTAACACGCTATTTCCAAAGAAGTTGTTAATTAAAACAGTATTATCTTGTCATCAATGGAACGCAGAATAAAATGTCTTTCTTTTTTATATGAGGTAAAAAAATGATATTGGGCACAATAAAAAAGTTATATAACAATTAAGTTTGTAAAAAAAGTGAAATCTTCAGATTTCGGAAAATTGTGGGGAACCCTTAAGATTTAGAGAAAAATGAATAATGATAAAAACTATTTTTTTTAATAAGAACTTTAAAATAAACAAAAGAAAATTGAAATGAGATGATTAGGAGCTGAGATACAGCCAATTTAATAAAAACTGTGAGGGCCATCTTTAATAGCCGATATAATGGTGTTCTACACGGATTTTAAAGTGGCTCCCTATCTGAAAATGTTTCTTTTGACCTTATATATGACCACCGAAAGTGGCATACCCCAATCAAAAAGTGCAGCGTTTTGGCTTTATTTGCCACGAACCAGACGTACTATCATAGAAACTGCTTTACACTGTTTCAAATTTGACGATTCTTTCTATAATAATTTTTTTTAAATACTCACATTATTAAAATCAATAGTAGTATCCAATTTTGCAACATCGAATCTGAAATCCGTGCATTCGGGTACACCTCGGGTCTTACAATTCTCCAACTCGTGTAACAACTCATTCTTCACATGTCGCAGTCCATCGTTCAGCTTCGACGCATTCGCTCGTAAGATGTTTGTCAGTCTACGCATTTCAAGCAGATCGACTCGTACTCGCGGTAGTTCGTTGACCGCACTCGCCAGGTGACTGACAGCGACGGCGTGCGAGTATTCCACTAACTTATTAGTCACGATAGCACCACTTGTGTCCAAAGCGTTGGTGAGCGAAGTCTCGAGTTCTTGGTAATTGGTGACTAGTAGAATATCGAGCTGATACAAAATAAATAATAATAATTAACATGAACAAAATAAAAGGCTATTATTTAAAAAACAAATTGATTAAATAAAAAATTACTTGTTTTATTAGTAACATGAGTTCATGAGAGTTACAAAAAAAAGGCAAAAAAGTAAATCTTGATCTTATAGTGGCCATAACTGATGCCAGTACCTTATAAGAAAATAATCAATTAATTTTTAATATACCCATAATATACCCATAACAATTCAGTTACACATGAGAAAAAAATTAATTTAATCTATTGTGATGGATTTATTGACTACTATAAAAGGTTTAAAATTAAAACATACATAAAACAAGAGCATTACAGAGTAATTATTTTATATTTAATGGAAACATATTGTCTTATTAAATATTGGTAAATAGTCAGAAATTAAAATAGTTACATTTTTTAACACAGAAAATACTTTATAATGTTTCTAATCTTAATGTACACAATGGGAGCGTTCATGACTGACCAAAAAAGGGAACAACGAGCTTTGATTGGTTGATTCATGGACTTTCTGGTGGAATGTACCAGAAATTAAAAGAATGTCATTTTTTAAGCGTGTAAAGAAGTGAGAAAGAAACTAGTGACCAGGCTAACCAAAGAACTTTTATGTTCACTTCATGTTGAGCGTTTCTGCCAGAACACTAGTTTCTATCTCTTTCTGGTTACTTCTTTCTCACTTCCTTACACGTTTAAAAAATGACATTCTTTTAACTTCTGGTACATTCCACCAGACATTCCATGAATCAACCAATCAAAGCTCGTTGTTCACTGTTTTTGGTCAGTCGTGAACATGACCAATGCATAAAACTATTTATACCTGTCGTTTGGTTAATCCTACAAACTTCTTGGTGTCGTCAACGTTATTATCAGCTTTCTGCGGGAAATCTTCAACACCTCGACGGACATGCTCGTTTGTAACAAACACGCAAACGACTCCGGCTAGCATTGCAGTGAGGACACATATCAGAACAGCTGCTAACACAACCTGTAAAATAAAATAAAATGTTAAATAGTTACTAACAAAATGATTCTTATTATAAAATGACTTGTAGAAATTACAGTTTTATAAGTAAAATGATAAACTGGGGGGGGGGGGGGGGGAATGCGGTTTTGAGTGGCAGAAATGTACACAAATAAAATGTGAGGAGGTGAAAAAGGAATTTTTAGGGGGTGACATTTTTTATATATTTTTAGGGGGAGAGGGGTGCATAACGAACATTCCACCCCGGGTGAATCTTCTATAGTCCGCCACTGTCTTTAGATTTATTTTTTGTTCACACCAACACGAATATTGAAATTATATCCAGGGCTTTCAAATATCGTAATATATAAATATGTAAGTTTTGTCCATTTTAATAATAACATTTTGATTTTTTTAGTTTATTGATAAAAGCAATAAATACATTTTGATAGTATTCGAATTTTTGCCTGTTTCGAGTTGACTTGAAAACTAATGAACTGAATTTAATGTGATTTTCAATATTGAAAAGCCCAAAACCTTAGAATTAGTTAAGACTAACGCTGTTTTAAAATCTAATATACAGGGGTGTCCGGTTTGAGATACATATATTTTAGGAGCTGATTCCTTGGCTCATTGTGAGTAAAAAATTGTACGGAAAAGTGGGGTCTATCTTCAACACCCTCTGAGCTAAAGGGTGTTTAAAAACTTCCTTCAGAGTAGTATTTACAAACAAAGATTATCTCATAACTTCCAAAGTAACGTAACTAGAGCAACCACAATGAGTCAGTTTCATAGGTAATAAACTAACGTATTTTTCAGTATTAGCGTTATTGCTAGCCGTGTTTCCAGTTCAGAGTTATTGCTCATCAAAGTCATTTAATATATTTATTTTTTTGAAAATTTTTATGAAAATGATATTTTTCCCTAAAAGTACCTTTAATATGTGGTATTTTTATCATTATTTTGGTGTGTCATAATTCATAATGTTACCTACAAATTCACTATACAAAGTTTGAACCTGGGTCTTACAGTTTTCCAGTTATAGATTTATCTAAATAATCCCCAAAGTGATTATTTTGATACCTACCCTATTAAATGAAACAGTTGTTTTGTTTATAATTACATCATTTTATTGTTAATGTTAATTTACATTATTTTAAAACTAATTATGTAATGATATTCAGGTTTTAAGTCTTTTTATATTTCAATATTTTTTTACAAAAGTTAATTCTCCGATTTTGGTAAAACATACCTAATTATTAGAGCATACTGTTTTAAATAAAATGTTATAAATGTGTTACAAATGCTTATTAAATTAAAATTAAATAATTTGTCCGACCCTGAACTTAAACAAAGAAACAAACGAACACACACGCACATTTTATGTATCATTACAAAACTTGGCCTGCATGATTCAGAGACATTGAAAACAGTGCATTTCCGCCCCAAAATATTAGTGTAAGGTCAAATTACTTCCACCAAAACAAAACGTGATTAAAATCATTCCATTTGTTTATTTTTCCGGTATAATTAAATAAATATTTAGCTAAATATAAATGCAACAATAACAATGGAACAATCAATATTTTCATTGTTTAAGTAAACTGAAATAAAACGTTATCTGGGTTACAGAAATTACAGATGTAAGTAATTATTCATAAAATGATCGGTTAGAAGACAGGTGTCTAACTGTTTCTCAATGATTCATTTTGTTTTCTCTATAATTATTGCCTTTATGTATACCACATTTTCTAAAGGAACAGTTAAAATAGAACTTTGATGAATATCTGTTCTAGCAATTACTGCACAATTTTATAGATATTGTATTTGTATATGATAAATACTTTATGTACCTATAGGTTATTGGCTTACAGGCAGGCCCGGATTTACCATGCAGGCAGAGTAGGCAGCTGCCTAGGGCGGCAAGAATTGAAGGGCGGCAAATTTTGGTGGAAACTTTGAAAACTTGTTATATTCGTAGGAAATTGAATTTGATTTTGATTCCATTATCGATGAGTTTGCCATCCGAAAATCGAGACGTAAAAATTTCAACCCATAAGCAATAATTTCTCTATACATGTAACTCAAGCATGACTAAAAAAAAAGGTTTTCAGTTTTTACGTTCCCTAATGTAACTTTATAAAAATTTATAAAATTTGAAACTGACGCAACCAAAAAAAAAGTTCCTGAGTTTTATATTTTGACATCTATGACTTAAACTGTTAGTTTCGAGGGGGGGGGGGGGAAATTTTCGCAACTGCCTAGGGGCGGCAAATTTCTAAATCCGGGTCTGCTTACAGGTACATTGATACATAAGGTAAAGACACCAGTTATGGCCGCTATAAGAGCAAGGTTTACTGTTTTTGTGATTGACGGGCGTCTTTTTTGTAATTCTCATCAACTCATGTTACTAATAAAACAACTAACTCTTTATTTAATCAATTTAATTTAAAAAAATAGTAGTGCGACTAAAAAAAATATCTGCCTTGGGAACCACGGGACTTTCTTATACCTAACCTAACCTAACCTAACCTAACAGTGAATTGTATACGTGATTCTTTGTTTATTAAAACATTTCTAACAAACTAACAAGAAAGAACAAAATGAATAATTTTATATTTATATAACAAGTGATTTTTTTAAACGTAATAACTGAAAACGGATGTTTACTCTTGTAAATTTTTGGATTTTTGAATTATTTTTGAAATAAGAAAAAAATGTTTTAGATAAAAAATGTCGAGTATGTTATTATCTATAATTTATTCCCATACATTTTCTCCTCTGTTATGAACCATTTGAATTATAATAAATATTTTTTTTTCAAAAATTCGTTTTTACAAAAAAATGAATAGAACATAAATTATAGATATAGATATTACCTACATTTTTTAACTTGACCATTTTTCTTTATTTCGCACTGTTTCAGAGTAATTCGAAAAATTAAAAAATCGACGTAGGTAAACATCCGTATCCGGTTGAAAGATCGTTTTCAAAAATAGGACGTTTTCTTCCCAGCCAAAAATTAATCATAAATATAAAATATCACCCTTCTACGATTTGTCGTATTTGAGTTACAGCGCTTACAGACAGACAGACAGACATCATGGCGAAAATAGTCAGAATGGATTTAGGGAAGGTCAAAATAGATAATTCCGTCAAAATCCGGAGTTCGAAAAAAATCGGCTTCACTATACTTACTTATACTAATGTATATTTCATATACATGGTATAAGAAAGTAAAAGGTCTTCAAGTTTTTATTTACCTATCTTCCAAACTTTTTATTTAATAAAATTTTGAATTTCAATTGATGTGACCAAAAAAAAGGACTTCAGTTTTTAATTTATATTATATTTTGTTTTTAATATTACTTGTAAAAATTATCACTTTTCAGTTCATACATATAGTAATTCTGACTTCTATCAAAAATAAATTATATTTTCCCTTGGTAGAGGGGCGGTAATTTTTTTTTGCCAAGGGCGGCACTTAACGTAAATACGCCACTGCTTATGGCCAGTAGGTTTGTTATCTTTTCAGTCTGTTGTTGAAAGCTAGCCTATTATAATATTTATCTTGACGTAGGTATATACATAACTACTACGTATTAACAATGACCTAGCTCCAAATTAATAAAGTTAGTTATCGACAAAATCGGATAAGCGAATATTAACATATAATTAAATATAACTCATGTTTACTGAAACATAATTGTTACACACGTACGACGTACACTACATGGGTAATTAAGATAAGACCTGTTTACCAGCTGTTTTTATTTATAACATACTGTAAAAAATCAGTGTCAAAGATAAAAATAGTATATTTGTTATTACGTTGGAAGATTCAAAAATTGATATTAATCATTGAGTAATTTTTAATTATTTTATAACCTTTGAACTGCATATAAGCAGACACTTTAGGAAACTGCCTAGGGACCCGAACTGACGAAAGGGACCCCCTATATAAATAAATTAAAAAAAAATGAAGTGAATAATTTTGAATTTTTCTTATTAGTCGATTTTTATTCTGTCTAGTAGATCAGATAGATTTTATATTTCTGTATTAATTGTATTACATATTGTTAGTTACTTGTATGTGAAACAATAAAGATTAATGAAATGCAGAAGAAAACCCAAATATCGAAGTTATAATAGAGATATTGCAGTATATATAAATAATCTTAATGATTTTTTTAATCGATTTAATTTAAGTGCTTATAGATTTTGTGTTATCACTTTGAGAAGATTAATAATCATTTTTGTGAGCTCTTTTTTACAATTATATTATAATTATGTTATTTTCAAAGTGCGTGACAATATTCGTCGTTAGCTCAGAAGTGTTAATTTATATTTTTCTACAGTAAATAATTGCGTTTTGCAACTTGACTGAAAATTCGTATATTTTACTTCCTCGTAATATCGAAGATACGAGAAGCTTTGTGATCGTTTTAGAAAGAGAGAAAAAAATTGTTCTCCGATTTTAAAATTTAAAATTGATCTTTCTGTTTCAGGTCAAGGCAAATACTTTTAGTTTCGTGTGTGTCTGTCTGTCCCCCGAATCCTTGTCACACGCATAATTCATTAACCACTGAATCGATACTAATGAAACTTGGTCAGATGGTTGGGTCTGGCTTGAGGACGGTCTCATTTCAAAATTATCAAAATCGTGTGTAAGGGGGAGGTGACATCCCAAAATATTATTTCTTTCAAGATATCTCAAGAACGACACATGTTACGTGAAATTTTATAGAATCTTTTTTGTAGAGCATTAAATTTTCTATAATACAGATCTACAACGTTTGTTGTAAAATATTCCCTTACAAAGATTTATCTCAATTTGCTATAAAAAGTCATGTTTCGTTTTTTTAAACTGATATTAAATGTCATTTTGACGTTTGCATTTTAGATTTAGATTGAAATTGTCAAAAAATTAAAAATAGATATGATGTCAGTTTTCACGATACGAGACCGATACGAAGCTTATCTTACTTTCGTCTCGTCTCGAGCTATATTAATTTGCATTTTCGAAAAATTCATATCTACATAAATACTATTGTACATAGTAACTAAATTAACACATAAAATAGAATAATTGACTTGCATAAAAAATAAAATTACATTTTAACAATTTTAATAGCATTTTTATGACTTTTGATAGAAATCGGAATATATTGTTGAAATTGCTCTAAAAAATAATAGCCACGATATCTCACTTTAGTACACTGAAACTTGACATATTTATGTGTGTTTATCCAAAACCATTTGTGTATCACTTGTATAGTTGTGGTTTTCTTATCAACCGTAATTCACGTTTAAGTAGATAAACAAATTTATCTGAATTTTGTTTATACTCATTCCCTATGACAAATTCATTTTTATTTATTTCTTAATTACACGTATGGAAATATTCCGAAATTCTTTGAATATTATTTATATGTTTTTTATAAGAAAAATAAAAAATATTATATAGCATACATTATAATATATTATATCTGCGTATACATAGTAAGAACTCATATATGTAAGTACAAAAATCTACATATATCATAGTATAATAAAAATTAGAATCATTAAAAAAATACCCGATAATGTTATCAAATTCGTGAAATTTACGTCACAGGAAAATTGACAACATACATATTGAGTATTATAAAATAAGGTACTGGCACCAGTTATGGCCGCTATAAGAGCAAGGTCTTACTGTTTTTGTGATTGACGGGCTTCTTTTTTGTAATTCTCATCAACTCGTGTTATTCATAAAACAAGTAACTCTTTATTTAATTAATTTAATTACCAAAGTGCGCAAATATAGTTTTTTTTTTTAAATTAAAGCCTTTTATTTTATTTATGTTTTTTCTCCAGTAATGGATAAAGTAAAACCAGTAATGAGCACGCAGTGCTAATAATGAGTACTACGACACAAAAAAAAGAGTCAAATTTGAAACAATGTAAAGCAGTTGCAATGATAATATAATAATTAATAAATAAATTATACTAATAATTAGTTTAAATGTCCACTATTTTGACACCTGTTGGCCGATTGTCATCAAATCACGCTGTAAACAGTTAATATAGACTAATATCCAGAAATGATAGTAATCAAATATCAACAAATATTTCTAATTCAGTATATTTAATTAAAAAATAACCATTACTGGGGTCAAATCCAAGACTGGTGCCAGTACCTTAATTGTAGTTATTTTTTATCTCACAGTAGTAAATATTCATATTATATCTATTTCAATCAGGTGTCAATAAAAACTTGGTTTTGATCAGGCGCGGATCTAGGTTTAAAATTTGGGGGGGTCATGGTCTGAGAAAAGACAATTTGGGGGGGGGGTTGTCATGGTCTGAGAAAAGACAATTTGGGGGGGTGTCATGGATTGTTACATGGACAAAAAAGTTATTTTAGTGTATTTAATAAACATTTTTCTATTTAATTTGCTTAATTTTCTGAGATTTGGGGGGAGTCATGTCCCCTATGACCCCCCTGGATCCCCGCTTGGTTTTGATTGAAAATGACACCTGATTGAAATGATTTTGTTTGATGTACAATTTATCTCACGCTACTATTTAACTATACATTTACCTACTACAAAGTACAGGTAACTAACTTTACCTCTATATTAAATCCTATACCGAGTTTAATGAAATTCGGATTTTATGGATTTAATTAATAATTAATTTAATTTAATAGCGTGCGTAGCGGTAATTACAAGCTAAAGGGATGCATTATCGGCATCGTAAAAATGTTAACGTACTTTACCGGATATCCTGTCCACATGAAGGGATTGTTGTTTTTATCTATTATCATGTTTTAAAGTTTCTTTAAACTTTTTTTTATACTGTAGTATAGAATGGTTATAAAGTAATATGCAGTTCAATTGATTTTTATTAGGGTTGCACACCGAGACAAAACTTTTCTCGGTCTCGAAAAACGAGACCGATGCCGAGTTGAGAGTGCCATAAATTTGAACAAAACGAGACTGTCTGAAATTTTGAAAATACGAGATCGAGGCGATATTAATTTTATTTAAAATCTTTATTATTATTAATAAATTAATAATTATTTATTTATTTATTAATTATTCCGGATTTACTATAACCGATGTAATAAATCCGTTCTAAGAGATGCTGTTTACACATACGAGAATAAGTGGAATAAGCTGGAATTATAATTCCGATTTGAAATACGCTATAAGTTCGATGGCGTACCAACAAGAAATCTCAAAAATATTTCGTCTTTTTTATGTCCCACGAATCACTCTTTTGTTTTCCATCTCTTCGTGTCAGGTGTTTTAACCATATTTTAACTGACGACGCTTTTTCAAATGTTAATGCGAAGTACATTACGATGAAATCCCTATACTCTGTAGATAATTTTATTTTTTGAGGTTGGCTAAATAGGTATAACTATGTCCATGCAGTTTACACGCATTTTTATTACTGCTCTTTTTCGGTTTACTTATGCTATTCTCGTAGACCAAGAGGAATAGCATAACTAAACCCGATTAGTTATGTCGGGTGTAAAGTGCCGTTTACACGGACTTTTACACCCGGTTTTATTACATCGGTTATAGTTAAACCAGAATAAAAGCGCTGTGTAAACGTACTCAATGAATAATTACGTAATATATATTTATACTGATAAGATAACGTTGAAAAATACCCTAATAAATATAAATAATAAAAATTTTCCAGTTTTCAAATTAAGTAACTACACTTCAATAAATTCCCTGCTTTTCCCACTTGAATGAATATCATTCTGACAATACGGAATGTTTTTTTAAAACAAACAATTGATACAGTATTGATAAATGTTAAAGAACAATGAGTTTAAATGAAAAGATTGGTGACCTGTTTTTTTTTCATATTGTTCAAACAGTTTTTATTGTTTCTGTTTAAAATTGCACCTGGTATAGGTAGATACTGTGTAACAGTAGTTTTAATTAAAATTACATTATTGGAAACTATTTTAGCAACTGCTTTATATTGTTTTCAAATTTGATGATTATTTCTTTTATATCTTTTGTGTCGTAGTACTTATCATTTTGTAATCATTAGCAAATGTCCATCACTGCGTGCTTATTACTGGTTTTACTTTATCCATTACTGGAGAAAAAACATTTAAACAAAATAAAATACTATAATTTAAAAAAACACACTATATTTTCGGACTTTGGTAATTAAATTGATTAAATAAAGAGTTACCTACTTGTTTTATTAGTAACATGAGTTGATGAGAATTACAATAAAAAAACCCGTCAATCACAAAAACAGTAAACCTTGCTCTTATAGCGGCCATAACTGGTGCCAGTACCTTATGTATCTATAGTCAAAACCACGTTTCTTGTATCATGTTAAAAAGCCATTCATTATTAAATGTTGTGAAATGAATTATGAAATGAAGTTTAAGTTAGTAACGAAATTCAACATTTAAATAAAATAAATGTATGCTTATAAAGGCGTATCCAAGCCTATGGGATTATATATTTAAGAGTGAGTTTATCATACCCCCTTTCCTATCTTGCTCGATACGCTACTGCAAACAATATATAAAAAGAAGAAAATTATTTATTAGTAACACGAGTTCATAAGAATAACAATAAAGTAAACCTTGCTCTTATAGCGGCAATAACTGGTGCAAATACCTTATTTAAGTACATTTCTAACTACAAGTACAAGTACAATTACTCCAAAAATGACACCAGATCTTTTGGATTAACTGTAAATAATAAATACTTGTAATATCTACATTCATTTAAAAAAAACTCAATTTAACCAATGTAATAGAAGTGAAACAAATTGTTGGTTTAGTGCTTCGCCGATATCAAATGTTATCAAGATTCAGTCAACCAGATGATGAGTCATTCATCTCGTACTGTACGTGTCGTATACACACACACACACACGCATACAGGGTCAGTGCCGGCCTTAGCAAATCTGGCGTCTTGGGCGAGATTTATTTTTCCGCCCTCTCTGCCCCTAAAAAAATGTTAAAAAATCACCGAAAATGTCAATTAAAATAATTGATAAATTAAGAAATAAGTTGAATAATTCATATCTCAGCTTGGCGCGATCCTACAGACTCAAACTTTTTTTTTTAAATATAGCTTACATCATTAACTTTAAGACTAATCAAATCCTTCCCCTATTATGAACAAATTAAAATTGATAAATCAACAAATAAGTTGATTAGTTAGTATCTCAGCTAATACCTTATTAAAGGTTTTCTGGGTTGCTGAATAAGTATTTGTTAGTTAGCAGCTATCAAATAATCGATTTTTTTTACAAATTAACATTGTTTATATTTAGCTATATTTTTTGTTTAATCGGGTTTAACTAATCGACAAAAAATTTAAAGAAAAAAAAAGTTTACTCAAAAATTACAGCCTGTACACTGATTTGAACCAAAAAAGTAACTTATGCTCCATTGTCCCACATGGCCTGCCCCCCCCCCCCCCTCCCAACCCCCTCTAAAGCCGGTACTGTACAGGGTGTATAATATTATTATAGAACCAGGCATGTATTTCTGTAACTATTGATAATATCAGTAAAATTCAAATAAGAAATAAGGTACTGCACCAGTTATGGCCGCTATAAGAGTAAGATTTACTGTTTTTGTGATTGACGGGCTTCTTTTTTCTAATTCTCACAAACTCATGTTACTAATAAAACAAGTAACTCTTTATTTAATCAATTTAATTAGCAAAGTCTGCAAATATAGTTTGTTTTTTTTAAATTAAAGCCTTTCATTTTGTTTATATTTTTTCTCCAGTAATGGATAAAGTAAAACCAGTAATGAGCAAGCAGTGATGGACACTTACTAATGATAAGTACTACGACACAAAAGAAATAAAAAGAAAGAATCGTCAAATTTGAAACAATGTAAAGCAGTTGCTATGATAATATAATAATGAATAAATAAATTGTACTTATAACTAGTTTAAATGTCCACCATTTTGACTGATTGTCATCAAATCACGCTGTAAGACAGTTAAATGTATATAGAGACTAATATTCAGAAATGGTAGTAATCAAATATCAACAAATATTTCTTATTCAGTACATTTAATTAAAAAATAGCCATTACTGGGGTCATATCCAATACTGCGTTTAATCTAGCACTGGACTTACATAATAGCAATTAAAACGGGTTGAAGATAGATTGATAGGTCACTGATCTTTGTCATCAACAAGCAAGCACACGGTACATTTGGTTTCATGATGCACGCGACAAAATAATAAATATATGTATTTTTGTTAACGTCTTTGTAGACACGACAAGTGCACAGAAGTATTCTGTGTCACAATTTTTGTTTTAAGAATTCTGACTCAACTGTCGTTCACAAAACAATACAAGTTGCATTGTTAGTATTTACTTTTGTTCACTTGGATACATTTTCTTACTTCACCTTCAGAGAACACAAATACAGATAATGGTGAAATAGTAAGATGATGAAAGATTAGGCTTTTGGGTATAAGTATAAAATTCAAATTTTCAAACAGTTATATTTCCGCGAAAATTCATTTAATTTCTTTTATTATTGAAAGTCTATATAGAGGTGATGATCATCCAATTTATTTAAAAAATAGATCCCACTGATATTTTTATGTCATTCAAAATTCACAGGGGGTGACGCCCGCTTAATGTGCAAAAAAAATCCTATTGACTTTTTTCGGGGGAGTGGGTGAAGCTGTCGATTTACTACCCGAGTTCCCCCCCCCCCCCCCCCAACGCCACTGCCAAGGGCCTCTTTATAACATTTGCTACGGGACCCGCGCTTGCTTAATCCGGCCCTGATAACCGGTAACCATGTATTTTTAAAAGGTTCAATAAATTATTTTCAATATTTTAATATTTTCCTCCAATAATTTTTAGAAGAGATTATAAAATGTACTAATACTGGAAATCTGTTTGAATTTTATGGTATGATGTGACTTATCAAGTCAACTACTGAAATTTACATATTTTTCACATTCTTTTTTAATTCTATAACTGAATTACATTTCAATTTGCAAAAAAATCTGAAAAATAGAAATTTCAATCTTTAAAATGTAATTTTATTTTTTTACCTTTTTTCTAGCAATATTTTAATGGCTATTAATGTTTTTTTCTTCTTCAGAAAATATTTTATTTGTTAATTATAATTTTTTTTTCAAACAAAATAATTTTCTTTCAATTACAAACATGAACCCGAACCCGAACCTGAACCCTATAAAAATAACGGTTTTTGAACCCAAATAGTTTGCAACATGTTAAACCCAAACCCGAACCAAAATTTATGTTTGAACCCGAACCGAACCCGAACCATAAATAAATTCCGGTTTAAGTCCCTGCTTACAAGGGTTATTTTAAGAAAATTTTTCAACTGCAAATACCTTTTTTTTGCTCTACATTTTGCATATTTCTCTATTACAAATTACAGTGACAATTTTTTTCTTTTTTTTTGCTCTACACTTTTTTATATTTTTCTTTCTACTTGTAATTTTTCAACTACACAAATTAGCTTTTTCAAACTGTAGTTTTCATTTTTGGAACTGCAGAAACAAGTTACGAATACACACTAAAATAACCCCTGCCGAGTTATAGTTTTGTTTCCTTGCAATATCGCATATACGAGAAGCTTTGTGATCGTTTTAAAATGAGAAAAAAAATTGTTCTCCGATTTCAAAATTTTAACTTGATCTTTTCGTTTCATGTCAAGAAAAACACTTATCTTTGTGTGTCTGTCTGTATATTTGTCCCGTGAATCCTCGTCACATGTATAACTCAAGAACCAATAAACCAATATTAATGAAACTTGGTTGGTTGATTGGGTCTGGCAAAATCGTGTGTAAGGGGGAGGGGTGACATCCAAAAACAGTTAAGTTAACATTTTTAAAACATAAAAATACAATATTTTCTGTAACCGATTCTAACCTAATTTTATTTTTAGTTAATCTATGCTAATTTAAATTTATAAGTATTGCAACTCATATTTTAATTTTTAGTAGGGTATGTTGTAAAAAAGTTGAAAATTCTATTAATATTTGAAAGAAAGTTAAAGGGGTGTGCATTTTATAGCCAAGTCATGTTATTTAATTCTTAATTTGTATCAAGTTCTTTGAAAAGTTCGTAGATATTTTCACGAGATGGCTTGAAACTCACGTAAATGTGTCGCACTGAAAGTAAGGTAACGATGTTATATATATTCTGAAAGATAACGTTTCAGCGCATCGTTTAAAACAAACTTTGCGCATATTCATTGAGTTATGTTTACTGCGTGTGTTTTAAAAAATGAAGGAAGATAAACCTTGGGTTGCATAAAGAAAAATTATTATGGTTGGGTCTGGCTTGAGGACGGTCCCATTTCAAAATCATCAAAATCGTGTGTAAGGGAGAGGGGTGACACCCCAAAATATTTATTTTTTCAAGATATCTCAAGAACGACACATGTTACGTGAAAATTGTATAGAATATTTTTTGTAGAGCATTAAATTTCCTATAATATGGGTCTACAACGTTTGTTGTAAAATATTCCCTTACAAAGATTTATCTCAATTTATTTTAAAAATTCGTGTTTTGTTTTTCTAAATTGGTATTTGCTTGGATATATTTAATGTCATTTTGATGTTTTAAATGTCATTTTGGCGTTTTAAATGTCATTTTGACGTTTTAAATGTCATTTTGACATTTGCACAAATTAAGATTTAGATTGAAATTGTCAAAAAATTAAAAATATATGAAAAAATATTCAGGTGCGTTTTAAGATAAATTTCGAACTAATATTTTTTAGTAAAATTGTATAAAAATTAAATGGTTAACCAATTCCAGGAAATTTATATAAACACAATCGGTTTTTATTTAAATTGTTGAATAATTAATTACCTTTGGTGAATTTAGCACGAGGAAGCACTGTACATTTACTTGGCAGATGTTTTTAGATTTGACATAATAATGGTTTTAAAACAACTGATTAACTAATCGTGATTAATTTTGCTTTATGCAACCCAAAGAAAGTGTTATATATTTTTTAAAGATGTAGCAAAACTGCTGCATCTTAACTAGGAATTAGGATGTCCAATCTCGTTCACCATATTCACTTGACCTTGTTCTTTCAGATTATCATTTATTTCGTTCCACTCTACACAATAAGTCCAGTATTATAAAGAATTTGGAGAAAAAATTAAACTAGCGCAATGTGCGGGGTATTAAATATACCTAAATGACAGTTTTAGGCAATGTTATGGTTTTTATACCCGTTAGGTAAAAATCAGCGGTCTAAAAGTACACAACCCTGCAAAAATTTAAGACCATCTGAAAAATTTCGTTTTTTGGACTATTCGCTAATATTTCTCGGTCTCTGACAGCTATATTCAACGTGTTTGTATTTACCGGTAACAAAATATATTCCTCGCCCGATAATTGGACGGTCGGTTAGTTACCCGGCACTCACATGTATTTCAAAGTGTCAATTCAAATTGTTTCAGCTTTGCCATAGTGACAATTTCTTTTTCCCTAAAATTAGTGAGTGCGCATATATTCTATATTTACAATACCTATTGTCATGTTATTATCTTGTGTTTCAATTTTCTGCACCGGCAATTGCAGTGTTTTCACATTTCAAATGACCTAACCTCAATATTGTGTGAACCCAAAAAAATCTTTTTTTACAGAAAACACGAACATGGGAAAGCACAGCAAATTTCGAAAGAAAAACGAGCTGAAATGGTCATTTTTAATAAATTTGGCCATTCACAGCGAAAAATTACTGAGACGAGTTGAATAAACCGGTCAAAAATATTATCAAAAAGTCCAAAAATCGACATTTTATCAGATGGTCTTAAACTTTTGCAGGATAATGTATGTATATTGTATATATTGAATAAATCAGCCATAATTGCGCTGCAAAAAAGCTCTGTCGGATTCTTTTTGGGGAGGAGATAATTTAATTACGCAAATTCTCACGTAGGGGAACTTTTAATTTGATAGCTCATATATCCGTCACTGCTAGTCTGGTTTCTACATATTTTATGTATATAAGGTACTGGCACCAATCTTGAACACATTAAGAGCAAAGTATATTGTTTTTTGTGATTGATGGACTTCTTTTTTGTAATTCTCATGAACTTATGTTACTAATAAAACAAATGACTCTTTATTAAATCAATTTGATTACCAAAGTCTGCAATATAGTTTTTTTTATTAATTATAGCCTTTTATTTTGTTTGTTCTTTCTCCAGTAATGGACACTTGCTATTGATTACAAAATAATAAGTACTACGGCACAAAAGAATATATTATATAACATATAACAATTAATAAATAATAATTAGTTTAAATGTCTACCATCTTGACAGCCTTTGGCTGATTGTCATCAAATTAAGCTGTTTTACATTTAAGTGTCTATAGATTATGATTGAGTAATGACAGTAATTAAATATCAACAAATATTTTTAATTTAGTACATTTAATTAAACAAGAATTCAACACTGGGATATGATCAAAGACCTAAACAAGAAACACAGTTTTAAAATTCTTAACGATGACAAATTGGAAACAATGATGTGTACATATTAACTGATTTCCTACTTAACAAACAAATCATTCTATCAAAACTGCACTTGTGTTTTATTTACAAATTACTTAATACATTGAGGTTAAAATACTTTTAATGTCAATTATTACTTTTTACATCAAGAAGATAAGGTATTGGAACCAGTTATGGCCGCTGTAAGAGCAAGGTTTACTGTTTTTATGATTGACGGACTTCTTTTTTGTAATGTTACTAATAAAACAATTAACTCTTTATTTAATCAATTTAATTACCAAAGTTCGCAAATATAGTTTGTTTTTTAAATTATAGCCTTTTATTTTGTTTATGTTTTTCTCCAGTAATGGATAAAGTAAAACCAGTAATGAGTACGCAGTGATGGACATTTGCTAATGATTACAAAATAATAAATACTACGATATAAAAGACATAAAAGAATCGTCAAATTTGAAACAATGTAAAGCAGTTTCTATGATAATATAATAATTAATAAATAAATTATACTAATAATTAGTTCAAATGTCCACCATTTTGACACCTACTGGTCGACTGTCATCAAATCACGCTGTAAGACAGTTAAATGTATATAGATTAATATACAGAAATGGTAGTAACCAAATATCAAGAATTATTTCTAATTCAGTACATTTTATTTTATTATTTATTAATTAAATACTTTAAAAAATGTAGAGCAATGCATTTTTTTTAAATTACTATTTATCTACAATTTTAATAGGCGGAAGACAAATGTTTTAGATCTTCTTCGGTCTCGGCGCACATGTCAGAACTCGGCATTAGAAAAAAAGACAATAATAAACACAAACATCTGTCAGTAAATGACAACAACCACATGACATAGACTGAATAGAGATATAGTAAAAACTCACCACCATCAGCAACATAAAATATATTTTATGAACAATTATAAAATATAACATATGTATGTACAAAAATTCGATACAGACAATGGGGGCGTTTACGACTGACCAAAAAACGGAACAACGAGCTTTGATTGGTTGATTCATGGAATTTCTGGTGGAATGTACCAGAAATTAAAAGAATGTCATTTTTTAAGCGTGTAAGGAAGTGAGAAATACGTAACCAGAAAGAGATAGAAACTAGTGACCAGGCTAATCAAAGAACTTTTATGTTCACTTCATGTTGAGCGTTTCTGCAAGAACACTAGTAGTCTTTCTAGTTACTTCTTTCTCACTTCCTTACACTCTTAAAAAATGACATTCTTTTAATTTTTGGTACATTCAACCAGAAATTCCATGAATCAACCAACCAAAGCTCGTTGTTTACTGTTTTTGTTCAGTCGTGAACGTGACCAATGCTACTTGTGCCCGATTGTATACAGAATTTGATGTAGAATCTGAATTCTAAACCGAACCTAAACGTTACGCCTTCTACAGGGTGTTAAATCTTTAATTTTAAAGTACTTTTTCTAGGGCTTCGAACCGTTATTTTTTTCGTTTCGGTTTTCGTTCCGGTTCGATTAAAAAAATATATTTCGGTTCGGTTCCAGTTTTCTTTCCGCAAAAAATAACGGTTTTTCCGGTTTTCGGTTCAGCTCCGAGTGATTAATTAAAAAAAAAATATTTGTATTAAAAAAAATTTTTCTACCACAATTAAGAATATTTTATGGTACTTGTATGATAGTCCGAACGACAATTGAAGTGGGAAATAAGATCATGTTAACGCGCGTATTTTAACATGTACTGAACCGTAAAAACCGATATTTTTATTTCGGTTCTGTTCCGGTTTTCGTTCCGGCAAAAATAACGGGTTTTCCGGTTTTCGGTTCAGTTCCGGTTCGAAGCCCTGCTTTTTTCATTAAAAAATGTTTAATGTGTCAGTTTTCATGATAATATTTCAAACGTGTCCTAGTTTTCGTAAATAAGATAATTTTCGTAAAAAAAGTAAATATAACATGCTATTATTCGTATTACAAAGTACAAATCGAATTTTAAAAAAATACAATTTACACCGAAAAAAATTAGATCTCATTTAAATAAAAATGTTAAAAACTACTAGTGCAGTACCGATATTATATAATGAAGGAAACGCGTGACCTTCAGTACTAGTGACCGTAACGGTACCGCTGCTAATTATATTTATAATAAATAATTCAGTTGTGAAATGTACACTATTACATAAATAAATACACATAAACGTGTTAATTATCAGACACGAATTTCTTTAAATCTACTCGTATTTACATTTACAATAGCACGAAATTAAACTACTCGAAATTATATTATATTTACTGTTTATGGTCAAGGTGAAACATCGGTACTAAACCTTAAAAATGTACTAAAATGTTCCAGACAGACAGACACAGAACGAAAAGTGTTTGTCTTGACCAGTGCCGGCCTTAGCAAATCTGGCGCCTTGGGCGAGATTTATTTTTCCGCCCTATCAACCTTCTATAAAAATGTTCAAAAATCACCGAAAATGTCAATTAAAATTGATAAATTAACAAATAAGTTGAATAATTCATATTTCTGCTTGGCGCGATCCTACAGACTCAACTTTTTTTTAAATATACACTGCTTGTCACAATTAGTGGGACACTTTTTCAATGTAACACAGTTGTGGTAAAAATTGTCATATTAATATGAAAATTTATAAAAATCATTAGTATGGTGTTGTTTCATAGCCCAAAGAGTAAAAACTTTGTGCGTGCATCGATAGCGGGTGTACAACCCTTGGAGGGGTAAAAAATGGAAAGTGACAATTTCAAGTATTGAAAAAAAAGTTTAAAAACTGTTTATTTCAAGATAATGATAAAATTCACATTAATTTTTATACGTAGAACTTATTTGAACCCTAAAGGTATAAACTATATTTTTAAATCAATATTTAATTCTATTTATCACCTGTTATCATCCCCTAAATTTAGGTTATTAGAAATATAGGAAAATATGATAGAAATTTTAAAAATCTTCAAGGGTTGTTAGAAATAATCATAATAAATATAAATATATAATTACAATAAAATCCAGTAATTTTCAACCACTTTTCTACCCTTTAATATTCAACCCCCTATGTATTACAATTAATTCGAACAGCGTAGGTAAAGATAAATTTTTGAAATTTACAAAATAGGTAGTAAACAGTATACACAACGGTACTGTATGTTAAAAAACACAAATAAATTATAAGGGTAGGCATCAACCCTTAAATACTAAACCGCCCCAAATAGTTGGGTAGAATATTAAATTTCAGTGTGATTTTATAAGAAATCAATTAATGCTCTTATTTGAAGATTTTTGTGAAAATTTTGTGCACCAAAATTCACCCCTACCGATGTAGCTACCCTAAATTTAAAAAATATACACTTTTTTTAAAACATCGTATCTAAAAATTCAGTGGAATTTTTTTGTCATCCTTTCGTAATATAAAAGGTCGATATTTGGTCTTTCTACACCGGTAAAATTAAAACAATACACTATCAGGAACTACCCTTAAATTATTATTTCTTAAAAATAAAATAAATTTTATTTCAATTATTATTGAAAATATAGGTATCTATGGAAATTAATGGACAATTTACGAGTTTGGCTCAAATTAATCCAATCGTTTTGACACGTTTCTGATAATGTATTGTTTTAATTTTACCGGTAACGAAAGAACAAATGTCAGCCTTTTATATTACGAAAGGATGAAACAAAAATACCACGGACTGTCTAGATACCATATTTAAAAAAATGTGTATATTTTTTTAAATTGAGGGTACCTATACCCGTAGGGGTGAATTGTGGTGCACAAAATTTTCAAAAAAATTGTCAAATAACAGCTTTAATTGATTTTTCATAAAATCGCAATTGAATTCAATTTACAATCCTATTATCGGGGGTGATTTAGTTTTTAAGGGTTGATGACTACCCTTAAAACTTATTTGTGTTTTTTAACATACAATTCTGTTGTATACACAGTTTACTACACATTCAGTAAATTTCAACGTCTCAGAACGATTGAATTAATTTGAGTCAAACTTATGAAAAACTCGTAAATTGTCCATTAATTTCCATAGATACCTGTATTTTCAATAATAATTGAAATAAAATTTATTTTATTTTTAAGAAATAATAATTTAAGGGTAGTTCCTGATAGTGTATTGTTTTAATTTTACCGGTGTAGAAAGACCAAATATCGACCTTTTATATTACGAAAGGATGACAAAAAAATTCCACTGAATTTTTAGATACGATGTTTTAAAAAAAGTGTATATTTTTTAAATTTAGGGTAGCTACATCGGTAGGGGTGAATTTTGGTGCACAAAATTTTCACAAAAATCTTCAAATAAGAGCATTA
Organism: Sialis fuliginosa; assembly: GCA_961205875.1. NCBI lineage: Eukaryota > Metazoa > Arthropoda > Insecta > Megaloptera > Sialidae > Sialis > Sialis fuliginosa. The sequence goes on along the minus strand of OY540809.1, from coordinate 39,684,416 downwards.
ATTGATTTCTTATAAAATCACACTGAAATTTAATATTCTACCTAACTATTTGAGGCGGTTTAGTATTTAAGGGTTGATGCCTACCCTTATAATTTATTTGTGTTTTTTAACATACAGTACCGTTGTGTATACTGTTTACTACCTATTTTGTAAATTTCAAAAATTTATCTTTACCTACGCTGTTCGAATTAATTGTAATACATAGGGGGTTGAATATTAAAGGGTAGAAAAGTGGTTGAAAATTACTGGATTTTATTGTAATTATATATTTATATTTATTATGATTATTTCTAACAACCCTTGAAGATTTTTAAAATTTCTATCATATTTTCCTATATTTCTAATAACCTAAATTTAGGGGATGATAACAGGTGATAAATAGAATTAAATATTGATTTAAAAATATAGTTTATACCTTTAGGGTTCAAATAAGTTCTACGTATAAAAATTAATGTGAATTTTATCATTATCTTGAAATAAACAGTTTTTAAACTTTTTTTTCAATACTTGAAATTGTCACTTTCCATTTTTCACCCCTCCAAGGGTTGTACACCCGCTATCGATGCACGCACAAAGTTTTTACTCTTTGGGCTATGAAACAACACCATACTAATGATTTTTATAAATTTTCATATTAATATGACAATTTTTACCAAAACTGTGTTACATTGAAAAAGTGTCCCACTAATTGTGACAAGCAGTGTAGCTTACATCATTAACTTTAAGACTATCAAATGCCCTAAGACCGTCGAGACCTCCTTCCCCTATTTTGAACAAATTAAAATTGATAAATCAACAAATAAGTTGATTAGTTAGTATCTCAGCTAATACCTTATTAAAGGTTTTCTGGGTTGCTGAATAAGTATTTGTTAGTTAGCAGCTATCAAATAATCGATTTTTTTACAAATTAACATTGTTTATATTTAGCTATATTTTTTGCTAAATCGGGTTTAACCGGTCGACAAAAAATTTAAAGATAAAAAAAAAGTTTATTCAAAAACAGCCTGTACACTGATTTGAACCAAAAAAGTGACTTATGCTCCATTGTGCACCACCCCGAGCGGTCGCACTGGTTCCCCCCCCCCCCCTAAAGCCGGTACTGGTTTTGACTTAATACGGAAAGATCAATTTAAAATTTTGAAATCGAAGAACAATTTTTTCGTCTCATTCTAAAACGATTACAAATATCTTCGATATTGCGAGGAAGCAATTGTCGAAAATGATTTTTTTTTATTCAAGATTCAAGCATTCAAAATCGCTCACACTCACGTCGGGTCACGAAAAATCCACGATTTACTACTTTCGAAAAATTTAGAAAATATTGAACGATTTTTATTTCTTCAGTTTCATAGAAAGTAATTTACTAATTTAGTAATAAAATTAACAAATCGACGAAAAGTAGACTAATTATTAGTGACCGTATCAATTGAATGATTTTCATCAAATGAAATAATTTAACATTTGTTACAAATTTATTATAGAAATTAATATTTATTGTGGATAACAATTGCAATTTGATCCATTTGTAAAATCTATTTATATATATTTATGATATTATACAATAAAATAATGTAAATGCATAAATTATTAATTTGAATCTATGTATTTCCGGAAATAACAAATCAAAAATTTAAACAAACTGATTGTGTAATGTAATAATTGTTCTGTTAAATAAAAGTGTGAAATTACAAAAGTTAATAAACCATACGTATCGAATTTTTCTGATTGTTTAATTTCCTTTATTATTTTATTAGCAACCACACATTCTTTAATTAGGGTGACCAGATTTTAGTTTTGGTAAACCCTGAGATGTAAATGAAGACCCCTTTTTTATTTTATCTTATCTATTTTATTTTTATTTTACTCTTTTTATTTTTATTTTCATAAAATTTGTTACCAAAATCTGCACTGTTATGTCCCTTGCTCTATTTTTGACGACCTTTTTTTTTTTTTTAGTCCTCGTCATTTTTTACAAAACCCGGAGAAATTGCACCCAAACCCGGAGCCCGGAGATTTAGTATGCAAACTCTAAGACTCCGGGTCAAAACCGGAGATCTGGTCACCCAATCTTTAACTCATTTTAATTTAAATACTTTTTTAACGACCGCAAAGCTCTTCAAATCAATTTTTACTAATCATATAAATTAGGGGATGAAAATATTTCTAGATTGAAAATGAAAGTTTGTCGGTATGTTTACGGGACACTCTGTACCGGGTGGTCTATTTAAATTGAGACAAGTAAATATTTCGAAAACTAAAGAATTTCAGAGAAAATGTTTGGTACAAAAGTTGCAGGGTTAGGAGGGGGAAAACTAATGAATGTAAAAAAATTGAACTTGAGTGTATGTTTTAAGGTCATTTTGAGGTCAACTTCATTTTTTTAAATGGAAATATATATATATTTTTGCATATTCGTATTCTACAATAAAAAGGAAATAACTTTTGTCTAAAAAGTTTTTTCGAAAACCTTCCTGTTGAAACCACATTCTTCTTTTTTCTTCATCAGTTAGCTTATGTAGTTCATATAGCGCTTGATCCAAAAAGTTTCGATATTTTACACCATTCAAGTTTCCATAACAACAATTTATTTGATAAGGCTTTCAGTTTTCCAGTTTGGCTAGGCTTTCGAATTATTTTGAAATATCTAATTATTATCATGTTGAAAAATGTATTGAAGTTGATGGTTATCACTTCGAATATTTATTATTTACATTAATAAAACATTTTAAATTTCCATTATTTTTAGTTTCATTTTTTCTAGAAGATTCATTTCAGATATTTTTAACAAAAAAAAATAATTTAAAAAAAAATTAAAATTGGGATTTAAAAAAAACTTTTTAGACAAAAGTTATTTCCTTTTTGTTGTAGAATACAAATATGTAAAAAAATATATATATTTCCATTTAAAAAAATGAAGTTGACCTCAAAATGACCTCAAAACATACACTCAAGTTCAAATTTTTTACATTCATTAGTTTTTCCCCTCCTAACCCTGCAACTTTTGTACCAAACATTTTCTTTAAAAATTCTTGGTTTTTAAAATATTTACTTGTCTCAATTTAAATAGACCACCCGGTATATAAATTTTTAGGATTTCCTTGCTTTAACACAGGAATCAATACTCAAAATAACTATTAAACATCCCTAATTATTTTTTTTAGAATAAAAGACCCCGTATAAAAAGTAAACTAACTAATTCATAACTCCTTGAAATTTAAATTTACCAACTTGATATTACATTACACATTTGAAAACTTATTTTCAACTTCATGCAAGTTACAGCAGCTCTACATTCGCCAAGTACAATTTACAAGTACATTCTCCGTTAGTCAAATATCATAATATAACTCACACTGAACATTGCTAATGTAGTCGGTATGCGTGGAGCGAGTGAATATATTTCTGCGAATTCCCCTGCACACTTGCTAACTTTTTTTTGTATAGATTTTTTTGGTCAAAATGGGGTCATGCATTTAGTGATTTATATATCTACTTGCTCATGTATGAGCATTTGTATATCAAAGCAATCTGAAAGTTGCAATACCGCATGCATTAATAATAATAATTGTTTTATTTCAAATTTAAACGCATCCTCGCAATATCGAAGATACGAGAAGCTATGTGATCGTTTCAGATTGAGACAAAAAAAAAGTTCTCCAATTTCAAAATTTTAAATTTATTTATCCGTTTCACGTCAAGACAAACACTTTTCGTTCCGTGTCTGTCTGTCTGTCCGTGTGTCCGTCCGTCCGTCCGTCCGTCTGTCCCCTGAATCCTTGTCACACGCATAACTCATGAACCACTGAACCGATATTATTGAAACTTGGTCGGATGGTTGGGTTTGGTTTGAGGACGGTCCCATTTCAAAATCATCAAAATTGTGTGTAAGGGGGAGGGGTGACACCCCAAAATATTTCTTTTTTCAAGATATCTCAAGAACGACACATGTTACGAGAAAATTTTATAAATTTCCTATAATATGGGTCTACTACGTTTGTTGTAAAATATTCCCTTATAAAGATTTATCTAAATTAATTTTAAAAATTCGTGTTTTGTTTTTCTAAATTGATATTTGATTGGATATATTAAGTGTCATTTTGACGTTTTAAATGTCACTTTGGCGTTTTAAATGTCACTTTGACGTTTTAAATGTCATTTTGACATTTGCATTTTAGATTTAGATTGAAATTGTCAAAAAATTAAAAATATATGAAAAAATATTCAGGTGCGTTTTAAGAAAAAATTCGAACTAAGATTTTTTAGTAAAATTTGTATAAAAATTAAATGGTTAACCAATGCCAGGCAATTTATCTGAACACTATCGGTTTTAGTGAATTTAGCACGAGGAAGCACTGTGCATTTACTTGGCAGATGTTTTCGTTCCGTGTCTGTCCGTGTGTCCATCTATCCCCTAAATCCTTGTCACACGCATAACTCATGAACCACTGAACCGATATTGTTGAAACTAGGAGGGGAATGTTGGGTTTGGCTTGAGGACGGTCCCATTTCATCAAAATCGTGTGGGTGACATCCCAAAATATTTATTTTTTCAAGATATCTCAAGAACATGTTATGTAAAAATTCTATAGAATATTTTTTGTAGAGCATTAAATTTCCTACAATATGGGTCTACAACGTTTGTTGTAAAATATTCCCTTACAAAGATTTATCACAATTTATATTAAAAATTCGTGTTTTGTTTTTCTAAATTGATATTTGCTTGCACATATTAAATGTCATTTTTTCGTTTTAAATGTCATTTTGGCGTTTTAAATGTCATTTTGACTTTTTAAATGTCATTTTGACGTTTACATAAATTGAAATTGTTAAAAAATTAAAAATATACGAAAAATAATCAGGTGCGTTTAAAGAAAAGTTTCGAACTAATATTTTTTAGTCAAATTGTATAAAAATTAAATGGTTAACCATTTCCAGGCAATTTATCTAAACACTGTCGGTTTTTATTTAAATTGTTCAATAATTAACAACCTTTGGTGAATTTAACACGAGGAAGCACTGTGCATTTACTTGGCAGATGTTTTTTTATATTTTCCTTTGACAAGGAAAGATATATCGTTGCCTAATATTGAAGCCAACGTACTCCGCAAATATGTGCTCCGACTTACAGATCAAATTCAATTTATGTCTATTTGAGAAAAATGGCCGCTATGAAGTTTTAGTAACAGTTTCGTATAAAAGACTACATCTATCTACTGCTTAAAAAATGTAAATGCCTATTATAAAATATATACAAAATAATATGTGAGATTTATAAAATCTTATCTCCATAAGGTACTGGCACCAGTTATGGCCGCTATAAGAGCAAGGTTTACTGTTTTTGTGATTGACGGGTTTCTTTTTTGTAATTTTCATCAACTCATGTTACTAATAAAACAACTAACTCTTTATTAAATCAATTTAATTACCAAAGTCCACAAATACAGTTTTTTTTTTAATTATAGTCTTTTCTTTATTTATGTTTTTTCTCTAGTAACGGATAAGTACTACGACACAAAATATATAAAAGAAAGAATCGTCAAATTTGAAACAATATAATTTCTATGATAATATAATAATTAATAAATAAATTATAATAATAATTAGTTTAAATGTCCACCATTTTGACACCTATTGACCGATTGTAATCAAATCACGCTGTAAGACAGTTAAATTATATAGATTAATATTTAGAAATGGTAGTAATCAAATATCAACAAATATTTCTAATTCAGTACATTTAATTAAAAAATAGCCATTACTTGGGTTATATCCAAGACTGGTGCCAGTACCTTATATTAAAACGGAGAAATATTGAAATAATATGCGTGAGTATTAAACAAGCTTTGATAACATGCCTACAGTGTTTTAACTTACTGTGCTTATCAGTTTATTTAGGATAGTGCTAGAGGCAAGTTGGAGTAAAGTAAATTTTATAACTGTCGAAAATCATGTATACTTTATCGTGCGGTGATAAAGTTTTTAAGGTATTTCTCGGAAAAAAAGTAAGCTCAAATTTTGTAAATACCTTAAAAAGATTTATGTCCGGTATTATAAAGGAGCTCGCAAATTTGCTAGCTTGCAAGCACTCTCAAATGAAATATCAAACTTATATATAAGACCATGGGCGCCGGCAGGATTTCTGCTAGGGGGGTGCATTTAGATATATGAGATGAAAATATATACGAAAAAAATTTTTTTTTATGAAAGTTAACATCAGTAAAAAAAAAAAAGGTCTTCAGTTTAATATTTTCACATTTATACCTTTTTATACACGGAGTAAATTTTTTTTCATTTTGCCAGGGGGGTGCAAATGTATAAAATTTTAAAATTACAATTGTATTTCTTAATTATTTCATTTGCCAGGGGGGTGCAAGTGCACCTCCTTGCACCCCCCTCCCGGCGCCCATGTATAAGACAGTTCTCTTGGAGTTTGTTGAAGACTTTGATAAGTTTCGCGCACGCGTTGTATGTAAAAAGTCGCCAACTGTGTTACATTTAGTTGAAGTATCACTGCTCTAAATTCCATAGCTAATCCATAGATACTAGTATAGAATTAAATACCCTATTTGAGAGTGCTTGCAAGCTAGCAAATTTTACGAGCTTCGAATCATTTCAAGATTTTGAACACCCTGTATAATATTAAGAATACATGAATTTGATAATTCCACATCAATGCACAATGCTAATAAAAAATCAACATCAATTCCGTGACGTACAAAACGATCAAATGTTTTGTATTAAATGAGCATATGAAAAATGAATATATTGAGATCAAAATCAAAGTATTAATAAAACATAAATTTGCATTTATAACATCTTTCTGCTTTAAAACAATGATATAAGCAACTGTTTCTATCAGATCAAATAATTATGTAACTGTAAGTTGTGAGGATATTCTCTGCTACGTTATTATTGTTATTATTTAATTAATTATCACAAATTGTTTCCTAAGTAACGGCTGTGCGTTCCTGTTCCACATACCATTCGTATCTACGATATTTGAAACTCACTGTCTACAATATACCTATACTCACAAGGGGAGGTTACCAGAGGTACATAGGGTTAAGGGTAGAGACTCCGCGTGGTTTTATTTGCAGGGGTCGAAACAAGTTCAGTGTTCGAAAATACTGATTTTACTGACACAGAAATCTAAAAATAATGACTTTTACTGATTATCTTAAAAAATGTAGGTGTTATGTATTAAAAAAATACTTTTATAATTATTGGCCTCCGCCATCTCCATAGCCAACCCTTACAACCTTTTTATTATGTTCATAACAAAAGTAACAAACATTACAGTTAATTTTTGTTATTTTTTCTCACCGAACTTGGCATAGCCAGTGCTATAGGGTAAGATTATGCTCTTTATATGTTCACGTATACAATTATTACAATTATGTCATAAAATATCTTCTAAAAGTTGATAATAAACAATACAAATAAGTGAACAAAATAGAACGTTATTTATAATTTGAATATATTTTTCACGGTAATTGTGTCGTTTTGAAGTCAAATATTGAGTTTTTTCACGAGGGCTCAACAGGGTGTGAAAACTTTGAGTGCCAAACTAAAAAAAACTGACCATTTTTCCAAAAAACTGACTAACTGATCGGGTTACAAAAAAGTGACGTTTACTGATTTAACTGACCAATTTTGACCCCTGTAGTTGAGGCAGGTACTAATTTATCCCCGCTAGGCGTGGGTGCAAACTCGTCCCCGTTTCCGAGAAATCGCGGGTAAAAAAAAAATGATCACTATATAAGTCATAAACTATGGGCCATTATAACTATATTTTTATATTATTTTCTCAGCTCAAAAATACACCTGTGGTTCCGAACAATCCACGTAGTACGTACTTCGGAACTCTTTTTTGAGATATACCCAGGGAGCCATGGCCTAGGGCGGCAGGCTGAGAGGGGCGGTAGATTTTTGTAGTTTAATATAGCATATTTAAAAAAAATAGGGAGACAAAAAATGATTAACGCGATTAAAAAAAAAAAAAAAGGTCTTCAAGTTTTTATCTTCTTTTTAGTTCATAAAATAAGAAATTTCAATCGACGTGACCAAAAAAAGAAAAAAAAAGGTCATCAGTTTTTAATTTATATTGTATTTTCCATTATTTGTAAAAATTCTCACTTTTCAGTTCATATAGGAATTCTGACTGTCCAAAATAAATTATATTTTCACTTGGTAAAGGGGCGGCACTTAACGTAAATACACCATTGGATATACACCCGTGTATGTCTTGCTCGAATTTTTTATTTAATAATCATTATATCCTCTTACCTTTTTGCACATATCATATCGCTTATCGAACGGCTGCGACCTGGCTCCGCATCTTCCACAACACCTGCAGCAGCAGAACGCGAACCCGACCAAAGGGATGACGGCACCGAACGTGATGACAATCAGCAGTACTGTGACCAACAATGGTCCGTACGTCCGGAGCAGCGCCGACCAGTACAAGGTCAAAGCATCATCGGCTAGACGAAAACGTCCGTTTTCGTACAGAACCAGACCTGGTAACAATAGATATAATACTATAGTACTTGTACACTATTAAATTCAAACTATAGAAATATTATAATTGGTAAACTCAATAAAAGCGAAGAACTTTTAAACATAATTTTGGTCCTTCGAACCGGATATAAGAAATCGATCATTTGATTAAAGCATTAACATCCAAAGATAGTAATAGCTATAAAATCAATCTACGAAGTCAGAGGTCAATAGTATCGGGGAAGTATTGAAAGATAATTACAATAGTTCTAGAATATATTGTATTATTTAGTACTAACACACCCTAGTCGTCACCTTTGCTTTCAGGCAGGCCCGGATTTACCGAACAGGCAATGTAGGCAACTGCCTAGGAGGGCAAATTTTGGGGGTACTTTCAAATATTGTTTTACCCACGAGGATCTGGAACTTGACAGTAGTGTCAATTTGGAACCAAGAAGTTAGATTAGGTTGGAACACTCGATCTGAGGATTTTCTGCTTATTTAGTTGGTTCACTTAATAATAAGTGGAAAATCTCCAAATTGAGAAAAGAATCGATTTTATAAAATTATAGAGTTGAAACACTCATATGTATCGATGTTTCCCTAATATCGAGTATTCGATAAGTATCGATAGTAAAAATCATCTTATATGCCCTACAGTGGGTATTGTGAAAAACATAAACTACTCTCTGTCATTTTTACTGAACATAATGTAATTGATTATCGAATTATTGTTAATTATAGAAAATGTTACATGTTTCAACGGCACATTGAGGTTCGTTATTTTTGCAAGAATTTTTTCCGATCCACGGATTTCCAAAAATCGACGCGAAATTAACGAAATTTTTTTTAAAGGGGGGGGGGGAAATTTTCCAAATTCCTAAATCCGGGCCTGTTTTCAGATTATAAAATTCAATACAAATAGACATATATTTAGGCTAATTAACACATTTTTATGATAATAATAAATAATTTTTCAACCGAATGGTTCTACCTTTTTGATCTATAAAATTTACGTTTCGTTGGTGTTTACTGTAGTAAAAAATTAATTATCAGCGGACCATACATTGAGTAGTCACGCCTCATTGTAACTTATCCGTAATCTATATGCCCTAATGATCAATTCGCCCGTAGATATAGGTTAAATGTATAACATCAATTTCCGTGATGACGAACATTGATTCTTATTTTTTATATTATATTATTAGACTAAATTTGCATAGTCGTTTATAAAACCGCATTAAATTGTGTTATGATAATAGTGTATGAAACGGAACCAGCCATTTTGGTACAGAATCAAACCGAATAATAATAATAGCAAAATAATAATCATCAATATAAAAGTTTACATCATCACCTTGACTCTAATTTAATGCAATAACCATTAACGTTATATAAACGCTTACAATGAGTGAAATCATTTATTGTTAAATATATAGGTGACCACAGTAATGGATAAAGTAAAACTAGTAACGAGCACGCAGTGATGGACATTTGCTAATGATTAAAAAATGATAAGTACTACGACACAAAAGATATAAAAGAAAGAATCGTCAAATTTGAAACAATGTAAATCAGTTGCTATGATAATATAATAATAATTAATAAATAAATTATACTAATAATTAGTTTAAATGTCTATACCATTTTGATACCCATTGGGCGATTTTCATCAAATCATGCTGTCAGACAGTTAAATGCAGGGACGTATTTCCATAAGGGCGTAGGGGGCGATCGCCCGGGGCGGCCGATCTCAGAGGGGCGGCCGGAAGGCGGCGTATAAAAAAATATTTTGGTACAATAAAATCACCCAAGTCTGTTTATTATTCATTTAAAATTTTTATGATATTCTGTACGTACGAGTTTCGTAAATGCGTGTAATAAGTAACTATATAAGTTATTCCCTAAAATATCGAACGCAATGAAAATAGCGTATTTTTTAATCTCGATTGGACTCTTACTTCGTAAAATATCGAATGAAAATTTTATTTGTTTGTTTATGTTTTAATATACATTTTTTTTTCAAATGGAGGTTGTAGGGAATTTTATAACAAACAACTTTTATTTGAAACTTTTTTTTGTATGTATAATACTTATTTAGACCGGTATTTAACAAAAATCAGAAAAGCTGAAGAATTTTGTAACTGAACCATGGTTTACTCATGACGCAGACAACCAAAATCAGATAAAACTTAGGATATTATTGTAAATCAATTTTGTAACAAATCCTGTGAGTAGCAAAACTGTACCTTAAAATAACCTGTTTTAGCCTCCACAGCCTGGACTATACCTACTACAATACACAGACAAAATTTGCTCTCGGCAAAATAATCACGCGAACTATCCTATTTCTAATAATCCTTGCTCTCAAATAATTTATCCTGAAATCACTCATTGCTAAACTTTTGTTTATACTAAGTTTTTGACATTCAAAAAAATATACTGGAGCGGCCGACCATATTCGCCCAGGGCGCAAAATTTATAAATACGTCCCTGGTTAAATGTATATCTATAGATTAATATTCAGAAATTGTAGTAATCAAATATCAACAAATATTTCTGATTCAGTACATTTAATTAAAAAATAGCCATTACTGAGGTCATATCCAAGACTGGTACATAAATATGATATGTGTATAGGTATATTGAAAACCTCATACAAAAATTCAACATATTATGTCTTATGTGAAGCATGCACATTGCAGTAATTCTAGAAATTAGAACCAACGCGCCTAATGTATTATTAATTGTTATAATGTGAAGTTTACATTTTTAACCTTGAGTACCTCAGAATATACTTTTGCAGTTGTCTGTATTTAATTACTTTCAATTGTTAAAAAGTGAATTTATTATTTTGTAATATTAAAATTCGGGATTGTTGCTTATTATGAGTATTAATGTTAAATGTGGATTAAGATTGTTTAAAGCATAGGTTCCCAAACTTATTTGACTCACTACCCCCTTTTCAGCCGTCCGTTAGTGACCTTATCACTCGAGAACCACTTATCCGATTTACGTGGTTTCTTTTTTAATTCATAACTAAGCAGTGACGATAATAGTAAATCAAGTCGGAAAAAAATTTTGCCGTCGGCGCGCTGTTTTGTAATACGCTGCCTAAACCGTTCAATATAGAACAAAATAATGTATTAAAGAATTGTGCAGAATCAAAAGTTCTACAATAAAGTCCGCGACACCATATATCTAACTTTTGTATCTAAGTCATAATGACTGCTTTTATGTTACAAAGAAAATTAAAAATATACGAAGCTGAAAAAATTTCAGAATATGTAGAAAACACAATTTTTATAATTTAATTATTTTCTTAAAGAAATACCATATGGAACAATGTTATATTAATTTAAGATAATAAATATATGTATTTATATTTAAAATATAATAGTAGTGACGTTAGACGTGAATTCCGACCGGAATTCCGGTACACCTCTAATAAATATTTGATATTCCCAATTTTGTTGACACAGACTCTTCTTGCATCAGTGAGAAGTTTAGTTGCAAGTGTGCGCCCCCTTAGTAAAGTAGGAGGGTGTTTCAGGGTTATTCACTTACTCGACCCTGAGTACACTCGCACTTACATAGCGCGTATGATCTCAGTAATAATAAATCCGTTTTATAGCGTCTACGGTGGGAAGTTTTCCGTAAGTAACTGTTTGCCCACGTACTGAGACCGACTGTATTACCTGTCTGTAGTGTATTACTCATAGAGTAACCGGTCTACGTTTCACTTGCTTATGTAATAACGGCATTTAAAAAACGCGCTGCTTCCAATAAAAACAATTCACGATCAAATTCGCTAATGTCCGGTATTATAAAGGAGCTCGCAAATTTGCTAGCTTGCAACCACTCTCAAATGAGATATCAAACTTATATGACAGCTCTTTTGGAGTTTGTTGAAGACTTTGACAAGTTTCGCGCACGCGTTGTAGGTAAACACCAACGGTATTAAAACAGTGGTGATATTATGAAAATTATTTTGTACGGTTAAAGATGCCAACTGTGTTACAATTAATTGAAGTATAACTGCTCTAAATTCTATAGCTAATCCATAGATACTATGTAGTACAGAATTAATACTATATTTAAGAGTGCTTGCAAGCTAGCTAATTTTGCGAGCTCCTTTATAATAATACCGGCCATAAATGTTATAATGTTACACATAGGTGTAGACAGTACCGGATTTAGAAAATTTATGGGCTGACAAGGCTTTAGTCTGAAGATCCGGCGCAAGGGGGCGAGTCATAACCTCAGAAAAAAATCTGGAATTTCTTATTGTTAGTCGAATAAAGTCCGTCAGAAATCCTAGGCCTACGATAGGAAATAATATAAATATACATTTTATAGGATATGTGGGTGTAATGACCGATGGTAACTAATCAATTCTAATTTAAGGTACTGGCACCAGTCTTGGATATGACTCCAGTAATGGCTATTTTTAAATTAAATGTACTGAATTACAAATATTTGTTAATATTTGATTACTACCATTTCTGAATATTAATCTATATACATTTAACTGTCTCACAGCGTGATTTGATGACAATTGGCCAATAGGTGTCAAAATGGTGTACATTTAAACTAATTATTAGTATAATTTATTTATTAATTATATTATATATTTTATTATATTGTTTCAAATTTGACGATTCTTTATTTTATATCTTTTGTGTCGTAGTACTTATCATTTTGTAATCATTAGCAAATGTGCATCACTGCGTGCTCATTACTGGTTTTACTTTATCCATTACTGGAGAAAAAACTTGAACAAAATAAAAGGCTATAATTTAAAAAACAAACTATATTTGCGGACTTTGGTAATTAAATTGATTAAATAAAGATGTACTTGTTTTATTAATAACATGAGTTCATGAGAATTAATAAAAAGAAGCCCGTCAATCACAAAAACAATAAATCTCGCTCTTATATCGGCCATAACTGGTGCCTTTATCTTTATTGTTTTTATAAAAAATAAAATTTTCTTATCTTTTAACCTTATAAAATATAGCAAATCATAGAATTATCAAGGCTGAGGACGAACCAAGTAGGTACCTATTTTTATCAAAATCTTTAATAAAAATAACTACAAAATCATAACTCAATATCGAGGTAAATGAACTAAGAGATATCAAAATCGTAATTACAGTAAATTATAAAATAAAATAAAAACCGTATGCAAATCAATTTTCTACGTCCATAAAAAAGATAAAACATAATATGGTGTATTTTTAACATGAATGATAAAAAATCTTACCTCACCAACAGTTATTTAAAATCGTATTTTATGATATTATTAAGTCTTTGTATTGTAATTTCATTACATAACCGAATATTACATAACATATATGCATACATGCACGTTAATAAACCTGCTAATTAGCAAATCCTATCATTTTTACCAACAGCTATTCAATTTTCTATACATCATGAATTATTCTATTTTGAAATTTATGCAGATAATATACTCATTGTACTTTCTTTATTTACATATTGTTCTTAATTAAAATATAATTAAATTATTTATTTAACAATTGATAATTATCCATAAAATTTTTTAATACATTATTTATTATATTAGTGTTAGTAGTAACAAATTCAATTTGTATTTAGTTATTAAATTCAATTTGTATTTATTTATTAAATACAAAAAAAACTGTAATAAAGTTTATTTATAATATTATATTGTTACTTTAAAAATTAAATGTTATATAAATAAGGTACTGGCACCAGTCATGGATATGACCCCGGTAATGGCTATTCTTTAATTAAATGTACTGAATTAGAAATATTTGTTGATATTTGGTTACTACTATTTCTGAATATTAATCTATATACATTTAACTGTCTTACAATCGGCCAATAGGTGTCAAAATTTAATAGCAAATTGAGATAATTAACGGGATATTTTACAACAAACGTTGTAGACCTCTATTATAGGAAATTGAATTCTCTACAAAAAAGATCCTATAAAATTTTTACGTAACATGTATCATTCTTGAGATATCTTGAAAAAATAAACATTTTGGGATGTCACCCCTCCAATTACACACGATTTTGAAATGGCACCGTCCTCAAGCCAGACCCAACCATTCGACCAAGTTTAATAATATCGGTTCAGTGGTTCATGAGATGCGTGTGACAAGGATTCAGGGGACAGATACACACACGGACGGACAGACAGACAGACAGACACAGAACGAAAAGTGTTTGTCTTGACGTGAAACGGAAAGATCAATTTAAAATTTTATTTATTTAAATATGTAGAAAAATTCCTATTTTATAAAAGATTTAATTTTATATCTGACAATTTTTTGTTAAAAGTTAAAAGAAAGCTAATAAATCGACTAAAATTGATTTTTGTCCCATCCCCCACCCTGGAGGGGTTGACGTCGACCTTATGGGTGGAGGGGTGGGGTTCTTAATGACAAGCTAAGGAAACAAATAATTACATTACTGTTTTTGTGATTGATGGGCTTCTTTTTTGTAATTCTCATGAACTATGTTACTAATAAAACAAGTAACTCTTTATTTAATCAATTTAATTACTAAAGTCTGCAAATATAGTTTGTTTTTTAAATTATAGCCTTTTATTTTGTTTATGTTTTTTCTCCAGTAATGGATAAAGTAAAACCAGTAATGAGCACGCAGATACAAAATATATAAAAGAAAGAATCGTCAAATTTAAAACAATGTAAAACAGTTCCTATGATAATATAATAATTAATAAATATATCACACTAATTAGCTTAAATGTCTACCATTTTGGCACCTATTGGCCGATTATCATCAAATCACGCTGTAAGACAGTTAAATGTAGCCATTACTGGGGTCATATCCAAGACTGGCGCCAGTACCAGTACCATATCCAATTTGAATTTCTTCGAATAAAATTTAAAAAAAGTAGGCTTAGTAAAATTATGAAAACAAAATTTTCATTACTATATTCAACCATCAAATGATAAATAGATAGTTATCAACACGCATTTACTTATAAAGAAATAATATATAAATAAACATTGAAAAGAGCACTAACCTTCCGGTAGAGTTTCTTCCCCAATCAACAAATCAATCACGATATTGGTAAAGTTATACAATCCCGCCATTCCTCTCCAGGCAGCATTGCCGAGGTTGCCATAGTTTTTTTCAAACTCACTCCTGCTCGCATCTTTCCTGTTCTTGTTCCTTACATCGTTCCCGTACACGTCCTTTGTTTTCTTATCATCTCCAGATGCGGTCTGGTTATCGGAAGCGGTCGAGAGAGACGTGTAAGATACATTGGCATGCTGAACGCGTAACTCCTTTCCTAACGAATCGCTTATATCTTGCACCCGTTTTGTGAAACCGTCCGATGAAGAGGTTAGGAGGGCTGAGGAAGAGGGGAGTTGGTATAAGGACGAATTAGAAAGGGTAAATGATAGGAGTATAATTAAAACAATAAAAGGAACGTTATTTGGTTTGATAAATTTTGGTATTTTCTTCATTCTTGTAGTGTTTTTTCGTCTTCATTCATAACCTTATTTATTGTGATGTTTTTTTTATTTTTATTTGTAACTTTTTATTAATAACATTTATGTCTTTCAGACAATATATATTTATATAATAAGTATGTGTATCACTTAAATAATTATTTATTACTTTTCTATAGTTGTGACTGTGAATTCGTAGAAAAACCGCGATGTTAGACAGGGCCGTAACTACATGCTCGGGGGCAAGAAGAGACTGAGGGGCCGCCAAAATATGATTTTTTTTATCCCTACTTATTTTTTGTAATTTAGATTTTAATGACTTTTTTTTGGTCGACAATTTCAGATTTTTTATTTAATTACCTATACACTTCCTACTAACGGTTAACACCGACAATATGGGTGTCCCGACGTCAATACTATCAAAAATCACGTGTTGATGTGTTAGAATAGAGTAGAATGTGCTGTATCTTTTGTAACATTTAGAAATTTTTATTTCATTAATAAAAACAGTTCGTTGTGGCGGAGATTGAATTCCCGTTTTTTATACTATATTAATCCTCTTTCACCCCAATAGATTGTCCTAACCAAGTGTATATTATTAAAGTATCAACTCTATTCTGAATAACTACACACGTGTTTGTAACGTCGGAATTTATAAAATTCAAGTTAGCAACGAAAAAAAAAGGTCATTCAAATCAAAATTCGTAATAAGTGTAACATTTTCAAGAACTAAATAAAAATAAAAGTTTTACCCCCTAACCTCGGGGGCCCCGGTGGTAGTTACGGTCCTGATGTTAGATAAACAATAGTTGGTACGAAAAAAAAAGGTCATTCAAATCAAAATTCGTAATAAGTGTAACATTTTCAAGAACTAAATAAAAATAAAAGTTTTATCCCCTAACCTCGGGGGGCCCGGTGGTAGTTACGGTCCTGATGTTAGATAAACAATAGTTGGTACGTTAACGAACAAAAACAGGCAACAATTATTCACTTCTGTTATCTTTTTATAAGACACACCAGTTAGGGCTGTACAAAGTGTCAGGTGTACTTGAAAAATATTCAGATAAAGATCGTCTTTGTACTTTACTACTTTTCACTACGTAAAGGCTTCTCTACACTATCCAATTTGACACATCCTATCTGCAGGGTCCCTACAGATAGGGTAGTCTATATAGGCCTTTATTTTAACGAAGTTTTACTCATACCATTCAAAAACAATTTTTAGAAAAATATCGATATATTTCTGGAAAACTAGCCAAATGATTTAGAAAATGACCATACGGAGAAAAATAGGAATTTGGTATATGTCATTTTAATCCAACTTCCGGTTTTACAAACCAATAGTTTATTTTGTTAGAATAAGAAATAATATTATGTCGTATCGATTAAATAAATACTTAATTCACGTTCGTTTGTGTGTCTGTCTGTCCGAAAAACTAGCAAAATCAGTGAGTAATTGATCTCAAAAACGATTGTATGAAAAAATTAAAAATTTGGTACGTTGTTTGTCATTTTAACTCGACTTCCGGTTTTACCGGAAATAAATGAAATTATGGAAAAATTTTCGAGTAAATGTATTTCCCATTTTTTATAACAGGAAGCTCATCGCTTCAGCAATTTTTTTTCTAGGAAAACATTTTGATTTCTTTAAATTTTTATATTAAAGATAATTTACTGCTAGAAAACATAAAATGATACGTGCAGAAATAATGTTAATGTATTTTATATTATTATTAATGATATCCTTCTGTTTCAAAACAGTATTTTTGTAGTGTATAAAATTTAAAAAGAAATTTTAGGCTAGACATTTTTAAAAAGGGGTATGCAAGACCAAACGTGGGCAAAAGTAAAATAAGTAATTAGTTCTGTAATTTGGAAATTAGTTTTAAGTTCGAAATCTAGGTTTTACTCTGAAAGATTTGATATAAAACAAAAAAAATAAGGCTTTCGTATTCTATATTTTTTTTACAACCAAAAATCATTTATATTATCAGAAAACAATTTTTAAATTATGTGGAATTTCTAGTTTAATAATTAAAGGGGCCATGAAGATTACAAAATATAAATCCTTCTATATTTATATTTACAACCCCTTAGTACTAGACCATTTTTTGAATGAATATTTTCAAAATCTTAAAATAAATTTTTATTTAACCCACTATAGTACGTAATGTTTGTGTTACATATTTATTGTCAGTAATGATAAAATTAGGTAAAGCACAATTAAAATAAATAAACAGTTTTTGATGTGTTTGCACTTTCTTGTAAATTAATTTTATACACCACATAATATTATATCAGTCCACAAATAGCAAAAATAAATATTTATTGTTATAATATTTAGATTTGGATGTTCGCATAAGCATACCTATATAAATGTTAAAATGTAGGTTGCACCACAAAATATTAATTATGTATGAAAAATTAATAGTACCTGCAATATGTAAACCAAATTGAGCTTCAATAATTACGAAAAAGTATATAAATATAACTAAAATAATTAAAATATTCTTACATCGTAAGTATTAATTACACGACTAATTGATGTTAATGAATTCATTGTATAAACTAACGTGCAATGCACTTTATATTAAGTGGTCTCTCGAATTCAGAAGATGTTTTGCAATAATATAAACAATCATGCATTTATCTCACGGATCATATCTATATGATAGAGGCTTTGCCAATTTCATTAATTAAATACTTCCTTTGAGGGGGATAAAAAGGTCAACAACTAGACAATGAATATATGTATATGTACCAAACAGAAGTGAATAAATATTGCATGCAAGATTTAATAAGATGTATTATTATTTTTATAAATAAATAAAAAGTATAGTTTTATTCACCTTTAATCACTATTAAATTTTTCTACCGAAACACTATAATTGAAATAACACCTCATATAATGCATAATGAACACACCAAGGAACACAAATCAATAACTTGAAAAATAACAATGCAGATATTTACGTCTTATATATTAAAAATATGTTCTTGGGGTATAAAAGTCACACTACTCTACTAGTTATTGCAACTATTTGTGTCCTTTATAATTCCCCCGCGAACTATCACTTATTAACGAGAAAAGTGATCTATGTCATTCTGACATTTCTTCACTATTGTGGCGAGCTCCACCAAAAACCAACGACCAGTTTCCAGTTATTATTTCAATATTGCACAATTCCGCCACTGGTGTCTCTACTATCGCTAATTTTATGCACGTTTTACTTTTAATTTGTGCTGCCCTCTTTTGATGCGTTAAAACAACTAAATCAATTATTAACGATGTAGTTTTGGTTTGAGAATACAATACATCAGTGGCGTATCCAGAATTTAAATTCAAGGGACTGAAAGAAAAAATTTAGTACATACATAATATATTAATTCAAGAAATATTCTTCATTTTTTACCCCTATTACCAACAATACTTGTGGTTAATATTATATAGGACTTTATAAATAATAATATTTATAAATAATACAGGAAAATAAAAAGTAGAAAATACAAATTTATTGATTTATCGATGTAACAAAAAAAACAATATAATACATTTTATACAATACTAGCTGCTACCCGCGACTTCGCTCGCGTGGATTTCGAAACCCTTCATATGTGACAGGGGGTAAAATATTAAATTTATCTTATTTTTAGTTTTCTTTAATTGTACAAAATCGTAAATGTGTCGGCTCCTATGCGAGATAGAGGGGTTTTTCCGCCCTAAAACCCCCGCCCCCGTGGTATTTTTCCCGCTGGATCGAATAAAACCACTTACAACCCTTCATATGTAACGGGGGGTAAAATAATAATTACTAAAAAAAATTAAAAATTTTCCTCTCCCTTGCAATTCCTTAGGGGTTGAATTTTCGAGATACGAAATAGCCTTAATCCGTCCTCGGGATGTAAGCCATCTCACTGCCAAATTTCATCAAAATCGGTAAAGCAGTTTAGTCGTGAACAGGTAACAAATAGACAGACTGAGAGATACACTTTCGCATTTATAATATAAGTCGCGACTCCTATGTAAGATAAGGGGTTGTTTTGTCCCCCTAATAATCCCTCTTCCGTAGTATTTTTGCCCGCCAGATCGAATGTAATCAATTACAACTCTTCATATGTGACAGGGGGTAAAATATTAAATTTTTCTTATTTTTAGTTTTCTTTCATTATACAAAATCGTAAATATCTCGGCTTCTATGCGAGATAGAGGGTTGTTTTGCCCCCTAAAACCTACGCCCCCGTGGTATTTTTCCCGCCGGATCGAATAAAACCACTTACAACCCTTCATATGTATCGGGGGGTAAAATAATAATTACTAAAAAAAATTAAAAAATTTCCACCCCCTTGCAATTTCTTAGGGGTTGAATTTTTAAGATACGAAATAGCCTATGTCCGTCCTCGGGATGCAAGCTATCTCACTGCCAAATTTCATCAAAATCGGTAAAGCGGTTTAGCCGTGAAAAGGTAACAAACAGAAAACAGACAGACAAACACACTTTCGCATTTATAATATTAGTATGGATATCGTAAAATGTCCAAATATTACTTTACTTAATATTTTATTAACTAATTAAAATTTGAACAATAAAACTTAAATTTTTCGAAAAATTGTTCATTCGAAGAATTTTGATTTGAAAAATTGTGATTCGAAAAATTGTGTTTTGAAAAATTTACACCAAACCTAATAATTAATTTCGATATTTTACCTTTCATAGAAGTGAAATGTTTCTTCATATTTAAATTTTCAATCAATATAGGCATTTCAAAATATTTAATAGGGATCGTGCGTGAAATATAGAGGCAGCACTACTGTCGAAGTAAGCGCTCTCTAGTGTTCCTTTGCCGAAGATAGTGGCATCAAAACATTCATTAAAAACAACATAAAATATTTATAAATAATGGAAAAAATAATAAAATATGGTTTTCAACCAGTTGTCAATAGTATTATACGTGGCCAAAATGATGAAAAAGGGAAAAAATTATTTAACTCTAATCATGTCTATGGTGTAGTTGAAAAACAAAATAATTTTGCAAGTGTCATAACCGCTAAAGTCGTGCCGCAAACAAGTGTGTCAAATACTTATGATGTGAAAGTTTTGGTACGTATAAAAATTAAATTAAACTCTTTATTGCAATTAAATTAAAATTCTCAGTAATTTAGATATGTGAATTGAAATAATAATAAAAATATTTTATTTTAGCTTGGAAAGAATCGAAACATCAGTAATGCTGTATGTACCTGTAAAGCAGGTCTGGGAGGTAAATGCAAACACATTAGTGCGTTGATTCATTATGTAAATTCTCCAGAAAGCTCATCTTCAAAAACAAGTCACTTGCAAGAATGGGGTAAGCCAACCCAACGACAACTCCTGGGATACGATAAAGGTCAAAGAATGTCGAAGCTCTTTACCCCACAGCCTTTGTGTCGAGAAGCATTAAAATTGGAACCTGTCAAGATTACGACTGCTAACTTACCGGACTCATTCGCCAACACACCTCTTGGAAAAATGTTAAAACTCGAGGAAAAGAAAAATGTTGTTGTTACACCAGCTGAATCACTCTTGAAAACGATTCAAATGAAGATGAAACAAACGCTTATGGAAAAAGCGGAGAAAGTTGTGAGTGATATATTTTTGCTACAATCTGTGAATCAAAAATACAGTGTAGAAGTAGTCATAACAAAAGATTTATATACGTTTTACAAACAGAATGTTTGTTGTGATTTTAAAACTGCTTTAAATTTGAGTGTTTCAACCATTGAACAGTCAAACAGTAGCGAGTGGTTTAAACAACGTACTCTACGGATAACTGCCAGCAATGCGTACAAACTGAAAGGCCATCGTTTCAACGTAGAAAAAGTAATGACAGATTTATTAAATCCAAAGATTACTCAAAATGCTGCGATGATATATGGGAAGAAAAATGAAGATGTAGCTTTGAAAGAGTATAAACAATTACTTGATCCGAAGTGGGAGGTTGTCAAAGTCGGAGTGATAATAAGTCTGCAACAACCATGGTTGAGTTGTTCTCCAGATGCTATTTTAGTATATGGAGAAGAAGCTTGGCAGAAACAACTGGTTGAAATAAAATGTCCATACACCTGCCGGAAAATACCTGTTTGGGACAACGAACTTGGAAAGTCGAACGTTCCATACTTGAAAACAGATGAAAATGGGATATATTTAAATCCAAGTCATTCAATTTATATTCAAGTTCAGCTCCAAATATATGTGACCAACATAAGTTATTGTGATTTATATATTTATTCACCACAAGGTAGTGTGCTACTGAAAATCCAACGAGACAACGAGCTATTGGCTAACTTAATTCCGAAACTGGAACAATTTTATTTTAGTGAATATATCCAAAGATTACATGCTAAATTCTGTACTAAATCTAAGTAAAATTACTGTTATTAGCAAAATCATCAAGTTCTTGTTTACATAATTATATTATGTATTGATCAGAGAGATAACAATTTGCCATCGATGTCAAGTTACATAACTCTGATGGTTTTAAAATCTTGATAGAATTTAAGAATAATGGTAATAATACGTTTTAATATTTTTAAAATTTTATTAAAATATTTATTTACTTAAAAATATATTAACTTAATTTATAAGAATTATTAAAAAAAAAAACTTTAAAAATGTTAAATTAGTTAAAAAATTTTATACTAAATGTGATAAAATAGAAATATTTAACATTAAGAAATAAAAACTATTACTTAACTTACACTTACCTGCTGTTCAAATAATAATAAAAAAAAAATATTAAACATTTAATTTTTATTGCTTTCTATAATAAAAACATTTATATAAATATTATGTATCGATTTATTTAATACAATTCCCAATTCAATATATTATTTACAATTTTTCTCAAAAAATTTTACTCAACTACTTCTTTCTCTTTAAACAATGGTTTCTGAACATTAATTAAGGCGCAGATGACAAAAACTATCTCATCAATATGAGGAAATAACGAATTTGGTACTTTCGATAGAATTTTAAAGTCCTTGATTCGTTGATTAACGCGTTCAATGTGTATCCTTACAGAAGCGATGTTGTATGTTTCGTCTACTTCTTCCGGGGTAAATTGATCTTTGTGACCAAAAGGAGGCATCACAAAAACTGCATTTTTATTTTCTATTTGGGTTTTTATCTGTGGAAAGCCTTTATCAGCAAGAACTACATCACCAGGCTCAATTAAATCGACTAAACCACAATCATTCGTTATAAAGCAATCACCAGCACGACCACCATAACATTTAGAAATAAAACTGATAAATCCACTTGGCGTACAACCCACCATAAACTTCACTGTATGATGATGCTTATATTCTGAATACATTAATACCCTTTGATTTACTTCCGGTGGTATTTCGGTATTAACTTCTGTGCAATCAATTATGACACGAGTGTCTGGGTAGTGTCGTTTGAATGATTCTGGTAGAGATGCTTGTATACTTGATTTCGAAGGCCAAAAAATAAAATTTTTCAGTAAAATATTCAATTCTTGTATATGCTTTACAAAGATTCTATGTGCTGAAGTTCGATGAATATTAAACAATACTGAAAGTGCGGTAAATGATAAACCAGTTTTTAATTTCATTAATGTAATTAATAAACTGGTTTTTTTGTCTATTTTCGAGGTTTTACAGTCTGGAAGTAAAGTTAAGAGATATGAGAAAATTGCCAATGACACGCCCGTTAAACTGCTCATAACTTCGTCTGTAGTAATTGAAGATAGTCCATGGAAGCCTTCACAAGATTTTGTGAGATCCACATTTATTGGATCACAACTTGAGACTCGGACATCCTTTGAAATTGGTATATTTGCTTCGCAATTCTTATCTTCTGTTTTCTTCATTGGAATATTAATCTGTACTGCTGCAGTGCTTATACCGTCATGATAGTCCTGATTGCAAAAAAAATATGTTAATTCTTCGTACGTTTCATCTACAACTGTCTCCGTTTGACAACTTATGCTTCGTTGTACAGGTTTAAAAATAACACTTTCAATACTAGCATCAATCTGATTCTGATCAACACTATTAACATGCACATTATCACTTTGCTCCATTACTGAATTAATTGAATTGGTGATATTTATCGAATTCTCGGTTTCATTACTCACAAAAGATTTCTTAATATTCGAAACTTTTAATAATTCACGATTTTTGACTCGCTGGAAACGTCCCAAGGATTCTATATTTTTTTTAACATTTTCACTTCCAGGAAAGATGGAAGGAACGTAAGACGGATGTAACGGATGTTCCGATTTTTCGTTGTTGATAAAATGAGAACTACAAATTCTCGTATATTTATTTGGTTCCCAGTCTTTGGGATTTTCTCTGAAAACAAAACAAATTAAAAGGTTAAGTTTTTATTATTACATAAATGTCATAAATATTAATAACTTAACTATCAAAATTATAGTTTTTTATATGCCCGAGTTTAATCTGAACTTTTATTTTAATTTTGTAATGAATTGTTGATTAATACTGAACTTACACATAATTTTTTACTGCTTTTATCCACTGTTTACGTTTTGCTATTTTCCATGCGGCTCCAAACATGCTATCTGGGAATTTATAAAATTTCACTTTCACATCAACCCCACGTTTTTGACGTGATGTATTATTACAACCACGGATGCAGCAATTCTTTCTTGAAGCTGACATAATTAAAATAATATCAATTATTTTTAATATTAATTATTAAAAAATAAATCACGTGTAAAAATTTAATAAACGATGCCAATTATTTGAGATATTCACCACTAGTTGGCGTAAAAGTCTAGATGCACGATCCCTATTGTTAATATGTGTCAAAAATCATTTAATTGTTCGACAAAATATTTTAAAGAGACATAATCATAGTAACCTAAATTAATAAAATAAAATATTGAAACCGTAAATTATAAAATTCCGTATTCCATGGCTAGGTACTATGTTTTTATATACCTAAATTATAACATACCTGGTTAAATTATTTCTATATCGTCCCCTCCAAGGCAAAGTATCGTAAGATACACTTTTTGCGAAATTGAGTTATCGATTCTAAAAATCTCATATATAAGCGACAAAATTCTCTTTTCCGCTAAAAAATCTGTTAAAACTTTTATCGTATTCCTCCAGACAATGTATTCTAAGCACCGATATCTGTTTATGAAATATCGTAACCAACAATAATATAGTATCGTAACCAGTGACGTAGCTAGCCCTGAGTGGATCCTGACTGGCCTATATGGTAGGTACTTTCCCGCGACGGAATAATATAGTGCTGTGACGGAGTGCTTTCTTATTTATTCATTAGAGCTGGGCTTTTATCAATTTTAATTTTATTAATTTTAAGATATTTTAGAAAAATCGTACCTGTTAAAACTTTATTGCACAAACTAAATATGGTTTCTCTATGAGGTTTTTTCAATATATTTTTTACCCTCAATAACTCAATTTGGTTGATATTGAAGTATGATGTAGAACAGTGCTTCCTAAACTTTTCCTACGACAGAACACTTCACAAATCCTGAAATTTTAATGGAACGTCTTGGTTATTTTGTAAGTAATATATAAAATAAGGAAAAAAGTAAATTTAAATCAGTCAAGCATGTTTGAACTTCTCGCAGCATTTAAAAACATTGAATATTAACTTTGATATTTTTTACGCTTAAACTGATAAGACATACGTTATATATCGTAGTACAGGTATTCCTCGACTTACAACCGAGATAGGTTTCTAAACATCGATCGTAAATAGAATAAGTTGTAAGTTAACACGTACAATATGTACATATTTTTGCTTTGGACGTTTTCCTTGATGTGAAGCGAATCGCATTTTCTATACATAACAAACAGTTGCGGGTTCCCAAAAATATCTACATAAATAATAATAAATTACATTTTTGGGAAATTCCCGGAACTGTTTGTTTCATTTATGTAATATGTGCATGTAAGAAAGAGACAAAGACAATTATAAGTCGAGGATTACCTGTATATTTGTTTACGATGCGTTTTCAACTCTTGTCGTATGAAAATATATTGCATACTAAATACATATTATGACATTTGTTTCTGATATGACAACGACAAAAAATTATTTTATGACTTCTGGTACATGTATTGTATTACATCATGTACTTACATGATTTGAACATTTTATGAATATTAAAAATAATTTCATTTTTGGTTTTTCTGCTCGTGTCTTTCAAAAATTCATCAATGTGTCTATATAAATACATTATTAGCTCTTGTAGATACTCGTACACCCTTTGTACAATTAATTAATTAATTACAATCAAATATAGGTCTTGTCAATTGAATGAAGCTTTCGTAACAATTTGCAATAAATCAACATCTTGTTTTAATTTTGTAAATGTACATTTTAGGTTAAAGATGACAGATATACATTTTCAAACAACAATTAAAATAATATCATTTAAAATTACAATGTTAATTTGAAATTATATAAATTCTTCTGATATTTATGATTACAAATAAATATAATAAAATACCTATACCTATGAAAGTAAAAATATTGATAATTCAATGACTTAAGATTTAAAAAATGTCATTATATACCTACTTAATTTTTATTTGTACCGGGAACACATATCTATCGCCGAATGTTGGTCGAATTGTGTCCGAATGCTGTAATTGTTTGTCTTCAATTTTTTTGTCAAATTTATTTATGAAAATTTAAATTATTTATTACATTAGAGTTGTGCATATTTTTTCGTTCGTTATGTTCTTTATATTTCTTTTTTGTTATATTTTATTGTTCACTTCAAAATTTTAAATGGCCACTGACATTTAAAATTTTTAAAAATAATCAATAAAATATAATGTATCCATAGTTACGACATTTGCAATTAATTTAGTAAATGCTTAAAGCGCATTATATGTAAACGTATTTTGTTTATTTTCTCCTCTTTAACATATCTTTTTCAAAAATCAGACACGGGTTCATGGTTGCCAATTAACCAAAGTATTTGAAAAAAATTAAAAAAATCTAATATCGGTTTTCGTTTTGATACTTTTTTACATCAAAACTTTTTTTTTCATATTTTTTAAATCTGAAATTTGAACCTTACATTATATCACCCAAGGAATATAAAAAAAATAATAAAAAAATTCTAACTTTTTTTTTGAAAATTTGGGGGCCCCTTGTTACCCCATTTATAAACTTTTTCAAAAAAGGCCCACTAGTTGTTATTTTTTACCCCCAAGGAATGTATATACCAAATTTCAAGTTTCTCCGATGAGTGGAAATGGTCAAAAAAATGATTATCAGTGAGTGAGTGAGTGAGGACACTTCGTTATATATAGTAGATAAATAACAAACAGTATCGATTATAATAGAACTTACTAAAAGCATTATTTCACTTCTTAGTGGATATACCTACAAAATTTTATTTATTTATTTTATTAAATAAGTTGGTTCAAAGTTGAGAGGTAATAAAATAAAATTGTAGATAAATGTACGGTGTTTATTTTGACAAATGCAAAATTCTAAAACATGGTAACTGAACGTGTTTTCATTTTAGGAAAATAACTATTCACTAATTCTGGAGTAACTTCTAGAAGATTTCCTGGTCGCCATATTGGTTTTCTATTTTTCTCTATTGATTCAGCAGCTGAAATAGATAACAAAACTCAGTGAAATATAAATAACACAAATAAACACTTTTACCTTCGTAAACATCTCTATGCACCATTGCAGTTTGTACAATCTGATATTCCATTTCCAGACATTCCAATATCGTTTGAAAACTTGCTCTATTTAATGCTTCGTTAGTAACTTTTAAACTCATTGGTGACATTTTAGTTAATTTCTGTACTATTTCATCAGCCCATAAATTATTACTTTTATCTAACTTATCAATCATATCTTCAACAGTCGGAGAAGAAAAACATTCATTGATTAACGGCAAATATGTCCTCAAACTTAACGTTCCTTTATCTTCAGGTTCATATTTCTCAAGAATCGAATCGATTTCATTAGCCGAGACACACTCCATTAAATTTGATTCTAAATCAGTTATGTATTTATTATCGCAAAAGTGTGTAGCTAGATTAACTCTTTCAATATCGCGACCGATTAATGAATAGCCCGTTAAGGCTAGAAAACGTCCTAGTTCACCGTTTAAGTTACACAAAAAATGTGATGTGCCAGAAGTGGGGAAAAAGCCAAGTGAAACATCGGGCATACAGAGAATTGAATTTTCTGTAACTATTCTGTATTTTCCATGGACAGAAATGCCTGCACCGTCGCCTATTGTCATTCCATTCATTAACGAGATGAACGGTATTTTGTAACGTGCAATTAGAGCAGTTAACGAAAGAAGAACGTTGAAGAATCGTTTTGCGCAATGTTCGCCTTTTAATTCACAATCAATTACGTATTTTATGTCTTTACCGCCACAAAAGAAATTGTCGTCGGCTCCTTTTATAATAACAAAATTCTTTGTATTTTCCCATTGTTTTAATACAGGATAGATTTGATTTAATACTGATAGGTTTAATGTATTTAAATTATTTGGTCGATTTAATATGATTCGACCTTTGTTTTTATATGATTCAATATAAACTTCTTTTGAATTCTGAGAGTGCAGTTTCTTATTGGAATTATTAAATAGAATATTCAATTTATGTAATCGGCTACATTTTGTAAAAAATTTCTGAAAAGAAATAAGTTTTAAAATATAAACACTTCATATCATATAAATAATAACATCATAAATAATTACCATTCTGATATTTCAAAATTATGTGTCAAAAATAAAAATGATAAGTATTCAATTGTTTCATACAAATCTGTTATTTTATTGGCTATGGTCAGTGACCACTCTGCCACCTATTGGATAAAACATGAACCCTTCTGAAGTTCCCAAACATCCATTTGAAAATTTTAAATATAATGTTTTTACTTTCAGAATAAAGTGTTTTATATTGCTTTCATTGTAAATTATTTGAATATTCTAAATAATTATGACATGTAATTACACAAACAATTGATGTAAAATAAATAATGCTGTCGTAAAATCTTATAAATTAGTGCCATTTGATGAGATCAAATTGTTGGACACTTGTCTTTTTATTTTTGCTCTGGTTTTACATACCACAAGCTCATTGAAATTCTCATCCCGCGTGCTGTATTGTCCCCTTGTCAGTTAAAGTATTTATTTCCTCAGATATTAATTTTTTTATTAAATCAAACATTTCAACTTGACTATTTTTTCCTTTATTCTGAAATATTAAAAATCAAATTAATTAAAAATGCAAAAGATAAAATTATCTTATAGTTCATACCTTCAGTATTTTATTGTAACAACAAAGTGGCACTGACTCTATTGATATAACTTCTTTACTTATTTGTTCAAAATCAATTCCAAGATTTTCAAACACGCGTCTATGTTCTTGTAACATTGTTGTTTCCTTCATACAACATAAAAACAACAATTAAATGGGTAATTACATTGTTTTACTTTTATTATCAATATGTATTTATGTACCAGCATGCGTTGATTCTAATAAGTAGTAAAATTCATCAATACTTATTATAATAAATAGATTTATGGCAAAATTATAAAATCATTAAATTAATTTAAAAAATTGTAATTAAAATGTATACGCTAGGGTTTTTGTTTTTTTTCAGTCCCAATGGCCTATGTTTTAGCTTTGGATCAAAAGTTAATTGTCCCAAAATTTTAGACTCGTAGATGAAACCTGTGAACGGCGCAAACCGAGCCTTTTCCCATTTGGTTAACATGGGAAAATGATTTTTTTACTTACGCGTGAATATCTTGTTAAAAAAATTTTTTTTTTGAAAATTTCTCAGAGGAATCTTTTGTAGAGAATTAAGTGCTCAATTCATAAATCCAGGGGTCGAAACAAGTTCAGTGTTCAAAAATACTGATTTTACTAACACAGAAATCTAAAAATACTGACTTTTACTGACTATCTGAACCGATATACAACAAAACGTGCCTTGCATTGTATTGTAAAGATAGAGTCGAATCGAATGTATCACAACGCTTAATTTTTCTCAGCTGTATATCTCGAGAACTATTGGTCCTACGGAAATTGTGTATAGGACTTTTTGTATATAAAATTAGCTAAAGAACAAATTTTATAATAACTAAAATTGCCGTTAAACCAATAGTTTACGAGATATTTGTAAAAAAACGATTTTCGCGACCTTCGACCTAGAATAACTTTTTTTGCGCACACGATTTTTCAATGGACTTTTCGTACGTTATTTTTTATGCCTAAGTAAAGATAATCCCAGTGAGAAAAATTCATTTGGATTTTTTTTTGCACAGCAGTCGTTTTTTCGCCTTATTTTCCTGGGCTAGTTTATTTTGGCATTTTTGTACTACATAAATATCAACCATTTACATAATATTATTTGTATGTATAAATTCTTAAATTTAGTACAATAAAATTCTTTTTAGACATTATTATTTACATATACCTACTACGTATGTAATTTTTCTCACCAAACTTGGCATACCAGTGCTAGGGTGAGATTATGTTGTTTATATGGTCACGTATACACACGTTACAATTATGTCATAAAATATCTTCTAAAAGTTAGTAATAAACAATACAAAATAGAACATTATTTATAATTTAAATATAGTTTTCACGATAATTGTGTCGTTTTGAAAACAAATAGTGAGTTTTTTCACGATAAATAGGGCTCCGATGTGAAAACTTTGAGTGCCAAACCCAAAAACCTGACAAAACTGACCATTTTTCCAAAAAACTGACTTTTATTGATTTTACTGACCAGTTTTGACCCCTGCATTCCTGAAATATAGTATCAGGGTATCCACTGTTTTTTGAAAATAAAATTTCGACTTTTCCCTGACCACAGATTCAAAATTCCCTGACCACTCGGGGGAAAGAATGTGCAAAAAAATTTGAAGACTTTTTTGCTCGTCAACTTAAATTTATACACTTTTTTTTCACTGACTTCCCAGAATTCATAATAAATTCCCAGACTTTACAAAAAGAATTTAATAAATTCTCTGACTTTCCAGAAAGTGGACACCCTGAGTATATACTATCATGTACGTTCGATGGGAAGAGATAAGTGGGGGATCGGGGCAAATTGAGCATTTTATTAAAACATGCAATTTATAAAATGTATAAACATTTTATTATAATATAATGTTAATACACACTTTAATAAAAATAACTTACAGTAAAACTTAAATCCTTATAAATGTGGTGGTATAAAAACACAAGATTAATTGGTAATTATTAATAATGTACAACACATGATTATCATGTGATAAGTGTGTTTGGCACTATCGATTTCCGCCCTGAGAGTCATCCCCCTCTAGTGACACCATTGCCAATGGCCTCTTTATAACATTTGCTACAGGCCCCGTGCTGGCTTAATCCAGCACTGTTATTTGTCCATTTAAAATAGTAAAAATATACAAGCTAGAAATTTGAAATTTTGAACATGTAAAGTCATAACCTCAATATAAATATATATATAACCACTTACATTATTTATTCGGACACCGCTGTCTCGTATGACCTAAAATAAATTTACTTTTAGAAATTTAAATTACATATATTTTTTAACACATTGACTGCCAAATATGAGTTGATTCATAAATAAGAATAAAAAATCAGATAACCAAATATTTTACAGAAAAAAGTTTAAACTAATTAAAACTGGCTAAAAAAATTAAGTTTTGCATAAAACTACAGGAGTTCGCATAATATAGCAGTCAATGTGTTGAATAATAACAATTATCAATACCTTCTTCTCCGCATATACCGCATTTTCTCTTTCCTTTCGTACCAACAGCAACTGCATTAAAATCCGATTTAGATTTCTTTGACGTTGGTCTAGCTTGTTTACCTGTCCAGTTCTTTGTATAAGATGAATTACTGCTACCCCAAGATCCAGATCCACCCGCAGACCAACTGTTTCCACCCCCTCCACGACCATAGTTACTTCCTCCGCCTCCACCGCCATAACCGCTTCCCCCGGCCCCTCCATAGTTGTTCCCTCCGCCTCCACCACCATAACCGCTTCCCCCGCCTCCTCTACCGTCATCACCGCCATCGTTACCACCGCCCCCACCGTTTTGCTGATCGACTTCATCAGCCCATTTGAAAAACTGACACCTCGTAGCTTGAGGTTTTGGACACGTGTAAAAACTTCGGCCTTTGTTTGGTGTATCTTTTTGAACCACTCTCCTTCAAAATGAATAAATAATTAGAATACACTGATACACTTGCAGGGTGTCCACTGTTTGATGAAAATAAAATTCCCAGACTTTTCCCTGGCCCCCAGAATGTGCAAAAAAAAATTGAAGACTTTTTTTTGCTCGTCAACTTAAGGGGGCAGACCCAATTAGAATTTTGAAAAAATCAATTTTTTTTTTGCATTTACTCAAAGTAAAATATTTCAAAAGTATTCTCTGAAAATTTCAGACAAATGTCCTGGAATAGACGATTCAGTGTAAGTTCCAAAATAAATTTTTTATCTGCATGCAAATCATACTCAAAACTTTAAACGCCTTTTTCTCAAAACCATGTTTTCGAAGTCGGTGATCACTGTAACATGAGAACAGCTTTGCCGATCGATTTGAAATTTTTCTCACTTATTCTATACATAACTGTTTTCCGGATGGACAAAGGATTTTTTTTTTATATAGCTGAAAATGTGAGTGAAATTTTAGTCGAATAAAGAACTTTGACTTTCAACATCCGCCATTTTGTGAAAATTCAAAATTTTTCAAATCCCTTCGTCCATCCGGAGCATTATATCATTAGCTAATGATCCCTTTTGTTTTTTTTTATTTCAGATGATCTAGTGACGAGCAGCAGTGATCACGGCAAAACACTTTTTTTTTTTGGATCCCTCCCAAATTTGCTGTATTCCACTTATTTTTTAATGTTTTGCCATAAAAAAATTATAACATTTTCTGTAAATACAAATCTTTCATGTGGAAAAACATTTGTTATTAATTATTTTAATGCATGGCCAAAAAAAGTCCTAAAAAAGAGCTTCTTTTGGAAGTCTCAACTGGGTCTGCCCCCTTAAATTTATACACTTTTTTCTTCTTCACTGACTTCCCAGAATTTATAATAAATTCTCTGAATTTTCAGAATTTTAAAGAAATTCCCTGACTTTCTCTGAGCACATTAGGTTTCTTTGACTTCTTCCTGACTTTCCAGAAAGTGGACACCCAAAAGTGGACTTACAAAAATCTGTTATGTAAACTTACATGACAGCTGTTTCTCCACAGTTACATTGCAATACTGAAGCGCTGTTACTACTTGTACTGTTTCTATCAGAACCCCTTGGCTGATTAGTTTCATCATCGTTTACAGCCCACAAGAAGAAATCACATCCGCCGTTATCTCTCGAGTTATTGCATTTATAAAACAATTTTCCTTAAAAATAAAACATTTATAAATTAATAAGAGCTAACTCCATTTAAAAATTTTAATGAATCAAATATTAAGGATGTATGGCAGGTATCTAATTTCAATGAGAAATAGTTGAAATTTGGAAAAGTTACTCTTTTATAAATCTTAAGTACCCACACAAAATTTCAAAAGGTTTTACAACATAGTTTGAAAGTTATTATTTTTTAAAATTAACATGGGCTCTTATGGCAGAATGGTGTATTTACGGTTAAAGTCCAATAAAACGCATGGTTCAAGCATCGAGAAAAATCTGAAATTTTCACAACACGTCACTTACATATTTAGCAACAAGTTTCATAAAAAAAATTATACGCATACAGAACTAAATTGTGAGAAAAAATAATTATTGCTGAAAAATATTGAAAAAAAAAAAAAATGGCGTACTGAAATGTAATTATTTGCTTTTATTACATATTTTTTTCATATATGTAAGCATATGAAGTACTAATATTATTATTTTCATTACATTTGTATGTTCCACATAAAATATGTTCTAAATAGTGTTATTTAAAAATATTTTAATGTAAGTCATTTATAACAATAAAATACTTCTTTTGTTTTTATATCTGACAGATGAATTCAGAATAAAATTTTTTCGTATTATCAACACAAATATTAATTTTTTGGCTAAAATTCTAAAATAACAGTCAATAATGGGAAATAAGGTTTTAAACAAATGTATTAATATAGTTTATGTAGTATATAAACCAATTTGACTTTCTTATAAACATTTCAAGTGAATAATTGATAATTTGATTTTGATCGTTCATTGCATCTAGATTTACAATATTTTTGACTCAGACTGTACATGCTGTACATCTTTAAGTTACTATTTAAACATAATTACAAAGATTTTACCTAAATTTGGACCCTGTTTCCTTACGGTCAACTGCAGTGCCGGTTGATTACACTGACATACAACTCCATCATAACCGCTAGTGTTTCTCTGAGTTGTATTACTGTCTCTACTACCGCCTACAGCTCTTGTAGAGTTTAAATTAGCACTACCCCACTGTGAAGTATCAGAAGATGTAGTAGGTCTCCGAGTTGTGTTACTGTCTCTGCTGTCAACAACCCTTGTAGAATTGAAATTAGCACTACCCCACTGTGAAGTATCTGAAGATGTAGTAGGTCTCTGGGTTATGTTACTATCTCTACTTCCGATAACAGCTGTAGAGTTTAAATTTCCACTACCCCATTGTGACGTATTTGTTTGAACTGTTAAATAAAAAATTATGATATATGTATTATATATTACTGAGAGTCTATTATATGTATGTTAGAATAGAAAGAATACAAACAAAACAAATGTAATATAAGATACTGGCACCAGTTATGGCCGCTATAAAAGCGAGGTTTACTGTTTTTGTGATTGACGGACTTATTTTTTGTAATTCTCATCAACCCATCTTACTAATAAAACAAGTAACTCTTTATTTAATCAATTTAATTACCAAAGTTTGCAAATATAGTTTCTTTTTTTAAATTATAGCCTTTTATTTTGTTTATGTTTTTTCTCCAGTAATGGATAAAGTAAAAACCAGTAATGAGCACGCAGCGCTAATAATGAGTACTACGACACAAAAGATATAAAAGAGTCAAATTTGAAACAATGTAAAGCAGTTGCTATGATAATATAATAATTAATAAATAAATTATACTAATAATTAGTTCAAATGTCCACCATTTTGACACCTATTGGCCGATTGTCATCAAATCACATTGTAAGACAATTAAATGTATATACATAGATTAATATTCAGAAATGGTAGTAATCAAATATCTAATTGAGTACATTTAATTAAAGAATAGTCATTACTGGGGTCGTATCCAAGACTGGTGCCAGTACCTTAATTAATTTTAGATTGAATTCATTAAACTCACCACCAGACCCATTGCTCGGTGGCATCCTATCATTAAAACTATGATTGTCGTTATTATAAGGCACTTGATTTCTGTTATTTGGCACATTTTGAACAGTCGGAAATCTATTTACAGTTCCGTTATTATGACTTGCTGCATTATTTCTACCTAGAATATTTTATAAATAATTAAATTATCATTGAAAATATGAGATTAATATTTTTATTATTCAACGTAACGAAAAAAGACCGAACCCTCGAAATAAATCAAAAGAATTTGGTTTTAAAGAGTAAATGCTTTAGGGAGTAAAAGTTCTATTAGATGATAATAATCACATGAGGTTGAAAGGTCTTGTCAAAGCAATAATTCATTTTTAAACAGAAACCTATAATACCTCTCTATTAGGGTAAACTAAAAAAAAAGTTATTTTTTTTTACCGAATAAAACAGGAAGCCAGACAAAAAATTATTTCAAAAAGTTTTTTTAATTTTTATTAATATTGCTACCGTAATAAAAAAATAAAGATTTCTGTTTAAAAAAATTGTTACCTTTGTGAGGCCTTTTAAGGTCACGTGAATATTACTAAAAATTAAATTAATTACACCCTAGAACTTTTATAATAAACATTTTTCTCTAAAACTCAATCCTTCAATTTATTTCAGGGGTCGGTTTTTTTTTTCCTCACCCTATATAAAGTTTTGTAATGCGTACCTGTACGAACAGTATTTAGGTTTATACTTAAACTTTCTAAAATATTCAAATCACAGCCACCAACACAGGTAGTTAACGGATTTGGTAACATACCAAACGTTAAATTATTTTCA
Organism: Sialis fuliginosa; assembly: GCA_961205875.1. Lineage (NCBI taxonomy): Eukaryota > Metazoa > Arthropoda > Insecta > Megaloptera > Sialidae > Sialis > Sialis fuliginosa. Next base: position 39,648,282 of record OY540809.1, on the reverse strand, counting down.
AACGTAAATTTGATTTTTTTGAAATTTGGTCCGCACTGCAAATAAAAAAAAAAACATGAATTACTGTTAATAAGTGGCAATTCTCCTAAGTTGTCGTGCTTGCTTTGGAGTTTTGTTCTGATTAAAATATAAAATAACATTGATTCTGGCACCAGGGCTTCAAGCCGTAATTTTTTTCGTTTTCGGTTTTCGTTCCAGTTCGAATAAAAAAATATATAACGGTTTTTCCGGTTTTCAGTTCAGGTCTGAGTGATTAATTAAAAAAAAAAATATTCTACCATAATTTAGAACATATTATGGTACTTGTACGACAATTGAAGTGGGAAATAAGATCATGTTAACTCGCGTATTTTAACATGTACCGAACCGAAACAACCGATTTTTTTTTTCGTTCTGGCAAAAAATAACGGTTTTCCCGGTTTTCGGTTAGAAGCCCTGTTTGGGGTAACTCTAGAGTAAAAAAACAAACCTCTGTGCATGTTTCATTCGTGACGACGGCTTCTTTAATTCCGCTCGGTAACCAACAAGCGTTTCTACATGCAGGAAACGAGCTGCATGCAATATACTTCCCTCCGTTCTTACGATCTCGTACAAACATGTTACTGCCGCACCGAGGGCACTTGAATGGTGACACTGACGGTTCGGTCGGATGAAGAGTCCTTACGTTTTCTACAGGCTGCGCGTTGATTCTTTCCGCTATAGCACCATCGATCCGTCTAATCTGATTGTACACAACACGATACACCTCACGGTATTTGTTGATTTGCTCGGTAAGTACCGCTTCTGGTCTCTTTGTGCCTTCGCATATTTTTTTTAAATCCGATTCGAGTTCTGCTCTTAAGTTTGGTTTTGCTAAGGACACATCTAACCCTATCATATCATAACTGTAAAAAAATATAACATATTATTAAATCATTGCTAAACGAAATTGAATCTAAATTTTATTTATTTATTTCATTTCTCATTTATTTATTATGTATAGAATATATCAGAAAAAATCCTGACATAAAACATGTTGATAAAAATAATTTTAAAATAGAAAATATGTATCCTGATATTAAAACTCAAGACGATATTTCAAAAAATAGAATAAATGGACACCGGTACAATGCTAATGAGATCACAGCTTTAAAAAAACATATCGAAGAGGATGAACATAATTTTAATTATAAAATATATGTATATATATATGACAGAAAAAATAAAATAAAAAACATTAATACATGAAATGATAGAGAAAACTATATATAAATTAAGAAATTATCATTTCTATAAACTCAAAATATTTATAATAAAATATAAATTTAATAAAAACTTACCCTTCAACTAAACCCATTCCTAAATTACCAGGAACAAAATGTATTCCATCTGGCAACGCCACGTATTCTCTTGCTTGAATAGTCGCTATGTGTTCTGCATGAGTAGCATCAGTGCCTATTCCGTGACGTTCCATTAACATAATCAAATCTGCTTCTGTTAAAAGGGGTGGAGCTGTTGTCGAACCCTCTGCCTACAAATATATTCCAATGAGAGATAAATGAATGAGACATTGCTTATAAATAATGATTTTACTGTATCTAAAACAGTAGGTGTAAATTGCTGTCCTTCTTGATACGCGTGCATTTCTTTCTCACTCCATCGTTCGTACGGATATACTTCCAAATAATTTCTTTCTAAGATCATCAGCCCTTTAGCCTGAAATGTTTCATCAGCAATAACAGCATCAACGATTGTTTCAAATCCCTTAGCATCTTTGGAACAACATGCTAAGAAATGTCTAACGATAAATTCATACACTCTTTTTTCATCGCCGGTTAAAGTGTTTGTGTATTTTGTCGGATGTATCGGAGGATGGGCTTGATCTGTCTTTTTCCCTCGTCGAGGATTTGGTCCTCCTGTTTCTAATATTTGAACTGCAAAATTCCCCCATTGCCGATCTTCAGATTGCAATTGTACCAAGCCAGGAAGGTTGAAATTATCCGGGAAAATATTTGTCTCCGTACGTGGGTAACTAATTATACCTTGGGAATATAGTTTCTCTGCGATTTTCATAGTAGTTTTTGCATTTATTCGCAGTTTTCTCGAAATATTTTTTTCCATTTCCTGTTAAAGATTTATTATCAAAATTACAATTGTAAACATCTGTAAATATACATGCACTTCAACTGAATCTATGAGTACGTTTACACAGCGGTATTATTCCGGTTTAACTATAACCGATGTAATAAAACCGGGTGTAAAAGTTTGTGTAAACGCATTTTACACCCGACATAACTAATCGGGTTTAGTTATGCTATTCCTCTTGGTCTACGGAAATAGCATAAGTAAACTGGAATAGAGCAGGAATAAAAATGCGTGTAAACTGCATGGACATAGTTAAATCTATTTAGCCAACCTGAAAAAATATATGTACCTACGGAGTATAGGGATTTTATCGTAATGCACTTCGCATTAACATTTGAAATAGCATCGCCAGTTAAAATATGGTTAAAACACCTGAGACGAAGAGATGGAAAACAAAAGAAACGCGATTCGTGGGACGTAAAAGTGACGAAATATTTTTGAGATTTCTTGTTGGTACGCCATCGAACTTATAGCGTATTTCAAATCGAAATTATAATTCCAGCTGACGTCACTTATTCTTGTATGTATAAACAGCACCTCTTAAAACGGTTTTATTACATTGGTTATAATAAAACCGGAATAACAGCGCTGTGTAAACGTACTCTATAATTAATTTGCTTTATTTATACATACAACTGTATCCAATGGTAAAGGTCTCCACTTAGACTTGGGTTTACTTATAACTTTGGTAATTGTTGCCGTCGGTTGTTCTTGGCACTTTTCTAACAATGCCTTGACTAACGGTTCCTCAAATAACCGATCTCTGTTCCAATGAAACTCTACCGTTATATCATTCATCGTATGTGTCACTACATTAAAGGTAATTATGTTAAAAACAATTAATCGTTAATCCATTTAAATTCAATAATTACTTATAATTCTCCAAAATGCTTGGGGTATAAAATCAACTGATGCTTTATAACGATCTACAACAAACCCTAGAGTTGGAAATTGACAACTTCCATAGCTTATCAATTTATCAGCTAATTTTTGAGGAAAAACCTGTTGCAACCGTAATGTTTGTAATCGTGTGAATGAAGCACCTAAAATGAATAACTACATAATTATTATTGTTTTGACCAAAGCTGAAACATATTGCGTGAGTGGATAAAATCAACAGATTCAACAAAAATTATAAATAATTATATTTAATTTAAGATTGAATGTTTTCGCGATATCCTTATTTTTCTCTTAATGGCCTTCTCAAATTAATTGTGTATTAAAATAGGTCTCTTAAGGTGGTATTTTGGTCTAGAAATTTGAAAAATTCGAATTATTTTCGGAGTTACAGCAACTTTTGTGACGTGGCAACTAAATTGGTCAGCCGGAGCAAATCGAATAATAGACGGTAAACGTTGCTTGACTACCTACTTTTTTTTAAATTGTCGCCACTAATCAAGATTTTTTTTTTTTCAGAACAAAGGGTTGGAAACATGTCGAGCAGGACGCACCTTTTTTTTTAGCTCCCACTTCACTAGCCTGTAACTTTAAATTTGATTTTTTTTTGTATTCTTATAAAAAAATAGATAGTAAAAATGTTTTTAATTTTTTTTATTATCCTACCTGAGGGAAAAAGGTGTCTAGACCAGAATAACCACTTAAATGGAAATTATTTCTCACTTTACAGTTTCTGCTTTATATAAAAATTCTCATAAATCCCCACAGTTTACAAATTCTACTTGGATGTGAAATAAAACGTACCTATTCTCAAATCTAGTTCTTGTCTAACATCAACGGCATTACTGACATTTTTGTTAGGTTGTTCTAAATTTTGTAAAGCTCTATGTACTGATGTTGCTGTGATTTCAGAAAACCGAGCACGATGTACGGACAAATTCGGTTTCACGGATAAACAGACATCAATTATTTCAAACCCTATATTTTCTCCTTCTCTATCACAATCAGTCCAAATAATTAATCCACTACAGCTTTGTACTTCTCTTATAATTGTTCTCTGTAAAAGAAAGTAAAAAATATTAATTTTATTTTTAATTAATAATCAATATCCAGTACTAAAAAATACCTTGATCTTTTCATAATCTTCAGATTGACACTGTTTAGTCATAGGTGCATCAAATAACTCTAATGGGTTGCAGCTTGTCCAATTACGATACATTCCACCAAATTCATAATTAAGTAAATGACCAGACACTGATGTCATTACCATAGTACATTTTTGATTAAACACTTGTGCTTCAAATTCATATATTTTATTGTATGGTGAAAAACCTTCCCGCTTAAATAAAAATTTACTTATTTTTATTTCCATTATTATTTATCAATATTTGTAGAACATACCCTCCTACTAGTTCCTCTTGATAAATGACCGGCTATATTTTTTGCTGCATCGTTTTTTTCAGCTACATTTAAGTATTTCATATTTGCTAGGATTTGTTTGCAATAATTTTGGTTCAAGATTATATTTGATTGAATAATTTTTCTTACCCCTATTAAAAACGGCGACATTTATTATCTATAAGTAATATTTCATTTAATTACTACATTTTTAATAACTCTATATTCAATATTTTAATTTATAACTCTGCTTTTACAGAACATAACCTCTTTCTTCTTCAAAAATTCGAAAAAGTACATAACATAGATAAAGTACCTACACGACCTACACCACAGAACATATAACAACTACACGTTTTGAATTTATCTGTCAAAAATTATATTGAAGTATGTAATGTGTTATTAATAAAATATTTTATACTAATTTTATTCCAACTATAAAACGAATAATCCAGAAACATAATTTAATTTCTATATACGTTTAATTAACTAGAAAATTAGTATTAGTATTTTTATTATTAACCTTTAAATTTGAATTCATATACGTAGATACAAATACAAGGGATACAAGTATGTAGTTCAATAATTCATTAATTCATTCATCTTCATATTTGACAGAATGGATTAATATTAGTTAATATTTATTTTCTATCGACTTAAATCAAAATCAAATACTATAAAATAGGAAAATTCTAGTTATAAATTATTTTCTTCTTTTTACCAGTAGTTTTTACACAGAATAAAGATTACACACTTCATCATTTGATAATGATTCTGTGAGATGTTTCTTCGTTAATAGCTAATGCTTCATTATTAATGGCTGTAGGAATTGATCCATAGCGTAAATTTCGAGAGCTCAAAAAACAGTTTTTGTGAAAATACGATTCACAAATTCAATCACTCTTATATAAATTGAAATCAATTTCATCATTATATTGAATATTAATAAAATCTTACCATAATTTGCATGTTTCCTGTTCGATAAAACCAGACTTTATTATCTTTACTATTTCTACGGTAAACACTTTCACAATTTGGAACTTTACATTGGTAACTAATGCGTTTAGATTCCATTACGACTAGTAACTATTACAAGATTATAATGTAACAATTAAAAGAAAAAATTCACAATTAAAATTTTAAGAATGAATTATTATATAATAATTTTATTTAATTATTAATTCACAAACAAACTTTAAATGTAAGATATATAGACTTATATGTAAAGTAATAAAAATTAATAATCAAAATAATTTACCTACAAATTGAATTTAAAAAAGTCAATGAAATCTTAAATAGGTATATAGTCCAGTAAATGACGGTTATCACCTCATAATTCTTTGAACATGAATGAATTGATTTGAAATTTTGACAGATGACAGAGAATAGCACAAGAATCAAAAATGACCCAGTGCCGACGTGTGCTTTTTATTTAGGGGTGGTTCCCACCCCTTCTCGGGGGTGGAAACTTTTTCGGCCAAAATAACCCCGGAAATCGATAAAGAGATTAATTTTAAGCAAAAAATGTAGCATGAAGTTTTTTTGATAAACCAATACTTTTCGAGTTATTCGTGATTAAAACCTAAGAATTTGTATTGAAAAAAACCACGTTTTTAAACGGTTTTTCACGAATAACTCAAAAACTAAGCGTTTTATCGGAAAATTCATAATAAACAAAATTGTAGCTTATTAAAAAAACAAACAAAGCGTTTTTTTAATGAACGCTCTAAGTGCAATACAAACCGAGATATGCCTCATTTACGTTGAGTATGAATTTGCAAACTACTGAAATTTAAATGTTAAACATCAAATAGCGGGAAAACAAAGAAAATTCGGGGAAAACTCATAGAATCTTTTTTAAAGTACTTGAAAAGAGCTTTAAAATGAGTACTGCTAAAGTTGATTGTATAAAAATTGACGGAGATATGATACAAATAAAATTAGTATCAATATTTTTCAGCGTAAAAATTATCAATAATACCCCCACCATTACCACCAAAATCAAAATTGGACATAATCTCTCTTCAATTTCTTTCACTTGAGTTCTATCAATGTGATCCAGGAGTTTTGACCGTTTTAAATGCCTGGTTTTGAAAAAAAGTTTGAATGAAATGAGATTTTTTATAATTTAAAAAAAAATTGCCTTTTTTTAAATGACTCAAAAACTAATGCAGATACGAAATTAAAAATGTAATATTAAAAAAAACTTACCTTACTTAGCAGCTACACGTGGTTCTGGTGACAAATTTTAGTAAATATCAATTAGAAACAGCAAATCTTAACAGCAAACAGCTAATTTTCTTGGATCAAACGGATCAAACGATGAACGTTCTAAAAAAGTAAAACAAGTATCTGAATAGATTTGTTATCCTTATGCTTAGTATATAACGAGTATAATATGTAAATACTTACGTGTTTAGAAATGAAAATTATTAAAATATTACACAGAATTACTTGAAAATGCTGGCAAAAAAATGAAACTGCGAATACAATAGAACACAACACGAAAATGTACAACCATGTACAACAATCAAATCAATTACATATTTAGAGAAGTGAACTTAGCACGTAACAAGAAATTACAAACTGTATGCAAAGAGCACCAACTTAATACTAAAATCCTAATAAAAATGTAAATTCCCTGTTGTGCCAACTAGAATTGAACAAATGGTCAAAGGGGTATGAGGAAAGGGTGAGGCGGCATTTGGTATTTGAAAGTTTTGACAACTACAAAGACCGTTAGAAGTTGGATTCGACTTGTGTCATTTTGATTTTTTGTGGCTTGATTAGTTTCGTTCGTTTCGTTATTGCTTTTTTACCAATACTTGAAAATGGAGAACGAAGATAATGAAACTAAAGAATACTTTTTTTTCGAAGAAAGATTGAAATCATTTAAAAAATGGTGTTATAAACCTAACGAAAATTGTTCTGCTGAAAAGGTAAATTTTTAATTATTACTATCCAGTCTGAAGTGCAAGTCCTATTTTTACGTGTTAAAAGTTGTACAATATCTGTTTTATGTATTATATGTGCCAGACTGCCAGTTACTACTAAGTTTTCTCAGCCATGTGACGATTATCCACCAGAGCAACAAAACAGAACTATCAAAAAACATTCATTTAAAAAAGTTCAAATAAGAGATTTTAACATTAGTGACACATGTGCTAAAAGCTAATGCCGTGTTTAGACCGAAAAAAACAAAACAGCAACATCATGTCTTTTTGATTTTGTCATATACATTTTTAAATACGAAGTGTTTTAAAATACCGTGTTGCTGTTTTGTTTTTTTTTGTCTAAACACGACTTGAGAACAAAAGGGCGACTGTTTTATAGAAACTAGAGTTTGTTATATTTTCAAAATGAACAATTCTGTTGCTGAAAACAAAACTCTCTTACTTCAGTGGAAAACCACATTAAATTATACCATAGTACTAACAAGGGGAAGCAACAGCACGGTTAATGAGAATTTCAATGAGCTTGTGGTATGACAAACTAGAGCAAAAATAAAAAGACACGTGTCCAACAATTTGATCTCATAGGCCTTAATTACAAAGATAATATATAATAATATAACCGTGTATTATGTTCATGTAATAATGCTGTCGTAAAATCTTGTTTCAATTATTTACACACAAATTAAACCAAATAAAAATATTTTCATTAACTAGTAAATTACAGAATTTACTTTTTCAGAATTAAAACATAATATACGCCAGTACATAATTATTAATTTGTTTTAAAGTAAATTTAATTTAATATTGACACAACTCATTAGTTTTTAATTAATAAATTGAAAAGTTTTAATAAAAAACAAACTTGAAAGAAACCACAAACATCTATTGTCAATAATAATATATGTTTTATTTATGTCTAATTTATCGATTTTTACGCAAGTGGGAGAGGTAATGTGTACAAAAAAATAAAAAATAATTGTAAATTAAAATTAAAATCAAAATCTTAAAACCGAGATTCGAACCATCGTTTTCCAGGCGAGACGCCAGTGCGTTGACCGCAAGGCCGTGTTTCGAGCGAACATAATACACGGTTATATTGAATACACACATTTTCAAAGTTAATTATCTTTGTAATTAAGGCCTATGAGATCAAATTGTTGGACACGTGTCTTTTTATTTTTGCTCTAGTTTGACATACCACAAGCTCATTGAAATTCTCATTAACCGTGCTGTTGCTTCCCCTTGTAAGTAAAAGTACCTGTAGCAAATATTATATTTTTATCTTGGTAAACACAATTTTTTCTTGAATTTTCAGCTAGCAGAAGCTGGATTTTATCTCATTGATGAAAATAGTGAATCTACTAGATGCTTCTTATGCCTAAAAGAACTTGAAGGGTGGGAATCTACCGATGATCCATGGGAAGAACATATTAAACACTCCAAAAACTGTCGGTTTGTACAGTACCAGTGTAAGGAAAATGACTTAACTGTTGGACAAATTTTTATTTTGTATGAAGACTTTCTAAAACAAAAACTTACAACAAAATACCAGCAATTACTTAAAAAAATAGACAATTGTACTTCAAATATGAAACCAAGTGTTTAAATAGAGTTTTATAAAATAACTATTTTTAATGTTATCACTCAAAAATAACTGATAAGTATAATTATAATTATAATAATAAAAATAAATTTTAATTTCTTTGAAATCCACTTCAGAAAATGTTGAACTGGATTATTTTATTGTATTCTTTTAAAAAAACCATTGTATAATGTAAAAATAAACTGTAAAACAAAGAATGTATTAAAATATTTATTTACTCAAAACATTACAATTTTGTATTCAAAACTAATTAAACATTAATCGGTTTCCATTTTCTCTCCATTGTTTGTATTATTATTTTTTGCTGGACACGCCAACGCAATCGTATGTTGTCCCCCGCTGGCTACTCTTAATACTGTTCGTTCTGTCAACTGTTTTCCTTTCACAATAACAGGCTCATATACATCTTCTTCTTCTCCTGTGCCTAATGCACCACCGGTTCCCATACCCCATGAATACAGCTCACCTGAAAATTAAAATAATATAAGGTACTGGCACCAGTCTTGGATATGACCCCAGTAGTGGCTATTTTTAAATTAAATTTACTGATTTCGAAATATAAAATATCTGAATATTATTCTTTATACATTTAACCATCTTACAGCGTGATTTGATGACAATCGGCCAATAGGTGTCAAAATGGTGGACATTTGAACTAATTATTAGTATAATTTATTTATTAATTATTATATTATCATAACAACTGCTTTACATTGTTTCAAATTTGACAATTCTTTCTTTTATATCTTCTGTGTCGTAGTACTTATCCATTAAGTATCCATCACTGCGTGCTCATTACTGATTTTACTTTATCTATTATTGAAGAAAAAACATATACAAAATAAAAAGCCATAGTTTAAAAAAAAAACTATATTTGCGGACTTTGATAATTAAATTGATTAAATAAAGAGTTAGTTGTTTTATTAGTAATATGAATTGATGAGAATAACAAAAAAGAAGCCCGTCAATCACAAAAACAGTAAACCTTACTCTTATAGTGGCCATAACTTGTCCCAGTACGTTACTGGATTAAGTTAGGTGTAAATTTAAGTACATACCAGAGTCAGTAACTGCAAAGGACATGGATGAACCGCAAGATATATCAACGCATATTTTATCTTCTAGTTTCGGTACAGGTACTAATTCTGTAGCATCTTCACAATTTTCTCCTAATCCTAATCTTCCGTATTCTTTTCTACCTAAGGCAAACACTTTACCTTTTGAACTTAACGCAAGTGTGTGATGTAAACCACCACTGATTTTTTTCCAGTTTTCCGTTTTAAATATGTCACTTCTTGTTGGTCGATAATAAGGTTCTTCTTTTTTTAGTCCTATAACCAATATAAATAATTAGATAATGTCCGGTATTATAAAGGAGTTAGCAAAATTTGCTGGCTTGCAAGCATTCTCAAATGGGGTATTAATTCTGTACTAGTATCTATAGATTAGCTATGGAATTTAGAGCAGTGATACTTCAACTAATTGTAACACAGTTGGCGACTCTGACCGTACAAAATAATTTTCATAATATCACCACTGTTTTAATACCGTTGGAAACTTGTCAGTCTTCAACAAACTCCAAAAGAACTGTTATATAAGTTTGATATCTCATGTAAGAGTGCTTGCAAGCTAGCAAATTTGCGAGCTCCTTTATAATAAAATATGAATAAAATATGGCCTGATTTTCTGGGGAACCTCACAACACGCTCTACAAATATTTATTTTACAAAAAAAAATCATAAGAGTTATTGCAAGTATTGGCCCAAGGGACACGTGCAGGGGCGTGTTTAGAAATTTGGGTATTATTACCTTACCTGCGCTATGCATTTTAGAGACAATAATGTGTGTCAAAGAAAACTCTAAATCATTGAAACATAACAACTCGTATCATCAATACAATACTCGTAACGGTAATGACCTCTGTCTTCAACAGCATAAACTTACCATATTTGAAAAAGGACCATTTTACATAGGTTCTAAACTGTTTAATAAGCTTCCAAAAGAAATAAAAGAAATTTCAAACAATAATAAATTTAAACGTACATTAAAAACATATCTCCTAGAGAAAGAAATTTACTCAATCGATGAGTTTTTCGTCTTAACATAAGATTTCTTTATATCTTTTATATGTATGTATTTTTTTATCTTAGTACTAATTTATATACAACTCGTAACTATTTCTACTGTATCTCTGTTTTTATTATTATTATTAATGTCATTACTATTATTATTATTATTATTATTAATACCGGACATAAGATTTATTAATTACACAGGACAAGAAAATATTTTTCTTTTCTTGTCTCTACTTCAATAAGTGATTTTTTTTGGCTTGCTGAAATCGAATCCATTGCCTAAATTACTCAGGTTTTTGAAATAACCTAACCACAAAGTACCAAATGACGATTTTCGCTATGTTTAAGAATTTATTACCAAGTAGGTCATTTTCTTTTCGTCATTAAAATGAATTTTTACTTTTTACTGTACGATTTTTTTTCACCGAAATATACTAGATAGAAGATATTGTTATATTTAATGTAGTCAAGTCCATTGTGTCTAATCTATGAATAATAATATCATATTTTCAATCTAGCATATCTCGACGAAAAAAAATCGTACAGTAAAAATTGAAAATTCATGTTAATGACGAAAGATAGTACTACTTCCTACCGTCAACAAAAACTTTAGAAAAAAATCACTTACTTGGTAGTAAAATCTTAAACATAGCCAACATCGCCATTTTGACACTTTTAGGTTAGCTTATCTCAAAAACCTGACGTGATGGAGAAACGGATCTGGTTCAAATGTTGTCAGCCTGTTTAGTTTAAATTAAACTAACATATATTTACCTATTTGGTGATAATTATTTAGTCCGAAAACGTACATATCACCGGTACTTTTCTCTGAAGCAAATGTACCATAAGTTGTAGCCCAAATTTTATCAAAAATAGTTTTCTTAGAAGCTTTAACGCTGACAGGTTTTACTTCCAACGACGATTCTAAAATTAAATTACAATATTTCATTACATTAAAATTATAATCCAAATTATGCAACTCACTTATGCCTTGCCTTCTTTCTCTGACAGTTTCTCTAGATGATAATCTTCCTAATTGACCTTGTTGACCGCATCCTATTGTAAACAAGTCACCTTTATCCGTTAGCATGACTAGATGGTCAGCCCCTGAAGCTATTTGAACGACAAAGTGTTCTGATAATAACTGTATAGGGGATTTTTCAATATTTGTCGATATTAAACCCATGCTACCACTCGCATCCTATAAAAAACAACAACACATAAGTTAAGGAGGTTGGGAAGTTACGTCAAACCAGTAGGAATTAGTTGAAATTTCACAGTTGTTTAAACCATCAGAATGAATGAAATACTGAAATTTCATACGTAAATACTGAAAAACTCGTTTTTAAAAAATGAATTTTAAATTTCAGTTGTAAATGTAAAAATGGCAGTTGATAAAAATAGATTGTTAAAATATAGAAAAATGATAAAAATCAATTTAAAAAATAGCAAGATTGTTTTGAAAATTAAGTATATTGTAAAGTATACATTTATGTAATTATTTAAAGAAAAATTACATGTTTCGACCACACCATTATTAAGAAAACAATAAACGAAACATGAAAAATGTATGAAATTATGTATAAATATTTGAAATGCGCAACATGGCAACGGCGCTGGCATTGTAAAATGACAAATACATATGTGCAAGTGAAAAAGACATGTCATAGTTTTGGCAACCAAAAACTGTGTCTTATCCCACCGTCTTCCCCTCAAAGGTAACTTCCCAACCTCCTTAAAGAGAAAATATCAGTCTCTAAACGAGGGAAGGTTGGAAAGCTATCAACCTGTGACAGTAAAATTAAAATTCTAAACAATTTAGTAATTATTTACTTACACGAAAACTTCCCCATGCGAGAACTCTCCCGTCTTCTAATAAAGCACATGAGTGAGAATCACCGGCACTTATCATTATGGCAGGTGCAGGAAGTTTAACTGTATCAGGGACTGACTCTGCACCTTGTCTTCCCAATGCTCCTTCATCATTACAACCCCAAGATAAAACCTGCAAAATACATATTTAATATCACCGTAAATTGCTTTTAATCTGTTGCCAGATTGCTGCTTATTGAGAAATTAATTATAATAAATAAGTATTAAATATGTACTTACTGAACCATCTTTTTTCAAACATATATTATGCATTCCTCCTGCTACAATATCAATTATATCTTCATGGCCAGGAACTAATGCTGGTCTTAATTTTTCAATAATGTCTTCACCTAATCCTAACTGTCCAACTTCGCCTGAACCAAAGGCCAAAACTGAACCCACATCATTATTCCTTGGTTTCAGTTTAAGAATTTCAACTTCGGGTGGTGTGTCTATAATAATAAAATAACTTAATTTTCTAAAAAAAATATATATATTAAAACTAACCTCTTCTTTTTTTAGAGCTTTCAATTGAAATAGAACTGCCTCTAGTTCGTTTTAAGGTTTTTGTTTTCGGCATTTTCTTTAAAACTGTGACGAGGAATATGAAATAGACAATATTACGTTTAACTTTCGTAATGAAAATTGATAAAATAAAAAATTTGGTTAAAAATTATAATTAAACATGTGATTTACAAATAAATGTTAAACCAATTAATGTGTTTTAAAATACTTACAAATTTATAAATCTGGTAATAATATAGTTTAAAAAATATATAATAAATAAATATATTATGTAGTATTAAAACCCGCCAAAAAACTGTCACACACACACTTGAAAACACGTTTCTGAACGTAGATAAAGAAGAAATAACAATATACTGTTGTACCGTGGAACTATTATTTTCAATACTCTACACATGGAACTATAAAATTTATAAAGAAACACCTGCGCAGTGGTGTACCGTAGGTTTCTGCCGCCCGGGGCAGATGGCAAATTTGCCGCTCCTCCTCCCTCTACACTATATGCTAATTATGATAATTTTGCGCCTTCTACTAATTTTGATGACTTCTTTTTTTCGTTGCTACCTCAATTTTGCCGCTTGGGGCGAACGCCCCCTTTGCTCCCCCGCCGGGGGGCGGGGGGGCATCGGTACGCTAATTTGTCAGGGGTCATAACTTATAAATTTGTGCAGCGACTTCTAGCTACGCCACTGGTTCGGCATTATAAGCAAGCTAACAAGCATTTTCAAATGAAGTATTAACTTATACGACAGCTCTTTTTCGTAATTCTTTTGGAATTTTTGACAGATATGTACATGCGCGGCAAGTTGGTTTTTACTAACCGCGCATACACATATCTGTCAAAAACTCCAAGAGAACTGTCATATAAGTATGATACCCCATTTGAAATCTAGCAAATTTTGTTACATAGCTCGTTTATATTACCGAACTGTTTTTTTTACACATATCATTTACATTTTTCAGAACGAAAACTTTGCTAAATTTTATTAAACTGATATAATTAAAATCGAGCATGTAAGTAAATTTTATGAGAATTATTAAAAAATGATTCAGAATGTTCAAATTCGTATATTTTGCCCCCATTTTATAATAAAAGAAATTTAAATGGCTAATGACATTAAAAATAAGTAGATTGGTAAGAGTCATTTAAAAATAATATATGCATTTTATTAAAATGAAGCAAAATTCAATTTACAGTAACTGAAAAGAAGTGCACAATTCATTTATTAACATGGAACGTTTATTACATACACCAAATACGATGAAATTAACGATTTATTTTTATATATTGAACAAAGAAAACAGCAGCGATGCTCAATCTACATAAGAAACGTTGACACATTCGATTGAAATCGTAACGCATCGCCCATCTTCGTCAGTGCGTGTGTGTAAACTAAAATGGACGGGTGTGCATTATAAAAGAAATAGTGATTTTAAATGAAATAATAATGTATTTTATACATGAATCAAAATACAAATCAGTGACAATAACATGTGCCGATTATTAATAATACTTGGATATAAACATCCTTTACAATAATTAAGGTTTGTCTTGTTTATAAATATTATGTTGACAATGAGAGAATAATCATTTTGTTATTTCTTAGATTTTAGAATTTATTTTTCACATTTTTGAATATCGTAGGTGTTAGTAAAACACATGAAACATGAAAATTGATCAGATGGTTATAGTTTTATAATGAAACTATTTTGGTTGTCATATAAATGTCATTAACTTATAATTAACCTGTTTAGTTTCATATGATTTATAAAATGTAGCATGTGTATATTTCGATTTTACATCTTATTTTCGGTAGAGTGTCTATATAACATAAGTACATAATGATTCTTCAGGTCACTACAGATATTTAATGTTGGAAAACATGATTCTTGGAAAACCAATGATTCAACATTTATTTGTACACCAGATATTCAGAAGTCAGTTAAGTAGTAAATATCTATTTTCACGTAGAATACCAATTCTTAAATTTAGGATCTTCAAATATCAAAATATTGACAAAAGTTTAGTTTATGGTATGATTAAAAATATATGCAATGTGTTCATTTTCTTATAATTGATATCACTTCAATCAGGGAGTTAGTTTTGTTATTAGAATTCAAAACTTAAAATTTTAGTTTTAAAACTTTTTTTGAATGAAAATAGTATTAATAGTTTTTGTTTGTCATTGAAATTTAAATGAGACATTTACTTAATGGTCATTAATATGTAAAATTTTCGCAATTATGAAAACCGATTTAATCTTTTCATATTTAAAGCAATTCACATTAATGGTATATTTCAAAATTAATTTGAAATTCATTAATTATTTTATTATGCATATATCACCAGGAAATCCTAATTAATTTATTATAAATATTCAGAATAATTTTATTAATATATGCTAATATTCATCTTCTACCGATCTTGCAATAATTGCGGCTTCCGATGGACACACATAATTATTTTATGGGTTCCCACGGAAAATAATGAAACACCGGTAATGATTAAATATTGCTTCCTCGCAATATCGAAGATACGAGAAGCTATGTGATCGTTTCAGATTGAGACAAAAAAAAAGTTCTCCAATTTCAAAATTTTAAATTGATTTATCCGTTTCACGTCAAGAGAAACACTCTTCGTTCCGTGTCTGTCTGTCTGTCCGTGTGTCCGTGTGTCCGTCTGTCCCCTGAATCCTTGTCACACGCATAACTAATGAACCACTGAACCGATATTATTGAAACTTGGTCGGATGGTTGGGTTTGGTTTGAGGACGGTCCCATTTCAAAATCGTATGTAAGGGGGAGGGGTGACACCCCAAAATATTTCTTTTTTCAAGATATCTCAAGAACGACACATGTTACGAGAAAATTTTATAGAATATTTTTTGTAGAGCATTAAATTTCCTATAGTGTGGGTCTACTACGTTTGTTGTAAAATATTCCCTTACAAAGATTTATCTCAATTTATTTTAAAAATTCGTGTTTTGTTTTTCTAAATTGTTGATTGGATATATTAAATGTCATTTTGACGTTTTAAATGTCATTTTGGCGTTTTAAATGTCACTTTGACGTTTTAAATGTCATTTTGACATTTGCATAAATTTAGATTTAGATTGAAATTGTCAAAAAATTAAAAATATATGAAAAAAAATTCAGGTGCGTTTTAAGAAAAATTTCGAACTAAGATTTTTTAGTAAAATTTGTATAAAAATTAAATGGTTAACCAATGCCAGGCAATTTATCTGAACACTATCGGTTTTAGTGAATTTAGCACGAGGAAGCACTGTGCATTTACTTGGCAGATGTTTTTTATTGACTATTTGAAAACGAAAAAAACAACAAATTTGATAATGCCAATTACACAATGCTTTCTACCAAACGGAGTTAATGAGTGATTATTATTTTTCTATATTTTTGAAATATTTAGTTTTTCAACAATTATTATTTCAATTAACATCTATTTTTTCTGCTATACAAACGTTAATACTGACAATGAGAAACGTAAATGTTCCTTAAGGAAGCGAAAAAAAAAATATTTTGGTGATTCTATTTCGCAAGGGAATATTTTACTATAAAATTAAGTTGCAGTGATCTTTTTTTATAGAAAATTGAATGTTATACAAAAATATTCTGTAAAATTTTCATCTTGAAAAAATAACAATTTAGAAAAGCCACCCCTTCCTTCTACACACGATTAAAAAAAAAATTTTAAAATACGAATTTTTGAAGCAAATTGAGATAAATCTTTGTTAGGGAATATTTTATAACAAATGTTGTAGATCTATATATTATATTATAGAAAATTGAATGCTCTACAAAAAATATTCTATAAAATTCTGTCGTAACATGCGTCGTTCTTGAGATAAAAAAATAAATATTTTGGGATGTCACCCTTCCCTCTTACACACGATTTTGAAATGGGACCGTCCTCAAGCCAGACCCAACCATCCAACCAAGTTTCATTAATAAGTATCGGTTTAGTTGTTTATGAGTTATGCGTGTGACAAGGATTCAGGGGATAGACACACGGACGGACAGACAGACAGACACTGAACGAAAAGTGTTTGTCTTGACCTAAAACGGAAAGATCAATTTAAAATTTTGAAATCGGAAAACAATTTTTTTGTCTCATTCTAAAACGATCACAAAGCTTCTCGTATCTTCGATATTGCGAGAAAGCAAAAATGACTGACTTGTGTTTGACTTTTGAATAGCTTTAATATTGGTCCTCGGTCTCGGTTTTAAATTTTGAAATAAAAATACTCCTCTGAGACTTCGTGAGTGGATTCATTTTGGCATAACCTACTACTTTTTTACTTTCGAAAATTCTGAGAATTGGGGCATTTTTGATGTGGCACGCATCAAACATGTCAATTTAACGATAGTTATAGGAAATTTACGAATTAACCCTTTCTTTTTTACTTGAATTACAAGATTTTATAATGCAAACATCGGGAAATATATTGACCTACAAAAATATTGGGGCATTTAGCGAGACCTACACCCTCAACTTGTCAAATTCATGATGTTATGTAATTTATAAATAACCGGCTGATTTTTGCACAATTGCTAGATAAATAATAGTAAAATGTTATGGTTATACTGGCCTACAAAAATCAAGGGTCTTTTGCCCTGACCTACGCCCTAAATATATTTGACGCATGCCAAATCAAAAACGCCCCAATTCTCAGAATTTTCGAAGATAAAAAAGTTATAGGTTACGCCAAAATGAATCCACTCACAAAGTTTCAGAGGATTATTTTGTATTTCAAAATTTAAAGCCAGGACCGAGGACTATGTTAAACTATTACAATATAGCATATTATATTGTGGTAATAAATTCATCTAGTATTAAAAATAACCCTGGGATATCCGCTTATTTTAATAACGACTTGAATCAAAACCTAGTTTCGACAAAAGATGAACCTTTGAAACTAATTAACGAAATTATATTTATTGTGGTTTAAAATTAACATTTTTAATCAATTACGTAGTACAAGAGTATATTTAAATTTACTAACTAGTTCTGAATTAACATATTTTCAACTGATGGATATTTCTCGCAATGGTTGGTATAATTTAGTCAACAGTTGAAGCTGAACGAATACATTGTCTTGTATGGATGGATATTTATTAGAGTATATTAAAATATTCTCAAGATTTATTCAATAGAAATAAATAACTGCACGATTTTTATTCGTCCAATGCTATTTAGATGGATATTGGTTTTTAGATGTATTATACATTATATTACATATAGTTCATATTATGTCATGAATTCTTTCCTATATATACTATTTTTAGATGTCTACTGCAATGTACAACGAAATATTGGTTGATATAATATAATTCGTTACTGGCACCAGTTATGGCCGCTATAAGAGCAAAGTTTACTGCGGGCTTCTTTTTTGTAATTCTCATGAACTCATGTTACTAACAAAACAAGTTACTCTTTATTTAATCAATTTAATTACCAAAGTCTTGTTTGTTTTTTAAATTATAGCCTTTTATTTTGTTTATGTTTTTTCTCCAGTAATGGATAAAGTAAAACCAGTAATGAGCACGCACTGATGGACACTTGCTGATGATAAGTACTCCGACACAAAAGATATAAAAAAAGAAAGAATCGTCAAATTTGAAACAATGTTGCTATGATAATATAATAAGTAATTAATAAACAGATTTCAGTTTAAATATCCACCATTTTAACACCTATCGGCCGATTGTCATCAAATCACGCTGTAAGACAGTTAAATGTATATAGATTAATATTCAGAAATGGTAGTAATCAAATATCAATAAATATTTCTAATTCAGTACATTTAATTAAGAAAATAACCATTACTGGGATCATATCCAAGACTGGTGCCAGTACCTTATAAATAAGTAATTGAACACACTTCAGAATTCTTGATTTGCAGTTCTTGTTTTAACAATAGTCTGTAATCGAAATTTAAAAAAAATGTAATCATGTTGTATGCGGTCTACCAAAGAACGTGTTCTCTTTTTATCTAAAATAACCCCCAGAGATTAGCTGCTGCAATATGGCGCATACAAAAATATCGATTTTTTTTAATGACTTTGATTTTACTGTTATATTGTAAAGTTTACAAAATTAAATTATTAATTAATTTATAAACCTTGGAAACTAAATTAGTCGCATAATTATACATAAAAGTAGTTAAAGTTTCATTAAAAAAAAAACTTATACAATACAATGATAAAATCACAATGTGCATACATATTTTCATCATGTTATATTTAACGATATCCAAAACAAAGTTCACTCATCTATACTGACAATAACAAAAACAAAGATGATTGTAAACATGTAGAATATACAGTGGCAGACGTATGCGGGAGAAAAAATAACCACTAGTTATAATTAACCCATTAACGCCCGGCGTACACACTTGTGTACACCTCATTTTATAATTCGTGTTGCTTTCTGTGGATATTAATAGGCATGATGCCTAATTTTGAAAAACTATTTTATGAGGATCTTACGTGTCTCCTATTTCCAAAAAAATACTTATTTCTGCAGAAAATAAAGGTTTAATCACAAAAATTAACTCTTTTAAAACTAATTTTGAATTTGCCGCCAAAACACTCGCATGTGTCATGGAGCATTTTTGACGTCACGCCTATGTAAAGACTCCTTGTCAACAATAATAAATCCTTGTTCCATCAATAACGTTTCTCGGTTTTAGTTTTGGTAACACAAAACTGAGTAAATTGATAATTTAAAACCACAAAATAATTTATAAACAGTGCAGATATTAATGAAACAACAATTATGTTTACTTAGCCGTGACGTCATCCACTCTGACTGGTGTCTTATCTAACATGGCGGATTGCTGTATTTTGTGTTTTTATTTTAACAAAAATCATATTAATCTCGCTTTTAATATAAAAATAAATACATTTTTTAGAATCTTTTTAACCTATTTCATTATTTAAAATCATAATTTCTGTGATACTTTGTTACTGGCATCATGCCTATTCACAATATTTCCTTAAAAATTAGATGCTAGTAGTGCAACAAACAAAATCTGTTAACGTTATTAATTTCATGAGTGTTTAAACGTGTTTTAATTGCTGCCAATTATTTGTATATGAATAGAGGCATGTGATATGCTAATATATTTTACCCAACTGAAGCATGTGATTCCGAATTTTGTTTAAATCATATGGAATAATTGAAATATACATATAACTTGATTTTTAAATGTAATTTATCTAAATAAATGATATCAGAAAAGCAGTCTCACACAAAATAGGCTTCATATCTGCCAAATTTACTCGCACGAATGCACACCATTAATTTTTTTCTAAATATAAAAAAGAAAGTTTTTGTTGCAAATATATTGTATGTGTACTTAATTTTATTCAAAAAAATCTTCTATATGTTTTTGTTTTCTTTTGGACGTTAATGGGTTAATATGGATAACAATTAGCCTATATGTTCATCATTCTGCTACAAAAGGATAAATTAAAGCCGATCAATAGTTTTTACAACTTTCGTTTCTATAATACATTATTTGCATTACAACATTTTAATCCATATAATCTTACATCCGAACATTGATAATGCAAAGTATAATGCTTATAAGGATTCGTAAAAAGGGAAATCTAATTAGATAATAAAAATACTTGTATATTCAGGGCCGTCTTTAACCTATTGGAGGCCCTGGGCACATTAGGATAATGGGGCCCCTATGACCTTGACAGAGTAATATTTTGTTAGAAGTTTTCACTTCCGTTTAATCGAGTTTCAAATCACCAACGGGGCTAAAGAAGTTTCACTTCAAAAATTAATGTATTTTTATACCTATATTTATACCTATACTCAAATCGGAAAGCCTGATTTTCGGGCGAGAGTAGAGTAGCTTCGCGCATGCAAAAGCTAATAAGCAAGTAGGTATTGTAGTCAGTCATTAATGTCACTATCGTTTGATTTTTTCGAAATAAATATGTTTTTCGGTAATAAATATCGGTTATCGTTTGGTGATATGGGGGCCCCTATCGATCGCGGGGCCCTGGGCACGTGCCCAGAGTGCCCAGTGGGAAAGAGGGGCCTGGGTATATTTAAGTGAATATATTCTTATATCTTATATTTAATAGCATACTTAAAAATCTCGCACTATTGTTGACCAAAAAGGTTATATTAAAAGTAACTTAAAAAGAAACGATTATAATATAGGAAAATATCTAAAAAAAGTAATAAAATAAATATAGGTACTAAAAATAAAAATTAAAACCCTTATAAAGAAATGAAAAATACATATTTCTTCAAAAATAAATGGATTTATTCAACCAATAAATAAACCAACATACATACACACATATTTCCACTTATATACGAATTCAAAGCATACGTTTATTGAACATCAATAAGATCAGAGGCGTCTCGTTAATAGATTACGTGGGTTAAGTTAAAATAAAAAAGGTCGTATTTTATTTTTTGTATACGTCGAGGTTGTAAATCTGATATTTTTTATGAATCATAAACAGGATCTTCCATTCGCAACAAAACTAGTAGCTAGTTATACAGGTGTATTTTATTTAAAATATGTTCTTGCGGTTTACTCCGTGTTTATTTCGAAATGAAATCATTTTTATTTTTCCGTATCGAAATCAGAAGGAAAGGAACATTTAAGGAATCAACACAACAAATCCGTCTGTCTGTCTGTCATCAGTTTAAAGATCGTTTTCAGAAATAAGAGGTTTTCTTCCCATACAAAAATTAATCTTAAATATAAAATTTCACCCTTCTACGATTGAGTAGTTACAGCGTCTACAGATCGACAGACTTAAATTTGTTCTTGATTTTACTAAAACTTGAATTCTACGATACGAGACACTAATACGCAAAGCTTTACTCGCATTTGACAAATTTTTTTTCTGGTTTTTTGGTTCGGCAACAATTGGTAATTGAATTAATTTCGAAAAAAACTGCATATGTTTTATAATTGATGCACAATATAATTCTACATATTATTCTGTGATTATTGTACAGTCAAATGCAGAACTGGCCTTCCAGTTTGTATTCATTTTCGCTTATCACAAACTTAGTAGACTTCTCCCATTAGATTAATATAATATTTAAATCATTTCTCCATGTACCAAACAAAGACAGATATTTTAAAACTCATTTGTTAGATAAAGAACTACTCTTCGTTTATAATAGGTACTCATATATATTTGTGCATAGTAAATAACCATAATAAGTATAAGAAATTAGATAACAAAAGTATAATTTGTAATAATAAATCATTATTTGAAATGGACATATATTTATTGTTTTTATTTAAAATGTTATAACTATATAAGCTCCGCCCTAGAAAAAGATAACCGACGATGTTTGTCTTTAAATTTGGAATCTGTTGTAAGCGATTCTGGTCTTTAAGGTGGCAGAAGAGTTCTGCAGGCGATTGTACATAGTAATATGGTGGTGCTTGTTAACATTCACTACTAGAATTTGACTTGGTTAGTTGATCTTTGACTCGACTGACTCGGACTTTGTTGATCCCCCAGCTCTTGAGAATAGGCTTTATGTTAGAAATAAGCTGGTTATATTATTTACATACATACAACCGAAAATAATTTTGTACAAAAGCAATGGGAAACTATGACACTCTCAAAGTTTATGTGAAATGTATATGTTTTAGATGTTAAAACAAATAAGGTACTGACACCAATTATGGCCGCTATAAGAGCAAGATTTACTGTTTTTGTGATTGACGGGCTTCTTTTTTGTAATTATCATCAATTCATGTTACTAATAAAACAACCAACTCTTTATTTAATCAATTTAATTACCAAAGTCTGTTTGTTTTTTAAATTATAGCCTTTTATTTTGTTTATGTTTTTTCTCCAGTAATGGATAAAGTAAAACTAGTAATGTGCACGCAGTGATGGACACTTGCTAATGATTACAAAATGATGAGTATTGCGATACAAAAGATATAAAAGAAAGAATCGTCAAATTTGAAACAATGTAAAGCAGTTGCTATGATAATATAATAATTAATAAATAAATTATACTAATAATTAGTTTAAATGTCCACCATTTTGACACCTATTGGCCGATTGTCATCAAATCACGCTGTAAGACAGTTAAATGTATATAGATTAATATTCAGAAATGATAGTAATCAAATATCAACAAATATTTCTAATTCAGTACATACAATTAATTAAAAAATAGCCATTATTGGGATCATATCAAAGACTGGTGCCAGTGCCTTATTTGCTTTTTTATTATACATATGTCCGGTATTATAATAGCTCCTTTATAATACCGGACATATGTATAATAAAAAAGCAAATAAGGCACTGGCACCAGTCTTTGATATGATCCCAATAATGGCTATTTAGCAAGCACTTTCAAATGGGGTATTAATTCTGTGATAGCATCTATGGATTAGCTATGAAATATTATAGCAGTGATTCTTCAACGTATTGTAACACAGTTGGCGACTCTGACCGTACAAAATAATTTTCATAATATCGCCACTGTTTTAATACCGTTGGTGTTTACATACCACGCGTGCGCGAAAATTGTCAAACATTTCATGAAACTTAAAAATAACTATTATATTGGTTAGAACCTCATTTGAAAGTGCTTGTTGCTAGGAAATTTTGCTAGCTCCTATATAATACCGGACAATAGTGATCGAAACAAAATACCCCCCCCCCCCCCTCCAATATTACGTAAAGGAAAAGAGTGTGGACCAAATGTTGTATCCACTGACCCTTTAAACTGAAAAGGGTCACATGCTTGATTGAAAAGATTTTCATTTAACGTAACATTTTGTAGAAAACCCGTGTTATATATTTTATAAATCAATTACAGTTTTTAATATGGTAGAAAAAGGCACTCTACCCGTACAGTTTTTGTTATTAACTCGTCTCTATTGATTTATCTTTCTATAATCGGATTACCCCGAGTGTGAAGATGCCGGTATCGCAAATTGTCCCAATTAAATGATTCCTGGCAATATTTAGCTCTTTTTAAGTTATTTATAATACACTTCATGATGCTGTTACCATTTTACACGTTTTATAGTTTAGTTTAATTGATACACATATGTACAGAGCCGGCCTTAGCAAGTTTGGCACCCTGGGCGAGATTTATTTTTCCGCCCTCATAAAAAAAAACATCTGCCAAGTAAATGCACAGTGCTTCCTCGTGCTAAATTCACTAAAACCGATAGTATTAAGATAAATTGCCTGGCATTGGTTAACCAATTAATTTTTATACAAATTTTACTAAAAAATCTTAGTTCGAAATTTTTCTTAAAACACACCTGAATATTTTTTCATATATTTTTAATTTTTTGACAATTTCAATCTAAATCTAAATTTATGCAAATGTCAAAATGACATTTAAAACGTCAAAGTGACATTTAAAACGCCAAAATGACATTTAATATATCCAATCAAATATCAATTGAGAAAAACAAAACACGAATTTTTAAAATAAATTGAGATTAATCTTTGTAAGGGAATATTTTACAACAAACCTAGTAGACCCATATTATAGGAAATTTAATGCTTACAAAAAATATTCTATAAAATTTTCTCGTAACACGTGTTCTTGAGATATCTTGAAAAAAGGAATATTTTGGAGTGTCACCCCTTCCCTTTACACACGATTTTGATGATTTTGAAATGGGACCGTCCTCAAACCAAACCCAACCATCCGACCAAGTTTCAATAATATCGGTTCAGTGGTTCATGAGTTATGCGTGTGACAAGGATTCGGGAGACAGACGGACGGACGGACAGACAGACAGACACGGAACGAAAAGTGTTTGTTTTGACGTGAAACGGATAAATCAATTTAAAATTTTGAAATCGGAGAACATTTATTTTGTCTCAATCTGAAACGATCACATAGTTTCTCGTATCTTCGATATTGCGAGGAAGCAATATTTAAAAAAATCATCGATATGTCAATTAAAATTGATAAATTAACAAATAAGTTGAATAGTTAATATCTCAGCTTGGCGCGATCCTACAGACTCTAACTTTTTTTTAAATATCTTACATCATTAACTTTAAGACTATCAAATGCCCTAAATCCGTCGAAACCCCCTTCCCTTATTATTAACAAATAAAAATTGATAAATTAACAAATAAATTAAATAGTTAATATCTCAGCTTGGCGCGATCCTACAGACCCCAATTTTTTTTTTAAATATAGCTTACATCATTAACTTTAAGACTATCAAATGCCCTAAGACCGTCGAGACCTCCTTCTCCTCTTATTAATAAATAAAATTGATAAATTAACAAATAAATTGATTAGTTAAAGGTTATTATTAAAGGTTTTCTGGGATGCTGAATAAGGATTTGATAGTTAGCAGCTATCAAATAATCGATTTTTCTTGGATTTTTTATGCTTTATTTTGAATGCTCTACAGAAAGATTTTATAAAATTTTCACGTAACATGTGTCGTTCTTGAGATATCTTGAAATATTTTGGGATGTTACCTCTCCCCTTTATACACGATTTTGAAAAGGGACTGTCCTCAAGCCAGACCCAACCATCCAACCAAGTTTCATTAATATCGGTTCAGTGAGTTCATGAGTTATGCGTGTGACAAGGATTCGCAGGACAGACACACACACAGACAGACAGACAGATATGGAACAAAAAGTGTTTGTCTTGACCTAAAACGGATTTTTTTTTTAAATTTTGAAATCGGAGAACATTTTTTTTGTCTCATTTTAAAACGATCACAAAGCTTCTCTTATCTTTGATATTGCAAGGAAGCAACAAGTATCACACTATAATATAAACCAAAACGTATATTTGTTTGTATATCTGTCCGGCGACAATCAATTTATAGCCCGTTAAACCTTTCACTGGATTTTTTTCATACTTTGCCTGTTTTTAGATTCGTCCTTCATGCAGTGTAATGGATAATTATTTTATTCAAAATATTTCTATTTTCCGTGATATGTATTTTTATGCGAGACACTACATGTAAAATTTACACGAAATTTTGCTATCTGACGTTTAATTTGAAATTTAAGAGTTTCGGCACTCGGCTTTTGTTTTTGGAATTCATAGAATTTCGTCGCTGTGATTGGTCAAAAATTGACATTTCGTATGAATTTTAAACACTCCACGTGGACTTGATATTTGCCTGTCATAAGCAGCTGTTTTTTATTTGAAATACGTCAGGGGCGTGTACAGAAATGTGTCAAATTGGTACATTCCAATTAAATTGTATATAAATGAAAATTTTAACCAAAATTGGTTGGTGTATTGATCTAATTAGTATATGTATCGAACAATTTATATTAAATAATAATAAAGACAGGGCTGGAGTATTAAAGGGAAACACCAGATATGTTGAAAAATTAATGATTTTATAAAAATAATAAATATGTTAAAGTCAGGGTCGTGGTCTTGAAAAATTTTTTTTTGCTATTTTTTCATAAAATTGAGTAAACATAAAACAAAAATCGTAATAAGATAATTTAACCTAATAAATAACATCGAAAATGCTTCAACGCATTCTTTGAATATGGTGTATGCCAAAAAATGTGGAAACTGATATTCACAATGATTTTTTGGTAATTTCTCAAAGGCATTATTAAAATTAATGGTAAAGGTATAAATTACGATGGATACGAGAGTCGCAGCCGAAGGCTGAGACCCGAGTACGTTCTGATGTTAGGGTGATTTGTACATGTAAATTGTAATATTACTGGAAAGGTAATAATGATAGATGATTATCCCCGCCAAATTCAGGAATATATTTTATGAAAATTTGATATGACAAAAGTTAATATAAAATAATAATTTTTATTTTATCAATCAATATTTTATTAAATGTGGCACGATTTGGGGTTGGGGCGCGTAGCGCCCAGGGGCAAAGCCCCTAGTCTATCTATATAAATATTAATAATTTTTACTAGAATTTGTGTTTTTCTCTGCGGCCCCTCTTGGATTGGCGCCCCGATTGGTCTAAAGCCGGCACTAGTCAAGTCCATACATACATTAACGTTTATAAAAATGCTTACGCGTGCTTGAAAAGTTAATTAAAAAATATAATTAAAATGTTAAAACAAAATTCAACTTTTTCTATTAGCGATATTCGTTTTCTATTGTTTGAAACATCGATTCGATTTGATAGGTAAAAATTAGAATCGGATAAAAAAGTGTCCTGGAAGTGAAACTGATGTAACAGTCGCATGACGGGCATTGTGTTAACCCATTAACGCCCTCCGTACACACTTGTGTACACCTCATTTTATAATTCGTGTTGCTTTTTATGGATATTAATTTACAATATTTCCTTAAAAATCAGATGCTAGTAGTGCAACAAACAAAATCTGTTAACGTTATTAATTTCATGAGTGTTTAAACGTGTTTTAATTGCTGCCAATTATTTGTATATGAATAGAGGCATGTGATATGCTAATATATTTTATCCAACTGAAGCATGTGATTTCGAATTTTGTTTAAATCATATGGAATAACTTAAATATACATATAACTTGATTTTTAAATGTAATTTATCTAAATGAACGATATCAGTAAGCAGCTTCACACAAAATAGGCTTCATATCTGTCAAATTTACTCGCTCGAATGCACACCGTTATTTGATCTAAATATAAAAAAAGTTTTTATTTTAAATATGTTGTATGTGTACTTAATTTCATTTAAAAAATCTTCTGCATGTTTTTGTTTTCTTCTGGGCGTTAATGGGTTAATGAAATGTGCTAATAGTGGCGGATTTATGGTCCGTGGGGCCTAATTTTTTAAGAGTTTTTCCGAGCGTCTGAATTGAAGTGATTTATTTTTATTTCGGGAATTTTGTGTTATTATTTTTACTGATATTAAAAGTGTATTTAAAAATACTTTAGCTTTAACTTTAATATTTATTGCTTTTTGTATATACGTTATTTTGGGAATTTCCTGTTATTATTTATGCAAGTTTTAGTTACATAAATATAAATTTATTTAAATACATATTTATTGTATTTTTTTTCTTGTGTTGAAAGCGTCAAACGTGTTATAATTCAATTATAAATACATTTATAGATTTTATAGGTGTAGTGCTATCGTTTAGTTTTTAACATAACAATGTTGAAATTGTTATTTTTATAAATACTGCGATTTATTTTTTATTTACAAAAAAAAAAAACGTCTAGCCAACTTTTTTTTGGCTTCAGATATTTTTTGTTATCATAATATTGTTAACTTATCAAATTAAAATAAAAGTGTAAAAATCATTTTCAATTAGAGACTTGAACCTGAACTCGAACCGTTAACCCGAAAAAATCCGTATTTTTCATTAACCTGAACTCGAACTGAACTGCTATATTTCAAAGTTAACAAACCCGAATCTGAATCCGAAATTAAGGGTCTTTTGCCCTGACCTACGCCCTTAAAATGTTTGACGCATGCCACATCAAAAACACCCCAATTCTTAGAATTTTCGAAGATAAAAAAGTAGTAGGTTACACCAAAATGAATCCACTCACGAAGTTTTAGAGGAGTGTTTTTTATTTCAAAATTTAAAACTGGGACCGGGGACTATAATATTTTTGTACCTAACTTTCCTGTAGTCAGGTGAATTAATTTTTCACATATAATCACTTATATTTATTACAATAGATTATTTAATTCTCATGAGTTATCATTTAACATTAATCACTGCTTTTAATTAAATTAATTAATAAACATAACTGTTTGTTCCAGGAGACAGTTGTGGCCTAGGTGAGACAAGATGGATGGAGGTGGGACCCGAGCTCTGGAGTTAATGCCACTCCTGCAGGAGCGGCTTGCAGTGTTACCGGGTGGTCGTGATCGTGGAGGCGCTGTGCTCATCTGTTTCCCTGCTTCGCCTCGACGAGAGCGAGCCAAGCCTGAAGACTACCGCCGTCTGCTCCATTACCTGCTACAGATACCTAAGTATGTATACTGTTTGTTTTTTATTTAATTTATTAATTGAAATCATTTTGTAAAAAAATATCGTTTCTATTTTTTGTCTTAGTACGTGTCTGACCTAATTATTCTGAAAATATGGGTTCTCTAATTTCGGTATCATAATCTGATATCTAGTATTATAATAAACTTAAATTAATAAATAAGATACTGGCACCAGTCTTGGATATGACCTCAGTAATGGTTATTTTTTAAATTAGAAATATTTGTTGATATTTGATTACTACCATTTCTGAATATTAATCTATATACTAACTGTCTTACAGCGTGATTTGATAACAATCGGCCAATAGGTGTCAAAATGGTGGACATTTAAACTAAATATTAGTATAATTTATTTATTAATGATTATATTATCATAGCAACTGCTTGTATCTTTTGTGTCATAGTACTTATCATTTTGTAATCATTAGCAAGTGTCCGCCACTGCATGCTCATTACTAGTTTTATTTTATCCATTACTGGAGAAAAAAGGTAAACAAAATAATTATCAATAATTAATGTTGTTACAGTGAAGAAGTCCGTGCACATGGTTTCACTGCCATTGTGGACATGCGGGGCGTGGCGTGGGCAACACTCAAGCCTATACTCCGTGCGTTACACGACCACGCCCCGGCCACACTACGTCACGCACTTGTCATACGTCCCGACACATTCTGGCAGAAACAGCGCACTCACGTAACTAAATACAAATTCGAGGTGAGTACGTTATTTTTTTAATTTTACTTAAAGAACTGTAACTACTAAACGATTAATCAAAATAATTTGAAGTTTTAATATGTAAGACTAGACTTTATAACGAACATTTTAAGACCAATTTTAAGTTTGTGTGATGAATCGTTCCAGAGTATCTACTGTGTCGAAAATCAGATATTTTTTTTATCCTCTTGAGTGTATTTTGTAAAAAAATGTTAAATAAAAATACAGTTAAGAGTAGTTTCAGAATGATCTTTTCAAATATACATTTTTCCAATGTAATTATTTATTATTTCAGACAACAATGATAAGTGTAGAAGCTTTGCCAAAGTTAGTCGATCCATCCCAACTGCCTAACGATTTAGATGGGACATTGCAATACGACCATTCTGCATGGTTAGAGTTAAGAGTAGCAGCTGAGGACTTTGCTTGGCAGGCTGCTGATTTATTAGATAGATTAGATGATTTACAAGAAGATTTAGCTAGAGCAGATTTTGCTGAAGACGTACCTGGAGCCAGACATGCCATTGATGCTCATAATGATATGAAAAAACGAATAATGAAAGCGCCAGTAGATGATATTGAAGTTTTAGGTGTGTATAAAAAACTAACCGCTACTTTTACTGCCTATTTTTTGCTTCTTGATAAATTGACGTCTAAATGGTAAGAAACAATAAGAAAGAACACATTTTTCATTATTACATATTATTTTAAAAATCACTTAACATTTAACAACTCCAAGCAATGAAGTAAAAATTATCTATATCAATCATGTTTAACGCCCGTCACAATAGATAAACATACAATCTAGCTTCATTTTAATGTTTACATTTGCCTATATTGATAAAGTTACAGTATACAAAAAAAACACATAAATGAAATAAGAGATTTTACAAATTTACCTGACTTAATAACTTTGCTTAAATAACCTTCCGAAATTTGTAATGCCCGTTACAGGTACTTATGAGTATTTTACAAATCTAATAATAAGTGTGTAAAATTCTCCATTTACATAGTGAAGTTAATAAAAAATCAGTTTGTGTATTTCATATTATAAATTTATATTAATATCAAAAACATCGTTTTGATTAGCATAAACTTGTAAAATCCATTCCATGGACTCGCCCTATAATAATAAATTTAATTTCAGGCCAACATTTGTTACAACGCTTATCATCGGATAATAATTCTACATCTAGTACAACATCGGCAGCTAATTCTAGTAATAATAGTGGTAGTATGGGACCTGTGGGTGGGTCTGAAGATACCAAAGCTCTAGTTCTACAGCATTTAGAAACCGTTAGATCGGGGCAACAGCATTTACTGCAGTTGTGGCAACACAAACGCACTCAACTCGATCAGTGTTTTCAACTGAGGCTGTTTGAGCAGGACTGTGAAAAGGTGATTATATTTGTAGAGTTTTAGTCGTGGAAAAGTGTAATATTTGTTTTCGGATTTTCCGTCAAAAACATTTTATAAAATGTGGAGATACGCTAGTTTTGTTTAAAACAGGTCTGTGCGATCTTGTTGACTTCCGTTGTTATTCATTTTAGTTTTGAAGCACTCAAAAGTAATGATTTTATAAATTAAAAATGAGTTTACACAAACCTGTTTTAAATTTTTTTTGGAAATTTTAGAAAGAATACAGATATCTTTTCAATATACGTTTAGTTTTGTTAAGAAAATTGAATAGCATGACTATGTGTTTAATTATTTTCTCATAGCCTTGAAGAATATAAAGAGCCTGTTATAATAATACTACTTTGAAAAATTTAATTAATATTAATGATAGTAAATTAAGGGTTATATGTTATTTTTTTTAACCTCGTTGACAGTTTATATTGAATTAGTCCCTGTGTTGTTTTCAAGTTAACTGAATTATATTTATTTTCTGTAAAGAGAATAATTGTGAAAATTTTGTATTTGCCAAATTAATTCAAATAAATTTTCGAATTAAAAAAAAAAACGAGTATGAGAGAGTATCGCATGGAGCAAAAATAACTGATTATTTTGTGCTTTATGCAATCAACTAATAATGAACTGTCATGTTGTTAATTAAATAAAATTATTTCAATTTCTATTCAACAGTAGATAGATAATATAATAAAAATATGCTTTTCAGATGTTTGATTGGATTTGTCATAATCGAGATGTATTTTTATTAAATTATGTGGAGATCGGTCATTCTTTTCAACTTGCCAAAAATTTACAAGAAGAACACCAACATTTTACAATGAGTAGCATGAATGTTTATGTGAACATCAGTAGAATTCTTTCTGTAGCAGCACGATTAATAGAAAGCAACCATTACGCGGCACAACACATTAGAGCAGTAGCAAACCGATTAGACAGGTATGTTATATTGTTTAAATTATTGTCTACTGTTTATTTATACTTTATACAAATAGCATTTTATGTCTAGTATATAGACTTGTGTAGTTCACGAACGAACTAGTTCAAAAGAGCGCTCCCACACGAGAACTAGAGGAACTAGTTCATATGCGCTCCGCTCTTTTAGTTCAATAGTTTCCGATACACTTCAAATACACTGTTCTTAAAATGAGATTGTACGATTTTTATGTTTAATAATTTACGTTTGCAATACTTTATTACCAATTTTGAATTTATTTTACTAAAGATATATTGAATTTTTTTTGTTCACATGAATGCAATATGTCTATTAAAAAAACGTGATTTTTATATTATTTTATTACAATCAACAAAAATGAATGTCACAGATTTTAATGAAATTGAAATATATTGCCAAAATTTTCATATATATCGAGGGTTCGATTTGAAAAAGAAAAAAGATTATTGCAAATACTTATATACATTTAAAAATATTGATCTTGTCTATAAATTATTAACGAATTAAAAATTGCAACAGTTTGTATTTTTATAGTTTGATAAAAAAAATAGAAATAAAAAATTACTAGTTAAACAATTTAATTATACATTATAAATTCAACAATCCAGTATATCTAAATCAATAAATTGTCATCGTATAATCCGGAAAAAAATTCTGTGAACTAAAAGAATTAGAAGAACGAACTAATTCATTAAAGACCACTGAACTATAGGGAGCGCTCTCAATCATGAACTAAAATGCCCAACTCTACTAGTATAGTAATGGATAGTTGTTAACTACAATTAATCTAATTTAATGCTAACAATATATGTTATTTAATGCTCGTTGTTATACACTTGTCAAAACAATTTAAAAATTGCGCAATATTCAAATAAAAGAAAATAATTGTAATGTAATTTTTCAGAAAGGAAATTTCTACTTTAAGATTTCTTTAAAAAATTTTATTTTCATTAACATCTTAATAAATTAAATGCTAATAAAGGATGTGCTGAAAAAATTCAAAAATTTGTACAACTTCAGCAGTGTGGGCGCAATATTAAAAAAATTGCAGCTCAATTTAAAATATGCCATTCGAAAGCTTAGACTCTCAGCTCTATAATGCCTTTTTGAAATTTTTTCTACGTTTTTTTTCACTGGGTTACTGGCCATGTAAAATTTCAAGAAAGGATTTTGTAGCTTGCACTTACTAAGCTTTTGATTGGTTTAGAGTTAGAGGAAAAGCCACAATTAAAAAAAAATACTTATTCGTAGCTGAAATCTTTAAAGACAGTTTTGATAAAAAATTACTCTTAATTTATCATATTGTAGCTTTACTAAAAATCAATCAATCTTTAGTTACTCAAAATTATTAAAAATAAAAAAGGTTTTGATAGAAAAAATTTATCATATAAAATTATAGCTTTGCTAAAAATCTTCGATTACCTAAAAGAATTGAAAAGAAAAAAAGGCTAATACGGAGAGTCTGTCAGATTTGTGAAAAATCACGTATATAGTTATTCAGAATAGAGTTGACGCGCATGCGTGACTAGATCAGGGTTACCAACTTTTATAAATCATCACGTTTAGCTGTGTTATATTTAATAATTTAATATATATTAATATAATTTAGTTTAAGTTAAAGTAGTCCAGGTAAGGTTGGTTAGTTTCAGGTAGGTTAGGTTAGGTTTTTGAATTTCTGTCTACGCACTAAATAATATATTAACATAGATACAGCATAATCTACTCTATTCTAACACATCAACACGTGATTTTCAGAATTTTTGACAGGGAACCTCCAGACTCTCCGTATTTACCGAAAAAAAAGTAATGTTTACGGGGGCACCAAAATTGTAATTGAAAATTAAAACTAAATCATACTTGTGTTAATTATAGAACATGGAAAGAGTTTGCTGCTGGACTTGAAGAACGGGCGGGTGTTCTCACCTTGTCCGTGATGTTCCATCACAAAGCTGAGCAGTACGTAGACAGCGTGCCGACATGGAGTCAAGCATGTGAAGTAAATACTCTACCTTCAGAGATAATGCACTTAGAACAAGCCATTCATCAACACCAAAATCTGTACGAGTCTATGTGTCAGGCGTACACTGAGGTATGTCAAATGTTATATCTTTATTATATATTTTAATTTAATTATAATTATTATTATTATTGTAAAATCGTGCATCCTCTACATTTAATAAATTGTTTATTCATTAAATAAAAAAATAAAAAACAAATTGATTATTGATTTTTTGATATGAAGCATTTTAAGCTTAAAGATTGAAGCTACACTATATTTTTTTTGAGAATTTTTTGATATAAAATGGTCAGGTATGGGATAAAGATATTTTAGGAGCTGATTCCCTGTCTCATTGTGAGTAAAAAATTGTATAGGTAGAAGGGAGGGTCTATCTTCAACACCCTCTGAGCGACAGGTTGTTTAAAAAGTCATTTTGTGGTTCCTCTAGTTACATTACTTTGGAAGTTATGAGATAATCTTTGTTTGTAAATACTACTCTGAAGAAACTTTTTAAACAGCCTGTAGCTGAGAGGGTGTTGAAGATAAACCCCTCCTTTCTATACAATTTTTTACTCACAATGAGACAAGGAATCAGCTCCTAAAATATCTGTATCCCAAACCGAACCATCCTGTATAATTTTTATTAGAATTGTTTAAAATTTCTTGAGTTATTAAAAATTTGATTTTTTTATGTTTCCTTAAAAAAACTGGCAAAAAATCTTTAATTAAAAACATTAATATTTTTTTTAGTATATTTTAAAACTGCCTTTTAAATTAAATGATTAGATTTATAATTTATTATCATACATGTAATGAGTTTCCAGGTTTATGATGCATATCAATCGTTGCTGAATGGTCTAGATATAATGTTGCAAGTGTGTCATCACCTACCGGCATCATTAGGACTGTGTGCAGACCGCAATGCTAATTTCCACAATGTATGCACCACACATCACTCACAGTTTAAATAGCTATCCGAAAATTTCTATCTGATATAAATATTGTTGACCGACTAAATCGTTTTATATTTTTTATTTTGAATCATTTATTTTTTAAAAGTCTTGCTATCGTTATATATTTTTTATTTTTTAAAAGTCCTGCTGTTTTGTTTAATAAGGTTGATAGTTATTTATATTTGACGAAAACTTTTGGTAGATATTTAACAGTACTGTTTATGTTTTTTTTTCACATTCTTACTTCGTGAAATACTGTTTTTGGTTCTCTTTCAGTTTCTAAGGTGATGGCTCCAGTCTCTTACTTGATATTATGTTTTATTATTAAATGTGGGCAGTGGTGTACGATTAGTTTTTTTTTTTTTGGGAATTATTGTATTGTTATTTTTCTGTGGCTTAAATTAAAATATATGTAATAGTTTAAAAATCATTTTTTGATAATTCCCTTGTATTAAATTGTCTTAAGTTATGTATTTTTATCTAAACATATTCTATATTTAATATTTTTTCTTATTTTTACCCTTATTAGGCCAAGTATTATGGACAGTGGCGTAGTAACAGGGAAAGGGGTTGGGGACGATCCCTACTCCCTCTGAAATAATCAATGTTTTGAAATAATATCAGTTCAAAATACCATCAAAAAATTTTCTTACTACGCCACTGATTTTGGAGTAGAAAAAATTCCTGAAGTTTTCCTCTCTGGGGTGAGGAAAGGACAAAAATCAGTTTTTGCTGACATGAGTAGTTGAACTAATTAAATTCTTTACAAAAAAGGTTCTATATACACATATTTTTCATCAGATTTGTGTTTCACTGAATAATGATTGTTTGAATTTAATAAAATTATTGTCTTCATTAAAATACTACTTTAATTTTAATGTATCCAAATATTTTTGAAAGAAAACCGAAAAAAGGCAAAAATTGATTTTAGTCCATTTCCCAACGCCAATGTCGTTGGAGGTAGAAAATTTCAGGATTTCTAAAGGTCTCTATACACCATCCAATTTGCAGGGCCACTTTGTCAGGAGGTAGAGTGAGAGTACTGCAGATTGGGTCGTGTATAGGTAAATCAGGCCGACTATTCACGGAATAATTGGCCTGATTAGCCTATACACGACCCAATCTGCAGTACCCCCACACTACCTCCTGACAAATTGACCCTGCAGATAGGGTGGTGTATAAAGACCTTTAGTGACACTCTAATCAATTTCTGAATTTTTTGTAAATTTTCTGACTTGGCAATTGGTCTATATTCTATGACATAATTCAATTAAAATGTTATTAATATATATTATAATATATGATATTATTTATATGTGCAGCAAAATATTTGATAATATCCATGTTAGTTTATTGATTATAATGATTTGTTATGACAATTGACTATCTTTGGTATTCTTTTGGCTTGGTGGCAGGTTCACAGCACGAGTAAGAAGTTGCTTTACCAACTGGACCATCTCGTCCAAATCTGCAATCAGCCTGTTCTGGATTCTCGAAACCATGTAATTATTTCTTTCTCTTTCTTCAACTATTTAACTAAACGTATCTTTTGGATTTTAAGTACTGGAGAACATTCTTCAGAATTAGTTTTAACTCGGGTTTTGGTAAAATATATTTAGGTATAAGGTACTGGAACCAGTTTTGGCTATTTTTTAATTGAATGTAATGAATTAGAAATATTTGTTGATATTTGATTACTACCATTTCTGAATATTAATCTATATACATTTAACTGTCTTACAGCACAATTGACCAATAGGTTTCAAAATGGTGGACATTTAAACTAGTTATTAGTATAATTTATTTATTAATTATTATATTAACATAGCAACTGCTTTACATTGTTTCAAATCTGAAGATTCTTTCTTTTATATCTTTTGTGTCGTAGTACTTAAATATCATTTTGTAATCATTAGCAAGTGTCCATCACTGCGTGCTCATTGCTGGTTTTACTTTATTAATTACTGGAGAAAAAACATAAACAAAATAAAAGGCTGTAATTTAAAAAAACAAACTATATTTGCGGACTTTGGTAATTAAATTGATTAAATAAAGAGTTAGTTGTTTTATTAGTAACATGAGTTGAAGAGAATTACAAAAAACAAGTCTGTTAATCACAAAAACAGTAAAACTTGCTCTTATAGCGACCATAACTGGTGCCAGTATCTTATAAGATTATTTTTAGATTATATATTTTGTGATAAATTATATTGTAATGGAAATATGTTCAGAAAAGTTATTTTAGCATTAATAACCAATAAATTAGTTGATATAACGATAGAGCATGTTGAAATTATTATAATTTAAAATATCTAACGCCTTGATATTATAACTGATGAAGAAGTAATACAAGTCTTGAGGTTTCTGCGGTGATCTTGGTATGGATCTTGGCGTCTGGGTGTAAGCCATGTCGATTTGGTCGTGTTATTGGCCAACGTTTCATCACACATTGCAGTGGATATCTTCAGGGCTCTTCTAAAAGCTAGAAAGAGTCCTGAAGATGTCCACTGCAATGTGTGATGAAACGTTGCCCGATAACACGACCAAATTGACGCAGCTTACATCCAGAAGCCAAGATCCATGATGTAGAAATAAATTCAGAACAAATCATTAATTATAATATGAGGCATTAAAAATTTACCTATTATTTTAACGATTGTTTTTCTGAATCTAGTCGGACATAGACAGCATTGAAAATGTATCAGTAACGTCTGGTAGAGTTGGAGGAAACCCGGCTGCGGATTACAGTGAAGGTGCCAGCCATGTTCTTGCCGTAATACACCAAATATTAAACCATCATCGTGCCCTCGAGCAACATTGGCACAATAAAAAAATAAAACTACACCAAAGATTAGCGCTTCGTTTGTTTCAAGAAGACTGCAAGCAGGTATCTATTATTATTTTTTTCGGTCTGTGAATTGTTTGTTTCATTTTTTTGTTTGTTTCAGGTTCTCGATTGGTTAACAAATCACGGAGAAGTGTTCATTCGTAAAAATACAGGAATTGGAAGAAATCTACAGAAAGCGAGAGTGTATCAGAAAAGTCATGAACATTTCGAAAATGTTGCTCAGGTTAGTGAAAATTATTGTTTTATGTTTATTAGGGCCCTGTTCATATGTTAGGTTAGGTGTCGTAATGAAAAAAGTGAAATGTAGATGGATTTTTATAGAAATGAATACATATTTCTGATTTAAAGGAATATTCTAGTACAGCGGTTTTTAAACTTATGTGGTCTAGGGACCCTCTTTTGAACAATTATTTTTCAGAGACAGAAAATCAAGGAAATTATATTTGAACTCTTTTTATTTCATATCCCACTTGTTGAGCTAAATAAAAACGAATTCAAACACTGAAGACCACATGAAGACTGCATAAGTTCACACATTTATCAAATATATGTAGCCAAAGCAGTGGTGCACTCAGAAAAAAAATTCGGGGGAGGATTTTAGCGTTTTTTGTAATATATAATTTTCATTTTTTACCTATCATTATTGTTAAATTAGTAATGAGAATTGACAAATTCGGGAGGGGGGTTTACCCCTCCCCTGGATGCTCCACTGAGCCAGTGTACTTAATATTTTTATAGAAAAAAAACTTTTTTTCAACAATAATCAAAAATTAGAATAAGCAGATCTCAAAAGAAGGCAGCATTGTGGAAAAAGTGCTGCCATCTTGTGAGATCTGCTCAAAGTGCACTATACATAGTAGGTCTCTGTAATAACTACTACAATCAATTTACATTATAAGGTACTGGCACCAGTTATGGCCGCTATAAAATAAAGCCTGGTTTACACGCTACGATAAATCGTAACAATTTATCGTAACGATCGAATTGTTACGATTTATCGTTGCGTGTAAACAGGACATTGTAACGATTTATTGGAATTGGAATTGGATTGGATGGTTGATGCCGGCCGGCATCAATTTCTGTGAATTGTAACGACAAATTGGAACGTGTAAACAAGTAGCAGCCATTCATTGTTACGATTTGACTCAGTTTGCATTAGCTGTTCACGTCTATGTAGTCTCTTAATCTATTCTTAAATAATTCCGCCAGTCATTGGGTTCATTTCGCAATTCTTTCAATAATTTTATATGAGAAAATACCCTTTTCTTCAGTAACCACTGGCGGCTCCACTTTCTTCTTGGTCTTCGTGACCTTTTCACTTTTCTTGCTAAACAAATGATATATAACGACCACAACAGTACTTCCTCCATGGCAAAAGCTAACCGAGTGTACCGCGGTCGACAATGAATATTGGACAAGAAATCGTTGCATGTAAACAGTACACACTCTTTCGATTTATCGTAACGATCGAATTGTTACGATAAATCGTAGCGTGTAAACCAGCCTTAAGGTTTACTGTTTTTGTGATTGACGGGCTTCGTTTTTGTAATTATCATTAACTCATGTTACTAATAAAACAACTAACTCTTTATTTAATTAATCAATTTAATTAACAAAATCCGCAAATATAGTTTGTTTTTTAAATTATAACTTTTTATTTCGTTTATGTTTTTTCTCCAGTAATGGATAAAGTAAAACCAGTAATGAGCACGCAGTGATGGACACTTGCTAATGATTACATAATGATAAGTACTACGACACAAAAGATATAAAAGAAGGAATCGTCAAATTTGAAACAATGTAAAGCAGTTGCTATGATAATATAATAATTAATAAATAAATTATACTTATAACTAGTTTAAATGTCCACCATTTTGACACCTATTGGCCGATTGTCATAAAATTACGCTGTAAGACAGTTAAATGTATGTAGATTAATATTCAGAAATGGTAATAATCAATTATCAACAAATATTTCTAATTCAGCACATTTAATTTAAAAATATTCAAAACTGGTGTCTGTACCTTATGTACTTTCTGTAGAATAAAAGTTGCCCCGACCCTGCAATAATTGAATTCTTTTTTATTAGATCTAACTGCGGTAACTAGTATCGTATCTATCAGCTAAATTAAAAGTTTTTTCTCCATCTAAGTTTACAATCAGAGATCAGATAATACGTTGTCATGGAAGACTGATTTTTGCACCAAATGACACGAGATAGAAAACTTTAAAACCGGTTCCAGTACATCACACTCTTGCCCTAAGAACACTAGTGGCTCTAAACCTGGGGCAGTTATGCATTCGGTAGATGCACATTATTGCTAATAACGTAATAATATACACAAACAATTTCCGAACTCAAAGCGGAGATTCGACGTGTTATTGGCAGTGGCGTAACCTGATTTTTTACCGGGGATTTTTTTTTAAATAGATATTTTATATGGCTGGCCCTAGCCACCACTTACATCACTTGACCATTAATGGTTAATGACGAAATTGTGCAGAATTGAATTAAATTATAAATATTTATTAATATTTGATTACTACCATTTCTGAATATTAATCTATATGCATTTAACTGTCTTACAGCGTGATTTGATGACAATCGGCCAATGGGTGTCAAAATGGTGGACATTTAAACTAATTATTACTATAATTTATTTATTAATTATTATATTATCATAGAAACTGCTTTACATTGTTTCAAATTTGACGATTCTTTCTTTTGTATCTTTTGTGTCGTAGTTAGGGTGACCAGATTTTAGTTTTGGTAAACCCTGAGATGTAAATGAAGACCCCTTTTTTATTTTATCTATCTTTTTTATTTTTATTTTATTATTTTTATTTTCATAAAATTTGTTACCATAATCTGCACTGTTATGTCTCCTGCATTATTTTTGATGACCTTTTTTTTTTTAATCGTCATTTTTTGCAAAACCCGGAGAAATTGCACCCAAACCCTGAGCCCGGAGATCCAGTGTGCAAATCCGGAGACCTGGTCACTCTAGTCGTAGTACTTATCATTTTGTAATCATTAGTAAGTGTCCATCACTGCGTGCTCATTACTGGTTTTACTTTATCCATTACTGAAGGTATAACATAAACAAAATAAAAGGCAAAATTAAATAAAAAAAACTATATTTGCGGACCTTGGTAATTAAATTGATTAAATAAAGAGTTAATTGTTTTATTAGTAAAATGAGTTCATGATAATTACAAAAAAGAAGTCCGTCAATCACAAAAATAGTAAACCTTGCTCTTATAGCGGCCATAACTGGTGCCAGTACCTTAATTGATTTTTTGAATAGTGAAGATACTATTATTCTTTTTTTATGTACTTAACAGATTTTGCTTTTTTTGTACGAGAATTAAATTAAAGTGGTTAAAAGAATTAATCAAAGTTCACCATTAATTATTTATTGAAAGAAGTAGGTAATTAAATAAATTGACCCTTGAATCAGTAAAGGTTGCCAATCCCTGAGATTAGTCTTTACCTTATTTGCTAAATAAACACATTTTTAAAACAGGCGCGTATTTAAGATTTTTTAAAATGTTTATTGTAAATTAAAAGATATTTTTCAAACATACGTCCCTGCAAAAGGGACATAACAGTTTTAAAACTGGGAAGCCCATCCATGGATATGTTCTGGGTTTATACCAAAATACTTGCGCAATAATTTTATGGTAACCCTGTGGCAAACTATCATTTTTAGGGTTCTGAAGAAACCCTATTAATCTCACTTTGTCATCCGTTCGTCCTTTTTAGTCAAAGTAAAATATCTCGTAAACTATATAAGCTAGAAACTTGAAATTTTCACTGAACGTGTAAAATGATGCCATCTAGTAAAAGATGTACAAAGTTGAAAAAATAATTTTTCAGAGGAGGCGCTAAGGAGCTAAAGCTATGCAAAAAAGTACGTCAAAAAGTATAACCAAACCAGTGGAATATGACACATTTTTTTTTTTTAAATCAAAAATAGCGCCTGCAGGGGGCTTTAAAGCAAAAAAAAAAAAAATCAGTAGAATTTGACCATATTTTTTAATTTTTTTTCTAACTGAAAAGTAGCGCTAGCAGGGGGCTAAAAGCAGTATTTTATTTAGTCCTCCCTAGAGCTGGGCGCGTGACCCGACAAGTCACGACCCTTTTATTATTCCTAAACGATGAGAGATATTAAAAAAATGTAATAACAAAAATTACTCCACTCTATCATTTGGCACCCCCAACAAATCAATTGTTTGGACAATTTAAAAAATTGATAAAAAAAATTTCATGAAAAAAAATTATTTATAATTTTAATGCTTGTTAAAATAGATTTTATTTTAAATATTGAAATTTGTTAATAACTTGTTTTAATTTTAATAACAATTGATTTGTTGGGAGTGCTAAATGATAGATTTAAATGATTGGAGTAATTTTTGCTTCAACATTTTTTTAATATCTCTTACTTTACTATTTAGGAATAATACAATAATTACACTGCGCGCGAGTCGTGAGTCACGCGCCCAGCTCTAGTCCTCCCCCTCTAACTGGTTCAAAAAATCTGAAAAAAATGTGGTAATGAGGCTTTGATGTGACTATCAACGACAAATACTAAAGTTAACATTTTCATTTTAAATTTTTTAATAATAGGGAGGGGTGTCATAGATTTTTTGTGGGGTGTCACAATGTAGATCTCAATTAGTAGAATTAGATCCTATTTTTTTATATTATTTTCTAACTCAAAAATGCACTTATATTTAGTACTTACTTCGGAACCCTTATGGCATACACCCGTGTATGTCTTGCCCGGGGCAAATGCTCCCTTTGCCCCCCCACCCCCTCGATACGCTCAGGCCCGGATTTAGAAATTTGCCGCCCCTAGGCAGTTGCGAAAATTGCCCCCCCCCTCCCCCCTCGAAACTAACAGTTTTAAGTCAAAGATGTCAAAATATATTTTTTTGGTTGCGTCAGTTTCAAATTTTATAAATTTTTATAGTTACATTCGGAAACATAAAAACTGAAGACCTTTTTTTTTTAGTCATGCTTGAGTTACATGTATAGAGAAATTATTTCTTATGGGTTGAAATTTTTACGTCTCGATTTTCGGATGGCAAACTCATCGATAATGGAATCAAAATCAAATTCAATTCCCACGAATATAACAAGTTTTCAAAGTTTCCACCAAAATTTGCCGCCCTAGGCAGCTGCCTACTCTGCCTGCATGGTAAATCCGGGCCTGGGTACGCTAATGAGACAGACAGAGAGACGTTGCGTTTTATAATTTGTAATTTTTTTTTGCTCTCTGCTGAATTTTCTTAATGAAAAAACTTGATAAAAAAAATTTGAGAACGGACGGACGGACATAGCAAAACTATAAGGGTTCCTAGTGTTCTACGGAACCCTAATAAAAACGGTAACTTTTGGGCGGATGTTATATCAAAGATGACAGAATATTTGTTAGTTGTCGTGTCTTAGGGTTAGCGATACCTAAGTCCGGTCCTTGTATAATTGTAGCCCTTAACACAGCTTGACGAAGCGTTTGTTGTAACGTGGC
Source organism: Sialis fuliginosa (assembly GCA_961205875.1). NCBI lineage: Eukaryota > Metazoa > Arthropoda > Insecta > Megaloptera > Sialidae > Sialis > Sialis fuliginosa. The sequence goes on along the minus strand of OY540809.1, from coordinate 39,604,461 downwards.
CGCGTACTCTGTATGCTAGCGCGTGTCTGTGTGTGACGGCATGTAACCAATCGGCAATCAGCGAGGAGGGCAAACGAGGGCAAAGCACCAGCCAGACGATTTTGCGCTGTCGTGTTTCTGGTTTGATTTGGTTCAGTTATCGGTATGTTCGGTGTCGCGCCGGTTCTCATTGTTGTTATTGTTGTCGGATACCACGTGCTTTGTTGTTCTGTGGTGTTAGATGCGTGCGGAAGAGGAGGTTTTTTGTAACTTTAATGTATGTGTTATGCCGGCGAGTTTTTCGAATCACAATTCTTCGAATGCACAATTTTTCGAAAAAATTAAGTTTTGGGTTTTTTAAATTAAGTTTTACACAAAATTTGATAAAGGTAGAAATGAAAAAGAATAAAGAAAAAGTAAAACAATTTTACGCGCCCTATTGTCCAACTTTATAAAATATAAAGTAAAGTAATATTTGGACATTTTACGAAATATATTTAAGTTGTATTTACATGTTTTTTGAAAGTTGGTTTATTAATAAATTCAATTTAAGCGATTTTCTTTTGTTTTTTAAATCCCAATAAATAAAAGCAAAATAATTTTACGCCCTGTTCAAACTTTTATTTAGTAAATAAAATATAAAGTAAAGTAATATTTGGACATTTTACGAAATATATTTAAGTTGTATTTGCATGTTTTTTGAATGTTGGTTTATTAATAAATTCAATTAAAATTTTTTGTTTTTTAAATCCCAATAAATGTTCTTTTTGTCGCGTATGTTATTATTAACATTAAACAAAATTAGTTTATTGATGAGAGGATTAGCTAGCACTCTCACAAACTGCATATGTACTAACATATGAATGTATGTACCTAAATAAATTACATGGCTTTTTGTTTATTAAATATATCGTAAAATGTCGAAATATTACTTTACTTAATATTTTTTTTACTAAATAAAATTTGAACAATAAAACAAAAAAAATTCGAGAAATTGTTCATTCGAAGAATTGTGATTCGAAAAAAATTGAGTTTCGAAAAATTTACACCAAAACCAAAAAAAACAAAACAGCAACACGGTGTTTGAAAACACTTCGTATTTAAAAATGTAAGGGTTTATTGCATATTTGTCAACAAGACACGATGTTGCTGTTTTTTTTCCGGTCTAAACACGGCATTATGCGGTGTTCACACCAAAGAAAACAAAACAGCAACACGGTGTTTGAAAACACGTCGTATTTAAAAATGCATAGGCTTTATTGCACTTTTGTCAAAAAGACACGATGTTGCTGTTTTGTTTTTTCGGTCTGAACACGGCATTAGAGTGCTTATGTTTTTTTTTTTTATATATATTTGTGGTTTTTAATTTTTTGCTACTTGTGGTCGGTCGGTGAGCTGTATCTATTATCTTGTTGCAGTTTAAATTCTATTTACTATTATTTATTCATCCAGAAGCCAAACTGATTAAGTCCACTTTTAATTTGTTTGGCAAATGATTTTTTTAGCTTTAAATATTCTTCACGAGAAATTTGTTTTGTTTCTGAATTTTTTTTCGAATTTTTACATGGAATTCATTAAAATTTCGAGAAGCTGCAGAAATGGGGAGATTTCCAAACATTATTTGATCTATACATTTTTAAAATAATATTTTTAATTCAAATTTATTTTAGTTAATCACTATACATTATTATTTTTTTCGCCTATTAAAATAATTTGTAGATAAAATTTCATAAATTTTATTTTTATTAATCTCGATAAATACAAAATTTCGAGAAAAGAGAAAGAAACGTCATTAATAAAAAATGAAGTGAAACTATTGAAATATATCATGATAAAATAAGGTACTGGCACCAGTCTTGGATATGATCCCAGTAATGGCTATTTTTTAATTAAATGTACTGAATTAGAAATATTTGTTGATATTTGATTACTACCATTTCTGAATATTAATCTATATGTATATATTTAAATGTCTTACAGCATGATTTGATGACAATCGGCCAATAGGTGTCAAAATATTTTGTGTCGTAGTACTTATCATTTTTTAATCATTAGCAAGTGTCCATCACTGCGTGCTCATTACTGGTTTTATTTTATCCATTACTGGAGAAAAAACATATACCGAATGAAAGACTTTAATGTTAAAAACAAACTATATTTGCGGTCTTTGGTAATTAAATTAATTAAATAAAAAGTTACTAGTTTTATTAGTAACATGAGTTGATGAGAATTAGAAAAAAGAAGCCCGTCAATCACAAAAACAGTAAACCTTGCTCTTATATCGGCCATAACTGGTGCCAGTACCTTATTATCAGATAAAACTATGATATATCAAGAATTTGTATTTTCAAAAGCTAAGAGTAAATATTTTCAAAGTACGTACGAATATTATTAATGTTCTCGAAATAATAATTTTAAGATATAAATAAGTACCTATATACAATATACATAATTCCTTATCTTGGCATCAGAGAAACTTTTTTAATAAAGAATATTTTTAAAATTTTTCCAAACAAATATATTTATCATTTAAGTCAATTTTGCTAATCGTTTATTTCTTATCTACTGCTTTATCAACCAGCATTTGTATTTCTTATACCATAATGTTTCGGTTTCTTACAAAATAAAATAAAAATGTATATCCGTTTTTTGATATTTTATAAAATGTATATTAAATACTATAAAACTATTATATGTGCTTTTTAAAGTTCAACCACTTTCTTTGATAGTACTATCAACTTATTTTGCTGTTTTAGATAGAATTCTATACTGTAATTGTTTATTTTTATGTATTATACATTAATCACTCGTTAATTCTGAAAATTTTGTTTGAAAACATAATTTTTTTCGTTTATCTAAAATGCATTCGTATGAATAAATTTTATAATTATGACAACAGTTTATGTGGTTATTGTTTAAATCGTTGTCTTAACTATTTAACACAGTATAATAGTAGTACGTGCAGTGTTGTTGTTTTTAAAGAAGTATTTGTGAATTTTGATTGTGATTGTCTGAACAGTGTAACGAAACTAATTTATTTTTAAAATCAAGGTACGTGTTATTTAAAATTGTATTCAATTTAAAACAATGTCATTTGTCAATAGGGATGCACACCGAGACGAAATTGTTGCGTTAAAATTTTAGACGGTATTGTCTCGTTTAATTTTAAGCCAATCTCGTTGCGATACAAGTTTTAAATAATTACACAGCTAGGTACACAAAAAAAAGTGCGGAGCCAAAAAAGCGACCTATGTATATATCATTGTAGAATTGGTCGGGTATAGTCAAAATCCAAATTTTTAGAATTTTTTGTTTTATTACCAGTTTTTTTATTCGAGTTTGAATTTTGGGTTTAGGTTAAATTTTTCCAAACACAGCGTGCGGTATCAAAAAAGCGACCTATATAGCATTGTTGCATTGGTCGAGTATAGTCAAAATCCAAATTTTTATAATTTTTTGTTTTATACCAGTTTTTTTTATTCGAGCTTGAATTTTGGGTTTAGGTTAATTTTTTCTAAAAACAGTGTGCGGTATCAAAAAAGTGACCTATATAGCATTGTAGCATTGGTCGAGTATAGTCGAAATCCAAATTTTTATAATTTTTTGCTTTATACCAGTTTTTTTATTCGAGCTTGAATTTTGGGTTTAGGTTAAATTTTTCCAAAAACAGTGTGCGGTATCAAAAAGCGGCCTATATAGCATTGTAGCATTGGTCGAGTATAGTCAAAATCCAAATTTTTATAATTTTTTGCTTTATACCAGTTTTTTTTTATTCGAGCTTGAATTTTTGGTTTAGGTTAAATTTTTCTAAAAACAGTGTGCGGTATCAAAAAAGCGACCTATATAGCATTGTAGCATTGGTCGAGTATAGTCGAAATCCAAATTTTTATAATTTTTTGCTTTATACCAGTTTTTTTATTCGAGCTTGAATTTTGGGTTTAGGTTAAATTTTTCCAAAAACAGTGTGCGGTATCAAAAAGCGGCCTATATAGCATTGTAGCATTGGTCGAGTATAGTCAAAATCCAAATTTTTATAATTTTTTGCTTTATACCAGTTTTTTTTTATTCGAGTTTGAATTTTGGGTTTAGGTTAAATTTTTCTAAAAACAGTGTGCGGTATCAAAAAAGCGACCTTAGCATTGTAGCATTGGTCGAGTATAGTCAAAATCCAAATTTTTAGAATTTTTTGCTTTATACCAGTTTTTTTTATTCGAGCTTGAATTTTGGGTTTAGGTTAAATTTTTCCAAAAACAGTGTGCGGTATCAAAAAAGCGGCCTATATAGCATTGTAGCATTGGTCGAGTATAGTCGAAATCCAAATTTTTGGAATTTTTTGCTTGCCAGTTTTTTTATTCGAGCTTGAATTTTGGGTTTAGGTTAAATTTTTCTAAAAAAAGTGTGCGGTATCAAAAAAGCGACCTATATAGCATTGTAGCATTGGTCGAGTATAGTCGAAATCAAAATTTTTGGAATTTTTGCTTACCAGTTTTTTTTAAACGAGCTTGAATTTTAGGTTTAGGTTAAATTTTTCCAAAAAAAGTGTGCGGTACTAAAAAGCGACCTATATAGCATTATACAATAGTATTGATTAAGTATAATTAAAATCCAAATGTTTAACTATTTTAAAATATATATATATTCTGCCCCCCTCGCCCCTCAAATATATCCTAGTTACGCCGCTGTATAAAATAATTAATTGAGCAAATCCTATATTTAAAAAAGTTATTTTATCACAAAAAACTGTCTTCGTTTTGTTAGAAGAAATAATCAGTTAGATTTAAATAAGGTAGTGGCACCAGTCTTTGCAAGGACCCCAGTAATGGCACATTTTTAATTAAATGTACTTAATTAGAAATATGTGTTGATATTTAATTAGTACCATTTCTGAATATTAATCTATTTACATTTAACTGTATTACAGCGTGATTTGATGACAATCGGCCAATAGATGTTAAAATAGTGGACATTTAATCTAATTATTAGTATAATTTATTTATTAATTATTATATTATCATAGCAACTGCTTTAGTTTGTTTCAAATGTGACGATTCTTTCTTTTATATCTTTTATGTCTTTGTACATATCATTAGCAAGTGTCCATCACTGCGTACTCTTTACTGGTTTTACTTTATCCATTACTGGAGAAAAAACAAACAATATAAAAGACTATGATTTAAAAAACAAACTATATTTTCGGAAATTGGTAATTAAATTGATTAAATAAAGAGTTACTTGTTTTATTAGTAACATGAGTTTATGAGAATTACAAAAAACACGTCCATTAATCCAAAAAAACGAAAACTTGCTCTTATAGCGGCCATAACTGGTGCCTTTATCTTACACGATTTTTCAAAATTGTTAAAATAAACACCGAGTTCTAGAAAATGAATATGCTTTACGATTTTTACTGTGCTCCCATTTTTAGCACAACAGTTTCACTTCTAAACTCTTCTAAATACATATTTTAACCATTGTTTATAGTGTGTAATATATAGTATAGTGCCCTCTTAGAAATTAATTATATATGTTAACAATTTGTTAAAATGTGAATACAGAAATAATGATTGTAATTATCATTTTTATTGAAATTACTCCATCATCTGTTGAATATTCGAAAATATATTAGATATGTAAATTTTAAATGTTTTGGTGTATTAGATTCGCTAAAAATTTTACTATACGTTTTTGGTATAATTATGCCAAGTAATTATGACTTACAATTATTTATGCTTAGTAAAATGTAGAGACAATTAATTACTCACAATAAGTGATCGCTCTAAATAGAACTTAACGGTTTTTTTTGGTAAAAACTAAATTATAAAAAATTAGATTATATTTGGTATTCTACAAAAATAATATTTTGGTATAATCTACAAGGTATCAAATTTAAATTACAGTTGTATGGTATTTCTGAATGATTGAATTAGCTATTTAAATATAACAAACAACAGACAAAATCTATGGTTATGACTTATCAAATACAAATCCCCTAACCATAAAAATTGTAAGAGTTTAGACTTACACGTGTTTCAATAGCAATGCTATCAAAAATAATAAGAATAACCATTACTGGGGCCATATCGAAGACTGGTATTGACACCAGTCTTGGTTTATTTATTTTAAAAACATTTTAAAACTATATTTATTTTTCTTTAGAACCCTAACGTCTCTGAGCCCTTGTATTGCACAAATCTACCCTATATTGGTTACGACACTTCTTTCATCTCCCCTCCTAACAGTTTTCGTAGTTTTTATGTTTATGTCAACAGTTTTATTCAATATAAATGATAAATGTGGGAATCCATGAATATAAACATTTGTCTCAATATTTATTTCTTTCAATAACTTCCTGAAGCGTTAATTCCTAACAGTTTATAGCAGGGATGGATAAACTATTTTGCTGAAGGGCCACATAGTAAATTAAAGTAGAAATACTTTTTGTAATATTAGATTTAAATTTTTTGCTCATCATTTCAAACTATTTCAGATCACTGTTGAATTGGGGGAAGATGGGGTGTATAACATAATATTCCGTTCCAGGTGTTAACCTTTCTTAGTCCACTCCTGTATTTGGACCTATTTTTCATTATTATTCTCAATACGATATAAGGTACTAGCACCAGTCTTGGATATGACTCCAGTAATGGCTATTTTTTAATTAAATGTACTGAATTAGAAATATTTGTTGATATTTGATTACTACCATTTTTGAATATTAATATACATTTATTATATATTATTATTATATATACATTCAACTGTCTTATAGCGTGATTTGATGACAATCGGCCAATAGGTGTCAAAATGATAGACATACGTTTCTTACTTTTATATATTTTGTGTCTTTGTACTTATCATTTTGTAATCATTAGCAAGTGTCCATCACTACGTGCTCATTACTGGTTTTACTTTATCCATTACTGGAGAAAAAACATAAACAAAATAAATCGCTATGAACTTGCTCGAGATTTTAAAGTACCTAATGTATATTAAATGGTTAATAATGTAAATACTATGCATTTTATGAGGTACATATCGCACCACTGCATTCAGATCGCTGATTTCTATTTAACGCACATGGCCAAGGTCATTCATATAAACAATACCATTGGTTAGAACTGTCAGTGGGTTGTCATTTATATTGAATACCCCATAGATAGCTTTTGTTCGAAATAAAATAAGATCAAATATCAATATAAGACAACCCTACTTACAGTCAGAAGTCAAGAAATAATTAACTATATTAATTAGTAGCTATTATCATTTCCATCAAATGCTTTTAATAGGTAAAAAAAAACATGCAAGAGACATAAAACAGTAAGCAAGTTTGTAATATATTTCACATTGGCATCCAATGGAAAATATGTTAATTGGACCGATGAAGTATACAGTATCAGCGTGATGATCATTACTGCCCTCATCAGAGCGGTCTAGTTATAACAACACGCGGGTAAACCTGCATCAACAACAATACAGCTAATCGAAATGTGTCGCAGTTTACGTGCATATACACTATACTAGGCTAAACTAAATGGAAAAGAAACATTAGGCTAGCAAATACCAAAATTCTCTGAACTAGGGTGACCAGAAATCTCAGGGCTTGCATTCTGATTCTCCGGGCTCAGGGTTTCGGTGCAATTTCTCCGGGTTTTGCAAAAAATGATGACTCAAAAAAAAATAAAGATCGTAAAAAATAGCAAATTAGGGCAGTAAATTTAATGAAAATAAAAATAATAAACTAAAAAATATCCGTATGGAGAACCATACATGACTTCCATGTTCAATAAATTTTTTTTGAAAAATATTTTATTTATATAATCTACTAAGTACTATGAATAGGTATAAATTTCGTAATACATAAAAAAAACATATATACTTATGACGGTTACAGTAGTTATTGCCATTTGTATATAAATATTAGTTTTCTAATATCCTAATTCGTAGAACAACTAATTTGACAAGGCAACATGAATTAGTGACGTATTAATTAGTATTTAATATTCAAATTTCGAAGGTGGTTTTCACCCCTTTAATAGCTGTTTAGACACGTACAAATAATAAATGTCCCTTAGGTTCAATTGAACTACAAATGTATCAAGTCTTATCAAAATTAGTGAGATAACACTCGCAATGTTAACTTTTTAGACGAAAAATGTTACAAAATTTAAAATATTTTCAAAACCCCTAATCCGATTAGCACCAAAATCTATAGGTCTAGAGTACTCACTGAGACAAACATTTTCCCCAAAAATAATTCAGATCGGTGCATTTTTACAGTAGTTATCGTGAACGAAATAAAATTCTACATCCAGCCAGACACACGCACAGCCGCCATGCAAAAATTAACTTTACTTTAAGTTTTGAAGTTAGTACAATCAGAATCTGTCATTATCTCGGACACGATTTTTCGATGGTATTACAATACTTCCATTTCTTTCAGAACATGGAAGTAAAAAATAATATTTAGTTTTAACAATTATAATTTCTATAGCTACCAACCTTTTGTATTCCAAATTCCTACCAATAATCATCAATTATAATTTTTACCAGAATTTCATGTTCCATTTTAAAAAAGTTATGGATAATAAAATAATAAATACGTCGTCTATTTAAAAAAATTTAAAATGCTTACCAAAACAATAAATGTCTGCCTATAAAAATGAAACAGAAAAGAGTTAATGGTGAATTTTATTATCCATTGAATAGCACAATCCTTCATAATGATATAATAACATATAATTTATTAAGTGGTTTTATGTAGCGTCAAATTTAACATTTTACATATTATAGCACAATATATGCTGGAAATAAACAGATTTTTCACATAAAATAAACGATTTTAATTACTAAAACAGTTATTAAAAACAGGAAGACTATATATTGCAGAGTACAATACATATTATGTACCTATTACATGTCAAAAACATATACAATAAAAATTCTTTTTGGACAAATATAATAGTAAAAAAAGTATAATTTATCGCGTGTACAAATGTCACACTCATTTATTTATCTAATAATTTTTTTGGAATACAAAGTAGCATATGCCCTTCCTCAGGATGCAAGCTACCTCCCTGACAAATCTCATCAAGATCGGTTACGCAGTTCAACCATAAAAAGGTAACAAACAGGAGCTTAGTATTATACAAATAAATAAGATATAATTCGCTCGTTATTTCTTGTTTCTCATTCTAACGAGGTCTCTGAACAAATGTCGCAAATTTCGTAATAAGAAAGAGTAAATATATATTATTATTTTTAAACGTTTTAAATATAAAGATTTCAGATAATATTTCATATGCCAAACAAACACGGTTTAATCATATATTATGCATTTTAAACCAACAATAATTTGGGGTTACTTAAAAATACCAAATACATATTTTTTTGACATACTGATTTCACATTGCACAGGGCCGAATTTGATTATTTTTATTATAAAAAAAATGGTACAGGCCAATACGAAACCAAACACTTTCTACGAGGTATCAAATCGTTATGAATATAATCTGTATTTTAGAGCAGTGGTAATAAATCTATAATAATATAAAACTGCTCTTCTATATAATCTGTACACTAATCACCACTGCTTTTAGATAGCATAGTCTAAATAAGCTATAAAAAAAACTGTATTTGCGGACTTTGGTAATTAAATTGATTAAATAAAGGGTTACTTGTTTTATTAGTAACATGAGTTGATGAGAATTACAAAAAAGAGCCCGTCAATAATAAAAACAGTAATGTCCTGTATTATAAAGGACCTAGCAAATTTGTTAGCTAACAAGCACTTTCAAGTGAGATATCAAACTTATATGACAATTCTTTTGGAGTTTGTTGAAGACTTATTAAAACAGTGGTGATATTATGAAAATTATTTTGTACGGTCAAAGATGCCAACCGTGTTACAATTAGTTGAAGTGTCACTGCTCTAAATTCCATAACTAATTCATAGATACTAGTACATAATTAATACCCCATTTGAAAGTAATTGCTAGCTAACAAATTTTGTTAGCTCCTTTATAATACCGGACATAAACCTTGCTCTTATAGCGACCATAACTGGTGCCAGTACCTTATACTGAACAATTTATTCACCAGTTTGAGAAAGTAAATAATGTAATAATGAAATATATTCAAAAACATTGAATTAAATTCAGTGCATTTATTTAGATACAAACAAATTTAGTAGAGTATTCATAAAGCGAATGTGTTAATAGAAGATTAACAGTGTACTGTGTTTGTATTGTTATTAAGATTAATGGCGCGTGGCAATTGTGAGTGATAATAACATAAGAATGTGTGTGATCGTACTAATAAAAAATGAAATTGATAATGAAGCCATTTATAAACGAGCGTGTTAGGAATTAATTTTTATATGTGTTAATTGGACAACAAGAAACTATATTTATTTAATAATAGAAAACAACAAATATAATTATAATAATTATACGATGTAGAATCTTTTTTTCGGTAAAAATTTACATATCATTCGAACTTTTTTAATCGTAAATTATTATTTTTAATAAACTTTATTACTTCCTCGCAATATCGAAGATACGAGAAGCTTTGTGATCGTTTTAGAATGAGATAAAATAAATGTTTATTATAATTTTTATTTTATATTATAAAGAAAATTCTGCTCGAATCTTAAAATTAGTCATATAGTATAAGGATCAAATTCAAATCAAGACGTATATTATAAAATTGGTAGTTCTCGAGTCCCAATGGGGGAGAAATGCGGTGTAATCTGTTTCCCCCTTTTCATTTTAAAATTTAACAAGCAGTCTTGTTAAAAACCTGACAAATACACTCACAATATCTTCAAAAGGGACTGTAAATTTATTATTTTTTTTCGATATTAGGTAATAAAAAAAACATTGTTAAGTAAATGCACAGTGCTTCCTCGTGCTAAATTAACTAAAGGTAATTAATTATTAAACAATTTAAATAAAAACCGTTTATGTTCCGATAAATTGCCTATATATAAATAGCATTGGTTAACCATTTAATTTTTATATAATTTTACTAAAAAATATTAGTTGAAAATTTTTCTTAAAAGTAAATATCGATTAAAAAAAAACAACACGATTTTTTAAATGCAAATTGAAATAAATCTTTGTAAGGGAATATTTCACAACAAACGTTGTAGACCCATATTATAGGAAATTGAATGCTCTACAAAAAAATATTCTATAAAATAGTGTCGTTCTTGAGATATCTTGAAAAAATAAATATTTTGGGATGTAACCCCTCCCTCTTACACACGATTTAGATGATTTTGAAATGGGACCGTCCAGCCAAGTTTCATTAATATCGATTCAGTGGTTCATGAGTTATGCGTGTGACAAGGACTCAGGGGACAGACGGACACACACACGGACGGACGGACATACAGACAGACATACATGGAATGAAAAGTGTTTGTCGTGACCTAAAACGGAAAGATGAATTTATAATTTTGAAATCGGAGAACAATTTTTTTGTCTCATTCTAAAACGATCACAAAGCTTCTCGTATCTTCGATATTGCGAGGTAGCAATATTTTTTGATAATTCGTGAATTAGATAATAATCTCGAATAAAAAAATGAAGACATTAGTGAAAGGCAATTTGAAGAATATGCGTATTTGGGTATTATTTCGATATTTCGGTAATCTATTGTTTATTGTTTAAGTCCAGGGGTACGTTAATGAAAAGATATTATTATGGTGTTCAAGGTCCAAATTTGAATGCAGCATCATTGTATAAACACACATGCATACATACACAATGCGATTCTAAGAACTGGCAACGGAAATTCTTCGGATTTTAGTTATTTTGTAACCTGTTCTACTTGCACAGTAAATATGTATAAGCAGCTAAGGCACTGGCACCAGTCTTGATATGACTCCAGTAATGGATTTTTTTAATGAAATGTACTGAATTAGAAATATTTGTTGATATTTGATTGCTACCACTTCTGAATATTAATCTATATATATTTAACTATCTTACAGCGTGATTTGATGACAATCGGTCAATAGGTGTCAAAATGGTGGACATTTAAAATAATTATTAGTATAATTTATTTATTAATTATTATATTATCATAGCAACTGCTTTACATTGTTTCAAATTTGACTCTTTTATATCTTTTGTGTCGTAGTACTCATTATTAGCAAGTGTCCATCACTGCGTGCTCATTACTGGTTTTTACTTTATCCATTACTGGACAAAAAACATAAACAAAATAAAAGGCTATAATTAAAAAAAAAAACTATTTGCAAACTTTGGTAATTAAATTGATTAAAGTTGTTTTATTAGTAACATGAGTTGATGAGAATTACAAAAATCATTAATAAGTGTTTATCACTGCGTGCTCATTACTGGTCTTACTTTATCCATTACTGGAGAAAAAACATAAATAAAATAAAAGACTATAATTAAAAAAAAAAACTATATTTGCGGACTTTGGTAATTAAATTGATTAAATAAAGAGTTATTTGTTTTATTAGTAACATGAGTTCATGAAGAATAGATATAAGTGGCCATAACTGGTGCCAGTACCTTATAAGATTGTTGCTATTTTGTTTAAAAAAACATCGTAGTGTTGTTGTTTTGTCTTTTTGGTGTAAACACGACATTATAATTACTGATTTCACTTCAGATGGTTAATTTATTAAAAATCATAAATAAATAATAGTATCAGTCCATAACGGAAACTTTTCAAAATGAAATATGCATTATTTTTTAAGTGCACGTATTTTAAATTTTATAAAGTTTTTCTATTTTGTGTAAACCGTAAACTCTTTTACTTTTTTGTTGTTTGTTAAGTAGGATCAGTTTAGTTATCGAGTTCACTGAATAGAAAACCACGTTTATTTACAATCTACTGGAAAGTAGTCCTTCTGTTTCTTGCAATTATTATGCAAATTGTAGGCATTGCAACAAGTTTTTGTGTTTTGGTTCAGAAAATTACTCACATCTGCCAATCTTTTTTTATATTTATGTTATACGCCACATTAACGATAATTAAAAGCGTAAACTAACATAATTTATTTAATTTCTTTAACTTTAACAATATTTATTAAAAAAATATAAAAATTAAAATAAAAGCTTAAAACCAGTTGGTACTGCTTAGATGAGTTTTTTATCTGTCTCGAAACAGGATCAAGATCGAGATGAAAGTGCCTTAAATTCTGACGAGACGAGGTCATTTGAAATTTTGACCTAGACGATATTAATTTTATTTATAAATTTTATCGAGAATGACCTAATAATTAGTAAAACTATTATTTGATGTTAATCTTATTGTAGTGCTAAATAAAGCAGTGGTCTCGTAATTCAATAAATTATCCGGCAAGTTATATATTATGATCTATAAAAAATGTCTACTAAAAATATTTTTTACACGGTTTGGTTACCGCTGATTTAAAGTATATAAAATGAAATTATACAAGTAAAATATTTTAATTAAGAGTAAGGGAACATCTTAAAACTAGTAGGTATTTTAATTCGCACCCATTTTCTTGATGTCATCTGTACTATATACAGGTGAAAATATTTTCCTGAAATTCTTTAGGGTCGATATATATCGTAAATTTTTTATCATAAAACTATCTGCAATTAGATGAAGCGAATTCAAATGGTTTGCTGTTAATTTATTACGTATTGCGAACTGTAGTTTGTTGCCGTGGTGTAAAAATAGGTCTAAAATTTAAAATTAAAACTAATCGATATTAAATTAAGTAAATATGGAGACTGTAATGTTCTCATTCAGAAAATGTAAACATGTAATAGGGTTACTGAAGAAATTTAATATATAATGCTCATTTTATCAATTTTCGTACGAAAAAAATAATAGGACGAGAGTAATACACACTTCAAAGCATGCTTTGGTTGTGCGATATTGGAAAAATATACATAAATATATCCAAAATCGTTATTTTTAGTACTTTTAGGTTAGTATATCTCAATAACCTAAGAAATTCGGGGATCGGATCACGCCAAAAATCGTCTATTCAGGTCTGGGCCGTAAAACAAAAGTATTTTTTTATTGCCTGGTATAATAATATTCCTGAGAGATGAGTTGGCTATAAGTGTCAGTAACAGAAATTTTAAAGAGTTCTGTATTGTACAGACCATGAGTCATATGTACAACAGTGCTATTGTATTGAATTGAATTAGCCTCTCTTGGAAATATTGGAGGGAGCGGGATACAGGTTACAATCTCCTAAACAGTATCATCCATAGACATAGAGAATGGATCACGCATCTGACTCGAAAACAGAGTCGTGTCAAAAGAAAGAGATAGAAACAGGTTTGGAATATACTTGTCTATTTTTTAAACAGGAGTGTTACTATTTCATTCTTGGCCCCGAACATTAAAAATATTCATAGATGTATACAAAGAGGTTAAAAAACAAAAAATAATTAACGTTATAAAAAAAAAAATATTGATTTCTAAATAAAAAGTTTCGAATTTTTTGACCCAATTTTAATATCTTGTTCTTCCTTTTTCGTAGCTTCGTAATGTAACCTAACATCAAAAAAAATATTTAAAATTTTGTTAAGTAAATCTTGTATGTGCTGTTTGTAAGTGCAATCCACTTCATACTTTTGTAGCAAACACATGGGAATTGATTTAAAACTATTTTTTATTAATATATATTTAATATTTTTGGTAGCAAAAATGTTATTTTCCCGGAATATCCGTTCATAATTTTGTAAATTCATTTGCAAAATCAAATCAATTGATGTTTTTTTTTTAAATTTCCTCGATGAAATATGGACCATTATAGTATGTTTATTGTTTATATTATTTACTTTTCTAATAAAAAACTTATTGCAAAAAAATCACAAGATATACAAAAATATATCGGACATAAATACTACCCTGAACTATAGTAAGCTACCAATCAGATTCTTAGAAAAAGAGATAGATATATTCTAAACTACACTGCATCTCTTTCACTTTTTGAACACATGTTACACTATTGTGTTAATACAGAATGCACTGTCCATTCTCTATGTCTATGGTATCATCCACTTTTATATCTTATTTGTTGCTCATATTTTATACGACTTTACCAATGTATGTCTTAATATCATAAACGAAGAGTAGATATGAAATTAGATGGTCATTAAAATGGTTTTATACATTTTATGATCCTTAATCAAATAATATCCAGATACACAGATACACAAATAGACAGACACATGCACAGCCGCCATGCTGAAATCAACTTTTCTTTACGTTTTGAAGATAGTACAATCAGAATTTGCTTTTATCTCGGACACGATTTTTCGACGGTATTACAATACTTCAATTTCTTTCAGAACATGGAAGTAAAAATAGTCGAAAAATTATTACACAGAAAGCGAGCTCTAGGTAACATAATAATTTTATAGGTATAGTAGCAAGATAAAGATAAATAAATAAATTTCAAGCATTATCTATATTATTCATTTCAAGTCAAGTTTATCCTTAATATATATAAAGCTCAACGTCTGTCTGTCTGTCTGCCTGTCTGTCCGTTAGTGCGCTTATCACTCGAGAACCACTTATCCGTTTTACGTGGTTTCTTTTTTAATTCATAGGTACGTTCTCTGGCCAGGTTACAGGCTATATTTTGTTACGTTAGGTAACATAACAACGAAGCAGTGACAATAATAGTAAATCAAGTCGGAAAAAATTTTGCCGTCGGCGCGCTGTTTTGCAATAAACCGTTCAATATTGAACAAAATAATGTATTAAAGAATTGTGTAGAATCAAAAGATCTGCAATAAAGTCAGCGACACCATATGTCTAACTTTTATATTTAAGCCACAATGACTGCTTTTATGTTACAAAGAAAATTAAAAATATTTGGGTTTTGTTTACGTGGACTTATGACCTGCAAAACATTAATCTTTATCGAAATAAATTATTTCATCGTCATAAGTACTTAATGTAGATATAATTTGCCCTTTACAGTATCCAATTTGGTCGTATAGTTTAGAAAATATCGAAATATACATACGGGAACATATTATTCGCGCGATGGTGACCCGTGTCGCGGCGTGCGATAAGGAGGGAGCGTGCCGAGTAGACGCAAGGCAGAGGGAATGATCACAGGCCGGTATTCTTTTGATTGTCAATTGTTTATTTTGTTTTCAATAATTACCTTTAAATTTAAATAGAACAAAAATGATTTTTACTTTTTGTTCTGATTCGTTTTTGTTAGGTAGGTAATTTAAGTGTTGTTTGGTTTTTATTACAATAATAACTAATCGTGTTTGTACTTAGTTCAACTATATATTTTTTAAATATTTAACAATAATTCTGTAGTCCACGCGAGCGAAGCCGCGCGGGTCCAGCAGCTAGTATTTGATAAAACTTTCCTGAATTGAATATCAAACGATGTTTTATTTATTATTTATATGTAAATTATTGTACATATGCGTAGAAATCATCGTTTATTTTTGTGTGCATATTCAAAAATAAATGGTTGCTAATTAATTTTCTAAATAATTCTAGTGATACAGTAATTGTTGGAAAGTAAATAACGTCACCAGTCACCAGTAATAATTACTGTGTACAGGGAAAGATAATTTTATAATAGTAGTTAATTAATTTTAATTCTAAAAATTAAATGTATACATATGAATTAATATTATTCACTAACGTTTTAAATTGATATTATCTAAAAATCTAAAGGAAGAGTTCTAGAAATAAATGTTGTATTCGTAGGGGAGACACCCGTGTAATATGTCGAAAAATAAAGTCTATTTACCTTATTTTTTGATTATTTTAAGCTTCTGGGAGTAAAATGTGTAAAAAAAATTTGTTGCTCCATTGAAAGTCTATAAAAGGGGTGCGATAACCATTTATTAAAAAAAAACACACCTGTCAAGTAAATGCACAGTGCTTCCTCGTGCCAAATTCAAAGGATCGTAACGTAACATGTATCGTTCTTGAGATATCTTAAAAAAATATATATTTTGAGATGTCAACCCTCCCCCTTACACACGATTTTGGTGATTTTGAAATGTGGCCGCCTCAAACCAGACCCAATTACCCGACCAAGTTTAATTAATATCGGTTTAGTGTTTTATGAGTTATGCATGGATATGGATTCAGGGGACAGACACACAGACAGGCAGACTCGGAACGAAAAGTGTTTGTCTTGACCTTAAACGGAAATATCAATTTAAAATCTTGAAATCGGAGAACATTTTTTTTGTCTCATTCTAAAACGATCGCAAAGCTTCTCGTATCTTCGATATATAGTCCACGGTAGTTAGATTAAAATTCGCCAAATAGAAGAAAAATATTATAAAGTTTTGATACTTTGTCCACGAACTCTCAGTAAGGTTCGGAATAAGAGCCCGAAAAGTTCCCACCTAAATCGTGGATGGAACATCCACTTTCACGTAAAAAACTACCCCTGGAATGAAATTTATCCCATTTTTATTCATGTTTCATACGAACCATTGTTCAGAGAAAAAAAATTAATAGGAACATTGCGTAAAAAAGTCATATTTACTTGGACTAATTGCGAGGAAACAAAAATAGATATTTTTTCTGTCGTTGAAAAGATCACAAAATAGATCTAATGTGTAAAAAATAAAACCTATTGACTTTTTGGCGGCGGGGTAGCGGGGGGGGGGGGGTACTCTCGATTTCCGCCTCGAGTGTCACCTTTCCTATCGACGCCTGTGCACCTACTAGATGCTAACTAAAAGCATGCCACGCGTTCCCTATTTATAATTATTTGTTTATTTACAAGTTAATTATAAATACGTTAAATGTCATATCCCCATACGAACATATGTATTTCAAGTATATATTGTCAATATTGATTGAAAGCGCATCGCGTTCTGACGCTTGCCATATTGCTCATATTATCTGAAGCCGAATCTGTGTACATGTAAAACAATACTTAAACAATTACATTATTCTCGGTACACCGGAAATAAAGGCGACACGAAACCCACTTGAACTATTTTTAGTGTTTACAATCAGGATGGGTGCAATGAGTACCATTATTATTATGCACAAACATCGGTCTTGTGTACGTGATTAATGAACCAATACAACAGCAGATCTTGATTCATTATTATTGCCCACTTCCTCGCGACCTTCACGGAATGTTGGTTAAACTAAGTACATGTTTGTGTGTTTGTCGTTCTTACATTTTAACGTTAATGTTGTTACAGTTGCTTAGTGAAATTTGCAAGTGAAATAAGGTACTGGTACCAGTTATGGCCGCTATAAGAGCAAGGTTTACTGTGGCTTCTTTTTTGTAATTATCATGAACTCTTGTTACTAATAAAACAAGTAACTCTTTATTTAATCAATTTAATTACCAAAGTTTGCAAAATATATAGTTTTTTTTTTAAACTATGGATTTTTATTTTGTATATGTTTTTCTCCAATAATAGATAAAGTAAAACCAGTAATGAGCACGCAGTGATGGATACTTACTAATTATTACAAAATGATAAGTACTACGGCACAGAAGATATAAAAGAAAGAATCGTCAAATTTGAAATAATGTAAATCAGTTGCTATGATAATATAATAATTAATAAATAAAATATACTAATAATTAGTTTAAATGTCCACCATTTTGACACCTATTGGCCGATTGTCATCAAATCACGCTGTAAGACAGTTAAATGTACATATATAGATTAATATTCAGTAATGGTAGTAATCAAATATCAACAAATATTTCTAATTCAGTACATTTAATTAAAAAATAGCCATTACCGGAGTCATATCCAAGACTGGTGCCAGTACCTTATATTAGTATAGCTTTATATGTACAGCGTGTCCGAAAAACGATAATATATTTTAATTGTATTAATTTTGCATCCTTACCATATCCCAAGGATAGGGGAAACTATGTGATCATTTCTCAAAATGTCCACTTGATCTTTGCGTTTCAGGTCAAAACAAACACGTTTCGTTCTGTGTCTGTCTGTTTCCTGATTTCTTGTCACACGCATAATTTATATAAAAATCATGAAAATTGTGTGTAGGAGAGAAATACTATATGTATTCATTTAAAATGTAATTGTTTGTGGTTTAGACTAGGGATGTTACGGAGCTCCGTATCCGAAACCGAAACTATCGGATATCCGAAAAGATTTGACCTCCGAAACCGAAACCGTATCCGAAATAATTAAATTCTGAACTCCGAAACCGAAACCGTAACCGAAATAATTAAATTCTGAACTCCGAAACCGAAACCGTAACCGAAATAATTAGATTCTGAACTCCGAAACCGAATCCGTATCCGAAATGATTATTTCGGATATTATTTCGGATAGTTTCCTACTTGTTGCCCCAAGCCTCGAGACACAAACAAAACATACGAGCAGATTATAAATTTGTATTTACCGCCTGAAATTTAATTGGCGTATCATGTACTTTTATTTAGTCTCTATTTTTAAATTCGCTACCATAGATTATAACAGATGATTTTTTAAATAAATTTGCAATAATCACTTTTTCTTAAATCTACTCAAAAATTTTTAAAAATTGTAAATGAAACATCAATTTTTAGGTTTCCGTAGAAAACTAGTTTCGCTATTTCCGTCTGTCCGTCCGTCCACAAAATTTTTAAGCCGATTAAGATGAAATTTGGTATACGGACGAAGACTGATAACCCAAAAATAGAAATGATAATATTTAAAAAAAAAAATTTTTTTTGGACCCCTTTTCCATAGACTGAAAAGTATTTAAAAAAAAAATGTTCACTTAATCCATTAAGTGTGATGTCTTTAGATAGGTCTCCTAAAATGCAATAAAAAATGTAATATGACATTTTGATTTTAACCCTTCAGTCACGATATATTTGCGTTCAAAGTCGGAATAAAAGCGCCCCCCCATAATTTCTAAACTATCAATTTAAAAAATCTGAAAAAATTCAAAAATGTAGCTTTTAATTAGCACTTTCACTGAAAATTATAACGAACACTGTCAAAATTATTTTGGACTCCTCTCCCATAGACTGAAAAGTGAACTCACATTTTTTTTTCACTTAACCCATTGAATGGGTGGTCATTGGATAGGTCTCCTAAAATGCAACAAAAAATGTTATATCATCTTTTGATTTT
Source organism: Sialis fuliginosa (assembly GCA_961205875.1). Lineage (NCBI taxonomy): Eukaryota > Metazoa > Arthropoda > Insecta > Megaloptera > Sialidae > Sialis > Sialis fuliginosa. The sequence continues at coordinate 39,584,395 of OY540809.1, read as the reverse complement.
AATCCTTCAGTCACGACATATTTGCATTTAAATGTCGTTATCAGAGAGTCTCCCCCCCCTTAATTTCTAAACTATTTATTCAAAAAATCTGAAAAAATTCAAAAATGTAGCTTTTAATTAGCACTTCCACTGAAAATTAGAACGAACACTGTCAAAATTATTTTGGACTCCCCTCCCATAGACTAAAAATTGTACTCAAATTTTTTTTCACTTACCCCATTGAGTGGGGTATCTTTAGATAAGTCTCCTAAAATGCAACAAAAAATGTTATATGACCTTTTGATTTTAACCCTTCAGTCACGATATATTTGCATTTAAATGTCGTTATCAGAGCGTCCGTTGAAATAACTCTTGTTTATAAATCGTAATGACTACGGAAACCTATCATGTGCGTGCCCAACACGCACTTGGCCGTTTTATTATATCATTTTTATCATCATATTTCAATTTTATTAGAATTAGTTTTATTGTTGTCACAAAAAATTACTTATATTATTTAAATCTGGAAATTAGACAGATAGCTAGAAATGTAAATTTTTATAGATTATAAGTAAAAGGAATATACAGAGAGTCTAAATCAGATATAACGACATCTAGGGGACCAGTCATATTAAGTCGTAAAAACCGGGAACTAGGCAATTACCATATATGGGATTCACTCGGAACTTTTATTTTGATCGTTAAAACCGATATGTTGTATTAAACGATATCGTTATAACCGATTTCGAAATTTTCGACTGTATCGAATTTCAACAAAAACTATACTACGGGCTGAAAAATACAAAAAAAAAATTAAAAAATATCCGTATCCGTATCCATATCCGAAACTCAAGGGGGCAAAATATCCCTATCCGTATCCGAAACCGAAACTAAGGAAAAAAAATATCCATATCCGTATCCGAAACCGAAACCAAGAAAGAAAAAAATCCATATCCGTATTCGAAACCGAAACCAAGAAAAAAATATATCCTTATCCGTATCCGTAACCGATATGTCATATCCCTAACAACCCTAGTTTAGACTTTAGGTAATAAGTACTTTTCATATTATACCTGGCCATTGGTTTCATTTATTTGAAATAAAATTTCAAATCCCCAATTTATGATATATGTAAAATTTTTTATCACCACCGCTGATTGATGTGATAACATCTCTGTAAGTGTTCATCTGTCCATAACTTCCGTTTCCGGTGTAAAATTTTTAAGTGGTTGTAAAACCTGTATCAAATCATTTTATAGGATTCTGATTTATTCGATGAATTTTAAATGATCGAATGTATGTTTTATAAAATTTAGTATAGACTTTTAGACAGCTTTTAATATCACCACTGTTTCAATACCGTTGGTATTTACCTATAACGCGTGCGCGAAACTTGTCAGTCTTCAACAAACTCCAAAAGAACTGTCATATAAGTTTGATATCTCATTTGAAAGTGCTTGCTAGCTAGCAAATTTGCTAGCTCCTTTATAATACCGGACATTAAAGTTAATGATGTAAAGCTGAGATATTAACTATTAAACTTTTTTGTTAATGTATCAATTTTAATTGATATTTTCGGTGATTTTTGAAAAAATTTTAAGGGGAGAGAAGGCGGAAAAATAAATCTTGCCCAGGGCGCCAGACTTGCTAAGGCCGGCTCTGCTTTTAGGCTTCCGCGGTGATCTTAATATGAATCTTACCTTCTGGATATAAGCCGCGTCGATTAGTCTTTCTATCAGCCAACGTTTCGTTGCACATTACAGTGGACATCTTCAGGGTTATATTGAAAGTTACCACTGCATGTGCGACGAAACAATCGCCGAAAGAACGACGCAGTTTACACTCAGAAGTCAAGATTAATTTCCGAAACACAATTATAGTTAATATTTGGTTTATTTTATTGATTAAGTATATTTTGACATGACATCTGTTTGTTACAGAACACGTACACAAACGCCGAGAAGTTGGTCGCGGCGGCCGGCGAGCTGGCGCGGTCCGGCGAGTGCGAGGCTGTCGAGGTGCTGCACGTGGCCCGCGAGCTGGAGACACGGGTGGCCGCGTTCGCCGGGCGCGTCGAGCAGCGTCGTCGCAGGCTGCACCTCGCCGTCATGTTCTACACACACGAGCACGAGCTAAACGCTTGGCTCGATGAGCTCAGGCAGGAACTGCACGCGGCCGACGCGGCGGAAGCAGAGACACCTACTGCTGGTTAGTGGCATTCAATTAAATTGTATTATTACTAGAAATTGGAAAAATAGTTGTTATTTTCAATGAAATAGTTACTAGTTGAATTTTTTTCCGAAAATAGTTGATAAATAGTTTTTTTTTACGATTTAATAATAATTAGGCAAACGAAGCAGTAAAAAGTGTCGCAAATAGTTTTAAAATAGTTGGAAAGGTAGTTCAAACCAGTTTTCTGAAAACGGTGGAGATATGTAATAAAAAGGGGGTCCAAAATTTTTTTTTTTCAAAAATATCATTTCTGTTTTTGGGTTATCAGTCTTCGTCCGTATACCAAATTTCATCTTAATCGGCTTAAAATTTTTGAGGACGGACGGACGGACATAGCGAAACTATAAGGTTTCCTAGTTTTCTACGGAAACCTAAAAATTACAATAAATGCATTTTTACGCAATAGTTGAAAAACTATTTTTCCAATCTCTAATTATTATGTTGCCTTCCCCCCAACTTTCAGTGGTGGGAGGCAATGACTACTTTTTGCCCCCTCAAAATTTCGATTCTGTTTTTTAGGGCGAGTTTGAAACGACGTGAAATTATAAAAATCTGTTTTCTATAACTTTTTTACTCTTAAAAAATCTTTAATTTTTGTAAATTGATGTTAAAGCTCACAAATAAATTATAAAATGTAACCACGAGTCTAGTCAGTGACAAAGAAAAATAATAAGTGGGTACAGTGTTTTTTTCTTTTTTTATGTCCCGGCATTCTTCTATAAGACCCCATAAAATATTTCGTTAGGGCGTTTTTCTCGTTAGTACGCGTTTTCCCTCAGTGCTTTTAAAAACGTACTAACGAGGTTCCACTGTATTTCTATTTATTTATTTTTTAACAAAATAATACAATAGTTATCAAGCTAAAGAAAATTGAAGTTAATTTTGAATTTTAAGAACGTCAAGTAAAGTTAGATCAGTTTAATTTTTGAGGTCCGTAGTGCTTCCCCCCACCAGAAAAAAATTGGTCCGGTGCCACTGCATACTGTTATGTATGTTATATAATAGACAAGTTAACAATTTTTGTAGCTAATAAGCTCTTTTAACGACTTATTATTCTGTGTTTGGACAAGATAATTTTACTTACTGCGCCTTCACGGAACTTTCAAACACTTCATGAAATTTCAAGGGAACTGTCATATAGGTTTAGATACCCCATGTGAAACTGCTTGTTAGTTAACAGTCATTTCTTTAATAATACTGGGAATAAGATATCTGAAATCAAGCATCTATCCTTAAATGCTTTATCTTTTTTGTAAATTACGTTCCTTAATAAGGTACAGACACCAGTCTTGGATATGACCCCAATAATGGCTATTTTTAATTAAATGTACTGAATTAGAAATATTTGTTGATATTAGATTACTACCGTTTTTGAATATTTATCTATATACATTTAACTGTCTTACAGCGTGATTTGATGACAATCGGCCAATAGGTGTCAAAATAGTGGACATTTAAACTAATTATTAGTATAATTTATTAATTAATTATTATATTATCATAGAAACTGCTTTACATTATTTCCAATTTGACGATTCTTTCTTTTATATCTTTTGTGTCGTAGTACTTATCATTTTGTAATCATTAGCAACTGTCCATCACTGCGTGCTCATTACTGGTTTTAATTTATCCATTACTGGAGAAAAAATGTAAACAAAATAAAAGGCTATACTTAATTTAAAAATAAACTACTTGCGGACTTTGATAATTAAATTGATTAAATAAAGAGTTACTTGTTTTATTAGTAACATGACTTCATGAGAATTTATAAAAAAGAAGTCCGTCAATCACAAAAACAGTATCGCTCTTATAGCGGTCATAACTGGTGCTAGCATGGGCGCCGGCAGAATTTCTTGTAGGGGGGTGCAAATATATACGAAAAAAAAATTTGATGGAAGTTAATATCAGTAAAAAAAAAAAAAAGTCTTCAGTTTTCATATATATACAATTTGTAACTGACACGACTAAAAAAAAAAAAAGAGGTCCTCAGTATATATTTTCACATTTATAATTTATATTATATGTTTTCCATGTATTAAATTTTAAAATAACAATTGTATTTCTTAATTATTTCATTTGCCAGGGGGGTGCAAGTGCACCTCCTTGCACCCCCCTCCCGGCGCCCATGGGTGCTAGTACCTTGTTTAAAGACTAACTAATAATAAACCTTGCCATAATTGATGCTCCTTTATAGGTGAAGCACCATCTGCAAATGCAAGCCTGTTGATCGCCGATAATCTAGAGGAGGTGGAGCGGTTATTGGAGCAGACGGAGCGACAGCGTGACTCCAGTCTGGACGCGTGCAGCTCGGCCATTGCACAGGGGGAGGGCCTGCTACAGGAACTTAGGTACTAATTCAATTTGTTCATTTCTGTCATCTATTAGATGTATGGCTCATTGGCAGTGGCGTACGGCGCCGTTAAGGATATAAATATCTCGTATATGATTTTTTTGTCAAAATGTATATTTCTTTATATGTGCAGGTGGGGAAAATAGCTTGTTTCTAGAATGAAATGTAGTTGGATGATACTGGGTCAATTTTGAACCTTATTCCCACGAATTTTATTCTGCAGGGCCGTAACTACAGGCTCGGGGACCCCGGGGTAAGAAGAGACCGATGGGTCCCCAAAATATGAAAAATTGAAGACCTTTTTTTATCCTCACTTGTAAATGTAACATAACACTTATTTATAATTTAGATTTTGCTTCCTCGCAATATCGAAGATACGAGAAGCTATGTGATCGTTTCAGATTGAGACAAAAAAAATGTTTTCCGATTTCAAAATTGATTTATTCGTTTCACGTCAAGGCAAACACTTTTCGTTCCGTGTCTTCTGTGTCCGTCTGTCCTCTGAATCCTTGTCACACGCATAACTCATGAACCACTGAACCGATATTATTGAAACTTGGTCGGATGGTTGGGTCTGGCTTGAGGACGGTCCCATTTCAAAATCATCAAAATCGTGTGTATATGGGAGGGGTGACACCCGAAATTAGTCACTTTTCAATTTTTTAAGTTTAACTTGAAAACTAAGCAAAATTTGACAATTTTACAAGAATAATTTTTTAAAGAAAATTGAATTTGCCATCAAAATAAAAGATTTTTTTTTTTAATTTTTATGCAATAAATATTTTAAAAAACAAATAAAAAAAGTATCAAAAAATCACAAATTTTTACTAAATTGCTCATAACTTTTTTCTGAGTAAAGATAGGTTTAGGAGATGATTTGGAGGAAAAAAAGTAGTATATTACAATTGATTAAAATAAATGATGTGTTTGTTTTTAAAGTGATGCCTTCATCAGTGACCAATGTTAAATAAAGCACTTGAATATGTCTGGGCTGATTCATGGTCCATTGTCCGCCTCTGCATTGAATAGACTTGGGGTTGATGCTGTAGTTGTCAACATTAGGGGAATTCAACTCTCCCTCACTAATTATCTCATCGGATGGTATATAATTTTCTACACTTTTTCGATATCTTCTCGTTATCCCCTTTTTAATCAATATTCTATGAAAAAGTTTTCGTTCTTTTTTATCGAGTGAAATTGGTTTACCGAATATTAAAATTAATTTTGACGATTGTATAAGATTTTTTTTAATTACCGGTAATTCGGTAAAAAAAAAACAGTTCACCGTTAAATTACTGGCATTTTTGTTTTTCTTTAGAATTTCAGAATTTTATTTAAAATATCTGCCTTGGGAACCACGGGACTTTCTTATACGTAATCCTAACTAATTCTTATTTTATGAAAATATTTCTGACAAACTAATAAGATAGAATAAAATGAATGGGGCATAAACTATAGATAATATTATTCTCTACATTATATATCAAATGAATTTTTGAACGTAATAACTGAAAACGGATGTTTACTCTTGTCAATTTTTGAATTTTCGAATTATTTTTGAAATAAGAAAAAAATGTTTTAGATAAAAAATGTCGTGTATGTTATTATCTATAATTTATTCCCTATACATTTTTTTCTAACATTTATGATTTAGCCAGAAATAATTTTTTTATATAATTATTTAGACTCACTCACACTGTTCACTCTGTGTTACACGTATAAGAAAGTCCCATGGTACCTATGGCAAACACGCACACTGTTTAATTTCTGTAATACGTATAAGAAAGTCCCATGACACTCATGGTAGGTATTTCTTCTCTGTTAAGAACCATTTGAATTATAATAATTTTTTTTGAAATTCGTTTTTTCGAAAAAATGAATAGAACATAAATTATAGATATTCATATTACCTACAATTTTTAACTAGACCGTTTTTCTCTAATTCGCACTGTTTCAAAGTAAGATCGTTTTAAAAAATATGACGTTTTCTTCCCAGACAAAAATTAATCTTAATTAAATATAAAATTTCACCCTTCTACGATTTGTCGTATTTGAGTTACAGCGCTTACAGACAGACAGACACACATACATCATGTTGAAAATAGTCAGAATGGATTCAAAGAAGGTCAAAATGGATAATTCCATCAAAATCCGGATTTCGAAAAAATCGGTTTAGCAATACTTTACTTATAAGTACTATATGTAAGAAAGTAAAAATTTCGAAGTGGTATTCTATACAATTTATACATAGGAAATGATGCGATTTTTCGGTTAGTGTCTTTATTTAAATTACTCATGTTCACAAACCCGAAAATAAACAAGTGCCGGCTAATTTGAATTCTGTACAGAATACAATAGACCACACAAACAAGCAAACCCTGCTTGGGGTGTGCAATAAAGAACAAGAAGAGAAATAAATAATTATAATATGACTCGTGCTACGAATACAAGTCTTATGTCCGGTATTATAAATAAACGAGTTAGCAAAATTTGCTAGCTTGGAAGCACTTTCAAATGGGGTATTAATTCTGTACTAGTAACTATAGATTAGCTATGGAATTTAGAGCAGTGATACTTCAACTAATTGTAACACAGTTGGCGACTTTGATCGTACAAAATGATTTTCATAATATTACCACTGTTTTAATACCGTTGGTGTTTACTTATAAAGCGTGCGCGAAACTTGTCAGTCTTCAATAAACTCAAAGAGAACTGTCATATAAGTTTGATATCTCATTTGAGAGTGTTTGCAAGCTAGAAAATTTGCGAGCTTCTTTATAATACCGGATGTTAATTTCCGATTTGCTCAACAATTAACTGACGTAAAATTTCGCTGGAAGGAAATTTTGCGTAATAGCGTTTGTATTGATATCTTATATAATGAGGACTTGCTATTAAAAAAAATGTCAGCGGCACGTGTCAGTAATTAACACACGGATGTTATCGCTAGGGTTACAGCTATTTACGTGTTTAGATTCAAATGTGGCGGATGTGGACAGTTACATTACTGATATCGTTTAAGGAGGCGATTCGATACGTTCTGTAGGTTAAAAATGCCGTAATTGGGTTGGGTTGCTTAATACTTCAGGTAAATGACGATGGAAGAATATTCAGAGGGTCAAAGATCGATTTTTTTTAAATTTCTTAACCCTCCGTTAGGCGCGCGGCATACATGCGTAGACCACTCATAAAAAACTGTTACCCATAAACATAGAGAATGGACAGTGCATTCTGTATTAACACAATGGTGTAACATCTGTTCAAAAATTGAGAGAGAGATGCAGTGTAGTTTGGAATATATCTATATCTTTTTCTAAGATCCTGATTGGTAGCTTACTATAGTTCAGGGTAGTATTTCTGGCAGATATATTTTTGTATATCTATCTTGTGATTTTTGTGCAATAAGTTTTTTATTAGAAAAGTAAATAATATAAACAATAAACATACTATAATGGTTTATATTTCATCGAGGAAATTTAAAAAAAAACATCAATTGATCTGATAGAAATTTGCAAAATTATGAACGGATATTCCGGGAAAATAACATTTTTGCTACCAAAAATATTAAATATACCTATTAATAAAAAATAGTTTTAAATCAATTCCCACGTGGTTGCTACAAAATCATAGCTGCCAATTACATATCCTTATATATTATTAGTTAATTAGTTGCAATGTTTTAGCGCGTTTTTTCGAGTTGTAACTATTTTTGTTGTGCTTCGATTTTTTATTTTCATCATTTTTGTAAGAAATAGTGGTTTTATTTTATGGTTGTGTATTATATTTTACTAATATCAGAAATATAGACAAGTTTGACCCAAAAAAACGCATGGTAGTTGATAAAGCCACACATAGAGTTTAGGACAATATCGAGCGTTTGCGTTTTTCATAATTTCAGAATCCCACACCATTATAGCCATGGGCGTCCGCAAGGAGGGGAAGTGGCAAACGGGGTACTAACCCCCTCCCCCTGATATAGAGTAATTTGATGTATTATTCTATTCTATAATGGACTTGTGAAAAAAAAAATTTTTTTGGGAGGGGGGTAAGCTAATTGGTTTTTTCTGGTCATTGAAAGTCTACGGCTCATACCCTCCCAAGTAGAGAAAAGTGACAAATAATACCTAGTGATCTTTTTTTAATCAATGTGATAAGATTTAGGACATCACCTCTCCCCCCCCCCCTCTTCAACATCGAAAAATTTTCTTCGATGGGCCCAAGGATTTTGGGCTATAATTTTAATAATATAAGTGTTTTTTTTTTTATCATTATAATTATAAATATAAATTTTAATGCTTCTACCGAGTAGTATGGTTGGTCTTACGTCTTATTAGTGCTTATAAGTACTAGTACTAGTTACTACCCCTCCACTAAATCACTGTGTTCTATCACAATTAGATACAATAAAATTATATGAAAAATGTAATTGTAATTTCAGATCACTGGGAGACATGGACGGTGGAGGAAATGGAGGCACGGGTGGTTCTGTGATAGCTATTGAAGCAGCGTTACAACGGTTAGCCAACCAAAGAGCTGAACTCAGTGAGTTGTGGGCGACACGTAAACTTAGACTCGATCTCGCATTACGATTAAGGATTTTTGAACGAGATGCTCTCGAGGTATTGTTTTGTTTTGTGATAAATTTATGTTATTTAATAATAAATAAATAAAATATTTCAGGTCTCTTCACAATTAGAACTTTGGGCAGAAGAATTGCGTCACAGTGGAGACAGCGGCGGTAGCGGACCAGTCAGAGATCCGGCAAGAGCAGAACACCTGCTACGGTTGCACGGTGAAAGCGTGGGACGTACACAGAATGCTACATTTCAAGTGTTGCAACGTGGCCAAGAGCTGGCACAAATGTTGGAAAATGCTGGCGTTGTCGTTATGGCTGATGCGCAGTACAGCGCTCAGGCTAGAGTACAGGTAAATAAATGTTTTGTGTGTTTAAATACTAGCTGTATATGGTTTGCGTAGAATTTAGATTAGGTATAAGCTGTCACCAGCAAAGGAGAATAAGAAGAAGAAGATTAGGTAATACAGATTCCTGTTATAGTCGATAGAACAGGTTACTTATACATACAAATATCACATACACATTTATCTCATAAATTTTTCGGAATACAAAGTAGCCTATGCCCTTCCTCAAAATACAAGCTATCTCCTTGCCAAATTTCATCAAGATTAGTTAAACGGTTTAGCCGTGGAAAAGTAACAAACAAACAGAGAGACAGACAGATAAAGAGATAGACAGACACACTTTCGCATTTATAAATTAGTATGGATTGAAAACATAAAATAAATATAATTAATAATTAATTGTTATTTGAAGGTTTTATTGGAATTTCTTCACGAGCGCCAAATGGATTTAGAAGAAGTGGCCGAGATGAAACGGGTTAAATTAGAACAGTGCGTTCAACTCGGTCAGTTTGAAAGTGATGCGAACCAAGTAATCAGCTGGATTAGAAACGGAGAAGCTATGTTAATGGCCTCGTTCGCTGTACCTAATTGTCTGGCCGATGCAGAAGTACTGAAAAAAGAGCACGAACAGTTTCAAGTTGCAATAGAAAAAACTCATACCTCGGCTGTGCAAGTGAAGTACAGAGCTGATTCTTTAATTAACGGAAACCACTATGATCCTCAGTCTGTGCGTGAAATAAGTGAAGAGGTTTGTGTTTTCATTATTGTTTGTTCTTTGTTGTAGATCAAATTTCAGTTAGGAAGTTTTTTTTTCAAATTTGAGATTTTGATGATAGTTTCTATTTTGATCTTCTCACTTTCTTGAATGTATTTTGACTATTTTCACTATGATGTCTGTATAATTGTATATATAGAGTAATTAACAGAATAAATATTATTATTATTATTATGTGACAATACATATAAGGGTCAGTGGCGTAGATAGGGGGGATTAAGATGATTAATCACCACCCATGAGTTTATTTAATGAGAAAATTTAAAGACATTTTTTTAAACTTGTCTAGTATGAACAAAATAGGACAAGTAAATAGGGAAAATATTGTAAATTAAGAGTAAAAAAAAAAAGGTCTTCAGTTATTTTTCAATTTTGTATGACTTTTTTTTTTAGTAATAAAAAGTAAACAGTTTATATGATTAAAAAAAAAAAGGTCATTCAATTCAAAATTATAATAATAATTTTTTTTATTTCACAGCCATCACTCATATCTCCCCCCATTGCAAAAAGCTATCTACGCCACTGATAAGGATGATCTTTTATATCCAAATGATAATGATCTTATAACTAAAAACAGATGTTTACTATTGTCAATTTTTGAATTTTTCTAATTATTATTTACTAGTTGGAATCTTGAACCTCCAGAGAATATATATACAAAATTTCAAGGTTCTACGATAAGTGGAAATGGTGAAAATCCTCAGTTGTCTGTATATATTAGATTATCTATTATTTTGATTTATTATTCTGTCAAAATACGAATCTAATAAAAAATATAGAACTTTTTTTATTGAGAATTTGATTAGTTTTAATTTTAAATGTAATTATTTTTGTCATAAAATTGAAAGAAAACCGAAAGAGAAATCGGTAAAAATTTATTTTTGTCCCTTCCCCCATTTTGGACAGGGAAACATCAGGATTTCTTACAATTAGTGACACTTTAAAGAACTATCATATGAATACAAATATCTAGTCTAAATTTCTTCTACTCCAAAATACTTGCACCTGGTCTATAAATGTTTTTAATATAATTTTATAAATTTTTATTAGTCACCAAAGAAGATTCTGAGAATTGCAATAAATGGAAAATAATTATTTTATTCAATCATTTATTTATATTAAAATTGGGACTTATCTAATATCTAGTTTATATTAATGTGTTAAAAACATGTAGATAATGTCATTATTTATTTATATTTAATCAAAATGATTGGTAATAATTGTATAAACATTAACTACTATATAATATAGTGTTATTCCTTTTATATCAATAATTATGGATTTTATAGCTAACGTATGTGTATATTATGTTAAAATATTATTTAAATTAATTACTGATTTCTCTATTTATTCAAATTTAGGTTACGAAAAGATGGCAACAGCTTGTTACATGCGCAGAAGAAAGACACAAACTAGTAACGGCGAGTTTAAACTTTTACAAAACGGCAGAGCAGGTATGTTCTGTTCTCGACAGTTTAGAGAGGGAATATCGCAGAGACGAAGATTGGTGCTCAACCAGCCAAGCTGGAAATGTCGACAAAGCTACTGCGGTTTCCCAGTTAATAAACAAACACCAAGAACAGAAGGAGGCTTTCTTGAAAGCGTGTACTTTAGCAAGAAGAACGGCGGAGACTTTTTTAAAATACACGACGCGAAGTTTACAGTTTTATAGTTATCAGACCAACGGGAATTCGGAAGCCAGGGTTAAAAGTATTTTAGAAAAACTTTTAGCGCAGGAGAATAAAGTGTTGGAGCATTGGACACAAAGGAAGAAGAGGTTAGATCAGTGCCAACAGTTTGTTCTGTTTGAAAGATCTGCAAAACAAGCAATCGAATGGATTCATGAAACGGGAGAATGTTATTTAACGACTCATGCCACTAATTTAGGTAATAATAAGGAAGAAACGGAAAGCTTACTGCGTGAACATAACGAATTTAAAGTAACTGCGAAGGAAACGAGAGAACGTGTGAAATTATTAATACAGTTAGCGGACAGTTTAGTAGAGAAAGGTCACGCTCATGCCAACGCAATCAAGCAGTGGGTTGCAGCTGTCGATAATAGATATAAGGATTTTTCATCTCGAATGGATAGTTATAGACAACAGTTAGAAGAAACTCTTGGAATACAAGCCGAAGAGTGCGAGAGAAAGGAATTGACGATTGATCGGAATTCCGATCCGAATTTGGAAACTAAAGTTAAAGACGCTGGTGTAAAAGATCTGAAGGAATTGAATGAAGAGAAGAGAAGATCTGCCAGGAGGAAAGAGTAAGTTTTTATTATTTTCTTTGGCGACTATATATACAAAATCCTATAAAAATTAGCTTAACTTTTTAATGCTACTGTATTTAAGGGTTGAGGGATGGAGGGTTAAAAATGGACTATATGAGTTATTTATAAGTGTTTTATTTATTGCACTATGATTACACAGGCCGACAAAATATTTTTCTTTCTTCAATAAGTGATTTCGTTTTTTTTTTGGCTTGCTGAAATCGAATCCGTTGTCCAAATTGCTCCCTCACGTCAGGTTTTTGAAATAACCTAACCTAAAAATGACGATTTTGGCTATGTTTAAGATTTTACTACCAAGTAAGTGATTTTTTTTTTAAGTTTTCGTTCACGGTAGGAAATAGTACTATCTTTCGTCATTAAAATGAATTTTTACTTTTTACTGTACGATTTTTTTTCACCAAAATATACTTGATTGAAGATATTGTTACTCTATGAATAAAAATATCATATTTTCAAACTAGCATATCTCGACGAAAAAAATCGTACGGTAAAAAGTAAAAATTCATTTTAATAGCGAAAGGTAGTACTACTTCCTACCATCAACGAAAACTTTAGAAAAAAATCACTTACTTGGTAGTAAAATCTCGTTATCTCAAAAACTTAACATTAACACTTTAAATGCCCCAACCTGTATAATAATAAGATTATGTTATAAAACTAACGTAGTCTGATAAATTCCAATACTTTTAGTATTTTATTTTATTATCATTTAGGAGTTTCCAGCTAGTCAACATTTCATCAACAGATTCTATCTATTGCAGATTCATAATGGCCGAGTTGCTCCAAACGGAACGCACTTACGTAAAAGATCTGGAAGTATGTATTAAATCGTTTCTGACGGAAATGCGGAACGGAGGTAGCACCGTTCCTCAAGCAATGACTAACAAAGAAGATCTGATTTTTGGAAACATGGAAGAAATATACGATTTTCATAAATCTGTATTTTTACGCGAACTTGAAAAATACGAAACGATGCCTGAAGATGTTGGGCATTGTTTTGTAACGTGGGCGAGACAGTTCGATATGTATGTATATTATTGTAAAAACAAACCCGAGTCAAATAATTTCTTAGTGCAACACGGAGGTACATATTTTGAAGAGTTGCAGAGAAAACATAAAGTCGAACATCCTATAGCCGCTTATTTAATTAAACCAGTACAAAGAATCACAAAATACCAGTTGTTGTTGAAAGATTTACAGTCGTGTTGTGAAGAAGGCCAAGGTGAAATAAAGGTAATATATTTTATTAACTTTTTTAGTTTTTTTTTTAAATTATAAATGTATTTACTTTTTTCAGGATGGATTAGAAGTAATGTTAAATGTTCCTAAAAAAGCTAATGATGCTATGCATCTCTCTCTACTAGAAGGATGTGATATTTCTACAGATAAGTTAGGGGAGGTCCTTTTACAGGACTCTTTCAGTGTTTGGGACCCAAAACAATTGATTAGGAAAGGTCGAGATAGACATATATTTTTATTTGAATTGTATTTATTATTTAGTAAAGAAGTCAAAGATTCAAACGGGAAAGTAAAATACATCTACAAAACTAAATTAATGGTAAGTGGATACAAACATATGGTAGAGACATAAATTTTGAACGTAATACTCAGAAAAAAAACTTTAATTTTGATTTTAATTGAATTTTTTTTGAGGTATTTCTCAGGGAGAAATAAGGTACGCTATATGTTAGAAAAGAAAAAAAAAGTGTACTATAAAATCAAGATAACCGTGGTATAAATTAAAAGTTTATAATTAAGAAATAGTTTTTATTATTTTTATTATTCCTTGAAATTAAAAGAACAATATATTCAGCGCGTATGATTTTTAAATACCGCGGCAATTGTCAATATTTTGCGGCGTTGTCATAGCTAGTACCGTGATATTTTTTATCAGAACATAAGTTTTTATTTTACTTATAACTTAAAAACGGAGTGGTGAAAATACTTGAGATTTTTTATAATAATTCCAATTAAATTAATTTAGTTTTTCTCAAAATTTCATAAATTTCTTGATCATCCTTCGCATAAAGTTATTTACTTTTTCATTGAAAATCCGCTTAAAATATCATAATCCCTATACTCGCAATGTTAAATTTTTTATTTTATTTTGACCATATCTTCGCTCACAGATGGTCAATCATTTTAAGATTTTGAATGGAGCTTCTAATAACCTTTTTTTAGTTTTTTACAAAATTTGAGCTTAATCTTGAATCTTTTAATTTTTCCGAGAAATACCTTAAATATTAATTTATTATGGCTGTAATAGGTAGAAGTACTCAAATTATTTTAAAAACCGATTATTGATATTTATGTATCTTGCAGACTTCAGATTTAGGAGTAACGGAACATATGGAAGGTGATGAATGCAAGTTTGCTGTTTGGACCGGCCGAGCACCTTTGTCAGATTGTAGAATCGTTCTGAGGGCCAGTTCTCTTGACGCTAAACAGGCGTGGGTGAAGCAGTTACGGCAAGTCATACAGGAGACTTACTTCGGTAATGCCCTGCCGTTGGCTCAACCGCCAAAGAGTCCGGCCCGAGGGAAGCATTCGCAGAGATCTAGCAGGTTTGTTTGTTTTATATATTCATCTCTTTAATGTATTTAATATGTACGTTATTCTGTTACAGAGATTTGGAAGAGTGTGTCTCTTTGGATGAAAGTGTTGAAAATCTTGACAGGAATTCGCTGGCTTCGTTCGGGTCTGGAAATACTACAGATTCAGATAAGGTAGGATTTATTTTTTATTTATTTTTTCAGATTTTATTAATCGTCACTTCTAGGGTGACCAGATTTTAGTTTTTGTAAACCCTGACATGTAAATGAAGATCCCTTTTTTGATTTTATTTAATCTTTTTATTTCTATTTTCATAAAATTTATCAAAAATTGATTACCCTAATCTGCACTTTAGCGCCGCTTGCTCTATTTTTGACGACTTTTTTTTTTGTCATTATTTTTTTTGCAAAACCCGGAGAAATTGCACCGAAACCCTAAGCCCGGAGATCCAGTATGCAAACCCTGAGACCTGGTCACCCTATTGAGTTCATTTTAAATAACTATAAAACGATAATATTAGACTATCAAACAAATATCAAACAATTGCTCATAAAATTAACTAAAAATATGCATTCGGAGGGGCTAGAATTTTAAAAACAAGAACGCGGGAAATTTGAATATTTAATTGTTGTTTAACAAAAATGTTAAAAATCTGCGAAGGTAACAACTATCAAACGATAGGCTTATACTATCAAACATTTTTAATTAAAAAGGAATCTTGTAAACCTAAAATGAACTAAATAATCACATGTGGGGTGGGGTGGGGGGCGCTAACTTTCTCATAAAATTTAATTAATAAAAATTAATTAAACTAATAACTATAAAACGACAAAATTAGACTAT
This sequence comes from Sialis fuliginosa, assembly GCA_961205875.1. Classification (NCBI taxonomy): domain Eukaryota; kingdom Metazoa; phylum Arthropoda; class Insecta; order Megaloptera; family Sialidae; genus Sialis; species Sialis fuliginosa. The sequence continues at coordinate 39,568,453 of OY540809.1, read as the reverse complement.
CAAACGATTGCGCATGAAATAAACAAAAAAATATGAATTTGGAGAGGGGTGGGGGGCAAACTTTTTGGACATGAAATTTGAAGGGTTACATGCCTCAAAACATACAAAAAAATTTTTTAATGAAATATAAAACAAAATGGTGTGCATCTTTTTTGTTATATGCCCCATTGCGGAAAATATCCATGGATCAACATCCATTACAAAAAAAATATTTTTCGTTATTAATATTTACATGAGTTTTTCCATCGAAGCACACAAGATTATTAAAAAATATCGATTTTTGCAAATTTTGTATCACTTTGAACAAAAAATCACGTTTTTGACGAAAAAAACGACCTTAAATTGTTTATAAAAACCGTAATTGTTAACCAATCGTAATAATCGTGTGTACTTCGATGTAAAATCTATCTAAGATGTTACAGTTAAAATTTCAAGTCGATCGGATGGAAAATGGCCAAGATACGTTTTCCGCAGTTTTTAAAAACGTAGGTTCGATTAAAAACATGTAAACGTCGACGATAGTTCCGACTTTTTTTCGGTTTGGTGGTTTTCTAAGAGGCGCTAAAATAGGTCTTAATCGGGGGCGCAGAGAACCCTAACTAAGCCTCAATTTAAGCCTCTAGCGGGAAACTAAGTTTTTAATTAAAATTCTACACAATACTACAACCAGAGGCGGATTAAATGTCGAGAGCGCCCTAGGCAAGCACCTCATCGGCGCCCCTCCCTTCCATTGTTACGTAACTTTTCATATTAAATATAACAATGAAATTTCCGAAATTCAAATATTTTCTTATTGTTGCGTCTATATTTTGTTTGTTAAAAATTATCACATCATCTTTTTGTGCACACAAGAATCTTTTTATATTGTGTAAGTATGTAGGTGCATAGGTACTTACTGACACAATTATTTTTTTGTTATTTTTCAAAAATTTCGCGCGCGCGTCCCTTTGTAACCTCGCGCCCTAGGCACGTGCCTAGTTTGCCTTATGGATAATCCGCCTCTGACTACAACTGTTTAAAAATCAAACGTGTAACTGTTGATTATTATTGAATTTATAACACTTGCTTGAAAAGCACGAATAGTATATTTATCTTCATTTCAAAATATTCAGTTAGTGAAAAATAAACTCGGGAAATATAATCATCGAGTCTTACAAACAGAACAATGACCGCATAGACTATAAATAATTCGGATATTGTTTAACATCCAGTTTAATGAAGCATTTTATTCGTTTCAATTATGTATATTATTATATTTTATTTTAACCCATTTCCTCCCAAAGTTGCGTTAATAATTTTATACCAATACCAAAAAAAAAATCCTACCCTACAATGTTTTCTCATTAAATGGCGAGCTTTTTCATTTTTTTTAAATGGTCGATTGTGGGCGTAAAAATCAAATTTTATTTTTGAAAATTTCATCACGTATTTATAACATAAAAATACATATTTCCTCCCATTTTCGTAAAATTCCCTTGATTGTTACGTTAATTATTGCATTATTAGTGATAAAAAAAGTTTTTTTGGAATTTATTTTTATTTTTGAGGTTAGGATGCGTTTGGAAAGTAACGTTACCTATACAGTTCTATAGTCTATTAACTTACGAGTATTATAGTTTTTTTTTTGTTTTCATACGGCTTATAGAACCGTAGATATTTCAAAAACAGTGTAGCGATACACTAGAAATGCATCAAAAATGCATAATTATGCAATTTTCTCGGGACGCACAAGGCCGATTTTCCTAACTTTTTCGATTTTCATCTCATCTTCGAACATATAAAGAGAAAATAAAATAAAAATCCAACTTAAGTTACCGCGGGGCCTGTGGCAACCATTGGCAGTGGCGTCGCCAGGTGAGGTGGGGGGGGGGTGACTCCCAGGGCTGAAATCGATATTATTAAAAAATGAGACGGGTGTTATCCGAGGCGTTTAATGTGGGCAAATTTAGAAAAATCGATTTAAAAAATCAAAGATTGGAGCTTTATAAATCGATTTTTCGATTAAATCAAATCAAGATTGGAAACCCTAAAATTAAATTATTAATTACTGTAGATTTGGACACCCCGTACCAATTATTGGACAGTAGATGGAAAAGCCGCGGGGCCCCCAGAGACGCGGGGCCCGTAGCGTTTGCTACTCCTGCTACATGGTTAATCCGGCACACATTAAAACTTTTAGCGACTTTTAGCAGCGCGACTATCGTGTACATTCATTTTACATTGTTTTATATGTAAATAGCAAAACCCATACACACTGTAGCGATAGTCACGCTACCAGGGGTCAAAATAGGTCAGTAAAATCAGTAACCCGGTCACTTAAAGTCAGTTTTTTGGAAAAATGGTCAGTTTTGTCAGTTTCACATCGGAGTCCTATTTATCGTGCAAAAATTCAATATTTGACTTCAAAACGACACAATTACCGTGAAAAATATATTCAAATTATAAATAATCAGGGTGTCCACTTTCTGGAAAGTCAGGGAAGCCCAAAGTGGTCAGGGAAAGTCGGGGAATGTATTTAAAATTTTGGAAAGTCAGGGAATTTATTAATTTTTTTTAGAAAGTCCGGGAAAAAAGTGTATAAATTTAAGTTGACGAACAAAAAAAAGAAGAAGGTCATTGAATTGAAAGTAAGTAACAAGTGTAAAATTTTCAAGTTATGACCAAAAAAAAGTCTTCAAATTTTATTTCTGCACATTCTTGCCCCGGGGCCCCCCGAGTCAGGGAATTTTGTATCTGTGGTCAGGGAATTTTATTTCCAAAAACCAGTGGACACCCTGATAATGTTCTATTTTGTATTATTTATATTGTTTATTATCAACTTTTAGAAGATATTTTATGACATAATTGTAACGTATGTATATTTTATACACATTGTAACATATGTATAAACAACATAATCTCATCCTAGCACTGGCTATGCCAAGTTCGGTGAGAAAAATTAACAAAAATTAATTGTAATGTTTGTTACTTTTGTTATGAACATTATAAAAAGATGGTAAGGGTTGGCTATGGGGATGGTGGAGGCCAATAATTATAAAAGTATTTTTTTAATACATAACACCTACATTACTACATACAAAAGTCAGTATTTTTAGATTTCTGTCAGTAAAATCAGTATTTTTGAACACTGAACTTGTTTTGACCCCTACGCTACTAAAAGTCGCTAGTGTGTAAGGGCTGTAACAGTATGTAACGTATACTGCAAGTACGATTGGCAGTGAACGGGTTAAGTCGACATGAGTTGTAAATATAAACACGCGTGTACGTATCAACAACGGTCAGTTTACAGCCACTCTTATAAACGGATTTTCAGCTAATATCAATATTATTGTTTATTGTGTTTTCAAGTCAATTTAATCACTTAACTGTTATTCATTTTCAAGTACTCTGTTCATTTGCCAATTAATTGTATTATTTGATTTATAATATCAATTAACTTTTTATTGTTATTATTTATATGGGAAATTATCACTTAAACTAAAAATATACACCTTAACCACAACACTTGACACGTGTTTCGACTTATTAAGTAGTCCTCATCAGGAGCCTAATAGACTGGAATCAATTAATATTTACAAGCTTTTTTTGTTTCAATTCAAATTAATTAATATTTACAACCAAAAACGTGGAAATGCGAAATTTAATATTTTTTTTTAATATGAAGTTTTTCACTCATTAAAACTAGTTAAATATTTTGATTTATACTTGTATCTCGTAGATCTAATCGAGATCTATAATATAAGACTAAAATCCGCGTAGTAGCTGCTCTGAATGTCGAGATACACTGATTACAAATTTACACTAGCGCGCAAACTGATCTCAGCGCGTTACATCAAGTTTCTGAAATGCCCACCCAGTGTCTGAAGTAAAACAATAGACGTTATTCATGTCAAAAAAAGAATTACCTTTATTTTAGCTCTAATAAAAATGTATCGAGAAAATTGTATGCTCCTTCTAACAAGGAGATCTCAAAATTTGTTAAAATTGATTATTTCATAAAGTTTTTGCAGTTTTAATTAGGGTGTCCACTTTCTGGAAAGTCAGGGAATTTATTTAAAATTCTGAAAAGTCAGGGAATGTATACATTTTTTTTAAAAAAGTCAGGGTATTTATTATAAATTCTGGGAAGTCAGGTATTTTTCCAAAGCAGTTATACTTATTACTAATTTAGATTTTAATGACCTTTTTTTTGCTTCTCAACTTCAATTTTACACTTATTATTCATTTAAAGAAGAAAAAAGTGTATTTAAAGTTGATGAGCAAAAAAAGGTGTTCAAATTTTATTTTTGCCCCCCTTGCCCTGGGGCCCCAGAGCCTCTAGTGTCAGGGAATTTAGAATCTGTGGTAAGGGAAAATCAGGAAATAGTCAGGGAATTTTATTTTCAAAAACCAGTGGACACCCTGTTAATGCTAATTAAAATATTGTTTTATGTCTTCTTTTTTCACCCTTTCTCAATCATTCCCACAATTTACACTAACAAAAAAATATGCATTTGGGTAAAAAACGGGTTCATTTTTGCAATCCAAAAAGTGATTCTTTTTAAATAAAATCGACTTTTTTCTCATTTTCGTTTATTTTTTCACATTTTAAACCGTTTTTTACTCAAAACTATACTTTTTTATTGATGTAAAATATGTAAATCAGTGAAGGAGATTAAGAAAAGAAGTTCTGAGACATAAAACAATATTTTAATTAGCATTAAAACTCCAAAAACTTTATGAAATAATAAATTTTTTCCAATTTTGAGCTCAAATCAGAAACGCTTCAATTCGAAACTCATCGTATGCCCATTCGCCGGTTTTGAATGCATAAGAGGAATGTACTAGGGCCGCCGTAAATGCCACAACATATGACAATGCTCAAAGTTTGTGACGCAGAATGAGGTCTCCTTGTAAAATGAGACATCCTGTATAATATAATAAAATTCGAGTAATATAATTTTATTACAATACCTACCAAGTTTTATTCGTATATTTTATTTATTTATCTTTTAAATATGTTAAAAATTGCTTTGATGAAAATAATAAAATTTTTTACGACTTTCAAGTATAGTTATTGTGTTATTTAATATTCAATTAACGCTAGAACGTAAAATAAATGCGTCGTATTTTTATGTTTGCATGTAGTGATTAATGGAAATATTTACTATTTATAGATGAAATTACTTTCGGAAATATCACAAGGAACGGGACTGTTTTTAAGAATGACGTTTGTTATCGAAGAAAATAAGGTACTGGCACCAGTCTTGGCTCCTTTAAGGGCAAAGCAGCTTTTTTTGCAATTTTCATGAACTCGTGTTATTAATAAAACAAGTACAGTCAGGACTCGTTTATTCGAAGCCTTCTGAATCGAGGTAGTCACGTTTATTCGAAGTCGAGAGGGGCTCCCACCAAGTTATGTATAGATCTTTGAGCAATCAGCGTTGTCGCGGGAATTGATATCACCACGAAGATATATTCAAATGTTATAAATGTATAATAGAATATCAATTACAAGAAATCCTTTATTTATTATTGTCTTCGTATTTTTTGATATTTTAACAACATGTACAAATCATGGAAAAGCTATTACAGACAATTTTGTCTATTCGGGAAGTGTCATTTTTATTTAATTTTTTCTGTGATTTTTGACAGCTTTCTATGATTTTGCAATGTCGAATTTGTACTTCTTTAATTGTATATGTTGTTAAAATATCAAAAAATAAAAAAAAACAAGAATAAATGAAGGATTTTTTTGTAATTGATATTCTATTAAGTATACATTTATAAAATTTGAATACAAATGCTCTAATTCATTCTACAAAAAATTTCAAAAATATGTTCGTTTACGCCATGACTCGAGAATGGTGGGAGGTGAAGGAGGAGAAAAAATTACGAATAAACGAAACTCGGCATTTCAGATAAACGAGACTTCGAATAAACGAGTCCCGACTGTACCTTTAAATTAAATTAATTTAGTTACCAAAGTCCGTAAATGAAATCGCTCTTGATACTTCTTATCAAGTTGAAGAGAATGTTAAAGAGAATGGGTACGGAACCTTATCATGTGCATGAAGGGTTGCCAGAAGCTCAAGATAACCAGTTCATTAAAAAAAAGACAAATTGAAAAAATCAAAAAATTTATGTTGTGGTTTACGGAAATCGATAAAATTGGTCAAATATATAAACATATTATATTTTTATTAAATAAATCTTTCTTTTTCTGATTTTAAATACTTTACATATTCAATTGTTAAACACATTCTGAAGTTTTTTAATTTTATTATTATACAGTTATGTTCAGCGCCAGTTTTAAGGGGGGGGGAAGCAAGGCGATGCCCGGGGCGCCAGGCCAGGTGGGGCGACGCACAATGGAGCATAAGTATATTTTTTGGTTCAAATCATTGTACAGGCTGTAATTAAAAAAAAAAAGTTGGAGTCTGTAGGATCGCGCCAAGCTGATATATTAACTATTCAACTTATTTGTTAATTTATCAATTTTAATTAGTTAATAATAGGGAAAGGTGGTCTCGACGGCTTAGGGCATTTGATAGTCTTAAAGTTAATGATGTAAGCTATATTTAAAAAAAAAATTTGGAGTCTGTAGGGTCGAGCCAAGCTGAGATATAAACTTTCAACTTATTTGTTAATTTATCAATTTTAATTTGTTAATAGTAAGAGAAATTATCTTCAAAATATAACTTGTACACAATTGTTTTACATTGACTGACTGATAATCAGTCACGCACGTTCACGATCGAAAATTTGAAAATTTACGGTCCGCGGCTGGGTCTAGTGTGAGAGGCACCCTAAGACCCCTTTCACACTAGCGACTTTTAGCAGCACGACTATCGCGTACATTCATTTTACATCCTTAATATATATAAAGCTCAACGTCTCTCTGTCTGTCTGTCTGTCCGTCCGTTAGTGCGCTTATCACTCGAGAACAACTTATCCGGTTTACGTGTTTTTTTTAATTCTTAGGTACGTTCTCTGGTAACATAACAACTAAACAATGACGATAATAGTAAATCAAGTCGGAAAAAAATTTGCAATGTTTAGCAATACGCTGCCTAAACCGTTCAATATTGAACAAAATAATGTATTAAAGAATTGTGTAGAATCAAAAGATCTACAATAACTTTTGTATTTAGGCCACAATGACTGCTTTTATGTTACAAAGAAAATTAATAATATTTGGGGTCTGTTTACGTGGACATATGACCTGCAAAACATTAATCCTTATCGAAATAAATGATTTCATCGTCATAAGTACTTAATTAATGTAGATATAATTTGCCCTTTACAGCATCCAATGTGGTCGTATAGTTTAGAAAATATCGAAATATATGTATATACGGGAACATATTATTCGCGCGATGGCGACCCGTGTCGCGGCGTGCGGCAAGGAGAGAGCGTGCCAACTAGACGCTTGGCAGAGGGAACTGGCCGTTTTTTTTGATTGTCAATTGTTTATTTTGTTGTCAATAATTAACTTTTAAATTTAAATAGAACAAAAATTATTTTTACTTTTTGTTCTGATTCGCTTTTGTTAGGTAGGTAATTTAAGTGTTGTTTGGTTTTTATTACAATAATAACTAGTCGTGTTTGTACTTAATCCAACTATATATTTTTTAAAGTCCTAAACAATAATTCCGTAGTCAACGCGAGCGAAGCCGCGCGGGTCCAGCTAGTAGTTTTATATGTAAATCGCAAAACATATACACATCAGCGATAGTCGCACTGTATACAATAGCATGCCATGACGCGATAGTCTCGCTACTAAAAGTCGCTAGTCTGTAAGGGGTGTAACTCGTTTTTTGGTGTAGATACATAACCGTACGTAACACTAGCCGTGTTACCGTTGTTGGGTTACCGCAGGCGGCGAGTGCGTGACGCAAGCCTCAACACGACGTTTGGTTTGTGGGGTCGCGGGCGGTGAACGCATTGTCGATCGATTTCTGTTTGCGTGCGTCTGAGCCAGCCATCATTGCACACAATCTCTGTCTCCTTACATCGTCTTGTAAGACAATATGTCATTTAATGTTATAAGGTACTGGCACCAGTTATGGCCGCTATAAGAGCAATGTTTTAATTGACGGTATTGTTTTTTGTTATTCTCATCAACTCGTGTTACTAATAAACAAGTAACTCTTTATTTAATTACCAAAGTCCGCAAATATAGTTTGTTTTTCCAGTAATGGATAAAGTAAAACCAGTAATGAAAACGCAGCGATAATGATAAGTACTACGACACAAAAGATATAAAAGAAAGAATCGTCAAATTTGAAACAATGTAAAGCAGTTGCTATAATAAAATAATAATTAATAAATAAATTATACTAATAATTAGTTTAAATGTCCACCATTTTGACACCTATTGGCCGATTGTCATCAAATCACGCTGTAAGACAGTTAAATGTATATAGATTAATATTTAGAAATGGTAGTAATCAAATATCAACACATATTTCTAATTCAGTACATTTAATTAAAGAATAACCATTACTGGGGTCGTATTCAAGACTGGTGCCAGTACCTTATATGTCGATTACTTGCATTATCATTGAGGAAAAGGCGCATTCAGTGGCGCTGGAGCCAGGGGGCGGAGGGCAGCTGCCCTCCAAAATTTTCAGTGGGGGAGCAATGACTACTTTTTTTCTCTGCGAAAATTTTTATAATCGCGGATTTCCCTCTCTGTTGTTTCCGAAACACGTGCATTTATAGATTATTTGATAAACGTGAGAAAAAAAAATCCGACAAAAATTTTGAAAAGTTTAGGGTGTCTACTACCTTACAATTGGAAGCGTTTTAAAAGTGCTTTTTTTTAAATTTGATATTTTAGGGTCGGGATAAACTTTTGGAGTATAAAAAAATTTACAAGGACGTGTGGGTGTGTGAAAATTTCGAAAACCATCCTTACGTAATTAAAGGATTATCTACATTATTTGAGGAGCTGTCGGAACAGGTCGAAAACTGACCGACATCAGTGTTGAAATATATATAAAAATAATAATAACAGCTTAATTGTGTAGACGTCAGAAATTTATTTAAAAAAAAGTAATAGCGAGTCAACGCTGTTTCGTGTAATGTTACATCATCCTGGTCAAACAGAAAGCGGACTACCGCCGCGAACAAGTTCTGTCCGCGGCGGACAGCGGACAGGTTGTAAATTTTTACAGAGTTCGCGCGTGGACTGGATGGCAAAATGAGTAAAAGAGAAGATAAAGATGAAAAGTTGATTGATCTTGTGCGGTAGTGCAGTTGTTTGTATGACATCGCTTTAGTATTTAGCTCGGAAAACAACCCTCTCGAACGTAGAATGCCTATGTAGTCACTATATAGAATGCACATTGACTATGGCATACCCATTTCCTTTTTCGTCTTGTTGCTGAACTCACAGCTAACAAAAGAAGTAATTCTTCTTCGTCAGACGAACTGCTGGACATGATGATCACTAGATGAAGAAAGAATTTGCCCTGGTTCACAGTCCGCTTCCTGTTTGACAGAGCCTTAAAAGCCTGAGGATGAATCTGTGATTCGATAGCTCGCTATTACTTTTTCTTTAATACATTTCTGACGTCTACACAATTATATTTTGAACGTCACTATTATTATATTATAAAAAAATCTACATTATTAAAAAAAAAAACAATATGAGAAAAACCGCGACGTAAACATAGGTGTTTGAGTACCGCTGGCCCACACTGGCGGCATTCGAGACAGGCCCGTGCGACTGCGCCGTGTCGCTCCTCCGCGTTGCGAAGCCCGGGTATATCCTGCAGCCGCCTAGTGCTTGTCATGCGTCGCAGGAGTCCGCTATCCTGCTGTCCTGCTGCATGCTACACACACCCGCAGCAGGATCGCGCGCACACACACACTTACACACACACACGCACGCACGCACACACACACAAACATGCGAGAGCCAGTATGCGCTAGAGATGAACATGTAGTGCTTTAAAAATATTGTGTTTGTGTTATTATTTCATTTTATGAACGGTTTTGTGTTTTGACAGTAGCTCAGAAATATTACAGAACGTGTAGTATACAGTATTCCGTAAAATTGAAGTGTTTTAATATAATATATATGCGTTATTAAAATTCTATAAAGCAAATATTAACTATACAGTGTATTCCAAGTTGGTTAATATATAGTAAATTTAACATGGGGACAATTAGAAATGTTTGGTCAAATTTAACGATGTTTTTGAACTAATTGATAAATTTGAATTAATCAATAGTATTTTGTTTTCAACTTTTAAATTTAGAAACAAAATACTACTGACTATTTTATTAAATTTTGTGGCGGCATTTGAAAATGCACCAATCACACATTGTTAAATTTGACCAAAGGCTACTACAACATTTCTAATTGCTTCATGTTAAATTTCCTATGTCTTAATCAATTTGGAATACACTGTATACAAACGTGTTTCGTGTATTTTTTATTATTACAAATTATTATAGTTACTCACAATCAGTGAGTTATCAATTCTTACTGTCATCTATATGATTTAAATAAGACTTAATATATGTGAACTAATAAATTAGAATAGTGGAATATATACGGGTTTTATAAAATATATAAAAAGTTGTGCGAAACTCAGGTTGTGAAATGTATATTTTTTGAAATTTTAAGTAATATTATCCTGTTATTAAAATTGTGTATGTATACAAAATGTGTATCGATTTTAGCTTTACTAATTATTTATCATAGTAACGTTTCTGGTGATATCTATATATAATACAGTTATTCAAAAATTAATTAGTTCTGTAAAAGTATAAGGTAGTAGCACCAGTCTTGGCAAAGACCACAGTAATGGCAAATTTTTAATTAAATGTACTGAATTAGAAATATGTGTTCATATTTGATTACTACCATTTCTGAATATTAATTTATATACATTCAACTGTCTTACAGCGTGATTTGATGACAATTATTAGTATAATTTATTTATTAATTATTATATTATCATATCAATTGCTTTACATTGTTTCAAATTTGACAATTCTTTCTGTTATATCTTTTGTGTCGTAGTACTTATCATTAGCAAGTGTTCATCACTGCGTGCTCATTACTAGGTTTACCTTTGCCATTACTGGAGAAAAAACATAAACAAAATAAAAGGCTATAATTTAAAAACCAAACTATAATTGCGGACTTTGATATTTAAATTGATTAAATAAAGAGTTACTTGTTTTATTAGTAATATGAATTCACGAGAATTACAAAAAACAAGCCCATTAATCGAAAACTTGCTATTATAGCGGCCATAACTGGTGCCTTTATCTTACCATATTATATTTGATGAAATTTCTAGTCAGTGTATTTATTTTATCTGTATTTTTAGATTCAGTGATATCTGACGTTTTAAATAAATAAACTATCTTATATGTTATGTTAGTAGAGAATACTTCTATGCTCTTTTTTAAATATGCATTTTTAAATATTCAATATTATCTGTATTATTGTGTGATATATAGAAATAACTTTAAATGTAAAATTACTAATTATTATCAAATTATAAATATGTATCACATACCACTATTTCCTGTCAGATATTTCTACGAACACAAATGTTAGTTTAAAGTAAGATTAGGTGATTATAATCTAGGTTTTTATTTTTTAAATAAAAATATATACTATTCAAGGTATTTGAATATTTATGTATTTGTTTTGACAGAGGTTTGTAGGAAATAATTTAATTTATTTCTTCAATATGCCGAAACGAATTTAAAGAATAAAACTGGTAGGGGTCGGGAAAGTTTTTTTGGTATTAACTCAAAATATATTTGTTTACAAAATATAAGTTTTTTCTTTCTTAAATATCACAGAATTCGGAAAACTTTAAGAGTATTTAAATTCAAAATATTATTTTAATTTTTTTTTGTGTGAAGAAAACAATCATAAATATAAAAATAATGTATTATATGAACCAAATAAAGTTTAAAAATAAAACAAAATGATTAGAAAACTGCATGAAATAAATAGATACTAAACAAAATTAATATAAGGTACTGGCACCAGTTATGGCCGCTAGGTTTACTGTTTTTGTGATTGACTCTTTATTTAATCAATTTAATTACCAAGTCCGCAAGGATAGTTTGTTTTTTAAATTAAAGCCTTTTATTTTGTTTATGTTTTTTCTCCAGTAATGGATAAAGTAAATCCAGTAACGAGCACGTAGTGATGGGCACTTGCTAATGATTACAAAATGATTAGTACAAAGACATAAAAGATATGAAAGAAAGAATCGTCAAATTTGAAACAATGTAAAGCAGTTGCTATAATAATATAATAATTAATAAATACATAAATTATACTAATAATTAGTTTAAATGTCCACCATTTGACACCTATTGGCCGATTGTCATCAAATCACACTGTAAGACAGTTAAATGTACTTATATAGATTAATATTCAGAAATGGCAGTAATGAAATACCAACAAATATTTCTAATTCAGTACATTTAATTTAAAAAAAAAAATAGCCAGTAACTTATATAAAAAAATGTTGATATTTCAAAATGAGCTTTGTGCGGTTGGTACATTAGTGCATAATACAGTCTACATATATAGTTGTACCTTGTTTTTAATGTTAATAACTTTTAATAAGATAAATTATCCAGGACTGTTTTTTTACTGCAGCGGCAAATCAAAAAGATACGCATTGAAAGTCAATTTAAGTATATTCTAATTTGTGTAGTATCTGCAATTTAAAATTCTGCAGATTCTCGTTTCACCTTTACAAATGCGTGTGGGGGAAGTTAGAGCATCTCTGATATTCCGTGGGTTCAGGATAAATATGATAAATGACCTTTACTTATGCTTAATATTTATGCAAATGTACATTACAATGTTGAATTAATAATAGATGGCAAAAGCGATTATATTCGATACCAGCTTTTATTTAACCCTACATTTCGCTATTTTTTATTAGAAATTATGTAAATATATGTAAATGTATGTTAGGAATACGGGAAAAATAATTTAAAAAATTAACTTTAAGTTTATATATTTTTATTTTTTTTAAATATGTTATGATTCAGTACAGTATGGGGGTCTCGGAAACTATAAGAGATAGAGATTCGGTTAAATGAGAGAAAAGTTACCTTTAAGAGGGGACAGTTCAATTGTGTATTTACATTTCACAAAAATTTCATAGCCTACTAGATATTAGCCAAAAACCATTTTAGTCCGAATTTTTCCATCGTGAATATTTCTTAAGCGACTTGAAATTTAGAAAAATATTTCAAATAAATGCTGTAGGGTTTAGTATTGCCTATTTATAAATATTTTTTTAATTTTCAGAAATCTTGTAGTTTTTGAGATATGAGACTAACTTATGTTTTCTTAAATAGAAGCAATATGAAATTTTTTAATTTTTGAACAGAAGATTTTATTATCTTTTCAATGATATGCAACTTGATGTACTTACTTTTCAAAATATCTCAAAAAATGATCAAAAAGTATTTTTTATTTATTTAATACCCTGTATGATCCAAAGATGGCTATGACAATCAACAACGCTAGTGTGCATTGGTATACATTTTAGTAAATCCAATTATGAATATATTTATATTTCATGGAATGATTTAAAACAGTTTATGTCTTTGTTAAAACATAAAGCAATTTGACATTTTTCACAAAGAATAGGGTATATGTTTGTACTTTGCATGTGGGGTTTTAACATCGCAGTCTTGTAGCATTTCAAATTGGAAAATGACTAACATTATTCAGCCGTACGTCTTGTGGAGGAAGTGGAGCTGCATTAGGTTTCTTTCTCTTACATTCCATTGTTTTTTCTTTGTAAATTATTTGTAAATTTTAAATTATAGGCGGAAAATTATGCAGTGTAGGGTTAAAGTAGGCTGAGACGATATTGGTTTTAATTCAAACGAGACTGTCTGAAATTTTTGACGAGACAAGACCGAGACGATATAAACTGTATTTTTAAGTCTCGGTTTAAAAATATTATCAATAATTTTTAAAAATTCTCTTCAGTTTCAAAAACAGAGGAGAGACGAGACAAGGCATATCTGACTCTCGTTTCGTTCGTTTTGTGGGCAACAAACATGTGCAATAAAGAATTCATTTCTTAATAAGGCGAATTGCATTGGACCAAGATTAAAATATCATTTTTGCAGCTAACATGTTTTGGTATAAGATTGAATATAAGGTACTGGCACCAGTTATGGCCGCTATAAGAGCAAGGTTTACTGTTTTTTTGATAGACGGGTTTCTTTTTGTAATTTTTATGATCTCATGTTACTAATAAAACAAGTAACTTTTTATTTAATCAAATTAATTACAAAATCCGCAAATATAGTTTGTTTTTTAAATTATTTTGTTTATGTAGTAATGGATAAAGTAAAACCAGTAATGAGCACGCAGTGATGGATACTTGCTAATGATAAATACTACGACATAAAATATATAAAAGAAAGAATCGTCAAATTACAAACGATATAAAGCAGTTGCTATGATAATATAATAATTAATAAATAAATTACACTAATAACTAGTTCAAATGTCCACCATTTTAACACCTATTGGCCGATTGTCATCAAATCACGCTGTAAAACAGTTAAATATATACAGATTAATATTCAGAAATGGTAGTAATCAAATATCAACAAATATTTCTAATGCAGTACATTTAATTAAAGAATGGGGTCATATCCCAAACTGATGCTAGTACCTTAGTCGCTTTATATTTCTTTGTGTAGCTAAAAGTTTAGAAGTACTGGTTATACAAGGGATTTATGTTTATAATATAACGATACTATTTAAAAATCAAACACACATTAGTGATTGCTTCATCAAGTGAAACGATTTTGATGTACAATGTTTACACAAGTAATGTTTTGTGTTGACATTAGATTAGATGAGAAGTGTATACAACACATATACAGAGACTCTTTGCCACACATATCATGCCCACTGATAGCGTGATGTGTGATAACAAATGTGGCGGACACACTTCACACATGTTTGTATAAGTATTATATTTGTATGGATTCAATTAACGACGTTTCGTTTTGCACTGTAAATATGTCATTTTTATGATTGGGTACTTGTGTGTTTAGTCTGTTTAGGTTTTCATGTTGGGTGTATTTAGGGTGATCAGGTATCAGGTTTTCTTCCTGAGTCTCAGGGTTTCAATAGCATCTCTCCGGGCTCCGGGTGTAGTTATAATTTCTCCAGGTTTTCTAATAAATTAACTTTATACAATGTATTCCAAGTTGATTAAGACATTGGAAATTTATCATGGGGACAGTTAAGAGTGTTGTAGTAACCTTTGGTCAAAAACGAAGTGTGATTGGTGCATTTTGAAATGCCGCCTCGAAACTAACTGAAAAATTTTAAATTAATCAACAGTATTTTGTTTTCAACTTTAATAAAGAATAAAATTTAATGAAATTAAAGGAAACATTCTATTTTATTAAATTTTGTGGCGGCATTTCAAAATGCACCAATCACACATCGTTAAATTTGACCAAAGGTTACTACAACATTTCTATTGCCCCCATGTTAAATTTCTTATGTCTTACAATTAATCAACTTGGAATACACTGTATAACCGTAAAATAAAATAAACTTGGTATAACAATATCTGCTTCATTAACAGTTTTTTCTATAATCAAAAAGTAATATAGCAAATTGTTTGTCAAAATAATAAGTAAATGTAATAATAATAAATGTATTATAGAACTCCAAACGTTTTCATATCCAGGTGTTTATCTCAGGGTTAACAGAAAACTAAAACCTGGTGTATTCTCATAAAGATTTTCATGAAATTATTCGTAATTTTGGTATTATGGTTATTGCTTCCTCGCAATATCGAAGAAAAAAAATGTTCTCTGATTTCAAAATTTTAAATTTATCTTTCCGTTTCACGTCAAGACAAACACTTTTCGTCCTGTGTCTGTCCGTCCGTCCGTCCATCTATCCCCTGAATCCTTGTCACACGCATAATTCATGAACCACTGAACTGATATTGTTGAAACTTGGTCGGATGGTTGGATCTGGCTTGAGGACGGTCCCATTTCAAAATCATCAAAATCGTGTGTAAGGAGGATGGGTGACATCCCAAAATATTTATTTTTTCAAGATATCTCAAGAACGACACATGTTACGTAAAAATTTTATAGAATATTTTTTATAGAGCATTAAATTTCCTAATAAAAAATTCAAAGATTTATCTCAATTTATTTTAAAAATTCGTGTTCTGTTTTTCTAAATTAATATTTGCTTGGACATATTAAATGTCATTTTGACGTTTTAAATGTTGTTTTGACGTTTGCATAAATTTAGATTTAGATTGAAATTGTCAAAAATTAAAAATACAGAAAAAATATTCAGGTGCGTTTTAAGAAAAATGTCTAACTAATATTTTTTAGTAAAAGTGTATAAATTTAAATGGTTAACCAATGCTAGGCAATTTATCTAAATTTAAATTTAAATTGTTGAATAATTAACTACCTTTGGTGAATTTAGCACGAGGAAGCACTGTGCATTTACTTGATAGATGTTTTTTTATTGTCTTACGTAGCATTGATTTTTTTTATTAAATAATAAATAAAGATGACAATACAAATAGTATTCGATTTTATAAATTATATAAAAAACCTTCAGTTCAATACCACATAAAAAAATAACTGACAATAAATATCATAATTATATAAAAATGACAGTTTTGTGTTATTGTTTTGACATTATCTAGATTGTTTATATAAGAAAGAGAACGAGACCATATCCTATTTTTTTATCAGTTGTTTCATCGTGTTGCCGGTAGGATGTGTTGTTTATCGTATTACTTCCGGTTTGAATTAAACACGTCTAGAAGTATCGACGTTTCTCTCTTACATTTAACTGTCTTACAGCGTGATTTGAGAATCGGCCAATAGGTGTCAAAATTTAAACTAATTATTAGTATAATTTAAATGTATATACCGGGTGCGCCAAAAGTATGGAAACCCCTGAAAATTTCGCAGAATAAGCGGGAAAAAAAAAATAAAAATACCATATCCGACGTATTTTTTGACGGGGAATCCAATGGTGATTTTTTAAATAGGACCCCCTTTTTTATTGCAGATTCGAAAAGAGCGGAAAATTTTACGTTAGAATATGTATTTTTTTTCTTGTTTTATTTGAGCCTGTAGTGCCCTTAAAATGACCTTGAAAAAAACAAAAAAATACATATTCTAACGTAAAATTTTCCGCTCTTTTCAAATCTGCAATAAAAAAAAGGGGGTACTATTTAAAAAATCGATTTTTTGTTCACTGTAGCTTAGAGGTTATGTTCAAGGTCAAATTCAAGGTCACCATTGGATTCCCCGTCAAAAAATACGTCGGATATGGTATTTTTATTTTTTTTTCCCCGCTTATTCTGCGAAATTTTCAGGGGTTTCCATACTTTTGGCGCACCCGGTATAAATTAAATGTATATCTTTTGTGTCGCAGTACCTATTATTAACAAGTGTCCATCACTGCGTGCTCATTAATAGTTTTACTTTATCCATTACTGGAGAAAAAACATAAACAAAAGAAAAGGCTATAATTTAAAAAACAAACTATATTTACGGATTTGGTAGTTAAATTGATTAAATAAAGAGTTACTCGTTTTATTAGTAACATGAATTCGTGAGAATTATAAAAAAGAAGCCCGTCACTCACAAAAACAACAAAAACAGTCAACTTTAGCGGCTGTAACTGGTGCCAGTACCTTATTTTAAGATAGTATTAATTAAAAAAAAGAAGATGTTCAAATGTAAGATAGGACGGCGTATATCTGAAACGTACATTCTTAAACGTAGGTGGTGCGGGCGTTAAAATTAATAAAGTCGTTGATAATGACGTTTCGGAATGCCGCGAACGTGCTGATATAATACAAAAGTGCATAGCAGCAGTAAAATTCATATTATGCACCGCGAGCGCTCGTCGCGCTCATGTTTGGCGTCCTGTGGCCGCCATCAGCACGTGTTATCTGCCGTCACGAGGACGCCGTGTGCCCCTGTACACGCTAACCGCATTATTTATAATATGGTGGTGGCGGTTTTTTTTTATTATTATTATATACAGGGTGTATAGTTATTATATAGGACCAGGCATTTATTTATGTCATTATTATAATATATATAAGGTAAAGGCACCAGTTATGGACGCTATAAGAGCAAGTTTTCGATTTTTTTGATTAATGGGCTTGTTTTTGTAATTCCCATGAACTCATGTTACTAATAAAACAACTAATTCAATCAATTTAATTACCAAAGTCCGCAAATATAGTTTGTTTTTAAATTAAAGTCTTTTATTTTGTTCATGTTTTTTCTCCAGTAATGGATAAAGTAAAACCAGTAATGAGCACGACACAAAAGATATAAAAGAAAGAATCGTCAAATTTGAAATAATGTAAAGCAATTGCTATGATAATATAATAACACAGGTTTACAAAAAAAAAAAAGTTTATGAATATTTGACGAGACCATTGTATCCTTATGTATTTTGACGTCCTGAATCCGAATCTGAGGTCCGTTTACCTTGGTTAGCTCAGTTTCAAGGTCATTTCGAGGTCAAATTTTTAAAAATCGCTAAATGATTCTGATAAAAGGTGATATATAGGTTTTTCTGGTCGCTGATTCTGAATTTGACGCCCGTTGACCTCTTCGAGGTCAGGTTAAAGGTCATTTCAAGGTCAAAGTGGGAAAAATCGCTCGAAAATTCTGACAAAACAGTACATATAGGTTTTTGGGGTCGCTGAACTAAAATTTGAGGCCCGTAGAACCCTACAATGTCAGTTTCAAGGTCATTTTAAGGTCAAATTTTTATTTTTTAAAATCGCTAAATGAATCTGGTAAAAGGTGTATATAGGTTTTTCTGGTCGCTGATTCTGAATTTGACGTACGTTGACCTCTATGAGGTCAAGTTCATGGTCAATTCAAGGTCAAAGTGGGAAAAATCGCTCGAAAATTCTGACAAAACAGTACATATAGATTTCTAAGGTCGCTGAATTATAATTTGAGGTCCGTAGACCTCTGCAATGTCAGTTTCAAGGTCATTTCAAGGTCAAATTTTTAAAAATCGCTAAAAGAATCTGGTAAAAAGTGATAATAGGTTTCTCGGGTCGTTGATTCTGAATTTGATGTCCGTTGACCTCTACGAGGTCAGGTTCAAACCTATATGTACTGTTTTGTCCGAATTTTCGAGCGATTTTTCCCACTTTGACCTTGAACCTGACCTCATAGAGGTCAACGGATGTCAAATTCAGAATCAGCGACCAAAGAAACCTTTTACCAGATTCATTTAGCGATTTTTAAAAATAAAAATTTGACCTTAAAATGACCTTGAAATTGACATTGTAGGGGTCTACGTACCTCAAATTTTAATTCAGCGACCCCAAAAACCTATATTTCCCACTTTGACCTTGAAATGACCTTTAAACTGACCTCGTAGAGGTGAACGGACGTCAAATTCAGAATCAGCGACCAGAAAAACCTATATATCACCTTTTACCAGAATCTTTTAACGATTTTTAAAAATTTGACCTCGAAATGACCTTGAAACTGAGCTTACCAAGGTCAACGGACCTCAGATTCGGATTCAGCACGTCAAAATACATAAGGATACAATGGTCTCGTCAAATATTCATAAACTTTTTTTTTTTTGTAAACCTGTGTAATTAATAAATAAATTCGACTAATAATTAGTTTAAATGTCTACCATTTTGACACCTATTGGCCGATTGTCATCAAATCACGCTGTAAGACATTTAAATGTATATATAGATTAATATTCAGAAATGGTAGTAATCAAATATCAACATATATTTCTAATTCAGTACATTTAATTAAAAATTTGCCATTACTGGGGTCCTTGCCAAGACTAGTGCCACTACCTTAAATATGGCATCCAAATTTGTAAACCTTCGCTCGCTTCGCGCGCTCGGTAGGCAAGTGTTTTTTTTTATTGAATGGAATGGTGTATTTTTTATTTTATAGAACTATAAAACATGTTGTTCTGGATAACTTTGGTATAAAATTATATTTTTCTCAGAGTAATAATTAAAAAATTGAATTTAGGTTCCAGAAATGATATTTAATTTTTTAATAGCAAGCGATAAAATTATTTTTAATTTACTACGCCCAGTATTTCAGAGAAAAAAATATTGTAAACATTTTTGAAATGTTTATATCTAGCTAAAAGGTGTCATTGAGTAAAAACATAGTAAATATTATCCAACCTGTTACCTAACAAAATTACCATAAAAAAATACTCATAATATATATTTAATTGTTGTAGGATTCAGGACATAAATATAGTTAATATTGGTCCAATAATAAACTTGAGTTATAATAAAATATAAAAAAAATTTTGTTTTGTTTTTTGAAGAGCGCAAATGGGTTAATACAATTTATTATGTTAAATCACTGCGAGCAAGGTATTAAATAAAAGTTAATACTGAATAATAATGGAAAATACTTTGTGCTTCCACCTTTTCGATTTAAACTGCTGTTTCTAAACTTTAATAAAGTTTGAAATCTGTTTTGTTTTATCAATTTCCTTTTTTTTGTGTTCGCAAGTACATAAATTGAAAAATTATACGGTACGGAACACTAATACGCAAGGCTCGACTTGCACTTGACATTTTTTTATATCATAAAAAATTATTCATTGTTGTGTATACGATATTTGTAAAAAATAGTACAGTAATTTGATTTTCCTGATATATGAAGGTAGGAATAGATATAACCACGCGTTTTTATTTGGGTTAGTTTCTATGTTTGAATGTATTTACATAATATATTTTTTTATCGTATTTACACATTGAAATTCCCGTATATCTAATATAGATATGAAATAATGTGAAGTGGATTTTACTAAATAAAAACTTGCTTCATTCCAATGAATTTATTTTAAATACTTTATCAGTGTTAGTTTGGTAACATTTTTATATTGGATCAAACTAAAATTTACCACTATAGTGTGTGTTATAGAAATATATATTTATAATTTATATTGTTAAATAATAAAGTGGTCTGTAAAATCAGTTTTTATAATTGAAGTTTTATTAATTCCGATTTTAACCCATTAACGCCCGCCGTACACACTTGTGTACACCTAATTTTATAATTCGTGTTGCTTTCTATGGATATTAATTCACAATATTTTCTTAAAAATCAAATGCTAGTAGTGCAACAAACAAAATTTGTTAACGTTATTAGTTTCATGAGTGTTTAAACGTGTTTTAATTGCTGCGAATTATTTGTATATGAATAGAGGCATGTGATATGCTAATATATTTTATCCAACTGAAGCATGTGATTTCGAATTTTGTTTAAATCATCTGGAATAACTTAAATATACATATATAACTTGATTTTTAAATGAAATTTATCTAAAAAAAATATATCTGAATATATTATTTATATTACTCGCTCGAATACACGCCGTTATTTTTTTTTCTAAATGTAAAGAAAAGGTTTTTGTTGTAATATTTAGTTAATTAATGTATTTAATTTCATTTAAATTTTTTTTTTTCTTTTGGGCGTTAATGGGTTAAGAAATGGAAATAATAACGTAGTACTTAATTGGATCTTGGCTTCTGGATGTAAGCCGCATTGATTTGGTCGTGTTATCGACCAAAGTTTCGTCACACATTGCAGTGGACATCTTCAGCACTTTTAGAAGAGCCCTGAAGATGTCCACTGCAATGTGTGACAAAACGTTAGTCGATAATACGACCCAGAAGAGCCAAGATCCATATTAAAATCACCTCAAGATTTTTGTAGTACATACTTCATTATTTTTCTCTGTTTTAGTAAATTAAATATCGTTGCAAAATTTGGACTGATTTCGAATTTATTACTATTAGTTGCTACACAAGTTCAAAATAAAAAATTAAAATAAGTTACTTTTGCCAAAATTGAAATAATTGTGTAGTAGAAAAAAATTTATATAAACATATTCAATATATAATAATACGGTTTTTAAATCATATATTAATAATAATAATAATAATTCAAAAGTTACCATTTTAAATATAACGTTGGACTGTTCATAAATTTTAAATATTTAAACAATGTTACGTAGAATAAATTAAATCAAGTGATTATTTAAATAAAGTGAGTTGAACAATGTCAGGTGAAAAAGCGAAACGGAAGATATCTTTACCATGGTTCAGACAATCTTCTGTCTCTTCGGGACACGCGTCTTTATCGCGTCAACACACGATAGATACACCTGGGTCGTTTCAGGCTCGACTCTTGAGGAGACAACCTAGTCACAATAATATGGTGATTTTTTTAAATTTATCTTTTTTGATGTTAGTTTTATGTTTTTTTATTTCATGGATGAAATAATCAATTTATGAATATTTTTCTTTCATGTTTTTTATATGAAATGATTGATTTTGAATTGAAATGCAATTATAATTTAATTTTCTTCGTGTATTCTCGAAATTATAAAATAAAAATAAAATTTACATATTATTTGAAATTTTATCTAAAAATGATTTATGTTTTTTTTTGATAAGAAAAAAAACATATGGTATAAAATAGTAAACATAACTAAATAAACAAACAAAAATTACCTTTATAAATAAAAATAAAGTAAGTTGTGATAAAAATTGGTACATTGATTAGGGTAAAATTGGTTTTATTTCGAATTTAGAAAAAAACTGTACCACTTATTCAAAAACAGAGCTGTCAATACTTGAAAAAGTACTTTTTGGTACTTGAAGTACTTTACTTCAAGTACATTCAAAAATAGTAAAGTACTTACTTTACTTACTTTAAGTACATTTGAAATCAGCAAAAATTACTTAATATTTTAAGAACTTTGACTTCCCGGGACATAATTTCAGATCTGGAGTGATCAAATCAGATCGTGATAGATCTGAATTTTGAGACATCATATTTTTTCACTGTTTTTTGATCTGTGGAGACCTGCAAAGATCTACAACGATCTCTGAAGATCGTTGTAAATTCATGAATTTTCAACGTTTCAATCTCTATCACGATCCTCAACGATCTTTAGAGATCTTTGTAGATCATTGGTCACGTTCACGACTGACCAAAAACAGTGAACAACGAGTTTTGATTGGTTGATTTATGGAATTTCTGATGTTAAGCGTGTAAGGAAGTGAGAAAGAAGTAACTAGAAATAGATAGTAACTAGTAACCAGGCTAACCAAAGAACTTTTATGTTCACTTCATGTTGAGCGTTTCTATCATAACACTAGTTTCTATCTCTTTATGATTACTTCTGCCTCACTTCCTTACACGCTTAAAAAATGACATTCTTTAAATTTCTGGTACAATCCACCAGACATTCCATAAATCAACCAATCAATGTTCACTGTTTTTGGTCAGTCGTGAACGTGACCTTTGTTTCAAAATACAGATCTATGACGATCTGATTTGATCACTTCAGATCTGATTTTTTTTCTCGGATAAGTACTTGGTTAATGTATATCAAAAACTTTCACTAAATACTTGAGACAGCTCTGTTCAAAACTATTAAAATTAGAAAAATGTTAGTTTCATAAAAATTTTCGATTCATTTATTTTACATTATTCAGCTATATTAACCCAATCGTGCCCAGCGTACATATGTGTAACAGAGCGCTTTTGTTAAAATTTTGCGTTGTTGTAAGATTATTCTAATTCGAATGGGGTTGAAATCATACTTATTTTCGAGTATTGGACTGAATACATCAAAAACGCAATTACCAACGTTTTGGAGTTTTAGTATACTTAGATAGGTATGAATTGATGACAGAAAAATCAGCAATATCGGTAACAAAAAAAACCTCGGTCACGATTGGGTTAATCTAATCGTGTTCTAATGCAGGTATTACGTGCCTTTATAATCCTGAATCGAATTTTTAAAACAACCCAATATTTGCCAGTTTTGTTGCGTAAAAAATGAAAAATAAATAATTTATATAAACATGAATTTTCTTGCGACTCCTTGTTTTATAAATTCAAAGTCGTTCTATAGCAACTGATCGTCTCATATGTCTTCCAGACTGAAAGTTGTTTTTGGCATCGATCTTTATGGCTGCAATAATCCACATTTATCACATATAAATTGAGAAGTAAAGCTCATATAAAACATATAAAACTGTATGTGATCTTCTGTTTTATGTCAAATGGACTCTTGATATGAAACAGTAATTTCATGATGTTCAATTAACTCGATATCGCCGCGTCCTGACAAATTAACTTTACATATTAAAAGCAAATCTGCCTGCATGTAATCCAAATGCATTATTCATTTAACGGAGAAGTTAATTTGCATTGCAAAATAACTATATGGCTTTGTATCAATGCGTTCACTGTTCATATAATGCTAATAAATTAGAAATGCAACAGCTCTAACTGCCTCTAACTATACAATACAGTATTGTGCAAAAGTTTTCTATATGAGAGGAGTTTTGCTTAATTATTATTTCTGTCGATTCTATTAGTCGGAGAGGTGAGCGACAAATATTGCAACTACTTTATAAAGGCTGATTTTTTGATATTACGTCACATTTGTAGTGTAGAGATACAGTCTGCCGTCAGTCAGCTAGATTCGTTAGCGTTTGGCGCGGGGGCGGCTTTATTTTTGTAAAAAATCGATACACGTTGTAACTACTTTATAAAATCTGAAAATTTATTTGTAAACAGTATACTAACAAGGGGAAGCAACAGCACGGTTAATGAGAATTTAAATGAGCTTGTGGTATGTCAAACTAGAGCAAATATAAAAAAAACGTGTCCAACAATTTGATCTCATAGGCCTTAATTACAAAGATAATTAACTTTGAAAATTTGTGTATTCAATATAACCGTGTATTATGTTCGCTCGAAATATAAGTGTGTTGGCCCTACGGTCAACGCGCTGGCGTCTCGCCTGGTTTTAAGATTTTGATTTTAATTTTTATTTACAATTATTTTTTATTTTTTTGTACACATTACCTCTCCCACTTGCGTAAAAATCGATAAATTAGACATAAATAAAACATATATTATTATTGAGAATGAAAATATTGATATATACGCCAGTGCATAGTTATTAATTTGTTTTAAAGTAAATTTAATTTATTATTGACACAACTCATTAGTTTTTAATTAATAAATTGAAAAGTTTTAATAAAAAACAAACTTGAAAGAAACCACAAACATCTATTGTCAATAATAATATATGTTTTATTTATGTCTAATTTATCGATTTTTACGCAAGTGGGAGATGTAATGTGTACAAAAAAATTAAAAATAATTGTAAATAAAAATTAAAATCAAAATCTTAAAACCAGGCGAGACGCCAGCGCGTTGACCGTAGGGCCAACACACTTATATTTCGAGCGAACATAATACACGGTTATATTGAATACACAAATTTTCAAAGTTAATTATCTTTGTAATTAAGGCCTATGAGATCAAATTGTTGGACACGTGTCTTTTTATTTTTGCTCTAGTTTGACATACCACAAGCTCATTGAAATTCTCATTAACCGTGCTGTTGCTTCCCCTTGTAAGTAGGAACCCCTTTTATCATAGTCAACCTTCAAAATCTTGTAACCGGGCGCGTCAACAGCGCATTAAACTCATTAAGTTAAACGCGCTTACTTAGTATACTGTTCACAAAAAAAAAAAACCGCCCCCGCGCTAAACGTTAACGAAACTAGCTGACTGACGGCAGGCTGTATCTCTACACCACAAATGTGACGTAATATCAAAAAAATCAGCCTTTATAAAGTAATTGCAATATTTTGTCGCTCACCTCTCGGACTACATACAGTTGAATTCGTATAAGTTCTAAGCTACGGGACCTAAAATTCTCGGAATTAGAACTTACGAGGTACATACCTCTTCCATCACAATACCGATCTAATGAAATGAGACGGGAATAGCTTTCTCTCTCTCTCTCTCACTCTCTCTCTCTCTCTCGCACACTACTCAGAGCAATCTAACATAACTCACGTGGATGACACTCTGGTGGTAAAATTGAAAAGTTATCTGACAGTTCATCATTTGTAATATAAGGCGTCTTCAGAAGAAGTAACTATATTTGAGTTATATTTGAATACTAATGTAAGTATTTGATTACATATTGTTTTTTTTCGTCTGTTTATTAACGTTGTACGTATATTTCCATTTATATAGGTAATTATGAAACCACTTTAATAATTATTTTTTGCGTACGTTCAATTAAAAGACGGTAAGGTGTGAGGGAAATAACTTCTCCTCCGATGGAGGGGAATTCGAACTTATAGTATTATAATAATAATATAATTTATAGTGATGTTCAAAATATAAATAATAACAGCTTAATTGTGTAGACGTCATAAATTTATTAAAGAAAAAGAAATAGTGAGCTTTCGAATCACAGATTCATCCTCTAGCTAAAAATATTATAAATAAGAATTAAATACAATAATATAATGTAAAAATATAGATATTTTAAATTAAAAATTCAGAAATATAATTTTTCTTTTATAAATTTCTGACGTCTACACATTATTTTTTATTTGCGTCTATCAGTCGGTCTCTCTTCGACCTAAAACAATTTAACTTACAATTATAATTTATTTACTATTGCAAATTTTTGAATTTTTCTGATTATTTTTAAAACGGTTCTTAAAAATATATTTTATATAAATACTGTAAAAAAAATTGCTGTAAAAAATTTACGTTTTAACCATTTTTCGGTGTAACAGTTTTCAAGATATTCCCTTGTGTAGAGTCGATTGGGGTAAATATAAAACACCAAAAAAATGGGGTAAAAGTGAAACAAGCTTGCAACTAAAAAACTAATTTATTTATAGGAGAATTATAAAAACTGACAACATCATTAAAAGTTTGTTAAAGCGACCTGAAAATATGAATCGCCTAATAAGTGATGTGTCACCCCTACAGATTTTCCTGTTAGTCGATGTCAAAACGTGTGAATTAAATTTTAATTCTTTGCACATAACTTTCTGTATAGCTCATATATCAATTAAAGTTACAATTTCACATTGATATGCCACAAAGAAGATAAATCAAAGTTGCCTTTATAGTTTTTCTTTTTAATTTTTCGAGAAATATTTTCCATTAGAGGCCTGATTCACTTGTTCCCTTACCTGTTTTACTTTTTCCCAAATTAGAGGTTAAAAATGAAACACACTTTCTTCACTTTTCAAGTCCGTTTTGTATCGTACAGTTCAAATGATGTAAGTATTTAAAATGGTTATTCATAAGCGCATCTAGTAGAAAAAATTAAAGTATGAATTTGTATCGTTAACTGTCAAAAAACATGAAAGATTTGTATTTTGTTTCACTTTTACCCCAGTTAACCCTATAATACACGCGGGCTTAAACACAAAGGAACGTCAAAATAGTATATTTAAAATAACCAAATGTTTGGTGTTCGCTCGCTTGGTATAAGCATAGAATTAAAATCCGTTTACACGATTATTTTCCTTTCATTTCAAGGCAATATTCACATCATGCCCGAAGGACAAAAACGTGGCTTAAAGCTTGAACGCAAACCATGAAATCAACTGTAGCTTGAAATGAAAAGAAAAATTATCGTGTGAACTCAAATACTCGCTGGGAATTGTATCTTTCTGTAGGTAAAATACAATGTATACAATACAAAAATAAGGTACTGGCACCAGTCTTTGATATGACCTCAGTAATGGCAAATTTTTAATTAAATGTACTGAATTAGAAATATTTGTTGATATTTGATTACTATCATTTCTGAATATTAATCTATATACATTTAACTGTCTTACAGCGTGATTTGATGACAATCGGCCAATAGCTGGCAAAATGGTGGACATTTAAACTAATTATTATATTATCATAGCAACTGCTTTACATTGTTTTAAATTTGACGATTCTTTCTTTTATATCTTTTGTGTCGTAGTACTTATCATTAGCAACTGTCCATCACTGCGTACTCATTACTGTTTTACTTTATCCATTACTGGAGAAAAAACATAAACAAAATAAAAGGCTATTATTTAAAAAAACAAACTTTGGTAATTAAATTGATTAAATAAAGAGTTACTTGTTTTATTAGTAACATGAACCTTGCTCTTATATCGGCAATAACTGAGTGCCAGTACCTTATTTTCTTTTATCTTTTTTTAAGTGGAGCTATTCCACTTTGAATATAAGTATCGTTTAAGTTAGCACTAATTGTTGAACTGACTGTACAAGTTGATAGTAACTACTTCTATTGAATTTATTTTTCATGTTGTGTAGATACATGGTTAGTTAGTGATCAGTCGGTATTGTTTCATCTTTGTTTGCAATGAATGGTATAAGTGCAGATATAAATATCCTTGTGATTGTTTACTCTCTATTTTCCATATATGATATTATAATGTCACATAACTGATTAAGTATACTTGTACCTACTATGTATACTATCCTATTTATTTTTTGTATATTATATTCTCATGTCAAATATTGAAGACATTTAATTAACATACAAAGAGGTAGTAAATAAGTATGGTGTTTTTAATAGGTTTTATTTTAAAACACCATATCTGTTTTTTTCTAGACATAACCATAGGTACCGACTTAAGGCCTCTATACACCACCCAATCTACAGGGCTGATTTGTCGGCCCTGCAGATTGGGTGGTGTATAGAGACCTTTAATGTTATCCATAAGATGAGGTTTTCATTGTCTAGACCAGAACATAGTAGCGCAATCGTTCGAAATATTATTCCGATTGAATTTTTTGTTTTTATCTTATCGGGGAGGTTGGCCCGATTATAAATGTACAAGGTGCTAGTTGGTATCTCGGTCGTATATTGTTTAAACCGCGAAAAGGCCCTACAAAAGGGAATAAACGTTTTTTTTTTTAATAAATTTTTTTTCTGTATCATCTTTAGGTATTTTTGCATAAAAAAGGCCCTTACACTCATGCATGTAATTCTACTCCTATATTTGTTGTAAATTTTGTAATGTTCATGAAATCTTAAACTTTGGTATTTTCAATCATGAAAATGTATACTTTAAAACTAGTGTTATTCCCGATACTTTATAATTTTCAAATTAATGTTAACAATATGGCATACTACAATTTCAAGATTCGTACCGACAACCACAGATTAGGTTGAATATTTCCAAAAAGGTGTGGTACCAAAAAAACGACCTATATAGCATTGTAGTATTGGTCGAGTATAGTCGAAATCCAAATTTTTGGAATTTTTAGCTCACCGGTTTTTTTATTTGAGCTTGAATATTAGGTTTAGGTTGAATTTTTCTATGTTGGCTAAATCCAAAATTCAAGCTCAAAT
The DNA here is from genome assembly GCA_961205875.1 of Sialis fuliginosa. Taxonomy (NCBI): domain Eukaryota; kingdom Metazoa; phylum Arthropoda; class Insecta; order Megaloptera; family Sialidae; genus Sialis; species Sialis fuliginosa. Next base: position 39,539,184 of record OY540809.1, on the reverse strand, counting down.
AGAAAAAAAACTGGTAAGCAAAAAAATTCCAAAAATTTGGATTTCGACTATACTCGACCAATACTACAATGCTATATAGCTCCGCACTTTTTTATATATTTTTTGTGTAGCTGTGTTATTAAATATTTTGTGTCAATCTACTATATATAACGAAGTGTCCTCACTCACTCACTCACTGATAATCATTTTTTTGACCATTTCCACTCATCGGAGAACCTTGAAATTTGGTATATACATTCCTTGGGGGTAAAAAATAACAACTAGTGGGCCTTTTTTGAAAAAGTTCATAAATGGGGTGACAAGGGGCCCCCAATTTTTCAAAAAAAAAGTTAGAATTTTTTTATAATTTTTTCTATATTCCTTGGGTGATATAATGTAAGGTTCAAATTTCAGATTTAAAAAAAATGAAAAAAAAAGGAAAAAAAAAGTTTTGATGTAAAAAAGTATCAAAACGAAAACCGATATTAGATTTTTTTAATTTTTTTTAAATACTTTGGTTAATTGACAACCATGAACCCGTGTCTGATTTTTGAAAAAGATATGTTAAAGAGGAGAAAATAAACAAAATACGTTTACATATAATGCGCTTTAAGCATTTACTAAATTAATTGCAAATGTCGTAACTATGGATACATTATATTTTATTGATTATTTTTAAAAATTTTAAATGTCAGTGGCCATTTAAAATTTTGAAGTGAACAATAAAATATAACAAAAAAGAAATATAAAGAACATAACGAACGAAAAAATATGCACAACTCTAATGTAATAAATAATTTAAATTTTCATAAATAAATTTGACAAAAAAATTGAAGACAAACAATTACAGCATTCGGACACAATTCGACCAACATTCGGCGATAGATATGTGTTCCCGGTACAAATAAAAATTAAGTAGGTATATAATGACATTTTTTAAATCTTAAGTCATTGAATTATCAATATTTTTACTTTCATAGGTATAGGTATTTTATTATATTTATTTGTAATCATAAATATCAGAAGAATTTATATAATTTCAAATTAACATTGTAATTTTAAATGATATTATTTTAATTGTTGTTTGAAAATGTATATCTGTCATCTTTAACCTAAAATGTACATTTACAAAATTAAAACAAGATGTTGATTTATTGCAAATTGTTACGAAAGCTTCATTCAATTGACAAGACCTATATTTGATTGTAATTAATTAATTAATTGTACAAAGGGTGTACGAGTATCTACAAGAGCTAATAATGTATTTATATAGACACATTGATGAATTTTTGAAAGACACGAGCAGAAAAACCAAAAATGAAATTATTTTTAATATTCATAAAATGTTCAAATCATGTAAATACATGATGTAATACAATACATGTACCAGAAGTCATAAAATAATTTTTTGTCGTTGTCATATCAGAAACAAATGTCATAATATGTATTTAGTATGCAATATATTTTCATACGACAAGAGTTGAAAACGCATCGTAAACAAATATACAGGTAATCCTCGACTTATAATTGTCTTTGTCTCTTTCTTACATGCACATATTACATAAATGAAACAAACAGTTCCGGGAATTTCCCAAAAATGTAATTTATTATTATTTATGTAGATATTTTTGGGAACCCGCAACTGTTTGTTATGTATAGAAAATGCGATTCGCTTCACATCAAGGAAAACGTCCAAAGCAAAAATATGTACATATTGTACGTGTTAACTTACAACTTATTCTATTTACGATCGATGTTTAGAAACCTATCTCGGTTGTAAGTCGAGGAATACCTGTACTACGATATATAACGTATGTCTTATCAGTTTAAGCGTAAAAAATATCAAAGTTAATATTCAATGTTTTTAAATGCTGCGAGAAGTTCAAACATGCTTGACTGATTTAAATTTACTTTTTTCCTTATTTTATATATTACTTACAAAATAACCAAGACGTTCCATTAAAATTTCAGGATTTGTGAAGTGTTCTGTCGTAGGAAAAGTTTAGGAAGCACTGTTCTACATCATACTTCAATATCAACCAAATTGAGTTATTGAGGGTAAAAAATATATTGAAAAAACCTCATAGAGAAACCATATTTAGTTTGTGCAATAAAGTTTTAACAGGTACGATTTTTCTAAAATATCTTAAAATTAATAAAATTAAAATTGATAAAAGCCCAGCTCTAATGAATAAATAAGAAAGCACTCCGTCACAGCACTATATTATTCCGTCGCGGGAAAGTACCTACCATATAGGCCAGTCAGGATCCACTCAGGGCTAGCTACGTCACTGGTTACGATACTATATTATTGTTGGTTACGATATTTCATAAAACAGATATCGGTGCTTAGAATACATTGTCTGGAGGAATACGATAAAAGTTTTAACAGATTTTTTAGCGGAAAAGAGAATTTTGTCGCTTATATATGAGATTTTTAGAATCGATAACTCAATTTCGCAAAAAGTGTATCTTACGATACTTTGCCTTGGAGGAGACGATATAGAAATAATTTAACCAGGTATGTTATAATTTAGGTATATAAAAACATAGTACCTAGCCATGGAATACGGAATTTTATAATTTACGGTTTCAATATTTTATTTTATTAATTTAGGTTACTATGATTATGTCTCTTTAAAATATTTTGTCGAACAATTAAATGATTTTTGACACATATTAACAATTAAATATTTTGAAATGCCTATATTGATTGAAAATTTAAATATGAAGAAACATTTCACTTCTATGAAAGGTAAAATATCGAAATTAATTATTAGGTTTGGTGTAAATTTTTCGAAACACAATTTTTCGAATCACAATTTTTTGAATCAAAATTCTTCGAATGAACAATTTTTCGAAAAATTTAAGTTTTATTGTTCAAATTTTAATTAGTTAATAAAATATTAAGTAAAGTAATATTTGGACATTTTACGATATCCATACTAATATTATAAATGCGAAAATGTGTTTGTCTGTCTGTTTTCTGTTTGTTACCTTTTCACGGCTAAACCGCTTTACCGATTTTGATGAAATTTGGCAGTGAGATAGCTTGCATCCCGAGGACGGACATAGGCTATTTCGTATCTTAAAAATTCAACCCCTAAGAAATTGCAAGGGGGTGGAAAATTTTAAATTTTTTTTTAGTAATTATTATTTTGTCTATTTGTTACCTGTTCACGACTAAACTGCTTTACCGATTTTGATGAAATTTGGCAGTGAGATGGCTTACATCCCGAGGACGGATTAAGGCTATTTCGTATCTCGAAAATTCAACCTCTAAGTAATTGAAAGGGGGAGGAAAATTTTTAATTTTTTTTAGTAATTAATATTTTACCCGTTACATATGAAGGGTTGTAAGTGGTTTTATTCGATCCAGCGGGAAAAATACCACGGGGGCGGGGGTTTTAAGGCGGAAAAACCCCTCTATCTCGCATAGGAGCCGAGACATTTACGATTTTGTATAATTGAAGAAAACTAAAAATAAGATAAATTTAATATTTTACCCCCTGTCACATATGAAGGGTTTCGAAATCCACGCGAGCGAAGTCGCGGGTAGCAGCTAGTAATTTATAAAAGGCAAAATCAAATGAAAGATTTTAAAGTATTAAGTTAATAAATGTCAATACATTTAAATTACATATAGGTATTACTTCGTATACTTGTATATGTGTAATTTATTTTTATCTACTTGCTTATTTACTATTTGCATTATAAATAGCGTGATATTCTATTCGCGTATTAATTAACGCCAGTGTGTCGGATACTTCACATATTTGAACTTGTTAACAACGTCCACAGTTGGCTACTGTACCGAGTGAGACTTTTATAGACTGTTTAATTACTATGTATATATACGTATAGAATCGATTAGAATCCCATCGGCTGTATTTTTTTGTGCTTTGTATCGACAACAATGTGTTACAAAAAATGTAATTGTTAAAGCTATATAAGGTTATCAGATTATTTTTATGGAATAATCTGTTGTATTATCAGTATCAGATTATGTGTGACGATACAGTCAATAGAAATTGTTAATGGGAAGTTTGGTGTAACTAATTTCACAATAAAGGGTTGTCACTTGTTAGAAAATGAAGTAATTACATAGCCCCATAAATAAACTGCCCTGGCCGGCACAATACTTTTTTATACGTCATGATACAGAAGAAATAGCATAAATTAACACTTTCTTACATTACATTAATTGTTTTTAATTCTATTCTGTGATTTTATTTCAAACGTTTTTATTATAAATCGTATATGTTTTAAAAAAATGTTGTTTTGTCAATGGATTCTTATCAGTGGCGTAGATAGCATTTTGCGATGGGGGGGGGTGGGGGATAAATAAAAAAATAAAGTTCGGGGCCCCCAAAATAGGAAAAAAAAAATTATTATGATTTTGAATTGGATGACCTTTTTTTTGATCATTTGGTTATATAAACTGTAATTAGTGTACCTTTTGTTACTAAAAAAAAGGTCGTCTCATTAAAAATTAAGCAATAAATAAAAACCTTTTTTTTTTACTCTTAACTTACCACTTTTACTATTTTATACATACTACAAAAGTTTAAAAAATTGTCTCTCGGTTAAAAAATGTTTTTGAGTTTTATCATAATGTAGGCTCATGGGGGGTGATTGATCATCTTGATCCCCCCCCTATCTACGTCACTGATTCTTATTTGTTTGATATGTCAACAGTTTAACACGTTTTATATATTATTATTTCTATACATCTATTTAATTGACAGTTGTAAGAATAAATGCTTTTATAGATTATTATATAAAAAACAAAATTGTTAATTTTTGGTCAATTCATAAAAGATACAAAAAAATGAATAGAGCATAAATTATAGATAATAATATTCTCTATAATCTTAAACATTTTTTTCTAATACGTACCGTTTAAAAAATAATAATTAAATCGATTATTCTCTAAACAAAAATTAAGTCAGGTAAATCTGCAAAATCTCTTATTCCATTTATATGTTTTTTTGTATACTGTGACTTAATTAATATAGGCAGATGTAAACATAAAAATGAAGCTAGATTGTATGTTTATCTATTTTTGATACACGATTGATATAGATAATTTTACTTCATTACTTAGTTGTTAAATGTTAAGTGATTTTTAAAATAATATATAATAATGAAAAAGGTATTTTTTTCTTATTGTTTCTTACCATTTATGCGTCAATTTATCAAGAAGTGAACTTTTTACGTAAAAAATAAATAAAACAAAAAATTCAGTAAATGTAGCGGTTAGTCTGGACTCGTCCAGATATATCTAAATTGTAATTTTTTCTTAATACTTGCCTGTCCTAACTATTCAATATGAATTGTTGGCTTAGGGTTAATACCACAGTTATACCTTTTATATTTATTTTTATAAAAAAAATATCGATTGCACTTTTTCCAATTCAGGACTGATATGAAAAAAATATGTTTCAACTTCAATGTTAGAAAAATATTAAAATACATTTAATCTTTGCAGACCGGAGGCGGCAGTGGCGGCGGCATAGGGTCACTGACAAGCGGATCAATAGCCAGTGGCGTAGAGACGACATGGGTAGCGTCAGACCACGCATCGAGCAACGTCGGCGAGTTGAACGTACGCAAGGGCCAGCAGGTCGAAGTCATAGAGATATCCACAACACGGCCGGAGTTCTGTCTGGTCCGGTTGCACCAGGGTAACGGGGATGACCTGGACTCGGCGAGCGGAACTGTCGAAGGGCTCGTACCTCTGGCGATACTCAAACCTCAACCGCATCCCAAGAAAGTGCAGGAAGCGTGTTCGACGTCACTACCGGGTACGGATGTGGAGAACAACTCCAGTTCGACTGGTGAGTTTTTTTTTATTACTAGTACGGCAAATTAAGGATGTATGGCACGTACAGTCTGAGTCAAAAATAATGTAAATCTAGATGCAATGAACGATCAAAATCGAATTTTGAATTATTCACTTTAAATGTTTATAAGAAAGTCAAATTGATTTATACACTACATAAACTGTAAAAATACTTTTGTTTAAAACCTTATTTCCTATTATTGATTGTTATTTTAGAATTTTAACCAAAAAAATAATATTTGTGTTGATAATACGAACAAATTTTATTCTGAATTCATCTGTCAGATATAAAAACAAAAGAAGTATTTAATTGTTATAAATGACATAAATTAAAATATTTTTAAATAACACTATTTAGAACATATGTGGAACATACAAATGTAATGAAAATAATAATATTACTATTCATATGCTTACTTACATATATGAAAAAATATGTAATAAAAACAAATCATTACATTTCAGTAAGCCATTTATTTATTTTTTAATATTTTTCAACAATAATTATTTTTTCTCTCACAATTTAGTTCTGTATGTATATAATTTTTTTTTATGAAACTTGTTGCTAAATATGTTGTGAAAATTTAAGATTTTTCTCGATGCTTGAACCATGTGTTTTATTGGACTTTAACCGTAAATACACCATTCTGCCATAAGAGCCCATGTTAATTTATAAAAATAATAACTTTGAAACTATGTTGTAAAACCTTTTGAAATTTTGTGTGGGTAGGTACTTAAGATTTATAAAGGAGTAACTTCTCCAAATTTTAACTATTTCTCGTTGAAATTAGATACCTGCCATACATCCTTAATGAAACAGGCCTGGATTTACCGAACAGGCAATATAGGCTGCTAATTTTGGGGGGAACTTTTAAAAATTGTTTTACGCGCGAAGAACTGAAACTTGACAGTAGTGTCAATATTGGACACTCTATTTAGTTGGTTCACGTACCAACTAAATAAGTGGAAAATCCCCAAATTGAGAAAATAATCGATTAACAAAAGCGTATTATAACGGGTGTTCTAGACCACCTGTCCACTATGTTTTACGCCTAAACTATTGAAGATAGAGTTTTATGATAAAAAATTTACTATATATCGACTCTAAAGATTTTGAAGAAAATATTTTCAACCCCCTAAAACTCGACCAGGATGCCAGATTCACTAAGGCCGACTCTGCGAGCTAATGCATGTATTATTTAAAGGTTAGATAAGGAAAAACGTGTGAACGTTATTCACATATGCGATAGTTGACATTTGAGTGTGCTGTGGTTTAAAAATATACCCCCCCCCCACCATCCCCTCTCCCCTAACACAACAATAAAGTAATTTAATTAAAAGGTCTATCACTTTATTATTATTTATTTTAGAAAAGATTTCAGTTTTAACAATAAAATTTACATAATTAATGTAATTCGAAATTAGAGGTGTACCGGAATTCCGACCGGAACTCACGATGTAGATTTAAAGTGAATATTTTAACGTCACTACTATTATATTATTATTATTTTTATATTATATTATTATTGACACTATAAATGTAATTACATTCGATCGAAAAAAACGTATGCTATACAAATAATTTAACGAAATTTTAGCTATGCAAATAGTTTTACGAAGCTGTAATAATTGCAGAATTCTGTAGAAAACACTATTTTTATAATTTAATATATTTTCTTAAAGAAATACCATATAGAACAATGTTATATTAATTAAAGATAATAATCTAATCTGTATTTATATTTAAAATATAATAGTAGTGACGTTAGACGTGAATTCCGATACACCTCTATTCTAAATAGAAATCTAGATTTTTATTACCCGTTCGAATGTAGGGGAGACCGGGGAAATGGCGCCACTCGGGGTAATGCCGCCACCCTATATAAACAGCAAACGATAGTCGGTGGAGAGGTCGCGATAAATGCTGTACTTTAGTGACCAACAGAAGAAACTGCTTCAGTATTATCAAGGTTCTAATTAGAGAAGTGTATTTATTATCGCAGAAAATATTGTTTTTTTACTGTTTCGTTATAATTTGTGACTTATATATAAATCGAGTTAGGTGTCTTTTTTTGTTAATTTATAGTCGTAATTAGTATGCGTACGCATTCAACTAATATTCAGTTACATTTATGTGTTATATTTTTTATGTGTAAGCGTCTTCACTAGTTGTGAATTAAGATCATTCGCCATATTGTCATACCGGGGTAATGGCGCCATTATAGCTGGGGCAATAATGTAAATCCTCTCAGATTAAAACTTAGAACATCTAGTTATTGACGATCAAGAAGTTGAAGAGGTCTTCTATCTTGGGCAAAATAACGTAGACCTAGGCCCAATAACCGATAGCAGAAACCTACCCCAAACTGATAAAACTGAAGAAATGGCCATTTATAGCCCAGATGGCCTACCAGAAGTTCCCGGAACTTCGAGTACGTCTTCAAAAACAACCGATGGCAGTTTTAATGTAGCATTGAACAAGTTATCTTCAATCCTAATTGCGGCAGCTAAACAAATCAGGGTGTGGCGGAATTACCTCGGTACCAGAGTAATCGCGTCACCGTGGCCTTTTTAAACTTATTTTTAAATAACGTTAAAACTTCGCTTAACTAAGCTTTGTTAAAGTATTTGTACAATGCGTGAGAAACTGTTTAACTAAATAGTCTGCTTATGTTACTTTAAAGTATAGGAAAAAATCGTTTTTCCTTAAGATGGCGCGATTCCCCCGGTCTTCCCTACTTTAATTGGAATTGATTTTGAAGTTTATATTATCGCGTTAAATTTTCGAATGTTTCGTCTGGACGTGCAGCCCTAGTTTTTGTAACAGGTGGTGTTACGCCCATGATATGTGATGATACACAATGTACTCAAAATGACATATTAATTAATCATATTTATACAGCGAGTTTCTTTCTGCTTTAATTACGAGTAAAACACGGCATTTGATGTTGTTGTTGGGTGGAGATAATTTTATTTAATTACCCATGTTTCTGAAGCTTGTGAACTCGTTTTAGTTTCTGGAAATAGGTTTGGAGAATATGGTGTTTTTCGTATTTGCGAATTAGCTAATGTAAGTAATTTTTAAAAGCGTTATGCTGAAGTAATTATTTAAAAAGTATACTAGATAATGAGTTTTTTTTTTTTAGTAATTAATTATTATTTTGATATTCTGTATGGGAAAATAAAAAAGGTGCGTGAAAGGACGTTAAGATCTGAATGCTAATGAGGTTAAATTTATCGGTTTTATTAATTGTACTATCCAAATGTTCACCTCCTCTTCCAAATTAGTCCGTAAAATCGAGTTTCTACTGTGTGTATGTGAACACATTAAGTAATAAAAATTTTAAAAAAATTAAAGCTACATAATATGTGTAAAATTAAAATGTATGCCATGTCATTTATTAGTTATTTTTATGTATTTTCAATATGACAGTGAATGACAATTGCTTAGAAATCAATTAAAAATAAATTAACACATCAAAACTTATAATTTATATTTCTTATCTTATTATCTCTTTCAATTTTTGAATGATTCGTGACTACAGAAACGTAGTGTTTTTAAAGATTAAAAAGATTATGTACAAATACATATTACAATTACTTTAATAACTTGAAGAGGTGTATTTCAGTCTTTTTATTAAAAATCGTGTGACATCCAAAAATATTTATTTTTTCAAGATATCTCAAGAACGACACATGTTACCTGAAAATTTTATAGAATATTTTTTGTAGAGCATTAAATTTCCTATAATACGGGTCTACAACGTTTGTTGTAAAATATTCCCTTACAAAGATTTATCTCAATTTATTTTAAAAATTCGTGTTTTGTTTTTCTTAATTGAAATTTGCTTGGACATATTAAATGTCATTTTGACGTTTGCATAAATTTAGATTTAGATTGAAAAATTAAAAATATACGAAAAAATAATCAGGTGTATTATTGTATAAAACTTAAATGGTTAACCAATTCCAGGCAATATATCTAAACACTATCGGTTTTTATTTAAATTGTTGAATAATTAACTACCATTGATGAATTTAGCACGAGGAAGCACTGTGCATTTACTTGACAGATGTTTTTTAAGGATATATCTTCTTCAATAGCGCAAGGAACTAACTAAAATAGCAAAATGAGTAATACATAGTTTGTATTGTATATTTAATACACGAAATCATTCATCTGTTATGTTATTTTACGTTCTTGTACAAACAGTAAATAAACACATGTGAGAAAAACGACAGAACGTTGGGAATTATCGCGAGATGAATAAAATCATTGGCACAGTTTATGTTAATATGAAAGCCCTTCTATTTTAGTTTGTATTTTTAAATATCTCACACACACACGCGCGCAAATTGTCCTTGAAAATGTGATCTAACAAAAAAGCGATTTCGCATAGGCACTATTTTTATATGAGTTTATATATACATAGATCACTGTATCACAGTCAGAGTGTGCTGTATACATTCTTACAGCTGTTAATATGTTATTGTGTATGTGTTAGTAAACAACTTTAGAAATTAAAATACGTGTAGATTTATTGGGGCGCTTAATCTATATACATATATGTAATAATCCTTAATATATATAAAGCTCAACGTCTGTCTGTCTGTCCGTTAGTGCACTTACCTCTCGAGGACCACACCGATTTACGTGGTTTCTTTTTTAATTCATAGGTACATTCTCTGGCCAGGTTATAGGCTAAGCGGTGACGAAAATAGTAAATCAAGTCAGAAAAAATTTTGCCGTCGGCGTGCTATTTTGCAATACGCTGCCTAAACCGTTCAATATTGAACAAAATAATGTATTAAAGAACTGTGTAGAATCAAAAGATCTACAAAAAAGTCAGCAACACCATATGTCTAACTTTTATATTTAAGCTACAATGACTGCTTTTATGTTACAAATGAATTTTAAAATATTTGGGTTTTGTTTACGTGGACTAATGACCTGCAAAACATTAATCCTTTTCGAAATAAATGATTTCATCGACATAAGTACTTAATGTAGATATAATTTGCCCTTTACAGAATCCAATTTGGTGTTTTGGTTTAGGAAATAACTTGAAATATACATACAATAATATATTATTCCCAGCAATTCGCGTGAACTATGATGAAGTGTCGCGGGGAGAGGGAAGATTCTTCTCTCGGCCGGCAAATGTTTATTTTGTTTTCAATTATTATAACTTTTAAATTTAAACAGATTGTAATTTTTGTTCTGATTTTTTTTTTAGGTACGGATTTTGATTAGTTGTTATTACGATAATAATTAATCATGTTTGTACTTAATTCAACTATATTTTTCAAAAATCCTAAACAATAATTCCGTAGTCCAAGCGGGCGAAGCCGCGCGGGCCCAGCTAGTATCTAATATCTCTTCAAAATTAGATTTGGGGAATATTCCATAAGTGCTTTTTATTTACAAAAAAAGAGTATAGTTTTGCTAGAAAAATCTTATTCCTATCTAACAATGAGTAGAGAAAATATTTTATAAGGTACTGGCACCAATTATGGCCGCTATAAGAGCTAGGTTTACTGTTTTTGTGATTCTCATAAACTCATGTTTACTAATAAAACAAGTAACTCTTTATTTAATCAAGTCTGCAAATATAGTTTTTTTTTAATTATAGCCTTTTATTTTGTTTATATTTTTTCTCCAGTAATGGATAAAGTAAAACCAGTAATGAGCACGCAGTGATGGACACTTGCTAATGATTACAAAATAATAAGTACAAAGACACAAAAGATATAAAAGAAAGAATCGTCAAATTTGAAACAATATAAAGCAGTTGCTATAATAATATAATAATTAATAAATAAATTATACCAATAATTAGTTTAATGTCCGGTATCATAAAGGACCTAACAAATTTGTTAGCTAACAAACACTTTCAACTGAGATATCAAATATATATGACAGTTCTTTTGGAGTTTGTTGATGACTTTGACAAGTTTCGCGCACGCGTTGAAGGTAAATACAAACGGTATTAAAACAGTGGTGATGTTATGAAAATTATTTTGTACGGTCACAATTAATTAATTGAAGTGTCACTGCTCTAAATTCCATAACTAATCCATAGATACTAGTACAGTATTAATACCCCATTTGAATGTAATTGCTAGCTAACAAATTTTGTTAGGTCCTTTATAATACCGGGCATAAATGTTCACCATTTGGCCGATTGTCATCAAATCACGCTGTAAGACAGTTAAATGTACATATATACATACATAGATTAATATTCAGAAATGGTAGTAATCAAATATCAACAAATATTTCTAATTCAGTACATTTAACTAAAGAATGGGGTCCTATCCAAGACTGGTGCCAGTACCTTATTCCTCATTAATTTTAAAAAATATGTAGATACATAAGTTTACGTTTAATGAAATGTAATAATTCATAAATTAATTCAGTAAAAATTTGTCGAAATACACTTTTTAGAATATGTGAACATGTTTCTATTTTTAAATAACATCTTTTTATTTATATACGAGTATAGCTAGATTATATTCAAACAAAAATGTTTCGAAATTATTTATTAAATGTCATTTACTGTAGGAATCATTATCTTGATTCCCTTTTAATTAGTTATTAACATAACATCATATGTATTTGATAGTGCAAAACTATATATTAATTCAAAATTTGACCCTTAACGGATTAAACCATTAAATAAATACTAAAAAAAATTTAATGCTAAATCCAGTATTTTTAGTAAATGTTTGTTAATGTTGATCGCAAAAAGTACTGATCCGATTTAGATGATACTTTCACAGATGTGTTCCTTGTGTCCTTCTAAGTAATGTAGGATACGTAACATCACTTTAGCATCTTTTAGGAGTAAGCAGTGAATAGATGTCTGTCGCAAGTCGAGTCAGATAACATAAATTACAACGCTAGTTATAGAAAGTACTTACATATTACAAAATTGAGTAACTTAAATAGAAGAAAATGTTTGATATGTAGTAGGTAGATAATGATAGCAGTGGGTGATAATGTAGATTTATTACGAAAATAGTTAAATCAACAATAATTTATTACTTACAATTAGATTATTCTGAAAATATTGCAAAGGAAATCATATATGAGTACGTTCAGGGGCGCCGACTCCATGGAGCTTAAGGGGCTCAAGCCCCCCCAATATTACCGTCGGGGGGGCTGAGCCCCCCCAATAAATGATGAATATTTAAGTTTATACATTAAGATTTAACGGATTATTTTATAGGTTGCCAATATGTTAGTGAGTATATTTTGTAAAATAATGTTGTCATTATGAAAAATTATTAGAATTATGGAGATTTTTGGAAAGGTAATCGTTTAGGCAAGTGAAATATATAAAATATAAAAATTTATATTGTACACAAATAAAGGCACAATGAAACGTAATGAAGGAGTTTATTTGCAGAATTGTTGTAGATATTTTAATAGTCGATAATATAGTATACAAATTAATTAGGTCAGGTCTGTATTAAGGAAAAATTGTTAATGAAAAAAGCTTCTTACGTCAACTTTCTTGGGGGGGGGGCTACACGGTATTATTATTTTGTCTTATATAAGGGAAAAGGGAGTCCAAAAAAATTGAGCCTCCCCAATATTTTTAACAAGTCGGCGCCCCTGAGTACGTTTACACAGCGCCGTTATTCCGGTTTTACTATAACCGATGTAATAACACCGGGTGTAAAAGTCCGTGTAAACGACACTTTACACCTGACATAATTAATCAGGTTTAGTTGTGCTATTCCTCTTGGTCTACAGGAATATCATAACTAAACCGGAATAGCACAGAAATAAAAATGCGTGTAAACTGCATGGAAATAGTTATATCTATTTAGCTAACCTCAAAAAATAGGAGTATAGGGATTTCAGCGTAATGCACTTCGCATTAACATTTGAAAAAGCGTCGTCAGTTAAAATATGGTTAAAACGCCTGAGACGAAGAGATAGAAAACAAAAGAAACGTGATTCGTGGGACGTAAAGGAGACGAAGTATTTTTGAGATTTTTTGTTGGTCGCCATCAAACTTATAGCATATTTCAAATCGGAATTATAATTCAAGCTGACGTCACTCATTCTCGTATGTGTAAACAGCACCACGTGAAACGGTTTAACTACATCGGTTATAGTAAAACCAGAATAACAGCGCTGTGTAAACGTGCTCATTGACTCAAATCGTTCAAGTCAAATCCGTCAATTTGTTTTGATAATTCAATGAACTTTGAACCTTGGAATTATTATTAGAGGAAGTAATTTTATCCAGTTGTTAAAGAAAGGGGACGTCACTCATAGTATCATTTTAATTATGTTTGATGTTTTTCTAACCTCTAGTTGCAATTGTGCAAAATACGTAGGTATAGTTAATTCAATCCTTGTTCTATTTTAAATTAAATTACAAAATCATATTGTTAAGAACAAAAGATCAAAGAATATTAAATATTAATTTACTTTATATTTTTTAATATTCCTTCGTAATATACAGTGTTAAATGCGACAGTCGAAGAATAGACACGCAGTTTCTATTTTTGTCTTCTTGAAATCGAGTCAAAAGAATGTAAACATTAGAAATAATTTTAGGAAAGACAAATTAGTTTAAGTTTCTCTGTTCATAAATAAATATTCGTCTTTATTTTTGAGAGAAATGAAAAATAGTTATTCGTTGGTTTAAAAATAATAAAAAAAGCAAACAGAAGATATGTAAAATATTTATGTAGATTTTTATGAAAAATGTAAACTGAAATTAATTTATTAAATAAATTCCACATATTGACGGTTACGCGTAGTAAATTAATCGATAGCGTAAAGGCACCAGTTATGGCCGCAATAAGAGCAAGTTTTCTGGTTTTTTCGTAATTCTCATGAACTTATATTAATAATAAAACAAGTCACTTTTTATTTAATGGTTTTTTAAATTATAGACTTTTATTTTGTTTATGTTTTTCTTCAGTAATGGATAAAGTAAAACCAGTAATAAGCACACAGTGATGAACACTAAATAATGATTACAAAATGATAAGTACTACGACACAAAAGATATAAAAGAAAGAATCGTCAAATTTGAAACAATGTAAAGCTGTTGCTACGATAATATAATTATACTAATAATTAGTTTAAATGGCCGATTGTCATCAAATCACGTTGTAAGTTAGTTAAATGTATATAGATTAATATTCAGAAATAGTAGTAATAAAATATCAACACATATTTCTAATTCAGTACATTTAATTAAAAATTTGCCATTACTGGAGTCCTTGCCTAGACTGGTGCCAGTAACTTATATCATTTTATTTAATAATTTTGATGCGTATATATTTTTATCATAAAACATTATTTATAAACATTCTTTAATACCGGCCTGACTAAATTAAAATAAATATTTTTATTGTATAGAAATAATCTACAAATTAACTGTATCGGCAATCTATAGGTAGGTAGTAGTACAATTTTTATAGCTTAATTTTATAGGTGGATTGATTTAAATAGAAAAAAATTTCCCACTGCTATCAATACAACGACATATTATATAGCTTATATTACTTCTGAGATCTGTTACAGAATAAACCTTGATAAAAGTATCTTATTTGTATAATAACACATATAATATGTGTAAATCGATTGATCTAGAAAATATACAGAATTTATTCTTTTATTTAATTTCCACGTGATATACATAATATGTACAATGTACCTACATATATACATAGTTATTATTAGTATAAATACTTACATACAAAGTTGATAGATGATGAAAATTCCATAAATATTCTTTGTTTAAATGTTTCATGTACTTACTAACTAACTTTAGTTAAGTTTATCTAATTTTGATATCTGAGTACTTTATAGTGATTTAAAAAACAAATAAGGTACTGGTACTAATTTTAAACGCTTTGTGTATTGTTTTTTGGATTGATGTTACTAATAAAACAAGTACCTCTTTATTAAATCAATTTAATAACCAAAATCCGCAAATATAGTTTGTTTTTTATTTTGTATATTTTTTTTTCTCCAGTAATGGACACTTGCTAAAGATTAAAATGATAACATCTACGACGCAAACGTAATAGAAGAAAGAATCGTCAAATTTAAAACAATGTAAAGCAGTTGCTATGATAATATAATAATTAATAAATAAATTATACTAATAATTAGTTCAAATTTTGACACCTATTGGCCGATTGTCATCAAATCACGCTGTAAGACAGTTAAATGTATACAGATTAATATTCAGAAATGGTAGTAATCAAATATCAACAAATATTTCTAATTCAGTACATTTAATTAAAGAATGGGGTCATATCCAAGACTGGTGCCACTACCTTAAATAAGTTTATAAAATCAACGACGGAAACTCAATTTCTAATAAAATAAAAATCATAAAGTTGGCAATATACATTTTTATTTGCCTCTTAAACGGTTTAACAAACAATGGCTATTGTGTATCGTGTAACAAACTTTATAATTTTTTTTATCTTATTGTGTTTGTTCTTTGAACATTTTCTGTTTGTTTGTTCATTTTTCTTTTAGTATTTTTACATAAATAGATTCATCACAAAAGTATATATCACATCTTTAAATTTAGAATTGGGTTATTATAGTGTAAAAAAATAAACCAGCCATGAACAATACCTCAGTGTTGACCAGTTTTAAATTAAATATACTGATTGTGAATTAGAAATATTTTTTGATATTTGATTACTGTCATTACTGGATATTAATCTAGAATATATATCTACAGTTGAATGTCTTACAGCGTGATTTGATGATAATTGATTATTTTGTTTAAAAAAAGTGGACAATAGATTATCTATCAAGAAAAGTGTATTTTCTTATATACAATAAATGCTTTACATTGTTTTAAATTTTACGTCTCTTTATTTAACAACGTTTGTGTAGTATTACTTATCCATATCTACGAGCTCATTATAGGTTTTACTTTATCCATTACTGGAGAAATAGCATATTATTATACAATATAAAAGGCTATACTTTAAAAATACTTTAAAAAGAGAAATTATATATGCAGATTTTGATAATAAAATTGATTTAATGAAGAGGTAGTTGTTTTATTAGTAACATGAGAATTACAAAAAAGTAGCCCATCAATCCCAAAATTCAATATACTATGCTCTTAAAGCGTTCAAGACTGGTGCCAGTACCTTACAACAAGGTTTTTTTTGTTTTGTTTTTTGGAGTTACTCATAGTAAGAGTTGTGACAGCCTGAATTGATTTTAGTTGCCATGTCTCACTCACATTCTTATTTTCTGATTTTACTAATTAATTTTGCTTGCTAAATATAATACATAAATAATTTTTTTTGGCTAAAAATGGTGACGCTGTCATAACTCTTATTAGATTTTTTAGAGCATAAATGTACAATAATGTATTAATAAATAACATACAACTGCCATTTAAATTTGATACCCTGCAGAAAGCATTTAATTAGGTTAATTTGGTCTGATTTTATAATCTACAATAGACATTTATTTATAAAAAAAAATTGAGTAAATAAAATATATTCTTGTAATAATGAATTCATATTTTTATATTTAACTAAAATTCATTAATGTTTTGCTGTTCATTTAATTTATTTTGAACTAAATTTACGAGTAATAAATATGTATAAAAGATTTTAAAGAAATAAGCTTTCAAATTGCAACGTAGGTATCATATTTCGATAGAATTATAAATAAATATATTTTTATTACAATGCTGCAGTGGGTGTTTACATTTTAATTATAAGAAAATTGATATTTTCAACAAACATCAAATTTCAAACAATACCACCTACCTAAATGTTTGGATTCTATTTTAAATAAATGTAGCTTCACAGTTACGCCCACACTTTTTTTATTTTGTTGTGCATGAGACGCTTGTACTGTCTTCAGATACTTATCTATAAGAAATGATCACAGTCTAATGTACCTATTATAAAAATTAAAATAATAATGAATCGATTCTTTGAGAAATTTTAAAATTAACCCATTAACGCCCACCGTACACACTTATGTACACCTCATTTTATAATTCGAGTTGCTTTCTATGGATATTAATTCACAAAATTTCCTTAAAAATCAGATGCTAGTAGTGCAACAAACAAAATCTGTTAACGTTATTAGTTTCATAAGTTTTTAAACGTGTTTTAATTGCTGCGAATTATTTGTATATGAATAGAGGCATGTGATATGCTAATATATTTTATCCAACTGAAGCATGTGATTTCGAATTTTGTTTAAATCATATGTAATAACTTACATATACATATAACTTGATTTTTAAATGTAATTTATCTAAAAAAAATGATATCAGAAAAGCAGTCTCACACAAAATAGGCTTCATATCTGCCAAATTTACTCGCACGAAAGCACACCGTTTTTTTTTTCTAAATATAAAAAAAAAATTTGTTGCAATGTTTAGTTAAATATATTGTATGTGTAACTATTTAATTTCATTGAAAAAAATCTTCTGCTTGTTTTAGTTTTGTTTTGGGCGTTAATGGGTTAAGATTGAAATAATGAGAACACCTAAAGAGGAAGAGGATTTAGGGGACAAAGGGTAATACGGTACAATGTTTTATATTTTATATCGATATTGCTGTATCTTATTAAATAATTATTGTTAGGTATTTATATCGAAGTTCTTATTTTCGAATTGATTTATTAAAAATTGCAAAACCGATTTTGTTTTGTATTATTTATGTTATCTATAAATGAATTTTTATTATTTTGTAAGGGAACATGATTTCCGGAATTTTCGACCCCCCACCCCTCCTTGTAATTTTCGTAAATATTGAGTAATCCCCCACTTTTTTTTATTAATTTTTTTTATATAATTGTACAAAAGCATATTTGTATTTTTTAGAGATTTTTTTTCCAATTGAAATAACGATTTATCAATATATATTTATATAATCTGTTCTTCCAAATACAATTTTATTGTATATGGTCATTTAATTCTTTTTATCTCCCTCTACTCTTTAATTATGTTAAATTTAAAATAAGTTTTTACTACTTCATTGACAACCCTATATATACTCAAATGACTCAATGTTATTATAATTTGTCGCTATCTCTCATTGTTTATTGACTAGTTGACTAACCCACGGAAATATTTGTATTATTTTTATCAGTAAAAAAGTCATAAAAAAAATTATAAAATACTGACAACATTTGTATAACTTACAATTATGTCCGGTATTATAAAGGAGCTAGCAAAATTTGCTAGCTCCTTTATAATATCGGCACTTTCAAATGGGGTATTAATTATGTACTAGTATCTATGGATTAGCTATGGAATTAGAGCAGTGACACTTCAACTAATTGTAACACAACTGGAATCTTTGACCATACAAAATAATTTTAATAATATCACCACTGTTTTAATACCGTTTGGTGTTTACCTACAACGCGTGCGCAAAACTTGTCAAAGTCTTCAACAAATTCCGAAAGAACTGTCATATAAGTTTGATATCTCATTTGAAAGTGCTTGCTAGCTAGCAAATTTGCTGGCTCCTTTATAATACCGAACATTAAACTGGTCTTAAAATTATCCTGATGTGTCAGTTCTAATTTCCACTAACACCAGTCTTGGATATGACCCCAGTAAAGGCTTTTTAAAAATTAAATATACTAAATTAGAAATATTTGTTGATATTTGATTACTACCATTTCTGAATATTAATTTATATACATTTAACTGTCTTACAGCGTGATTTGATTATAATCGGTCGATAGGTGTCAAAATGGTGAACATTTAAACTAATTATTAGTATAATTTATTTATTATTATATTATTATAGCAACTGCTTTACATTGTTTCAAATTTGACGATTCTTTCTTTTATATCTTTCGTGTCTTTGTACTTATCATTTTGTAATCATTAGCAAGTGTCCATCACTGCGTGCTCATTACTGGTTTTACTTTATTCATTACTGGAGAAAAACATAAACAAAATAAAAGGCTATAATTAAAAAAAACACTATATTTGTGGACTTAATTAAATAAAGAGTTACTTGTTTTATTAGTAACATGAGTTCATGAGAATTACAAAAAACCAGCCCATTAATAAAAACGAAAACTCTCTCTTATAGCGGCCATAACTGGTGCCTTTACGTTATATAAGAAAAAAATTCTGATAAAAACTATTCAAAATCATTATTTAATGCCATATCTATAAAGTTATTTTCAGCATTACATGAAATAGAAATTTTTCAAACTGCAAAATTTTATAAAAACTTCGAGAATTTCACTCAAAGTCCTGAAAAGATTCAGATATTAACAATCATTATCCATCCAAAACTAAGATAAGGTACCAATGGTGCCAATCATGAACAATACCCCAGTGTTGAACATTTTTAAATTAAATGTACTCAATTAGAAATATTTGTTGATATTTGATTACTACCATTTCTGAATATTAATCTATATACATTTAACTGTCTTACAGCGTGATTTGATGACAATCGGCCAATAGGTGTCAAAATGGTGGACATTTAAACTAATTATTTATTAATAATTATATTATCATAGCAACTACTTTACATTGTTTCTTTGATGATAATTTCTTTTATATCTTTTGTGTCGTAGTACTTATCATTAGCAAGTATCCATCACTGCGTGCTCATTACTGGTTTTACTTTATCCATTACTGGAGAAAAAACATAAACAAAATAAAACGCTATAATTAAAAAAAAACTATATTTGCGAACCTTGATAATTAAATTGATTAAATAAAGAGTTACTTGTTTTATTAGTAACATGAGTTCATAAGAATTACAAAACAGAAGCCCGTTAATCACAAATCTTGCCCTTATAGCGGCCATAACTGGTGCCAGTACCTTATGTATATTTATTTGTCTCTCGACAACCACACCTCTTACAAAGACACGCGAGGACGACGCCTATGTATGAATTAACGTGCAATACATACCCGGTGATTGTACCACTACCACCACCGGCCCGCTATCGCCGTTGCCGTCGCCGTGGCGCATTCGGATGACGTTTCCTTTCCGCAGCCAAGATTTGGTTGTACACTCGTAATATTGTGTCAGTTGTAGAGAGTCAACAGAGCGCGCAAGGTACTTGTAGTGTGGCCGAGACACATGTTTATTAATAACTAGTGGGTGCTATACACGTAAAGTAAAATGTAGATGGAACCTTGTTGTTAATAAGTGTTGTGTGTTTGTTGATTTATATTGTGTGTATTTAAAAATACATAGAATCGCGTGATTGAAGTATATTTTTAAAGTTTTTATGAACATATATGCGTTATATACATATATCAAACAAGATAATGTTATGGTATCATCATCAAATGTGAAAGATAAAAATATGCTTGCAGCTGAGGTTTTGTGTTGGTAAATAAGGTATAGTGAAGAGATATCTTGAGTATTCTTTAGGGGTGTATAATGTTTTATATAAATAATTTGTTGCAAAAAATGATTCAGAAGGAGTTTAATAAAATATGCTTGCAGTTGAGATTTTGTGTTGGTAAATAAGGTATAGTGAAGAGATAGATGTCTTTAGTATTCTTTAAGGGTGTGTAATATTTTTGATAAATATACAAATAAATTAGTTGTGGTTCAGAAGTAGTTTAATAAAATATGTTTTCAATGGTCATATAACTAACAAGGGAACCTTTTGGCATATTTGGATCGAGTTTAAATTTTGTATATAGTTAGAGGGGGTCAGGATAAGTAAGAAAAAAATTATCTTAGCTGCGGTAAAGCGGTTTAAGGGGGTGAAACACCCCAATGAAAATGTGCAAAATAATCATATATTTCAAACAACTCTTAAAATCTATAATACAAAATTTTCATGATTTTTTACACTATTTCGAGTGGCGACAATCGAAAGAGTGTAAAAAATCATGAAAATTTTGTATTATAGATTTTAAAAAATCTTCTGTTTTTATTAAATAATTGTGAAATAAAAATTCCTGCATGTTACAAATAATAGATACAATACATTCTACTTTATTCTAACACATCAACACGTGATTTTTGATAGTACTGACGTCGCGACAACTGTATTTTCCGTATTAATCAAAATTAAAATATTAAATTAAATGTAAAATTAAATTAAATATTAAAGGGTTATAGAATTAATCCACTGGATAATTGAAGAATTTAGTAGTTATGTAATAAAATATGAAAATATAAAAAATTCATTAATACATAAATATATATTTCAACATGTAATTCATGCATTTACTTATTTTTTAAATTCTACAAATCTGCTATATTTCTCTCTCTTTCTCCATAAATTAATGCATGGATACTATAATTTATGATTCATTAAAAACGGATGTGTATTTTTTTTTATACATTAATAATTTATTATCACTTACATATAATAATATTATTTTTTTAAGTTTATAAGTTATAATACATTATTTTCCTGTATATATTATAATCTAAAATATATATCCAATTTTTGTGCATGATGCAACATATTTGTTAAAAATTTTGTCGAAATATTTAATTAAAATTTCAATATTAATTCTCCTGGTATTATATGATATTATGATAAATAAACCCCTATTTGATGTGCATAATCTAAACTGATACGTTGTTTTAAATTGTCATTTATAGAATGCATTTTATATTTTTAAAAAATATTTTATACCACAATAAACAAAATAAATAATTTATTTTTGTACAAAAATATCTGCCATGGGCGCCACGGGACTTTCTTATACGTAACAGTGTACGTGATTCTTAATTTATTAAAACACATTTCTGACAAACTAATAAAAAATAAAATAAAATGAATGGGACATAAACTATAGATAATATTATTCTCTACATTAATATCAAATAAATGTTTAAACGTTTTTAACTCTTGTCAATTTTTGAATTATTTTTGAAATAAGAAAAAAATGTTGTATATAAAAAATGTCGAGTATGTTATAATCTATAAATTTATTCTCCAAAGGTACATTTTTCTCCAACATTTATGATTTAGCCAGAAAGAATTTTTTTATATAATTTTTTAGACTCACCCACACTGTTCAATCTCAGTATTACGTATAAGAAAGTCTCATGGTACCTATAGTAAACACGCACACTGTTCAATCTTTATAATACGTATAAGAAAGTCCCATGACACTCATGGCAGATATTTCTTCTCTGTTATGAACCATTTGAATTATAATAATTTTTTTTTCAAATAGAACATAATAGAACATAAATTATAGATATTAATATTACTTCTGTTTAAAATAATTCGAAAAATTAAAAAATCGACGTAGGTGAATATCCGTATCCGGTTCAAAGATCGTTTTCAAAAATAGGACGGTTTCTTCCCAGACAAAAATTAATCTTAAATATAAAATTTCACCCTTCAACGATTTGCCGTTTTTGAGTTACAGCGCTTACAAATCGACACATGGTCAGAATGGAAAATTCCATCAAAATCCGAATTTCGAAAAAAATCGGTTTCATTATACTTTACTTATACTATTGTATATTTCACATACCTACATGGTATAAGAAAGTAAAAATGTAAAATAGCCTAATTTATATAAAAATTGAGTAATTTTAAATGTCGGATACTTGGGTATTTTTACTGTAATCAAAGTTTCAATGTATGTAGTTGTAATAAATAACTATACAATTTCATGACTCAAACTCTACCTGCATATCAATAAACTAGTCTCTATTATCATTATACGTGAAAAATATTAAAAATACTTTGAATTCAAGTACAAAGAAATTTGATAACAGTTTTATTATACGTATTTTTACATTGCACTTTATTGATATTAAGTACTTATAGTTTATTTAATTTATTTAATTTCAGTGATATTGAAAGTTATTTCGATAGTAGGAATTCTTGTTTAGTTTATAATTAATCTAACCCTTTTAAGTACAAAGGACATATTTGTCCCTTATAATTTTTTTGTAAATTTAGACGCTAATTTAATAATTTAACGTGCAAAATTATAAGGAACAAATACGTAAAAGCGTTGGTCAACATTTTACCATACGTTGCAGTGGCCATTTTATAAACCAGGGGTTCTTAACATATAATGATACTATTAAAAATCAATTATTATATAATATTTTATACATGAAGATAGTTTTACTGAAGTTTAAATCAATTATATTTATTTAAAAATCAAGTGGGAGATCCGGGGTCCTATCGTTCGAAGTAAGGTACTTGGAACGCAATTTGAAGAAAACTATTGTTCTAAAAAAATTAATAGATGTATAAGGTGCTGGCACTAGTCTTGGATATGACTAGTTATTTTTAAATTAAAAGTACTGAATTAGAAATATTTGATTACTACCATTTCTGAATCTTAATCTATATACATTTAACTGTCTTACAGCGTGATTTGATGACAATCGGCCAATAGGTGTCAAAATGGTGGACATTTAAACTAATTATTAGTATAATTTATTTATTAATTATTATATTATCATAGCAATTGCTTTACGTTGTTTCAAATTTGACGATTGTTTCTTTTATATCTTTTGTGTAGTAGTACTTACTTATCATTAGCAAGTGTCTATCACTGCGTGCTCATTACTGGTTTTACTTTATCCATTACTGGAGAAAAAAACATAAACAAATAAAAAGCTATAATTTAAAAACAAACTATATTTGATTAAATAAAGAGTTACTTGTTTTATTAGTAACATGAGTTTATGAGAATTACAAAAAAATAATCCCATTAATAAAAAAAAGGAAAACTTGCTCAGTACCTTATAAAAAAATTAATTTTAACAAATTAATTTCACAGAAAACTGGTTAAAAACCACTGTTTTGTACCCCTCCATTCAGAAGTTACACGCAAGGTTTTATTATACTTTATATTTAATATTGCAATTACAATATATTTTTTCCTTATTCATCAAACTCTTTGAAAAGTTTATATTTCGCAGAAAAAGAAAACATACATGAGTTGATGTCGATATTTAATTTTAGTTTAAAGCAATTGCCATTATATCTATTTTTAAACCGTTTTATATTTGAAAAAAAAATCAATGTAGCACATTATTTAAGTGAAGTTTTTTTTTTTAATATTTGTAATGCTTCTAAATTACCTCAATTATTTAGGTAAATCGATTGCTTAATTTGTTATCGTACTAGATAGGAAGTGGTCGCAAATTTCCTCTTTTATTGATGTTGGTGTCGTATACTACATATGTTATTACATCAAATGAGTAGTTTTGTTTACAAATAACCCTACCGGTATTGTCACGAAACATTTTCTTTGGAAATTTCCCTCATTCATATTTACTACCGTTTTAATTAATTAATTATTGTTTGTTGCGTTTGGAAACACGTCACATTTGTGGATTATGTTTTGCAGTGTCGACTTAAAGTAATAAATTACTTTTTACTTTCTTATACGGGTATGTATATGCGTTATATAGTAATGTTATTATTGCTTAACCGACTTTTTTCGAATTCGAGTGTGTCTGTCGGTCTGTAGACTCGAAAACGATAAAATATAAAAAAGTGAAATTTTTATTTTGGACCATTAACTCAATGACGTCTGTGTGTCTGTCTGTGAACGCTTTACAACCAAAACGGTGAATCCTTCAAACATGAAAAAAATTATTTTTTAATAACAGAATTAAAACGAAAACAAAAAATCTTATTATTTTTGAAATAATATGTAATAAAAAAAAACTGTTTTAAACCATTTTTTCGGTATAAAAAAGTATTGTGTTGGCCACAGTAGTGAATTACCATATAATAAGGACGTGGCAAGTGGCAGTGGGATATATATATATATATATATAAAAAGAAAACAATTTTTTTTAGCAAATAAGTTTAGTTCTTTCTTTCGATATTTTTATAATTTGATAATTTTATTAGTATCTCCATATGTGCGGAATTAAAAGTAGTGAAACAAATTATAGTGATGTAGTAGTAGTGATAAGTATCATCTGGCCACCATGCGGATGTTTGACAAACTACACGTCTGTTTATATTGGCTCCTGTAAGTACATATTATAGAGCAGGGCTGTCCAAATAATCCACTGTTACAAATGTCACAATTGTGTTACGTAAAACCAAGATCAAATCAATTTTAATTTGATAATAATAGGGGAAAGGTGCCTCGACGGTCTTAGGGCATTTGATAGTCTTGAAGTTAATGATGTAAGCTATATTTAAAAAAAAAGTTGGAGTCTGTAGGATCGCACCAAGCTGAAATATTAACTATTCAACTTATTTGTTAATTTATCAATTTTAATGGACATTTTAGGTGATTTTTGAAAATTTTTTTAAGGGGTATAGGGCGGAAAATTAGATCTCGCCCAGTGCGCCAGACTTGCTAAGGCCGGCTCTGTTTGATAATATAGTTAATTTGATTATGGATACATTTTAAGTGCTCTTTTTTATTATAATAATATTTTTATTTTATTACTATCCAAAATTACTTCATACCTGAAAAATCAGATTGGTCGAGCTCAGATTATCAATACAGTTTTATATGTATGTATTTATAACAATTAAATAAATATTAGTTTATTTTAGATAGGTAATGAAGAAATCACAAAATATGGCTTTTGCAATTTGATCGTACTACTTAGATCTTGTATTACTTAGATCAGTAGCTCCCAAACTTTTTCGACTCGTGGCACCCTTTTTGAGCTAAGGTTTTTCCATGCCACCCTTTCCTGTAATGAACAAGTCAAACAACTGCATTATTGAACAAATTCATTAATTTATTATTCATTTATTAACATTAAATTAATAGGATGGATAAGCCTGCAGATCTGCGGTGCACATTTAATTTTGACAACCACTGACTTAGATTATAATCCATATCGAAAGAAGCAGAGTTATGTATTTTGTTTACTTTTGTATAGAATAAATAAACATAAGTATATCCACAAACCGAAAGAAAATAAAAATGTAAAGAAAAGTTATCTCTAATGTAAGGGCGAATGAGGAGGAGGGGTAATGCACGTAATTCCTCCTACTTCATAGGGAACTTTTTAAACACATTATTTAAAAAGAAAATATTTGCTGTAAACGTTAATGGCTGCAGTTTAACATTTAAAAACTTATAAAATAAAACTTTGATAAAATTATTTATTTAAAAAATTATTTTTTTAAATCTAACACACTTACAGATGTTCAAACTGCTCTATTTTATACCCTTTCAAAAAATCTACTATAATACCTACATGAATTGGCTATTTTTGTTAAAAATAAAAAAATATAAATATAAAAAATAAATTACATTTATCCCAGAATAAGTAAGATTTTTACATTTTTACAGTGAGTCGATCGTAGTATGCTATTCTTAATAAGTCATTAAGAACGTGATGCGATATTTTTCAAACATTTTTTTATACACATTGGACATCTCATGTTTAAAGGATGCTCCTGTCCATTGATTATAAAAAATATTTGAAAAGTATCACGTTTTTAATGACTTATTAAGAATATCATACTACGATCTACTCACTGTAAAAATCTTACTTGTTCTGGGATAAATGTAAGTTTTTTTATCAAAAATTCATGTAGGTATTATTTTAGGTTTTTCGAAAGGGTATAAAATAGAGCAGTTTTTAAAACATCTGAACATCTGTAAGTGTACTAGATTTTATAAAATAATTTTTTAAAGAAATAATTTTATCAAAGTTTTATAAGTTTTTAAATGTTAAACTGCAGCCATTTTTTGTTTTTGTTATTCATATAAGAATGGTCCTGTCCATTTGTATGTATAGATTTTTAAGTTTGCCGCGCAAATGTCATACTTTGATAAGTGTGCTTTGACGTAAAAAAGTTGGGAAGCACTGGATCAATAATATTTATGAAGATTTAAAAAAATTACAGAAATCAATATTTATAAAGTTGATTTAACTGGTATTGATTTCATTTGAGAAATTTGACATATTTTTGTTTGTATTAAATATGCCAAAAAGTTCTATCGTTTTGTTTGTTTTTCTTTTGAACCGGCTAAAGATTTATTTTGAATTGAAATTCCTTTTATCTATTTTTGTTAGTGGAAATACATATTTTATACTAATATAAGGTACTAGCACCAGTTAGGGCCGCTATAAGATCAAGGTTAGACGGGCTTCTTTTTTGTAATTCTCATGAACTCATGTTACTAATAAAACAAGTAACTCTTTATTTAATCAATTTAATTACCAAAGTCCGCAAATATAGTTTGTTTTTTAAATTATAGCCTTTTATTTTGCTTATGATTTTTCTTCAGTAATGGATAAAGTAAAACCAGTAATGAGCACGCAGTGATGGACACTTACAAGTACAAAGACACAAAAGATATAAAAGAAAAAATCGTCAAATTTGAAACAATGCTATGATAATATAATAATTAATAAATGAATTATACTAATAATTAGTTTAAATGTCCACCATTTTGACACCTATTGACCGATTGTCATCAAATCACGCTGTAAGACAGTTAAATGTATATAGATTAATATTCAGAAATTGTAGTAATCAAATATCAACAAATATTTCTAATTCAGTACATTTAATTAAAGAATAGCCATTACTGGGGTCATATCTAAGGCTGGTGCCTGTATCTTATTTGTATTTTACATATTTATCTTAATGACTTTGTTTATGTATTTCTAAAATAACATTTTGTAATTACGAGTATTACTTACCTGGATTCTACTAGGTTATTTTACTAATTTGATTATTAGTCAAGGACGTTTAGGTACATCTATATTTAATTTATTTTAATATCGATTTTATTACGGACGTCGTAACGTCGTAAACAGACAAACCAGAGTTATGAGATATAAAAAAATGTGTCATTTGTTGTTAATGGTTTAAAATTAACCCATTAACGCCCGCCGTACACACTAAGGCCCAGTTTCTCAATATAAGTTAAACTTCAGATTACGTTAAACTTCACCTGAGGTTTAAACTTCACATAATCTCTAGTTTAAACCAATTCAGTTTCTCAATATAAGTTTAACTCTTGCGCATGCGCAGTAGAGCTGAACGCCCATTGGTCTATTTGACGCGCTTTTTGTTACATTAATCTTAAAATGAACTGTACTTAATTTTGTTATACTAAATATATACTATATATATACAATTATTGCAGTAGTATAACTAAATAATTATAATTATTTAATTATACTATGTTATTTCATGATAAAATCATAACAAATTGTGCTATTATAAAGTTAAACCTCATGTGAGGTTTAACTTTTTGAACTTGATTTTCTAAACCTGTGTGAAGTTAGCCCCCCTTTTGTTGAAATTCTAATTTTTGAAAGTTGTGCCAAATTGTGCTATACTTGTGCTACATTGTGCCAAAATATTTTCCCCCTAAAATAAAAACAACACTGGAAAAACCCAAAAAACGATTTTTTTTAGTAGCCCCCCTTTTTTTGAAATTCAAATTTTTGAAAGTTGTGTAAAATTGTGCTAGTTGTTCCTAACATTGTGCCAAAACATCAATACTCTAATATAATTTTCCAGCCCCCCAGAACAAAAATACATTTTCCACCAGCCCCCCTTTTGCTGAATTTCAAAATTTTGAAAGTTGTGCTGAATTGTGCTATACTTGTGCTACATTGTGCTAAAATATTTCCACACTAAAATAAAAACTGCTCTAATAAAACCAAAAAAACGTTTTTTTTTTTAGTGTGAAGTTAGCCCCCCTTTTGTTGAATTTCAAAATTTTGAAAGTTGTGCTAAATTGTGCTAAACTTGTGCTACATTGTGCCAATATATTTCCACCCTAAAATAAAAACTGCTCAAATAAAACCAAAAAAACGTTTTTTTTTTAGTGTGAAGTTAGCCCCCCTTTTGTTGAATTTCAAAATTTTGAAAGTTGTGCTGAATTGTGGTATATTTGTGCTACATTGTGCTAAAATATTTCCACTCTAAAATAAAAACTGCTCTAATAAAACCAAAAAAACGCTGTTTTTTTTAGTGTGAAGTTAGCCCCCCTTTTGTTGAATTTCAAAATTTTGAAAGTTGTGCTAAATTGTGCTAAACTTGTGCTACATTGTGCCAAAATATTTCCCCCCTAAAATAAAAACTGCTCTAATAAAACTAATAAAACGTTTGGTTATTTTTGGTGCGAAGTTAGCCCCCGTTTTGTTGAATTTCAAAATTTTGAAAGTTGTGCTAAATTGTATTATACTTGTGCTACATTGTGCCAAAATATTTCCCCCCTAAAATAAAAAATTCCCTAATAAAACTTTAAAAAACGTTTTTTTTGGTGGGAAGTTAGCCCCCTTTTTGTTGAATTTCAAAATTTTGAAATATGTGCTAAATTGTGCTATACTTGTGCTACATTGTGTCAAAATAATTCCCCCCTAAATTAAAAACTGCTCTAATAAAACTAAAAAAACGGTGTTTTTTTGGTGTGAAGCTAGCCCCCCTTTTGTTGAATTTCAAAATTTTGAAAAGTGTGCTGAATTGTGCTAAGCTTGTGCTACATTGTGCCAAAATATTTCCACCCTCAAATACAAATTGCAATAATAAAACTAAAAAAACGTTTTTTTTTATTGTTTTTTTGTGAAGTTAGCCCCCATTATGTTTAATTTAAGAATTTTGAAAGTTGTGCTCAATTGTGCTATTTGTTGCTTACGTTGTTCCAAAATATTTCACCCATAAAATAAAATAAAAATTATTTACTTCAATATCTGTTAAAGATTATATTGATATAAACATTAAAAGAATAAATAAAGAAAAAGAAAATTTATAGACCATAGTTATTTATTATACATGTATATATATACACATTACAGGTAACGGTAAACATATAATTAATAATAAAAGGATATTGTATAGGCTCTCTTGCAACGCAAGATATTTACGCCACTGATAAACCAATTTAAAATTTTTTTGAAAAGTTAAATAGTGATTGTAGCTTTTAAATTCAAACAATTAAATTTCGTGTAGTGGCGTCAGACTGGCGCCGAATCGACATCACCAACAATATCTATAAACACAGTTTGGATACGAATTTTTATTTTATTTTATGGGTGAAATATTTTGGAACAACGTAAGCAACAACTAGCACAATTGAGCACAACTTTCAAAATTCTTAAATTAAACATAATGGGGGCTAACTTCACAAAAAAACAATAAAAAAAAACGTTTTTTTAGTTTTATTATTACAATTTTTATTTGAGGGTGGAAATATTTTGGCACGATGTAGCACAAGCTTAGCACAATTCAGCACACTTTTCAAAATTTTGAAATTCAACAAAAGGGGGGCTAACTTCACACCAAAAAAACACCGTTTTTTAGTTTTATTAGAGCAGTTTTTAATTTAGGGGGGAATTATTTTGACACAATGTAGCACAAGTATAGCACAATTTAGCACATATTTCAAAATTTTGAAATTCAACAAAACGGGGGCTAACTTCGCACCAAAAAAAAACCAACCGTTTTTTTAGTTTTATTAGAGCAGTTTTTATTTTAGGGTGGAAATATTTTGGCACAATGTAGCACAAGTATAATACAATTTAGCACAACTTTCAAAATTTTGAAATTCAATAAAAGGGGGGCTAACTTCACACTAAAAAAAAAACGTTTTTTTGGTTTTATTAGAGCAGTTTTTATTTTAGAGTGGAAATATTTTAGCACAATGTAGCACAAATATAGCACAATTCAGCACAACTTTCAAAATTTTGAAATTCAATAAAAGGGGGGCTAACTTCACACTAAAAAAAAACGTTTTTTTGGTTTTATTAGAGCAGTTTTTATTTTAGTGTGGAAATATTTTAGCACAATGTAGCACAAGTATAGCACAATTCAGCACAACTTTCAAAATTTTGAAATTCAACAAAAGGGGGGCTAACTTCACACTAAAAAAAAACGTTTTTTTGGTTTTATTAGAGCAGTTTTTATTTTAGAGTGGAAATATTTTAGCACAATGTAGCACAAGTATAGCACAATTCAGCACAACTTTCAAAATTTTGAAATTCAACAAAAGGGGGGCTGGTGAAAAATGTTTTTTTGTTTTGGGGGGCTGGAAAATTATATTAGAGTATTGATGTTTTGGCACAATGTTAGGAACAACTAGCACAATTTTGCACAACTTTCAAAAATTTGAATTTCAAAAAAAGGGGGGCTACTAAAAAAAATCGTTTTTTGGGTTTTTCCAGTGTTGTTTTTATTTTAGGGGGGAAATATTTTGGCACAATGTAGCACAAGTATAGCACAATTTGGCACAACTTTCAAAAATTAGAATTTCAACAAAAGGGGGGCTAACTTCACACAGGTATTTTCTAAATGTAATGTATCTAAAAAAATGATATCAGAAAAGCAGTCTCACACAAAATAGGCTTCATATCTGCCAAATTTAGTCGCACGAATGCACACCGTTATTTTTTTTTCTAAATATAAAAAAAATTTGTTATATTTAGTTAAATATATTGTATGTGTACTTAATTTCATGTAAAAAAATCTTCTGCAAGTTTTTTTTTTGAGCGTTAATGGGTTAAATATTTATGGAAAAAAACACTAAATATATCATTATTTTCAAATGCAAGCATATTTTTATCAACAGTTGTTAACTTCCTTTGAATTCGATAGATCAATGAAACAAAACTTACGAATAATTTTCAAAAAATAAAATGACATAATAACAAACTCTTAAACAAATAGAGTGAAAAAGTGACATTGTATATTTTTTTATCAACAGTTATTAACTTCCTTTGAATTCGTTAAATCAACGAAACAGAACTTACGAATAATTTTCAAAAAATAAAATGATATAATTAAACAAATAGATCGAGTGAAACAGTGACATTGGATATAGTGTAGTGTATTGTGCATGAGTGCTGTATATATGTACTCGTATATGGGAGCGTTGTCCGAGGAGGAAGGCGGCTGTGGCGACGTGGTCGGTCCGATGACGCGGCGCGGCGTGCAGGACGCGGCTGCCTCCGTGGCGGTGATGATCGTCGGTCCGGGGACTGATAGCGGCGGTAGCGGTGGAGCCTCCCCGTGCGGCAGCAACTCACCGCTCAGGTGCACTCCGTCCCCTACCCCCTCCAGGAGGAGGCTGTCGGTCAATAATATCAAACATGTTTACGATAGGTTTCAGAAGTTGTTGGTTTCAGGTGAATAATGATGATGCGATAAGGTACTGGCACCAGTTATGGCCGCTGTTTTTGTGATTGACGGGCTTCTTTTTTACTAATAAAACAAGTAACTCTATATTTAATTAATTTAATTACCAAAATCCGCATATATATATATTTTTTTATAACCTTTTATTTTGTTTATATTTTTTCTCCAGTATTGGATAAAGTAAAACCAGTAATGAGCACGCATTACTAATGATAAGTACTACGACACAAGAGATATTAAAGAAATAATCGTCAAATTTGAAACAATGTAAAGCAGTTGCTATGATAATATAATAATTAATAAATAAATTATACTAATCATTAGTTTGAATGTCCACCATTTTGACACCTATTGACCGATCATCATCAAATCACGCTGTAAGACAGTTAAATGTATATAGACTAATATTCAGAAATGGTAGTAATCAAATATCAACAAATATTTCTAATTCAGTGCATTTAATTAAAAAATAGCCATTACTGGGGTCCTATCCAAGACTGGTGCCAGTACCTAATTTTATTGTAGGTTTAGCATATACGAAATTTAATTATGACTGGATGAAAGTATTTCAATGAATAAATGGCCTTTAACTTTAATAATCAAAATATGCGAACTAATTATAATCTAGAATTATTAGATAGCGGAGATAGGTGCATATATTATGTAGGTACAATTAGCCTAAGATTTTATTTAAAAAAATGGTTTAGTCCTCAGTACCACGATCCTTTTGTAAATTTATTACCATACTTCTGAAACTTCGTGAGTTGCTTCTTTTTGTTGAGCCTAACAACTATTTGCAAAAATTCTTAAAAATGGAGCATTTTAAAACATGCAGCCGCGGGATCTTCCGGGCGGCGGACTGGAAAAACGGCCCAAGATATTTATCGGACAAAATGACCAATGGATTGTAACTAATATAAAATGTTATTTTCCCGGAATATCCGTTCAAAATTTTGCAAATTTCTATCAGATCAATTGATGTTTTTTTTAAATTTCCTCGATGAAATATGAACCATTATAGTATGTTTATTGTTTATATTATTTAATTTTCTAATAAAAAATTTATTGCACAAAAATGACAAGATAGATATACAAAAATATATCGGACAGAAATATTACCCTGAACTATAGTAAGCTACCAATCAGATTCTTAGAAATAGAGATACTACACTGCATCTCTCTCTCACCTTTTGAACAAATGTTACACCATTTTGTACAGAATGCACTGTCCATTCTCTATGTCTATGGTAAATATAATATTAATAGCAGCGACAGTGAATCAGGAAACACATAAGCAATATTATTATCAGATAACGCGGGATTCCTATTTACCAAGTTTTAAAATACCAGTCATTATATACTTACCTACTTAATGAATTAAATTCTATATAATCGCGATGAAAAGAAGGAAATTACTGGATAAAATGTATAATTTGTTTAAAAAGTTTTTTGAATAATTTCGACATCCATTAAATGTATAACACTCACACGTATTTGAATAGTGTCCCTTGACGAATAATATACGAGTATCTTCTAAATGTTTCCTCGTGTTTCACAGGCCAACAGTAAACAATGAGGACATGAAATAACTGATGAAATGTAATAGATATACACTCCTTAAAACAACTGCGTATTCATTACATTTGTACTGAATGTCAACTATTGTCCCTAACAGGTTGGTTTTTATAATTGTTACTTTCTTATACGACCATATGTCTGCTTGGTCCCTATACGCAGAGCCGGCCTTAGCAAGTCTGGCGCCCTGGGCGAGATTTATTTTTCCGTCCTCTCTCCTAAAAAAATGTCAATTAAAATTGATAAATTAATAAATAACTATTTTTTTAAAATATAGCTTTAAGACTATCAAATGCCCTTATAGACCGTCGAGACCCCCTTCCACTATTATTAACAAATTAAAATTGATAAATTAACAAATAAGTTGAATAGGTAATATCTCAGCTTGGCTCGATCCTACAGACTCCAACTTTTTTTAAATGTAGCTTACATCATTAACTTTAATGTCCGGTATTATAATGGAGCTAGCAAGATTTGCTAGTTATAAAGCACTTTCAAATGAGGTTTCTAACCTATCTGACAGTTCTCTTTTAGTTTCATGAAATGTTTGACAATTTCCGCGCACGCGTTGCAGGTAAACACCAATGGTATTAAAACAGTGGCGATATTATGAAAATTATTTTGTACGGTCAAAGTCGTCAACTGTTAAAGAATCACTGCTCTAAATTTCATAACTAATCCATAGATACTAGTACAGAATTAATACCCCATTTGAAAGTGCTTGCTAGCTAGCAAATTTGCTAGCTCCTTCATAATACTGGACATAAGACTATTAAATGCCCTAAGACCGTCTATTATTAACAATTCTACGAATGTGTATTATGTTTTTGACATTATAGAAAACTCCCGGGAAAAAATGTCAGATCTGAAGTGATCTCGGTTGATCTTCATTTTGGAACAAATCAGATCTTTGTAGATAAATAAACTTTTGTCTACCTTAAATAACAAATTAATACACATATACTATATAGGAACCTTGTTTATAATTTAATCAATTAAAAAAAAATTGTACAGAAACGTATTGAATGATATTTGAGGCCCGTGTATTAAATTAATAAATAAATTCACAACTCACCCCCTGTCACAGATGAAGGGTTGTAATTGGTCTCATTCGATCCAGCGGGAAAAATACTTCGGGATACTAAGGGTGTGGGGGGCAAAACAACCCTCTATCTAGCACAGGAGTCGAGATATTTACAATTTTCTATAATGAATATCATAAGTAGCGAAACAGAGAAAAATTCACCTAGTATCCCGAAGTATTTTTCCCGCTGGATCGAATGAGACCAATTACAACCCTTCATCTGTGACAGGGGGTGAGTTGTGAATCTATTTATTAATTTGATACACGGGCCTCAAATATCATTCAATACGTTTCTGTACAATTTTTTTTAATTGATTAAATTATAAACAAGGTTTCTATATAGTATATGTGTATTAATTTGTTATTTAAGGTAGACAAAAGTTTATTTATCTACAAAGATCTGATTTGTTCCAAAATGAAGATCAACCGAGGTCACTTCAGATCTGAAATTTTTTCCCGGGCTAATATTTATAATACAAAGGTGAGTTTTATTTCTGAAAAAAAAAAGATATTAAAGAACATGTAAGTCATGTATGTTTCTCTATACCAATATTAAAGACATTTGAGCTTATTCTAAGCAAGTACAGTTGTAGTTACGTAGATTTGATATATTATAAGACCAGTGAATTATTTATTATCTGATCGTTAGAATTCCGTTACAACAGACTTTAGTTCGGTGGAGCGCGAGTTTGAGAGGTGTACGTTAGATATGACCCAGTGAACCATCAGTGCAGTGGTGTAGAGAGTAGAATAAACGTCGTAGTCGCAATCAATACAACCACCGACCCGGGCGGGCGGGCGCACCGCACGCACACACATACACCTATGTTGTTACACTGCTACTTACCGCCCCCGCGCCGGGGACACCGCACAGTGGGGGTTATGGGGGAAAGCTAATGTGACGGGTCAAAAAATTGCTAATATTTGGGAATTTTTATAACTTACTAGCGCATTGGAGCCGGTGTTACCTGGGGATATTGATTTAATTAATCATAAAGTAATCACAAAGTTCTCACCCAACATGCTCACCCAACACTCCCACCCATCATGCTAACAACACACGGTTCACCACGAATTGTTTTTTTCCGGTTTCATGAAATTTACACAAAATATCCATAAATTATATACCTAAACTTAACCTATCCATTAGTGAAAACCGGAATAAAATCCATTCAGTAGTTATTGAAAAAATCGCGTAAAATTATATTTTCAAACCAGGTCTTGTCTTAGAATTAATATGAAAATCAAAAATAAATAATTAGGTTACCTTTCTTGAAAGTTCTTTATTTTGATTTATAAATGTTCACTGAAGTATTTAAATTTCACTTTATTTATTTGATTTTTTTAAATTCACTTATTTATATTGCACTATAATTTTTTTTTATTTTGATTTGTGAAAATCCACTAATAGACCGAGCTCTGATAGCAAAAAATGGTACGTCATCGAACACCCAAAATTTAAAATGTGAAAATGGTTGGAAATCATGTAAACAACATATTAGACCCGGCAGACTATTAAAAATATGTTAATTGCTATGCTTAATGAATTTTTGAAATGAGTTAAAAAAACAATGAATATACCTTACAAAACACCTGCATGAAATTTACACAGTTTATAGTAAATAATGTGTAATTTTTGAAAAAAAAATGCTGCTTAGCAATTTTTGTTAATTACCTTGTCTGCCTTAAATTTTTATAAGTTATAATTTTCAACAAAAGTACGTCACATAACACCTTTTTTTATTTATAAAAAAATGAAGTTTGAGATCTCCCCTATCTGTTAAAACTTTGCTGACTGGAAATTTTCGTTAATTACCTTGTCTGCCTTAATTTTGAATGTGCAGCATCCATGCGTGAGATGGATGTCCGGCTCCACCGTTGACGTGACATAACACCTTTTTTTTTTTTTTTTAAATAAAGTTTGAGACCTCCTCTATGCTTATAAATTTGTGTGCCATCGAAAAAATGTTTTTTACTATGGCAGTCTTAATTTTTAAGCGCCGTGCCAATGATTTTTTTTCGTTTAAATAGTTTATACGCAGGCCGTGAAAAAACACCATCTTAATTTTTTTTCTAACATTAACTTTGAGACTTCTTATTGCATTAAAATTTTGCTGCCAGCAAAAAAAACGTTTTTTACTTTGTCAGTCTTAATTTTTTAAGCGCTACGACCACATTTTTTTGTTAAAAAAAAATGTAATATAACCGTTGACAACTTTTTTTTTTTTTTTTTAATTATCAATCGAGGTTTTACATCTCTTTTATATATTAAGAGAGTTTTTTTATCGAAAAAATATTTTTTACCAGGTCAGTCTTAAGGGGGAAAGCCACTGTGATGTAATTGTCAATGTTTGAGAATTTTTTATAGGTATACCATATTATTTTGCGATCAGGTAGTAGACATCTTATTAAATATATATTCAACTTATTGAATACCAATTTTTATTGAAAAATATTAAAAATTAAAAAAGTTATGGGCCTCGATGTGACGACCAAAAAAATAAATTCCTCTCCATTGTCACATCGAAATTTTGGTGAAGGGTTATCGAAATTTAGAAAAAGAATATACCTTCCCTGAATCTATTCTGATTATTTTCGCTATGATGTCTGTGTGTCTGTCTGTTTGTAAGCGCAGTAACTCAAATACGACAAATCGTCGAAGGGTGAAATTTTATATTTAAGATTAAATTTTGTCTGGGAAGAAAACCTCCTATCAAAAAAAATGACAAGAGTAAACATCCGTTTCCGGTTTAGTAATTACGTTTAAAAAAATTAATTTGAGACATGCTGCAGAGAATATTATTATCTATAATTTATGTATTTTAAATAATATTCTATTTTTTATTATTTTTTTAAATCAATAAATTATATCGAATTTATCAGATATTTGATTGAGCTTATAAAATATTTCATTGCAACGATTTAAATAAATAATTTGCTAGATTCAATAAATTATTTATTGGAACTATAGTATTTTTTATTATATGTATTATTTATTAATGTATCAGGATAGTTAAAAATAATAATAAACATTCATAATTATTTCAAATAAAACAAATAGGGTTTACCCTAGAGTCTAGACCCTAGACCAGCGATCACCAAAATAGGACCTGCGCGCCGGCCCTTCAAAGATTTACATCCGGCTCCCGATGAATATATAATATATAGAAATATTAATTTTATAAAATTTAATGATTTGATTGTTAATTCAGGACAATTATTTATTTAAAATTTAAATAAATCATTGTCGTGAATTCCTAAATCCTCTCAGGGGTACGCGAAAAAAAATTTATAATGGCGAAAAAAGCTACAGTGGCACACCCCCTCCACCCAACAAAAAACATAAGCTGTGTGAAAAGTTAATTAAACACCGAGCACTTGATAACTGATCTCTACAAATAAATAAAATGAAAGTTGGGAACCGCTGATCTATTGGGATTTGAGATAAGACTTGCAGTGTATTGTTTGAGACGACCAAATGTTTCTTTGCTCGGAAATTTCTTGAATATTACCATTTATCGAAATTCTATGAAAATAGTGCAGGCAAAATAAAAGTTTACAGATATTAATTAATAAAAATTGTTAGGCAGACAAGTTATAATAGATAGAGGTGATCTCAAACTTTAATTTAAAAAAAAGAAAAAAAAGGTGTTATGTGACGTACTTTTGTTAAAAATTATAGCTTATAAAAATTTAAGGCAGACAATATAATTAACAAAAATTTCCAGTCAGCAAAGTTTTAACAGATAGGGGAGATCTCAAACTTCATTTTTTTATAAATAAAAAAAAGGTGTTATGTGACGTACTTTTGTTGAAAATTATAACTTATAAAAATTTAAGGCAGACAAGGTAATTAACAAAAATTGCTAAGCAGCATTTTTTTTCAAAAATTGCACATTATTTACTATAAACTGTGTAAATTTCATGCAGGTGTTTTATAAGGTATATTCATTGTTTTTTAACTCATTTCAAAAATTCATTAAGCATAGCAATTAACATATTTTTAATAGTCTGCCGGGTCTAACATGTTGTTTACATTATTTCCAACCATTTTCACTTTTTAAATTTGAGGTGTTCGATGACGTACCATTTTTTGCTATCAGAGCTCGGTCTATAATGTATATTATATAATACTTTATTTATTTTGATTTTTAACAATTCACTTATTTATATTACACTTAATTTCTTGCTCGTAAAAATTATCTAACTATTGGTGAAAACCGCATTGAAATCGGTTCAGTAATTCCCGAGTCTATAAGTCACACACAAACGATTATAGATTAAGGTACTGGCACCAGTTATGGCCGCTATATGTTTACTGTTTGACGGGCTTCTTTGTTGTAATTGTCATCAACTTACACTGCCGTGCAAAAATCTTTGGACACCTATGATTTTGACTTGGGAATCTTCAGTTTCGATGAGA
This sequence comes from Sialis fuliginosa, assembly GCA_961205875.1. Lineage (NCBI taxonomy): Eukaryota > Metazoa > Arthropoda > Insecta > Megaloptera > Sialidae > Sialis > Sialis fuliginosa. Next base: position 39,499,226 of record OY540809.1, on the reverse strand, counting down.
TTTTCCGTATAGAAAGCCCATCAGAGTGATATGAACAAATGACAGCTCTTTTTTCTCGATCTACTCTATTGTGTGAAGGCATTTCGCGTTCTAAAACAAACGTTACTTCACTTTTCAGAGTGATCTTGTTAATTTATAATTTTGAAAATAAAATGCTTATACTCACTAAAATATACAGATTTCAGTCAATAAAAATCCCTAGTAGAGCAAAAAAAGTTAAAAAAAATAATTTCTCGTTAGCTTGAAAGACACTGTGCGTCAATATTTTCAATTTGAGTAAACCTGTCCTTTCAGGTATATAATTCGAAAATTACCTTTAACATGGAAAATTGTAAATGTTGTATTTTGGATATACTAGGATTATTACAAAAATCGTAATTAAGTACTCTTATCAATATCAGGATTTTTTATAAACTATTTTTGCAGTTTTATACTTATAATTCGCAAAAAATTGAGTGTCCAAAGACTTTTGCACGACAGTGTATGTTACTAATAAAACAAGTAACTCTTTATTTAATCAAGTAGTTTTTATACATCTATGTTGTTACACTGCTACTTACCGCCCCCGCGTCGGGGACACCTCACAGTGGGGGTTAAGGGGGAAAGCTAATATGACGGATCAAAAAATTGCTAATATTTGGGGAAGAGTTATTTCAGTGTCTAGCTGTAGCTGGTTTCTGCAGTTCCAAAAATGAAAACTGCAGTTGTAAAAGATAATTTGTTTAGTTGAAAAATTGCAAATAGAAAGAAAAATATAAAAACGTCTAACAATAAGTGCAGAGCAAAACAAGGGGCACTTAAATTTGTAAGAGAGAAATATACAAAGTGTAGAGAAAAAACAAAAGTTGCAGTTGAAATTTTTTTTAAAAATAACCCCTGTATTTGGGAATTCTTTTCAAAGGTATAACTAATTATTTTAGGATCGAGTAAAGGAAATTTTGTTAAGTATATAAAGTATTGGCACCAGCTATGGCCGCTATGAGAGGAAGGTATACTGTTTTTTGATTGGCGGGATTTTTTTTGTAATTGTCATCAACTTATGTTAAAAAAATATAAAAGAAAGAATCGTCAAATTTGAAACAATGTAAAGCAGTTGCTATGATAATATAATAATTAATAAATAAATTATACTAATAATTAGTCATCAAATCACACAGTTAAATGTATATATATTAATATCCAAAAATGGTAGTAATCAAATATCAACAAATATTTCTAATTCAGTACATTTAATTTAAAAATAGCCATTACTGGGGTCATATTCAAGACTGGTGCCAGTACCTTAATCAATTTGATCTAAAAATATCTAAAGCACGTAATATTAAAATGAGTAAGAAAAAATTGACTAACCGCATGCAAAATTGAATAATTAAATAAAAATAATAACAAATATATATTTGTATGGGAATACCTCAATACGTAGTTCCGTCAGTGATAAAACGATATGTCCCTTGTATGTTTTATCAGTTCGGGAATTCCTTCCTCTACCGGATACATTGCGAATATTTATAGCTCAGTAACAAATATTCATAACGTCAAATACAAAATCATTATATTTAAACCAGGGCTGTGGAATCGGAGTTTTCGTAATTTTGGATGAAGTCGGAGCCGGAGTCGGTAAAAAGGTACCGACTTCTTTAATTAAATAATGGTTTTTACTTTTTTACACACCTATTATTTTTTGTTGAAAGCGGATTTTTTTCAAAAAAAATCTATATGAATTAATTTTAACATTTAAATACTATAAATACCTATGTATGTTTTATACCTACATAGTTTATATCGTATTATACAAAGAATACAACATTCTTTTAAATAGTATTTCTTAAAAAGGAGGTTAGTATCAAAACGCAGTATCTGACATAAGACAAAATGTTGAGAAAATGGTGAAAACTGATAACTGGTAAGATAAGTGGAGGACAGTATTCAAATTTTCACTATTGGAAGATTGGACTTCGGTAATTAATCTACTAAAACGAAAAAAAATTATTGGAAATTTTTTATAAAGTTTTTGTTTTTACTTATTGCTTTTTGTACCAAAAGAAGGTACATATTGCTTTTTGAACCCAATTTTCATTATCAAAGAGTATGATTTGTATACAAGATTATTCTTTTGATTAATATAACATATTTACAAAATAAACAAATTATTACATTTTATTAAACGTGAATTTAGTAAAGTATGTAATTTTTAATATATTTATTTTGCACAGATATTGCGTTTTGAAACAAAATTAACACTTAAATAGCCTATAATTAAAAGAGACTGCAAATATGCATCTGATTCCATTAGGTGAAAAATGAAACTTTGTGCAGATATTGCGTTTTGATACTAACCTCCTCAATTGTCTTTTCTGCTTTTCTGTAAATTTCGTACTTTCGTAATATCGATAAATTGTTTGTTTATCATACGTTATTTTCGATCATATAAATTACATTTGTAGTGTTTAATTATGTGGATTAAATCGAAAGCGATAATTCGGATATTTAGAAATTGTGATCGCTTTTTGTACAGAGTCGGAGTCGTAGGTTTTTGTACCGACTCCACAGCCCTGGTTTAAACATAGATAATGTTTTATTTAATTAGGTTTCTTTGAATTGAATATGTGGGTATATTTATCATTTATACATATTTAATTAATTAATTGATTTTCTTCCAATTGTATTGGATATTACATACATTTATTTTAATTACGATTGTTAAAAATAGTTCTACTAACGGTAATTTTAAATTAATGATGTCATTTCTGTGAAATCAAAAGTTTGTCAATCAATGCAGTTTACCTCTAAAGAACACGTTGTTGCTTAAGTCCAGTAAAATAAGTTTTTTTAATGGAATTAATATCTGCCTCAATTATTAAATATAAAAAATGCAAGGCTGTTGAATTTGTAAAGGGTAAAATTATCGAGAAAAAATATTATTAAAAAAATGTATTAAATTTACTGAAAGAAAAGCAAAATACATTCTGACATAATAAAAAATAAAATACACGTTTACATTTACACTGATATAATACACTTATAAATAGGATTGTATCAGTACTGCACAATGTATTTAATAAATAACTTATCAATATTAAATTAAAATATCCGTATGGAGAACCATACATGACTTCCATGTTCTTTCTATCTTTTTAAATATAAATTTTTTGAAAAATATAAATTAAAATTTCGTAATACATAAAAAACATATACTTACGACGGTTACAGCAGTTATTGCCATTTGTATATAAATATTAGTTTTCTATTAGGACAATACACATTCGTAGATAATTAATTTAACAATTTGAATTTTCAATAGCTTTTTAGGGACGTATTAAAATAAATGTCCCTTAGGTTCAATTGAACTGCAAATGTACCAAGTCTTATCAAAATTAGTGAGATAATACTCGCAAAATTCACGTTTTAGACGATAATAGTAACAAAATTTCGAATATTTACAAAACCCCTAATTCGATTAGCATCAAAATCAATAGGTCTGGAGTATTCACTGAGACAAACATTTGCCCCAAAAATAATTCAGATCGGTACATTTTTACAGTAGTTACCGTGAACGAAAGAAAATTCTACATCCAGACACACAGACACACGCACAGCCGCCATGCGGAAAACAACTTTTCTTTATGTTTTGAAATTAGTACAATCAAAATCTGTCATTATCTCGGACACCATTTTTCGACGGTATTACAATACTTCCATTTCCTTCGGAACAAGATTAATAATTATAACAAACAAAATACAATTAAATTAAATAAAAAACTTATATTACAATTACAGCACGATTTCAGCGAAAATTATTGTATGCGTTGGGGGGGGGGGGGGGGGATTGAAAATTGGGTCGCAAATACTAAAAGGTTGAGAAACGCTGCTCTATTGAATTTAATTACTTAAATTGATATAATTAAGATGGCGAATCGATGTATTAAGTTTGACGATTATTGACATTACAACATATCTAACTTAAAAAGAATTCCTTAACATCTTGCGATATTCTTGAGAAGTAAAGTTTTTGAATTGTTGTTCCATCTTGAAACCATTAAGATTGAAAAAGTTGTAGTTCCCAATGCAAGCTGTGTTTTCGATATCTAAAGGTTTTCTGTAGATGTTCGTTGCAATGTTTTAAAAACAGAAGTTTCTTCGGCTTTAATATAAAATTATCTATCGTTTTTATAACTTATTTGATCACGATAAACTTATGGAATTTGAACAATTACACATTGTTACTGAAAATTTGTAGTTTGTTTAAAAAGTGTATTGAATATTATACATATGTAAAAGTATTTACCAACGGCTGATTTTTATTGAAACTGTATAAACCTTAGATTAACATACGATACTGTAAACCACAGAATAAAGATACTCCTGTGAACCAAAAGATCATAGACATAGAGCATGGACTGCGTATTCTGTATTAACATAAGTGAGAGAAATGCGGTAGGTTTGGGATTAAATAGATACTCCTATTTAAAAAAGGATAAGTATATCCCAAACCATTTTCTATTTCGTTCTTTTGACACGACTCTGTTTTCAAGTCAGATGCGCAGTCCATTTCTGTATTAGTACGTTTACACAGTGCTATTATTCCGGTTTTACTACAACCGATGTAATAAAACTGGATGTAAAAGTTCGTGTAGATGACACTTTACACCTGACATAACTAATCAGGTTTAGTTATGCTATTCCTGTTGACTTACAGGCATAACATAGTTAAACTGAAATAGAGCTGGAATAAAAATGCGTGTAAACTACATGGACATAGTTATATCTATTTAGCCAAACTAAAAAAATAGGAATATAGGGATTTCATCGTAATGCACTTCGCATTAACATTTGAAAAAGCATCGTCAGTTAAAATATGGTTAAAACACCTGAGACGGAGAGATGGAAAACAAAAGAAAACGTGATTCGTGGGACGTAAAGGAGACGAAATATTTTTGAGATTTCTTGTTGGTACACCATCGAACTTATAGCGTATTTCAAATCGGAATTATAATTCCAGCTGACGTCACTTATTCTCGTATGTGTAAACAGCACCACTTCAAACGGTTTAACTACATCGGTTATAGTAAAACCGGAACAACAGCGCTGTGTAAACATACTCATTGACATAGAGCATGGACCGAGAATTTTGTATTAACATAATGGTGTAACATTTCTCTAAAACAGTGAGAGAGATGCGCTAGGTTTGGGCGTTTGGGATATATCTATCTCTTTTTCTAATAAGAAAGAAATAGACACTTCTATTTAAAAAAAGGACAAGTATATCCTAACCCATTTTCTATCCCTTTATTTTGGCACGACTGTTTTTGAGTCAGATGCGCAGTCCATTCTCTATGTCTATGATTTTTCTCGAATGTTATTTTCAATGTTAGAGTTAAAGTAAAAACAATTAATAAATAGTCTAAAATTTGTTTAACAGATGCATGAAAATTTCAATGATTTATTAATTATTTTTACTAGTAGTTGTGCAGCTGATTTCATACTTTACATGATAAAATGACACCCAAGGCTATTATTTATTGTTTATAGCGATATATTTTCAGGAAATATTATATGGATAGATATTAATTTATTGACCAATATTTTTTATTGGAATCAATATATATTTATATACATCGTCACCTATTTTATTTATTTATGTATATATAATATATATAGTATATTTTTCGAAGAAATTAAATCATTGTATACGCAATTAGGTAATTTATAACTTTTATTATGAATTTTTTTATGACAAATAAAACCTTTTATATATACGTTAGAGTATCTTTTGCATTACTTTGTATAAGATATTTTATGTTTCAACATTATTTAAATAGATTATTCTTATTCTAAGTCGCGGTGATCTTGATATGGATCTTGGCTTCTGGGTATAAGCCGCGTCGATTCTAAATCAAAAATACAAATAAATGTCATTTGACAAGAGAAATTTTTCTATGAATGTTACGTGTTTTTTGTATATTTTTTTTCTCTTTAAATTGAACAGTTATTTTTCACTGCTCACCTACTTTTAGTGATAGCGTGATGTATGTACTGTGTAGCACAATTTAAAGGAACATATTGGTACAGGTTTCGTCAAAATAGGTCAGGTTGTTTATAAGTTAATAATAATAAATGTCTCGTTTAACAATTTTTACTCTAGGCTACGATTTTGCTCAGAGCGCTAAGCTAGCTTGCAAGCACTCTCAAATGGGGTGTTAATTCTGTACTAGTATCTATGGATTAGCTATGCAATTTAGAGCAGTGATACTTTAACTTATTTTAACACAGTGGGCGACTTTAATCGTACAAAACAATTTTCATAATATTATCACTGTTCAAACATTTCATGAAACTTAAAGAGAACTGTAAGATACGTTTGAAACGTTATTTGAAAGTGCTTGCAAGCTAACAAAATTTGCTAGCTCGTTTATAATACCGGACATAATATGTATTACTAATAAGGTTAATTCGGTAAACATTCTAAAACTACATTGAGTTATAGAAATCAGAATGCAGTAGTAATAGCTATAGGAAAAACTGTTTAAAAATACATTGTCTGCAGCTGGTGGTGGTTGCTAGCTTTCCATCAGGTACACTTGTATGTAACTGTCTCTCTGTGTACACCGTGTTAGAGATTTATTAAATTTAACAGTTGGCATATCAAAGGCCTTTTGTTTCGCAGATTTTACACCGACCTATATATATACATACATATGTATGTAGTTGTAGATGCTTGCTTGCGTTTACTTATGTTACATGTATGTCTGTCTGTCTGTGTGTGTGTGTTTGTAGTTGATGGTTTTATTTAAGATTCAAAAAAACAAATGTTGGTTTTTTATAGATGTCAGTTAAAAAACACTGAATGCATGTTTCAATTAGTTAAAAATATACATACATACAAGTTTCTAGTACATATATACTTTTAAATTCTTTTTCATTCATTTGTGTCTACTGGGTCAAGTCCTTCGTGGGACATAATAAAGGATGGGAAGTTGCTAAGGGGCTGGTTATAGCAGGTCTTGACGAACGAAGAGGTCATATTCATTGGGTTTAGGTCAGGAGGCACATTGGGTTGGGTTACGTATAAGGTACTGACACCAGTTATGGCCGCTATAAGAGCAAGTTTTATTGTTTTTGTGATTGACGGGCTTCTTTTTTGCAATTCTCATCAACTCATGTTACTAATAAAACAAGTAACTCTTTATTTAATTACCAAAGTTCGCATAATATAGTTTTTTTTTAACTATAGCCTTTTATTTTGTTTATGTTTTTCTCCAGTAATGGATAAAGTAAAACCAGTAATGAGCATGCAGTGATGGACACTTGCTAATGATTACAAAATGATAAGTACAAAGACACAAAAGATATAAAAGAAAGAATCGTCAAATTTGAAACAATGTAAAGCAGTTGCTATGATAATATAATAATTAATAAATAAATTATACTAATAATTATCCACCATTTTGACACCTATTGACCGATTGTCATCAAATCACGCTGTAAGACAGTTAAATATATAAATGGTAGTAATCAAATATCAACAAATATTTTTAATTCAGTACATTTACTTTAAAAATAGCCATTACTGAGGTCATATCCAAGACTGGTGCCAGTAAATTATTTAAAAATTGAAATTTCTACTAAAATTATTTCTTCTCAAATATATTTTGACTTCTTACAAAATTTTGATAGTAGATAAGTTACTATTACTTCAAAATAAGAGAACAATATTGTTTTATTTAAAAAATATCGGCTGTGTCACGTTCCAGATTTGTTTTATAACTTACTTTTACATAGTTACGCCCACAAAGCTTTATAATGATGATATTATAATATTTACGAAACATTTGTTATTTTAGAAGGAGTGCTACATTTCACTGTTAAATTTCATTCTGCCAAAACGTTTAACGGAATTACACTTGACCGCTTTTATAACATTTGATATTTGCTATTATTGCACAATACTAGATATACTATTCTAATGCGGAGATTGTTCACAAGATTCATTTTTTTAATGTAGGTATCAGGAGCGTACTCAGACAATTTGTATGGAGAAGTTATCTCTATAAATCTAATGATTTTGCTGCACTCATTTTAAAGATTGTTTTTTTACTTATGCTTATATATTTTTACTAAAAGTAAGCTTGTGGGTGTAATTTTAATGAAGTAAAAGTACATAGTATGGATATTAATGCTCGGTTTCAGTAAAAAGCAGTTATCTAGCTTATATCGAGTGTGATTTTGCAATGTCGAATTTTTACTTCTTTGATTGTATATGTTGTTAAAATATCAAAAAATACGAAGACAAGAATAAATAAAGATTTCTTGTAATTGATATTCTATTATACATTTATAACATTTGAATATATCTTCGTGGTGACGTCAATTCCCGCGCCAACGCTGATTGGTCAAGGATCTATACATAACTTGGTGGGAGCCCCTCTCGACTTCGACTAAACGCGACTTCCTCGATTTAAAACGATTCAGAAGGCTTAGAATAAACGAGTCCCGACTGTATTTGATTACTACCATTTCTGAATATTGTATACATTTACTTGTTTTACAGCGTGATTTGATGACAATCGACCAATAGGTGTCAAAATGGTGGACATTTAAACTAATTATTAGTATGATTTATTTATTAATTATTATATTATCATAGCTACTGCTATAAGTATATTGTTTACAATTTGACTCTTTTATATCTTTTGTGTCTTTTTACTTATCATTTTGTAATCATTAGCAAGTGTCCATCACTGCGTGCTCATTACTGGTTTTACCTTTGCCATTACTGGAGAAAAAACATAAACAAAATAAAAGGTTATAATTTAAAAAACAAACTATATTTGCGAACATTGGTAATTAAATTGATTAAATAAAGAGTTTTATTAGTAAGATGAGTTGTTGAGAATTACGAAAAAAAGCCCGTCAATCACAAAAACAGTAAACCTTGTTCTTTTAGCGGTCATAACTGGTGCCAGTACCTTACATTCTAATATGAAAACTAGAAAATCGATTGAAAGTAGTCGTTTTTGTTTCTGAACGGTTAATTTTATATAAAAAATGGAGATAGTTGGAGTGTAATTCAGAACCCCCCCAATGCGTACGCGTATGAGAACTTGTTGTTTATAGCGTGCTGAAAACCCGCAGCTCCGTGTTGTTGTGAAACGGCCGGCACGGTCGGCGTGACAGTGGACCGAGAGTGAGAGTTGACCGCAGCTTCTTCCATATATGGCTTCTAATTAAACTCGATCATTTGCATGGCCGGCTAGATACTTATCTCTCGCCGCCCGCCAGCCGATCGGTCTATCGCTGTCTCACTGCAACTGTTGTCTTATCGTCAGCAGTGCCGGATTAACCCATTAACGCCCGCCGTACACACCTCATTTTATAATTCGTGTTGCTTTCTATGGATATTAATTCACAATATTTCTTTAAAAATCAGATGCTAGTAGTGCAACAAACAAAATCTGTTAACGTTATTAGTTTTATGAGTGTTTAAACGTGTTTTAATTGCTGCGAATTATTTGTATATGAATAGAGCCATGTAATATGCTAATATTATCCAACTGAAGCATGTGATTTCGAATCATATGTAATAACTTAAATATACATAAAACTTGATTTTTAAATGTAATTTATCTAAAAAAAATGGGTAAATACGGAGACTCTGGGGGTCCTCTGTCAAAAACTCTGTTGATGTGTTAGAATAGAGTAGAGTATGTTGTATCTATGTTAATATATTATTTAGTGCATAAACAGAAATTCATAAACCTAACCTAACCCTACCTGAAAACGAACCAATCTATCTGGACTACTCTAACTTAAACTAAATAATTAAATATAACACAGCTAAACGTGGTCAGTCGTTTTATAAAATGCGTGATTTATAAAAGTTGTTAACACTGATCTAGTCACGCATGCGCGTCAACCCTATTCTGAATAACTATATACGTGATTTTTCACAAATCTGACAGAGGACCCCCAGAGTCTCCGTATTAGCCAAAAAATGATATCAGAAAAGCAGTCTCGCACAAAATAGACTGCACACCGGTATTTTTTTTCTAAATATAAAAAAAAAGTTTTTCTTGAAATATTTAGTTAAGTATATTGTATGTACCTATTCTTAATTTCATTAAAAAAAATCTTCTGCATGTTTTAGTTTTCTTTTGGGCGTTAATGGGTTAAGTCAAATGTTATAAATAGGCCATTGACAGTGGTGTCGCAAGGGGGGGGGGGGGGGGGCGACTCTCAGGGCGGAAATCGATAGTACCCCCTCCCTGCATAAAACTCATTAGGACTATTTTTGGACATTAGGCGAGTGTCACCCCCTGTGAATTTTATACGATAGAAAAAATATCAGTGGGTTCTATCTCTATTATCACCCCCTTATAGACTTGACAATGAAAAAAAAAATCAATTAATTCAATTTATTAAATATTTTACCCCTTGGAAGCTTTAAATAACCAAAAAAAGGATGTGAATAGGCTTTATTTTATTAAGAAATAGACGCGTGTCACCCGGAGCGTTTAATGTGGGTAAATTTAGAAAAATCGATTAAAAAAAATCAAAGATCGGATTGGAAACCTTAAAATTAAATTATTAATTACTCTAGATTTGGACACCCCGTATCAATCTTTGGATGGTACATAGATGGTAAATCTAATAAGATATATTTTTCCGAAAAGCCGTAGTATTTGCTACCCCTGCTACATGGTTAATCCTGCACTGCTTATTGTGCGTGCGTGTGTGTGTCGGGTTATATTTATACACGTAAATGTATAATAAGTATTAAGTAGACAGGGGTGTGCATGCGTCAACGTCATTAACCTTTAGAGGACGTTTGGCGGCGTCGAATCACAAAAATGTTATTCTAGGCCGAAGTCATGATTTTTATTTCTCGACGTATATTACTTTTTTTTGTAAATATCCTTAGGATGATCATTGAACCTGTGTTTTTAGACTTTATTTTATTTTTGTAATAGCACATTGGATCCGGTATTACTAGGGAATATAAATTTAATCGGTAATAAACGTATTAAACATTGTTTTTACTTATCACTAATTATTTACGCAGTGCACGCGAAATTTTTGTTTTTTCCCCAAATTTACACAAAATATCCACAAATTATACACCTGAACCTTTCTCGTGAAACATTCTATCCGTTAATGACAACCGGAAGAAAATCCGTTCAGTAGTTACTGAGAAAATCGTGCAGAGACAGACAGAAAGACGCGGCGAGGGATATTTTTATACTATAGATTTACCCTTATATACTAGACTATTCATAGTTATACAAGTCTTGAGGCTTCCGCGGTGATCTTGATATGGATCTTGGTTTCTGGGTGTAAGCGGCGTCGGTCAGGGCTCTTTTTAAAGTGCCTGAAGAGCTCTGAAGATGTCCACTGCAATGCGTGACGAAACGTTGGCCGATAACACGACCAAACCGATGCGGTTTACATCCAGAAGCCAGGATCCATGTTCATAGTTATATTTGCTAAAACGTTGAGTGTTCGATCAGTATGACATAATATTATAAAAAAAACATTTGAAATAATTGTATCAGCTAGGGCTGCAAACGAGATAAGGCGAGAGTTAGAACCTGCGTCTCGTACCGTCTCGTGAAAATTAATCTCGTTTCGTAAAAATTAAGTCTGTCTCGTTTTGTACTCTTGGCATAGACCGAAACCGAGAGTATGTCAGTAAGTCTATGAATGAAACTTTGGTCTATATATTTGGTTGTAGAGTAAAATGTATAAGGTACTGGCACCAGTTAGGGCCGCTATAAGAGCAAGGTTTACTGTTTATGTGATTGACGGGCTTTTTGTGATTCTCATGAACTCATGTTACTAATAAAACAAGTAACTCTTTATTTAATCAATTTAATTACCAAAGTCCGCAAATATAGTTTGTTTTTTAAATTATAGCATTTTATTTTATTTATGTTTTTTCTCCAGTAATGGATAAAGTAATGTAGCACGCAGTGATAGACACCTGCTAATGATTACAAAATGATAAGTACTACAACACAAAAGATATAAAAGAAAGAATCGTCAAATTTGAAACAATGTAAAGCAGTTGCTATGATAATACCAGGGCTTCGAACCGGAACTGAACCGAAAACCGGAAAAACCGTACTTTTTTACCGGAACGAAAACCGGAACAGAACCGAAAAAAAAATATCGGTTTTTACGGTTCAGTACATGTTAAAATACGTGCGTTAACATGATCTTATTTCCCATTTCAATTGTCGTTCGGATTATCATACAAGTACCATAAAATGTTCTAAATTATGGTAGAAATTATTTTTTTAATACAATTAATTATTATTTTAATTAATCACTCGGAGCTAAACCGGAAAAACCGTTATTTTTTTCGGAACGAAAACCGGAACCGAACCGAAATATATATTTTTACTCGAACCGGAACGAAAACCGAAACGAAAAAAATAACGGTTCGAAACCCTGGATAATACAATAATTAATAAATAAATTATACTAATAATTAGTTTAAAAATCCACCATTTTGACACCTATTGGTCGATTGTCATCAAATCACGCTGTAAGACAGATGTATATAGATTAATATTCAAAAATGGCAGTATTCAAATATCAACAAATATTTCTAAATCAGTATACTTAATTAAAAAACAGCCATTACTGGGGTCATATCCAAGATTGGTGCCAGTACCTTATATTAAGACTGTTATTATTTTTAATTTTGCATTAACACTTAAATATTGAACAAGGACATTTGGCGCTAATGGATTTAATACTTATTATTATAAGTATACAATAAATGACTTGACGCCAGATGGGCAAAGTAATTTCATTGTATTACACCTTGGTAAATAGTATTTTTTAACCTTTCTTAAGTACAATACAAGTGCATATATATGCTATCTGTGAACGTATGTGTTCATACCTTATACGATGGACCTATGGCACAAAAATGTCAATATTATAAATAACAGATGTCTTTGATCTTTTGTTGTAAATATGACTAATCTTAAATTGCTTGCAATGACCTTTTATTATATTATATAGATGAAGTAATATATTGTAAACAAATATTTTTTAAACAATGGTGATTTAATTGGGTATTCAGGTTTTGAATTGATATGTCTTTTTGTAGACAATGATGTTATATTGTTTTTAATTCAGTATTGAATTAATTTAGATCCACTATTGAACCAAATAATATCTGAATGAAATATACATATGTATGTATAAATGTAAAATAATTTCGTTTTTAGGGTTCCGTAGAAAACTAGGAACCCTTATTATACGGACGTAGATTGATGATCCAAAAACAGAAACGATGAGATTTTTGGAAGAAAGATAGGGTTTTGGACCCCTTTTGAGTATAAATACTCAAACTTTTTTCACTTATCCCATTATGTGGGGTGTCTTTAGATAGATCTCCTAAAATGCAACAATAAATGTTAAATGACTTTTTGATTTTAACCCTTCAATCACGATATATTTGCATTTAAATATCGTTATCATAGCATCCCTTCCCCCCTTATAATTTCTATCTGTTGATGCAAAAAATCTGAAAAAAATCCAGAATGTATAGATTTTAATTAGCACTTTCACTGAAATATATAACGAACACTAGCAAGAATGAAAATTTTTGAAATAAGTCTTTATAAATCTAATTCGTAGTGAAAATTACTGTCGAACCCTATGATGTGTGTGCCCAACACGCACTTGGTTGTTTTATTTTTTAAGTGTTTGTTTGTAGTTTCAGATAAAAATAAAACAGTTTATGTCGAAAGTGATAGTGACAAATACCGTATTTATACTTGGCAAATTTATTATTTTAGACCCGCCTCCCATAGACTGAAAAAGTGAACTCACATTTTTTTTTCACTTACCCCATTGAGTGGGATGTCATTAGATAGGTCTCCTAAAATACAACAAAAAATGTTATATGGCCTTTTTATTTTGAACCCTTCAGTCGTTATCAGAATGTTCCCCCTTATGTAGCTTTTAATTAGCACTTTCAATGAAATATAACCAACAATAGCAAGAATGAAACATTTAGAAATAAGTTTTTTTTATAAATCTAATTCGTAGTGAGAATTACTGTCGAACCCTATCATGTGTGTGCCCAACACGCACTTGACTGTTTTATTTTTTTAATCAAGTCAAGTACAAGCTTTTCAGTGTTTGTTTGTAGTTTCAGATAAAAATAAAACAGTTTATGTCGAAAGTGATAGTGATAAATACCATTTGAATGCTTGGCAAATTTATATTAACATATTTTTTACCGAATAATTTCTTTTTAATTTTTTATAATGACAAATGATTTAACAATTTCATAATTTGTAATAACTTGTTTATAAAATTACCTTTCAAATGTAAAACTTTAGTGCTAACTACCGAAACCTAAATAGCTCAAACGATAATGTATTTAAAACTCTATCATAACTTTAATTATTATTATTTAAAAAATAATACTGTGATAAACAGTCAATGAGGCAGGAGCCGGGGGAGGCAATTACTAACCCCCCCCCCCCAAATTTGGATTCTGTTTTTTTAGGACGGGTTTGAAGTTTGAAGCGACGTGCAATTATAAAAATCTGTTTTCTGCATTTTAAACATTAATTAAAAATTTATGAAAATCAGTGGTTATAGATGTATAGACAACAAGTGAAACTTCTTCCTTTTGAAGACAACTTTTTGGTTACAATATTTTAGCACAGCCGGTTTTTTAACTTTTTTTATGTAGGTACCTATATTTATTTGAACAAAACTGTAGATTTTTTAGAATTATAAATTGTATACAACATTCTTTTAACGTGAGTTATATGATAAGACGTATATAATATATCATGTCTTGTTTTATAAATGACTTAAACACTCAATATATTTATATAAAAATATTTAACTTAAGCACCATATGTTACTTTGCTTGTGTAATATACATACTTATTTTATAATTTTTCTATTAATTTCTAAACATATAAAATTTGTTATAAGAATAAATGATAAATGTAAAAAAATTTACAAAAAAGTCACCGAGATTTTTCTTGATCTCGTTTTCGTTACGTGTACGAGACGAGACTTACTTGACTCTCGTCTCATCTCATCTCATCTCATCTCATAAACAACCCTCTTCTTTATGGATTATCCCAAAATAGTTTTTTATATGGAATAGGCATGATGCCAGTAACAAAGTATCACTGAAATTATGATTTTAAATAATGAAATAGGTTAAAAAGATTCTAAAAAATGTATTTATTTTTATATTAAAAGCGAGATTAATATGATTTTTGTTAAAATAAAAACACAAAATACAGCAATCCGCCATGTTAGATAAAACACCAGTCAAAGTGGATGACGTCACGGCTAAGTAAACATCATTTTTGTTTCATTAATATCTGCACTGTTTATAAATTATTTTAAATTATTAATTTGCTCAGTTTTGTATTACCAAAACTAAAACCGAGATACATTAGCGATGGAACAAGGATTTATTATTGTTGACAAGGAGTGTTTACATAGGCGTGATGTCACAAATGCGCCATGACACCTGCGAGCGTTTTGGCGTCAAGTTCAAAATTAGTTTTAAAAGAGTCAGTTTTTGTGATTAAACCTTTATTTTCTGCAGAAATAAGTATTTTTTTGTAAATAGGAGACACGTAAGATCATCATATCATAAAATAGTTTTTAAAAAATAGGCATCATATATATTAGGTAGTCGATAAATCAACAATTTATTGGTGTGATATAGAATTTTATTATATTAACTAAAACGGTTATTAGTCGCTATGACTTGTGAACGCCTTGTCTAAATATAAACAGTATATATATGAATTGCGACGACACGGATGCTGTATTGGACACATCTGTGAACAGTTTTGTCTGTTTTCAAAAAGGAATAGTATTGATAGGTTAGATGGCGCCCGTCGCAATATGTGGCGCTATTTGGCCGCCGGACCGAGGCTTTTGGTGTCACGGTCGACTGAAATGGTTAAAAATAGTACTTACTCTCTCAACTCATATGATTCTCCGTTATCGTGAATGTATCAATTGTGCTAATAGGGAAATTGAATTGAAATTAATTATATCCGGGATTATAAAGAAGTTAACAAAAATGTGTTAGCTAACAAGCTTTGTTAACGAGGTATTAATTATGTGATATTTACTACATCTCGTCTCGAGCATGACCAAGAGAAATCTCGGTCTCATGTGAGATTTTTGAGGGTTTTGAACCGTTATTTTTTTCGTTGCGGTTCGAGTAAAAAAATATTTCGGTTCGGTTCCGGTTTTCGTTCCGAAAAAAATAACGGTCTTTCCGGTTTTTACAGTTTTCGGTTCAACTCCGAGTGATTAATTTAAAAAAAAAATTATTTGTATTAAAAATTTTTTTCTACCATAATTTAGAACATTTTATGGTACTTGTATGATAGCCCGAACGACAATTGAAGATGGAAATAAGATAATGGTTAACGCGTTAAGCGCGTATTTTAACATGTACTGAACCGTAAAAACCGATAATTTTATTTCGGTTCTGTTCTTGTTTTCGTTCCGGCTAAAGATAACGGATTTTCCGGTTTTCGGTTCTGTTCCGGTTCGAAGCCCTGGTTTTTTTATAAAAAAATATTTTATCCGTTTTATTATTTTGTAATTAACAAAGAAATTTCGAAATATAACGAATTTTCCAAAACCGACAGGGGCGCTGGAGCCGAGGGGGCAATTGCCTCCCCAAAATTTTTAGTGGGCGGAGCAATGACTTCTTTGTACCCCCTCAAAATTTGGATACTGTTTTTTAAGGCGGGTTTGAAGCGACGAGAAATTATAAAAATCTGTTTTTTGTAATTTTTTTATTCTTAAAAATTTTTTAATTTTTGTAAACTCATACTATAGCTTACAAACAAATTATAAAATGTAACCACGAGTCTAGTCTGAGACAAAGAAAAATAAAAAGTGAGTACAGTGAAACCTCGTTAGTACGTTTTTTTCTTTTTTTTAGGCACCAGCATTCTTCTATAAGGCCCCATGTTAAAATATTTCGTTAGGACGTTTTTCTCGTTTAACAAATAATACGGTATTAATCAAGCCAAAGAAAATTGAAGTTAATTTTGAATTTTAAGAACGCCAAATAAAGTTAAGTTGACTTAATTTTTGAGGTTCGTATTGCCCCCCCCCCCCCCCCCCCCAGAAAAAAAGAAAAGTTTCCTCTCGGCATACAGTCATAGACAAGACCGAAACTAGACTTAAATTTCAAAAACCGAACCGTGACGAGACTTACCTGGCTCGAGTTTCGTGTAAGCCCAAACTGTGAATAAAAAATATCTGCCTTGGGAACCACGGGACTTTCTTATACGTAATCCTAACAGTGAATAGTATATGTGATTCTTATTTTATTAAAACATTTCTGATAAACTAACAAGATAGAATAAAATGAATAATATAGGTAATATATATACTCTTCATTATATAACAAGTGATTTTTTAACGTAATAACTGAAAACGGATGTTTACTCTTCTAAATTTTTGAATTTTCGAATTATTTTTGAAGTAAGAAAAAAATGTTTTTGATAAAAAATGTCGAGTATGTTATTATCTATAATTTATTCCCCATACATTTTTTTCCAACATATATGATTTAGCCAGAAATATTTTTTTATGTAATTATTTAGATTCACCTACACTGTTCACTCTCAGTATTACGTATAAGAAAGTCACATGGTACCTATGGCAAACACACACACTGTTCAATCTCTGTAATACGTATAAGAAAGTTCCATGACACTCATGGCAGATATTTCTCCACTGTTATGAACCATTTGAAATATAATACACATTTTTTTTTCAAAAGTTCGTTTTTACGAAAAAATGAATAGAACATAAATTATAGATATAGATATTACCTACAATTTTTAACTTGGCCATTTTTCTCTACTTCGCACTATTTCAGAGTAATTCGAAAAATTAAAAAATCGACGTAGGTAAACATCCGTATCCGGTTGAAAGATCGTTTTCAAAAATAGGACGTTTTCTTCCCAGACAAAAATTAATTTTAAATATAAAATTTTATCCTTCTACGATTTGTCGAATTTGACTTACAGCGCTTACAGACAGACCGACCGACCGACAGACACACAGACATCATGGCGAAAATAGTCAGAATGGATTAAGGGAAGGTCAAAATGGATAATTCCATCAAAATCCGGATTTTGAAAAAAATCGGCTTCACAATACTTACTTATACTATTGTATATTTCATATACAATAGTATAAGTAAGTAATAACTTGAATGTGAGAAATTACAATATTACATATGCGTATTTGTAATTAACAAACCAACTTTGATAATGTGTTAAATTCGATATCAAATTTTATTAAAATTATAACCGCAGAAACGTTCCGATTACAGTATAATTGATTTAGTGTGACGTGCGCCGCTGTTATATGTTTTGTTTTAAACTCGGCGAAAGTTAAAATATCTTGCAAATGTTGAATTTTAAAGTACGTAATGAGAAGATTTATCTGATCATAGATTATGATCGAAGTGCTTGATCAGAATTGTGCTGGACCATTTTTGTGAGAAACGTGCATTTAAATATTGATGTAATTAATTAATTTGTAATATTTGAAATGCAAAATTTAGAGTTGCTGCATGTGATTTTTTTTAAATTTTTATAAAAAATAACTTACTTTTTTTAAATTAATTAATTTACAATCAAGAAGTTAAAGGGCTGTACATGAGACAAAACGAGAGTCTCGGTTTTTATAACTGAAGTCTTAAATTTACATTAATTATTTCGATTAATTAAAAATTAATATTAAATCGTTAATTTTTACTAATTATTATAATCTCTCACCTCTCTTTCTTCTCGTCCGAATATAGGCACTCTCGTCTCGATCTCGTTTGAGGACGAAACCCTTTACAATCAGAATAATAAATGTTTAAATAATAATTACACAGGTAGGGTCGAGCGGGGTAAATATGTAACACCAAAAAAATGGGGTAAAAGTGAAACAAGCTTGCAACTAAAAAACTAATTTGTTTATAGGAGAATAATAAAAACTGACATCATCATTACAGGTTTGTTAAAGCGACCTGAAAATATGAATCGCCTAATAAGTGATGTGTCACCCCTACAGATTTCCCTGTTAGTCGATGTCAAAACGTGTGAATTAAATTTTAATTCTTTACACATAACTTTCTGTATAGCTCAGATATTAGTTAAAGTTACAATTTCACATTGATATGCCACAAAGAAGATAAATCAAAGTTGCCTTTGTAGCTTTTCTTTTAATTTTTCGAGAAATATTTTCCATTAGAGGCCTGTTTCATTTTTTCGTTTACCTGTTTCACTTTTTCTCAAATTTGAGGTTAAAAATGAAACACTTTTTTCATTTTTAAAGTCCGTGTTGTATCGTACAGTTGGTACAGTTCAAATGACGTAAGTATTTAAAATGGTTATTCATAAACGCATCTAGTAGAAAAAATTAAAGTATGAATTTGTATCGTTAACTGTCAAAAAACATGATAGATTTGTATTTTGTTTCACTTTTACCCCAGTTGAAACTACAAACAAAAAATATAGTAGCGTCGATTTATCTGAAAAAAGGCTGTTTCGTGAAATCTCTTAGTAGTGAAATTTTTTTGACCAAATCGCTTGCTTTTGGATTCAAGAATATGTGTGTAAGTTTTCCGGATTCTCAGTGCTCCGGAACAGGGTCAAAAATGCCTTTGTTTATAACAAATTAAGGTTTTTTGACGATAGTTCGGCTAATATTTTGAATAAAAAAAATTTAAAAATATGAGATGATGCGCTATGAAAATACAAATAAAATGACATACGGTAGAGGTCAAAAGGTCATTCCGTTCACCCGTAAAAAAAGAAAAACCGCGGAAAACAGGATATTTTTAAAGTTAAGATAAAAAAACAAAAAAAACTCTTACTTTTTTTTAAATATCTTCAAAGGATAGATTTTAACGGTACAAACTGATGTGCAACAATTCATCTCATAGTTTTTGTTTAAACGGCCACAATAAACAAATTAAGAAATTTTTTGAAGGTCAAATTCATTGGGTGCAAATAGTGTAGGGCCAAAAAATTTTTTTTCTAAATGAAGGTTTTAGAGAGTACTATGAAAATTAAGAAAAGTTATTTTTTTCAATTACTCCTTGGCCCTTATTTTGCTATTTGATTATAAATTGTAATAAACAAATGGCAGTTTAACCCTTTAATATTGTTTGAAATTTTTTTTATTTTCTTTCACTTAATAACATTTGACAAGATGAACAGTACAAAAAAATTACATAAATAAATATTGATTCCTTAATTAGTTATTCATTTTTTTAGTTTTTGGCCAATTGTTAATAAACAAATTAACATTTTGACTTGAATCTCGAATAAATAGCTTCCTAAAGCATCTGTCTATCTCATATGTCAAGGAAAAAAAGTTTACAGTCATTTTACCAAATGTAATAACGATTTAACTTTACACCTTTAATTTTCCCGTTTCACTCGTGGTCACGTGACTCCTATGGTTAATATGTTTAACAATTAGTAACAAATGAATAACTTGGCCAATTTTTGACGTAGAGAGATGTTTCTTTTTTTAAACTCGGTTATTTTTTTTCGTAGAATTCAAATATGCAATAATATTTGTATATAAATGCTTCTAATTTGTTATAAACAATAAAAATATAATTATTTATTTATTAATTTAAATTTAATTGCATCTGTTTCCATGGCAACATGAATTGTAGACTTATTTATTAGTATTTAAAATTCAAATTTTGAGGGTGGTTTTCAGAGGGTCAAAAGTGATTGAAATAAAAATATATTTTTTTATTAGATAGCATTCTTTAAAACCTACATTTAAAAAAAATAAAATTTGGCTCCACACTATTTGCACCCAATGCATTTGACCTTCAAAAAATTTCTTAGTTTTTTTATTGTGGCCGTTTAAACAAAAACTATGAGATGAGATATTGCACATCAGTTTGTACCGTTAAAAGCTATCTTTTGAAGATATTTAAAAAAAATTAAGAGTTTTATTTATTTTTTTATCTTAACTTTAAAAATATCGTTTTTTTCGCGGTTTTCATTTTTTTACGGGTGAACGGAATGACCATTTGTCCTCTACCCTGGGTTATTTTATTTTTATTTTCATAGCGCATCATCTCATATTTTTTAATTTTTTTTATTCAAAATATTAGCCGAACTATCGTCAAAAAACCTTAATTTGTTATAAACAAAGGCATTTTTGACCCTGTTCCGGAGCACTGAGAATCCGGAAAACTTACACACATATTCTTGAATCCAAAAGCAAGCGATTCAGTCAAAAAAATTTCACTACTAAGAGATTTCACGAAAAAATATAATTCGACGCTACTAATAATAAAAGTGCGGAACTAAAAATGTCGACATTAAAATTTTTGGAATTTTTTATTTACTCGTTTTTAAAAAATAATAAATTTGCTCGTCAAAATTTAAGACGGTCTCGTCTCTTTGAAATTCAAGATATATAATCCCAGCGTACAAAAAATTTAGTACGTCAGTATGGTATTTCTAAATGAAATGTTCTAAAAATATCAAAAATTTAAACTGCATTTAATTAAATCATTGTTTTTATGCACCTGTTACATAGCCAACTTATTCTGGTTGTTGGTTTTAATGACGTCATCACTTGAGATTCTACACATTAAATAAGAAAAAAAAACTACAATATTATATAACTAATTAATCACTGTTTAATTATTTTTAGTCAGTGGCGTAGGTAAATGAAATATTACATATACGTTAAATAATTAAAGTGGAATTAGTTTGTAATTGTATGTTTGGTTCACATGTACTTTGATTCGGATATAAAGGATAATGAACGTTTAAAGGCGTCGAATAATTCGCAGCGGCTGCGACGCGAAAAAAACGCGTTTGTTGCGGCAGCGGAATTCGCAGGTCTGTTCACACCGACGCGGTGCGTTTATTTTATCAAAAGTCATTAAATTTTCATATAAACGCACTATTCGATGTTATCTGACGCCATATATGTAATTTTTGACATATAATAGGTAATATTTTTATTGACATTGTCGAAAACCATATTTCAAATTGGTATTTTATAATAAAATCGTAAAAAAAATATTAATTATTTTATTTACTATGGAACTCTTTTAGGTCATTAATAAAATTATAAAATATCAAAAATAAAAAAAAATATTTTTTTGAACATTCACATCTTCTGGAAAGTATTGGTAAATGAATTAAATATTTCTGCAAACTGTTGTTCTTTTAAAAGTATGTATTTAGGTATGAACTAATCAAATTATGAAAAATTAAAGTTAGTTACTGAGAAAATATATGTATGGTTTAAATTTATGGTTGTAATTTGTCAGTGTCTATAAGATTCTGATGAGGATAGCATTGCTATTGAAATACGTGTAAGACTAAACACTCTTATAGTTGCGGGATTTATATTTGATTGTCTGTTGTTTTTTATTGTTGATTTTAATTGTGTTTTATTCTTGTTTCAGATCCAACAGATCCTAGTGTAACCACTGCCTCTCCAGTCAACAAAAGACGAGGATTTAGTTCGTAAGTAATATTTAATAATTTCAATAATAATAACTTGATAGATATGTTATTTAACACCAAAAATATTACATTTTTATTTTTTTAATAATAATTGAATAAGTTAAAATTTCAAAGCAAACTCATTTTAGGCATGTTATACATATACATATATATATGCCTTTAAAATGTGCGGTCGTTTTGTAACATGCTGGTATATAAATATTATATTGTTTAAAACAAGCATTCGCGTTTTATTAACTTTTTGGCAAAAAGGTCGCAAATACCTGATTTTTGCTAATAAATAATTAATTGTAATAGTGTATAAAATATAATTGGACGTCAACTACATAAGCAAGGCTTGCGTCTTTTCCTTGTTACGTCATTATTCTCTATGACGTTGTAATTACGTGCAAATCTCGAGAATTAATTAAAAGCGGCTTAACGTAATGACCTGTATAGGGTGTGACATCTAGTAAAAAATCTTAATCTCTCTTATATACAGGTTGGGACATTTTAATCAATCCACTCAAATATTTCAGAACTTTGAAGTCATAACCAAAAATGTTTTCGTATAAAAGTTGAATGGTGTAAAGGGTAATATCAAATGGCGCTATTTTTGGTGAAGATCATCTTAAAAAAAACACGATAGTCTTTATTTTTTATTGTAGAATCGTGCTGTTCCTAAAAAATAAACAACTAGTTGAAAAAAATAATTATTTATGATAAAAAAGTTTCGAATTAAAAAAATCGTCCTCTAGGTTCTAGTGTCGCGCACGTTTGTACCCCCTCCCCCCTTCCGCCACTTTTAATACGCTATACGTTAAATATTTTAAAAAAAAACTGCTAAGTGCTTCTACGTGGTCATCAGAGAGTGAATTATCAAACAATTTTAATATTTGACAATTTCAATCTAAATCTAAGTTTTTCTGTTATGCATACGTTAATATAACATTTAATACATATGTAAAAGTAAAAAGCAATTTAAAAAAATGATGATTTTTTAATGCAAATTGAAATAAATCTTTTCAAGGGAATATTTTACAGCTAACTTTATAAGAAATTTAATGCTCTACAAAAAAATTCTATAAAATTTTCACGTAACGAAATATCTTGAAAAAATTAATAGTTTGGGGTGTCGCTCCTCCCCCTTATACACGATTTTAATAATTTTGAAATGGAATCATCCTCAAGTCAGACCTAACCAATCAAGTTTCAATAATATCAGTTCAGTAGTTCATGAGTTATGCGTGTGACGAGGATTCAGAGGACAGACAGACACGGAACGAAAAGTGTTTGTCTTGACCTGAAACGGAAAGATCAAGTTAAAATTTTGAAATCGGAGAACAATTTTTTGTCTCATTTTAAAACGATCACAAAGCTTCTCGTATCTTCGGATATGGCGAGGAAGCCAAACACTGTTTTAAAATTACTATTGTACTAATTGATAACATCCATGATGATGAAACTATTAGCAAAATCTAATCGTTCTAATAAACGTACAATGAAATACAAATAGGTTACGAAGAAATTTAATTCATATTACTTTAATAATAATTATTGTATACTAAATACTTACAGATTAGTTTATCTTATCTAATTCTTATAACAATTAGATCTGTGTATGCTGAAACAGTGATTCTATTATAGTCTTGATGCAAGTTTTACTAATGAATTACTCATGTATTTATGTGATTTGTGATAATGAAGTTATTTTGAATAGTACCTTCAGTTAGTTCTAATTTATTTATTTATTTATTATAATGTTAAGGTAAATATGTTTTTTTTTTGTTTACTAATTTCATACTATAAAGAAAGGTAGTTAAAAACATCTGCCAAGTAAATGCACAGTGCTTCCTCGTGCTAAATTCACTAAAACCGATAGTGTTCAGATAAATTGCCTGGCATTGGTTAACCATTTAATTTTTATACAAATTTTACTAAAAAATCTTAGTTCGAAAATTTTCTTAAAACGCACCTGAATATTTTTTCATATATTTTTAATTTTTTGACAATTTCAATCTAAATCTAAATTTATGCAAATGTCAAAATGACATTTAAAACGTCAAAGTGACATTTAAAACGCCAAAATGACATTTAAAACGTCAGAATGACATTTAATATATCCAATCAAATATCAAAAACAAAACACGAATTTTTAAAATAAATTGAGATAAATCTTTGTAAGGGAATATTTTACAGCAAACGTAGTAGACCCATAGTATAGGAAATTTAATGCTCTACAAAAAATATTCTATAAGATTTTCTCGTAACATGTGTCGTTCTTGAGATATCTCGAAAAAAGAAATATTTTGGGGTGTCACCCCTCCCCCTTACACACGATTTTGAAGATTTTGAAATGGGACCGTCCTCAAACCAAACCCAACCGTCCGACCAAGTTTCAATAATATCGGTTCAGTGGTTCATGAGTTATGCGTGTGACAAGGATTCAGGGGACAGACGGACGGACACACGGACAGACAGACAGACACGGAACGAAAAATGTTTGTCTTGACGTGAAACGGATAAATCAATTTAAAATTTTGAAATTGGAGAACTTTTTTTTTGTCTCAATCTGAAACGATCACATAGCTTCTCGTATCTTCGATATTGCGAGGAAGCAAAAGTAAAAATAATAACAGTTAGTTAATCATCGGTAATTAAACCATGGTTAATGTTAAATTTAAATTAAACGATGATTATTTTTGCTTCAAATAATTTAAAACTAACAATAAGCTACAATAGAATGTATGTACTACATTTGTACATATATTTTTTGTATTGATTTTAACAAGCATTATTTATTTAAAATTATATATGTATCTACCAATCCTACCATGAGAGATAAATTATTGCAAGTCACGTATAAAATTAAATATTACAACTAAACTAGATAACTCACATAATTGAATTATTAAAAAATACCATATGAAAGTCAGTAATTGAATAATGACAATATGTATCAGGATTGTAGAATGTACATGGTTATCATAAACGAAAACATTTTAATAAGGTAGTGGCACCAGTCTTGGCAAGGACCCCAGTAATGGCTATTTTTTAATTAAATGTACCTACTGAATTAGAAATATTTGTTGATATTTGATTACTACCATTTCTGAATATTAATATATATACATTTAACTGTCTTAACATCGTGATTTGATGACAATCGGCCAATAGGTGTCAAAATGGTGGATATTTAAACTAATTATTAGTATAATTAATTAATTAATTATTGTATTATCATAGCAACTGCTTTACACTGTTTAAAATTTGACGATTCTTTCTTTTATATCTTTTGTGTCGTAGTACTTATCATTTTGTAATCATTAGCAAGTGTCCATCACTGCGTGCTCATTACTGGTTTTACTTTATCCATTACTGGAGAAAAAACAACAAAATAAAAAGCTATAATTTAAAAAACAAACTATATTTGCGGACTTTAGTAATTAAATTGATTAAATAGAGTTAGTTGTTTTATTAGTAACATGAGTATATGATAATTACAAATAACAAGCCCATTAATCCAAAAAAACGAAAACTTGCTCTTATAGCGGCCATAAATAGTGCCTTTACCTTATTTGGATACTGTTATGCACTAATGTCCACACAAATATCATTTTTGAATTTTGTAAAAAAAACTGTATGAATTATAAAAATACAATATTTTTCTGATTTTATTGGAAGATACAGTGGCGTAGTAAGAAAAATTTTCGTGGGGGGGGGGGGGTAAGCTTGGGGGTCTCAAAATATGCGAAATTATTATCATAATTTCTAATCGAATGACCTTAAAAAAAAAAAAGGTCACACACAATTGAAAGTTAATTAATAAGTAGTTATTGAAGACCTTTTTTTTTTAAAGAAAAGTCATTCAATTCAAAATTATTATATTTAGTTCGCATATTTTAAGAACATTAAATATTTCGGGGGGTGGGGGTTATAATCACAAAATATGCCAAATCACTTTTTTCAATAAATAGGAATGTAACAAAATCATAAATGTATTATATTTATCTTTGTGCATATGTATTTGTATGGGTTGTTACATTAGTGCATAACAGTGTCCATTTATCAAATAAAAACACATAAACTTGCAGGTGGAATAATTATATTGGTTGATAAATAGTAATGGCGAGAAAATTTGAATATTATCTTTCCCCATTTTTTGTAAATATCATAATGGGGTTATCTCTTAACAGGTGCGGTTAAATTTACATAACCTAAAAAAGTACCATATTAATAATATATACAAGTACAATTTGTATTGCCTTTAATAAAGATATAAAATAATTCAAACATTGAAATATATTTAATTAAAAAATATACTGAACTTTTGGGCCGAATAATTTGTTTAAAACTTCTGATAAACAAATAGATTATTAGCAGGAATAAAAGCCGTTTAGTTAAAATTATGTCACTTATGTCCGGTATCATAAAGGACCTAGCAAGATTTGCTAGCTAGCAATTACTTTCAAATAATTGTAACACAGTTGGCATCTTTCACCGTACAAAATAATTTTCATAACATCACCACTGTTTTAATACCGTTGGTATTTACCTACAACACGTGCGCGAAACTTGTCAAAGTAATCAACAAACTCCAAAAGAACTGTCATATAAGTTAGATACCTCATTTGAGAGTGCTTGCTAGCTAGCAAATTTGCTAGGTCCTTTATGATACCGGACATTAGTAATTAATTTTTATAATCAATTAATTCTTGGAAATACTTCTGATTATTTCATAATATTTACCTATATTGGTCATTCCATAAATAACTACACTTTTTTTGTTGTTGTTACCGATTTTTTTAATTTTTACATATGTTTTAGTACTAGTTAAAAGAAGATTTTTAACGGTACTTAAAAATCGAAAAAAAAAATTCCCCCCAAAAATATCGACTTGAAAATTTGACTTTTTTTTAAAAAAAAAACGAAATATCTCAAAAACTATCAAAGATAGCGTGAAAATACAAGGGATCAATTTTGTAGGAAAATGTATATAATTTATTTAAAAAAATATTTTGCTGCACAAAACTTTGTTTAAATATATATATTTTTTTAAATAAAATTTAACTGAAAATTTGAGGCACATGTCAACTCTGAATTTTAAAAATAAAAATATATGTTGTAGCTTAATCAATCCTGAGTATGTAGCACTTGGAAAATTTATGAACATATGAAAACTTTATGAAATATTAATTTTTTTAGGTAACGACGCGCGAGTCTTAGCGCGCTTGCTTGGACGTATTACTGCAGTAAATGAACGCTCCTACACGCCCCGAATTTTCAGTTAAATTTTATAAATAAAAAAAATATATTTAAACAAAAGTTTTGTGCAGTAAAATATTTTTTTAAATAAATTATATACATTTTCTTACAAAATTGATCCCTTGTATTTTCACGCTATCTTTGATATTTTTTGAGATATTTAGTTTTTTTTTTTTAAAAGTAAAATTTTCAAAAGTCGATATTTTTGGGGGGATTTTTTTTTCGATTTTTAAGTACCGTTAAAAATCTTTTTTTAACTAGTACTAAAACATATGTAAAAATTAAAAAAATCGGTAAATAAGTGTGCAGTTATTTATGGACCGATATACAACTTGTTATAAAATGTTTATATTAATAGAAAATAATGTTTATATTTGTTCTTGTTTGTGAAATGTTTTTATTTTTGAAATCCTTGTCAATTATTTTGTTGTAAAATTTTTAATGTATCCTTCTTCCAGAAGAAAATGGCTACCGCAATTAAAGAAGAAAGGTGAAAAAGCACAGAACAACACCGAGGCAAGAACGCCACCATTAAGAAAGACTGGTTCCAGTAAACAATTCAAGGTAATTATTGTCATTTCTAATTCTGTTATTTTTTTAACGTTTGTATTACATTAAATCACTGTTTATTATTAAACGTGATAGTTTTGTAATTTTAATTAAAATATTTGGTTTTATTTGCATATTATTTATACTCATATTTTTGAAAATTCGAATACAATGTTTACGTCTTTTTAAGATTTAATATTAACCCATTTGTACCTATTGTACTCATTTGAGTACAGAAAACGTAAAATCGATTTTAGTGACATATGTGAAATAATTTGAAATATTTGATTTCAATCGATTGTTGTATCTTAATCAATTGTGTTGCTGTAAATTGACAATAGATTTATATTTTCACAATATCATTAAGTTATACAATTATTTCATTTGATATTGACAAAAAGTGATCGCGGGAACAAATGAGTTAACATATTAATTTGATTTGTCCTTAGCTCCCAGAAGTTACACCGAAACAAGCACCGAGTGAAGGCGAAGATGAAACAACATTACCAAATGGAGGTACAGAAGAACCCGAAGAAGAAGTAGAACTTCCACCGCCGATGAAACCTTTACAAGAACCGTTAATCGTAGCACCTCCCCAAACGTTACCAGCATCAGTATCAGTGACAGAAGACAGTCGAGTAAGTAACTTTTTTATATATTATAAACGTTATCTGGTAATTGAATTCTCGAGTGTGTAATCAACGTTCAAACTAACACGTTTCAGGTATCGAATATGTCAATAAAAAATATAGAAGGTGCCACGTCGGCAGACCTTGCTGAAATAGAACAAATCGTCAAAGAAAGAATGGTGTGAATTTACTCTTTAAGCATGTGTGTTTTTGTACATTTCGTAGTGAATATTTATTTATTTTGAAGAAGAATTGAAAAGTGTGTTACATGTTTTTTTTGTCCGTTTTTTTAAATTTAATTGCATATCGTAGAGATAGATATTACTGGAGCTTAGACAAGGAAAGATAAAGGACAAATAACACATTACATAGCGTTGTTATCAAATCGCTCCACGAGTCATTAAGATTTTAAAATAAATATAGTAAATGTTTTATATTGTCTTTAAAAGTATTATTAACAGAGAAACGTCTATTTGGAACTATCATCTCTCGTACATACTAAATTCAATTGTAATTTAAAGCATATTTGCATATTATAAATTTTCAATTGACACCTCTGGGACAATATGCATGGAAATGATGATAGTGACATTTATGAAAAAATAGCCGCAATCAAATTTTGGTAACAGTTTCATATACGGACTAGGGATACTTTAATAAGGAATAAGACATTCTGGACATTATAAAATAACTATGGAAATAATTCAAATTTAAATTTTAACAACCTTAGTCTTTCCTAATCTAAGGCTCTAGTTATCTCTTAAGACAGGCTTTTGACATTGAGTTATCACTCCAATAATAAATAAATAAATACTGGATGTTTCGAGATGCTCCCTTGAGAAATATAACATTTAACACATTTTATTGTATTGTTTATGAAATGGCTTTATGAATGCATAATTTTGTTTTATATTGATTTTGAGTGATTGGTATTTAATTAAACATTTTATATTATATCTACTTTCTAAATACACACACCATTTTTGTTTTCACAGTAGTTTCTTTTTTCAGAAGTTGAAAACTAGCTGAATATTTTAAACGATAGTTTATTATTTAAATAACCATGTTTATCTGAATCCAACTTATATTTTAAAATACAGTTTAGGAAATGTATTTGATTATATTATATAAAATTATATTTTGAAGTAACTGTTAGACTTTTATGTAATAAATATGAACACTGAACATGTTATATATTTTCAGATTAACATGGTTCATTTCATTAATGATTTTAAATGAAAACTAACTTTTATGATATGTATACAATAAAAGTTAAAACCAGTGGTAGATTTTATTTATATTATTTCAAAACTTTTTTAATCAATGAATATAAAATATTGGTTAAAATGTTTTCATACTTTTTTTTAACAGTAAATTAATACACACCGTATTTGTAGATTTTTGTGACACGTATTGTTTGATTAATGTAACACTGTGTGGCGGTGCACGAGCTATATTCATGTGAGTTCAGATCAGACACATTCGACATAGTCAGTACGGCAGAGAATTACCCTTTCGTAAGACAGGACAAAATCCGAATGTGTTCAATCTATGATAGCAACTCGTATGGCCTCACCTGAATACAGCTCGCGCACTGCTGCTGTAAATTATATGATTTTGATAATATTTTATTATTTGAATAGGAGCAACACAGTGAAAAATCAAGAGACAGTGATCCAGGCGCTAGTGGAGGCCCTGATTCCGAATCTGACATGGAACAGGCATTGAAAAAACGTGATTATGTCATGAGAGAATTAGCTGAAAGTGAAGAAACGTACGTTAAGGACTTAGCGCAAGTGACTGAAGGTTATATAGCATGTATGAAGGATCCTAACAGTCCTATACCTTTACCGGAAGACTTAAAAGGGGCCAAACAAAAAATGATATTTGGAAATATAGAAGCAATACACGAGTGGCATAGAGAGTAAGAAATTTTAATCTTATACTGATATTATTATTAAAAAATGATAAAATTCGTATTTGCAGTTACTTCAGCAAAGCTCTCCGTCGATGTGTGGAGAATCCGGCCGAGATAGGTCCGCTGTTCTGTAAGAGCGAGCGGAAACTTCACATGTATGTAGTGTACTGTAAAAACAAACCTATATCAGAGCACATAGTGTCGGAACATTTAGACGGGTACCTCGAGGAGCTCAGACAACATCTAGGGCACAAGTTGCAGCTGTGCGACTTGCTTATCAAACCTGTGCAACGGATCACCAAGTACAAATTACTGTTGAGGGACGTGGTGTCTTGTACGGAGCGGGCAGGACCGGAACATCAGTTACCGGACTTGAGGAGGGCGGCGATAGTTATGCAGGTGAATATTAATGTGTGATTTAATTAATTTTAAATACTTTTGTTTCTATTACAGAGATTTTAAGTAATGTACTCTCTTTGTTGCCTTTAACAAGTGAATAAAAAACATTACTCCTAGTTCCTTACTAAATAAAATTTTCATTAATAAGACAAACAGTTGTAGGTTGAGGATTTTCAGTTATTGTTGGATTAACAATAATGACGAAATTGCTCCTAACTTATCGTAGTTTTTATTTTACAACAATAGAATAACATAACAATTACAAATATGATGCGAAACTTTTACGAACGCTGAGTGAATGACTGACTCATCGATGTGCTCTCTTTTATAGTGTTGTTTATTCTTTCTGGAAACTTCTAGTTGTTTATTATATAGGTTCAAGGTCAAGCTCCAAATATTGTAAACAATGTTGTTTATATCTTACAGGAACGTTCTAGAACCTTCACGATTGTTTTGTATTTTCTAGAATATTCCTTGCGTGTATGTTATGTCCCTACACAGTGATTAAATGTTCTGTTTGCTGTATCTGATTATAATTATTTATTTTGTAGACGGTTCCGAAAGCTGCTAATGACATGATGGATGTGGGTCGGCTTCAGGGTTTCGAAGGGAAAATAACAGCTCAAGGCCAACTACTAATGCACGGTGCATTGTTTGTGACGGAGGCTTCAGGGGGACCAAAACGAGAGCAACACGTATTTCTGTTCGAACAAGCGGCGATATTCAGCGACGCCGTCGGTAAGAAGACGACGTTCACGAGCCCCAATTACATGTACAGAACCCACATGCAGCTCAACAAGATGGCACTAGAAGAATCGATGGGCGACGACACGTTCACGCTGAAATCAACGGACCCGATGAAACCGGACGTGCGGTTGATATGCGAGGCACCGGACATGGCGCTCAGGACGGAGTGGGTGGACTCGCTCAAGGGAATACTCCAGAGACAGAGAGACTTTTTAAAAGCGATCCAAAGTCCGATCATATACCAAAAGGAACTTACTAAAGATGCGTGAGTTTTATTTAAAGGTTTATAAACTTTTGAATCACCTAACCTTGAGTTGTGCTATCCGAGGTGTTCTCACCCTTAATTCTATGGTTTCCAGTACTTATGCATTGTGTTTGTTTTTTTATTCATTTCCGATTTAACATATTGTGATCTAACATTGAGTTACGTTTAGTGATCTAACCGCTAACACTTGGTTGATGTTATAGATTGTATATTTGGATATTTTTCTAATGCTAACATTTACGGGTTTCAACTTTAATTAATAAATGTACAGTCCTGTACGATATTTTGCTACAGATTTTTTAATAACGCGATGTGTATTACTATATATATATGTGTGTTTTTCTAAATAACAGTAATAATCTTTACGCCTATGATTGTACATTTATACAATTGAAGTACCGGTTTCTATTTTTATTAGAATGTGATGTATTTATTATTTATTCTTTATCTCATTAATTGCTTTAGTTTTGTATTCCTATGTCTTCATTATTTTAATTCATATTTCTATCATTTTTAAAATGAAAAAATTTCTGTTATTATTTTAAAAATAACACAGGCCGACGACATTTTTGACACACACACTTGAATAGGTGATTTCTGAGGTTTTTGATGTGCTGAAACCGAATCCGTTGACTAAATTTCTCCATTATGTTAGGTTTTTGAGATAACCTAACCTAAAAGTACCAAAATGACGATTGTTTAAAATTTTTTACCGAGTAGGTAATTTTTTTTTCTAAAGTTGTCGTTGACGGTAAGAAATAGTACTATCTTTTGTCATTAAAATTAATTTTTACTTTTTACTGTACGATTTTTTTTTTCACCAAAATATACTAGATTGAACATATTGTTATATTTAATGAAGTCAAGTCCATTGTGTCTTCTCTATGAATAGAAATATCATATTTTCAAACTAGCATATCTCGATGAAAAAAAATCGTACAGTAAAAAGTAAAAATTCATTCTAATGACAAAAGATAGTACTACTTCTTACCGTGAACGAAAACTTTAGGAAAAAATCACATACTTGGTAATAAAATCTTAAACATAGCCAAAAATCGTCATTTTGACACTTTTAGGTTAGGTTATATCAAAAACTTGACGTAATGAAGAAATTTGGTTTCAGCACGTCAAAAACCTTCGAAATCACCTGTTCAAGTATGTGTGTCAAAAAAGGTGTCGGCCTGTGTAATCAAACAGTATTTTTTTTTTAAATTTTATTTATTGTTAAATTTTTTTGTATTTAAATATTTCGAGTGATTTTAAATATACATATATTTTTATATATATAAATTTTGATTTTGTATTTTAATATTGAAGAGATGTATTTAAGAAAGCCTTCAGTAATGTAAACGTGGAAGCGAGAGACATTGGCATTGTTTATTTATTTGCAAAGTTATCAAATGCCAGTACATGTACCAAAATTAAATTTATAAAGCATACAACTATGTAACTAATAATACGATTAAATGTGTTATACATACTATACATATACACACACACGTTCATGTATATTTAAATATATATATATATATATATATGAATAATATAAATAACAATGTTTACTCATGTAAATACATGTGAATGTTTGTAAATATCAGTTAGCAATATGGAATTAATATTGGAAAACAATTTTTGAATAGAATAAAATAGTTAAAATCATTTGCATTGTATTGTTTGTTTTCATATTAAACCCATCGGTGTAGATAAACGCTTTATATGTTATGTTTCCTGTTGCTTTACGGGTACCCTTTGATCCTATTTGTATGGCATATTTGTCTCGGCAGCTAGATGCTTCGTGGTGAAAAGAAGGGGTAAAAGGATATGAGGTGGTTGGCTGTATCAAGATATTACGGCCCTCTCGGTTTTAATCGTACCATACAATAAATAAAATTATTGAAAACGAGTGTAATCTCATAGTTTTTACTTGTAATTTGTTCTTACTACTAACATTTTTTTCAAAGTGCGGTTAAAACTGAGAGTGTATTATTTAGAATATAATTCAAGGCATGTACTATCGCATGAAAAAGTAACTGACCAGTATAGCCTAGTAGGCTCCTCCTATTTGTTTATTATAATGTGCAATGGTGGATTTACATTAAGTCACAAGGGAAAATATAACCTATTTACTTCAACAATCGCATATTTGAAATATGCGACTGTTGAAGTAAACAAATGTGGGCGGATGTAGTTAATGAGTTAATACACATATGGCAGCAAGTTCAGAATGAAAATCGCGCGCTTATTCGAAATCAGTAGATAGAGGCGAATATTGGATATTTGAAAAATGAGGGCAATTAAAATTGTCAGAGAATTTTTACAAGATGTAAAAAAATCGTGCTATTAAACTAAAAAAGTTGTATTCTTCCAGAATCTGCTACCCCCATAAAATCTTTGAAATCATTACCGAACAAAATTGTACCTAAAGGTGTACTGTTACTTTTGCATGCGATAGTACATCATCATAACAACAGAAATGGAATAACAGGTAGTGATAAATCAATTGATGTATGATCTATGAAAATATTAATCATCTCGACATCCTAAATTAGGATATATTTTGTTTATGAAATATTCGTATTGTTTTGGGCAGTCAATTTTATTCTATATATTTTGTGAAGAATATTTAGCAATTTGATTCTAAAAGTCGGACAAAAAGGCATTGGTGATATTTACAATACCAGTAAAAAACTACATATTTATTATTGAGTCTTGGGTTTTGGAAAACATATTTATATTAATAAATAATCTGTATTTCTCTACTAACCTAACAGCATGTTTTCACATTCAAGTGGAAAATTTTATTGTATTTCATTAATTTATTACAGCTTACAGTGAATGGAATTACTTATATACTTAATAATAATATTGATTTTGTTTAATGGTTGATCTGAAATTTTGAAAATATATTAAAAACTGCTGGATTAATGCACGTCGTCTTTACTCATTGAAGATTTTATTCAAAGTTTCAAACTCTTATTTCGTTTTGTCAACAATTACATTTTAAACTATACCGATAATACAGTTTTCTGTAACATTTATGTCCGGTATTATAAAGGAGCTAGCAAATTTGCTAGCTAGCAAGCACTATCAAATGAGATATCAAACTTATATGACAGTTCTTTTGGAGAATTCTTTCTGTTGAAACTTTGACAAGTTTTGCGCACACGTTGTAGGTAAACACCAACGGTATTAAAACTGTGGTGATATTATGAAAATTATTTTGTACGGTGAAAGATGTCAACTGTGCTACAATTAGTTGACGTGTCACTGCTCTAAATTCCATAACTAATCCATAGATACTAGTACAGAATTAATACCCCATTTGAAAGTAATTGCTAGCTAGCAAATTTTGCTAGCTCCTTTATAATATCGGACATTAAATATAATGTATGTTACTTTAAAACATTCTAACAAAATAATAATAATTTTGTAATAAACAAAGTGAAACAAAGGCCATTTAATTAATTTTTTAAGTAATGTGGTCAAAAATCGTTTAAATTTATATTTTCAAATAGTTTTGTATTTGATTTATAATAATTAATACATAATAGTTCACAAAAAAAAGATAAAACAATTTTAATCTGATTTATGACTACAAAAATATTGATTTCAGGTTTCTAACAAGTTGGATTTAACATGTTAAGCTCCACGGAGAACAAAATTTAAAATACTATATTATACATCTTTTTTGTACTGTAGTTAATTTTCTTTTATGTCATGGTTCCATTTAGTTACACAGTAATAAAATTACAGGAATTACAAATTATACCCTAAGGACTGCTATGATGCTTAACATGTTAAAAAAGGGATTTTTTTCTGCAAACTTTTGCATGAAAATATTAAATATATATTTGCATTTAAATTATGCTATTAACTTAATTTATTATCACTTTTTTATTCTAATTTTCAACTTACTCTGCCCGTGTTTTAGTATTTTAAAACAGAATTAAAATGATATATAGCTAAGATTTTATTAATTTAATTAATTTTAATAATCAATATTGCAATGTAATATTTTTTTATTAATTTTTATCTTTTTTATTTATACCAATTCATTTGAATAGATTAATAATTTTTTTTTATTAATTGTAATTTTCACTGGTTTAATTTTCATTTTAATTTGATTTTGGTTTATTTTTTATTTATTATTTTTTTCCGTTTAATTTATTAATTAGTTCGTCATCTGAAATGTGGAATCCAACATTAAGAAAAACTGTATCTGTTCCCGCACAACAGAACAAAGTAGCGAGAAAACCACACCATCGTCCAGGAATTTTACAGGGGTTTCGTAATTCTTTAAGTCGCAGATGGTCTGACTCCGATCCTTCTGTAAGTATTTTATAGAAAAAAATACGTAGAATAAATATAGAGTAATTAATATAACATGAAAGTGTTTAAATATAATAGTATCTTTCATTTTGTTTCTACATGTTAATTAACATAAAGAAAATTAAATATTATATTCAAGAATACAGTTAGATTAAGTTACGTTAGGTTATGAATAGGCAATATAATTTTTAATAAATAAAACTAATTATTTATTTCATTTAATCAATTTAGAGTCGTCCTCGGTTTGCAGTCAGACCAAATGATGTAACAGTCACAACACATGATACAGCTGTACTTTTTTGCAAACTTGAAAACTCTCCAATCGAACCATACATCTCATGGCGTAAAATCGAGCCAGATCAATTTGTTATTCGTCCTAACGATAAATTTCAAGTGACATATTCTAACAATGAAGCATGTTTAACAATAATTAACTGCAAGGAATCTGATACCGGCACATATCAATGCACGGTTGCTAATGATGCCGGAGCAATACAATGGAATATAATGTTGACAGTGGAACAACCAAAGTTACTTCAAGTTGAGATTATATCTTGTTCTAGCGTTGCTCTTAGTTATCCTGAACTTGAAATGCCTTGTGAAAATTGGAAGGTTTGTGAAATTTATTTAACAGCATTGTTGCATTTTACATAGATTCATTAAATTTGTCTATAAATTTTGTTCATTTTAAATTTCAGTTGTCAGTACATAACCTAACGTTTTTTTTTTTCAAATAATACAGGTTGAATATTGTGAAGCTGGTACAACACAATGGCAATTAGCTGCAGGTTGTCCAAGAAATAATAGATACATTGTGGAACATTTAATGCCTGGTTCAAGTTATTCATTTCGTATTAATCATTGTGCTCCTTCTCGAGCTGTAGCTCTTCCTCCTGCTGACACTACGAGGAGAGCGCAGGAGCAGTTCCATAGGCGATATGCTGAGACTGCTAATGCACTTGCTATAGGTAAATAGCTGTTATTTTTATATTTGTTTTTATTATCAAATTGTTACACGAATTTAAACATGAATGTAACACAATTCAAACAATTTACTTTCAAATATATGTCATTTGATATTGATTGACATTAAATGTATGTATATAATACTACATGCAGGTGTATTCTTTTTATAGGAAGATATAGTACAGTTCGAGCTGGCCAAGATCGAGGTACTGGACAGCCTGTTGCTCTGAAACAAGCATGGAGGTCTCGTAGACCTAAAGAAGTGATGCAAGCAGAATACAGTTTATTAGCAGCTGCTGAGCACCCAAACATTATTAGAGCATTAGCAATGTTTGAGCATGCTCCTAGACCTGGAATGGATACAATTGTTATGGAACTGTAAGTATACAATTTATTTGTTGTAAGTTTTAATTTTGAAGTATTTGTTGTGAATAATATTTTAAGTTGGTCATACTGTACTGTGAAGATGATAGAGCAGAAAGTGTAGTAGGTATATAAGATTAAAGATGGCTATGATACTATGATAGAAACATTATAGTTTGTAGTAGTAGTTCTGTGAATAAAGGCCTCTACACACTGATCTGGTATTATTTAACTGGATAGTGGATACCTATGGAATTACTATTAAACCGGATGGCAAAATTTCATATTTTTTCTAACAGTATCATTTTTCTTTGCGCATGCGCGAGACGCAACACTGAACTAAATTTTGATATAATATAGAGTATTATAGAGGTAAGTGACGTGCTTCTATAGTTTCTTTATTCAATTGTTATTCAGATTTGACAGTTAAGATGCATTTATGGTTGTTTATTTAGTTATTATTTGATAATTAAAATAAATTACAGGTATTTGCGTGTTAAATAAGTGTATTGTAGTTGATATACAATCGAACTTGTATGTATTTATTTATATATTTAACAAATCAATTTGATAAATTAAGAGGAAGAGTGGGGGTACTACAGATTATGTCGTGTATAGGCAAATCGGGCTGATTATTCTGCAAATAATAATAGGCCTATACACGACCCAATCTGCAGTACCTCCACTCTTCCTCCTGACAAATCGGTTCAGCAGATTGGGTGGTGTATAGAGACCTTTAGTCTCTTTACACATGTGTTGTTTGTTATATCTTTATGTAACTTTGTTCTACAATTATATTTGTAAACTAATCGTAAATAAATAATATTAACAGTATTTAGTATGAGATAACCTACAAAAAGTGTGAAATTATTGAATAACTGAATAGCACAAATTAAAGCAAATATTAAGATTGATTTAGTTTAGTGTATTATGTAAGTATAAAACAAAATTTAATAACAATGAAATAAATTTTCAGTGTCGACGGCCCTCCATTATTCGAGTATTTATGTCGTCATGCTGAATACACAGAAATAAATGTTCACATATTTCTTCGACAACTATCCAGTGCACTGAGTTGGCTTCACAATCATTACATAGCTTATCGAGACTTAAGACCGGAGAATATTTTAATCGATACAGTCCACGAAGTGCCTAATCTCAAGCTGATAGATCTAGGAGCCGCAACAGGACACCCAGAACCGTCGGCTTGTTTAGAATTCACTGCGCCAGAGATAATAAATAAAACGTCTTCTTTAATCGGAGACAAAGTGATACATTTCAATGACAAAAGCGCAGAAATGATGATCGCTTACTCGTCAGATGTTTGGGCTTTTGGAGTTTTACTTTACGTTGTACTCAGTGGAGTGTCACCGTTTTTAGATGATTCAGATGAAGAAACAGTTTCCAATATTGTCAAATGTGATTATTGTTTTCCAGATGAATATTTTACAGGTGTCTCAGAAGATGCAAAAACGCTTATTAAAAATGTATTAACCTTAGATAAAAGATGGACAATCGATGACTGCTTGTCTTCGGCGTGGATGTTAAGTGTAAGTATAACTGTTAAGTAATTAGGGGAAGCCGGGGTAAAGTTATAAGAAAAAGCCAGTTATTTATCATTTTAGTGTACAGTAGAATTCCTATAAGTTCTAAGTTACGGGACCTAAAATTCTCAGAATTAGAACTTACGGAGTATTTCTTCCATCACAATACCGATCTAATCAAATGAGACGGGAATAGCTCTCTCTCTCTCGCACACTTTATTCAGAGTGATCTAACATAACCCACGTGACAGTCTAGTGGTAAAATTGAAAAATTATCTAACAGTTCATTTGTAATATATGATGTCTTCAGAAAAAGATATAGTGATTATATTTGAGTTTTATTTGAATACTAATGTAGGTATTTGATTACATATTGTTTTTTTTTTTCATCTGTTTAATAACGTCCTACGTATATTTCCATTTATATAATTATGAAACCACTTTAATAATTATTTTGTCACCGTTTGCGCATATTCAATGAAAAGACGGTAAGGAGTGAGGGAAACAACTTCTCTTCCTTAAATTGTTCGAACTTATAGGAGTCCAACTGTATTAGTTTACAAAATAAATGTTTTACGTTACAGAATTCGCACGGTTCAGTTTTTCCATCGTCTCGATTACTTGCATTCATAGAACGTCGTAAACCAGCCAGCGGTACTCCAACATTGACATTAGAAAATCTTAACTTGACTGATAATTAAATTAAGTGCTTGATAGTTATCAGTGAATGTATCCTATTACAGGTAATGTAACATTATGTATAAATTATCATCAATAAAATAAATAATTTATTATATTTACTGGTTTTTCACATTCTCTTTAAATGTTTTTTTAATAGAGTAGCTACAATAGAAAATACTTAATCTACAGTGCCTGGTATAAGTCATTTAACCGATTTGCAGACAGAACAAAAAGAAAAGAAGAGCGTACAGAAACATGGTTTATTGATTGGTAATTTAGATACAAAAGTAATGACGGTTTAAATGTTAAATTTTGTGTTCAAACTGTCGTATTTTATACAGGCTGCCATGACGACATAACCACATTAACCGACACTTGTTTTCTGGCAGCGTTAACTGACTTATACCGGGCCCTGTATATAAAAAAGAGAGCCATTATTTTTAGTCATCAATTATTTTGAATTTAAAAAATTTAGACTAGGTATAATCATATATTAATTACAAGTACAGCGATTCTTAAACATATATAGTTTAGGGACTCTCTTTTGAACAATTATTTTTCAGGGACCCCCTCCTGACAGAAAAACAAAAAAAGAAGTCGTTAGATACTAATTAATCATTGGTAAATAGAAATGTAAAAGTATTTTAATTTATGCCAAATATGTTTCACGGACCCCTGGCAAAAATTACGCGGACCCTAATTTAAGAACCGCTGTTCTAATAGATTAATATATGGTATAATATTAGGTCAGTCCATATATTCTGTTGTAATTATACCATACCGATTATTCCAAAAATATACCTATAATTATCTCAAAAAAAATCAGAATAAATTAAAATATAATTTAATGATGTAATAATTTATTAAACAAAATTAATAATTAATTAAACATAATAAAAACAATTACAATGAATGAAAAAGACTTGCACAAAATAAGTAGTTTTTTACCAGCTTGTTAAGTTCACACTAGGCTGGGACACGATGGTAACAACAAGAAAGGAGTCACGCGACCGGCTGATGGTTGGAAAGTTAGACGTGCACTATTCCACCAGTCACTGTTGAAATCACTAGCTGACTGGTAGAAGCATTGGCTTTTTTAACCGACTTCAGAAAAAAGGAGGTTCTCAATTCAACTCGTATATTTATTTATACAGTGTATTCCAAGTTGATTAAGACATAGGAAATTTAACATGGGGACAGTTAGAAATATTGTAGTAGGCTTTGGTTAAATTTAACAATGTGTGATTGGTGCAATTTCAAATACTGCCTTGAAACTAACTGATAAATTTTAAATTAATCAACAGTATTTTGTTTTCAATAATAAAATACATTAATGAAATTAAAGTAAACATCCTAGATAAAGTTATAATATTTTTTGGCAGATATAAATTTAAAAACAAAATACTAATTACTATTTTATTAAATTTTGTGGTGACATTTCAAAATGCACCAATCACACATCGTTAAATTTGACCAAAGGTTACTACCAAGGTATATAAAGACAAGGTGGACAAGGTAGTCTCAACAATTCCTTGACCAATTAGCGTTGGCACGGGAATTGACGTCACCTGGGGGGTCTTATTCAAATGTCATAAATTTTTAATAGAATATTAATTGTTTTCTTATTTTTTGATATTTTAACAACACATACAATCAAATAAGTTCAAATTCGACATAGCAAAATCATAAAGTGCTGTAAGGGCTGTCAGAATCATATAACGTATTGCCAACTTAAGAATAGTAAAAATGATGCTTCCCGAATTGACCAAATTGTCTTTGACAGCTTTTTTATGATTTTACAATGTCGAATTTGTACTTATTTGATTGTATGTGTTGTTAAAATATCAAAAAATACGAAAACAAGAATAAATAAAGGAATTTTTTGTAATTAATATTCTATTAAAAATTTATGACATTTGAATAGATCATTGACGTCAATTCCCACGCCAACTCTGATTGATCAAGGAATTGTTGAGACTACCTTGTCTTTATATACCTTGGGTTACTACAACACTTCTAATTGTCCCCATGTTAAATTTCCTATGTCTTAATCAACTTGGAATACATTGTATATTTATTGAATTCACACTAGGCTCCTAAATAGCTTCTAAAGCCGTGCTTACACTAAGCCAGCTGAAATGATTTAAACGTTTCAGGAATAAACACTATTCATGCGTACACAATTCATGTAATAGTTGCAGGTCCTTGTTTATATTTGCCTGACACAATTTTTAACTGATCTTCATTGAAAATTTTATTTAAACCATTATTTAATACACGCACTTGTTTTTGTAAATGTTTAATTTTACGCTTCGCGTCTATAAGTTTTTTTTTTGTTTTTAGTCGAAGTCGTACAGACATTTTATAGTACTTTAAGATTTTTTCAGTGTTTCTCAAACAACTAGTATGATCAACGTCTTTTTTATTTATTAACCGTTGCTGCTGGTAAATAAATTCTTTAGCGCCCTCAGATGTTGTTTCACTGTCACTGCTTACGAGATTGTTATCTTGATTTTCATCCAGATGAATAACATCTTCGGTGAAATCATCCTTTATTTTTTCATTCATGTGAGTATCACCTTCTGATGAATGAGGAAACAGCGTTGGCACGGCATTATTTTTTAATTTTAATAATCCATCTGTCCGATGTTGTTCCCAAGCCTCTGGTGCAAAATGAGCCTGTAATAAATTGAAAATCGATTGTTATAACTCATTCTATAATCTTTAAGCAATTGTGTACGCATTAAAAAATTATTGTTTATCAGTTTTAATTGATTGAAAGTTTATTTTTTATATTTGAACCAAAAATAAATCATAGTTGTACCAAGGATATATTTTTATGTAATATTGAGGGAAATCATGTTTAAATTTTAATTATTACCTGACATATTGCTGAATGACGAGTAGGTGTCCAATTATTTCTGCCTATATTTTCTAACCAAATCTTGCACCTTGTTAAATCCTTCAGAGGGAAATAACACATTTTAAAACATTTCGAAGAGGAGTTAAAACAGTTAGGAACAGCACAACCAGGCATATTCTTGTCTAAATTAAAAAGAAATTAGTTTCTAAGGTTTTATAGGTTAAGTTCATATAAACCGTAGTAAACTTACATTTTACATCCACTAGCAATAAAACCTTTATTTACAAAAATTTGCTTGTGTGAGTTGTAGCTGGCATATGTAAATAG
Source organism: Sialis fuliginosa (assembly GCA_961205875.1). Taxonomy (NCBI): domain Eukaryota; kingdom Metazoa; phylum Arthropoda; class Insecta; order Megaloptera; family Sialidae; genus Sialis; species Sialis fuliginosa. The sequence goes on along the minus strand of OY540809.1, from coordinate 39,455,852 downwards.
CCGCAACTACTTTTTTTTTCCTCCACTGAGGGTGCCTGAAAAAATATACTAAAGATACAATACAATAAAAAGTATTTTATCAATACATGATCAATAGGTGTATCATACATAGTATGTATGTATGTCTCAACAATGACGCCATGTAATAAGTACATATATAATAAATATTTATAAATAAAAGGTAAGTAATTTTCAATTGTACAATATTTTATACCTGTGTAGATAAACAGGTAACAAAGAATAGTATCTATGTAGATAAATAGATGTTAGTCAGTTTTCAGTTTTGAAAGTATACACGTCAGATTTTAAATTCATTCTATAATGTATACGAGATAACGTCTCTTTACTTTAACTGACTTTAACCATTGAGTAAAAAATAACAAGAGAATCAACGTATACGGGAGAGCTGAAACGCAGTAGATATATGAACCATGCACTATTTGAGCCCCAGGAAGTGCTGGTATCTATTGAAAAAATTATTAATTATACATATGAAATATTTGGTTTTCGACTCTACTAAATCGTCAGATTCTAAGCTCCGCCCCTCTAAAATGATTTACGAACGTCTTGTTTACATTATTTTAAGTCGGCTGATACGAGATACAAAGGCAACAAAAACGTTGCAAGAAATTATTCGTTACTTATTATCTTTTTCTTTTAAATAAAACAAAAAAAAAATGTAATGTTAAAATTATTTGAGATAATTGCTGCTATCAATAATATAATAGATTTTTGCTTTAAAGTAGATTTTTATAAGTTGTAAGAAATTTAAAATTGTGACGCGATGTTACATTACTGATGATATAATTAAAATTAAATTGATCGTTTTATTCATTTCAAATTAATATAAAAATATATCAAAACTAAAAATATGGTTCTGCGGTTTTTTGTATCTACATTGCTTTAAACATAAAATATGGATTGTGGACCGATACATATTACATATAACAATATATACAAAATAAGTTTTTATGGTTCCGAAGAAACCCTATTAATGTCACTTTGTCGTTCGTCCGTCCGTCCGTCCGTCCTTTTCACTCAAAGCCAAATAGCTCGTAAACTATATCAGCTAGAAACTTGAAATTTTTACTGAATATGTAAAATGACACCCTCTAATAAAATATGTACAAATTTATTGAATAAATAATTTTTCAAGGGGGGCAATAAGGAGCTAAAGCTAGGTAAAAAAATAATTTTTTTTATACCAAGGCATGTGGCACGTTAAAATGTATAACCAAACAAGCGGAATTTCACCTTTTTTCTATTTTTTTCTAAATCAAAAATGGTGCCTGTAGGGGGCTTTAAAGCAAATCCCAAAAAACCAAAAAAAATTGTATACCAAGACGTGTGGCATGTCAAAATGTACATCTCAATTAGTAGAATTTGACCATATTTTTATTTATTTTCTAACTCTAAAATGGCGCCTATAGGGGGCTAAAAACAGTATTTTATTCTGCCCCCCCCCCCCTCTAACTCTTGTAACTACCAGCTCAAAAAATCTGAAAAAAATTGGTAACGAGGTTTTGATGGGACTACCAACGACAAATACTAAAGTCGACAATATAATTTTAAATTTTGGAATAATAGGGAGGGGTGTAAGAGAATTAAAAAAATGTATTTTCATATCTAGGCATGTGGTATGTCAAAATGTACATCTCAATTCGTAGAACATGACCATATTTTTTATTTTTTTCTAACTCAAAAATGGCTCCTGTAGGGGGCTAAATGCAGTGTTTTATTTTGTCCCCCCTCCCTCTAACTCTGTAACTACCGGCTCAAAAAATCTGAAAAAATTTGGTAACGAGGCTTTGGTGGGACTACCAACGACAAATACTAAAGTCAACAATATAATTTTAAGTTTTAGAATTATATGGAGGGGCGTCATAGAATTTTTTATTTTGATATCTATAGGCATGTGGTATGTCAAAATATAGATCTCAATTAGTAGAACTTGACATTTTTTTATATTTTAACTTTTACTTAAAAATGCACCCGTAAGTGGTTCCAAACATTTCACGTAGTACGTACTTCGGAACCCTTATGGCATACCTACACTCGTGTATGTCTTGCCCGAATTATTTTTTTTATCTTCTTCAATGAAAATTAAAAATTCTTTTTTTTTATTTCTCAAATATTAGATATTAAAATTACTTTTGACCAAATATCATCGAATTTTTTTTTATTTTTGTAAGCTTGTTCAAATTGTCTAATAAGAACTAGAATAATGTGTAAGGAATGTGACGAGATTTTGCGATAAGTGTTTCAAAAACAAACACTAAAATAAGTCAGCTATCAGTGAGAGGCAAGGGGACTCAATAAAAAAGCACCCCAAAATGTACACAGTAATTTGAATATGACTGAAAGATATAAAACATGTAGTTTATAAAGTCTCATCACTAAAAATTCCGAAAAAAATGATGATTTTTTAATTTTTATCCCCACCATATTGAATTAAAAACGGGGAATGAGTGAAAATATTTACTGTAATAGTGTATCTAACATAGAATTTCACTTTTATTATAAGTAGCTCATAAAAGCATGATTATCGCAGAATAATACAAAAAAATCTGAATTTTACAAATTTTTTTATTATTTTTACCATTTTTGTGAGTTTAAAATGGTTCAAGGTGAGAAAAAAAATGTTTTCTTAAACTCTGATACCTCCGATCACCGTTGATCATAGTTTCAATTCAATTCTGATAAAAGTGAAAATACAAAATCTCTTATTTTTTTATACTTTTCGACTTAAAATCCGCCATATTTTTTTCAGAGCCATAAAAATGCAATTTTGAACCCGGAAATCGAAAGAGCACACTCGAAAATAGTAAAATACATGACTTTTATTTATATTACTTCCGTTATTCTTAATGAGTTTGGAGCTCAAAGATTGACGAAAAAAATTGTTATTTTGGTCCTTAATGGGTTAAATAACCGTTACCCAAAAAAGTGTTATGCCCATGTCCTTCTTCAGAATGCAAGCTTTCTCCCAGCCAAATTTCATTAAGATCGGTTTAGCTGTGAAAAAGTAACAGACAGAAAGATAGACCCACATTCGCATTTATAATATAAGTACGGAATATTTCGGTTCCTATGTAAGATAGGGGGTTGTTGACCCTCGCTCGCATAGTATTTTTCTCGTCAGATCGAATGAAACTTAAACAACCCTTCATATGAGAATGTGGGTGAAATATAAATGTTTTATTTTATTTTTTGGTTTTCATTCATTATACAAAATTAAAAATATCTCGACTCCTATGTGAGATAAAGGGCTGTTTTTCCCTCTAAACCTCCATTCCCGTAGAATTTTTCCCACCGAATCTAATAAAACTAATTACAACCCTCTATATGTGAATATATTTTTTTAATTTTTTTTTTTGGTTTTCATTCATTATACAAAATTGTAAATATCTCGAATCCCATGCAAATTAGGGGGTTGATTTTCCCCCTAAAACCCCTACCCACGTGGTATTTTTCCCGCCGGATCCAATGAAACCAATTACAACTCTTCATATGTGACAGGGGGTGAAATATTAATGCCTCATTACCATTTTTTTTTCAGATTTTTTGAGCCAGTAGTTACAAAGTTAGAGGGGGGTGGGGACAAAATAAAATACTCTTTTAGCCTCCTACAGGCGCCATTTTTGAGTTAGAAAAAAAATAAAAAATATGGTCATATTCTACTAATTGAGATCTATATTTCGACAACCCACATGCCTAGATATGAAAATTAAAATTAAAAATTCTGACACCCGTCCCTATTATTCCAAAATTTAAAATTGACTTTAGTATTTGTCGTTGGTAGTCTCACTAAAGCCACGTTACAAAATTTTTGCAGATTTTTTGAACCAGTAGTTACCGAGGTAGAGGGGGGACAAAATTAAAAAATGCTTTTAGCCTCCTGCTGGCGCTATTTTTGAGTTAGAAAAAAATATATAAAAAAATAGGGTCAAATTTTACTTATTGAAATCTACATTTTGATATCCCACACGTCTTGATAAACAATTTTTTTTTTGATTTGCTTTAAAGCTCCCTGCTAGCGCAATTTTTGATTTAAAAAAAAAAATAAGATAAAGCGTCAAATTCCATTGGTTTGGTTATACATTTTAACGTGCCACATGCCTTGATATAAAAAAAATATTTTGTTTACCTAGCTTCTCTTTAGCATCAACTCTGAAAAAATATTTTTTCAACAAAGTACATCTTTTACTAGAAGGCATTATTTTACATGTTCAGTAAAAACAAGTTATTCGCTTATATAGTTAACGAGATATTTTGCTTTGACTGATAATGACGGACGGACGGACGACAAAGTGAGATTAATAGGGTTTCTTCGGAACCTTAAAAAAGAGTTTGTTCATTATTTTAATTTTAATAATACATTTATTATACCAATAAATTTTTCAACTACTAACATAACTTTTTCAATTACATATAAATACTTATTCATGTTAGAAATGTATCAAATATATCAGTCGCGCCCGACGGAAGGTTAAAAATAAAATAATAATACGAATCACAAGTCACAACGTGTGAAATAGTTAAGCGTCGATGTTTACAATAACATGAACAGAAACTAGTAATATATATATTAAACTGGTTTGGGTAAAGGCGGAGCTTAAGCTTAGCGAGCTGTCAAGCGAGGGGTACGGGACGGATAATTTTGTATCTTGGATAATAAGTTAGTTCAAGTTCCGATTGTAAGATGGCTTGAGTGCTGCCATCTAGAGCTTGGAACATCGTCCCCGTTTCATCAAAATACATTGCGTTGTTTCTCTTGTTATTCTTTACTCAATGCTTTAACCAAATAAAATTCATTGTCGGAATGACATCTGAAAAAAAATGTTGAAATTGAAAAGGTACATGTGACGCCATCTAACAAAATCAGCTTTAACTAATTAGTTTTTGATAGTTCAAGTTCGTCTCGCTAGATGGTGTCAGATGTACTTTTTAAATTTCAATATTTTTTTCAGACGCCATTCTGACTAAATCTTTTTTTTACAAGTTAGTATGTATAACGGCATCCTGAATCCAAAAGTGCGTTTTAAAAGATTCGCTCGTATCGATAAAACTGTTTTTTATCAACTTTGGTCTACAAAAAATGTTGAAATTTTGAACCAGTGAATGTCCTTAAAATCTGATATCATTTTTGTTATCAGTGTATCTTATTACATACGATGACGTGTGTAATATTTTCAAATTCAAAAAGGGTGTATCAATATTTGTACCAAAAAACACACCCTTTTTGAATTTGAAAGTAATAGACACTCCATCGTATGTAAAAAGACACACTGATATCATAAATCATATCAGATTTTAAATACATTTGCTGGTTAAAATTTTTACGAAAATTTCTAATACAAAAGTTCTTAAAAAACGGTTTTATCGATCCGAGCGCAACTTTTTATGGGCATATTTGGAATCAGGGTGCCCTAATACATACGATAGCGTCTCTAACTTGACAAAAAAACATTTTTTTGAAAACGATAACAAAAAAATTTTAATCTGATGACGTAAGATGACGGCACCTCCACCATATATAAAAATGTACAAAAATAATATATATGTGGTATTTTTGAATAAGGAATACAATTTCAAATTAAAAAAGGGTGTATCAATTAAATTAAAGTACTAAAAAACACATCGTTATTGAATTTTAAAGAAATAGATAGAATTTTAAGAAATAGATAGATTTTAAAGAAATAGATATGTATTATAACACCGCTGATAACATAAATGAAAATAGATTTTAAATCAATTCACTGGTTCAAAATTTGCTGAAATTTTTTACGACAAAAGTTGATAAAAAACCGTGTTATCGATCCGAGCGCAACTTTTTATGGGCATATTTGGAATTATGGTTCCCTAATACATACGATAGCGTCTCTAACTCGACAAAAAATTTTGGACAACAAAATTATCTATTTTTTCGATTTTCAAATAATTAGATACGTTATCGCATGTAAAGGGATACGCTAATTCGACTTGTCGTATCAGGTCCGAAATTTGTTGAAGGGTTCAAAAGTTACAGCCTTTTTACGACGAAAAATTGATAAAAAACTGTAATAGCGGTTCGAGCGGAACTTTTTATCAACATTTTTGGAATCACCATGCTGTTATACATCCGATAGCGTGCTTAACTCGCCAAAAAAAAATTGATGCTATGACGTAACATGACGGCACCTCCACCATATACAGAATAAAATATTTTTTTATATTCCTTATTCTTAAATACCACATTTTTGTACATTTTTATATATGGTGGATGTGCCGTCATGTTACGTCATCAGATAAATTTTTTTTGTGGAGTTAGGCACGCTATCGTATGTGTAACAGCATCATGATTCCAAAAATGTTAATAAAAAGTTCCGCTCGGACCGCTATCACTGTTTTTTATAAATTTTTCGCCGTAAAATGGCTGTAACTTTTGAACCTTTCGACAAATTTCGGACCTGATACGAAAAGTCGAATTAGCGTATCCCTTTACATGCGATAACGTATCTTATTATTTGAAAATTGACAAGTTTTTTTCAGTTAAAAAAAAATTTTTTTGTCGAGTTAGAGACGCTATCGTATGTATTAGGGCACCCTGATTCCAAATATGCCCATACAAAGTTGCGCTCGGAACTTTTGTGTTGTAGACAAAAGTTGTTAAAAAATAGTTTTATCGATACGAGCGAATCTTTTATAGCGCACTTTTGAATTCAGGATGCCTTTATACATACTAACTTGTAAAAAAAAGATTTAGTCGGAATGGCGTATGAAAAAAATATTGAAATTTAAAAGGTACATCTGATACCATCTAGCGAGACGAACATGAACTATCAAAAACTAATTAGTTCAAGCTGATTTTGTTAGATGGCGCCACATGTACCTTTTCAATTTCAACATTTTTTTCAGATGTCATTCCGACAATCAATTTTCTTTGGTTAAAGTCAGTTAAAATAGAGAGACGTATGTACATATTATAGAATGAATTTAAAATCTGACGTGTATACTTTCAAAACTGAAAACTGACTGAATTTAAAACATATATTTATCTATATAGATGCTCTTCTTTGTTACCTGTTTATCTACACAGGCATGGGCGTAGCCAGGATTTTGTTAGGGGGGAGGGGGGTGGGGCAAACATTTTTTTTTTGAAACCGATTGTTCGGCGTGTTCTAGGACCTCGAGGTAATGAGAAAGGGGTAAGCAAAAAAAGCTCACATTATTATGGTACCATACCTAAAAAGTTTTATACACAATTTTTTTAATAAAAATATTTTCAAATGGCCTCAAATTTTTGGCGTCTGGGACCTCGAAATGTGTAAGAACGGCTCTGATAAATGGCCATTAATGTAAACAAAATTTGGTAAATCCTTTTTTTCTTAAATTAAATTCTATCGTTTCGTTGCAACTTTGGCTCGTGAAAATCCGTGATTTTCATTATCTTAATAAACAAATTTTTTGGTGTGTTTTTGATTATTATCGAGGAATTGTAAAAGAGCTATGAAAAAATTAACATTTTCATTATTTATTGTATCTTTAGATAGGTGCGCAAAAAGCCAAAAAGTAACAATGAAAAATAATTCTTTTTTTAATTTCTTCTTTTATTTTCGCCACATTTTTTTCAATCAATTAAATTTATATGTATGTGCATACCTTTTTGAAGACAAAATCCTCTACGTTGCTATTTTGGTGTTTTTACTTCCATGTTCCGAAGGAAATGGAAGTATTGTAATACCATCGAAAAATCGTGTCCGAGAAAATGATTGTACTAACTTCAAAACGTAAAGAAAAGTTAATTTCCGCTTGGCGGCTGTGCGTGTGTCTGTGTGTCTGTGTGTCTGTGCGGATGTAGAATTTTCTTTCGTTCACGATAACTACTGTAAAAATGCACCGATCTGAATTATTTTTGGGGAAAATGTTTGTCTCAGTGAGTACTCCAGACCTATTGTTTTTGGTGCTAATCGGATTAGGGGTTTTGGAAATATTCGAAATTTTGTAACTTTTTTCGTCTAAAAAGTGAATATTGCGAGTATTATCTCACTAATTTTGATGAGATTTGGTACATTTGCAGTTCAATTGAATCTAAAGGACATTTATTATTTGTACGTACCTAAACAGCCATTAAAGGGGTGAAAAACACACTTAAAATTTGAATTTTAAATACTAATATGTCATTAATTCATGTTGCCTTGGAAACAAATGCAACTAAATTCAAATTGTCAAATTAGTTTTTCTACGAATGTGAATTATGTTTTTGACATTAGAAAACTAATATTTATATACAAATGGCAAAAAGAGCTGTAACCGTTGTAAGTATATATGTTTTTTTAATGTATTACGATATGTATATTCATAGTAGTAGGTTATATAAATAAAATATTTAAAAAAATGTATATTTAAAAATTATTTAAAAAGATAGAAAGAACATGGAAGTCATGTATGGTTCTCCATACCGATATTTTTTATTTATAATTTTTTTATTTAATGTTTAAAATCGATCAAATTTGAATTGATAATATACATGTACCTATAGTTGAAATATCAAAAAAACTTATTTTTTTGTATAAAAAGGATACAAAGGTAATGACATGAATAGTTTACCCGCTATAAGAAGAGATTGCAATAAAAAAAAACAATGATATTTAAATTTTCGAATCTAAAAATGTCAATATTTAGCCAATGAACTGATTCATTTGTTACTCTTATGTCCGGTATCATAAAGGACCTAACAAATTTGTTAGCTAACAAACACTTTCAACTGAGGTATCAAACATATATGACAGTTCTTTTGGAGTTTGTTGATGACTTTGACAAGTTTCGCGCACGCGTTGAAGGTAAATACAAACGGTATTAAAACAGTGGTGATGTTATGAAAATTATTTTGTACGGTCAAAGATGCCAACTGTGTTACAATTAATTGAAGTGTCACTGCTCTAAATTCCATAACTAATCCATAGATACTAGTACAGTATTAATACCCCATATGAATGTAATTGCTAGCTAACAAATTTTGTTAGGTCCTTTATAATACCGGGCATTAGTTCACGAGCTAGGGGGAGGGGCAAGCGTCCCCCCTTGCCCATGCTTTTGTGGGTAGTTATTTTAACACAAAACACAGTTTTCACTGTTGCCAACACTGCGACCTTTGCCTTTAGGTGTTTTTATTTTATTTTTAATTTTCCCTGATATTTCAGTTTACATTTAAAAATAAAAGATTGTGATTAAAAAAAACTTTGATACTTGATTTTCTGGATCCAAAATATAAATTTACGTTCAAAAATCCAATGGACATCATAGAAGTCTAGAAATATCCCTGTTTGGACAATAATACTGATTTACTTATTACTTTTTGTCGACAAGCTAGGGGGGGGGGGGGGTATTTGATAGTCTTAAAGTTAATGATAGAAGCTATATTTAAAAAAACAGTTGGGGTTTGTAGGATCGCGCCAAGCTGAGATATTAACTATTCTTGTTAATTTATCAATTTTAATTGACATATTCGGTAATTTTTTAACACTTTTTTAGTGGAAAAAAAAATCTTGCCAGGGTGCCAGACTTACTAAGGCCGGCTTTGCTCTAAATTTATAATTTTTCAACTACACAAATTAGCTTTTACAACTGCAGTTTTCATTTATGGAACTGAAGAAACAAGTTTTTAGTGTGTAGTTGCAACTACACACTAAAATAACCCCTGTATTTGATAATGTTTTTAATAGAAATGCTTGTAAAGTTGTTTTGCTGTGTTTAAACCGAAAAAACAAAACAACAAAAGTGCAATAAACCCTATGCATTTTTAAATACGATGTGTTTTCAAACACCGTGTTGCTGTTTTGTTTTCTTTGGTCTAAACACGCCATTTGAGAAGTTTGTCTAGAGGTCTGTTAACTAACATAAGTTCAATAGATCCATAATAAGTATAAGTGCACGCAATAAGTGATTGCGTGCGAAGGGTGTGTTTGCAAACTATAACAGTTTCATACATCGTTAAGATAGTAAAATAACCGAGATTAACTGCACACGCTATTGTTAGTGGGTGCCGGGTATGGGCAGATGGCTCGTCCATCCAGAACGGGAGGCGTTAAATAGGCACGGGCCTGGGGCGTAAGTTCAACCAGCCGCGGGATTGTTACACACAGGCGCGTATACAAGGTGTTATGACCCCCTCCCCCCCAAGAATTAAAAAAATACACTAGATTAATATCTAGTGTATTTTGAAGAAATCCGAAAGTTATTTAACAGGTTGACTGCCAAGAATAAATCACAAAAAATGTCTCAGATGCCAAATAGAAAATAATTATAAAAATCGTATTCTCAATTATTTCTATTGTTTTTTTTTATTTTATCAAAATCGACAAAAATTTATATACATATACAGGGTGGGGCATTTAAAGTGTTACAGATTATTATCTCAGAACCATTGCATATTTGAAAAAAATGTTTCAACCAAAAAATGTTTGGTTGTGAGGGGGTAATCGAGTAGTAATATTTAATTGTTATTTTAACGTGGCCTTCAAGGATATTTGAAGGAGAACATCATTTTTTTAAATAGGAACATATAGTTTTTATTTAGTAATCAAATTCGACGTAAAAAAACACAAATCTTTCATTGAATTTTTTTTTAAAACCGAAGTTTTCCAAGGTATCTAACAAAATAATTCGAGATTTTGAACTTTTTTTTTTACACAGAAACCATATACTTTAGAAAAAAAGTACAATATACAAAATAATTTTATTTTGGTCTAATAAAGCTTGGTGAATTATTTTAAAAAATTAAAAAACTTTTTCTAGTTATTTTATTTTAATAAAAACAAAAAAAATACGAAATGTTAAAAAAAAACTAGAATAATTCTACAAGTTTCATTAGACTAAAATAAACATTTTTTGTATCTTGTACTTTTTCTCTAAAGTTTATGATTTCTGAGTAAAAAAATCTTGAATGTTCAAAATCTCGAAATTATTTTGTTAGATATCTTGTAAAATTTCGGTTGTTCAAAAAAAAGTTTTAATGAAAGATTCGTGTTTTTTCACGTAGAATAAGATTACTAAATAAAAACTATAGGTTCGTATTTAAAAAAATTATGTTGGCTTTCACATATCCTTGAAGGCCACGATAAAATAACAGTTAAATAAAATTCGATTACCCCCTCAAAACCAAACATTTTTTTCAAATATGCGATGGTTCTGAGATAATAATCTGTAACACTTTAAATGTCCCACCCTGTATATGCTCTAAATGTTCGATATGCCATGGCAGCCAACCTGTTAAAGTACCTAGTCAGATGAGTTCAAATCACTATGTATTAATAAATTTTCAACTACAAAATCATTTGAATAAAAAAATTATATTTTGATAATTAGCTCCTTGACACGTAAAAATGAAGATCGACATACTATTTTTAATATACCTACCTAATTAGTAATTATTCTATATGTGTTATAGGAAATTGATTTGACTTCATTTCTAGTTCTCATATTGTGCATCTCTCTCTACTACCGTTTATTGCAAAATTCGAATTTGTAAAAAAAACAAGAATTTGCAGTCAATAAAATAATATCTCACCCTTTCTATGGCTGTTTAGGTACGTATAACAAAAAAATACTGAAATACATTTTTCATTATTTGTACTGTAGAATATTTCAAGTAAATTCGACCAAAAAAAAACAACTTTACACCCCTTCTTACCCCCTTAGTGGATGAATTTCGAAAAAAAATTTCTTTCAGATCATAATCACGTCAAGACGCTTCGATTGGTACCCCAACAAAGTCAATAGCATTTTTTATTTACGAGATTTCGTGAACGTAAAAAATGACACGAACATCGTACGTAGGGCCATGGGGGCCATGGCATAGGGCGGCAATCTTTTTACTTCAAAAATCAGAAATTTCAATCGACGTGACCAAAAAAAAAAAAAAAATAAGGTCATCAGTTTTTAATGTACCTATGTATATATTATTCATTATTTGTAAAAATTCTCACTTTTCAGTTCATATAGGAATTTTGACTGTTAAAAATATATTATATTTTCCCTTGGTGAAGGGGCGGCAATTTTTTTTACCAGGGCGGCAATTTTTTTGCCCAGAGCGGCAATTATTTTTTACCCAGGGCGGCACTTAACGTAAATACGCCACTGTACACTGACACGCATACATCTTTCTGAAAATAGTGTAAATATACTATAAAATACCTTAAAAGATACAATTATGTTAAAATTTTTAATTTTGATTTTCGTACCGATTACAATAACTTCCTAATGGGAAGTTAAAAATATTTTGAGATTTATTATACGTTTATTTAAAATATGTATATACATATGTATATGTACAGTGCCGTTCACGATGAAAGGAACAAATTCGTTTAAAATTCAGGTAATTATTTTGTGCAAAAACGCTCGGACCCGTTGATTAGTATTTTTAGTTGCGAATTTTTTGACATAAGAAAATTGTATACAGGGTGTCTCAGGAAAAACATATGTAGTCATCATTGATTTTTTTAAATGGAACACCCTATATATTATACCATTTTTGAATTGCGCGATAAATTCTGAACACTTTTTGTACAGCATATCATATCTCTAAAATCAGTAGTTGGAAGTTTTTGGAATATTGACGTTTGAAAATTGACATTTTGAAATACACACATGTCAAATAAAATGTTTAAATTGAAAAAATAAATTTTGAACATTTTTTTAAAAGCCAACAAAAACATCCTGGTATTGCAAAAAAAAGAAAAAAAGAAGAAAAAAAAGGAAAAAAAAAAGTTCAATGTTTTTTCTTTTTTTTTTTCTTTTTTTTCTTTTTTTTTGCAATACCAGGATTAGTTTTTGTTGGCTTTTAAAAAAATGTTCAAAATTTATTTTTTCAATTTAAACATTTTATTTGACTTGTGTGTATTTCAAAATGTCAATTTTTAAACGTCAATATTCCAAAAACTACTGATTTTAGAGATATGATATGCTGTACAAAAAGTGTTCAGAATTTATCGCACAATTCAAAAATGGTATAATATATAGGGTGTTCCATTTAAAAAAATCAATGATGACTACATATGTTTTTCCTGAGCCACCCTGTATACAATTTTCTTATGTCAAAAAATCCGCAACTAAAAATACTAATCGACGGGTCCGAGCGTTTTTGCACAAAATAATTACCTGAATTTTAAACGAATTTGTTCCTTTCATCGTGAACGCACTGTATATGCTGCTATTTGAAAGTTTATAATTTTTTTTCTGTATGATCCCCTCCGAGAAGTGAGGCTGTATACGCGCCTGGTTATACAGCGATTTACAACCGGCCCATTAAAATACATGTACACAAATATAAATATCTGCCTTGGGAACCACGGGACTTTCTTATAAAAATAAAATAAATGTCGAATATGTTATTACTTATCTATAATTTATTTCAATATAATAGTAGTGACGTTAAATATAAATAAAAACAAACTTGTTTGATTAAACGTCAAAATTTATTAAAGAAGAGGAAACCGCAAGCTTTCGATTCACAGAATCATCGTCAGGCTAAAATAATATTATTATTATTGTTACTTATTATATTTTAGCCTGACGATGATTCTGTGAATCGAAAGCTTGCGGTTTCCTCTTCTTTAATAAATTTTGACGTTTAAACAAACAAGTTTGTTTTTATAATTTATTTCCATACATTTTTTTCCAACATTTATGATTTAGTCAGAAAGAATTTTTTATATAATTATTTAGACTTACCGACACTATCCACTCTCAGTATTACGTATAAGAAAGTCCCATGGTACCTTACAAATCTATTACATGTTAGCTGCGTCAAAACGCAGCGCCGTTTCGACGCAGCTAGCATGCCACTTGTATTGAATCACATATAACAGATTTTCCAGTGCCAAGGTATAAATATTTTACAGATGTTGAATAAAATACAATAAAAAATGATAATAAGAACATCTTCCAAGTAAATGAACAGTGTTTCCTCGTGCTGAATTCACCAAAGTTAGTTAAGTATATTTTAAATTTTTTTGGCAATTTCAATCTAAATCTAAATTTATGCAAACGTCAAAATGATGTTTAATATGTCAAAGTAAATATCAATTTAAAAAAAAATAAAACACGATTTATAAAGCAAATTGAGATAAATCTTTGTAAGGGAATATTTTACAACAAATGTTGTAGACCTATACGAGTATTATAGGAAATTTAATGCTCTACAAAAAATATTCTATAAAATTTTCACGTAATGTGTCATTCTTCAGGTATCTTGAAAAAATAAGTATTTTGGGATCTCACCCCTCCCGCTTACATTATTAATTTCATTTTGACTAAACTAATTTTTAATTTACAGTATTAAAATTTGCGACTAATTTTTAAAATATTTTTTATTTCTCCGATACAAACTAAACAAAATATAATTTTAGGGAACATCTTAACCCAGAGATGGTTTCTAATTTATGATATTTCCTACACGTGTAGGAAATATGGTATGGAAATAACAATATTTTTTTATAGTTCTGTTTCGTTTCCGACTTTATGTACATACATAGGTGCAGACTTTTCATTTTTCTCACGGGGCGAAAATTTTCATAACAAAATATTAAAAAATATAGGTGATTATTTATTTTATGGTATTAGAATTTCCCCGCGGATTCGCCCGTGTGTATTTTCACATTGTAAAATGACATTTTTGCGATTGGCTGTGTTTTTTTTTGTACCAATAATAATGTCCGGTATTATAAAGGAGCTAGCAAAGCTAGTTAGCAAGCACTTTCAAATGGAGTATTAATTCTGTACTAGTATCTATGGAATTTAGAGCAGTGATACTTCAACTAATTGTAACACAGTTGGCGACTTGAACGGTACAAAATAATTTTCATAATATAACCACTGTTTTAATACCGTTGGTGTTTACATACCACACGTGCGCAAAAACTGTCAAACATTTCATGAAACTTAAAGAGAACTGTCAGATACGTTTAAAACCTTATTTGAAAGTGCTTGCAAGCTAGCAAATGCTAGCTTGTTTATAATATTTTTATTTTATTTTTTAATGTTACGAACGTTTTTGTCAAAGTGGACACCTTATTGCAGATTAACACGGGGGCAACGTTCTGTTGAATACACCAATGGGGACGATTGGCCTTCATCGTCCTTGATGAGTCGGCGCCTGTGGTTGTGTGTTACCAACTGTTGACCACTCAACTATATAATATAGTCAGATGTTCATCATTAATTATGTTTCCTAGTAGAAAGGTATCAGGAACAATACAATTCCTCTGTTAATTAATAACAGTATCAATAGAAACGCTGGATGGATGACACCCGAGTGAAAAGTAAAATAATAATTATGAAAATAAATAATTTAATTTAAATAAGGTAATGGCACCAGTCTTGGATATGACTCCAGTAATGGCTTTGTACTGAATTATAATAATCTATGTATATTTAACTGTCTTACAGCGTGATTTGACGACAATCGGCCAATACGTGTCAAAATGGTGGACTCTTAAACTAATTATTAGTATTATTTATTTATTAATTATTATATTATCATAGCAACTACTTTAAATTGTTTCAAATTTGACGATCCTTTGTTTTATATCTTTTGTGTCGTAGTACTTATAATTAACAAGTGTCCATCACTGCGTACTCATTACGGGTTTTACTTTATCCATTACTGGAGAAAAAACATAAACAAAATAAAAGGCTATAATTTAAAAAAACAAACTATATTTGCGGACTTTGGTAATTAAATTGATTAAATAAAGAGTTATTTGTTTTATTAGTAATATGAGTTCATGAGAGTTACAAAAAATTATCCAAAAAAACCAATAACTTGCCCCTATAGCAGCCATAACTGGTGCCTTTATCTTATACTTTCACAGTTTATCCATGGAGAAAAATAAAAGGCTATGATTTAAAAAACAAACTATATTTGCGGACTTAAATTGATTAAATAAAGAGTAACTTGTTTTATTAGTAACATGAGTTCATGAGAATTACAAAAAAGCCCGTCAATCACAAAAACAGTAAAACTTGCTCTTATTGCGTCCATAACTAGTGCCAGTACCTTATATAAAACTTTGATTGAAAGCTGAAATTTAATTGTTCCCGAATTTTTTCCGTGGTACCCATAAATAAATAAATAAATATTTATTAACATTTTGTTGATTTGCGAAAAATATAATTTATGAACATTTAAACTTTATATGGATTCATACCTAAATTTGAAGAAGCAACTATCATATAAATGAAAGTACAATACATAGAATATTACCGTAGTATGTAAGCAGATGGCCAACATCAGTATTTTTTTTTTACAAGGCCGGGTGCAAGGACGAATAAATGCGCTTACGACAAGGATATATACAACGATATATCATTGTTAAGGGTTCCACCATATTCGTCATACAACGGTATTATTTGTGATCATTACTGAATACAAGTCATTGTTACCTTAGAGGAGATATTTATCAACATCTTTCTGAGTTTAGATATCTATAATATAATAAATAAAAAAAAAGGTGTGGTCAGATTTTAGTTTATATAATTCTTGAGACAAATCTCGGTATCTAATTAATGGGGGAGGGGGGTAGAAGGAATTATTTATTATATTTTATTACTATTTTAAAATAAATATACCCCCCCACCCCGCAAATGTAGTCTTTAATACATATTTAAATTAAAGATAAAACAAAAAATTGAAAGATTGTAAATGAGGTACCTATATAAATATTTATATCAACTTTATGAGCAACATATTTCAATTAAGGTACTGGCACCAGTTATGGTCGCTATTAGAGCAAGGTTTACTGTTTTTGTAATTGACGGGCTTCTTTTTTGTAATTATCATGAACTCATGTTACTAATAAAACAAATAAGTCTTTATTTAATCAATTTAATTACCAAAGTCCGCAAATATAGTTTTTGTTTTTTTTTAATTATAGCCGCTATTTTATTTATGTTTTTTCTCCAGTAAAACCAGTAATGAGTACACAGTGATGGACACTTGCTAATGATAAGTACTACGACACAAAAGATATAAAAGAAAGAATCGTCAAATTTTAAACAGTGTAAAGCAGTTGCTATGATAATATAATAATTACTAAATAAATTATACTAATAATTAGTTTAAATGTCCATCATTTTGACACCTATTGGCCGATTGTCATCAAATCACGCTGTAAGACAGTTAAATGTATATAGATTAATATTTCTTTAACTTCTATTAAATATTTCTAATTCAGTACATTTAATTAAAAAATAGTCATTACTGGGATCATATCCAAGACTGGAGCCAGTACCTTATACATATATTAAAATTCGTGGCATCATATTTTACTGCAGTTGTCTTGTAAGTTTCAATTCAGTTTTTAGCGTAATGCAAGCTTATTCAACCCGAGGCCCGCGAGGATAATTAAAGAAGAAGAAAATAAAAGATCTTCAGTTTTTATTTTCCTAATCTACCCGTAACCTTATATATTCTATAAAATTAGGAATTGAAATTGACGGGACCAAAAAAAAAAGGTCCTGAGTTTTTATTTTTGCGGCTCTTAGTAAATTGGGTTTATGCTATGCGGCCCAGAAAGTTCAAAAGGTTGGACACCTATGGCGTAATGCATTCATACACAAGGTTTTGAATTTTGTGACGATCGCAGGGGGTGATTACATAATCTACGATTATTCCAAAATCCGGAACCCGGAGAGACGGTGTTAAAATTTTGAGATTCTGGATGAAAATCTAATACCTAGTTCTGTAAACTGTAGGGTTGTATTTTATTTATGATGATTATTATGAATTTTTTTGAAAATATAAATCCTTGGTTTTTAGGAGAGCTAGTGTAACTGCTGTGCATTTAATATTTAAATTGTTCTTGTATATAAGGATTATAATATAGTTTTATGTCCTCCTACTGCCAAACCTTAGTTAATTCACCTCGCCCAACTCCCACTCGTTGAAACATTCCTCTAGAAGAAGACGGCTTTATTAAAACACATACGTCAAATGCAGTCTCTCTTTTCTTTCAACTTTTTATTTCATTTTCTTCCAATACTGGACAAACAGGTTTATTTTAAGTCTTTTAGATAGAGACAAATAGTTTCTTAGTAGTTATTTCGTATCGAGCGTTCCTTTTTAAGAGTTTTTTTTGTACGTGCTTAACAATCTTAAACAACGATAAACAATCATTTTAGTATTATATTTTATAATCTGTCATTGTTTATGGGAAGTCTTTAAGCTATAAACTCGATACACTCGGTGTTAGTTCTATAAAGAAATTAACAAATGCGAGGTACGTATGTTCTCTCTATCTGATAGACGACTTGGCATTTATAATCACGTTATTTTATACATGAATAGTCTGCATTTGCTGCTGAAGTCAAGTTAGTTGTATGAAATGGTTGAGTAGGTATTGACGAGTTTGCAATTGTTGGCTTATTGTTGAAGATTTGCAAAAGTTGTTGGCGTTTTTTGTATTTGTTGAACTCTTTTCGTGGCGGTTCGGTGTTTTTAAACTTTGTTAAAACTGTTTTAATTAAGTGAAGTTTGGTTTTTTGAAAGAGATAAGTTGTGAATTTTGTGTGAGGTGTTGAGTGAAACTGTTAAGGATAATTATTTTTTGGATTTTATTCGTTGTGTTGCTGATATCTGATAAGGTAATTTATTTTTATTTTTATTTTATTTGACGTTTAATATTGGCAGACATTAGACTAGTCCGACAGCTCATTAGTTAAGTTGGTATCTGTGCGAGTTAAGTATTTGTGGGTGAGTGAGTTTTTGGTTATTCCAGGGGTTACTTTAAGAAAATTTTTCAACTGCAAAAACCTTTTTTTTAGTGACCTTTTTTTGCTTTTTTGCTTTACACTTTGTATATTTCTCTCTTACAAATTATAGTGACTTTTTTTTGCTCTTACACTTTTTTTAATAAAAATATTTTTTTTCTTTCTACTTGTAATTTTTCAACTACACAAATTAGCTTTTACAACTGCATTTTTCATTTTTGGAACTGCAGAAACAAGCTACAACTAACTACACACTAAAATAACCTCTGGGTTATTCAACAGGGATAAAAGGAGAATTAGGATGTTGCTGATAGACCAATCATACCAGGTTTACAATTAGTAGGGCCAGGATCCAAGGGAAGTAAAGGGATTGGGATAAATAAATTTTACAATTTCAAATCGCAATCATTCACGAATTTCATTAAATCTTTGTTTTTTAATGAGATTTTAATTTATATTTAAAATTATTAACGATTCATTTCTTATGTTATGTTGACATTGTTTTAATAATTTTTGATTAAGATTAAAAGTTATGCAATAATTTAGATGTTTTTTTAATTTATTTTTCTAATTAAGTTCAATAAACTTTTGTAATAAGTAAGTGAAAATTTTTTTTTATAATCACGGATACCAATAAATACTTTCAAAAATAATAATCAGTGTTGAAAACAGGATAGGTGCCTGGGGGGAACTTTACAATTAAATTAAAATTCCACTACCGGTTAAAAGTTAAAATACATTATTTTCTTACACATCATATCTTCTATTCTACTAGAAATTCCATCCTCGAGATCATGTAATATTTTTTACCTCCCCAACCCCTCCTCCAAGAATTTTCTTTTTTCCTCCCATAAAAATAAATAAAAAATAAAATGGATATATAAATTACTCTATTTCTTTTCGATAAGAGCAATGATAGTACCCCCCCCCCCCAAGTTAGGTTAGGTTTCATCCTCAAGATCATGTCACATTTCTGTACCCCCCCCCCCCAAGAATTTTAATTTTTTCTTCCATAAAAAACACACTGTTTTAAATGGATATATAAATTACTTTATTGCTTTTCTATAGTGGCAATGATATATAGGAGCAAGGGGGGATACCCCTTGCTCCGATAGCGGCCATAACTGGTGCCAGTACCTTTTTTCATATTAGAATAATTTCTTAAGTTTGTAAAATACACTAGTTTTGTATATTTATTTTGATTTTATTTTTTCTTGTCACTATCAGAGTTTAATAAAATTCATATTGTAATTATTCCTCTGTAAGCAATTAATAACAACATGAAAGAGAATTTGTGATGTTTTGGAACAGGTCATGTATTTTCTCATGAAATATAATTTAAATTGTAATTTACAAACTCGTTTTTATACATAATATTGATAATAAGGTGACGCAAGTAAATCGGAATTTCTCTACAACCTGTATAAATAAATACGTATTGATTATACTGCTGATATACATAGGAAAAAGTTACGACTTTAGAAAATAATTTGCATTCGGTTAACGTTACATTGATATCCTGTTAATGAATTATTTGAGGATATTTTTTCAATTTTACACACGGGAAATCTGTTAGACGTCATTTAAGATAAATATCCTGTTAATGAATTATTAGACGATATTTTTTTCAATTTTACACGCGGTAAATCTGAACACGTATTTTTGTTAACGTCATTTACGAAAAAAAATTATCCTGATGAATGAATTTATTTTACTACTGGGTATTTCAGTGGCGTAATCAGCAAAGAGGGGGGGGGTTAGATCCTTCTCAGTGTTGTAACAAACGAGGGGTCAGATGGGGTTCTACCATATAATAAATATGTTATTCGTCAATGGCCTCCTCACAAAAAAAATCCTGATTACGCTACTGGTGTGCTTAGTTTATTTATATTATATCTAAATTTATTTATAGAAATAGTATTATAATAGCATAAATATCAATTTTATTAATAATGTTGAGAAGTTGGTAGGATAAATTAATGTTACTTGCTCTGATCTATACCTTTAGATGTCATATTAAAAAAATATCTTATTAATTGAGAAATAAATTAAACTAATTTTTATTATTTAAATATATATATATGTCGACAGCTCTTCATGTTTTGTTCTGTGTGTGTGTGTGTGTTTTTTTTTTTTGGGGGGGGGGGGGGTCATGGGGACACAATGTGGATGTAGGATGTTGCTAATGGACCGATCATCACAGGATAAGACGTATAGAGTAACTTGTGAATAATTTGTAGGTTTGGATTTAT
Source organism: Sialis fuliginosa (assembly GCA_961205875.1). NCBI lineage: Eukaryota > Metazoa > Arthropoda > Insecta > Megaloptera > Sialidae > Sialis > Sialis fuliginosa. The sequence goes on along the minus strand of OY540809.1, from coordinate 39,434,853 downwards.
TATTTTTTTAAAGAAGTTATTTGCCATCTTCTTTATTAACAAAAAAAAATTAATATTTAATGTTGAGTAAGAAAGTATAGCAATTGATGTAATTAAATAATAGCTAGGAAGTATAGTCATGTGAATTTTATTCCATTGTATTGTCAAGTTTTTTAATTCATTTTTAACTGTAGGTATATTACACTTTGACCGAATTACAAAATTATTATTAAACTGATAATACACATTATGATATTAAATTAGATACCAATCTAATAAAAATCCATATTTAATCTAAATGAGGTTCCAATTATAATTAATCGAACTTCAGATTTCAACGGAATTTCATTTTGAGGAGGGTATCCCAAAATAAATGTCTGTGTGTCGGTATGTGAACGCTCTATTTGTGAATGTGCACCTCCTATTTTTGAAGAGCATCACGCACATTTTTGATACGATGCGAAATATAAATAAGTGTTTTAAATAATTTGTGTTTTTATTTAAAATGATGTAACTATATAATCTCTGCCCTAGAAATGATGTTTGTCTTAATATTTTTGAATCTGTTGTAAGCGATTCTGACATTTACGGTGGTAGACGACTTCTGAAGCCCATAGTACCTAATAATAGCCAATGTGTAACATAATATATTGATGTTTATTCATATGAAATATTTTAATTTTTCTTGTAGTTATTTATAGAATCTTTGTTGAAAATTCTTGGGGTTATAAGTTATAACAACAAACAAATCATAACGAAGTCGTTCAGAAATCAAAACGATTAACTTCACAAAACAAATAACAATATATATTATACAGGGTGATTCAGCACTGTCGTGCCAAACTTGAACTGTACATTGAGAAATGTATTTTAAGCAAAAAACATTATATGAACATTTTTCGTGAGGGGGCTACAGCCCTCCAAAGATTTTACTCAAAATTAGTTTTTATTTAATATCTTGAGAACCCATTCTGCTACAGTTATGAAATTTGATACAGGGTTTAGTATTAATAAGTGTTATCGATATCCAGTATCAACCAATAGTAATTTTGACCAGGATTGTATGGGCCCGGGAGGCCAGTCGATTTTTATACAGTATTTTTTTGTTCTTCAATTTTTTCCTCCTAGATCTAACATAGTTAAAAAGCGATACTTAAAATGGTTATTTGTTGCTTAGCTTAATACTGAAAATCGATAACACTTATTAATACTAAACTCTGTATCAAATTTCATAACTTTAGCACAATGGGGTTTCCAGATATTAAATAAAAACTAATTTCGAATAAAATCTTTGGAGGGCTGTAACCCCCCCACGAAAAATTTCCGAATACATGTTCATATAATGTTTTTTGCTTAAAATATATTTCTTAATTTACTGTTTAAGTTTGGCACGACAGTACTGAATCACGCTGTATATTCAAGAACGTTTATTTTTTGTAAATAAATTATTAAAAAACATTGTTTTTGTAAATGATCCCTTCAAACGTGTCAACGGCGTTCACATCAGCACGTACAGGCAATTGTACCTACGTACGTACAAATGTTTAATGCATGTTGTACTTGCATATATATTAGAAAACACATAAATTTATGACTTTTAAAAATTAATGCAAATCGCGCTATTTTGTAATTTAGTGCCATAATACTTTTTGCGTGCATAAAACCACTGTACCCGATTCATTATTATAACGTTTCGTAATTGTTTACGTTTGTATACTTGTGTGTTAGATGGTACTCACTGGAACCAAGAAGTTATGTAATTTTACGTTGAATTAGACTCTCAAAATATGTTATTTATATTCTGTGAAAGTACACACACGAATATTGTATTGTTTTAAATAACGTATATTTTTAATTAATAAATCATTTTGGTATCTAATTATACTGCATTTAATAAATTGTCGATTTGTCCTACAAATGCAATGCAATTTGGATTGTTTTCGATTTTATTTACAAATAGTTTTTGGTAATTAGGAGTAAGGTTAGATTCGAATTAAACGTGGGGAATTCTTGCTTATTAGACGCCCACTTCATTTATTTATAATATAAAAAACAATATCTACCAATTCTCAATCTATGTTTTCATAAACTATATTATATGTATATATGTTTGTAGAGAAGTCTTAAGTGACTGACTCATCAACGCCTCACCCAAATTTTTGGATTTACAAATGCGAAATTTAAAGGGTCTTTTTTATGGCATAAGCATTCACTAAAGGAAGAATTGTGTGTTAAATAATATTAATCCATTATAATTTTTTATATAATAAAGATGTAAGGCACTGGCACCAGTCTTGGATATGACCCCAGTAATGGCTATTTTTTAATTAAATGTACTGAATTAGAAATATTTGTTGATATTTGATTACTACCATTTCTGAATATTAATCTATATACATTTAACTCTTACAGCGTGATTTGATGACAAACAGCTAATAGGTGTCAAAATGGTGGAAATTTAAACTAATTATTAGTATCATTTATTTATTAATTATTATATTATCATAGCAACTGCTTTACATTGTTTCAAATTTGACGATTCTTTCTTTTATATCTTTTGTGTCTTTGTACTTATCATTTTATAAACATTAGCAAGTGTCCATCACTGCTCATTACTGGTTTTACTTTATTCATTACTGGAGAAAAAAGTAAAAGGCTATTATTTAAAAAAAAACAATATGTGCGAACCCTAGTCAAGACTGGTGCCAGTACCTTATTTTATTTTAGTCTATTCAAATTTAATTTTTTTAAATATTTTTTTGTGATGCGAGCCCATAGGCTGGAGCCTAGGTAGCCTACGTGTAAATATGGCCCTGATTATGTGTAGCCCTACGTTCAATCGAGCCCAAAAGTACTTTTACGCTAAATATCGAAGCAACATTCTCATTTACATACAATAAGTAATATTATTATAAAAACTATTCAATACTAAAATTTTTAAATAGTTTCTTTTTGTAGGTAGCCTACGCGTAAATATCGCCCTGCTTGGGTACTACTGGAAAAACAGAGAAACTGTTAGGCTCCTGATGAGGACTTCTTGTGAAGTCGAAACACGTGTCGAGTCACATTGTTTTATTGTGGTTAAAGTATATATTTTTAGTTTAAGTGTAGCCCTAGATTCAACGAGTCTAAAAGTACTTTTACTACATATCGAAGCATTAACATTTCTCATTTACATATACACGAAGTAATATTATTTATTATAAAACTGTTGATCAGTTTAATTAGAATGATTAACGCATATACAGTAGGCTGCTCATCAAGTGTGAACACAGTTCCTGAACACAATTATTATACGTTTAAAGTGAAATATGTAAAATGCAAGAAGTTTCAGTCTACATTCTAGTAGGTGCTTCTAGCGCGCTGCTCTTCCATTGTTAAATTAAATATAATTGTATGTAACGTTTTTCTCGTTTACAGTTTAAATTATTCATTATAGCAGTTAGAAGTGTAAAGTGTCTGTGTGTGTTTTGTGTTTTTGTTGTGCACTTTTATTGGGATTTGCGAATTTTGGAAATATGGAGGTACATGACTTTCATTTATTTTATTTATTTACATAACATCATATATTAAAAATACTGTATAATAATAAATAATTTAAAAATTTCGAACTAATAAATTTTAGTAAAATTATATTAAATGGCTTACCAATTCCAGGCAATTTATATTATAAATTATTCAATAATTAACTACCTTTGGTGAATTTAGCACGAGGAAGCACTATGCATTTACTTGGCAGATGTTTTTTAAAGAAATTCTCCGCATAATGTACCAAATTTTAGATGTAGTACCCTATCTTTTAAAAAATTCCTTTCGTACGTCCCTTATAAACATATGTATATAAATATTAGGATGTTTTTTTTATTTTTTCGGTACCGCAGGCCTATGTTTTAGCTTTGGATCAAAAGTTAATTGTCCCAAAATTTCAGACTCATTGATCAAACCTGTGGACGGCGCAAACCGTCTTTTTCCCATTTGATTAACACGGGAAAAATTATTTTTTTAATTATGCGTGAATATCTCGTTGAAAAATTTATTTATTTTAATTTCTTACAGCAGCATATTATAGAGAATTAAATTTCTTACAAAAAAGATCCCAAGTGCTCAATTCATAGATCGAATATTTTTAAAGATATGTTCGTTTAAACATTATCATAAAAAGTAAAATCCAAATTTTATGATAATTTTTAAACAAACATTTCTTAAAATTTATTGGATTTATGAATTGAGCACTTAATTCTCTACAAAATATTCCCCTGAGAAATTTTCAAAAAAAAAATTTTCAACGAGATATTCACGCGTAAGTGAAAAAGTAATTTTTTCCATGTTAATCAAATGGGAAAAAGACTCTGTTTGCGCCGTCCACAGGTTTGATCTGTGAGCCTGAAATTTTGAAACAGTTAACTTTTGATCCAAAGCTAAAACATAGGCCTGCGGGACCGAAAAAATAATAATAATAAATAAAACACCCTAATAAATATGCATTACGTTATACATATATAGTATGCGTCTATAAAATACGATAAAATCTTATTTATTAAAAAGCAATATTAATCCTCCACATATATGTTTCAACATGGACTAAATAACATCCATGACAACTTCACAAGGAAGTATTTTAAATAAAAAAATGTAATAAACGCATCAGGGTGTGTGCAGCAATGAGTCAGTGAAATTAATTTTGTCATTGCCTAATGTATTATAATTTAGAAAGCTTGAACCATAAAATATCATTTGTTTTTACAGAGTAATTAGTTCTGACATATCATTCCTGAAAAATAATGACTAGGTTTAATTTTCATTCCATACATTATGGGGAGGGGGGAGGGGGCGTAAAACAGTGTAATTAAATTATTATATATATCTATATACAAATACCTATGATTTCCCAACGTATTTAAAAATCAATGAACGCCCGCAAAATTGGCTTTTCTAAAATAATGTTTTTTTTAAATAAATCAACTTCACAACTACCTTTGTTTTTTTCTATTATATGTATTACTAGCTAAAATTTGTATTTTTTTTATCTAATCAATTTTTCGGGACACAAAGTAGCCCAAGTCCTTCTTAGGGATGCAGCGGTTTAGCCGTGAAAAGGTAACAAACAGACAGACAGATAGAGTTATTTTCGCATTTATAATATTAGTATGGATTAAGAAAATATCAATTTTATAAATTCCCCTTACTACGAACTTGTTTTAATTTAATCATCATGTACCCTCAGCTAATTATAGGATCTTACATTTTTGAAAAGTGATCTATGAAATTATTTTGGACAGACAGATTTATATGTCAAGAATAATTTTTCTGTTTTAACCCATTAACGCCCAAAAGAAGAAAAAAAATAACGGTGTGCATTCGAACGAGTAAATTTGGCAGATATGAAGCCTATTTTGTGTGAGACTGCTTTTCTGCTGGTATCTTTTTTTTAAAATAAATTTCATTTAAAACAAAAATTTATGTATAATTAAGTTCTTTCATATGATTTAAACAAAATTCGAAATCACATACTTCAGTAGGATAAAATATATTAGCATATCACATACCTTTATTCATATAAATACAAATAATTCGCAGCAATTAAAACACGTTTAAACACTCATGAAACTAATAACGTTAACAGATTTTGTTTGTTGCACTACTAGCATCTGATTTTTAAGGAAATATTGTGAATTAATATCCATAGAAAGCAACACGAATTATAAAATGAGGTGTACACAAGTGTACGGTGGGCGTTAATGGGTTAATTTTTACAAAAAATTTAAGTACGTCACTGTATCTAGACACCAAATAACGATAAGCATAATAACAAACTATTTAAGCGTAAATAAATATTTTCCCATCTAAGTTTGTAGAAAAACTACGCACAAAAGAAACTCGCATCTTACAATTTCATCGATCAATCACTTTCCCCGCCAGCCGTAAAAAATCGGCAACTCAACTCGACTATCTCGTCCATGAACTTGAACGACAGATCATTTGAGCATCTCATGCGAATCTTGTACAATTAAGAGTTCATGCGTACCAACGATTTTATTCCGAACGATTTTTGTTTCTCAACTTTTTGATTTTGATCGAATAAAAAAATCTCCAAAATCAATATTTTCTTTTTTTAAACTATCAAAAAACAATAAAACTTTTGATATAATTTATTATTTATATTGGCTTCTGAATGTAAGGACTTAGGGCTCTTTTAAAAGTGCACTTTTAGAAGAGCCCTGAAGATGTCCACTGCAATGTGTGACGAAACGTTAGCCGATAACACGACCAAATCGATGCGGCTTACACCCAGAAGCCAAGATCCATATCAAGATCACCGCGGAAGCCTCAAGATTTAAGCAGTATACCTGTGTTTTATTTCTATAGCTTCTAGGTGAAAAAAATCGTGTAGTTAACAGTAAAATGTTCATTTTAAAGGAGACTTATAGAAATATTTGCTGCCGTGGACAAATATTTGAGAAATTTTTTTTCCTGCATATGCACTTTCAGGTTAAGCTAATTTAGTAATCTGGAGGACAGATTCATTTTTAGCACGTCAAAAATCTATCAAATGACTATTAACTTATTTAACAGTAAATTTAGTTGATTTTTAATTAATTTTGCCTGAAAAGTTCATGATTTAAAACTTGTTTCTTAATATGAATCTAATTTTGTTTAAATTTCAATTTTCGTTGGTGGGAGAATTAAGACTACACAATCAACGATACGAGATTAGATTTTGGTAAGAATCGTATCGCTCTCGAATTATTTAACTTAACAGTCTCGATTGGTTGATTCATGGAATTTCTGGTGGAATGTACCAGAAATTAAAAGAATGCCATTTTTTAAGCGTGTAAGGAAGTAAGAAAAAAGTAACTAGAAAGAGATAGAAACTAGTGACCAGGGTAACCAAAGAAATTTTATGTTTGAATTTTTATGTTGAGCGTTTCTGCCTGAACACTACTTTCTATCTCCTTCTGGTTACTTCTTTCTCACTTCCTTACACGCTTAAAAAATGACATTCTTTAAATTTCTGGTACATTCCACCAGAAATTCCATGAATCAACCAATCAAAGCTCGTTGTTCACTGTTTTTGGTCAGTCGTGAACATGACCATTGGTTCTAATTATCGACAGTCTGTCCATCGATCTGAACACCGGATGATTTTAAGCATCTGATGCGAATCCTCCACAATCGAAAGACATGTTCTAATAAGTACGAAAAGACTACACTGGCGATATGGAACGGAACAAAACGATTGCATGCAGATTGTTTAGTTTTTTGTGTCACGTCGTACTTATGCAATTCGAGACGAAGGTCGACGTAAAGTTAATGTACATATGAATTAGGCGTGTGTGAGTGAGCATTATCAGATTGTGCTGGTATTTAAAAGGTTTCATTCTAATGAACATAACTGAACTTGTTTATTTATTTATTTTTGTGTTTAGAATTTTATATGCAATCGCATAACTGTGTTTTTTGAACTGGTATTTAGTTATGAGTAATATTTATTTTAAGATTATAATAACACTTTCAGATTGATATAGATATGAAATCATATATGTAGCATAACAGGTCAAAGGTCTTCAAATTTCAGTCAAAGTAAAATAGTGGTAATATGAAGAAATTATATATACACGGGTGTATGCCATAAGGGTTCCGAAGTACATACCACATGCCTAGATATGAAAATGAAAGTAAACAAGTCTATGACGCCCCTCCCTATTATTTCAAAATTTAAAATTATATTGTTGACTTTAGTATTTGTCGTTGGTAGTCTCACCAAAGCCTCGTTACCAAAATTTGAGAGTTGGAGGTGGGGGGGTTGACAAAATAAAATACAGCATTTAGCCCCCTGATGGCACCATTTTTGAGTTAGAAAAAAATTTAAAAAATAGGTCAAATTCTACTGATTGAGATCTACAAAAAAATCTTTTACATGTAAATTTCAAGTTTCTAGCTTATATATGTAGTTTACGAGATATTTTGCTTTGGACGACAAAATATGGTTTCTTCGAAACTTTAAAAAATGTATCTGTGTCTCGATTTAAAATTAAATTCATTATTTTTTATTATGTGTTTGGGGGGGGGGGGGGATAATAGGAAGCTCATGTCTCTATTCTTATATTGCGTATGTAAATTTAACAAAAATTGACTACCATAGAATTTAGAAGTCATTATTTAGTGTCCAAGTTCATAAATAAATATATAAATATTTTATTTAAATTAGTCTTTTTACAACATCCTATTGAATAAATAACATTGTAAAGTCAAATTTTGTAGAACTGAGTCTCCAATACTACATAGAAATATTGTGAGACATTTGACAGTGGCGCGTTATACAGTATAGTATAAGACCACGACTAAAGTAGGTCCTTAACAACAGAGATATTATTACCTTCATCTTTTTTTTAAATCTTAGAAAAAGATAACTTCTGTTTTTGGTAAAGAAATTTTCGGACAAGTTTTGTATTATTTAAGGAACCAAGGGCCAAAATTATTTTCTCCCTAACGGTCATAAAATATTAGATAAAAATATCATTTAGTGTGTTTTGAATGTCTACAAAATTTTGTTGACACGATAAAAAATCTATCAGAAGAATATTAAAATCATCCCAACCAAAAATTGCCGTTACTTAATTTCCTTATCAATACCAAATTTGGAAAGTGCGATTTTGTACAGCTAAGTGGGATTTTTAATTATGTTACTGATTTTTTAACCCCAAAAAAACTGAGAATGACAATTGATAATTTTAGTAATAATTCTTCCCATTCATGGCAGATATTTTTTTATAGTTTATAAACACAATAACAATAACAAAAATTATAAGTACTGTAACGACAATTTATCCACAGTAATGTAAGTCAATACATTTAGTATCCGCAATATAATTTATTAATACTTCATATATGTATTTTTTACAAACCATGTAATTGTTATGAACCCATAGAAATGTTCCAGCAGAAATACTCGACTCGTATAGAACATATTAATATAATATCAAATAAGATTTACTGTACAATGACAAGTCTCCCCAAGACTCGAAGCTCATTTACATATGTTCGTGCTCGTTTCAAACACTGCTAGATTATTTATTAACAAGTATACAGCCACAAACAATAAAATGCTTTCTAAGTAAGTACAATATTAACTTATCATAGAAACAACTGCATTTCAAAGGCTGTTCCTTTATAAATAAATTATGTTTTAATATTTTCTCACAATTATTACAGAAGCTTTTAGTATTTTTATATTTAATTTCACGGTGACTATGCGTTTTTCTAACATACTGGTGTCCATAGGCGCACGTAAGAAGGGTTTACTGTACTCTTCATTTCCCCCCCCCCCCTCCCCCACTCCTCCTGTTTTCATAACCTGACAGTTATATTTTAATTTTTTAGAGTATCAATCGAAAATAATTGATATGATTGCATATTTTTTAAAAGAAAAATAAAGTATTGGCACCAGTTATGGCCGCTATAAGAGCAAGGTTTACTGTTTTTGACGGGTTTCTTTTTTGTAATTCTCATCAACTCATGTTACTAATAAAACAAGTAACTCTTTATTTAATCAATTTAATTACCAAAGTCTGCAAATATAGTTTGTTTTTTAAATTATTTTGTATATGTTTTTTCTCCAGTGATGGATAAAGTAAAACCAGTAATGATAAGTACCTACTATGACACAAAAAATATAAAAGAAAGAATCGTCAAATTTGAAACAATGTAAAACAGTTGCTATGATAATATAATAATTAATAAATAAATTATACTAATATAATAATTGGTTGAAATGTCCACCATTTTGACACCTTTTAACCGATTGTCATCAAATCACGCTATAAGATATACATAGATAGATATAGATATTCAGAAATGTTAATAATAAAATATTTCTAATTAGAAACTGAATTCAGTAGGTACATTTAATTAAAAAACAGCCATTACTGGGTTCATATCTAAGACTGGTGCCAGTATCTTATACAATATTATCAAAATTCAAAAAGGTGATAGTTTTTGCCACCCCCATACAAGTTTGTTGTATGCGCCTCTGTCGGTATCTATTTTCATCAGCTTTTTCTAACGTCCTCGGAAAATTAAAGAGAGTAATTAATTTATTATTATATTTGGGAAGGTCGCCGAGCATTGTTATATTGTTCCCAATATAACAATACATTACCATGTTTCATTATAATGTATTTGAATACATAAAATTGTGTTAAATATTTTGTGAGTATATAATATTATAATGAAAGTATGTACTAAATTATTTTGACATGATTTTTTTGATAACGCAATTTGAAAATTTAAATTACATACATTAAGATAATAATTTAAGAAAACACTCTTCAAAAAATAAATTTAAATGCGCTTAAAATTCAAAGTATTCAAGGAGAATTAGGGTCGACCCACATTATCGTGCCAGTCCCGGCCCGGTCTCGCTCCAGTCAAATATCTGGTATAGTAATATTGTATCGGAGCGTGATTGGACCGAGACCGGAACGATAGTCTGAATCGACCCTTAAGGGGGCAGACCCAATTAGAATTTTGAAAAAATCAATTTTTTTTGAATTTTCTCAAAGTAGAATATTTCAAATGTATTCTCTGAAATTTCAGAGAAATGTCCTGGAATAGACGATTCAGTGTAAGTTCCAAAGTAAATTTTTTATCTGCATGCAAATCGTACTCAAAACTTTAAACGCGTTTTTCTCGAAACCATGTTTTCGAAGTCGGTTTGAAATTTTTCTCACTTATTCTATATATAATTGTCCTCCGGATGGACGAAGGATTTTTTTGGACGATTTTTTTTTTATAGCCGAAAATGCGAGTGAAATTTTAGTTGAATAAAGAACTTTCACTTTCAACATCCGCCATTTTGTGAAAATTCAAAATTTTTCAAATCTCTTCGTCTATCCGGAGCATTAGGTCATTAGCTAATGATCTCTTTTTTTTATTTTTTATTTCAGATGATCTAGTGACGAGCAGCAGTGATTACGGCAAAACACTTTTTTTGGACCCCTCCCAAAGCTGTATTCCACTTATTTTTTAATATTTTACCATAAAAAATTATAATATTTTCTGTAAATACATATCTTTCATGTGGAAAAACATTTGTTATTAATTATTTTAATGCGTGGCCAAAAAAAAGCTTTTTTTTGGAAGTCCCAACTGGGTCTGCGCCCTTAAAAGATCCATCGGTAATTTCGGATACTAAATTGATCTGTGAGTAAAAAAATACATTTGGTTTAATTAAACTGACATTTATTTATCCGATATCTGTCAGTCTGTTAGGTTTACGAATATGCTTAATTAGTTTATTTTGTATCTTACTTTTAATTAATCCTTATTTCTTTGATTTTTAATTGAGTTTCTTGTGTCTGATTATATAAATGCAATCTGTTAATTCAATAATCATAATTAAACATTCATTATGATGTGCCGTTAATGCATTTAACAGTTTTATGTTGTCTATAGCTATCCCGTAAGTTATGATCCATAGGGAAATATAATAATCAAAAAATAAATATATATCTAGTCTTATAATTTTGCACTCGCTTGTATTTTAAAATCTGTGAATACCCGATTGATTTTCATAGAAATATAAATTTTACAACATTAACACAAAATTTTTTATGGGTCTGGTAATTATCATATAATCTAAACTAATTCTAGGGTCTTAGAATTTGTAACAGTGAAAGTCCCATTAAAATCAGTGTAGTTGTTTTCAGTCAAACATTTTACAAACTATGGTATTGGCACCAATTATGGCCGCTAAAAGGTTTACTGTTTTTGTGATTGACGGGCTTCTTTTTTTGTAATTCTCATAAACTCATGTTACCAATAAAACAAGTTAATTAATTTAATTACCAAAGTCCGCAAATATAATTTCTTTTTTAAATTATAGCCTTTTATTTTGTTTACGTTTTTTTCTCCAGTAATGGATAATGTTAAACCAGTAATGAGCACGCAGTGATGGACACTTGCTTATGATAAGTATTACGACACAAAAGATATAAAAGAAAGAATCGTCAAATTTGAAAGAATGTAAAGCAGTTGCTATGATAATATAATAATTAATAAATACAATTAGTTTAAATGTCCACCATTTTGACACCTATTGGTAAATTGTCATCAAATCACACTGTAAGACAGTTAAATGTATATAGATTAATATTCAGAAATGGTAGTAATCAAATATCAATAAATATTTCTAATTCAGTACATTTAATTTAAAAAATAGCCATTACTGGGTCATATCCAAGACTGGTGTAGTAAAATAATCTCACAAGTTTTCTAAAACATTTAAAAGTCAAAACAATTCAGTAAAACAAAGGATATTATTTTAATGAAAATAAAAATCTTATTAAAAAAGTACCCAATTAAAACTCTACAATGCGGTCTTCATTATGTGGTGACATTGAAAACAACAAACTGTTATTTGTATTCTTAATATAACTAACAAGGGGAGATCATATCTAGGGAAGTTGGGATTTTAGTCAGCTTTGGAGAGGTGAATCTAGACCAAAAATAAGGAGACACGTGTTCGAGAACTCATCTGGGCAGCCCTTATTAGTAAAGATATTAAATTTTGAAAATTGGTATATTTCCTTAAGTTCTTGTGTACTGTAATAAGCATCTACGTTAACAATCCTTCAATGGCTGTGCGTGTAGAGCGCCGGCTTATGATCCAAAGAACACAGGTTCGAATCCCGTACCCTGTACAAAATAATTTTTATTTTTATTTTCAATTGTTTCCTACTTTTTATTTTTTTTACATATAGATTACCACTACCTGCTATTTATACATTATGTTTTTTAGGTAAACATATCGATAATATATATTTTTTGGGTTGAAATACACATGTAAAGTTTTAAATAGATTATTTTTATTGAAACTACGTATATAATTTACCAATTAAAAATATATTTCAATTGTAAACTTTTAAATATTCCAAAATGTGCATCATTTATTATAAAATAAAAATAATAATATCGTAAAATCTTACTTGTTTTATTTAATTAAAGAAATATAAATATAAACAAATAACTAGCTGTAAATAATTTAATTATAAGGCCAAAAAGGAAAAAAAATAGAAATAATAATATTTTCAATAGTATAGAAGACCGATAATTTATTTGAATGAAAAAAATTAAATAAAAGTAAAAAATAATTTATTTAGGTATCAAATAAATTTGATTAATTGAAATATATTTTTAATTGGTAAATTATATACGTAGTTTCAATAAAAATAACATCATAAATAAACTATTTAAAACTTTACATGTGTATTTCAACCCAAAAAACATATATGTATTATCGATATGTTTACATAAAAAGCATAATGTATAAATAGCAGGTACTGGTAATCTATATGTAAAAAAAATAAAAAGTAAGAAACAATTGAAAATAAAAATAAAAATTATTTTGTACAGGGTACGGGATTCGAACCTGTGTTCTTTGGATCATAAGCCGGCGCTCTACACGCACAGCCATTGAAGGATTGTTAACGTAGATGCTTATTACAGTACACAAGAACTTAAGGAAATATACCAATTTTCAAAATTTAATATCTTTACTAATAAGGGCTGCCCAGATGAGTTCTCGAACACGTATCTCCTTATTTTTGGTCTAGATTCACCTCTCCAAAGCTGACTAAAATCCCAACTTCCCTAGATATGATCTCCCCTTGTAAGAGTAAAAACCGCACCTTTGTTATGGGATGTTTTTAACACCCACAACTACAGACGCTTGCAATAATAATTACTTTGAAGTTTAATGTGCAATATAAATGAATGTCTAATCACTAATCAGACTCATATATGTATAGCCGGGGAACAACAGCCTTGACGCTTGACTGACACGGCATGGGTATAATAATATTTCCTATAATCAATTCTACACAGTATGTACGACTATATCGACAATGACAGTGATGGTGAAACAATAAAAATATTGTATTAACAATAATCACGTTGGCCCAATTGTTAGACATTTAATAATTCAAAATATTTCAAGCATTTGTATTAGACAGATTTAAATTGATCTGTAGATATTTATAACAATAGAAATAGTTCAATTCAATTATAATGAACATTATGTCGTACACTTTGATTTTTTAATTTCTGCAACGCTTTAAAAAAAAGTAAGGTACTGGCACCACTCTTGGATATGACCCCAGTAATGGCTATTTTAATGCCTAATTTAAAGAAAAACTATTTTATGATGATCTTACGTGTCTCTTATTTCCAAAAAAATGCTTATTTCTGCAGAAAATAAAGGTTTAATCACAAAAATTTACCCTTTTAAAACTAATTTTGAATTTGACGCCAAAACGCTCGCAGGTGTCATGGCGCATTTTTGACGTCACGCCTATGTAAACACTCCTTGTCAACTATAATAAATCCTTGTTCCATCGCTAATGTTTCATGGTTTTACTTTTGGTAACACAAAACAGAGAAAATTATAATTTAAAACCACAAAATAATTTATAAACAGTGCAGATATTAATGAAACAAAAATGACGTTTATGTAGCCGTGACGTCATTATTTTATCAAACATGGCGGATTGCTGTATTTTGCGTTTTTATTTTAACAAAAATCATATTAATCTCGCTTTTAATATAAAAATAAATACATTTTTCAGAATCTTTTTAACTTATTTCATTATTTAAAATCATAATTTCAGTGATACTTTGTTACTGGCATTATGCCTATTAAATATACTGAATTAGAAATATATTAGAAATATATATTATTTTATTACAAATAAATATCCCACCTATCAGTTCGTTTCACATACAAATAACTTTCTTTACTCACACAACACATGACATAAGTAGAATGTGGATGAATACAAGTTCAAAATACGATTAATATCCTATCATTATCATATGAATTTAAAACGTTATTTCGAATGTAATTAATATGCGGAAAATAATATCTATGCAACAATGGTGAGTTAACATTACACATGCATCACTATTACTGCAATCCCAGTTGACGACCTTCCTATATGAGCTGTAGTCATGGGCGTAGCCAGGGTGGGGCAGGGGGGGGCGCTTGCCCCCCCCTAGCTTGTGGACAAAAAGTAATAAGTAAATCAGTATTATTGTTCAAACAGGGATATTTCTAGACTTCTATGATGTCCATTGGATTTTTGAACATAAATTTATATTTTGGATCCAGAAAATCAAATATCAAAGTTTTTTTAAACACAATATTTTACTTTTACATGTAAACTAAAATATCAGGGAAAATTAAAAATAAAATAAAAACACCTAAAGGCAAAGGTCGCAGTGTTGGCAACAGTGAAAACTGTGTTTTGTTTTAAAATAACTACCCACAAAGCATGGGCAAGGGGGGACGCTTGCCCCTCCCCCTAGCTCGTGAACTAAGAGTAACAAATGAATCAGTTCATTGGCTAAATATTGACATTTTTAGATTCGAAAATTTAAATATCATTGTTTTTTTTATTGCAATCTCTTGTTAAAGCGGGTAAACTATTCATGTCATTGCCTTTTTATCCTTTTTATACAAAAAAAAAAAGTTTTTTTGATATTTCAATATTATCAATTCAAATTAGATCGATTTTTTACATAAAATAAAAAAATTATAAATAAAAATAAAAACACCAAAATAGCAACGTAGAGTACATTTTTGTAGAGGATTTTGTCTTCAAAAAGATATGCACATACATTAATTAATTGATTGAAAAAAATGTGGCGAAAATAAAAGAAGAAATGAAAAAAATAATGACTTTTCATTGTTACTTTTTGCGCACCTATCTAGATATATAATAAATAATGAAAATGTTAATTTTCTCATGGCTCTTTTATAATTCCTTGATAATAATCAAGAACACACCAAAAAATTGATTTATTAAGTTAATGAAAATCACGGATTTTCAAGAGCCAAAGTTCCAAGTTGCAACGAAACGATAGAATTTAATTTAAGAAAAAAAGGATTTACCAAATTTTGTTTACATTAATGGCCATTTGTCAGAGTCGTTCTTACACATTTCGAGGTCCAAGACGCCAAAAATTTGAGGCCCATTGAAATAATTTTATTAAAAAATTTTTTTAGGTAAGGTTACCATAATAACGTGAGAGCTTTTTTTGCTCACCCCTCTCTTATTACCTCGGGGTACTAGGCAAAACACGCCGACCAATCGGTTTCAAAAAAATTTTTTTTTGCCCCCCCCTGAACAAAATCCTGGCTACGCCCATGGCTGTAGTCCCTAGATGGACAACGCGTTATTTACTGCGGTACCTATTGTTAATATGCATTATTAACTACAGTCAATAGAACAGGTAACTGAGATGTTAGTTATCACGTACTGTTAAGTTATTTTGGCGATGTGTTTTTATGAGTAACGGGTCACTCTGTCGCTGCTGCGTCTGTCTGTTGGAATCTTGCATTGTTGTCAGTGGCGACTCGCGAATTTAAAATAGAAGGTATTTTAAAGATTTGATTGTTTTATTAATGATATACATGTCGTGAAATGCATGGTAATTTCCTAGACGGTAAGAGATACAGATTTGGTTAAATGAGATGAATTATTTGTAAGGAAGGGGTGAGTATTACTACATTAAAAAATGTGGTTTACCCAAAAATCTAAAAATTCGGAAATTCTTTAAATGGCTATACCTTTTTTGTCAAAGTAGATAGGTACTTTTTGTTTGCGGTTACTTAAAGCACTATTTATGTAGAACTGACTGATGTATTGAGAATTTTTATATCACTTTTAGTTTCCGAATTACGAGCCCTAATGTTAGTTCTTCTTATGGGTCACTAAGTTGGTTATAGCATATTTGAATGTGCTTTTTACTCTACTTTATAACGATATGTAACTGGTCATATTTATTTTTGAAAGAAGTAAGAATTTTTTTTTGTAATAGTTTATTAGTTTCAAATAAGGTACTGGCACCAGTTATGGCAGATTTACTGTTTTTGTGATTGACGTGCTTATTTTTTGTTAATTCTCATCAACTCATGTTACTAATAAAACAAGTAACTCTTCATTTAATCAATTTAATTACGAAAGTCCGCAAATATAGTTTGTTTTTTAAATTATAGCCTTTTATTTTGTTTTTGTTTTTTCTCCAGTAATGGCAACACTTGCTAATGATTATACAATTATAAGTACTACATCACAAAAAATGTAAAATAAAGAATCGTCACATTTTAAACAATGTAAAACGGTTGCTATGATAATATAATAATTAATAAATAAATTATACCAGTTTAAATGTCCACCATTGTGACACCTAGTGGGCGATTGTCATCAAATCACGCTGTAAGACAGTTAAATATATATAGATTAATGTTCAGAAATGGTAGTAATTAAATATCAACAAATATTTCTAATTCAATACATTTAATTAAAAAATAACGATTACTGGGGGGTCATATCCAAGACTGGTACCTTCAGTTTAATTTGCACTAGTTTAACCGTACCGCTACTGACCTGTTGAGATTCTAGCCAGCGACACCGGCTTTGTTACGCTTGGTACTGTTATTAATAAAAATATAATTTGTGTTTGAAGGAAGTTTGTAAGCAGTTATGGGCATGTGTATTGTGTATCTATAGTAACAGTATAATTAATAACTGTTTAGTATGTGTTTAGCATATCGGCTGCGCTATAGTTCAATGCTATCATAATCTACTGCTTTAGTTCTTCCAAAGTCTATTGGTTTTGTTGATTTCAGTTTAGATCAATTCCCAAACTTATATGATCCACTATTCCCTTTTCAGCTTTAAAAAATCACAAGGTTTACATTTTTAGTAGTGAACATTTTTTATATAGGTATATTATAATATCTAGTGTTATATAATAATCCAGAAGTTCCCAACTACAACCAGAACCAATACCGCCAAGAGAGCCGATGACCGCATTTTGAGAACCAGCGGTTTAAATACATAAATACATTAAGTAAATATCCGATAAGTTGTTTATTTTGCAGAGTTAAATTAAATATGACAGTTTTGGTACCCTTGCATGTAAATGTCCTCCCCCCTGAAAAAATCTGGTACGCCGATGGCAATCATTTGAGAAATTTAAAATGTACGTATCTATGTTTGAAAAAATGTCAACAATAAATTTTGTTGCAATGGGAAGTTTAAATAAAAGGTGTGAAATTGTCAGGGACAAACTATATAAGATAAAACCAAGTCATTGCACAATAAACATTTATTTCAAATCCTACAACAGACTGGGACAATGAATTCCAAATATAGATATTAGGTACTGGCACTAGTCTTGGATATGACCCCAGTAATGGCATTGTACTGAATTAGAAATATTTGTTGATATTTGAATACTACCATTTCTGAATATTAATCTATATACATTTAACTGTCTTACAGCGTGATTTGATGACAATCGGCCAATAGGTGTCAAAACATTTAAACTAATTATTAGTATAATTTATTTATTAATTATTATATTATCATACAAACTGCTTTACATTGTTTCAAATTTGACGATTCTTTCTTTTATATCTTTTGTAGTACTTATCATTAACAAGTGTCCATCACTGCGTGCTCATTTCTGTTTTACTTTATCCATTACTGGAGAAAAAACATAAACAAAATAAAAGGCTATAATTTAAAACAAAGTACCTTATATACAAATTCGTAGTACCTACTTTTGTAGTTTACAGTAACATTAAATTATTTTTTACGGTAATTTTACTTTTAATTATTTTGTATTTTTAATACATCAATTAAGATTAAATCTTTTTTTTTGGAAATTGGCAGAAATAAGTTTATTGTCGCTTTATAATAAGGGCCTTGATCTTATTATGTAATAGAAAACGTACTATAAATTTTGTTTCCATTCGTAATTACCTACTAATTAATGTTGATCTTTGAGGTAAAATATCGATGATATCTTTAAAGTAATCTACATGTATTTAATTGCTTTTAGTAAGGTTTAATAAACACAATTAAGACTATTGGTGCAATTAATACTACTATTTACAAATATTAGAACAGGATTGGCTTAGTTTATTTCCGTATTTTCCGAATATTTAAAATAGAAACATTTTTTGTTTACTTACGTCATTTTGAAACATTCTTAAGAAAAATTTGTTAGAGACAATTATATGAATATAATTTTTTGTTTTCAATAAAAATAAAAATTGACAATTAAAAAAAAATGAATGTGTGTTTGTGCTTTTAATTTCTGAATCGCTTTTATTAAAAGTTTTCTAATGAAAAAATTCTTCTAGGGTATCAAATGAATGATGGTAATTTAAGGAACTGAAATATATGAAAAATAATTTTATATCATTTTAGTTCAATAAAAGTTTTCAAAAACTATAAAAAAAATTTTCTCCCTTTCATATCATCGAAAAAATCAATGTATAAATTTAAAAACAAACTTGAAAAATATGACGTGCGTCACACGTGCGTCATACAGAACACTATAATTACGTAATATCCAAATCGCACTTTTTTACGATAATTATTTATACATAGTCGAACAAATGAAAATAATATATATATTCTTTTTATGCAATTTGCTATGGTAGTCGCAAGAACCAGAACGAAGATTTCAATGACAATATTCTGTATTGGTATATACGGAACAATAATCGCACGAAGCTCGACTCGCGTTTGACCCATTTTTTCGAATAAATTTTAATTAACCACCTATCGAAATTATTGTAATAAGATAAAGGCACCAGTTATGGCCGCTATAAGAGCAAGTTTTCGGTTTTTCTTTATTGTTGGGCTTGTTTTTTGTAATTCTCATGAACTAATGTTACTATTAAAACAAGTAACTCTTTATTTAATCAATTCAATTACCAAAGTCCGCAAATATAGTTTGTTTTTTAAATTATTTTGTTTATGTTTTTTCTCCAGTAATGGATAAAGTAAAACCAGTAATGAGCACGCAGTGATGGACACTTGCTAATGATTACAAAACGAGAAGTACTACTACACAAAAGATATAAAAGAAAGAATCCTTAAATTTTAAACAATGTAAAGCAGTTGCTATGATAATATAATAATTAATAAATAAATATTAGTTTAAATTTCCACCATTTTGACACCTATTGACCGATTGTCATCAAATCACACTGTAAGACAGTTAAATGTATATATATATAGATTAATATTCAGAAATGGTAGTTATCTTTCAACACATATTTCTAATTCAGTACATTTAATTAAAAATTTGCAATTACTGGGATTATATCCAAGACTGGTACCACTACCTTATTTTATTTTTTTGCGGTATATTTGTAGATATTACGAACATATTTACAACGATAGCGATGTCTATCCATACGTAGGTATGAAAGCACGTATAGTTTAGTGAACTTAGCTTTTAACTATTTTTCACTCAGATATGTCGTGATTAATGTCTATAATGATTAGAGTTAAAGTATGACTACAGATTTCTTTTCAACATCTAACAAAGCGTAGAATATATATTAGCTATGAATGTGGCTAAATGGCAGTGCATAGATAATAATAATAATAATAATAATATTTTTTATTTGACAAAGACCAGTACAGGTATACAAAAAGTCAAAACAGCAGTAATATACAAAAACAAAAAATACATAAAAAATATACACAACTATTATTCTACTATCTCATCAACTTCATAAGGAACCATATTCAGCAAATAACTTTTAATTTTTGTTTTAAATTTAGCAGATATTCTTTCATTTTTTATATCCTCCGGCAATTTTTCATAAATTTTGAAACCAGCATAAATAGGCGTTTTCTCGTAGAAACTTGTTTTATGCATGAAATCATATGTATATTTCGATCTTGTATTATAATGTCCCTGTGTTTTTGACATTGTAAAATATTTTTTCTGATGCATATAAGTAATTAATTCATATATGTATATACTCGGAAAAGTTAATATTCGATGTTCTTTAAATATGTCTTTACATGTCTCTCGTGATGATAATCGAAAAATTACTCTCATGATTTTTTTTTGAATTATAAAAATTCTTTTACACTCAGTGCTTCGGCCCCACATTATTACTCCATATTTCATTATTGAAAACACGTGTGCATAATAAAACATAATTAATTGTTCGATTTCCATATATTGACTCAAAGTTTTTAACTGAAACAGTAACTTATTCATTTTTTTGCAAATAATATTAATTTGTTCTATAAATTTTAACTTTTGAACAATGTTGGTGTAACGTGATATTTGGGCTTGGCAGACATTACAGGTATTTTTACACATGGGTTCAAGGGATATGAGTTATTAACTAAATGCAGTGTTGATTTTTATGGAACATTAATTTTGTCATGTTTTAGTGACCATTTTATTTATGTAAAACTACTTTTACGGTGATTTTTTCTTTCCATGAATCACCTCGGCAATAAATTATTCCCTAAACATGTTTTTAAAATCTCTTTGAAAACTTGGGGTAATTGTACTTGTATTTTATTTTTCTTCTTGCAAAAATACCACTGAACCGATTTGTGTGAGATTTTTAAAGTGATGTTCGGTATTTTCCCGAGAAGTTTTACAGCTATGTACTATGTCTTTAAAATCTCTTTGAGAACTTGGAGTAATTGTACTTATATTTTATTTTGTTTCCAGCAAAAGTACTACTGAACGGATTTGAGTGAGATTTTTAAAGTAATGTTCGGTATTTTCTCCGAGAAGTTTTACAGCTATGTACCACTAAAATACGTACCCTAAAGATGTATTTAGCAGTTACGTTAAATATAGGAAAAATGAAAATAAAAAATTTGTTTTAACATTTATAAAATATAAATCAAAAGACAATGGCCAATTAATTTTTTTAATCCCGGGTAACACTTGTAGGTACTTATACATACTTAAATACATTGTTTGTACTTAAGAGTAAGTATAATTAATCAATAATTTCATTGATATTTACTTGTCTTTTAACAATATACATATATAATTAAGAATTATTTGTTTTGATCTTATTAATAAACAGTAAAACCTTGTAATTTCGGATTAATTGAGAGAGAGAGAGGTAATCTAAAAGTCATAATATGGATTAGTGAAGCGAAATATGGCCATAAGAGATGAGAAATTTGAAACTAAAATAAATGGAATATTAAATGATAAAGGTAAAAGTGGTATAATGTTGATCTACTAATTAATTTATATATTAATTAATGAACTTGCAAATACTAATTTATTTAATTAATACAAAATTAATTACTATCTTAATAATTGAAATGTTCGTATGTATATATAAGGTACTGGAACCAGTTATGGCCGCTATAAGAGCAAGGTTTACTGTTTTTGCGATTGGCGGGCTTTTTTTGTAATTCTCATCAACTCATGTTACTAATAAAACAACTAACTCTTTATTTAATCAATTTAACTACCAAAGTCCGCAAATACAGTTTGTTTTTTAAATTATAGTCTTTCATTTTGTTTATATTTTTTCTCCAGTAATGGATAAAGAAAAACCAGTAATGAGCACGCAGTGATGCACACTTGCTAAAGATATAAAAGAAAGAATCGTCAAATTTGAAACAATGTAAAGCAGTTTCTATGATAATATAATAATTAATAAATAAATTATACTAATAATTAGTTTAAATGTCCACCATTTTGACACCTATTGGCGATTGTCATCAAATCACGCTGTAAGACAGTTAAATGTATATATTCAGACATTCAGAAATGGTAGTAATCAAATATCGACACATATTTCTAATTCAGTAAATTTAATTAAAAAATGCCATTACTGGGGTCATATCCAAGACTGGTGCCACGACCTTATATAAATATTAATATAGGTACTTGGATTATTGAACTGAAAAAATATTGGTTCTTTCAATGAATGGTCGATGATACGAGAAAAGCGGGCATCGGGATCAGATATTAGCATTATTTGTGCTGGTTTTGAATTTAAAAAATAATATTTAATAAAAAAAAGCGATTAGTTTTTATTTTTAAATATGGAGCAGTGGAGCGGTGCACATTTTAAATGCTACAGGCAACGCACTCCAAAACCCCAATTTTACGTTCAATTAGTTTAATCATGTCACTTTTCAATTAGTGAACGTTATCACTGAGTTATAAAAAACCGGCTTCATCTTAAAAATTACCATAATTTCTACGACATATGCTTATATAGAACTTCCAATCAACACATTTGAGACATATATTTAACGGGATATTTCTCATTACATTAATCGATAAATCATCAGATTTTTGACAGAAAAAACAACAACATTACTTCGTTAAGTATTGTGGTTAACAAAATGTACGTATTTTAAAAGCAAACGAGAATTAACCTGTTGTCGTTATTGATTTTATTGTTAGAGAAACTGTGATGAACAAAGCACATGTGGAATGTTGTAGAGATTGTGATGTTATTCACGTCATATCATTAAATGTAATTGTCGATGATCTGTATTGATAATGAGTACTGCATTATTTGAATTTTGTATTTTTAATGGGACGAAAAATTGCTGATTTAAATTTTTTTTTATTAATTAATTATTATATAACTACTAGCAGTAGTTATATAATACGGAATTATTGTTTATAATTTTTGAAAAAATATGGTTGAAATAAGTACAAACACGATTAATTATTATCGTAAATTACCTAAAAAAACGAATCAGAACAAAAATTACAAATAAATTTTGTTCTGTTTAAATTTAAAAGTTAATAATTGAAAACAAAATGAACAATTGCCGGCCGAGCACAGAATCTTCCCTCTGCCTCGCGACATCTCATCATAGTTCGCGCGAATTGCCGCGAATAATATGTTACTGTATGTATATTTCAAGTTATTTCCTAAACCAAAACACCAAATAGGATGCTGTAAAGGGCAAATTATATCTACATTAAGTACTTATGACGACGAAATAATTTATTTTGATAAGGATTAATGTTTTGCAGGTCATAAGTACACGTAAATAGAACCCAAATATTTTAAAATTTTCTTTGTAACATAAAAGCTTAAATATAAAAGTAAGACATATGGTGTCGCGGACATTATTATAGATCTTTTTATTCTACACAGTTCTTTAATACATAGGTTTAGGCAGCGTACTACAAAAGAGCGCGCTGGCGGCAAACTTTTTTCCGACTTGATTCGTCACTACTTCGTTCTTATGTTAGCTAACGTAACAAAATATAGATTTGCGGTCAATTTATCGTAAACAGTTTATCGTAAAACAGTTTATCGTAAACAGTTCATCGTAAAACAATTTACCGAACGAACAATTTATCGTATGAACAATTTACCGTAAGAACAATTTATCGTAAAACAATTTATCGTAAGAACAATTTATCGTATGGACAATTTACCGTAAGAACAATTTATCGTAAAACAATTTATCGTAAGAACAATTTATCGTATGGACAATTTACCGTATGAACAATTTATCGTAAAACAATTTATCGTAGAACAATTTATCGTAAAACAATTTATCGTAAAGCAATTTATCGTAAAGCAATTTATCGTAAAACAATTTATCGTAAAACAATTTATCGTAAAACAATTTATGTATTATTATTGTCACAGACTCCACTGGACTTTCTTATACGTATTAAGGTCAAATCAATTATGAAAATATTATATAATATATTATTATATAGAAACCTTGTTTTCTAATTTTATCAATTAAAAAAAATGTACAGATGCGTATTAAGTTAGATTTTAGGCCCAAATTATAAAAATAATAAATACACATTACATATAAATAATATATATAAACCTTATTTATTATTTAATCAATTAAAAAAAATGTACAGAAGCGTATTGAGTAATTATTGAGACCTTAATACACCAATTAATAAACTCACAACTCGCCCCCTGTCACAGATGGAGGGTTGTAACTGGTCTCATTGGATCCGGCGGGAAAAATACTATAGGATTCTAGAGGGATGGGGGGCAAAACAACCCTCTATCTAGCACAGGAGTCGAGATATTTACGATTTTCTGTAATGAATACCATAAGTAGCGAAACAGAAAAATTCAATATTTACAATAAATACTGCATATAAACATAAGATATTATTATTTAATTTAATAGAATGAAATAAAAAGTTCAGGCATGTATTAAGTGATATTTTAGGCCCGTATTGTTAAAACAACAAATACACATATGTATATAGAAACCTTGTTTATAATTTAGTCAGTTAAAAATAATTGTACAGAAGCGTATTGAGTGATTTTTGAGGCCCGTGTATTAAACTAATTAAAAACAACCCCCTTACTCGTATAGGTGACGTGTTAATTACGATTTTCTATAATGAATAAATAGTGAAAAAGAAACAAAATCAATATCCACCTCTTACACAATAATAATATACCTTAGATATTATTACTAAATTAAATAAATTTTAAAAATGTACAGATGTATAGTGATAATATAGGCCTGTATTCTTAAAATAACAAATTCACGTATACCTACTATTTAGAAACATTGAATATTATTTAATCGATTTGCGTTCAATTTATGGTAAACAGTTCAATGTAAAACAATGTTATATTACATTCTTTCATCATGTGACAGAGGCGAGTTTATTAATTAGTTTAATACACGGGCCTCAAAAATCACTCAATATGGTTCTGTACAATTATTTTTAATTGACTAAATTATAAACAAGGTTTCTATTTAATATATGTGTATTTGTTGTTTTAACAATACGGGCCTAAAATATCACTTAATACATGCCTGAACTTTTTTTTTCATTCTATTAAATTAAATAATAATATCTTATGTTTATATGCAGTATTTATTGTAAATATTGAATTTTTCTGTTTCGCTACTTATGGTATTCATTACAGAAAATCGTAAATATCTCGACTCCTGTGCTAGATAGAGGGTTGTTTTGCCCCCCATTCCCCTAGAATCCTATAGTATTTTTCCCGCCGGATCCAATGAGACCAGTTACAACCCTCCATCTGTGACAGGGGGCGATTTGTGAGTTTTTTAATTAGTTTAATACACGGGCCTCAAAAATCACTCAATACGCTTCTGTACAATTATTTTTAACTGACTAAATTATAAACAAGGTTTCTATATACATATGTGTATTTGTTGTTTTAACAATACGGGCCTAAAATATCACTTAATACATGCCTGAACTTTTTATTTCATTCTATTAAATTAAATAATAATATCTTATGTTTATATGCAGTATTTATTGTAAATATTGAATTTTTCTGTTTCGCTACTTATGGTATTCATTACAGAAAATCGTAAATATCTCGACTCCTGTGCTAGATAGAGGGTTGTTTTGCCCCCCATCCCCCTAGAATCCTATAGTATTTTTCCTGCCGGATCCAATGAGACCAGTTACAACCCTCCATCTGTGACAGGGGGCGAGTTGTGAGTTTATTAATTGGTTTAATACACGGGTCTCAATAATTACTCAATACGCTTCTGTACATTTTTTTTTAATTGATTAAATAATAAATAAGGTTTATATATATTATTTATATGTAATGTGTATTTATTATTTTTATAATTTGGGCCTAAAATCTAACTTAATACGCATCTGTACATTTTTTTTAATTGATAAAATTAGAAAACAAGGTTTCTATATAATAATATATTATATAATATTTTCATAATTGATTTGACCTTAATACGTATAAGAAAGTCCAGTGGAGTCTGTGACAGTAATAATACATAAATTGTTTTACGATAAATTGTTTTACGATAAATTGTTTTACGATAAATTGCTCTACGATAAATTGTTTTACGATAAATTGTTCTACGATAAATTGTTTTACGATAAATTGTTTTACGATAAATTGTTCATACGGTAAATTGTCCATACGATAAATTGTTCTTACGATAAATTGTTTTACGATAAATTGTTCTTACGGTAAATTGTCCATACGATAAATTGTTCTTACGATAAATTGTTTTACGATAAATTGTTCTTACGGTAAATTGTTCATACGATAAATTGTTCGTTCGGTAAATTGTTTTACGATAAACTGTTGTACGATAAACTGTTTACGATAAACTGTTTACGATAAATTGACCGGAACCCCAAAATATAGCCTATAACCTGGCCAGAGAACGTACCTATGAATTAAAAAAGAATCGACGTAAATCGGATAAGTGGTTCTCGAGTGATAAGCGCACTAACGGACAGACAGACAGAGAGACGTTGAGCTTTATATATGTATATTAAGTCCTGTTAGACCCCCCCCCCCACCCCCTTATAGGAGACTTGAAGTAAATATTCTCAAATCAGTTTATGATAAAAACCTAAAATTGATCATAAAATGTATCAGGATTATATACATTAGTGGAGTTGATACATAACAAATACATATGAGTCAATTAAAACCGTTAATGAATTTTGTCTTATCTTAGTTATGTAACGGCCTTAACGGTTTAGCACCTGATTTATTATAACGAATAATTCCATGGGAAATTGAAACCATTATACCGGATATATCTCTCATTTCGCTTTTAGGAATCTGACGAATTTCTCACACGCTAACGGTACGCGGCAGGTAAAAACAAAATTAAAATAATCATGGCCGCATATATGTGACCTACCGTCGGGTGTAAACCCCCATTCCCCATTACCACATTAACATTTATATGATTATAATTTAAATTTAAATTACGGACAAGATTTACATTTGTTATTTCAGGATTTCGCATTATTTTTTTATTTATATAAATGTCAATCAATATCTACACATAGAAAATACAAACAAATAAATCTGTAGGCTCTGTCGGTAAAACGTCGTTTACTATATAGTTATAAGGTACTGGCACCAGTCTTGGATATGACTCCAGTAATGGTTATTTTTTAATTAAATGTACTTAATTGTTGATATTTGATTACTATCATTTCTGAATATTAATCTATAGTTATACATTTAACTGTATTACAGCGTGATTTGATGACAATCGACCAATAAGTGTCAAAATGGTGGATATTTAAACTAGTTATTAGTATAATTTATTTATTAATTATTATATTATCATAGCGACTGCTTAGCATTGTTTCAAATTTGACGATTCTTTCTTTTATATCTTTTGTGTCGTAGTACTTATCAATAGCAAGTGTCCATCACTGCGTGCACATTACCGGTTTTACTTTATCCATTATTGGAGAAAAAACATAAATAAAATAAAAGGCTATAATTTAAAAAACAAACTATATTTGTGAACTTTGGTAATTAAATTGATTAAATAAAGAGTTACTTGTTTTATTAGTAACATGAGTTATGAGAATTACAAAAAAGAAGCGGCCATAACTGGTGCCAGTAGCTTATAAACTACTGAACTGATTTTTATGGGACTTTAACTGATAAAGAGCCTGAAACTTCAGAATTAATTTAAGTTATATAATAATTGAATAAGCACAGGCTTGTATTATAGATAATTTACAATTGATTTTTTATATTTTTTAATAAATACTGTTTTTTAAAAATGAAAAGAATTTGATTTCGAAATACTCACGGGTGAAGCCGCGAGGGGTCTTTTTTTAAGTAGGTATTTTTCTGAATGATTTTGTTGTAGATCTTAAATTTCTGTACCCCTCTTGATAATTTTTTACATGCGCACTTGACTCACAAATATTACTTTCTGTTATTAAAAATCAGATCTCTTCGGAAATGGAATATTACGTTGTAATTATATTATTCTGCGCTCCGCTATTGCCCGTGTGTTGTATGATGTATTAAATTTTATGTATTTTTACTTTTTATGAGTTTTTTTTGTAATAACGGAAGGATGATAATTAAATATTTTTTTGTTATGTATCTTATATTACGGTATTGGCGTACCTGTTATTGCCAATGAGAGTGATTAATGTAATATGTATAAATATATATAGTTATGAATTTAATTTATTAAGGAATTTTTAAATGCTCTCACTCTTGAATTATCAGTTATTTTATTTGTAATTGGATTACGGAATTATTGTTTACGATTTTTGAAAAATATAGTCGATTTATAAAATTATTCACTACATTAAATTGTACTATATTTAACGGTTTTGCAAAAGAGCGCGCTGCCGACAAACTTTTTTCCAACTTGATTTACTATTACCGTCATTGCTTATTCCTTATGGTATCTAACGTAAAAAAATATATACTAAAACCTGGGCAAAGAACATATCTATGAATTAAAAAAACGGACTTCTTTTTTGTAATTCTCATGAACTCATGTTACTAATAAAACAAGTAACTCTTTATTTAATCAATTTAATTACCAAAGTCCGCAAATATAGTTTGTTTTTTAAATAATAGTCTTTTATTGTAATGAATACGCAGTGATGGGCACTTGCTAATGATTACAAAGATATAAAAGAAAGAATCGTCAAATTTGTAAAGCATTTGCTATGATAATATAATAATTAATAAATAAATTATACTAATAATTAGTTTAAATGTCCACTATTTTGACATCTATTGGCAGATTGTTATCAAATCACGCTGTAAGACAGTTAAATGTATATAGATTAATATTCAGAAATGGTAGTATTCAAATATCAACAAAAATTTCTAATTCAGTACATTTAATTTAAAAATAACCATTATTGGGGTCATATCCAAGACTGGTGCCAGTACCTAATATGTAAATAACTGGGAGGGATCATATTAGTAAAATTAATAATGTTTTATGCAAATCATTGATAATTAAGCTTTTAAATCAGTTGAGAAAATGTTGTTCATTCATATAATTTTGATTTACAATGTTAATAATCTTAATTAGTATCTATTACTTAATATGTTTTATAATTAATTATACAATTAAAAGTTAAGTGCTAATTATCTCCAAAAAAGGAATTGTGTAAGTTTTGTAAATATTTATTTTTGTTGAATTTTCATTTTTCACACTGTGCACATTCCACACATGTAATAAGTTGCAGAAAATATAGTATTTTTTAGTAAAATAGTATAAAAATTAAATAGTTAACCAATGCTACGCAAAATATCTGAACACTTTGTCGGTTTTTATTTAAATTGTTCAATAATTAACTACATTTGATGAATTAAGCACGAGGAAGCACGGTGCATTTAGATAGATAGATAGATAGATAAAGGGGGGGGTGGAGCGAGGCTCCTGCACTTAGGCCGCTAGGACCCATTGTGCCCCCTTGAGGTTACCAAGATTTCATTCTTTAAACAGGTCCGTTGCTTCCGCGAAGGAAAGAATCCTGTTCAACGGTATGTCTTGAATGTCTCTCGGCTCAAGAAAAGGGGAGCCAAGGTATTTGTTCCTTATCTCAGCAAGTGCTGTGCAAATGCAAAGGACGTGTTTAGAAGTTTCCTCCTGTGTTTGACATTTCCTACACTTTGAGTTAGGCGCTGTGCCTATAGTGTGGAGATGGCTGTTCATTCGCCCGTGACCCGTTAGGAGGCCCGTAACGATTTTAAGCTGTCTTCTGTTTAAGTTCAGAAGATATTTAGTTGACTTAGACGAGAGGCCCTTAATAAAGAATCTCGCTTGTCTAGGTCTTTGTCTAGAGGTCCAAGATTGCTGAAACCGCTCGGTTACATTGTTCCAGATCTCGTGCCTCACGTTTTTTGGGGATATTCCGAAGGCTGGTTCTGGACCTGTTAAAGGTTCATTCGCTCCAGCTACCGCTAGAGCGTCAGCTTCTTCATTACCCTTGATTCCACTATGGCCTGGTACCCATAGGATCTTCACATAGTTCTCAGTTGAGAGTTTTGTGAGTGTTTGCCGACATTCCTTAACCAATCGTGACCCTATCTCTATGCACGGTGCATTTACTTGGCAGATGTTTTTTTCTAATAAATAATCCCTAATTTGAATAAACTTTCCATAAATACTCGTAAAACAACGAGCAAACAATAAATAAATACACATTTACAAAAAACAAAACACAATTGATTGTGTGAAATTTGCTGTAAGAATAGTTTGTGAAGAAACAGCAATAGTTCCGATAATAAGTTAGGTTATGTTTGGTCAGCCCCAGTAACGGCTCTCGCGTGCATTGTTGAACGTCACAGACCGGATGTCTCTAACGGCGCGTAATTCAATTGGTGAGAATTTTGTTTGCAACATGTCTTTTTTTCAGCTAGATCAATTTTGTTTTTTAATATATGTATGAGCTCGTTTGTTATATTTATTTTTTATGCACGTTATGATGCATATCTGACTTGATTGGATTGCGTTTTTATATATAATTTTATAGTCATTTAACTGTATTTTTACGGAAAGTTTTGTATTTATATAAATTTATTAGTACTTATCATTATCTATAGGATTTTTACTTAATATTCCGTTATACTAGATTATTTTTGTGGTATGTTAAATTATGTTTTTATTATTATTTCTTGTGAAAGTATTGATTCTAATAAACACCAAAAAACTTATATTTAACTATTCAACTTATTTGATAATTTATCAATTTTAATTTGTTAATAATAGGATAAGGGAGTCTCGACGGTCTTAGGGCATTTGATAGTCTTAAAGTTAATGATGTAAGCTATATTTAAAAAAAAGGTGGAGTCTGTAGGATCGCGCCAAGCTGAGATATTAACTATTCAACTTATTTGTTAATTTATCAATTTTAATTGACATTTTCGGTGATTTTTGAACTTTTTTTAGGGGGAGAGAGGGCCGAAAAATAAATCTCGCCCAGGACGCCAGACTTGCTAAGGCCGGCTCTGCTTACAGGTCACAGAACGAATAAGAGTAGAAAAGAAATTGAAAATGCCTGTGATACTTACTCTTTTATTCCACTATATGTATATAACATCACATCATCAAAAATGCATTAACTCTAATGACGGGGGTGTTTAAAATTCTTTTTAAATGGTCCATTTCGTATATACCAAGTAACCCAATGCCCAATGGATGCAATATATTATAAACCTTAATTGCACAAATTATCTGATTTCTAAAAGAATACATAAAATTAAAAACAATTTCAAAAACATTCATAATAACGAAATATACATTACACAAAAACCACCTTTCAGATATCACGACCTCACGCGAAAGCAACAATCATGCATAAAAGGTTAACAATCAAAGTGCGCGCAACATCCGCGCATGCGCGTGGGCAATAACCATGGCAACAAACGTTTTCAATACACACGCATTGTTGTTTTGTTTTGGCACATTGCGACACACATGTCAGCCAGTGTGGGTGGCTGGGTAAAGCCATATTATGAACTTTCATTTTTTATTTTATTCACACACATATACACATACTTACATTGTTTCCAATATTTTAGCAAAAATTACTTAATAACAATGCGCGTAGGAAACGGTTACGTCATGCAATCGGGGACGCTATTTATTTTATGTTTTCAACTGTAATTGCGTGTGTGTCAGTTCGAATAAACATTGTCAGTTAGTTATTTCACTTATTTCTCAAATAAATGTTAAGATGAATATAGTAATGTTAAGTTATAGTCCTCAACAGAGCCGGCCTGGGCGAGATTTATTTTTTCGCCCTCTCCTACCTTAAATTTTTTTCAAAAATCACCGAAAATGTAAATTAAAATTGATAAATTAACAAATAAGTTGATTAGTTAATATCTCAGCTTGGCGCGATCCTACAGACTCCAACTTTTTTTTACATATAGCTTACATCATTAACTTTAATGTCCGGTATTATCAATTGCATTTGCTAGCAAGCACTTTGAAATGAGATATCAAACTTATATGACAGTTCTTTTGGAGTTTGACAAGTTTCGCGCACGCGTTGTAGGTAAATACCAACGGTATTAAAACAGTGGTGATATTATGAAAATTATTTTGTACGGTGAAAGATGCCAACTGTGTTACAATTTACAATTAGTTGAAGTGTCACTGCTCTAAATTCCATAGCTAATCCATAGATACTAGTACAGAATTAATACCCCATTTTAAAGTAATTGCTAGCTAGCAAATTTTGCTAGCTCCTTTATAATACCGGACATAAGTCTATCAAATGCCTTAAGACCGTCAAGACTCCCTTCCCGTATTAACAAATTAAAATTAATAAATTATCAAATAAGTTGAATAATTAATATCTCCGCTTGGCGCAATCCTACAAACTCCAACTTTTTTTTACATATAGCTTACATCATTAACTTTAAGACTATCAAATGCCTTAAGACCGTCGAGACTCCCTTCCCGTATTATTAACAAATAAAAATTGATAAATTAAGAAATAAGTTGAATAGTTAATATCTCAGTATATCATCTCACACATTTTTTTAACGACTCTGATGAAAAAAAATCATAGAACTTAATTTATACTAGACTACATTACGAATAAAATAAGCTTAATTTGAACTCTCTATCACTAATAAAACCGGAGATATGTCGTCGTGAAATTGGGTCTCCGTGAGCATAGGTTGTAATTTAACAGATCAAAACTAAAATGATTGATTGATCAATAAAAAATTCGTAATTTCACGCGAATTTTTTTTTATACATTTATATTTGCGGTTTTCGTCATTCTATCCTTTTAAAATATTAAACGATTTCACAATAATGTCAAAATTAGGGCAAGATGAAATATATGTATAAAGAAAGGGTACCACTTTAACCAAATTTAGAATGAAGATAATGAATATTTAATTTCACGATTAACCCATTAACGCCCAAAAGAAAACAAAAACATGCAGAAGATTTTTTAAAATGAAATTAAGTACACATACAAAATATTTTACTAAATATTACATCACAAACTTTTTATTAACATTTAGAAGAAAAAATAACGGCGTGTATTCGAACGAGTAAATTTGGCAGATATGAAGCCTATTTTGCGAGACTGCTTTTCTGATATAATTTTTTTTTTTAGATAAATTACATTTAAAAATCAAGTTAAATTATTCCATATGATTTAAACAAAATACGAAATCATATGCTTCAGTTGGATAAAATATATTAGCATATCACATGCCTCTATTCATATACAAATAATTCGCAGCAATTAAAACACGTTTAAACACTCATGAAACTAATAACGTTAACAGATTTTGTTTGTTGTACTACTAGCATCTGATTTTTAAGGAAATATTGTGAATTAATATCCATAGAAAGCAACACGATTATAAAATGAGGTGTACACAAGTGTGTACGGCGGGCGTTAATGGGTTAATGTTTCAGAATCAACATGTAAAAGAGATAAAACTGTTTCACAATAAATAAACACACACACAGACACAAATTGTACGTAGTCGAATTTCAATTAAGTTAGAAAAGAAAATTTCTAAGTACACATCCATTTGCAAATTAAATTATTCTGAATTTATCTGTTACTGAAATTACGCATTAGGGATATATACGATTTCACTTAAATACAATACTATCTTAAAATTAATCTTGGGAAATGTTTCTAAAACCAAAATACATTTGTAAGCTTGATTGTATCATTTGTAACTGTGATTCATTAACAATTATTTGAGAAATTTAATTTAATTGCAAACAAAGGGGGGGTATTTTAATTAAAAATAAAACGGCCAAGTGCGTGTTGGGCACGCACTTGATAGGGTTCTGTAGTCATTACGATTTATAAAAAATCTGCCATGGGAACTACGGGACTTTCTTATACGTAATCCTAACAGTGAATAGTGTACGTGATTCTTATTTTATTAAAACATTTTTGACAAACTAGTAAGACAAAATGAATGGGACATAAACTATAGATAATATTATTCTCTACATTATATATAAAAAAAAAACTGAAAACGGATGTTTACTCTTGTCAATTTTGGAAATTTCGAATTATTTTTTGAAATAAGAAAAAAATGTCGAGTATGTTATTATCTATAATTTATTTCCCATACATTTTTTTCCGACATTTATGATTTAGCCAGAAATAATTGTTTTATATAATTATTTAGACTAACACACACTGTTCACTCTCAGTATTACGTATAAGAAAGTCCCATGACGCTCATGGCAGATATTTCTTCTCTGTTATGAACCATTTGAATTATAATAAAAAAAAAATTTATTCGTTTTTTCGAAAAAATGAATAGAACATAAATTATAGATATTGATATTACCTACAATTTTTAACGACCATTTTTCTCTATTTCGCACTGTTTCAGAGTAATTCGTAAAATTCAAAAATCGACGTTGGTAAACATCCGTATCCGGTTGAAAGATCGTTTTCAAAAATAGGACGTTTTCATCCCAGACAAAAATTAACCTTAAATATAAAATTTCATCCTTCTACGATTTGTCGTATTTGAGTTACAGTGCTTAAAAATAGATTAAGGGAAGATCAAAATGGATAATTCCATCAAAATCCGGATTTCGAAAAAAATCGGCTTAACAATACTTACTTATACTATTGTATATTTCATATACATGGTATAAGAAAGTAAAAAGAGTTATTTCAAATTTTTTTATAAACTATTCTAGCTACAGTGTTCGTTATAATTTTCAGTGAAAGTACTAATTAAAAGCTACATTCGGATTTTTTTTTTAGAATTTTTAAATTAATAGTTTAGAAATTAGAGGGGGGGGGGCACTCTGATAACGACATTTAAATGCAAATATATCGTGATTATAAATTGGTTTGTAGTGTTAATCTTGAAATGTAGTCCCTCATACAAAGATTTTGAATGGAGTAAGTAGAGACAGGCAAATGATACATACAAAAGTAAAACATACGATTTAATGTCATTATTACATTCCTATTTCAACATTTTCCTTTTAATTATAGCTATATATGTACATATTTATTATTAGTTATAGGTATAATAATAGTTAAATACTATATGATAGATTATATATTCGATAACCTTTTTTATATACGTTATTTCTATGATTATCGATTTTAACATTTTTATATCGATTAATAAAATTCCTACTTAATCAGCTAGCTATTAAATATTTATAGTCCATTAATTCGTATCCATTGTAAAAAGTTTTGTACGTTTCAAAAATATATTTTAAACTGATGAGGTACATTATCATACACATTGATTAAATATATGTATAAAAAAACATTATGTCTACAACAGTAATTAGCACGTGGAGGATTAATGTTTTGTCGTCTAACTACGTATTCTCCCCGGTCAAAGGTTAACTTCGGTGTACAAATGCAAGGAAAATATACGTCAAACTTATTGTAAGAAAGCTAACTGGCACCAGTCTTGGATATGACCCCCGTAATGACTATTTTAAATTAAATGTGTTGAATTAGAAATATTTGTTGATATTTGATTACTACCATTTCTGAATATTAATCTATATACAATTTAACTGTCTTACAGCGTGATTTGATGACAATCGGCCAATAGGTGTAAAAATGGCGAACATTTAAACTAATATTTATTTATTAATTATTATACATATTATCATAGAAACTGTTTTACATTATTTCAAATTTGACGATTCTTTCTTGTACATCTTTTGTGTCGTAGTACTTATCATTTTATAATCATTAGCAAGTGTCCATCACTGCGTGCTCATTACTGGTGTTACTTTATCCGTTACTGGAGAAAAAACATAAACAAAATAAAAGGCTATAATTTAAAAAACAAACTATATTTGCGGACTTGATTAAATAAAAACTTACTTGTTTTATTAGTAACATGAGTTGATGAGAATTACAAAAACAGTAAACCTTGCTCTTATAGCGGCCATAACTGGTACCAGTACCTTCTCTCTTGAACTAATAATCGTAGAGCAATAAATAAAACGCAAATAGATAGCTTGTATAGGCCTGTTTATAATAAACTGAATTTTAACCCTTAAATACACTGATATTTTTTGATAATCTTCAATTACTGATTTAAATTAAATCTTCAGTCAATTTTTCACCATGGTCATCTTCATTAAACATTTGGTGAGTCATTTCTATCACAAGAATGGAGAGTTTAACAAATCCGTGAGGAAATGATAATTACACTTGCAGAAATCAATCTTTTATAATGATATTGAGATGTTGAGATAAAGAATAAACCACCTGCTACATTAGGGTCGATCCAGACTACCGTGCCAGTCCTGGTCCGGTCTCGCTCCAATCAAAATATAAATAAACAATAAACAATGAAAGCATCCACACTATAGGTATCGTGCCGATCTCGCTTCAGTCACACACAGTTACAGTATTTACTATACCTACTGAATATTTGACTGGACCGTGACCGGTACGATAGTGTGGATCGGCCCTTATCTGCGAAATGTGAAGATTCATTATTAGATAATCACAAGTAACCATGTTCACGGTTTATTAACTTATACTGGTTAATTTGACTGTACACAATTTATCAAGATGAATATAAGGTACTGGCACCAGTTATGGCCGCTATAAGAGCAAGGTTTACTTTTACTACGGAATACTTTTTTGTAACTCTTATGAACTCATGTTACTAATAAAACAAGTAATTCTTTATTTAGTCAATTTAATTATCAAAGTCCGCAAATATAGTGTGTTTTTTTTAAATTATAGTCTTAAACTTAAAAATATACATAGTTTGTTTTTTAAATTATAGTTTTGTATTTTATTTATATTTTTCTCCAGTAATAGATAAAGTAAAACTAGTAATGAGCACGGATTGATGGACACTTGCTAATGATAAGTATTACGGCATAAAAAATATAAAAGAAAGAATCGTCATATTTGAAACAATGAGTACGTTTACACAGCGCTTTTATTCCGGTTTAACTATAACCGATGTAATAAAACCGGGTGTAAAAGTCCGTATAAACGGCACTTTACACCCGACATAACTAATCAGGTTTAGTTATGCTATTCCTCTTGGTCTACGGGAATAGCATAAGTAAACCGGAATAGAGCTGGAATAAAAATGCGTGTAAACTGCATGGACATAGTTATACCTATTAAGCCAACCTCAAAAAATATAAATATCTACGGAGTATAGGGATTTCATCGTAATGCACTTGTTAGTTAAAATATGGTTAAAACACCTGAGACGAAGAGATGGAAAACAAAAGAAACGTGTTTAGTGGAACAAAAGAGACGAAATATTTTTGAGATTTTTTGTTGGTACACCATCGAAATTATAGCGTATTTCAAATCGGAATTATAATTCCAGCTGACGTCACTTATTCTCGTATGTGTAAACAGCACCACTTGAAACGGTTTAACTACATCGGTTATAATAAAACCGGAATAACGGCGCTGTGTAAACGTACTCAATGTAAAGCAGTTGCTGTGATAATATAATAATTAATAAATAAATTATACTAATAGTTAGTTTAAATATCCACCATTTTGACACCTATTGGCCGATTGTCATGAAATCACGCTGTAAGACAGTTAAATGTATATAGATTAATATTCAGAAATGGTAGTAATCAAATATCAACAAATATTTTTAATTCAGTATATTTTATTTAAAAAGGTCATATCCAGTACCTTATTTTCTATTAATGGATATTTCTATGAGTCGTTATTTTTTGTAATTAATTATAGAAAGATGTATGCCACTATTATAGATGGGTTATCATAAATACCACCGTTTATACGTGCTTTGAATAATTATATTGCGAAGAAGTAATCTCTGAGTGGTTCATAGAAAGAAGATTATATTTATTCAAACGTTTTTATAATGTTTTAATGATTAATGGATAAAAGTATAAAGGAAAATAAAATAACATCAAAAACAAAACTGTGAAATTGCCGTAGTGATTCTAGAATAAATTATAGTATCAAAAGTTTTTGAACAAAGAATTCCACTTTATTTTTGTAAATAAAACTAATCTTTGTTATTTGGGTACTGCTGACATACAAGAAAATAATTCTCTTTCAGACAGTTTCTCATGTTGCATTATAATATTTATTTGAAAACAAAAAATTATACAGGGTGGTGCATTTAAAGTGTTACAGATTATCTCAAAACTATCGCATATTTGAAAAAAATATTTAAACCAAAAAATGTTTGGTTGTCTGTCAAAAGCACGTGATTTTTATATTATTTTATGACAAACAACAAAAAGGAATGTCACAGATTTTAATGAAATTTAAATAAATTGCTTAAATGACTATACAATAAATAATGTATCATTGATAATGTTTCAAAAATTATATATATATATCGAGGGTTCGAATTAAAAATTAAAGATTATTGCAAATAAATACATTAAAAAATATCGATCTTGTCTATAAATTAATAACGAATTCAAAATTGCAGCAGTTTGCATTTCTATAGTTGAGATGAAAAAAAAGAAGTACAAAATTACAAGTTAAACAATTTAATTATACATTGAAAATCCAACAATCCAATCAAATATCAATAAATTGTCATCGTATAGTCCAGAAAAAAATTCTATGAACTAAAAGAACTAGAAGAACGAACTAGTTCATTAAAGACCACTGAACTATAGGGAGCGCTCTCTGTCATCAACTAAAATGCTCAACTCTAGTGTGCATATTAGGGTATTTTTTTAATTTTTATTTTTTCGGTCCCGCAGGCCTATGTTTTAGCTTTGGATCAAATGTTAATTGTCCCAAAATTTCAGACTCATAGAACAAACCTGTGGATGGCGCAAACCGAGTCTTTTCCCCATTTGATTAACATGGGAAAAATAATTTTTTTACCTACGCGTGAATATCTCGTTGAAAAAAATGTTTTTTGAAAATTTCTCAAGGGAATATTTTGTAGAGAATTAAGTTCAATTCATAAATCTAATAAATTTTAAGAAATGTTTGTTTAAAAATTATCATAAAAATTAGATTTTACTTTTTATGATAATGTTTAAACGAACATATATTTAAAAATATTCGATATATGAATTGAGCACTTGGGATCTTTTTTGTAAGAAATTTTATTCTCTATGATATGCTGCTGTAAGAAATTAAAATAAATAAATTTTTCAACGAGATATTCACGCATAAGAAAAAAAGTAATTTTTCCCATGTTAATCAAATGGGAAAAAGACTCGGTTTGCGCCGTCCACAGGTTTGATCTATGAGACTGCTATAGACTGCATATGCCACTATGCCACTGTAGTGTGCATAGTTTCACTTATTGTTTTATTTTCCCTGAACCGATACCCAACGTATAACGAGATATAAGTATATGATAATCTGCCTATGATGTATGTTTATACCCACACGCAAACTGAAGAAAATCATTTGTCAGTATCATAAATTATTTGAAACGATTTAAATATGAGATAGATCATTAATCATCGAAATCCCAAATCACTAAGCGAATATCAAAATCTATTAAACAGTTACTGCTATATAGTTATTGTCTTGTTACAAAAATTGTTATTGATAACGAAATTAATTTCAATAATAACAACCGATCAAATATAATAAACAAAAAGATTATTCATAAAGTATATTTATTTTTACAATATATCAACTTTAAACGCTATTATCTGTACAAAAAAATTCGATTTCATAGCGATACTGCCTCGAGATTATCTTGTAATTTAAGATGAATTAAACGCCTGGAGTGCATTTATAATACAAGATGAACATCATAATAAATGTTTTAATATAAATCCATTTTAAAAGCAATTTAAATTATC
The DNA here is from genome assembly GCA_961205875.1 of Sialis fuliginosa. NCBI lineage: Eukaryota > Metazoa > Arthropoda > Insecta > Megaloptera > Sialidae > Sialis > Sialis fuliginosa. The sequence continues at coordinate 39,394,489 of OY540809.1, read as the reverse complement.
GTTTCTCTAAATTTATAAACGGTTTTCTGTCTAACTTTTGGATTTTCTTAAAAATTACCGAACCGATTGAAATGCGGTTTTCATTGCAACACCAGGAAAATTCAGTTTTATAAAAACATAGCAAATATTACTTTGTGTTAAGGATGTATGGCACGTACAGTCTGAGTCAAAAATAATGTAAATCTAGCTGCAATGAACGATTAAAATCAAATTATGAATTATTCACTTTAAATGCTTATAAGAAAGTCAAATTGGTTTATGTACTACATAAACTATAAAAATACTTTTGTTTAAAACCTTATTTCCCATTATTGACTGTTATTTTAGAATTTCAGCCAAAAAATTAATATTTGTGTTGATAATTAATACGAAAAATTTTTATTCTGAATTAATCTGTCAGATATAAAAACAAAAGAAGTATTTTATTGTTATAAATGACCTAAATTAAAATATTTTTAAATAACACTATTTAGAACATACGTGTAACATACAAATGTAATGAAAATAATAATATTAGTACTTCTAAAGCTTACATATATATGAAAAAAATATGTAATAAAAACAACATTACATTTCAGTACGCCATTTTTTTTTCAATATTTTTCAGCAATAATTATTTTTTCTCTCCCAATTTAGTTCTGTATGCGTATAATTTTTTTTATGAAACTTGTTGCTAAATATGTAAGTGACGTGTTGTAAAAATTTCAAATTTTTCTCGATGCTTGAACCATGTGTTTTATTGGACTTTAACCGTCAATACACAATTCTTCCATAAGAGCCCATGTTAATTTAAAAAAATAATAACTTTCAAACTATGTTGTAAGACCTTTTGAAATTTTGTGTGGGTACTTAAGATTTATAATGGAGTAACTTCTCCAAATTTCAACTAATTCTCGTTGAAATTAGATACCTGCCATACATCCTTAAATATATTTTTAAAATTTGCAAATGAAAATAAATAATATTATTTCCAAATTCATCAATTCGAGTACGTATATATTTACTATACATTGTCGAATGCCCACAATATGTGTTACATTTCAATAATAACAATTAAAATCTAATTTTAAAAATACACAAACATGTAGAATAAAAAAATGTATCAACTGTCGAAATTAAACATTATGTAAATAAAATTTCAATTAATCGGAGAGCACAGAATAATTACAATGTATGTACAGATCAGTAACATGATTTCAAAAATAAACATTTGTACAATAAACAGCTGTGTGTAAACTACAGGACGATTTTAATATTGATTTTTCAAAAAAAGAAAAAAAAAATTATTTTATTTTAATTAAATGTAAAAGACTTCTATCTAAACCACAGAAACAATACCTACCTACTAGTTTAATTTTAAGAAATAACAACCTAACAGCAAGAGCATAAGGTACTGGCGCCAGTCTTGGATATGACCCCAGTAATGGCTATTTTTTAATTAATTGTACTGAATTAAAAATATTTGTTGATATTTGATTACTACCATTTCTGAATATTAATCTATACAGTGCGTTCACGATGAAAGGAACAAATTCGTTTAAAATTCAGGTAATTATTTTGTGGAAAAACGCTCGGACCCGTCGATTAGTATTTTTAATTGCGGATTTTTTGACATAAGAAAATTGTATACAGGGTGTCTCAAGAAGAACATATACAGTCATCATTAATTTTTTTAAATGAAACACCCTATATATTATACCATTTTTGAATTATACAATAAATTCTGAACACTTTTTGTATAGCATATCATATCTTTAAAATCAGTGGTTTTCGGAATAATGACGTTTGAAAATTGACATTTTGAAATACACACAAGTCAAATAAAATGTTTAAATTGAAAAAATACACCTTGAACATTTTTTTAAAAGCCAACAAAAACATCGTGGTATGACAAACAAAAAACATTGAACTTTTATTTTATTTTTTCCTTTTTTTTCTTTTTTTCTTCTTTTTTTCTTTTTTTTGCAATACCAGGATGTTTTTGTTGGCTTTTAAAAAAATGTTCAAAGTTTATTTTTTCAATTTAAACATTTTATTTAACTTGTGTGTATTTCAAAAGGTCAATTTTCAAACATTATTATTCCAAAAACTACTGATTTTAGAGATATGATATGCTGTACAAAAAGTATTCAGAATTTATCGCACAATTCAAAAATGGTATAATATATAGGGTGTTCCATTAAAAAAAATCAATGATGACTGCATATGTTTTTCCTGAGACACCCTGTAGACAATTTTCTTATGTAAAAAAATCCGCAACTAAAAATACTAATCGACGGGTCCGAGCGTTTTTCCACAAAATAATTTTCTGAATTTTAAACGAATTTGTTCCTTTCATCGTGAACGCACTGTATATATATTTAACTGTCTTACAGCGTGATTTGATGATAATCGGTCAATATATGTCAAAATGGCGGACATTTAAACTAATTATTAGTATAATTTATTTATTAATTGTTATATTATCATAGCAACTGCTTTACATTGTTTCAAAGACGATTCTTTCTTTTATATCTTTTGTGTCGTAGTACTTATCATTTTGCAAGTGTCCATCACTACGTGCTCATTACTGGTTTTACTTTATCCATTACTGGAGAAAAAACATAAACAAAATAAAAGGTTTTAATTTAAAAAACAATCTATTTGCGGACTTATTAAATAAAGAGTTACTTGTTTTATTATAAGAAGCCCGTCAATCAAAAAAACATTATAGCGGCTATAACTGGTGCCAGTAACATACATTTTTCTATAATTAATTACAAAAAATAACGACTCATGGAAATATCCATCAATAGAAAATATGTTTGTTATGTGTATATTATTTTCTGTTATGATCCATTCAATTAAATGAAAAGCCGACGATAGCCAACAACAAGTTGTTCCGTACTGTTTAGATACCGTTATAATCAGGTAATGAAAGTGCACTGCTCGCTGACGGTACAAAAAATAAATCGCAAACAATCATTTCCCGCTATCAATAAATTTATCATATTAACTTGATGATTATCATAATATTGGGTTTTTGATGAGTCTATACTCTCTATACCAGTGGTTTCCTAACTTTGTTAATACGCTTCCCTTTAAACAACACTCATCTTCCCCCCCCCTCCTATTTTATAAAATAATAAAGGCATGTTTTAAAAAGGTATTTAAAATGTATTAATACAAAAATTGAAAAAAACCGTTATTGATTGAGTCTATTTTCTATAGCAGTGGTTTTCAAACTTAATGTTACTACGCCTCCCCTTAAAAAAATCTTGCCCTCATCCCTTTTATTTTATAAAACTATCTTACAGCGTGATTTGATGACAATCGGCCAGTAGGTGTCAAAATGGTAGACATTTAAACTAAGTATTTATTAATTATTAGTATAATTTATTTATTAATTATTATATTATCATAGCAACTGCTTTACATTGTTTCAAATTTGACGATACTTTCTTTTATATCTTTTGTGTCGTAGTACTTATCATTAGCAAGTTGTTTTATTAGTAACATAAGTTAATGAGAATTAAAACACAAAAACAGTAAACCCTGCTCTTATAGCGGCCATAACTGGTGCCAATAATTTATTTAAACATAAACATACCGTAAAATCTGTGTCAGGATTTTGGTCCATCTGTATTTCTTCATTGGTTGGTTGACTTAATAAGAACTTCTGTACGGTCTATTTATTTTGTCCAAAGAAAGAAATCGAACAATGATTCATATTTTCGTGATTTACTTGAAAATTTGCGGATGCAGAATTCAAAATACAAATGTATTATTTAATATATTAACGCGCCTTATAAGGTGTTGTTTTTGTATAATGATATTGACAATCAGTTTAAATCAAACAAATTATAATTATATGTATCAATCATTTATTGTTTTATTGCTTTTTTGTGACATTTGATATTGCGCAAGCATATTCATTTCAAAGTATTACATTTTAACATCAGGTATTTTGATCATAAATTTTAGTTCTTTTTAAATCGTTTTCTGTATTTCGCTTCCTCGTAATATCGAAGATACGAGTCGTTTTAGAATGAGACAAAAAATTTTAAATTGATCTTTCCGTTTAACGTCAAGACAAACACTTTCCGTTCCGTGTCTGTCTGTCCGTCTGTCTGTCCACATAATCCTTGTCACGCGCATAACTCACCGATATTATTGAAACTTGGTCAAAATCGTGTGTAAGGGGGAGAGGTGACACCCCAAAATATTAATTTTTTCAAGATATCTCAAGAACGATACATGTTTCGTCAAAACTTTTTAGGGTCTTTTTTGTAGAGCATTCAATTTCATATAATATAGGTCTACAACGTTTGTTGTAAAATATCCCCTTACAAAGATTAATCTCAATTTGATTTTAAAAATCGTGTTTTAAGAAAAATTTCGAACTGATATTTTTAAATAAAATTGTATAAAAATTAAATGGTTAACCAATGCTAGGCAATTTATCGGATTTTATTAAAATTGTTCAATAACTACCTTTGGTGAATTTGGCACGAGGTAGCATTATGCATTTACTTGGCAGATATTTTTTATTAACGCATGTACTTAAAAATGTGAATTTTTAATTTTTTATGATGTAAGCACCCCAATTTTAATGATTTTTGATAAACCAATTATTTTTAAAATGTGGGTTAAACTTAGCATTTTACGTATGATTGAAAAAACTAAAAATTCTTTTACACCCCTCCCTATTATTCCAAAATTTAAAATTATATTGTTGACTTTAGTATTTGTCGTTGGTAGTCCCACCAAAACCTCGTTACCAAATTTTTTTCAGATTTTTTGAGCCGGTAGTTACAGAGCTAGAGGGGAGGGGGGACAAAATAAAATACTGCTTTTAGCCCACTACAGGCGCCATTTTTAAGTTAGAAAAAAAATAAAAAATATGGTCAAATTCTACTAATTGAGATGTACATTTTGACATGCCACACGTCTTGGTATACAATTTTTTTTTTTTTTTTTTTTGAATTTGCTTTAACACCCCCTACAGGCACCATTTTTGATTTAGAAAAAAAATAGAAAAAGGGTCAAATTCTGCTTGTTTGGTTATACATTTTAACGTGCCATATGCCTTGGTATAAAAAATTATATATTTTTTTATGCCTTGGTATAAAAAATTATATATTTTTTACCCAGCTTTAGCTCCTTATTGCCCCGTCCCCCCTGAAAAATTATTTATTCAATAAATTTGTACATATTTTATTAGAAGGTGTCATTTTACATATTTATTAAAAATTTCAAGTTTCTAGCTTATTATATAGTTTACGAGCTATTTAGCTTTAAGTGGAAAGGACGGACGGACGGACGGACAGACGACGGACGGACGACAAAGTGAGATTAATAGGGTTTCTTCGAAACCCTAAAAAAGTAAAATTTAAATAACACCGCGCACGTTTTGTTGGAGCTTCAAAGGATAAGAAGACATTTAGGTAAAGGTGTGACAGTGAATTTAAATACAATGCATTTGAGTATAGTTCTGGATGAGAAGGAGATGATTGCGCAAGAGGCAACGACCTTTGGCCGTGAACGCGCGCGCTATGACATCATCGATAATCGATCGGGCCGAGGCTTAGATACCAAATCATTGTTAGATATCAGATACATCTCTGGTATCCCAGTGGCGGCCTAAGTCAAGTGGGCAATGGGTGTTAATAATTTCTTGGGCTGGGATAAAGTCACTCATAGCAAGAGTTTATACAGCGCGAATCGATTTCTGGTTGATTGTAATATACAGTGTATTCCATGTTGATTAAGGATGTATGGCAGGTATCTAATTTCAACGAGAAATAGTTGAAATTTGGAGAAGTTACTCCTTTATAAATCTTAAGACTGACACAAAATTTCAAAAGGTTTTACAACATAGTTTGAAATTTATTATTTTTTTAAATTAACATGGGCTCTTATGGTAGAATGGTGTATTGGCGGTTAAAGTCCAATAAAACACATGGTTCAACCATCGAGAAAAATCTGAAATTTTCACAACACGTCACTTACATATTTAGCTACAAGTTTCATAAAAAAAATTATACACATACAGAACTAAACTGTGAGAGAAAAAATAATTATTGCTGAAATGTAATGATTTGTTTTTATTACATATTTTTCCATATATGTAAGCATTTTTTCTCTAGTAATGGATAAAGTAAAACTAGTAATGAGCACGCAGTGATGGACACTTGCTACTGATAAGTACTACGGCACAAAAGATATAAAAGAAAAAATCGTCAAATTTAAAACAAAGTAAAGCAGTTGTTATGATAATACAATAATTATTAAATAAATTATACTAATAATTAGTTTAAATGTCCACCATTTTGACACCTATTGGCCGATTGTCATCAAATCAAGCTGTAAGACAGTTAAATGTACATATATTAATATTCATAAATCGTAGTAATCAAATATCAACAAATATTTCTAATTCAGTACATTTAAATTAAAAAATAACCATAGTATTATCTCTATTATGTTCTCCAAGAGGCTCCACTGGCTGCCAGTGTATAGTTATTTATGTGTTTGGCGTTAACACAAGAATGACTGGATTAATGACCGATTTGTGGAGGTTTTGTGGTATTTGATATAGTATGTAAAATGTTTGATTTAAACATCTTGCTTTCATGAGAATGTAAATGTAAAAATAATAATACTGCAATTTAGAAATTCAAGTACTATTTTAATATGTATTATTATATATTTTTAAACATTTTATTTAACAAAGCTGTTGAGATACTTTCAAATAATAAATATCCGTTAGCTTCAATTGAACTACAAGTGTACCAAGTCTTATCAAAATTAGTGAGATATACTCGCAACGTTCACTGTTTAGACCATAGGTGTCCAACCTTTTGAACCTTTCGGGCCGCATAACATAAACCCAATCTACCAAGGGCCGCACAGCCCCCCCCCCCCAGAAATATTCAGTGTTCGAAAAAAAACGTATTTTGAAAAAACATCAGTTCAAAATACCTTAAAAAAAATTTCTCAATGTATTTATCCCCTCCCCCCCTTCGAATTTTTTTCTTATTACGCTACTGGAATCTGACCATGGACTTCGAAGATAAAAAATTCAAAAGAGAAAAATTAAAAACTTAATTTTTAGAAAAAAATAGAATCGACTTAAAAAAACTAAAAACACTGAAAAATATACTTAATAATTAAATTTAACAGTTTTTGAAATTGGTACCAAGCTAATAAAAAGCTTTTTAATAAAAAGAAAAGAAAACCGACTTCAAAAACTTAAATTTAATTATTAAGTATACATTTCAGTGTTTCTGGTTTTTTAAAGTCTGTTTTATTTTTGTTTATTTTTAAATTTTGAAAGCTAAATCTGCCAACCAATTAGGATCTTCCAAATAAGGTACTTCTAGTCTTTCTTTTTGGTTCTAAAAACAATGTATTTTATTTTTTAAATCGTAGAATCCTTTTAGCGTTGTGTTATGTGTCATATTCATTATTTTATTATTATAAGATTTTTTTTATTATCCGATGAGGGCCGCACCAAAGATACTCGCGGGCCGCGGGTTGGACAAGCTTGGTTTAGACGATAAAAATTACAAAATTTCGAATATTTCCAAAACCCCTAATCCGATTAGCACCAAAATCAATAGGTCTGGAGTACTCACTGAGCATTTTTACAGTAGTTATCGCGAACGAAAGAAAATTCTACATCCAGACACACAGACACACGCACAGCCGCCATGCGGAAATCAACTTTTCTTTACGTTTTGACGTTAGTACAATCAGAATCTGTCATTATCTCATACACCATTCGACGGTATTACAATACTTCCATTTCTTTCAGAACATGGAAGTAAAAATGTATCCATAAAAATACTTCATTTAATTGTTTATATTTTCACATAGCCATTATACGTAATAAACGACTCGTGCAAGAATTATGAGATAATTTAAATATTATTTCGTGTTTATTGTATGTGTATATATAATACATAATTTCATGTATTGTGCAAAATTGTAATTGCCGATTAGAGGCTTTAATCGCCGATTATTAGTGTTCATCTGAAGTTCGTGAAAGAACAATTTACGTTTGGCGCAGCGCCAAGTTTTCATTTTCACATCAATGGGGTACCAGAGCTGTGGGTGACGTCGCGCGTGAACACACACACACACACACCCTCACACATACCCACTCATATACACACTCTTACGTGGATACAAGCACACGTATTCAGGGCAGATTTTAGTATTCACTGGGTATTTTGAACCGGTTGTAATTTTAAATTTTAATTTAGCGACAAAGTTTAAAAAGATGTCGTATATTGTAAGACTAAGTTTTTTGTAACTGAAGTCTCGTTATGTTTTCAAATTTTACAAATGTCTCGTAAAAAACGAAGCAATTTTGCTTGTCTAGTCTCGATGAATGTTTTTATTTTTTATATATTTAAGTTTGAACATATTTATTCATTTATCTAAATCACTGGTTCCCAAACTGCGCTCCTCGGCTCACTTGACGGTATTGGGGGGATCAAAGGGAGCCCTGGTGGGCTTATTATATGCAAAATTATTTTTATATTATATTATTATATATATATTTATATTATTATATAACACTAGATATGTGTATAAAAAAATGTTCACTACTAAAAATATAAATTATCAGGGGAGCTTTGTGATTTTTTAATAGCTGAAAAGGGAGTAGTGGGTCAAATAAGTTTGGGAACCTATGATCTAAATTATCAAATTATTACATTGACGGTATGGAGAACCAAACATGACTTCCGTGTTCTATAATTTTTAAATGGGATTTTTTGGAAACAAAAATTAGTTTAGTCTTCACCCCTTCAATGGCTGTTTAAGCACGTATAAAAATTAAATGTCCCTTAGGTTAGATTGGACTACAAGTGTACTAAGTTTTATTAAAATTGGTGAGATAATACTCGCAACGTTCACTTTTTAGACATTAGGTATCAAATTTTGAATATTTGCAAAACCCCGAATCCGATTAGCACCAAAATCAATGTTTGGAGTACTCTGAGACAAACATTTTTCCCAAAAATAATTCAAATCAATGCATTTTAACAGTAGTTATCGTGAATGAAAGAAAAATCTACAGATACACGCACAGCCGCCATGCGGAAATTGACTTTTCATTACGTTTTGAAGGTAGTACAATCACAATCTGCTCTTATCTCGGACAAAAAAATACTAAAACTAAAAATGTACACCTTAACAACAATAAAACAATATCAATCGATACGTGTTTCGACTTCACAAGAAGTCCTCATCAGGAACCTAACAGTTCCAGACTGTTTAAGTGACTAAGAAACCACAGTTTCTCCGTTTTTCCAGTAGTACAAAGTGATAAATAAAGTAATTTTGAAATATAACGAATCTTCTATATTCATCTCGGTGTCTCGTCAAAATTTCAGTTAGTCTCGTCTCATTTTAAGTGAAGAGTCTTAATTTAAATCAGTCTCGAAAGGGGGGGTGGTGGTGGTATTACATATATTTAATCAATAATCTTGTATAGAACCTTCGTTTTTGTTGCATGAATAAAACCTTTGTTTAAAGTAACTGTACTAGTTTTTTTAATCAATATGTATATTATGTTGTCAATGCAGTGTTGAGCTATTGTATCTTCGAACAAGAATGTTTATCACATTGTTATACATTTACAAAGAATTGATTATCTATGTAAATGGGATATGAAAAAAAAAGTTTCAAATTCAATGATATACTGAACACTATTATATCCATAATACGATACTGACAAATACTAACACACACACATTTACACATAGACACCCCCTTACACACACACGCTTTGTGCGTAGCAGTTTTTTTTAGTAATAAATGTAAAAATGATATTTTGAACTTTTTCACGTTTTTTATTATCAAGTTTATATATGTTTTATAAAAAAATGTCATATTGTGTTCAAGAAAACTTTCAAAATAACTTCAGTAGAATTGCTATTTTATTTTTAACAAGTAGGTACCTATATAAAATGTTTAAGTTGGTGTGTTATATATTAACAAATAGGTACATCCAGTCTTGGATATGACCCCAGTAATGGATATTTTTTAATTAAATGTATTGAATTAGAAATATTTCTTGATATTTGATTACTACCATTTCTGAATATCAATCTATATACATTTAACTGTCTTACAGCGTGATTTGATGACAATTGGTCAATAGGTGTCAAAATGGTGGACATTTAAACCAATTATTAGTATAATTTATTTATTAATTATTATATTATCTGTTAACTGTTTTACATTGTTTCAAATTTGACGATTCTTTATTTTATATCTTTTGTGTTGTAGTACTTACCATTATGTATTGTAATCATTAGCAAGTGTTCATCATTGCGTGTTCATTACTGGTTTTACTTTATCCATTACTGGAGAAAAAACATAAACAAAATATAAGACAAACTATATTTGTGGACTTGATTAAATAAAGAGTTAATTGTTTTATTAGTAACATGAGTTCATGAGAATTATCAAAAACAGTAAACCTTGCTTTTATAGTGGTCATTACTGGTGCCAGTACTTTATTCCCTATACGAATGTACGGATGCAAACATAAGTCGGTAATAAATGTGTGTAATACATAAACTAGAATGGATGAAAAGTTAAAACGTTTTTATTTTTGTTGGATACAAAAGTTCCCCACAATATGATGTAATTTAGCAGAGCTTTTGTAGCAGAGGGAAGAAAACGTTTGATTCGGATCGCGTGTGCGTTGAACACGACAGTAAGATTTATTAACGCGTTCTTTTTTTTTTTTTTTGATTCCGTTTAAATAATGTTCCTGCACAGGGCTGCTGTGACCACTGCCGTAACTAGAGGCTTTGGGGCCCCGGGGCAGCAAGCGATCGAAGGGCCTATTATATATATTTTTTTAACAATTCTACTATACAAGTCTTGAGGCTTCCACTGTGATCTTGATATGGATTCTGGCTTCTGGGTGTAAGCCGCGTCGATTTGGTCGTATTATCGGCCAACGTTTCGTCACACATTGCAGTGGATATTTTCAGGAGTCTTCTAAAGTGCACTTATAGCAGAGCCCTGAAAATGTCCACTGCAATGTGTGACGAAACGTTGGCTGATAACACGACCAAATCGACGCGACTTACACCCAGAAGCTAAGATACAATTCTAATGTATGTGACTATTTTCAAAAAAATAGTTTTTTAATACAAATGTGAATGCTTTCAAATTTTAATTATTAATATTTTTTATAAACAATTAAAATTACACCAGTAAATAAATTTTTGAAACAACAAACAATAATTTCTCATATCGAGCTGCGTAAATTTGATTTATTATATCATATTAGCGAATTTGTTGTACCTTGTTGAAAAAAACTAACATTTTTCGTGTACGGTTTTTTTTAAAATATCTCCAATTAAAAATTAAAAATTTCTTTGTTATGAATTTCCTTATAAAATTAAATATTTAAAAATCTTATAATTTTATTACAAAAAAACATTAGTATATTTTTTACAATGACCAAGTAAATCGATTTTAATAAAATTTTGGATTCCTTATAATTATAAATATGTAAATCAAAACGGCTAAAAAACACAAAATATATATTGACTCATTGATATCTTGTGGGCAACAAATAGTAGAAGGGCATTATTTTTTTGTAGAATTTTTATGTACTATGCGATGTTTTTAATATATACATTTTTGGGTTTTTTGAAAAATTTTCTCCGTGTTGAATCAAAATAAATTTAACTCAAAATTTTTTAAATCCGATTTCGTAAAAAAAAAATACCTTACTTTTTCGGGGCCCATCTATGCTCGGGGGCTCCGGGGCACCGTCCCGACTGCAATTACGGCTCTGGCTGTGGCTCTAGACCTCACCGGGTATGATCTGAAACAGAAACGGCTTTTGTTACATTTACGTTGAAGTTTAAAATAACAATACGTTAGTAGCTAATGATGTATTTACTTTATTTTGCTTGTTTGTATATATTTATTCATTTCAACACGTGCTAATTATTATTAGAGTATTTTATATTCTTTTTATTAATTCTTTGATTTTTAAAGTAAAACTAAATACGTCTTCTCCGGCGGAAATATGAAAGCTTATAAGGCACTGGCACCAGTCTTGGATATGACCCCAGTAATAGCTATTTTTAAATTAAATGAACTGAATTAGAAATATTTGTTGATATTTAATTACTATAATTTCTGAATATTAATCTATATACGCATACATTTAACTGTCTTACGGCGTGATTTGATGACAATCGGCCAATAGGTGTCAAAATGTTGGACATTTAAACTAATTACTGGAAAAACGAAGAAACTGTGGTTTCTAGTCACTTAAACTAAAATTACACCTTAACCACAATAAAACAATGTCACTCGACATGTGTTTCGACTACACAAGAAGTCCTCATCAGGAGCCTAACAGTTCCAGACTGTTGTTAAGGTGTATATTTTAGTTTAATTTAAACTAATTATTAGTATAATTTATTTATTAATTATTATATTATCATAGCATCTGCTTTACATTGTTTCAAATTTGACGATTCTTTCTTTTATATATTTTGTGTCGTAGTACCTATCATTTTATAATCATTAGCAACTGTTCATCACTGCGTGCTCATTACTGGTTTTACTTTATCCATTACTGGAGAAAAAACTTAAGCCAAATAAAAGGCTATAATTAAAAAACAAACTATATTTGCGGACTTTGGTAATTAAATTGATTAAATAAAGAGTTACTTAATTTATTAGTACCAAGAGTTCATGAGAATTACAAAAAAGGCCGTCAATCACAAAATCATTAAACCTTGCTCTTATAGCGGCCATTATTGGTACCAGTACCTGATTGTACATAAAGTTAAAGGAACATAATATTTTTAGAATATCATATTTCACAATAATTGTACGATAATGTCCTGTCAGAATAGAAGTAATATAAATTGCAAGTAGTTTTATCATGTCAGAAAGTAACTGTTAAAATATAGCTATGGCAAGTGCATTAATATTAGTGTCAATATGATATTATAGCGTGACAATGTTGCTGTACATATGTGGAGATACTTTCATACAATAGTAAAACAATCTGATCTTGGGCGTTTTACGATCGCTTGCGCGATATACTATCAATAAAAACATGTTAAATGTTTTAAAATTTTTATTAAATATTAGCTCATTACTACATATTTTATACAGAAGCTATCAATTTACATGATTTTATAATACAAAATACATTGAAATGGTCGTCAGAAAAGAGCAGGGCAGTAACTAGAGGCCCCGGGGCAAGAAGTGACCGAGGGTCCCCCAGAATATGCAAAAATAAAATTTGAAGACCTTTTTTTACCCTTACTTGCAAATTTAACACTTTTTTTTAAATTTTAATGACCTTTAATAAGTGTAACATTTTTAAGTTAGAACCAAATAAAAAAAAAGATTTACTCTGCCGCGGAGGCCCCGGGGCACTACCCCACTGCCCCGGTGGTAGTTACGACTCTGGAAAAGAGATTAAATTAAATAAAGTGTTGTGGCCACCATAAAACTTTTGCATACGTTATTATACAGAAACTAATATCTTTAAAACGGTACGATATAATGAAAAAATGAAAAGATATTAATTTTTTTTCTATTATCAATCATTTCAAAAATTGACAGTGTCGATATCCGTTTCCGGTTTAGTGATGCCCTTTAAAAATAAGAGATACACATCTACTGTATACAGACTACAGACAGACAGACGTCATTAAAATAATGGATGTACTCGATTCAGGAATCGAAAAATGTATAATTCCGGTGAAATCTCGAGTTCGTATTTTTTACATTATTCTACAGTATATTTCTATATAAGGTACTGGCACCAGTCTTAGATATGACTCCAGTAATGACTATTTTTTTAAAAATGTACTGAATTAGAAATATTTGTTGATATTTGATTACTACTATTTCTGAATATTAATCTATATACATTTAACTGTCTTACAGCGTGATTTGATGACAATCGGTCAAAAGGTGTCAAATGGTGGACATTTAAACTAATTATTACTATAATTTATTTATTAATTATTATATTATCATAGAAACTGCTTTACATTGTTTTAAATTTGATGATTCTTTTATATCTTTTGTGTCGTAGTACTTATCATTTTGTAATCATTAGCAAGTGTCCATCTCTGCTCATTACTGGTTTTACTTTATCCATTACTGGAGAAAAAACATAAACAAAATAATAGGCTACAATTAAAAAAAAACTATATTTACGGACTTTGGTAATTAAATGGATAAAATAAAGTTTGTTTGTTATTTTATTAGTAACTTGAGTTGGTGACAATTATAAAAAAGAAGCCCGTCAATCACAAAAACAGTAAACCTTCCTCTTATAGCGTCCATAACTGGTGCCAGTACCTTATTATATTAATTTATATTTTATAAGGTGTACTCTCTATCAAATGATCTTACAACGTATTGCAGCAAGGGGATTAAACATTACCTAACAGAAGCACTATTGTATATAAAGCATGCATAGCTAAAATACAGTATCTATCATAATTTAACCTCGGGTTACATAAAGCAAAATTAACCACAATTAGTTAATCAGTTGTTTTAAAACCATTATTACGTCAATTCTAAAAAACAATCACGGTTATGATATATTTTATAAGGTAAAAAATCAGCATATTTAGTGAATCATGGTTTGAAAACAACTGATTAACTAATTGCAACCCGAGGTAAGTCTATGTTTTAATTCTTATATATTATTTACAACTCTGTTTTCAATTACAATGACTTTCTCTATTATATGCTGTTCTGATTTTTAAGGAATGTTTGGCCGGCAACTGATAATATCGATTTGCCTCACGAACAAATGAACTAGTAAATATTTTCTTTTCAATTTAAATGCGACTTAATTCACATTTCTAATGAATTGTCACGGATCGGCGCATTTTGCTTGTTTTATAATTCGCGCGATCGGACAGCTCAGTGGTACAATCAGAAAAATATTAACAAGGGAACCTTTTCAAGTGATAAAATCTTATCGAATTCAAATTTTGTATATAGTTAGATAGGGTCAAGGGTAGTAAGAAAAAAATTATTTTAGCTGCGGTAAAATGTTTTAAGGGGGTGAAATACTCCTATGAAAATGGGTTTATTAACAAAAAGCGATTATTTTAACGTCCTTGACAACTCCTGAAAGTTTATCGTTTATTTACGGGACATCCTTTATATTTAAGGGGGCAGATCCAGTAAAGTAGAATATTTCAAAAGTATTCTCTGAAAATTTCAGACAAATGTCCTGTCCATAGACGATTATGTAAGTTCCAAAATAATTTTTTTATCTGCATGCAATTCGTACTCAAAACTTTAAATGCGTTTTTCTCGAAACCATATTTTCGAAATCGGTGATCACTGTAACTTGAGAACGGCTTTGCCGATTGGTTTGAAATTTTTCTCACTTATTCTATACATAATTGTCCTCAGGATGAACGAAGGATTTTTTTTTACGATTATTATTTTTTTATAGCCGAAAATGCGAGTGAAATTTTAGTCAAATAAAGAATTTTGACTTTCAATATCCGCCATTTTGTGAAAATTCAAAATTTTTTAAATCCCTTCGTTTATCCGGAGCATTATGTCATTAGCTAATGATCCCTTATGTTTTTTTATTTCAGATGATCTAGTGATGAGCAGCAGTGATCACGGCAAAACACTTTTTTTTTGGATCCCTCCCAAATTTGCTGTATTCCACTTATTTTTTAATATTTTGCCATAAAAAAATTACAATGTTTTCTGTAAATACATATCTTTCATGTAGAAAAACATTTGTTATTAATTATTTTAATGCGTGGCCAAAAAAAAATCCTAAAAAAGAGCATTTTTTGGAAGTCCCAACTGGGTCTGCCCCCTTAAACTTTGTTACAAAGAATACTGATGAATATTTATTACATCTTCCAAGATTAATTAAATATTTTTGTCTGAAAGTTGCATTAATAAAATTATCGATAATGTAATAACAGTCATAAATGAAAATGCAAGAATGTAATAATATTAATATGAAACTGACGTCCGAGAACGAAAATTAATTTTAACTTAAATGGCTCTCAGGGATGAATGGGGTCAAAAAAGTTACAGAACTTTCAAAGTTAAATGAATAAGTTTGAAGTTCTAGAAATGTACGAATATTATTTATACATTTCAATTCATACTCACTGAATTATAAAATACGACTCACAAACTTTCAGAACAGACTGTCTTTATTTGGATTATAATCCCATACTCATTCACTAGGTCTTATTCATTTTACCACTATCTTCTTATATGAATTTTAACATATTTAAATAAGGTACTGGCACCAGTTATGGCTGCTATAAGAGCAAGGTTTACTGTTTTTGTAATTGACGGGTTTCTTTTTTGTAACTATCATGAACTCATATTACTAATAAAACAAGTAACTCTTTATTTAATCAATTTAATTACTAAAGTCCGCAAATATAGTTTGTTTTTTGAATTATAGCCTTTTATATTGTTTATGCTTTTTCTCCAGTAATGGATAAAGTAAAACCAGTAATGAGCACGCAGTGATGGACACTTGCTAATGATTACAAAATGATAAGTACTACGACACAAAAGATATAAAAGAAAAAATCGTCAAATTTGAAACAATGCAATGTAAAGCAGTTTCTATGATAATATAATAATTAATAAATAAATTATACTAATAATTAGTTTAAATGTTCACCATTTTGATATTTATTGACCTATTGTCATCAAATCACGCTGTAAGATAGTTCAATGTGTATAGAATAATAATCAGAAATTGTTGTAATCAAATATCAACAAATATTTCTAATTCAGTACATTTAGTTAAAAAATAGCCATTACTGGTGTCATATCCAAGACTGGTACCAGTACCTTGTAGTGAAAAGTAAAAGTCCTTTTTAAGGGGAAAGATAGTATTTGTTATTATTACCAAAACTTTAGAGAAAATTGCATACTTTGATAATATTCATGAATATGTCGAAAATCGTCTAGTTTGGCACTTTTTAGTTTGGATATTTCGAGAACTTCAGAAAATTGAGACATTTGGGGACGGATTTGATCTAAGCACCCCAAAAACCTTCGGAGTCGTATATTCAGATCTCGGCATCACAAATGATGAAAATAAGAAATAAGAGTTAAATTGAAAAAAAAAATGTTTCAATTAATTATTTTTTATAGCTTTAGTTGACCTATTGAACAAAAACATAATTTTACTTTAATATATTAATGAGGAATATTTTAAAAGGTTGTTATTATTAAATTATTATTATTTGCAAACATATTACCACGTAGGTAGAGCAAAATGTATTTATCTTCGCTTAAATTAAAAACCAACATAAAATAATTGAATGCAGACAAACATTAACCCATTAACGCCCGCCATACACACTTGTGTAAACCTCATTTTATAATTCGTGTTGCTTTCTATGGATATTAATTCACAATATATCCTTAAAAATCAGATGTTAGTAGTGCAACAAACAAAATCTGTTAACGTTATTAGTTTCATGAGTGTTTAAATGTGTTTTAATTGCTGGGAATTATTTGTATATGAGTAGAGGCTGTGATATGCTAATATATTTTATCCAACTGAAGCATGTGATTTCGAATTTTGTTCAAATCCTATGGAATAAGTTAAATATACATATAACTTGGTTTTTAAATGTAATTTATCTAAAAAAAAAATGATATCAGAAAAGCAGTCTCACACAAAATAGGCTTCATATCTGCGAAATTTACTCGCTCGAATGCACACCGTTATTTTTTTCTAAATATAAAAAAAAGATTTTGTTGTAATATTTAGTTAAATATATTGTATGTGTACTTAATTTCATTAAAAAAAATCTTCTGCATGTTTTTGTTTCCTTTTGGGCATTAATGGGTTAAATTAAAACTAACATAGAATAATTGAATACAGACAAACATTAACATGGCAATAGTGGGATTTTCCATCCGCATATTAAAATCTTAAATTAAATATCTAATATCTATTAATAATAATAACTCACTGTCTTCGCGTTATCTTAAATAACGACCAACAATGTAATACCTACACTCGTACCATAGCAAATTGTGAGATATGATTTTAATTAAAAGTGAAAGTAGTGATTGATTCAACAGACCTTGCTATTGATCCAACTCTTAAATAAATACATTATCGGTAATATTTAATACGACCTCTGAAAACAATGATACTCCGCTATGACTATATTCGGCAATTCGGTCAAGGAATTCCGTGATATTAAATTATATTATTTGATAATCATCCAAATAATACCTACTTGTTTTCTCGGATTACATCAGTTTTAATTATCCAGTAATCACCGACCTGCCTTTAGCTGCTGTTTGTGTGAACAGAATCATATTACTTTTATCGATTATAACGAGATACATATTAGATACACCGGATGCTGGAGTTCCTGTGTTTTTTTTTTTATAAATAAATATGGAATAACTTTCACAAAACTTGTGAAATAGATATTATTGTTATCAATGAGATGTATTCACAGTTTAAGGTGTTGACTTTTTAAATGTACTAGTTAGAAACTTTGAGAGGCGACATCTCGAGACAGTGGCGTAGATAGCTTTTTGCGATGGGTGGGGGGGATATGAGTTAGTATTTAATCTCATATTTTTGGTTCAGGGACCCTCAATACGTGTAATTCCGTTAAAATCTCGAGTTTGATTTTTTTCATGATTACTATACTTTATTATACAGTACATTTCATGTATATATAATAAAAAATATCAAAAAATTAATTTGCCTTTTTAAAATCGACTAAAAAGCTGAAAATAAAATTCTATTAGACTCTTTTCGTACTAATTATTGCATTTAAAAAAAAATTGATTTTATTCATACTAAAAATGTCTGAGTTTTTAGTTATATAGTACCTACATACCTATGCAAAGAAAAAAAATCAAAATAGTAATATATAATTTGTAAATATACCTCCTTGTTCTGTCCTGAATCTTTACCAACAAATAACCATTTTTAATTTCGTTTTTATGTCATGTTAGTAATGATCGTAGAAATGTATTATTTGCTGTAAATTATCACTGAAACACATCACGTATATATTATAACTAATATTTATAAACTTTAATAGATTTCGTTTTGATCAACTTATAATTTTCGTAGACTCATGGGGGGGGGGATTGATCCCCTTGATCCCCCCCTATCTACGCCACTGTCTCGAGAACGGTTTGAGATACAGGCATGCGGTTAGAATATTTGTATAGAAAATGAGGTGAAAAGTTGAAATTTTCAAACCGCAGATATGTATCTCAAACCGTTTTCGAAATATGACCTCGCAAAGTTTCAGTTTTTTCAAATTTTGGGGAAAAATTGCTGTAACTTTTGAATGCGTGGTTAGAATTGATTTTAGTTGACGAATTTGAAATCATCGTGTCAAAATCCATTATACTATTATCGAGTTATTGGACATGCTTTTGTGTCAATTTGCTTGTGCGATGTTAAAAACTTAAAAGTACATTTATGAATACGTATGACGAAATATATATATATTTTCATATATTTCACAAAAGCTTTAAGTTTCAATTTCATAGATAGTTAACCACAGTTATTTATAAATTACCTGTATAACAACCGTTAACTTCGTTAGTTAATTAAGCATGCGTTTTGTTTTTAACGTTTATTCAATTACATAAATAATTTGTAATCGTAAAACTTGCACTTGACTTATATGGTAGTTGCGAATAAAACTTGAATAAATATGTCAGCTTAATTGCATTAATAAAATGATTACTGTTGAAGCAAAAAACGTAAATAAAATATTATTTTATGTTTTCGTTTATTTATAATGTTAAATAAACATAACATAAATGTTGTCTGGTGTAGATTATCCATACTAATTTTATAAATGCAAAAGTGTGTCTCTCTGTCTGTCTGTTTGTTACCTTTGCATGGCTAAATTGCTGAACCGATCTTAACGAAATTTGGGAGGGAAGAACATAGGCTACTTTGTATCCCGAAAAAAGTATTAGATAAAAATTTTAATATGTTATTTATGGATAGCTCATGTATTTTACTAATTTAAAAATAATATTCGACGTAAGATTTTTGAGTAATTGGATATTAAAAATAGATTTTTAAATACACAATAAAAGAGAGAATTTATTGAAATTCTATACAGATATGTTTTAAACACTGATTATTCGAAACTTCAACCCTTTTAAATACAATAAAAATAATAAAACACATACATTCACGTGTAGTTTCAGAACCAGGTTTATTCAAAATAATGAAAAACAGCATGTTTGTAAAGACGCGTCAAAAAAAATCATCCGTAACAGTAATAGAATGCGACTTACAGGCAAACAACGTGTGCAAGTGCAACAACTACAGTCGGTGAGATCATAGTATATATTAAAGATACAGCTTATATTTTTAATTAATTATTATAAAATTTAATGTAACAAATTTTTCGAAATCAAATATTTTTTTTATTAAAAAAAAATACAGATACACGGGTAGAAAAGTAAAAATCTTGTTTTATATATAACGAAAACAATATTTTCTTAATATAAGAATATATTCTTAATCCAAGTTAATTATTGTTTTTGTCCGACAATATTGTTTTAAAGAGAAACAATAATTTTCTGAATTAAGAGTAGGTATATTCTTATATTATGTTTTCGTTATATATAAAACAGAGATTTCTTGGTCCAAGTCAATTTTTCTACCCGTGTTGTTCACAACTAAAGAGGTGCGAAGCCAATAACCTTAAAGCTAGTTAAAGAATATAAAAGTCCTTCAATTAAAAAATTACAATTGACTGAAAAAAAAAACAGTAAAAAAATACATCAAAGTTAACATGACATATAATGCAATGTCAAAAACCTAAAGTAACGGTATTACAGTATCATGTTTTATTTATCGGTTCATTTTTTAATACAATCCAGTGTCATAACTCAAAGACCCCACCTTGATGACGGGGTTAGGCGGCGTGTCACTGTCTGTAACACATTTATAACAGTATGTAGTGTAATTTAATTCTGTCTTCATTAACTATTCAGTCTAGGTTTGAAACGCATGCCTACTTACACAAAGTAGTATTATAGTAGCAGAGTACCTACCTATGTACATATGTATGTATGTGCAGTAATAGAGCGCGAGAGCTGGCTGCAAAAAAACTATCCTATCGAGCAGTGGCGTATTTACTATGGGGCCATGGAGGTCATGGCCTAGGGTGGAATGCTGAGAGGGGTGGCAGATTCTTTAGTTTCTTTTAGTTTAGAATATTAAAAAAATAGGAATACAAAAAATTAGTAGTGGCGACTAAAAAAAAGGTCTTCAAGTTTTAATTTACGTATCGAAACTTTTTGTTTAATAAAATTAGGAATTTCAATTGACGTGACCAAAAAAAAAAGGTCGCCAGTTTTTAATTTATATTTATATTATTTATTATCACTTTTCAGTTCATGTAGTAATTATGACTTCTATCAAAAATAAATTATATTTTCCCTTGGTAGAGGGGCGGCAATTTTTTTTGCCCAGGGCGGCACTTAACGTAAATACGCCACTGCTATCGAGTAACAGGGTAAAATGTTTTTTTAAATGTTAGTATCCATAGCGACCATGTTAAAAATCATTTTATACCTGGGCGGAACTTGTTAATTTTTCAGAAGGGGGGGGGGGGGCTAAGGATTTAAAGCTAGGTAAAAAAAATAATATTTTTTTTATACCAAGGCATGTGGCATGTTGAAATTGACTCTTTCTTATTTTTTTTTTTTAATCAAAAATGGTACCTGAAGGTGGCTTTAAAGCAAATAAAAAAAATAGTATACCAAGGCGTGTGGGGTGTCGAAATGTAGATCTCAATTAGTAGAATATAACCATTTTTTTTTTTTAACTCAAAAATGGCGCCAGCAGGGGTCTTCAAACAGTATCGAGGCTTTGGTGTGACTACCAACGACAAATACTAATGTCAACAATATATTTTTAAATTTTGGAATAATAGGGATGGGCGTCATATAATTTTTTTATTATTTATAATTATCAAAAAAATAAGAAATAGGGTCAATTTCCGCTGCTTTGGTTATACATTTTAACATGCCACATGCACAGGGGTGGGGAACCTTTTTATCATAGAAGGCCACATTTAAATTTAAAAATAATAAGCAGGCCGCATACTTACCGTCTTTCTTGAAGTAGTCTTCGTCGTGAAATATATTTCCACTAAGAAGTTCATATCAAATAACTTCAGAATATACGCGCAATAGCCAATTTTAATTTACGTTTGAGATTATTTGTTCAAACATTTTTATTTTTGTCTCCTGGCAGAATAAAATTAAAGATAAATTGAGAAGAAAAATTATATATTATAAATAATTGAAATATTTACCGGCCGCAATGAAGTATTGAAAAGGCCACAGGTTACCCATCCCTGGTATAGCATCTGCTTTACATTGTTTCAAATTTTACGATTCTTTATTTCATAACTTTAATGTCGTAGTACTTATTATTTTGTAATCATTAGCAAGGATCCATCACTGCGTGCTCATTACTGGTTTTACTTTATCCATTACTGGAGAAAAAAACATAAACAAAATAAAAGGCTATAATTTAAAAAGCAAACAAACACAATATTTTTAATGCTCAAAGTATATAAAATATTGCGCGCTTAAATATGTATTATGTAGTGTAATTTAATTCTGTCCATTAGGGATTCTGTCTATGTTTGAACTGCATGCTTACATATATTTACAAAGTAGTATAGTGTATGTTTAGGTTCATTGAAGATGTTTACAGACTGTAAACGGTATTGGTAGTGTTTTACTATAAATATTTAACACGTTACATGCCTAAAAAACTATGTTAATGAAATACGTGTGACAACGCTGTAATTATAGGCTCTGGGGCAGTAAATAAACGAGAGGACCCTTATAAAATTTTGTTTTGAACAATTTTCATGTGATCTTGGCTTCTGGGTGTAATATTACAAAAATAAACGATATTAAAGCATGTTAACAATTAAATAGAAAAAAACAAAAAGAAAATGTTTGGTAAACACGAAATATAGCACGAACTTGACAGTTCTTGGTGGATTTTTTCGTAAGTTTATTACGTTAAAACTTTATATTTGACAAGAGAAATGTTGTTTTTGTCAGTCCTAATATAAGTTAACTTAAATTTGTTCTTAGGTTTTTTATTTTTCCCTTCTACTGTCTTTTTCATGATAAGGTACTGGCACCAGTCTTGCATATGACTCCAGTAATGGCTATTTTTTAATTAAATGTACTGAATTAGAAATATCTATTTGTTGATATTTGATTACTACCATTTCTGAATATTAATCTATATACATTTAACTGTCTTACAGTGTGATTTGATGACAATTGGCCAATAGGTGTCAAAATGGTGGACATTTAAACTAATTATTAGTATAATTTATTTACTTATTAATTATATTATATTGTCATAGCAACTGCTTTACATTGTTTCAAATTTGACTCTTTTGTATCTTTTGTGTCGTAGTACTAATCATTTTGTAATCATTAGCAAGTGTCCATTACTGGAGAAAAAACATTTTGTAATTAAATTGATTAAATAAAGAGTTACTTGTTTTATTAGTAATATGAGATCATGATAATTACAAATAAATATAGCGGCCATAACTGGTGCCAGTACGTTTTTTTTAGATCATTGCATGTTTAAAACATGCAACTTTAAAACACTCTGTACAAATCTAAGGAAGTAGCTGTACCTTTAGTTTCTAATATC
This sequence comes from Sialis fuliginosa, assembly GCA_961205875.1. Taxonomy (NCBI): domain Eukaryota; kingdom Metazoa; phylum Arthropoda; class Insecta; order Megaloptera; family Sialidae; genus Sialis; species Sialis fuliginosa. The sequence goes on along the minus strand of OY540809.1, from coordinate 39,370,752 downwards.
ATGTTTAATGGATTAATGCATGCATTTTAAGTAATATTTACAAACGAAAGCAAAATAAATATTAAAACCATCAGACCGCGATGCTAGAGACACCTGTTGGTAGTGGTTACAAGGTACAGTTAGTAAAACCAGTGGTTATAAACGAATAAATGGATTCCGTGACGTACCGACATGAAAAAGAAGGATTTTAGTACTGATATAATTTTATTAGGTTTCGATATTCAGTTATCTTTTAATTTACTGTAAAATCTATCCGGTCAGAGACGAGATTCTGAGAAATTTGAATACAGTAATTTGGTCAGTAAATTATGGGAAAATACTATAAACTCTTTAATATACAATATATTCCAAGTTGAAGGAAATTTAACATGGAGACAATTAGAAATGGTCGAATTTAACGATGTGTGATTGGTGCATTTTGAAATGCCGCCTCGAAACTAACTGATAAATTTTAAATTGATCAACAGTATTTTGTTTTCTATTATAATAAAGAATAAAATACATTAATGAAATTAAAATAAGTATTCTAGATAAAATTATAATAATATTTTTTGGCAGATGTAAATTTGAAAACAAAATACTAATTACTATTTTATTAAATTTTGTGGCGACATTTCGAAATGCACCATTGTTAAATTTGACCAAAGGTTTATTGTTCTGTAGTTACAGAAAAGTTATAAATAAGGTAGCTAATTACAATAAGAAAATGGTTACTAAACCAAATTAAAAATCAAAATTTGTAATTTAAAAATTGTTCTTGGTTATAAATAGCCTCTATTTTAAGGAAGTTTTTTTTACAGTATTTTTAAATATTTTGGATTTTCCTTTTTTCACTTGTCTGGCAGCTTGTGTAGTATATTAAACCGATATTTAAATTGATATCTGTGTTAAGCCTAAAAGGCACGGTGCATTTTTTACTTTATTATACTATTGTATATGAAATGTACAATAGTATAAGTATTGTTAAGCCGATTTTTTTCGAAATCCGGATTTTAATAGAATTATCCATTTTGACCTTTCCTGAATCCATTCTGACTATTTTCGCCATGATGTCTGTGTCCGTCTGTCTGTCTGTAAGCGCTGTAACTCAAATACGACAAATCGTAGAAGGGTGAAATTTTATATTTAAGATTAATTTTTATCTGGGAAGAAAATGTCTTATTTTTGAAAACAATCTTTCAACCGGATACGGATATTTACCTACGTCGATTTTTGAATTTTTCGAATTACTTTAAAACAGTGAGAATTAGAGAAAAATGGTCAAGTTAAAAATTATAGGTAATGTTATTATCAATAATTTATGTTCTATTTATTTTTTCAGTAATCCATATCTGCTGTGTTTATAAAATATAGGTATTTAAATATTTTTATTTATTGTTTCAGATTTTTTCGTTATCCGTCGTCAAAAGAGGTTCAGTTTTCAACATTCAGAGCAAATTGTAAGTATTTGATTCAAATTACGATCTATTATTTTCAAATCAATATTAAATCTTCAACTCAAACAAGATAAATTCATCAATATCTACGAAAAATTGATTTTTTTAAATATTATCATATATTTCGTAGTTCAATTCTTTTATAAATATATGTATTTTAAATAAAAAATGTCAATGAACCAATTCAATTATCATAACTTAAACTGATTCTAGAGCCTTAGGCTTTCAGTGAAAACCACATCAAAATCAGTTCAGTAGTTTTCGTGTCATGCTGGAACAAAAACAGAATTTTATCAAAATTAATTGTATTGCCTATAAAATGATGTATTGTACATATTATAGAGTAAAAAATCATATATTGCACAGAAAAAGCCTACACATTTGTATATTTGATTATATTTCCTTCAACTATCCTGTTAAACTAACAATAAGTTAAAATTTATTTTTTGTTATATTGTTATTACCAGTACCGAGTATTTGAAACTTTTAAACTAATTTATGATACCAAAACGAAAAAAACATTTGAATGTAATGCGTGCACATATACAGGTACGTAAGTACATAAACTAATTACTAACATCCCCCAACAAGCTTTTTAATAGCCCCCTGGTTAGTATTCAGAGTCGTGTTAAAATGTACAGAAAATGGAAAGAGCTTTATACTGTTACAATGTTACATAAATGAATTTATTTATAGTTCCAATGATACTGTTAAAAAAACAGAAACGTATCTTGTGTATCAAGAGTTTTATTAAACCTGTATTATATTTGTCAATTTTTCCACCAATTTATACATATATTATTGTGTCATTTTATTATAATCTTTTTATCTAAATATCATATTTTCTTCTTCAAATAATTTTTTTACAAAATTATAAGAAATATTTAATATTTTCTTTATGCATACATATGTACATAAAATTAATATCATATAAGGTACTGGCACCAGTTATGGCCGCTATAAGAGCAAGTTTTCGTTTTTTTTTATTAATAGGCTTGTTTTTAGTAATTCTCATGAACTCATCTTACAATAAAACAAGTAACTCTTTATTTAATCAATTTAATTACCAAAGCCCGTAAATATAGATTGTTTTTTAAATTATAGCCTTTTATTTTGTTCATGTTTCTTCTCCAGTAATGGCAAAGGTAAAACCAGTAATGAGCACGCAGTGATGGACACTTGCTAATGATTACAAAATGATTAGTACTACGACACAAAAAATATATTTGACACCTATTGGCCGATTGTCATCAAATCACGCTGTAAGACAGTTAAATGTATCTAGATTAATAATAATCAGTAATGGTAGTAATCAAATATGTATATTAACACATATTTATAATTTAAGTAAGTTTGAAAATATAATAATAACCTCACTTATTATTAATACTTGTATTTTTCTTAAATCGATCCATCTCAAGAGAATAAATAAAATAAATATTTAAAGCAAACTTACCAAATTTTGTCTTGATTAAAGACAGTAATGAAACAGAAATCAAGATAAACAACATTAAATCATTGCAATTTGTAAAAAAGTCATATCTTTGAAGAACATAAATAAAATACATGTACATATTATAATATGACAGTTGTAGCTATTGTAGCGCATTTGAGCGGATATTTTTGGAACTCCGCAGAGTAACTGTCTATATTTCACGATAATTATTATCTGATTTGGGTGAGTTTTAATACGGTTCTATTCTGCAAATAGATGAAGTGAATTCAAAAGAATTTCTGTTAATTTACAGGATGTCCACTGGTTTTTGAAAATAAAATTCCCTGACTACAGATTCTAAATTCCCTGACCACTAGAGGCTCGGGGGTCCCAGGGCAAACAGTGATTAAGGGGCAAAAATAAAATTTGCTTTTTTTTGCTCGTCAACTTAAATTTACACACTTTTTTCTTCTTTAAATGAATAATAAGTGTAAAATTGAAGTTGAGAAGCAAAAGGTCATTAAAATCAAAATTAGTAATAAGTATAACTGCCTTGAAAAAATACTTAAAATTTATAATAAATTCTGACTTAAAATTTTTTTTTATAAATTCCTTGACTTTCCCTGATTTAATACGTTTTACGACCTGTAGCGTGTTGCAGTCGTGTAAAAATGGACAAATTGAACTTTGTTTGTATTTTTATGACAGAAAATTAAAACCAATCGATATTAAATAAAGTAAATATGGAACCTGTAATGTTTTCTTTCAAAAAATGTAAACTTTTAGTGGGTTACTAAAGAAATTTAAGATATAATGCTGATTTTATCAAACATTTTTTAGCACGATAACACACATTGGGGTGTGCAATACGAGTATATAGTAATATTAAAACATCTGTAATTTTTACGAACACCTGTAAATTATTATCGAAAGCCAAAGTATGGTAGTACCTACAACGAAGTGATTTGCAATATCGCAGATTTCGTTCGACCTGTGCATTTGGCAGTTGCGCGTGTACGTGGTGTATTTCATCTCTGTTCGTAGTGAACAATGGTTCTCTTTGTGGTTGTGCACAGATAACGGTAAGAGCGGGTCGTTCGCGACAACACTGAGAGATCGTTTCATCTGCAAGAACAACAACAACGGGTCGGTCTGGTTTTCACAAGGAGTATGTAAAGTTTATCTGCCCATTTTGTATTCTGAAGAAAGTAAAGAAGACTCTCGATTTACTGGGGTCAAATTAACCGGAATGTTATAAAGAATTTTATGCTTTTAAAACTGTATTTTGTTACTGGATTATTTTGCTTCCTCGCAATATCGAAGAAGCGAGAAGCTTTGTGATCGTTTTAGAACGAAACAAAAAAATTTCAAAAATTTAAATTGATCTTTTTGTTTCACATCAAGACAAACACTTTTCGTTCCGTGTCTGTCCGTGCGTCTGTCAGTTTATGAGGTGGAAATTAAACTTAAATATAATAAAATTTCACCCTTTTGTCAACAGACAGACCGACACACAGAAATCATGACGAAAATAGTTAGAATGGGTTCAGGGAAGGTCAAAATGGATATTTTCATCAAAATCAGGTATTCAAAATAATCGGTTTTACAATACTTACTTTATGTATTTCATCGTAAAAGAAAGTAAAAAGATTAGTTCTAATAAGTAAATAAGGTACTGGCTAAGTAATGGCTATTTTTAAATTAAATGAACTAAATTAGAAATATTTGTTGATATTTGATTACTACAATTTCTGAATATTAATTTATACAAATTTAACTGTCTTACAGCGTGATTTGATGACAAAATGGTGGATATTTAAACTAATTATTAGTATAATTTATTTATTTATTAATTATTATATTATCGTAGCAACTGCTTTACATTGTTTCAAATTTGACTCTTTTATATCTTTTGTGTCGTAGTACTTAACATTTTGTAATCATTAGCAAGTGTTCATCACTGCGTACTCATTACTAGTTTTACTTTATCCATTACTGGAGAAAAACATAAACAAAATAAAAGACTATAATTTAAAAAACAAACAAACTTGTTTTATTAGTAACATGAGTTGATGATAATTACAAAAAAAACGCCAATCACATAAACAGTAAACCTTGCTCTTATAGCGGCCATAACTGGTACCAATGCCGAGTTAAAAAAGTAAAATCAAATTATAATAAACTTTAATTATCGTTTTTCATCCGAGTATTAATTCTACACATTTCTTTGTACAAAAGAATCGTTGAATTTATAAATGAAAATGAAAATGATCGGATCTCGTCACAGAAGGTTTTTATGGTTGTATTTCCACTTGCATCAGAACTGGAAATAGAAGTCTACAAATAGATACTTCCTTGTACCGTTGTAAACGAGAAAAAGTACTTTACCGCTTACGGTAGTCGTTTGTATAATCCCGAGACTATATTTTGATTAATTGGAAATTTGTTATTAACTGGTATCACTGATGTAATTTTATTTGTATGCGAAAATTGCAATTATACCTACGTAAAATGGCATTTAAATAATTGGTTTTACTTAGAACAGTGTTTCTTAACGTTTTTGATAACACACATCCTTCTAATAAGCAGGAAAATTCGGTGCTTCCCAATCCAAATATTATTTAAATACAGGAGTTTTCTAATTATTACTCATAATGTTTAAACCATTAACGCCCGTCGTACACATTTGTGTATACCTCATTTTATAATTCGTGTAGCTTTCTATGGGTATTAATTCACAATATTTCCTTAAAAATCAGATGCTAGTATATAAACAAAATCTGTTAACGTTATTAGTTTTTTAATTGCTGTGAATTATTTGTATATGAATAGAGGCATGTGATATGCTAATATATGTTATCTAACTGAAGCATGTGATTTAGAATTTAGTTTAAATCATATGGAATAACTTAAATATACATATAACTTGATTTTTAAATATAATTTATCTAAAAAAATGATATCACACAAAATAGGCTTCATATCTGCCAAATTCACTCGCTCAAATACACGCCGTTATTTTTGTTTAAATGTAAAAAAAAGTTTTTGTTGTAATATTTACTTAAATTTATTATCTGTGTACTTAATTTCATTTAAAAAATCTTCTTCATTTTTTTGTTTTCTTTTGGGCGTTAATGGGTTAAAGCAAAAAAAATCTAGTTTTTTTTATGGATTTTGGCTTCTGAGTATAAACAGCGTCCATTTGGTCGTTGTATATTTCTCTATTGTCACTGTTTTGCTTTATTGGATTACTTAAAATATTCCATTGTTAAGAAATATTGTATTTATATAAAAGTTGATGAGACATATTTTGTATTGGAATATTAACGAAGTTAATATCATTTCTAAGATATTGTTTTTCGATGAAAACATTAACTAATTTACATAAGAATTTACAAAGATACTTTTATGTATGTATGCATAAATTAAATATTAAATATTTCATGTAATTTTGTAAAAAAATTTATTGTATTAATATGAAGAAGAAAAGATGATATTTAGATAAAAATATTATAATAAAATGACACAATAATATGTATAATCCTATATTACAGGATAAACAGTCATAGAATTTTCCAAAAGAATACTATGATGTAAATTATAAATCTTTTCGTACATAATCCAAGACCTGTTAATTTTCGGTGTTAGTAATAAGAAAGTAGTGAAATCGTTATTTAAGAATAACTTATCGATTTCAATTAGATGTCTACAGTACTGGAACTATATGTACATAGTCATACCAGTTAATTAAAAATATTTAATGCCTTTCTTTTGAATTAAATTTATATAATCTGATGTTATAAATTTTCTAATAAAAAAAGTTACATATTGGATTCATCGAAAACAAAGAATTTATTTTTCATTACTTTTTACCGAACTATTGTTGCAGATCTTCTATTAAAGATTTGTTAGATTTTTTGTTCTTACATCAAACAAAAGATGAGCATTTTTAAACGTTTCATTTATCGATTTTTTGCTATAGTTTTTTTCTGTCTCTTCTTAGATTATAGTGCTTTGGTATTGCATGCACTATTTTAAAAATGTATTTTTTTTTCATATAAAAAGCACTAATAAATTATTGTGTTACTGATATTTGTGCTGTTCACATATCAAATTACTAACTTATCTTATAAAATTGGTACATTTTATAAGGTATTGGCACCAGTTATGGCCGCAAGGTTTACTGTTTTTGTGATTTTTTGTAATTTTCATCAACTCTTTATTTAATAAATTTAATTTAAGTCCGCAAATATAGTTTGTTTTTTTAAATTATAGCTTTTTAATTTATTTATGTTGTTTCTCCAGTAATGAATAAAGTAAAACCAGTAATAAACACTTACTAATGATTAAAAAATGATAAGTATCACGACACAAAAAATATAAAAGAAAAAATCGTCAAATTTGAAACAATGTAAAGCAGTTGCTATGATAATATATTAATTAATAAATAAATTATACTAATAATTAGTTTAAATGTCCACCATTTTGACACCTATCGGCCGATTGTCATCAAATCACGATGTAAGACAGTTATATAGATTAATATTCAGAAATGGTAGTAATAAAATATTATAATTCAGTACATTTAATTAAAAAATAACCATTACTGGTGTCATATCCAAGACTGGTGCCAGTACCTTATCATTTATCGTCAAAAGGTTATAATCTTTAAAACAAAGGGACAAAAGAGAACGATCTGCAGAGATAACAGTGTTAGATTATTGTGAGTATAAAAATGAAACGGGTCGGTTGTTTTTGCGAATCGCAACGATTTAAACAAGAAAGTGAAAACGTGTCTGGCAGACCCACGCACCGGCCTGTAAGTTGTATAACAGACCAGCGCGTCTGCCCACCTCACGCAACTCGCCCGACAACACCCGACAACAGTGGCGTACCGTACAAAAAACATTTAAATCTTCTCGGTTCGGGTTTTGTATTGATTTTTCTATTACTATATAGTTCTTCTCTGCTTTGTCAAGTTAAATCCTTCATATGTTACATTTAAGTCTTTTAACTAGTGTTATTAGTAGAGGTGTACCGGGATTCCGCCCGGAATTCACGTCAAACGTTAATATAACATTGTTCTATATGGTATTTCTTTAAGAAAATACATTAAATTATAAAAATTGTGTTTTCTATATATTCTGTAATTTTTACAGCTTCGTAAAACTATTTGTATAGCTATAATTTCGTTAAATTATTTGTATAGCATACGTTCTTTTAGTCCAGTAAAGGAAGCATTTTGACATAAAATTTAGAGGGCAAGCAATTTTATGATTAATTCTTATAGATTTTGAATCGTTAAATTCGAAAAAAATAACCCGGACTAGCGAAAAGTGGTGTAACAACCTTAAAAATGGGGTTTAATGGTGAAAACCCCATTTCCAACCGTTTTTTCAATTTATCACAAAATCTACAGCGACGATGGTATATTTTTATGGTTAATATACGAGTATGTTAAGGACACTCAGACGAATCGATTGTGACCACATATACTAAATTTGGTCAAAAATTACCTCTTCCAGAGGACTTAAAAGACGTAAAAATGCATCTTTTCGGAGAAAATAGTTTAAAAATTAATAACTTTTGTTAAAATCATCCAACTGACTCGTAACTAGGCTCAAATTATCCCTGAAGTTCCAAAGAATAATAATTAACCATAATTTAAAAAAATATTAATAGTTTAACCAATGAAAATCGCTGCTTCCTTGACTGGACTATTTTCGATCGAATGTAATTACATTTATAATGTCAATAATAATATAATATACAAATAATAATAATATAATAGTAGTGACGTTAAAATATTCATTTTAAATTTACATCGTGAGTTCCGGCCGGAATTCCGGTACACCTCTAGATATTATAAATGCAAAAATAACTATATCTATCTGTCTGTTTGTTTGTTTGTTTGTTACCTTTTCACGGCTAAATCGCTGAACCGATCTTAATGAAATTTGACAGTGAGATATCTTGCATTCTGAGAAAGGACATAGGCTATTATGTATCCCGAAAATTTAGATAAAAAATATACAAATTCCGCGTGAACGTTGTCTTGTTAATATTTTCCAAATCAAGAAATAAATGATAACACAGGTCCACAAAAAAAAGTTGGGTCTGTACCCCAGCACACACCATTTTTTTTTAGACCTATGTTATGGTTTTTATCGTTTTTTTTGGGTTTTCTCGTGATTTTGTTCATCAACCCCCAATTATGACGACGGATTCGTGTTCAGCGGGAAAAAATACAAAATAAAGGTTGGGTCTACCCCAGTACACACCACTTTTTTTTGTAGACTTGTGTAATCGATCGGCGCTACTGGTCGCGAACAGATAGACAAAGAACATGAGATCTCTCACGATCAGGTTCTATTCCGTTCGGGCCGTATGTAAAAACGTGTCTCAAGTAAATGACTTATCTCAAATGATGTTGCTACCTGTCCGGTAATTAGAAGACCAGATATTTTGTGTGCGCAGGTAACATCACTAAACTAACTCGTTTAACATTATTATTATTATTTTTATGTATATATGTTATTGTTTTTAGTACACTTGAGATGGGTGTTTTTATAGGGAACATATAGTCAATTGTTTGTTTACATATGTATGTATGTATATTATAAGGTTATACTATCGCCTTCAGAAATCGTCTGCCATCGCAAAGGCCAGAATCAAAAATAGAAAGACAAACTTCATCGGTTATCATTTTCTAGGGCGGAGCTTATATAGTTATATCATTTTAAATAAAAACACAAATATACGTCCATTTCATTAATTAATTTTATATCAAGTTTAACATATTTAAATACTAAAATTCGGAATATCAAATATTTATTGCCACAAAATTTACTTATTTATTTATAATTATAAACGAAGAGTACATCTTTATCTAGCAAATGAGTTTTAAAATATCTGTCTTTGTTTGGTACATGAAGAAATGATTTAAATATTTTTACTTTTTACTTTCTTAAACGACCATAATATGAAATATGCGTGTATATAAAGTATAAGAAAGTATAGCATCAGTGGCGTAGATAGCTTTTTGCGATGGAGAGGGGGGGACAAATAAAAAAAATTCGCGGGCCCTTAAAATATGCAAAATTAAAAAAAAATTATTATTGTAATTTTGAATTGAATGACCTTTTTTTTTTTGATCAGATAGTTGTATAAACTGTAGTTAGTTTACCTCTTATTACTAAAAAAAAAGGTCGTCCCATTGAAAACTAAACAATAACTGAAAACCTTTTTTTTTTAATTTACTCAATTTTTCCTATTTACTTGCTATTTTGTTCAAACACGGTTTAAAAAATTGTCTCTCAATTAAAAAAATGTCTTTGAGTTTTCTCATGAAGTAGACTCATGGGGGGTGATTGATCATCTTAATCCCCCCCCCCTATCTACGCCACTGTATAGCATAGCCGATATTTTTCGAATTTGAAATTTAGATCGAACAATCCATTTTAACCTTCCCTAACCATTCTGCTCATTTTCGTTGACATAATAATGAAGATTATATTATTCTTGAAAGAAAACTTGCTATTTTTAAGAACGATCTTCTAATCGGAAACGGATGTTAATTAAATCATCTCAATTTAAAAAAAATATTTTAGGTAAAAGTTGTAAAAAAATATTTTTCTCAATTTCATACAATATAATAAATGGTATGTATTCAGTTTTGTTTAATAAGTGGTTTATATGCCATTAGAATTCTTACTAATGAATGTGTTCTGGGCGTGATAGGTGCTTGCTTTGCGTGTTTACTTCATGTCATTATTTATTGCAATTAAATGATATTAATTTCGTTTTAATTGATTTTATTTTTGTTTAGTCGCATGCTGTTTATCTCAATGAGAAATTGTTTTTTTGGTTAATATTACATTAGAATTTTTTTTTCATTATGAGTAATGCGTTTTATGTAGCTAATATTACTAACAAGGGAACCTTTTCAAGTGGCATATTTAGATCGAGTTTAAATTTTGTATATAGTTAGAGGGGGTCAGGATAAGTATGAAAAAAATTATCTTAGCTGCAGTAAAACGGTTTAAGGGGGTGAAACACCCCTATGAAAATGTGCAAAATAATCATATATTTCAAATAACTTTGAAACTAATGAAGATTTAAAAATATCTATAATACAAAATTTTCATGATTTGTTACACTCTTTCGAATGGAGACAGTCGAAATTCGAAAAAATGAAACCGATGGGAGGTGGGGGTTAATAGTTTCAATTCTACGAATTTCGACTGTCGCCATTTGAAAGAGTATAAACAATCATGAACATTTTGTATTATAGATTTTTTTAAATCTTCATTAGTGTCAGAGTTATTTGAAATATATGATTATTTTGCACATTTTCATAGGGGTGTTTCACCCCCTTAAACCGTTTTACCGCAGCTAAGATAATTTTTTTCTTACTTATCCCGACCCCCTCTAATTATATACAAAATTTAAACTCGATCCAAATATGCCACTTGAAAAGGTTCCCTTGTAAGTACTATAATTTATTCGCGGCTTCATCCGCGTGTAGTTCAAAGTTAGTATGCTCTAATTGAATTTTTAATTAGAAAATATTAAATTTCTCTTAACACGTTAATATAATACTAAGATCTAAAGCAGGCCTGGCCAACCTAAATTGCTCCACGTTCCGCAAAGACAACCTAAAATGGTTCGAGGGCTGCACCCCCATATACCCTAAATTCATCGCCAATGCACACAAAACATAATAAATTAAGAAGAATATGGTAATTACAATTACATGTAAAGCAGTTGCTATGATAATATAATATTTAATTAATATATTATACTAATTTTTAAGTTTAAATGTCCACCATTTTGACACCTATTGGCCGATTGTCATCAAATCACGCTGTAAGACAGTTAAATGTATATGGATTAATATTCAGAAATGGTAGTAATCAAGTATCTACACATATTTCTAATTCAGAAAATTTTATTTAAAAATATCCATTACTGGGGTCATATCCAAGACTGGTGCCAGTACCTTATGTATATTAGTGTTGAATAAGTATATAATTAAAATGTTTAGATATTTTAACCAACGTTGTTATAAGGTCATGGAGGCAAATAAGCCCCACCTTAATTAAAAATGCTATATTTCGGGCAATAAGTTGTTTATATTAAAAAGGCTATGTTAATGGTAAACTTTTGTTTATTATTAATCTAAAGAAGTATGAAAACCAAATTTTCTTAAATGATTTTTTCATTTTTAAAACATCTTAAAAAAAGTAATTTTGGACCTTATTAAACTATGGTGGTATTATAAGGCCACTTAACTAAATTAAACATTTTTAGATAATTATAATGTTATTTTGTATGGGAACTATGTTTAAATCAACATTTGGCGTAATGTTTGCTTAATTACAGCTAATAAATAAACAATTAATAATTTTATTTTAACATTTATTTTTTATCCATAACGTGCCGATGCTGCATCCATAGCAGCTGCTAAACTCTCGCCAGACCACGCTATTTCTTCGTTGTAGATGATTTTTTTATAGAACTATATTAGTAAACAAAAATGACATACCAATCTAGAACAAAATATCTGATCATAAATTGTAATAAATAATAAAAAGTCCAATCTTACAAGTGAATTTGGTGGGGCTTATTATCCGTAAGGTACTACGGTATATTTTATTTTTTTTATATAAAAGAAAAACTTAAAAATAATAGAAATTGATCAAATAAGAAACATATAAAACATAAAAAAATTTAACAAAAATTGAGATTATTTGTTGGTTGTTTTTATAAAATTGAGCATTCGTCACCATCTCTCGCAACAAACACAGAGGTACCGAAAAGTTAGCGCGGCGAGAGACTAGTCGGTGTGTAGTTAGCTTTGTACCTTCTATGTGTATATAAAAATCCAGATCGATCCAACTATTGCAAATGTGTTTTTTTTTCACATGGGCCTTATTTGCCTTAGGTACCTTACTTAACATGACAGTGTTGAGCGTTTAAAATAAATAATAAATTAAATAATAAACCAATAGTTTTCTCTTATTTATACAAAACAATGAATAACGAAGACATATTTTCTTAATGTTATGTAAGATTTTGTCAGCATTTTGTGTATAAAGTCCCTATTGCCATTGTTAAACACTTAGCTATGTAAGTGTTAGAATGAAGAACAGTTAAATTTATTGTTGTGTAGTGAATAGTCCCATCACTTCTTGAATACCCCACGGCTAAATAAATGATCATTTTTCAACCACTGTTGCTTAAGCCCCATTTACATTCGGCATAAAACTGTTGTATATATATGTTATTGTAGTTTAAATATGCATTTTCCAGAGGTAATACAAATAACTGTATTCTTTGTTAAGTTGTTTTTAGTATTTAAAAATTAAATGTGCAATTTAATTTGCTGGAATTTTGATTTAAAAAACCGTTACTAATTAGCTGGATTTTTTGTTCTTTGGAGTCTAATATTAATAGAGTAAAATTTATCCTTTCTTTTCAATTTTTATTTTATTTTTATTTTTAGTAGTATTTTATTTCAAATTAAATTAAATCAAACTATACTTTACTAAATATAAGAAAAAATTGAATTTTTTTTATAAAACTTGAAGAATTCTATTTAAATCATATTTGGACATTGTTATGTACTAATGTATCAACCCACATAAAACTCATTTTAAGATTCCAACGATTTTGATGCACGCAGAGAAATATGCATTTGTAATTTTGTTACATTTATTTTTATTGAGAGAAAGTAATTTGGCGTTTAGTTGGTTAAATCTTCCAATAAAATATCAAAAACATTGTATTTTTTAATCAGCCTTCTATGGTTTTTTGCAGTAAATGTTTTATTAAATTATAATTTAAAACTTTGTTTTAAATAAAACTGCATTTATAACTCAAAAATAATATTTTGTAGGTTGATTTGACATTAGTGCATAAAATTTATAGTTTTGATTGACGGGCTTCTTTTTTGTAATTCTCATCAACTCATGTTACTAATAAAACAACTAACTCTTTATTTAAATCAATTTAATTACCAAAGTCCGCAAATATAGTTTGTTTTTTAAATTAAAGCCTTTTATTTTGTTTATGTTTTTTTCTCCAGTAGTGGATAAAGTAGAACAAGTAATGAGCACGCAGTGATGAACACTTGATAATGATTACAAAATGATAAGTACTACGACACAAATGATATAAAAGAAATTGAAACAATGTAAAGGAGTTGCTATGATAATATAATAATTAATAAATAAATTATACTAATAATTAGTTTAAATGCCCACCATTTTGACACCTATTGACCGATTGTCATCAAATCACGCTGTAAGACAGTTAAATATGTATAGATTAATATTCAGAAATTGTAGTAATCAAATATCAACAAATATTTCTAATGCGGTACATTTAATTAAAAAATAGCCATAACTGGAGTCATCTCCAAGACTAGTGTCATAGTTATATTTATTATAATAATTTATTAGGTTCAAAATGATTGAGTAGATAATTAGAATAACCAGAGAACAAGAATGTAGTGTGAATGAAGCTTGAAATGGGTGCCGAGTAAGTTCATAGTTTATAGTCTTTTGTCTAATTTGAAACATCGATAAATTATTTGTTGGGGATTTTTTGTAACGAGAAACATTTCGTAAGTACTTTCACATTCAAACAGAAAAAAATGCTGCTAGAATATATAGAAGAATGTTCAAACCATTTGTAAGAAATTACATCGAGTGTTGAGTCAGAATTTATTCTTATGCATTTTATATGGGTTTTTATGTAAATTGCTGTTTAATATACTTGTTTCTGACAAAATTAAAACATTTCAACAAAACACATGGGTATGGTAATTAAGAGTGAGCTTTTTCTCGAGCAATAAACGTTTATTTTTGACATTAAATACAGAACTTATGTTGAAACTTTTTCAGGTTTGAAATAAATTCGTAAAATTTTTGTTTAATTCATTGGATATTTTTGATGATTATGGAATCAACATTACGTAGATTATAATACTGCTCAAGGTTAAGCATATTTTACAGTGCGATGAACTTGAATATTTACATTTGTTGTTACAAACTTTTCTTGAATAAGAGAGGGCGTTTTTTTATATTTCAGGAAATTGATCAATAATGAACGGTTATTATCCCTACATACAGGGTGTAGAATTTCATTACGGTACATAGGGATTTAATTAAATGTTATTTCAGATTTGTACATGCAAATATTTCCTCTCCTGTGACTAAGATTTTTTTTGTAAATTTTAAGCTTGATCTAAATTTTACATTAGTTTTAAAACTTGTGGTCGAATTTGATGGGTCATTTCAAAATTCGTTGCAGATAAACTTGTCCCAGAAGAAAAAACATTGATTATTGTTAGTTACATTCAAACTTAGATAATATTTTGCAATCAATAAACAAAGCACCGTATTATTAAACATCTTTTATAAAATGAAATAAATTCCACTTAAAATTTTCCATATGTGTTTATATAGAAAACAATTTTGTTACCTTTACTGACCACTATGTTACTTTAAAAAAGTAATTTTAAGTGGTATTTATTTCTTAAAAAAAATAAATAATTTAATAATACGATGCTTTGTTTATTGATTCCAAAATTTATCTAAGTTTGAATGTAACTAACAATAATCTTCTGGGACAAGTTTATTTGCAACGAATTTTGAAACGACCCTGATCATAAACATTAGTGCCCGTTTGCACCGTACTAGTTAAGTCTGGCTTAAACTTAAGTCAATCTTAAGACAACGATTTCTGTTGCACCGTTCTCCACAATTTCTTAAGTCTATCTTAAATCTAAGTCCTTGCTTGCGAGGTCTTAAGTCAAACTTAAAGTAAGGAACCAATAGGAATCGAGTGTTCGCGCATGGTCATTACATCGACAAACGACATACTACTTTGTACATAACCTGGACATTACTGCATAACCTATAAACGTCTGTCAAATACTGTTTTGTGTTGAATTCAATCATGGATATTTGATTGCACGATATTTTTGAGGACGATTTAGATATTATAGACATTATTGAGTTTGGCTTTCCAAGACTGAATTATACCCGTTCAAATTATTTTAATGATATGAATGAATAATATTTTTATTGATGGTTTCGTTTGATGACTATTATAATATGTATAAATAAATAAAAATACTTTAAATTATTATTTCATTTTTTTAATGTTTCCTTTTTTATATCTTATGTCTAGTAAATACATTTCTCTTTTGAAATTATGTTCCTCTGTTTTGAATTTCGACTAAAATATGTGTTTGACAGATGCATTTTTGAAAAATCAGCCTCTTGATGAATGTACACAAACGTAAGATATAAAAAGTTACTAGATTTTTACAGTGTTGTCATGTTTAACGGTCTTATAGCTAAGCATGATGGCTTGGGAGACGGTGCAAACGAAACAAAACTTAAGCTTTGCTCAGACTTAATCCAGACTTAGCTAACAATAAGCCTGACTTAAGATTAATACGGTGCAAACGGGCATAGAAGTTCTTACAAATATTTTTTTTAGTTTGTCATAATATTAATCCTGATGGGGCAAACGTATCACCCCCCCCCCTCGAGGTCGAGTAAAATTGATACAGTACTGTATTCTATAATCTATTTTTGAAAAAAAACAAAACATTTATTGATTAATCGTCCCCTAGGATTTAAAAAAAAGAAGTTAGTTTAGGTCACCATAAAAAAAAATGAGGTGGGAGAAATCAGATGTAGAAAAAATCCATTTTAAACGCTGAATAAGAATTGATACATCTAGAATTCTTTTTTACGGCACCCATTAAAAAACCTTCCTAATCTCCCCCCACCCCTCTTTGTATGACCATGCCTTTAAGCAACACGGAGTTTTTTTTTAGAAAATTGCTACAAAACCTATACATTTTACTTCCATGTTCTGAAAGAAATGGAAGTATTGTAATACCATCAAAAAATCGTGTCCGAGATAATGACAGATTCTCATTGTACTAACTTCAGAACGTAAAGAAAAGTTCATTTCCGCATGGCGGCTGTGCGTGTGTGTGTATCTGGATGTAGAATTTAGTAATATGTTTTTGACATTAGAAAACTAATATTTATAATACAAAGGTAAGTTTTATTTCTGACAAATCCCATTGACATTTTTCATATATTAAAAATTATTAAAAAAGATATTAGAGAACATGGAAATTATGTATGGTTCTCCAAACGATATTTCTATTTTATAGCGAAGTTTGTTGTTCACAGGCAATTGTTATAAAAAAAACACAGTGTTTATCTTTTTAGTGTAAGAATCCAAATAGATTCTATATCCGCTTTATTATCATCCCAATCTGGTCAGATTTGTGATGTTAATTTGCACTGTGATACCCATTAAAAAATATTGAAGTAAACGTTATTATAATATATATTTACCTATGCTATTATAAAGTTATCTGAAAGTATTTAAGTCGTTTCATGATTGATCTTTCTGTAATGCTAATGTTTATTATTGAATTTTCGGTATCAACAAATTGAATAAATAAATGCTAAGAACGTGAGCAGTCTAACCAGTATTGTTATCTCTTAACTGTCCTC
Organism: Sialis fuliginosa; assembly: GCA_961205875.1. Classification (NCBI taxonomy): domain Eukaryota; kingdom Metazoa; phylum Arthropoda; class Insecta; order Megaloptera; family Sialidae; genus Sialis; species Sialis fuliginosa. The sequence goes on along the minus strand of OY540809.1, from coordinate 39,353,326 downwards.
GAACCAAACCAACTTTTAAACACAGTTAAATGTATAAAGAATTAGGCTTATGCCTCACACAATTGTGCTATAATACTGTTACTTTAAAATTATAATAATTCCCGTAAAACACAGGGGTTATTTTAGTGTGTAGTTGTAGCTTGTTTCTGCAGTTCCAAAAATGAAATCTGCAGTTGTAAAAGCTAATTTGTGCAGTTGAAAAATTACTAGTAGAAAGAAAAATATAAAAAAGTGTAATGCCCGGTATTATAAAGAATTTGCTTGAATGCAAATGCAAATTAGTTCCCAGCTAATGCTATCTGCTAGGTATGTAGCGAATGAAATCGTACATTTACTCGTATAACCTTGAAGTATACGCGATAAGTATGATACGAATTGGCGTGTTTGTGTTTGTGTGTGAGTGAGAGAGAGAGAGACAGATGAGATGAGTTTTGTTGTTTATTTTATTTAAAAAACAATAATAGTAGTGAATATACAATAATATATGTTATGTTATTGTATATTATATTGTAGTAATTGAAGGGTTGGCTGCATCTTGAGTTTGGCGGGATTTATGACTGACGTGTTGGACGGCGACGGCGTCCAAGATGCGATTGAGATGGCGACGGCTGGGCGTCGTGTAGAGGGGTCACGCGGGAGGTGACCACGAAAGCCTGGGCGTCGTGAGCGACGGCGAGGGCGTCGACGTGTTGAGCGTCCGTGAGCGCGCCTGGAGGCGATGTCCGAGGGCGGACCTGGAGATAGCGTCCGAGGGCGGCGGTGCGGGCGTCGTCGTCGTGGGAGGCGGCAAGAGCTGACCTGGTGATGACTTCCGTCGGCGGCGTAGCCTGATGTCGAAAACTCACCAGGAAGTGTTGTGGATATCAAAGTGACTCGCAATAAGTCGATCGAGTCCTCCCGAGGGAGTACTGATTTTTGTTCAAAATACGTCCAGTTTTTATACTCATTTCGCTAGGTAACTCAGGAAAGCACGGGGTGCGGGCGGTAGTGTTGCATCAGCCAGAGTGAGCGCGTTCTCACGATTTTGGCGCAATTTCTGCATATTGTCACCAATGGAATTTTTTGACTTGACAAGACCACACAGCAATATAGTATATAGGGCACTATACTTTGTGTGTGTTTATAGTAAAACAGACACGCGTCTATTTGGCGCCCGTTGGCCATGTGTTGGTTAAAACGCTACCTGCTTATAGTCCCTTTGCGTAAAGATTCGTACACAAAATGCATTTTATGATATTTTTACAACTGTGTATTATTGGTTTCTTTGTGTACAAAAATGCATTCTTCACAAAATAATATTTACTTTATTCAGAAGCGTATCAAGTACAATCAGCGACTTAAAATAATAATAAAAGCGTTAGCTGGAAGATAAAAAAGGTATTTGGAGTTAAATTTTTTTCTTAAAATAACCCCTGATAAAACACATAATTATAAAATTATTTATAGAATTTAATAAATAAATATGATCAATTTGTGGGAGTTTGTTTGTTTTTTGTAAGTTATGTTAATGATTTTGATATAGAATCTTCAGGAAAACATAAATAAGTTTAAGTATCTACCCACACAGTTTGTATTTGTAATTTCACTTATTTCAATCAAGGATCTATCTGTTTTTTGTTGTGCTGTTGATTGTATGTACTTATATATATATATATATATATATATATATATATATATATATATATATATATATATATATGCATGCTACTGTTCAATGCTGAATTTTCAAATTGCAAGTCATCATATCTATAGAATTATTTCTAATGCATGGTCTCCTAAAAAATATGCATAGGTTCGAAGAATTGGCGTATGTATTAAGTTTCAGAGGTTGTGGTAAATATTATATATAACATTTTCAATCATGTAGAACATAATTATTAAATTATGTGCAAGTAACCGGGGGAGGGCTGTTCACCAAACACATATGAGTTGAAACATTAAAAAAACGCTTATATTTAGCTAAGGTACTGGCACCAGTCTTGGATATGACCCTAGTAATGGCAATTTTTTAATTAAATGTACTGAATTAGAAATATTTGTAGATATTTGATTACTACCATTTCTGAATATTAATCTATATACATTTAACTCTCATACAGCGTGATTTGATGACAATCGGCCAATAGGTGTCAAAATGGTGGACATTTAAACTAATTATTAGTATAATTTATTATTAATTATTATATTATTACTGCTTTACATTGTTTCAAATTTGACGATTTTTTCTTTTACATCTTTTGTGTCGTAGTACTTATCATTTTGTAATCATTAGCAAGTGTCAATTACTGGTTTTATTTTATCCATTACTGGAGAAAAAACAAACGAAATAAAAGGCTATAATTTAAGAAACACACTATATTTGCGGACTTTGGTAATTAAATTGATTAAATATTTTTATTAGTAACATGAGTTGATGAGAAATATAAAAAAGAAGTCCGTCAATCACAAAAACAGTAAACCTTGCTCTTATAGCGGCCATAACTGGTGCCAGTACCTTATATACATATATAGAGAGAATAAATTTTTAAACTAATTAAAATTTGATTTGTATATTTTTGTGACCCAATTCACTTTATTTTCGGTGCGCCTATGAGAGCTACCGTATTGTTTGTCTATGAGTGCGAATTGACCTTTAACTGGACTCGGGTTCTATTTCCTTATTCCATATCGGTTTGTTTTAAATACCTTATTACGTGTATGGTAAAGCATCGTAACCTTCTGATAACACCTACGTTGCTAAACGGTCCGTGTGTTAATTCGAAGCTACGCCGTGTAAAAACTTGTGACAGTATTTTAAAATATGGATCAAATAAATCGTGTACAACTCAACAATACTTGTTGTTTTTGCTATTTGCATACATGTTTCGACCTTTTTATAAAATGATCTATGAAATTGAAAAGTGTGCTTCTAATTAGAAGTGAAAACATGGATGTTTTCGTTTGTTTAATGTCCGGTATTATAAAGGAGCTAGCAAATTTGCTAGCTAGCAAGCACTTAAAAATGAGATAGTTCTTTCGAAGTTTGTTGAAGACTTTGACAAATTTCGCGCGCGCGTTGTAAGTAAATACCAATGGTATTAAAACATTGGTGATATTATGAAAATTATTTTGTACGGTGAAAGATGCCAACTGTGTTACAATTAGTTGAAGTGTCACTGCTCTAAATTTCATAGCTAATCCATAGATACTAGTACAGAATTAATACCCCATTTGAAAGTGCTTGCTAGCTAAAAAATTTTGCTAGCTCCTTTATAATACCGGACATAAAACTGGTTATATCATTGTTATTTAAATAATACTAACTGGGCCCGCGCGTGGACTACGGAATTATTGTTTAGGATTTAAAAAAATATATATAGCTGAATTAAGTACAAACACGATAAGTTATTGTAATAAAAACCAAACAACACTTAAATTACCTAACAAAAACGAATCAGAACAAAAAGTAAAAATAATTTTTGTTCTGTTTAAATTAAAAAATTTAATAATTGAAAACAAATGCGACCGAACGCACCGCTCCCTTATACCACACGCGGCGCGACACGGATCTGCTTTACATAGTTCGCACGAATAATATGTCCCCGTATGTATATTTCAAGTTATTTCCTTAACCAAAAGACTAAATTGGATGCTGTAATGGGCAAATTATATTTACATTAAGTACTTATGACGATGAAATCATAAGGATTAATATTTTGTAAGTCATAAGTCAACGTAAACAGAACTCAAATATTTTTAATTTACTTTGTAACATAAAAGCAGTCACTGTGACTTAAATATAAAAGTTAGACATATGGTGTCGCGGACTTTATTATAGATCTTTTTATTCTACACAATTCTTTAATACATTATTTTGTTCAATATTGAACGGTTTAGGGAGTGTACTGCAAAATAGTTTATGGATGGTCCCTATCGAGTATTTTAAGACATACTTAATATTTGAAGTAAATTCTCCAGATTTTATTCATACACCTCATTGAATTACTGCTTCTGAAATTAAAAAGACAAAAAAACTGCCGACCTCTGTCATATTCCATTATAACATATTATACAGTACAAAAAATGTAAATATTATGTAACAATTAAACAAAGCTACCAACTTTGACATTGAGGTATTATGTTAGCAACGAAGAAAAACACACAAACATAATATATTAATAATTAACAACATAACATGTCGAAGCCAATGCCCAGCTTAGGTTTCAACATTTTTTGCATATTTGCTTCATTAACACTGTGCCAAAGTCACACATTATACAAATCATTAACCAAACAAATGGATACAAGAATGATGTGGTGTTCGATTAGATGGGTTAGTTTTTTTGCTAGATCTTCCCCGCGAAACAGGTTTTCTCTATACATATTGGTAACATTGTTTTGCAGATCGCATCAAGACTTGTCAATAGTTCACACCTGCTTTCAGTTTGAAACTATATTCACGGTATTGGAAAACATTCCACAATATCTTACAGAATTTATTTTTGTCACTATACTGTGTCTTTAGGAATCTGATGATGATAGCATTGCTATTGAAACACGTGTAAGTCTAAACTTTTTTTTTTTTTGTATTTGATATATGTACTGAATTAGAAATATTTGTTGATATTTGATTACTACCCTTTCTGAATATTAATCTAGATACATTTAACTGTTTTACAGCGGGATTTGAAGACAATCGACAAATAGGTGTCAAAATGGTGGACATTTAACCTAATTATTAGTATAATTAATTAATTAATTATTATATTATCATAACAACTGCTTTACCTTGTTTCAAATTTGACGATTCTTATTTTATATTTTATATTTTTTGTGTCGTAGTACTTATCATTAGCAAGTGTCCATCACTGTGTGCTCATTACTGGTTTTACTTTATCCATTACTGGAGAAAAAACATAAATAAAATAGCGGCTATAATTAAAAAAAAAAAAAACTATATTTGCGGACTTTGGTATTTAAATTGATTAAATAAAGAGTTACTTGTTTTATTAGTAACATGAGTTCATGAGAATTACAAAAAACAAGCCCATTAATCCAAAAAAATATTTTTTTTACCTTAGTTGTTTTGACGATTCAGTTGTTGATTTTTTCAACTGCGTAATACCTCAATGTCAAAGCTGGTAATATCGTTTAATTGTTATATTATATCACCTTTTGTTTTTTTATGCCGTATCTGTTACAAAGGAATATGATATTGCGACTTTATAATGCACTATGCACAGAGTAAAGAAACTGGTGGTTCATGCACTGAATTCATATTAAATGATGTGTAAAGTAATATAAAATAATAACCTTACAAGCCATATTTTTATATTAACCTCTAAATGATATCTTTTCCGTATTGTGTGCATTTTTATATGGAGATACAGATGAATATTAAAATAGATGAAGATTCTTATATAAATATGTAGGTATATCCTTTACATTTTTGTGAAATATTTCTATACCGGACATAAAAATATTTATAATGTTTTTAATGCCCGGTTTTAAATACATAAGGTACTGGCACCAGTCTTGGATATGACCCCAGAATGACTATTTTTTGATTAAATGTACTGAATTAGAAATATTTGTTGATATTTGATTACTACAATTTCTGAATATTAATCTATATACATTTAACTGTCTTACAGCGTGATTTGATGACAATCGGCTACTAGGTGTCAAAATGGTGGACATTTAAACTAATTATTAGTATAATTTATTTATTAATTATTTTATTATCATAGAAACTGCTTTACATTGTTTCAAATTTGACGATTTCTTGTGTCGTAGTACTTATCATTTTGTAATCATTAACAATGAGTCCATCACTGCGTGCTCGTTACTGGTTTTACTTTATCCATTACTAGAGTAAAAACATAAACAAAATAAAAGACTATAATTTAAAAAAAAAAAACTATATTTGCGGACTTTGGTAATTAAATTGATTAAATAAAGAGTTACATGAGTTCATGAGAATTACAAAAAAGATGCCCGTCAATCACAAAAACAGTACTTCTTGCTCTTATAGCGGCCATGACTGGTGAATATATGTATATCTAAAAAAATCGATTTGACAGCATCATCCCCAAAAGTTGTTTTAATTTACTGTAGGTACTAAAAAAGCATGAAACTTGTAAACTAATGAAATTAGTATGTATATTACATCACATTTTTGAAAACATTACACCTAAAATCTTTAAATATTTATGTTAATTTATTTATACATTGCTTAAATATACCAAGAAACAAACAAAAAATCAATCCAAAATATCATACATACATTTGCGAATATTACTTGGAATTTCATGTTGCACATATTTGGAATTTATTTTCTACGATCACTTGTAAGATTCAATATCTTGTCAACACACTTACGTACATACATACATACATTGTGATCAGGGGCGCCGACTTGTTAAAAATATTGGGGGGGGGGGGGGGCAATTTTTTTTGACTTCCTTCTCCATTATATAAGACAAAATAAAGTTGACGTAAGATGCTTTTTTTCATAAACAATTTTTTTCGTGAATTTTGTTTTCGTTTGAGTAATTAATAATTTTATTTATTAACCTAACAAACAGCCAAGTTGTTTTAATTGTAAAATAACTCTTTACCGTCGCGTTCATTTCTCAAATAATTTATAAAAATGTATCTGTGGGATATAATTATAATAAATTCTTATTATAAAAATTATTTTTAATATAATATAAATGAATCTAAATATAAATAAAAATTCATGGATGATTCAGGACTGGCGTGCCAAACTTTAACAATAAATTGAGAAAAAAATTTAAGGAAAAAAAACCTTATTTGAACGTGTGTGCGGAAATTTTCCGTGTGCTACAGTGCTCACCCCCCCCCCCCCCCCCCGACGGTAATATTGGGGGGGGGGGGGGGCTTGAACCCCTCAAGCCCCATGTAGTCGGCGCCCCTGATTGTCATACATAGTTGATGACTCATGGTAGAGTCAATAAATATTCACATTATAATTTCTAAAGAAAACAAGAAAAATATATCCATTATAACGAGTGTAATTAGAAACTACTTGGTATTTTCTTGCGGTTAGTTTTATTGACATTGGAATATTATTATTAATATTACTTGAGATTTTTATTTCAGGAAATCGATTTACATAGATCAAATTAGAATTCGCGTTAAAAGTGAGAGTTTGTGATTAAGAAAATGTTTATTTGATAATTATGTAAGTTTAATAGGTTAGACTTTTTGCATTCCAATGTAATTCATAGTAAATATGAGTATAAGGTACTGGCGCCAGTTATGGCCGCTATAAGAGCAAGGTTTACTGTTTTTGTGATTGACGGACTTATTTTTTGTAATTCTCATCAATATGTGTATGTTTTTCCTCCAGTAATGGATAAAGTAAGATCAGTAATGAGCACGCAGTGATGGACACTTGCTAATGATAAGTACTACGACACAAAAGATATAAAAGAAAGAATCGTCAAATTTGAAACAGTGTAAAGCAATAGCTATGATAATATAATAATTAATAAATAAATTATACTAATAATTAGTTAAAATGTCCACCATTTTGACACCTATCGACCGATTGTCATCAAATCACGCAGTAAGACAGTTAAATGTATATAGATTAATATTCAGAAATTGTAGTAATCAAATATCAATAAATATTTCTAATTCATTTAATTATTAAATATCCATTACTGAGGTCATATCCAAGACTGGTGCCAGTACCTTAGTATATTGTGTAATCCCGTTATTGAAATAAATTACAATTTGAAGTATTGGACGCCTAAAAACAATGTTCGTATTTTTTAGTCTTATATTAAATTTTTAAATTCTGTTCTAATGTAAGTTGAAATTCAATGATATTTTTGACGTTTGAAAATCTAATGACCGGTATTATAAAGAATTTGCTTGGCTGCAAATACAAATTAGCTTCCAGCTAACGCTATCTGATAGGTGTCAAATAGTTATGAAATTGCTCGATATTATAACAGTAATAATAATTGTATAATAATGTAAATTTTATGAGTTACACTTGGCAGCACTTATTTTAAGTCGCTGATTTCTATTTAATAGAATCACATATAAAATCCCAAAAAAACGTCGAAGCCATAAGTTTAAAACTAAAAGTATGTTAAACTAGTTGTACAAATAACGTTTGTTTTTATAAAAAATAACTGTTCTGTTTTCTATGAACATGCTATCACTCTTTACCAACATTAATAATAAAAAAAACTTCTACAGTAAAAGTCACTAACGATGACATATAATAATTACTCAACAAGTATAAACTTCGGCGACAGCTGTGACTAAAACAAACTTAATGAAGGGTTAAAGAAAAACATTATAAAAGAAAAGCGGAATTACTTTTTGACGTTATTCAGATTGATTATAATATACAATACAATACTGGCACCAGTTGTAGCCGCTATAAGAGCAAGGTTTACTGTTTTTGTAATTGACGGACTTCTTTTTTGTAATTCTCATCAACTCATGTTACTAATAAAACAACTAACTCTTCATTTAATCAATTTACTTACCAAAGTCCGTAAAATTTTAGTTTGTATATGTTTTTCCTCCAGTAATGGATAAAGTAACACCAGTAATAAACACCCAGTGATGGACACTTATTAATGATTACAAAATGATAAGTACTACGACACAGAATAATCGTCAAATTTGAAACAATGAAAAGCAGTTGCTAAGATAATATAATAGTTAGTAAATAAATTATACTAATAATTAGTTTAAATGTCCATCATTTTGACACCTATTAGCCGATTGTCTTCAAATCACGCTGTAAGACAGTTAAATGTATATAGATTAATATTCAGAAATGGTATTAATCAAATATCTACAAATATTTCTAATTCAATACATTTAATTAAAAAATAGCAATTACTGGGGTCATATCCATGACCGGTGCCAGTATATACCTTATTTATACAAAACTAATGCGTGGACATTATTTATTGTGTTTCATTCAATAGAGACGTAAAATGTTCATCTTTCATCCTATTTTATTATTTTTGCTAATTGTAAAAATAATTACCCCCCCAACACCAATAATTATCCAGCGCCTTTAAAATTAGAATCTTTTAATTTTTTATGGTTAGAGGATTTGTATTTGGTAAACCATCATTTGTCTGTTGTTTGCTACTTCAAAATTTGTTAGTGTTGATATCAGTTTTTATAAATCAAAATTACTTACTCAATAAGGCACAGTTGCAACTATACTGTGTGCCGAATCTAAAAATGTAGAACTACTCATATTGTTTCTTGGTATGCTACTGTATTTAAGGTTTGAGGGATGTAGGGTTAAATCCATTTTATTATCAATGGGACTATATAAGGTATCTATAAGGTTTTTTTTTTATTGCTCTACGATTAATAGTTCTGGAGATATAAACATTCAAAGTGTGACATATTTTTGTTGAGTGTCAGAATACGTAGCTCCACGAAAAATGTTTTTAACAGTAAAATAACATACGTGTCCGAACATTCAATTCTTAAAAAAACTTAAAAAAAATAAATTAATAAATAAGTACTGTTGTCTACTCCAAAGTAAGTAGCTTTTGTCTGAAAAGTTTTTCTGTAAAAAAATCATTTTAAACACTTGGTATTTAATGTACGTATAAGTTGTGAACTTGTGAGTTCACAATATTAAAAATGGTAATGACAAAAAATATTTATATCGGTATTTTATTATATAATAACTCACGGCGGTATTGCATTTTACTTCCATATTACTAATTAAAAACGCTGAATAATAAAACACACCTGCAAGCGACGTCGCGACATTATAAGAATATAAAACCTAGCGTGGAAACAGTGGCGTACTCGTAATAAAATATACGAAATTTATAAAATATAAATATAAACGAAAATTAAAAATTATAAGAAACTAAGCTGTTACCCGCGACTTCGTCTGCGTGGAATTAATTTTTTTTATCTAATCCATTTTTCAGGATAAAAAATATGTTTTTGTAAGCTATCTCTCTGCCAAATTTCATCATTAGTTCAGCGGTTTAGCCGTTAAAAGGTAACAAACAGACAGCTAATAAAACCTGACCCCAAATTATAAAATTTTCTAGGGAAATTTTTTAGAAAGTTGTCTTTTTTTCATAAATCGCTCAAAAAACAGTCTGATCTTAATCACGGCGAGGTTCTCAAAATTAATATAAAATATTTATTTTTTGACGATAGTAAAATATTTTGATGGTCTTCAGCGCTCAAAAATACGTAAAAAAAAACATACTCATTACTACTAATTCATTTTTTCTGTTAATAGATAGTGAAATGCAAAAGTGGTTGACAGTTTTCATTCAAATTCGTTTATCACAAATTAATAAACTCCTCCCATTTGATTATTATAATATTTAAATCGTTTCTCCATATACCAAACAAAGACAGATATTTTGAAACTCATTTGCTAGATAAAGAAGTACTCTTCGTTTATAATAGGTACTCATATATATTCGTGCGATTAAATTATTATGTAATTTATCGAAAATTTTATAAGTATTTAAATATGTTAAAAAATTAGTTAATGAAATAGACGTATATTTGTGTTTTTATTTAAAATGGTATAACTATATAAGCTCCGCCCTAGAAAAAGATAACCGATGATGTTTGTCTTAATATTTATTGTAAGCGATTCTGACCTTTACGGTGGCAGACGACTTCTGAAGCTAATAGTACAATACATGGGCGCCGGGAGGGGGGTGCAAGGAGGTGCATTTGCACCCCCCTGGCAAAAAAGAAAAAACTAAAAATTTACGAAATACAATTTTTAATTTAAAATTCAGGTCAGAATATAAAATAAGGACCTTTTTTTTGTTTGTCGCGTCAAGTTCACTCTGTAATGTAAATTTAGATAAGGAAAAATAAAAACTGAAGTTATGCTAAATGGAATACAAGTTTATTATTACAAAATTATTATATTATTATTATTAAAAAATATTTTTTAATTTTTTTCTTAAATTATTTTATATATAATTTAATTTTATATATCTAGATGCACCCCCTGGAAGAAATTCTGCCGGCGCCCATGGTACAATAATATGATTACTATTATCAATTATATTTACAATTTTCTGTAATTATTTACAATAATTAATATTGACACACTCCGCCACTGGACAAAGACATTTATGGGCATATATTCACGTATGGGACATCCGAGGTGGCCTAGCAAGGTTGTGTGAGTGCGTTGTGTAATCGTAGCAGGTGATTGATGGTCAACAGCTGTTGATTGTCTTGTGTTTTAGGGATTTAATTCCATCTATTTAAATATGTACATATATGTTACATAACCACATATGTATTATTATATGTTGCGACCTTTTTTTGCAAGACCAAATTAAGCAGTGCCGATGGGTAAATGTCATACAATCAGATGAATTGGGGAAGGAGGATTTTTGGTTATTGAGAAGTTGATATTTTAAATGCCAAAATTTTGTTCTACGTAAATCAAAAACTGTACATATAAAAAATTTTTTTAGAGGCTTAAATATAGCTTAGGAGCAGAGCTTTCGAATATAGGGTAAAACTATACAGTTGACAAAACGCCCCACAGCTTTATTACACATACAAACAAAGATACATCTGTGCAAGCGCCACTTGTGGCTTAGCAAAAGTTACTTTCGTGCATTTTTATTACTAAAAAACATAAAAAAATAGTTTTCTGGCTTCTAAACATATTGCGGTGAGTACCATTAAAATTCATTTTTGTCACAAATTTTATACTATACACCAAATTGGCTAAAATATGTAGAAACTTGATAAAAAAGAAGTTATGAAAAATAAGTAATAAACGAATTTTGTTTACATAAAATATTTATAATTTAGTTAGGGACGTTTTGTCACTTCGGTGAGGCGTTTTACCTCAAAAACTGTTTACAAAACGCCCCACTGAAGAGTTTACATTTTTTATATCTATTAGGTAGATAGAAATTTTCTTTATTTTTCAAGCCTTAAAAAAATTATAATATACATATATAATATATTATATTTAATTATCTTAATATCCAAAAAAAATTTTACATTTTTTTAAATCTCCTACGAAGACCAAAATGACATGTGAATAAATTTAACAAAAAGTAATAATCATATGTACATTTGATTAAAATAGGCATGATGCCAGTAACAAAGTATCACTGAAATTATGATTTTAAATAATGAAATAAGTTAAAAAGATTCTAAAAAATGTATGCGAGATTAATATGATTTTTGTTAAAATAAAAACGCAAAATACAGCAATCCGCCATGTTTGATAAAACACCAGTCAGAGTAGATGACGTCATGGCTACGTAAACGTCATTTTTGTTTCATTAACTGTTTATAAATTATTTTGTGGTTTTAAATTATCAATTTGCTCAGTTTTGTGAACAAGGATTTATTATAGTTGACAAGGAGTGTTTACATAGGCGTGACGTCAAAAATGCGCCATGCGTTTTGGCGTCAAATTCAAAATTAGTTTTAAAAGGGTCAATTTTTGTGATTAACCTTTATTTTCTGCAGAAATAAGCATTTTTTTTGGAAATAAGAGACACGTAAGATCATCATAAAGTTTTTAAAAACTAGGCATCATGCCTATTATGTTAAATTGTTTTTTTATTATTATTAAATTTTATTATGAGTAACCGTCGAATTAACCACATTTGTGAAGCTTCCTTGATAATGAATATGTTTAGAAACACTGGATTAAATCATATATGTTATAATAGTTCAAGGTCAATTGAAGGGCTTCATTGTAATTGGAGACCTCTATTTAGAATACAATATAAGTTAAATGCTATAATTAAAAATAACTTTGTGACTTCGGGTTGTATCGGTCACAAGTTTTAATATTAATACAGCAAACGATAATGGTATTTCCGATAGTTGAAAAACTATTATACACATACCTCTGCATTTCTTGGTATTGGAGTTTTAAACATGAATTTTAAAATTAAATAACTACAGACATACACCGAACAGCAGGTGCTGTGAATATTTTATTCAGTCGTTTGGGACCATAAATAATTTTAGTTTATTACATACGGTATGTATCTAAATTTCAAATAGTATTATTTAGTACTTACTTTGATATAAGTTAATTAAAAGTTAAAGCGTTTGTATTTTGCCTATAGCTATATTTTGATTGTAGAAGGGGGGGGGGGGGGGGGTGCATGGTTGGACTAAAATTTAAATTGGAAAAAACAAATATGATCGGTTATTGAAGACATATAAAACTTCGATTAAAATTTATTTTTTTATTTAATAACTTTTATGTTTTTTAAATGTCTTCAAGGGAGAATTAATATGTCTTTATTCTTGTGCTATTGTTGTTAAAACTCCGGGATTATTTTAAAATTAACTTAGCTTCTTAAATAAGCTATTAAAAATTAGAGACTTCAAAATATTTAATTAATGTAGGAGAATTTCATGATTTAAAAAAAATTATTCAAAATTTATAAATTCTTATTTAAAATATCTGAATTTTAAAAAATATTTTAGCAGTGTGTTCGTTAAATTAGCAATTTAGGGCAAACAAATTAATAACAAAAAACCGAGGTATTACTTCTGTGATATTCTCTATGGATTTGTTTTTAAATTTAGAACAGTTAAGTTGTAGTGGTACCTTAATTAAAACACGGTAAATCTGAATTGTCAAGAAACATCGTAGAACTCTCAAAGATAACTGTCATATAAGTTTGATGCCACGATTAAAAGTGCTTGTTAGCTTAAAAAGTTTAATTATAAGCATCTTTATAATATCGAACTTTAAAATTATAAAGTATTATCTTTATATTTTGTTATATTAAGTGGTACATGGATAGTGAGAGGAGGGCCTCAGACAGAATAAATATTCTGGGCTCCCATTTTTTTTACCGAATAAAGAAAAATTGAAAATTAATATGAACATTTTTTTTTTAATCTTTCAATATTTGAACACTTTATTTTTTTAATATTGATATAAATTTTGAAACTAACAAAGCAGCTGCCTAAAGTGCCTACTGTATAATGCACTACTGATCATAGTATAAGGTACTGGCACCAGTCTCGGATATGACCCTAGAAATGGCATTTTTTTAAATTAAATGTACTGAATTAGAAATATTTGTTGATATTTGATTAATACGATTTCTGAATATTATTCTATATACATTTAACTGTATTACAGCGTGATTTGATGACAATCGGCCAATAGGTGTCAAAATGGTGGACCTTTAAACTAATTATAAGCATAATTTATATTATCATAGCAACTACTTTACATTGTTTCAAATTTGACGATTCTTTCTTTTATATCTTTTGTGTCGTAGTACTTATCATTAGTAAGTGTCCATTCCTGCGTGCTCATTACTGGTCTTACTTTATCCATTACTGGAGAAAAATCATAAACAAAATAAAAGGCTATAATTTAAAAACAAACTATATTAGTAACATGAGTTGATGAGAATTACAAAAAATTAGCCCGTCAATCACAAAAACAGTAAACCTTGCTCTTATAGCGGTCATAACTGATGCCAGTACCTTAGTTCAGAAATTTGCATGCGCTCCTGCTTTTTAGTCTTTATGTATGTACACATTTAAATAAATACATATCTACATTGTACATACATGTACCCACATAATGTGAAAACTAAATAAAACTATGTTTTAAAAGTGTCTCGTAATATAGTTTCGCAAAAAATATAACCATTGTTAAAGATAATTGTTGTGTTATTCAGATAGGATAAACAAAACGATGTTTTTAGTAGTATCACAATAGACTTTCACTGGTAATGTACGTATGTAAATATACTTGTGAGTAAATCTTAATAAAAAACACTGAAGCTATTTTGGTACGATTGGCTTTTGTATGTTTTGCATAATTACAGTTGGAAAAACATTGATTAAATTTGAAATTAATGGGTGGTATTATTGGATATATACATATTTGTTAGTGTAATTAGTTTTCTCATAAATATTGCCACATGTTTTAATTCTATTATTTGAAACGTATGCCCCTATTTGGATTGCGGAAAAAGTGTAATAATATATACAAATTATGTGAAATAAATAGGCGTTTAAAATATATTTACATAACTTAACAAAGGGCCTAATTCTTCTTTATTTTCTTATGTTGATTAGGGCTGTACGGTTTACACGAGATGAGTCTCGTCTCGGTCTCAAATCTTATAGCTGACAGTTTCGTTTTATAATAATATTCATAATACAAAGGTGAGTTTTATTTCTCACAAATTCCATTAAAATCTTTCATCTACATATTAAAAAACATCTGCCAAGTAAATGCACAGTGCTTCCTCGTGCTAAATTCACCAAAGGTAGTTAATTATTCAACAATTTAAATAAAAACCGATATTGTTAAGATAAATTGCCTAGTATTGGTTAACCATTTATTTTTTATACAATTTTACTAACAAAATATTAGTTCTAAATTTTTCCTAAGATTTTTTCGTATATTTTTTTGACAATTTCAATCTAAATCAAAATTTATGCAAACGTCAAAATGATATTTAATATATCAAAAAAGCAAATTGAGATAAATCTTTGTAAGGGAATATTTTACAACAAACGTTGTAGACCCATTTTATAGGAAATTGAATGCTCTACAAAAAAAAACCTATAAAATTTTTACGTAACATATATCGTTCTTGAGATATGTCACCCCTCCTATTTACACACGATTTTGAAATGAGACCGTCCTCAAGCAAGACCCAACCATCCGACCAAGTTTCAATAATATCGGCTCAGTAGTTCATGGGTTATACGTGTGGCAAAGATTCAGGGGACAGACACACGGACGTGAAACGGAAAGATCAATTTAAAATTTTGAAATCGCAGAACATTTTTTTGTCTCATTTTAAAACGATCACAAAGCTTCCCGTATCTTCAATATTGTGAGGAGCAATATTCATATAAACTTATAAACTATATATATATATATATTTTTATTAAAATGTTTATGTCCCTGGATATAAACTATATGCGGAAACAATAAATATAATCAGTATTCAAGTATTAATAGTCATACCATGTTGGGAAGTTGATTGTGTGGACCTAAAGGGTTTCACTCCACACCACGTCTAGAGTTATTAATGATTTCACACGTCAGAAAAATACAATACAATGTAATACTCTGATGACGTATTATTTAAGTCGTGTTTTGTTTTTATTTCCATGAGCAAAAAGTGAATAACCGGCCCTGGTTGAAGTTCCACCGATTGATTCGATGAGGTGAATGTTCATCCAGACAAAATAATGATTGTAGGCTTCCGATTCTTAATTTTCGTTGAATTTTTTATGCCCGCAACGAAAATATTATTATGCGTATGGCAATTATTCTTCGGCCCACTGCAAACGTTCGAGGTGCATGAACTTTTCAGAATGATTTAAATTCCATCGCTTGCTTTTCAAAACCTACACAACTCACTTGTTTTTCATTTTGTCGGAAATTTTGCGTACAAATGTAATGTATATTGTATACTCGAAAAACCTGATGGTAATTGTTTCCAATTGTATTCAGATATTTATTTGGAAACGTTGTACGCGAAGCATAAAACAAATACATAATATATAACATAATAACGTATCATTATATTTTATACATCTACCTTTATTTAATGAATGGCTGTTGTTCGCGAAATTTATGTTTTAAAAGAATTCTTTTTTAAATTAACTGGTTTTATAAATATTATAATTGAATAATAATACTCCCTCTGTTCAGAAATACTGTTCGGATTTGCATTCAACCTAATGAATTATTGAAAATAAATTATATTGTTAGTTAAACACATTTTTTATATATTTTATTAAATTATTATTTTCTAAAGAAGTCATTTTATTAATTGGACCCGGGGATATTAACGTGCTCACACCACATGGTTCACGCGAATTGTTTTTTCCGGCTTCATGAAATTTACACAAAATATCCACAAATAATACATCTAATATTAACCTATCCATTAGTGAAAACCGGAATAAAATCCATTCAGTAGTTATTGAAAAAACCACGTAAAATTATATTTTCAAATTCCCAGGAAACATCAGGTCTTGTCTTAGAATTTGTATGAAAATCAAAAATAAATAAATAAATAGGTTACCTTTCTTGGAAGTGAAATATTTCTTTATTTTTCAATCTATTTATTCGACAAAATATTTGTAAGAGACGTAACCATAGTGACCTAAATTAATAAAATACTGAAATATTATTGAATTCTTTATTCCATGGCCACTGTGTTTTTATATGTATAAATGACAGTTGTATGCTCTGAAATCATGGAAACAAAAGACGCTGTGCAAAAGAATTTAATCATTTGATGTTAAATCTTAGATTTTCATAAAATATTATTAGCCACAATACTGATCGTAAAAATTATCTAACTATTGGTGAAAACCGCATTGAAATCGGTTCAGTAATTAATTTGATTTTTTCTAGTCAAAAACAGTAATAACATCAAATCGGAACAGTATAACGTAAATAATGAAAAGCGGGAAGGGATTCCCACCACCTTTCTGAAAATCTGATATAAAAGATACAACTTTTAAAAATATTATTTACCCAATTATTTTACTTTATTTCTGTCCTTTGATAGTTACATTTTAAGTTTGAAACTTTTAAACGAAATGTTCTAAATTTAAAATAACAAATTGTTTACTAGATAAACATTTACTTATCCTTTTGGATTCAACAACAAACAGTTGATTAACGTTTTGCAAACAAGTTGTTTGTTAAAAGTTTGCTGACTGTATCAAAAGCATTCAAACATACTTGTAAGTTCATACAGTGACGTCGAAGCCGAGGTAGGGGGGGAAGCTTTTTTCAGTGGGGGCAATGAATACTTTCTGACCCCCCCAATTTTGATTCTGTTTTTAGGGCGGGTTTGAAGCTACGTGCAATTAAAAAAATTTGTTTTTTCTAATTTTTTACTCTTAATAACTATTTAATTTTTGTAAAAATTATAAAATGTAACCACAAGTAATAGTCAGAGACAAAAAAATGAAAAGTTAGTATCTCTATTTTATTTTATTTTAATAAATAATAATACTCCCTCTGTCCCATAATACTTGATAGTTTTCTCCTTTTTTCTTGTCCCATATTACTGTATATGTTTCTTTAAAATTAATTTTTTAACAAAAAGTTAGTATTTTTTTATTTAAGAGTAGTTTATAAAGAAGTATGATCAATTAAACTCATAAGAAAAATATCTGCCTTGGGAACCTAACCTAACAAACTAACAAGATAGAACAAAATTAATAATATAGGTAATATTATTCTCTCCAACAAGTGATTTTTTTTAACGTAATAACTGAAAACGGATGTTTACTCTTGTAAATTTTTGAATTTTCGAATTATTTTTGAAATAAGAAAAAAATATTTTAGATAAAAAATGTCGAGTATGTTATTATCTATAATTTATTCCCCATACATTTTTTCCAACATTTATGATTTAGCCAGAAATAATTTTTTTATGTAATTATTTAGATTCACCTACACTGTTCACTCTCAGTATTACGTATAAGAAAGTCCTATGGTACCTATGGCAAACACACACACTGTTCAATCTCTGTAATACGTATAAGAAAGTCCCATGACATTCATGGCAGATATTTCTCCTCTGTTATGAACCATTTGAATTATAATAAATTTTTTTTCAAAAATTCGTTTTTACGAAAAAATGAATAGAACATAAATTATAGATATTGATATTACCTGCAATTTTTAACTTGCCCATTTTTCTCTATTTCGCACTGTTTCAGATTTTTTTTCCCAGACAAAAATTAATCTTAAATATACAATTTCACCCTTCTACGATTTGTTGTATTTGAGTTACAGCGCTTACAGACAGACAGACCGACAGACACACAGACATCATGGCGAAAATAGTCAAAATGGATTCAAGGAAGGTCAAAATAGATAATTCCGTCAAAATCCGAAGTTCGAAAAAAATCGGCTTCACTATACCTACTTACTTATACTATATGTATATTTCATATATATAGGTACATGGTATAAAAAAGTAAAAATATTGAGATAGAGCCATATATTTATTAAGCCGCGGCCACGAAACGAAAACTATCAAGTATTATGGGACAGAGGGAGTAATAAAGAAAATTGAAATCAATTTTAATTTTAAGAACGTCCAGTAAAGTTAGGTCAGCCTAATTTTTCAGGTTCGTAGTTAAAAATAACAACGATAATTAAGTTTTTAAATCTGAATCTACCATCTTGAACTGAAGATCATATTTTTGTTATATTACAAACAGTGCATATAAATCAAACAAACGGTCGTTCTAGATTTCTTAAATTTAACAGCAATAAGCCAGATGTTGGAATGTAATATATGTATATAGTATCAACCTTGATATTGAACAGTAATTTTATACTTATATGTATATATTTAAAAAAAAAACTAATTTGTTTTAGAATCTAAACACACCTATCATTGTTATAAAAAATGTCATTCATGAATTATATAATTTATTATGTTAATTAAATTGGATCGAAATTTTTCACCAAATGTTTTTCGAACGAATCTTCTGGACAAAGTTTTGTTAAATATGCATCAGGAGGATAGAATAATTTTATGTTACTAATAAAACAACTAACTCTTTATTTAATCAATTTAATTACCAAAGTCCGTAAATATAGTTTGTAGTATTTTATTTTGTTAATGTTTTTTATCCAGTAATGGATAATGAGCACGCAGTGATGGACACTTGCTCATGATTACAAAATGATAAGTACTATGACACAAAAGAATCGTCAAATTAGAAACAATGTAAAGTAGTTGCTATGATAATATAATAATTAATAAATAAATTATACTAATAATTAGTTTAAATATCCACCTTTTTAACACCTATTGGCCGATTGTCATCAAATCACGCTGAAAGACAGTTAAATGTATATACATTTAAGATTAATATATACATATAGATTAATATTGAAATGGTAGTAATAAAAAATCAACAAATATTTCTCATTCAGTACATTTAATTAAAAAATAACCATCACTGGGGTCCTTGCCAAGTATCTTATATATAAGGATCAAAGAAAAATCCATTTGTATATTACTTGACCGTATTTTATACCTTTCTATACAAAAAGATGTATATGTAAGTACCTATATCAATTTTTTACGGGAATTTTAGATATGTATATTTTCGTATTTTACGTGTACCGATAATATATACATATGTAGTTTATAAATAACTGTAACATATTAAAGATTATATTTATTATTATAAATACACATACATACGTCCACATAATTTGTAAATTGTAAATATATGATCACTTGTAAAATCAGTACCATTTTATTAAATAATATATTCAAAAACTAGCGTGTTTTTTAATAATTTGACCTAAACTCAAAAAAAGAAAAAAAGGAAAATTAATAATTCAAATTCATATATCTGAATTCTTTATACATAAATAAATATCTTTACCCATTTTTTCACATGTTCAGGTAATCATGTCTTATACAGTCTACAAAAGACTGAGTTTTTAATATGAAATTTAAATACCTGTAGACCGCATACGATAACTACACATTTATCATTTTTTCCATGATAAAATACCAATTGAGAAAAAACGCTTGACATCAGTAATATTGTTTTTCGATGTATAAAGTATCATATAGATTACACATTGGTGGTAGTATTTTTACCCTTTGAAACCCAGATACATATTTATATTTCCTTTGTGCTTGTGCAGACAAAAAAATTAAACGATGAATCATATACGAACAAAATTGAATACAATATGTAACAATAACCTACAAGTAAAAACGGAATGTATGTACATGCGTTCAAAGATATATTACAATGGTATGAGAGTCTAGTTATTGTATCACTGTTATGTATTACGGATTACAGTGGTTTTGAAACGATCAATAAGGTACTTATACATTTAGCATATTTCATAACAATTTGACTCCTATCAGATAGCGTTAGCTGGAAGCTAATTTGCATTTGCAGCCAAGCAAATTCTTTATAATACCGGGCGTTAGATTTTCAAACGTCAAAAATATCATTGTATTTCAACTTGGAACAGAATTTAAAAAAAATCAAATTATAAACCAAAAATAATATAAGATCAAAAAATACGAACATTGTTTTTGGGCGTTCAATACTTCAAATTATAATTTATTTCAATAACGGGAATACACAATATAAGGTACTGGCACCAGTCTGTGATATGACCCCAGTAATGGCTATTCTTTAATTAAATGTACTGAATAATTTTGCCTCTATTCACAATACATGCCAGTAACAAAGTATCACTGAAATTATGATTTTAAATAATGAAATAGGTTAAAAAGATTTTAAAAATTTTATTTATGTTTATATTAAAAGCGAGATTAATATGATTTTTGTTAAAATAAAAACGCAAAATACAGCAATCCGCCATGTTTGATAAAACACCAGTTAGAGTGGATGACGTCACGGCTACGTAAACGTCATTTTTGTTTCATTAATATCTGCACTGTGTATAAATTGTTTTGTGGTTTTAAATTATCAATTTGCTCAGTTTTGTGTTACCAAAACTAAAACCGAGAAACGTTAGCGATGGAACAAGGATTTATTATTGTTGACAGTGAGTGTTTACACAGGCGTGACGTCACAAATGTGCCATGACACTTGCGAGCATTTTGGCGTCAAATTTAAAATTAGTTTTAAAAGGGTCAATTTTTATGATGAAACCTTTATTTTCTGCAGAAATAATTATTTATTTGGAAATATGAGACACGTAGGATCATTATAACTTAATCAGAAAACGACCAGGAATTGTGAATAGAGGCAAAATTATTCTTCAACATGATAACGTCCGACCTCATGCAGCAAAAAATTCGTGTAAAAAAATTAATGGCTTGGATGGGAGGTTTACCTCACTTTCCCTATTCACCAGACAATACACCATCAGACTACCATTTGTTTAGATCACTATTTCTTAAGAAACAAAAAGCTTAGAGATATAATAAACCCTTGACTAATTTTTTCTTCAAAAACACCTGATTTTTATAAATCAGGAATATTTTCTCTCCCCAATAGGTGGCAAAGTGTAATTAATCATGGTGGAAACCATTATACTCAATAAAATATTTGTTGGCCAGATTTATTCAGTTTTTTTTATCACCTAAAAAACTTTCCAGTAGGGTCGAGCGGGGTAAATATGAAACACCAAAAAAATGGGGTAAAAGTGAAACAAGCTTGCAACTAAAAAACTAATTTGTTTATAGGAAAATTATAAAAACTGACATCATCATTAATGTTAAAGCGACCTGAAAATATGAATCGCCTAATAAGTGATGTGTCACCCCTACAGATTTCCCTGTTAGTCGATGTTAAAACGTGTGAATTAAATTTTAATTCTTTGCACATAACTTTCTGTATAGCTCAGATATTAATTAAAGTTACAATTTCACATTGATATGCCACAAAGAAGATAAATCAAAGTTGCCTTTGTAGCTTTTATTTTAAATTTTCACCGTTTCCCTTACCTGTTTCACTTTTTCCCAAATTAAAAATGAAACACACTTTTTTCATTTTTAAAGTCCGTGTTGTATCGTACAGTTCAAATGACGTAAGTATTTAAAATGGTTATTCATAAGCGCATCTAGTAGAAAAAATTAAAGTATGAATTTGTATCGTTAACTGTTACAAAACATGAAAGATTTGTATTTTGTTTCACTTTTACCCCTACACCTAATATAATAAATATAATTTATATTTGATCTTATAACATTTTGAGTACCGCTTTTGCGGTGTGGTACCGTACACAGTTCGTACGTACTCCGGACACACGTTACACTCTGCGAGAGCCAGATGGCGGATAAACTGACGCCAGCGGCGGCCCTCGGTGTAGATGCGTGACAAATTTTTAAATTCTCATGGATTACAGTTAAATATATTGTTGTCTTTCAACTGCTCATGAACTCACGACTCGCGAAATAAAACAATAACTTGCCCGTACCACCTGCCTACGTTTTTGTGCAGTGTTGTGTGATTGTTATAAGAACTCATGTTTGTTATGATAAAAGAAAAAAATAACATGGCTTGGCCATAAAATGCACACCCCTAAAAACTTTTAAAAATGCATTAATTAATAAGGTTGTCATTTAACAAAAAATGGGGGTAACTTTACTGTTATATTTTTGTATAAAAAGTGATTAGTTAATTTGAAAACATATTAAAACAAACTTCGAGTTGGGGTGAGACCATTTAGGTCCACACAATCAACTTCCCAACATGGTATGATTATAAATACTTGAATGCTGATTATTTATTGTTTACATATAAGTACATAGTTTATATGAATTTTTTATAATATAAAATATAATAAAATGATATAATAAAAAATAGTGTAAAATAAATTTGTTGTATTTAGGATATCACACGATAAGAAACTAGATTTAAGTTAGTATCGTTTCGTCAAGGAAATCCCATCGATCTCGTGAACGATACGAAACCGAAGAATGTCTCATCTCTTCAGCCATCTTGTGAAGCTCAAATTGTATTAAATTGAAAATCATCAATAAGTCATTTATATGAAGGGTACAGTTACATAACACAACAATTAAGCCTACTTTTTGTCGATTTAAACATTTGTTATGGGAAACGAAAAAAAATTACCTACTTGGTGCTAAAATCGTCATTTTTCGTTGCTAATGCTAGTATAATTGAATAATTAATGAAAAAATAGAATGTTCTTCCCAAGAGATTGGTAGATATAAGAAAATTCAAATTTGCAATGAATGTAATTTATTTTAAAGTGTCCAATCAACTAAAAAAATAAATATAGAAAATATAAAATATTTTCAGATATTAGTGTAATGGACTGGAACATTCTGTATACAATTTTAAAAACAATTAGGAATCAGAGTAATCTTAAATTGTAGACATCAAATTTTAATGTGTTTAAATTATTCACTATTTCAAAACAGTTTGAAAGAGAAAATAACATAAACGTGTTATTAATGTTATCATAAAAAGTGTAATTGATAATTAACCACACATATAAATATTAATATAATACACTATTAATGTTCAAAATAGTTGTATTCTCTTTCATTTCAATTTTTAATATAACGATTGAAAAGATACATCAAATATAATAATACCTTCTTTAAATATTTCAGATTGTATTATGACAAACACAGTTATATTGTTACATAATGAATGTATATTAGGTAAAAAAGCATGATATTTCATTATTTCAAACGTCTTTTTATATCTTTCAATTAAGGTACTGGCACCAGTCTTAGATATGACACCATTAATGGCTATTTTTTAATTAAATATACCGAATTAGAAATATTTGTTGATATTTGATAACTACCATTTCTGAATACTAATCTATATACATTTAACTGTTTTGCAGCGTGATTTGATGACAATCGGTCAATAGGTGTCAAAATGGTGAACATTTAAACTAATTATTAGTATAATTTATTTATTAATTATTATATTATCATTGCATAGCAACTGCTTTACATTGTTTCAAATTTGACGATTCTTTCTTTTATATCTTTTGTATCGTAGTATTTATCATTAGCAAGTTTCCATCATTACGTGCTCATTACTGGTTTTACTTTATTCATTACTGGAGAAAAACATAAACAAAATAAAAGGCTATAATTTATAAAACAAACTACATTTGAGGACTTTGGTAATTAAATTGATTAAATAAAGAATTACTTGTTTTATTAGTAACATGAGTTCATGAGAATTACAAAAAAAACAAGCCCGTCAAAAAAAAAAAAAATTATTAGTAACATGATGTTCACTTATTAATACAGAGATATTATTAACACAACTTTATAAGTGTATAGATGCATTTATGTACCGTTGTATGTAATATATTATGTACCTAGTATACATATGTACATATGTACATAATTATTATATAATATAGTTAGTAGTAAATGTATAAAGGGCCGATTCTATCATTCAAACATCTGTGCAGTACTGTGTATTTATTGATTCATAATAAAATGTGTGTCATATTAATATTATATTATGTTAAACTTTAATCTTATTATAAATGATTTATTATTGTTTCAAATTAAAATATTTCAGATGTAGGTAGTTATTTATTGATTATGTTAGTAGTTTTTTTAAATTTATTTACGATTAATTGAATTTTATGAATGAATAAAAAATTTCAAGCATCGATTTTCTGGACTTTTAGCTTCCGGACGAGTTTAGACTTTTTTATTTTATTTATTTTTTGCGTAAAAAGTTCACTTCTTGATAAATTGACGCCTAAATGGTAAGAAACAATAAGAAAGAACACCTTTTTTATTATTACATATTATTTTAAAAATCACTTAACATTTAACAACTTCAAGCAATGAAGTAAAAATTATCTATATCAATCGTGTGTAACGCCCGTTACAAATCATTAAAAATAAATAAACATACAATCTAGCTTCATTTTTATGTTTACATCTGCCTATATTAATAAAGTCACAGTTTACAAAAAAACACATAAATGGAATAATAGATTTACCCGACTTAATAACATAGCTTAAATAGGTAGCTTTCCGAAATTTGTAACACCCGTTACAGATACTTATGAGTATTTTACAAGTCTAATAATAAGTGTGCAAAATTCTCCTTTTAACATAGTGAAGTTATCAGTTCCTTTTCAGCAGTTTTTTTATATTATAAATTTATATTAATATCAAAAATATCGTTTTGATTAGCATAAACTTATAAAATCATTTCCATGAACTCGCCCTTATGTTATTAACCCAGCTATTATTATTCTTAAATATTTATACAATTGATTATCTGAATATCAAGAAATACGGTATCGTTACGCTCTTAAGTGATTAACACCGTATAACATATACAATACAAAAGTTATTATAAAGTTTATACAGAGTAGAAACGACAAGTACTCCGTTATTATAAATTATTCATAAATCTTTCTAATTCTGTTACACATTTTGTAATTTTCAGTAATTATTCATACCGTAACATAAACTATTAACATAAATAGAATAGAAAACAGAAGAGATACAGTTCGCTTGCTTGGCATAACTGAAAAATGCACTATTTGTGGATTTGTATTTACTTATTTTACATAATTATAATGTACTTTTGACACCAATATTCAATATGGAATTAGTTCTTTACTTTAACACAATTTATAGCTTAACTAAAAGTTTTAGTTAAATTGTTAAAAATTTTCGTTGTCGTAATTGCCATATTTTTCTTAATTTATTATGTTTGGTGTGCATTTGCGTTGAATTTAGGGTATATGGGGGTGCGGGTCTTGAATTTTTCGGGTCACGATTGTGATCCGACGTGAACGTGAGCTATTTTCTTTTTTTAATATTCGCGGATTTTAATGTGTGTGATTTAAAAGAAAAATTAGATGAAATATAATGAAAATTTTTATTTATAAAGTAAGTTATGATGTTCCTTTTAATTTTTTTATCTTTAAATTGAGTTTTTTTTTGGAAAATTGAAATTTGAAGCATGAAATATGAATAAAAAATTTTGAATTTTAGATTTCGTTAAAAGTACGGTTTTTGTTTAGAGAAATTTTCAAACCGCAGGTCTGTATCTCAAACCGTTTTCGAGATATGGCCTCTCAAAGTTTCAGTTTTTTCAAAATTTTGGGGAAAAATAGCCGTAACTTTTGAACGCGTGGTTTGAATTGATTTTAATTAACGAATTTGAAATCAGAGTGTCAAAATCAATATAATGACATGTATAACACTTCAAAATCAGTCAAAAAATTTTGACCAAAAATCGACATTTTTGAATTTTTTCGATTTTCCACGAATTTTTTTGTCGAGTTTTGAAGTATTTTACGTGTCATTATATAGATTTTGACACGATGATTTCAATTCATCAACTAAAATCAATTTCAACCACGCGTTCAAAAGTTACAGCTCCAAGATTTTGATAAAACTGAAACTTTGAGAGGCCATATCTCGAGAACGGTTTGAGATACGGAATACGGACCTACGGTTTGAAAATTTCAACTTTTCACATTATTTTCTATTTAAAAAACGAAATCTAAAATTCAAAATTTTTTAGTCAACTTTCACGGTTTTAATTTCACTTTTCATAGAAAAATTTCAACTTTTCATAGAAATATCAACTCGAATACACACAAAAGTTAATTTATAATATGATATAATAAATTTTGTCACGAGCGTGATCGGTCGTGAGAAAAAAAATGCAATTCGTGAGCGAAAATTACTCACACTCCTAACTTTATTCAAAGTGAAATTATGTTATTATTTATGTGCAGCCCTCGAACAATTTTAGGTTGTCTATGCCAAGCTTGTCCAACCCGCGGCCCGCGAGTATCTTTGGTGCGGCCCTGATCGGATAATTTAAAAAAAGAATAATCTTATAATAATAAAATAATGAATACCTATAACACATAACACAATGCTATAATAAAAGGATTCTACGATTTAAAAAATAAAATACAATGTTTTTAGAATCAAAAAGAAAAACTAGAGGTACCTTATTTAGAAGATCCTAATTGGTTGGCAGATTTAGCTTTGAAAACTTAAAAAATAAACAAAAATAAAACAGACATAAAAAAAACACTGAAATGTATATTTAATAATTAAAATTAACAGTTTTTTGAAGTCGGTTTTCTTTTTTCTTTATTAAAAAGTTTTTTATTGGCTTGGCACCGACTTCAAAAACTTTTTTTAATTATTAGGTATAGTATTTCTCAGTGTTTTTAGTTTTTTTAAGTCGATTTTATTTTTTTCTTAAAATTAAGATTTTTATTTTTCTCTTTTGAGTGGCGTATCTTTGAAGTTCATGGTTAGAGTCCAGTAGCGTAGCAAGAAAAAATTTCGGGGGGTTGGGGATAAATACATTAAGCAAAATTTTTTTAAGGTAATTTAGAACTGATGTTTTTTTCAAAACACGTTTTTTTAAAACACTGAATATATTTCGGGGGTGGGGGGGGGGGATCATGTGCGGCCCTGGATAGATTGTGTTTATGCTATGCGGCCCAAAAAGTTCAAAAGGTTGGACATCTATGGACTATGCGGCCCGTGGAGCAATTTAGTTTGGCCAGGACTGTTTTACATGAAAGTTATTTGTTGAGGTAATCAAAATAAAAATCATATGTCAGTTTAAATGAATGTAAACATTTAAGTATCAACACTAATTGGCTTAATTTTAATGGGTTAATTATTAATCAGTAGGTTAAACAACGCGGTTATACGTGTAAGCAAAATCTGAATATTTATTTAATTTATCAATCCCAAAATAGAAATGAAAACACTAAATCAACATTATTTTATACATTACAATTTAAGTATACCATTTATTCTGAACTTGAAAAAGAACGATCAAAATTGGCAAGTATTTAAATGTGTTGTATACACAACAATATTTAATCTGCAAACAGTAAATAATATAGAAACAAACAGATAATATAAAAATAGAATAAAGGGGTAAAGAATTCCGATTGAGTGTATTTGTTTAGATGCGATCGGGCAGTGGCAGACCAACCAAACCAATATGAAAATTATGTAGATTAGATAACTCAAGATGAGAATATGTTAAGTGGTTAATGAACCTTGTAGCCGGCGAGCGCTGGCCATCCTCGGTCCTGGCTTCTTACAGCTCCGGACTGTTAACGATTCTTACAATTAGTGGGAAGGATTTTAAATTTATACAGTGTATTCCAAGTTGATTAAGGCGGCTATTACACTATCAAAGAAATATGATAAAATTTCTTTGATCAAAGAAATATGACAGTGTAATAAGGCGGCTATTACACTATCAAATAAATATGTCAAAGATTTTTGACAAAGATTTGATCATATTTCTTTGATAAAATACAAGATTTTGTTCTGTTACACTACATAAAATATTTGATAATATTTTCTCAATATTATCTAGGGATATTTTCTTCTTTTTTGGTGCATTTTGAATATCAGTGCGTGGATGTTCGTCAATTGACGCGATTGAGATTTGAATTTACAACCGTGTATTGT
The DNA here is from genome assembly GCA_961205875.1 of Sialis fuliginosa. Taxonomy (NCBI): domain Eukaryota; kingdom Metazoa; phylum Arthropoda; class Insecta; order Megaloptera; family Sialidae; genus Sialis; species Sialis fuliginosa. Next base: position 39,324,365 of record OY540809.1, on the reverse strand, counting down.
GGTTTTTATAATCAATAAGAAGATTATCATATAATACTGGATTTTGTTGATATTCGTATATTAATAATTATGTAACTGTAACTGTCAGTGATAACTTGGTAGTTGCCATTTTGTTTTTGACGTCATAAAAACTTTGATCAAATATAAGAGACTGTCATTAACTATGATCATATAAATATTATGAAGGTAAATATTATAAAAGTTGACTTATTACACTGTCATATTTCATTGATCAAAGAAATTTTATCATATTTCTTTGATAGTGTAATAGCCGCCTAAGACATAGGAAATTTAACATGGGGACAATTAGAAATGTTGTAGTAACCTTTGGTCAAATTTAACGATCTGTCATTGGTGCATTTTGAAATGCCGCCACAAAATTTAATGAAATAGTAATTAGTATTTTGTTTTCAAAATATCTGCCAAAAAATATTATTATAATTTTATCTAGGATGCTAACTTTAATTTCATTAATGTATTTTATTGTTGAAAACAAAATACTGTTGTTTAATTTAAAATTTATCAGTTAGTTTCGAGGTGGCATTTAAAAATGCACCAATCACACATCGTTAAATTTGACCAAAGGTTACTACAAACTTTTAATTGTCCCCATGTTAAATTTCCTATGTCTTAATCAACTTGGAATACACTGTATACGTTTATATGTAATCCATTATGATATACCGATTTGACATAAAAACTACTGAACCGATTTTGATGAGACTTTAACTGTAAAAAAGTCTAAGGCCTAGTTATTAAGTGTTAAGAAAGTGCACAGTTAAAATTTTCTAATAATAATAAAAAAAAACATTGGTACTTGTGATCAGGCATCTTATAAGAATGGTCACGTTCACAACTGACCAAAAACAGTGAACAACGAGATTTGATTGGTTGATTCATGGAATTTCTAGTGGAATGTACCAGAAATTAAAAGAATGTCAATTTTTAAATGTGTAAGGAAGTGAGAAAGAAGTAAGCAGAAAGAGATAGAAACTAGTGTTCTGGCAGAAACGCTCAACATGAAGTGAACATAAAAGATCTTTGGTTAGCCTGGTCACTAGTTTCTATCTCTTTCTGGTTACTTATTTCTCACTTCCTTACAGGCTTAAAAAATGACATTCTTTTAATTTCTGGTACATTCCACCAGAAATTACAAGAATCAACCAATCAAAGCTCGCTGTTTCGTTTTTTGGTCAGACGTGAACGCTCCCAATTAATATTTTTTTAAATGGTAATGTATAAAAATGAAAGATTTGATTACATAATAAATACGCGAAGGAATTTCTAGATATTTCATTAAATCTTTTTTGAAGGTTACGATTTTATAATTGAAATTCTAAATTAAATTGAAAAATTAATCTTGAGAATTTTTAATTTAGATTAAAAAATTTTTATGTCGGTATAAATTTTTATTATTATTGAATATATATACTGTTATAATTGGTGAAAATTGTAAAACAATCATTGAATGATTTTTTAAGTGGTATTAAATTTTGAGTATGTATACTTTCTGAAATTTTATGATTTATGAAGAAAATTAATGGTAATTAGATGAATCCAGATTATAAGATATTAAATAAAAATGTATACGTACTATTGGGTACAGGTGGGTTTATTCTTATTAACTTTAACCTATACAGCGGGCGTGGACCGTTTCGAGCGGGGAATGGTACATTAAATTTATAATTATTTAAATTTACTTACAGTTGTCTTTCTTGGTGATTTGATTCAATGGTCACATTCACGACTGACCAAAAACAGTGAACAACGAGCTTTGATTGGTTGATTCATGGAATTTCTGGTGGATTGTACCAGAAATTTAAAGAATGTCATTTTTTAAGCGTGTAAGGAAGTGAGACAGAAGTAACCAGAAAGAGATAGAAACTAACAGAAACGCTCAACACTAAGTGAACATAAAAGTTCTTTGGTTAGCCTGGTCACTAGTTTCTATGTCTTTCTGGTTACTTCCTTCTCACTTCCTTACACGTTTAAAAAATGACATTCTTTAAATTTCTGGTACATTCCATCAGAAATTCCATGAATCAACCAATCAAAGCTCGTTGTTCACTGTTTTTGGTCAGTCGTGAACGTGGCCATTGACTGCATCCAGTGAACTGCACTTGAGGTTAGAATAAGACAAGGATAATGGACATACTGTAACGTTTTTCTAATTATTTTAAACTGTATATTCAATTTTCCTTTAATTGGAAGGTTGGAACAGACCTCATGAATATATTTATAAATAAGAATTCAAATTTCACTTACATTGAGCGTATTACAATAACTACACTAAACATTAACTTACTAATTTCACAATAACAAAATTTTTCACTAGCACCTATATATTACACTTAATTTATTAACCTATATCTATCTCGCTATCACAGGGCCTGTATACCTTACGTGAATTACAGCGTTAAAGGGCAGAAATAATCAAAAACAGTTTTAGATTTTAACATTGAGCACTTTTTTAAAATTAATGAATCTTATCTTTAAGACACTGTGATAACGACTGAAGGCTTCTCAATCTCTCGGTTGTCTCTGCCTGTATTACGTAATGTCCCTTTTTGAAAATATAAATCAACAGAAACTTATAACTAAAGGGATTACGTAATACTAGTTGTCATCGCTTACAAATTATATTATTTGTGCATATCGCTACAATACAGTTTCACTTTCACAATACACATAAACAAATAAAGTACAAAAAAGATAACTTAAATTTCATTCTCTAAAAACGCAAATATTAACATAAAGCATATATACATATAAATAAAAAAAAGAAGGTATTCTTTTAAACGCACAGGGTGTGCAAACTATAATGATAGTTATATTTTATATACTAGGGTGGTCCTTATATGGGATTAGAACGAATTTTGACCGGGCCGCCCTCCAAATCAGCTCCAAATAATTTTTTTAAAATGAGGAAAAAGTTTCTGCTCTCTATCTTGAAAAATGGTCATTACGAGAGGGGGGTGATTTTTCCATTTAAAATACACGTATTTTTTCGATTTTTCAAAGACCTGCGTATTAGAGTGTCTTAAACTCTTTCTAAAAATCTAGAATACTCATGAAAGCATTCCTGATACTCATATTCCATATCTAGATGGATAAATTAAATTTGTGATTCAACGTTGACAGGTATATGTGCCATTTAGACATTTCATCAAAAGAAAATTTTTAACAATTTTTTTTGTGTAACTTCTGGATAATTTTCTCAGAAAAATGTTTGACAATGAAAATATTGATCTTGAAATAAAAAAATTTGATTCTAAAACTAAAATTAACAAAAAAAATTGGTCGCGCCAGTTAGAAATTGATAAGGAATCATATTTTTTATTTTAGAATCAATTTTTTTTTATTTCAAGATCAATGTTTTTATTGTCAAACATTTTTCTGACAATATTTTTCAGAAATTATACTCAAAAAAATTGTTAAAAATTTTTTCTTGATGAAATGACCAAATGGCCAATATACTGTCAACGTTGAATCACAAATTAAATTTATCCATCTAGATATGGAATATGAGTACCAGGGATGCTTTCATGAGTATTCTATATTTTTAGAAAAAAATACGTGTATTTTAAATGGGAAAACCACCCCCCTCTGGTAATGGCCATTTTTCAAGATAGAGAGCTCTGGGGGGGGGGGTCAAAATTCGTCCTAACCCCATATAAAGACCACCCTAATATATGTATATATTAGCAAACGCTACTCAATACTGACTTAATTAATTTAAAACTATTACACGAAAACTAACAAGTTTATTTGTAGCAAGAAATAACAAGAAAATTGTTAAAATAAAATTATTCTAGACGTTTCTAATCAGTGGCACCACCACGTACTAACAATAAGATGAAAATTAACGAAAGAACCGATTTTTATGTTTTTATTTTTATATATTAGCTCTTGAGAATTTCATTACTGGCACCAGTCTTGGATATGACCCCAGTAATCACAATTATTTTAAATTAAATGTACTGAATATTTGTTGATATTTGATTACTACCATTTCTGAATATTAATCAATATAGATTTAACTGTCTTACAGCGTGATTTGATGACAATCGGCCAATAGGTGTCAAAATGGTGGACATTTAAACTAATTTTTTGTATAATTTATTTATTAATTATTATATTATCATAGAATTACAAAAAAGAAGCCCGTCAATCACAAAAACAATAAACCATGCTATTATAGCGGTCATAACTGGTGCCAGTACTTTAGTTATATTTTAGTATTTAGTTAAATAAATTTTTATTACATGTCTATAGGGATATACGAGTATGTTATATATTTAGGTGGTATAGTTTCTGTTAAGCTTGGATTTTGAATTAATTAAATACCTACTTACCATAAAATCATTAAATCTGTAAAAATTAATAGGTATAAAAATGCTTAAAGAAATTACTAACTTTTAGTATATATTAATTGATACACTCAATTATGAGTTATACATACAGATAATTTAGTTTGTTTTTTTGATCTAATTAGTTATTTTTTTTGTTTTTGTAAAATTTAATAGCTCTATTTTTCAAAATAAACTAAATATCCAGTATAAATACGACCATTAAATTAATTACAGTAATTGATGGTGATTATTTAATATAAGTTTATGTTTATAACAGGGCAGTATTTTAATTTATGAAAACTTACGGGTTTTTCAAATTTTAGTGATTTAAGTAATACTTCTTTTTTGTAATTCTCATCAACTCATGTTACTAATTAAACAAGTAACCCTTTATTTAATCAATTTAATTACCAAAGTCCGCAAATATAGTAGGTTTTTTAAATTGTAGCCTTTTATTTTGTTCATGTTTTTTCTCCAGTAAAGAGCCCGCAGTGAGGGACACTTGCTTAAGTACTACGAAACAAATGATATAAAAGAAAGAATCGTCAAATTTGAAACAATGTAAAGCAGTTGCTATGATAATATAATAATTAATAAATAAATTATATTAATAATCAGTTTAAATGTCCACCATTTTGACATCTATTGGCCGATTGTGATCAAATCACGCTGAAGGACAGTTTAATGTATATAGATTAATATTCAGAAGCGGTAGTAATCAAATATCAACAAATATTTCTAATCCAGTACATTTAATTTAAAAATAGCCGTTACTGGGGTAATATCATATTGTTTAAAATAAGTTATGAGTAATCAGTTACATGTATGTAACGAAAAAAAAAACAGCATATTATGTTAATGACTTTTTTTTTAGTAAAGTAAAAAAATCGTCTATAGAATTAAGAGTGGTGTCGATGCATATTGGAACAGACATTTAAGGAGTCGATTGTCACTTGTTCCGTGCTCCGGCTGGCCTGACTAAAATAGAAAGACCACATTTCAGTTTCAACGACAAAATAAATTAAACGTTTTCGGATCAAACAGTTTTTGTGTACGCGCTTGTTTTATTATTTCCTTGAATTGTTGTATCTGCGGTTTGGTAAATTCCTTGAAATTCGCTGAACATCTTCGGGTTTTTTTTATATTGTGTTTTTGTCTCTTGTTTAGCCGCTCAAGGGAAAATGTTTATTTTATAAATTTTAGATTATGAGTTATTTATGAGGGGAAAAAAGAAGTTTTTTGTAATGAAATACATTTTATTTATTATTGATTGTTTTTTTATATATTTTCAGAAATGTTTTTGATGTTTAAAATTATTAAATTAGGTAGTTAAAGTGCCCGGATTTTCTGAAGATGAAATAAGTACATTTATTTAAAACTTTTATCTAATGTTCTCTATATTAATAGGATAAGAACATAATGAGTACTTAGAAGTTAGAAGTGACATCAATATTTTTTTAAATATATTTAGATTTTATTTCTTCTTAAATGTGTACAAACCCTTCAAAATCATTATTGTACTAAAAATATTATTAATACGATCGGTACTTAATTTAAAAAAAAATCTCTCGGTATCTATTTCCATTTATTTTTATGTAAACAAAAAAGATTTGAAATTTAACGAATCTTAAATATTTTTCTGTAGGTGTACATTAAAACTTTATGTTCTACGCCTCCCTTTAAAAAAAATCTAAACCAGATTCGTAACTTTGAAATATAGCGGTTCGGTTCTGGTTCAAGTTAATTAAAAATACGGTTTTTTTCGGGTTTCGGAGTCAGGTTAGGGTCCCTGATTTTAACAATAGTTAACAACATTTGGTATTGCTCTAAAGCAGTAAGTTAGAATCACCATGTACACCTTTTGAGAGTTCAGTATTACCATTGTACTCTTTGTGGCGACTCCGGGAGGGGGGGGGGAGTAAGGAAATTTTTGAAAATAAATTATTAAAAAATAAATAAAAAATCCTAATTTTTCTAAGGGCCTAGAGAAACTGCAGACACTATTATTGTTCAAGAATGCGATTTTTTATAAAATTTATAAATCTTATTTATTCGAGTCCGGGGGAGATAAGGGTTAGGAAATTTTTGAAAATAAAAAAAATAAAAAACCCTAATTTTTTAAGAGCCTAAAGAAACTACAGGCACTATTATTGTTCAAGAATGCGATTTTTTTATAAAATTTATAAATCTTATTTATTCGAGTCCGGGGAAAGGGGGTTAGGAAGTTTTTGAAAATAAAGAATTAAAAAATAAATAAAAAACCCTTATTTTTCTAAGGGCCTAGAGAAACTGATAAAACTATTATTGTTCAAGAATGCGATTTTTTATAAAATATATAAATCTTATTTATAAGAAACTAGTAAAAAACCGATGTATTTTAAAACAACAAATCATAATTAATAGATCTAGGTAAGTAAATTGATCACACTGTTGCATGTAAAATATTATTTATTGGACACATATCTAACACATGTTACATTTTTTGTACAGTTGATGTGGGCCGCACTTTATGTAGATTAGTACAATGTGAATGGCGTAAGTACGGCTCTGCATGTCCAGGTTTGGGATCTTTGAACGTTGAAGGTCGTTGTGACTTGCATAGAGTCTGTGTGTGCCGGCTTACCAACACTCTCGTAACCGAGTCTGCAGATCGCTGCCCGATCGTCTCACTGTGGAACCGGCTGAGTTATACAATACATATATACATAATACATATGTATTATACAGGGTGTCAATAATGTTCTGGGACGGTCGAATATTTCGAATGGTATATGGCACAAAATCACGGAGGTGGCGAATTTCAAGTTTGAGTTTTTCATGAAAATAATTTCATGTTATGACTTTAAAAAATAGCTAAGATCATTGCAACACTAGTCATTAAACATTATTTAAAAGGAGCAAGCTAAGATATATAAATTGTTGAAATGAGAGTAATAAAAGAACAACACGTAAAATGAGTTTAAAATAATATCGAAATTACAAATAGACATTTCAATTTTATTTAAATATATCAAATAAGCCTTAATTACTTATTAAATTATAAATATCAATTACATACATTATTCTGGAGACGTCAGGAAACGCGTTTCATATCGAAGAACGTTCCCTGAATGACTTTTTAAACGTTCCCTTAATGACTTTTTTAAATGAACGCGCGGTGGTTTAAGCATCCGCCATTTTGGATATACCTTTTCATGGTCAATGAACAGCGAATTACAATAGTTTTAGAGAAATGTACTTCGATATCATGTTATTAATCATTTTAAAACAATTAAATGCGTTCCCTTTATGATGCTGTATTGAGGTACGGTGTTTAAATACTGAATCAAAAGGTACTTACCACTTAAATCGTAATAATTTTTTCGGAGAAAAACGATTGACAGCCATTAACACTGAATTATCTAACACGACTGCTTGCTAACAGAAATTTATCAATGAAATATTAATTTTGAGTAAAAAACCGTTATTGTCAATTGACTGCAACTTGAAAAGTCTTTGAGGCAGCCTTTTACTGATAATTTTCATTTTATTACTTTTAGAAGAGTCTATTCCAATATTTTTTTATAACTGTACAAATAGTATTATTTATCATAACTTATTTTCTGGTCACGATTTATTTACTATCTCAACCTTTCTGAAAGATCATGGCGTATGTTAAACTTTCGGAGCGGAAAAGAGTATCTTTATTAACAATAGGCATGATGCCAGTAACAAAGTATCATTGAAATTATGATTTTAAATAATAAAATAAGTTAAAAAGATTCTAAAAAATGTATTTATTTTTATATTAAAAGCGAGATTAATATGATTTTTGTTAAAATAAAAACACAAAATACAGCAATCCGCCATGTTTGATAAAACACCAGTCAGAGTGGATGACGTCACGGCTACGTAAACGTCATTTTTGTTTCATTAATATATGCGCTGTTTATAAATTATTATATTTAAAATAATCAATTCGCTCAGTTTTGCGTTACCAAAACTAAAACCGAGAAACGTTAGCGATGGAACAAGGATTTATTATAGATGACAAGGAGCATTTACATAGGCGTGACGTCAAAAATGCGCCATGACACCTGCGAGCGTTTTTTCATCAAATTCAAAATTCGTTTTAAAAGGATCAATTTTTGTGATTAAACCTTTATTTTCTGCAGAAATAAGTATTTTTTTGGAAATAAGAGACACGTAAGATCATCATAAAATAGTTATTAAAAATTAGGCATCATGCCTATTATACTTTTTTTTACCCAAAACCCCCATTTATTAATAATTCATTGATAATTTTTTTTACAAAATTTTTCTTTTCGGACAGCAATTACAGCGCCATCTGCCCCGAATACAAAAAAATGTTTCAGATAAAAGCTACGTATTTTTTGACGCAAAATCCGAATCTGGAATAAAAAATGAGGGTTTCCATTTAACTCAATCGTGACCGGGTTTTTTTTTTGTTACTGATATTGCTCATTTTTCTGTCATCAATTCATACCTATCTATGTATACTCAAACTCCAGAACATTAGTAATTGCATTGTTGATGTATTCAGTCCAATACTCGAAAATAAGTATGATTTCAAACCCATTAAATTAAAATAATCTTACAGCAACGCAAAATCTTAACAAAAGCGCTCTGTTACATATATGTACATATATAAATATTCGACCGTCCCGGATCATTTTTGACACCCTGTATATATACAAACACGCGCGTGCGGATTTACAGGTAGAATGAAATTGACAATATAGGTTGCTTTTAAGCATATCGATTTGTATAGAAGATTACGTTTGGAATTAAATAATTGAATTGAAAAATATTTTCTGTATTCAGTAAATCCTATCGTAAAGAATACTCCCCGAACTCCGAACGTATAAAGATATATTTATATAAAGTATTTTTTCCACTTGGTCGCAAGTTGCTGGTTTATGGTTATTGAATTGTGTTTTTTTTTCGGATAAGTTTAAATCTTTTTAAATGTAAATATTACGTTCACGCTTTTAATAAAATAAAACATAGTTTTTCAGGTTTTTCTTCTTGGTTGGTGTTCTTCTTTATATAATAATTTTAAAATAAAACAGTCAAGTGCGTGTGGGGCATGCACATGATAGGGTTCCGTAATTAAAAAAAAATAGTTATTTCAAAATATTTCATAAACTATTTTTGCTAGTGTTCGATATAATTTTCATTGAAAGCACCAATTAAAAGCTAGATTCTGAGATTTTTTTAAATTGATAACGACATTTAAAAGCAAATATATCGTGACTGAAGGGTTAAAATCCAAAGGTATGTTTTTGTTGCATTTTAGGAGACCTATTAAAGATATCTCACTTGATGTATTAAGTGATTTTTTTCATTCTATGAAAAAGAGGTATAAAAATATATATATATTTTTTTTCAAAAATTTTTACATTTCTGTTTTGATGTTATCAGTATTCGTCCGTATACCAAATTACATCTTAATCGGTATAAATATTATATATACAGACAGACAGACGGATGGACTACGTTTCTACGGGACCGGAAAAGTTGCTACGTCAGCAATTTATATAATAATATTCTCTATAATTTTAATCCAAAATATTATTTCTAAACAGTTCGCCCCGTTTCAAAAATATTTCGAAAAATTAAAAAATTCACTAGAGTAAACATCTATTCATAGATTCTCCATCCTTGATCTAAATCAGACATAAAAGGTTTTAAAATATTCATAATATGACAATTTAGAAGTTTATATAGCAGTATTAAAATAATTTGTAAGTACAAAAATTAAAAAATCATATTAAGTATTCATTTATCCATAATTTCCGTTTCCGGTGTTCAATTGCGTTCTTTTTTAGTTAATTGATACTTTTGAACACTTTCTATCATAATAATGTGAAAAATTGGCTATTTAAGTGTCTTTTAATTATTATGGCAAGGTTCTTATATGAGCATTGGTAATTTAAATAAAATTTAGTGATTTTTATTTTAACATTTAAGGTCATGATTTAAAGATAAAATGTAGGTTTATTAAGAACGCTAAATATGATCAGAAAATGAGACATAAATGATATCTATTACTATTTTAATTTAATTTTAGACACATGCAATTAGTTGAATAAACAAATTATTTTTGTAGCAAAAAAAAACAAAACTGAAAAAAATATTTTTTAAACAAATTTGTACATCTTTTACTAGAGGGCATCATTTTACACGTTCAGTAAAAATTTCAAGTTTCTAGCTTATATAGTTTACGAGATATTTTGCTTTAATTAACTGAAAAGGACTGACGGACGACAAAGTGAGATTAATAGGGGACTTCGGAACCCTAAAAAAATATAATGTATACTTTATTTATAAACACATAAAAATCCATGAAGCTTAAAATATTAAATTCATAAAAATCATGGTTTTAAATAAATTTTACATTTTTGAATATGAATAAAATAAAAATAGTTTTTAAATGTCCCCAGCCACTGGCATTATTTGCTAACAATATAATATACAAATAATATATTTTGTGATAATATTAGGTATGTGTATACATCCTTAAAGATTGTAGTAGTGTAAAAACACATACGAATTGTCAATCATTTTTATTTATGTCAAACATTTTTGACTGACATCGTATTTACCAAGATATCAAAACGTCAAAGCTTGGATAAGTCGAGAGTTACAGGACAGGATGCAAATAGAATTTGTGAAGATAAAAAATCATGTAAAATTATAAATTCCATTTTATAGCACTGTTTTGCTGAGACGTAGCTATGTAGAATTTTCTTTATTATTTTATTTTCTTCTTAACGATCGCCTTGAATGAGAGAAGTTATTTTCAACTACCTTAAGAACTTTGTTAAATATATGCAAAATGTCAACAAAATTAAATATTATGTTATAAAGTACCTATGTTTTAATTTTTAATAAACAGTATACCAACGATATTATTTACTTTTTTTTACTATATTTAGCAACTCATTTCTACCATAGTATTTTTATTTCTAATACTGTTTGTTTAGGATCTTTGAAAAAATATAGTTGAATTAAGTACAAACACGTATAAAAACTAATCAAAATCTAAATTAGAACAAAAATTACAAATAAATTTTGTTTTGTTTAAATTTAAAAGTTAATAATTGAAAACAAAATAAAGAACTGCCGACCGAGCGCAGAATCTTCCCTCTGCCCCGCAACACTTCATCATAGTTCGCGCGAATTACCGCGAATAATATGTTACTGTATGTATATTTCAAGTTATTTCCTAAACCAAAATACCAAATTGGATACTGTAAAGGGCAAATTATATCTACATTAAGTACTTATGACGATGAAATCATTTAGTCCACGCAAACAGAACCCAAATATTTTACATTTTCTTTGTAACGTAAAAGCAATCTTTGTGGTTTAAATATAAAAGTTAGACATATGGCGTCGCTGACTTTATTTTAGATCTTTTTATTCTACACAGTTATTTAATACATTATTTTGTTCAATATTGAACGGTTTAGGCAGCGTAATGCAAAAGAGCGCGCTGGCAGCAAACTTTTTTCCGACTTGATTTACTATTATCGTCACTGCTTAGTTGTTATGTTACCTAACGTAACAAAATATAGCCTATAACCTGGTCAGAGAACGTACCTATGAATTAAAAAAAAACACGTAAATCGGATATGTGATTCTCGAGTGATAAGCGCACAAACGGACAGACAAGCTTTTATAGATGTTTTAACTTTTGGAATTATCTGGATCCAAGTATAAAAAAAATTGCATCCAAGATTCCCTTTCTAAATAATTAAATTATTTTTTGATTAGATTACAAATGTATTTTTTGGACTTTAAAAATTATAGTACCCGTCAAAAACATAATCTTACCTAATCGTGAACAGGCCCTTCTTGAAGGGGCCATGATAAAACAACAAAAATGATTAAAACAACAAGTAATTTCGGCCAGTGTAAAAATATAATATTATTAATAAATACATGCAAGCGAGGTCTGTAATACATTTAATATTTTTCTTGGTAACACTAATTTCATTCATGTTTTTTACTTTGAACGCAAATTCCAAAACCGAGAACACTTGCACTTGATAAGGTAGTCATGCGAGTTTTTTAATACACATAATTACTTTTTTGCGAATCGTATTTTGCATCTTTAAAAGTGAAAATGCACACAGGTCGTTAGTTTTGCTTCGGCATTATTTTATTACGTTTACATTTCAAAAGACATCTATAGTTCTCATCTCATTAACATAAAACAGAATTTACGGATCAGTAGTTAATTGGAATGTCTAGTTTTATAAGAATTTCATCTCAGAAAAAGCACGACTTCGGTAGTTTTATCGAAGTAATGAAATAAGTTTGTTCATAGATTTGAAATTCCTGCACATTAATGAGCCAGACAAATAAAAATGGAGTTTTTACACGTCAGTAAATAACATATGTTAATATCGAAATCATGTTAAACTATTACATTACTATTTTATGTCTAATATATTATAGATATTTTAAATTAAAATATCTACATAAAATACTAATGTAATAATTAGTGATTGGAAAAATAGTTTTTCAACTATTGCGTAAAAATGCATTTATTGTAATTTGTATTACATATCACCACCGTTTTCAGAAAACTGGTTTGATTGAACACAATTTGAAATCAACTATTTGGAACTACCTTTCCAACTATTTTTAAACTATTTGCCACACTTTTTACTGCTTCGTTTGCACTACTTATTATTAAATCGTAAAAAAACCATTTTCCGAAAAAAAACTATTTCATTGAAAATAACAACTATTTTTTCAATCTCTAGGAATAATACATTATTTAAAATTTTTAAATAATGTTTATTTATGACAGTCTTATAAATTTTAATATATTAGACAATTGCGGTCCTTTATATTTAATTATTATCGAAATCAGAAAAAAAGAACACTTGTAGAATCAACATCTGTCTGATCTTTTTATTCTACACAATTCTTTAATACATTATTTTGTTCAATATTGAACGGTTTAAGCAGCGTACTACAAAATAGTGCGCCGGCGCGGGCGGCAAAGTTTTTTCCGACTTGATTTACTATTATCGTCGCTGCTTAGTAGTTATCTTACCTAACGTAATAAAATATAGCCTATAACCTGGCCAGAGAACGTATCTATGAATTAAAAAAGAAAACACGTAAATCGGATATGTAGTTCTCACGTGATAAGCGCACTAACGGATAGACAGACAGACAGAGACATGTTAAGCTTTATATATATATTAAGGATTACCGAAGTCAGAAAAAGGAATACTTGTAGAATCAACATTGTGTCTGTCTGTCTGTCACAGCCTTCTAGCTACTTTATAGTTTGACCTGAAAGTTGAGATTTGATCTGAATTATAAAAATAAAATGGTTTTTGCACTTTTTGAAGGAGCAAAATGGGTTAACAATATTTTTTATTTATTCATCCCGGCGAGTGGGTTATCAAATTTAAATATGTAAAAATTTTGTTATTAATAAATTCTTTATTTAACAAAATATATCAAATTGAAAAAAAATTTCTTGCCACACTTAAAAAAAATTTTTTTTTTCTGTAATAAAAAATATAAGTTGGTATTTTTTTTATCAATAAACAAATTTTTATATGGTAATATTTCTGATAATTTCGGCAAATTGAACATTTAAAAAGATAGGGGTACTCTGCATAATTTTTTAATTTTTTTTAATTTTAATGGATTCACTCATATATTTTATTAATGCTTTTGGGCAGGGTGTTGGAGGGGGGGGGGGGAGGATAATTAATATCAACAATTGTATTAATATATAAATAAAACGGCCATTAATATGTTTAAAAAAATGTACCCTTGTATTTAATTCAGAAGCCCAGATATTTCTAAAGATTACATAAATTACGAAATTACAACGATTTGTAATAAATTCAATTTTTGATAAACATTAGATAAGTTTCCATATCTAGAAGCAATATAAATTCTTGTACCTATGCTTCATTCAGGTCAGCGTAATAAGAAATTATTTTTCCGAGAAAATTCCGTGTCTAGAATGATTTCTGCTTTATTGGACTTTATTTCACTACCTGAATATCAATATACCCAAGGTTAATATCACTTTCGTTAAGACATACTTACATGATATTAAACTTGTTCTTTTAGAATTACTCATCATTTCCGATGATCTTTATTCATAAAATACGTTATGGAATTATTAATTTTATAGTTATTTGCAATTATGATATAACTCCTCACTTATACATATATGTATTTATGTACTTCTCCATAATATGATGTTATTTGTAAGGAAGAATTACATTTTATTGAAATATAGTCCAGGCAACGTAAAATTTATTTTGGTGCAAAATTTGGAAAAATGTATTAGGTGCCAAATTTAAACAGTGATTAGAACATGTCCAGATGTATATTTCCTGAAAACTCCCTAGCAAAATTTGGTCCGGAACACCCTCAACCAAGGGCGCAAAGTTTTGTTTTACAAAGATTTTGTAAACACTCTGTATCTAATGAACGGAATATTCAATCAACCCCATCTTTTGCATTTTAAACAGATAATTAAATTTTCTACAACCTTTTTTATTATTATTTCAACCAAAAATAATTGTATACCTTTCAAAATGGCGGTCAAACAAAAATTCACTCAGACTAAATAATAAACCACAATAAAACAAAACTAGTCAACACATGTTTCGTCTTCACAGGAAGTCCTCGTCAGATCGAAACTATTAGACTCCTGATGACGTCGAAACATGTATAAGGTAGTGGCACCAGTAATGGCAAATTTTTAATTAAATGTACTGAATTAGAAATATGTGTTGATATTTGATTACTACCATTTCTTAATATTAATCTATATACATTTAACTGTCTTACAGCGTGATTTGATGACAATCGGCCAATAGGTGTCAAAATGGTGAACATTAATTATTAGTATAATTTATTTATTAATTATTATATTATCATAGCAACTGCTTTACATTGTTTCAAATTTTACGATTTTTTCTTTTATATCTTTTGTGTCGTAGTACTTATCATTTTGTAATGTCCATCACTGCGTGCTCATTTCTGGTTTAAGGCTATAATTTTAAAAACAAACTATATTTGCTTACTTTGGTAATTAAATTGATTAAATAAAGAGTTCCTTGTTTTATTAGTAACATGAGTTGATAAAAATTACAAAAAATAAATCCATCAATCACAAAAACAGTAAACCTTATAGCAGCCATAACTAGTGTCAGTACCTTAATTATGTTAAAAAAATACGTGTATGTTCTTATAAATAAGTATTAGTAAATAAATAAAAAAACTTTCTTAGCAGACGATATCTAAGTACATATACAGGATGATTTACAACTATAGTGTAAAAAAATTTAACAGTAAATCGAGGATGTAATTTTAAGCAAAAAATCTTATGTGAACCTATATCCGGAAATTCTTCGTGGTCTAAATTATTATTATTGGATTCTGGAAATCGAACACTTATTCATACCAATCCCTGTATCAAATTTCATAATTGTAGCACAATGGGTTCTCTAGATATTAAATAAACAATAATTTTGGGTAAAAGACTATAGCTCCCTCACGAAGAATTTCTGAATTCATATGGTTTTTTGCTTAAAATTACATCCTCGATAGACAGAGGTTTCACGATCATTCTGTCATTCCATTCTATCAGTCCGTCATTCAATGCATTACACGCTCAGTCTTGATCAAGATCACGGACTGAACTGATGGAATGACAGAATGATCGTGTAACCTCTGTCATATACTGTTAAATTTGTTTACACTAGTTGTAAATCATCCTGTATACAGTGTTAGGTTGTTCCGTTCAGTGACACTAGGTCCCCGTGCGTTCATACGACCTACATCAAGGTACGGGCACGCATGTTCACCGCGCTATTATCAGTTAGCGCAAAGTGTATTAACTGTACCAATTGTAATGTGGGCACCGACAGCTACAAAAACACGCCTATTTCACTGTGTTAATGTGTCAATTGTTGTAGCAATGTTAGAAAACGGTAGCTTTTCCGAAATTGTATTTATATATGTAGATACAGTCACCTGCATTAATGGTCTTGCAGTTTGTATTCATTTTCGTTTATCACAAACTTAGAAGGCTCCTCCCATTTGATTATCATAATATTTAAATCATTTCTCTATGTATCAAACAAAGACAGATATTTTTAAATTCATTTGCTAGATAAAGAACTACTCTTCGTTTATAGTACTCATATATATTTGTACAATTAAATTATTATGTAATCTATTGAAAATTATATACGTAAATTTTGTGGCAATAAATATTTGATATTCCGAATTTTAGTATTTAAACTTAACTTGATAGAAAAAGAAAACCGATGATGTTTGTCTTTAAATTTGGAATCTGTTGAAAGCGATTCAGACGTGTTCTGCGGGCGACTGTACCTACATGAGGTTATGCATTATATATTTCATTTCTGGTATTATAAAGAATTTTGTCTAGGCCAAAACCTAAACAAACTTCTTGTACCTATAATTAGAAATCTATATGATACGGTTCCAAAAAACGAGACATTCTTGATTCTTGGCACGTTTTGTGTGTAGCTCTATACAAAAAGCAAGTTTATTGAAGACAAAAACAAAGCAAAAACTCTAATGTCCGGTATTATAAAGGTGCTAGCAAATTGGCTAGCTAGCAAGCACTTTCAAATGAGATATCAAACATATGACAGTTCTTTTGGAGTTTGTTGATGACTTTGACAAGTTTCACGCACGCGTTGTAGGTAAATACCAACGGTATTAAAACAGTGGTGAAGTTATGAAAATTATTTTGTACGGTGAAAGATGCCAACTGTGTTACAATTAGTTGAAGTGGCACTGCTCTAAATTCCATAGTCAATCCATAGATACTAGTACAGAATTAATACCCCATTTGAAAATAATTGCTAGCTAGCAAATTTTGCTAGCTCCTTTATAATACCGGACATAATGCCCGGTAATTTAAAGAATTTGCTTGAGTGAAAAGCAAATTAGCTTCCAGCTAATGCTATCTGCTAGGTATTAAATATAAATGACAACACACTCACAGATGTAGCCAATGAAATCGTACATATGATAACCTTGACGCATGCGTGATAAGTACAATCAGCGACATAAAATAAATGCTGCCAAAGGTACCTCATAGAATTTACATTATTGTACATTTATTAACACTGCTTTAAAATATCTAGCAATTTCATAACAATTTGATACCTAGCAGATAGCGTTAGCTGGAAGCTAATTTGCATTTGCGCTGCTCAATCAAATTCTTTGTAATACCGGGCATAAAACGTATTTTTTTTTCAAATGCTACAACACTGTATTCAATAATAATTTTAAATTTATTCATTCTATTTGTCATCATAAAATGGTAGGTAATTATAAAACATCGACTGCATAAAAACAAACAAATTAGATAGACATGATAGGAATTTCCGCAGAAAATATTAAAGGATAGAAGATATTAAACCAGACTCGAGAAGAAAACAACTCTATAAAACTTGAAAAATCATTCCAAGCTATAAGAATAACTTTCATCAATTAGAATACAAATAAACAAATAAAATATACTATTCTACCTGTTTACTGCAAAGAATAAAAAACAGACTTGGATAATTTTGTTCTTCATAATGAAACGTAAATATTTATTGTTTGTTTTCCTTTTGCATTCCTTTAAAGATATTTCTGTATGTCTATGTATTTATAAATAGTAATGTCAACTTACATTATAAGTAAAATATGACGGTATACTCATTTCAAGGAAATATTGCGGGTAACCCCCAGAGTTTAAAAATATTCATCCTTTCAAAATTGTTACGTACTTCTTGAGACAATTATAAAACTATTTATATGTTCAATAAAAAAAATTGTCTAGAGGGTATAACTTTACATGTTCAGAAAAAATTTCAAGTTTCTAGCTTAAGGTACTGGTACCAGTTATGGGCGCTATAAGGATTACTGTTTTTGTGATTGACGGACTTCTTTTTTGTAATTCTCATCAATTCATGTTACTAATAAAACAAGTAAGTCTTTATTTAATCAATTTATGTAATTACCAAAGTCCACAAATATAGTTCTTTTTATTATAACCAGTAATGGATAAAGTAAAACCAGTAATGGGCACCAGTGATGGACACTTGCTAATGATTACAAAATGATAAGTACTACGACACAAAAGAATCGTCAAATTTGAAACAATGTAAAGCAGTTGGTATGATAATATAATAATTAATAAATAAATTATACTAATAATTCATTTAAATGTCCACCATTTTGACACCTATTGGCCGATTGTCATCAAATCACGCTGTAAGACAGTTAAATGTATGTATATAAATTAATATTCAGAAATGATAGTAATCAAGTATCAACAAATATTTCTAATTCAGTACATTTAATTTAAAAATAGCCATTACTGAGGCCATATCTAAGACTGGTGCCAGTACCTTATATTTCTGTATTTTAATATTGAGTCATAGTTGATTTGATTTAAATCAAATATAATACCGTGTTATTAGCTGAGGGTCTAAATTTTAAATGGTAGTTTTCAGATTTAGCCGCAATTATTTTTACACTAGCCAAAGTTGTAAAAATACATGTTTTTCGGTGCAATTTAATACCGGACTAATATTTTCTAATAAACTTTCAAATAAAATTAAAATTAAAAGCGATTTAAAATAAAGACTTCAAGCTTTAATTATTTTATAAATAATTTCATTATAATCATTTTTATCTAATAATAAGTTACATCTATTTGAATATTACATATTTTTGTTAGGAAAATAATCAATCAACTCAATACAAGTCGATCAGCGTTTTTAAGACTCTATCTGATGACGATAGCATTGCTATTGAAACACGTGAAAGTCTAAACCTTTATAACTTTTATGGTTAAATGATTTATATTTTATAATATAATCAATTCCCTTAATTTTGTTGAGTTAATTTAATAGAAACTAGTGAGTGAAGCTCCCGTGGATCACCCCCCCCCCTTCACTCCCCCGAAGTCTGCGCTTATGTAATTTTGTTGACGAGTATATGTTTTGGTTAATTTAATAGAAACTAGTGAGTGGATTTATTCACAGGGGGGCGAAACCCCTGTGGAATCACTCCCGTAATCCGTGCCTATGATTCATACGTATACGAAACAGTCTAAAACTACATAGAACTCAAATAAAAAAAAATAAAATTAAATCTATATTTCATGTTTAAATTTATAATATAAAACTGTTTTTATAAATTCAATTTTCGATTCTTATTAAAATCGAAATTTTGTCCGGAGGCAAAATCCCCATCCTACACTTGTGTCCAGCGTACAAACGGCCAAAGGTATTTTAACATAAGCTAAATAAAATAAACAACAATATACTATATAATCAATTAACTTAAAAGACAACAATAAAGTAAAAAAAAAAAAACTCACAAATAAATAAATAATAATTAAACACATACAGTCTAGAAATTAAACTAGTAATAATACTTTAATAAATAATCTCAAATACATAAATCACAGTCGTGGCTGTACGGGGCTCACCCTAACGCCAAAACTTAATTAACAAAAAAAATCGAAATTTTTGCCTGTATAACTTGTAGGTATAGATTAAAATAAATTGTAAAACGTTGAACCTTAAAAATATTCGATTTCTTAGTTTTAAATTTCATTTTTTAAATATCAATTTTCACGTTAAATTTCCTAAGTTGTATTGTATAGTAAGAAACTTTTTATCAAATATCATGTTACCAATTATTCATTAATATCTTCGTGTAGGTACATTGAACATGTCAGTTACCTTCACATATTTTTGATGATTCGTAGTACAATAAAAATAAATATTAACTGATACCAGGATTCTAAAACTAATAACGCTTTGTATCTATAATTATTTTTTAATGATCATGACCTTCCAAGAAGGTCTTAAAGATGATTATAACAAAAAGAAAATTATTTTACGTATGTACAAAAATATGGTATTTGTTTTGAAATACAATTAATTTCAATAATACCTACCTGTATTAAATTATTATTATTAGTATTTTACTTACAATTCTATCTCAAATAATTCTATCCGGAAATATATTTTGGTATTTTACAACTCGAAAATAAAATTGTTATTGATTATTTTGTGTACTTGTGTGTTTAAAAATGTATGCTGATTCAACATATCTGTTTGATTTAATAAATCAATTTTCAAATAAAAATAAAAATAGGTACAGTCACCTGCATTAATGGTCTTGCAGTTTGTATTCATTTTCGTTTATCACAAACTTAGTAGGCTCCTCCTATTTGATTATTATAATATTTAAATCATTTCTCCATGTATCAAACAAAGACAGATATTTTGAAATTCATTTGCTAGATAAAGAACTACTCTTCGTTTATAGTACTCATATATCTTTGTGCAATTAAATTATTATGTAATCTATTGAAAATTGTATACGTAAATTTTGTGGCAATAAATATTTGATATTCCGAATTTTAGTTTTTAAATATATTAAACTTGATAGAAAAAGATAACCGATGATATTTGTCTTTAAATTTGGAATTTGTTGTAAGCGATTCTAGCCTTTAGGGTGCCAGACGAGTTCTACAGGCGACTGTACCTACCAAGTACACATGCCAAGGTATAAAAAAAATCAACTCTATGCTATGACGCCTCTCCGTATTTCTCCAAAAATACATACTAAACATACATACTAATATACTAACAGTAATATTATAGAACAGAGTAATCTGGTCAAAAATGAAAACCCCTAAAAACCTGTTTAATGTAATTTAGAGATAAAAAAACATTGTAGTATATTTTTTCATACTCCATAAGTTTATCCCGACCCCAAAATATCAAATTTAAAAAAATGTACTTTTCAAACGCTCTCAATTGCGCGCCATGTTGCGTGACGTCATAATCCAGTATTGAAATGTCAGTCAAAGCTTAAATATACAAGTGTCAATGATAAACGTGGAAAACGCACGAAAAATAATAAGTTATAAATATTGTTTCGTGCCTTGTTGTAATAATTCAACACAAAATTCCTGGAAAAAGTTTTATAACTGTACCAGAAGGAAGCTAAGGAAAAATTAAAAGTAAGTTTATTTTATATAGTTGCAATTTGTACAATAATAATATATTAACGGTTTTCTAAGGGCAACAATCCCTAATTTGAGGATTTCGGCTCATTTTTATTATTCTTCTATGTAGTTTTTATAACTCACACGTTGACAGCTGGACAGAATATGAATTGTGACGTCACAAAACTTTTAATATTGAATAATTTAAAAGTGATCAATAAAAAAACAATTTTTTCAATGTTATCATTTTTTTAGCCTAATCTTTGCATAAAAAAGGTATGTCAAAAATTTCCGGATTACTCTATTCTTTATGACATCTTGGAAACAAAATGGCTATTAGTTTTTATTATATCTGGTATATAATAAAAACTAATAGCCAAGAACCTGTTTTGAAAAATTATGTACCTATTGGTGAAAACCGCAAAAAATCGGTTCAGTAGTTTTCGAGTGTTAACAGGTAGAAAAATAGCTACCTTTTATAGAGTTAGATAAGATTTAAGTCAGTAATTTATATTACCTGTGCTATTTCGAACGAAATCATTGTAAGATAAAACAGATATATTTGAAAGATATAATACAATAACATTGTACGTAAATTAAAACGACAATAAATTCATTTAATTGTGGCAAAAAGTCCGAGTGGTGAAATTGCGTTACCCGCAGACCTTCGCATTATAATTTATATAAACGAGGCGTAGATAAACCTATGCTGGTCTACAACAGCGTACAGAACTGACCTTCTTAAATCATTGTTTTAATGAAATCATTAGTATTACGTTAGACGCGTGAGTGGTGTACTCTGTTTATAGCCCAAGCAATCTATCCAACTTTCAATGCTTTAGGTCGGAATCGAAGAGGGCAGGATGAAACTTAGAGGGTAGTTGGGGCCCATATAAAGAAGTTTGGACAGTAGAGTTGGGCATTTTAGTTCATGACAGAGGGCGCTCCCTATATTTCAGTTCGTTCTTCTAGTTCTTTTAGTTCATAGAATTTTTTTCCGGACTATACGATGACAATTTATTGATTAAGATATATTGGATTGTTGGATTTTTAATGTATAAATAAATTGTTTAATTAGTAATTTTGGACTACTATGCAAACTGATGCAATTTTGAATTCGTTATTATTTTATAGACAAGATCGATATTTTTAAATGTATATATTTGCAATATTCTTCTTTTTTTCATTTTCAATAATACATTATTTATTTTATAGTAATTAAAGCGATATATTTTAATTTCATTAAAATCTGTGACATTCCTTTTTGTTGATTATCATAAAATAATATAAAAATCACGTGCTTTTGACAGACTCATGTGAACTAAAAATATTCAATATAATATATCTTTAGTAAAACAAATTAAAAATTGGTAATAAAGTATTGAAAACGTAAATTATTGAACATAAAAATCGTACAATCTAATTTTTAGAACATAATCTTTTGAACTAGTTCGTTCGTGAACTACACAAGTCTATTGGGCAGCATTGGTATAATTGTCGAGAAGTTTAACAAATTTTTAGATTAATTAGCTATGTGTTTTTTGGTGTGGCTAATTCTTTCGGAATAGTTATCGAAAATAATTAAGGAAAAACTGCTATTACAGCCCACAAATTTTTCACTAAAATGCTCGTAATTGTTTAAATAATGGATTAATTAGTTGATTAATACACATGGTTCGATAGGGAATTTTATTATCTACAATAAATAACTGATGATACTTTTTGACAAAGTGCGTTGTTAAGCCGCAAATCGCGAAAAACAAATGCACCCCAAAATTCAAGGTGGCGGAAAAATCTCACGAGAGATAAATCTAAAACTTGGATTTAAACTTCTTTTAATGGGCCCAAAGTTTCATCCTGCCCCCTCCGATTCTGAACTAAAATTCTAGATTGCTTGGACTATTACACTCACGTCTCCTCACGAGAAGTCACGATTTTTTATTGTGTTAATCAATTATAAAAATATGAGATCATGAAGTAAGGTTATTTAAAAAGCAGGTTTTTTTTTTAAGGTCTAAATTTCAAACAGTAGGCAATTATGAATAGTGATGTAATTAGATAATTATTTTAATTTTTTTCTTTCTAAAATTATAATTGAAAATTATAAGTTAAATATTTAAAATAATCTCACGGATATCTCCATAAAGCATTTTTTTTCAAATTTATTTTCTTAAGCTGGACAGCGGCCTGCCCGCAGTTTCATCCGCGTTATATTCGTTTTTATAAGCATTTTTGTTGAACAAGAATAATTTTTTTTATCTCTATTAGGGTTTAACATTAAAAAATCGCGACACATTATTTTTATTTAAATAGAGTATTTTGTATGAAATTTACCGTGTTTAAGAAGATAGTCCTAAAATTTTTAAGTTTAGGAGTTTGGGCTGGGCGTTGATGAGTCAGTCACTTAGGACTTCTCTTTTAATATATATTTGAAAATATGAGTAAGGTAAAGGCACCAGTTATGGCCGCTATAAGAGCAAGTTTTCGTTTTTTTTATTAATGGGCTTGTTTTTTGTAATTCTCATCAACTCATGTTACTAATAAAACAAGTAATTCTTTATTTAATCAATTTAATTACCAAAGTCCGCAAATATAATTTGTTTTTTAAATTATAGCCTTTTATTTTGTTTATGTTTTTTCTCCAGTAATGGATAAAGTAAAACCAGTAATGAGCACGGAATGATGGACACTTGCTAATGATTACAATTACGACACAAAAGATATAAAAGAAAGAATCGTCAAATTTGAAACAATGTAAAGCAGTTGCTGTGATAATATAATAATTAATAAATAAATTATACTAATAATTAGTTTAAATGTCCACCATTTTGACACCTATTTACCGATTGTCATCAAATCACGCTGTAAGACAGTTTAATGTATATAGATTAAAATTCAGAAATGATATTAATCAAATATCTAATTCAGTACATTTAATTTAAAAAAACCATTACTGGGGCCATATCCAAGACTGGTGCCAGTATTTACATAATTATTACCTATACAAAATATTCCATAACAACTACCAAAGTAGTTCGTTGTTCCGTGAATTTGATTTCGATAGTAAACGTTCTTACATTTTCAAAATACAAAAAACTAGAAACAAATAGATGAAAAAGCTTATATAGTATATGGACCAGTTGTGTGTTCCGCTCTGACAGATCTGTGGTGGATGTGTTATTGTGTCAAATTAGTTTTTATTAACTAGTTTGATCAATATGGGTGGTGAAGCGGAACAAATGTGGCGAAATTGTACTTTAATTACTTTTGGTCGGAGATTTTGATGCTATGTGCTCGTTTTAATAGTTTACATACATATACAGGGTGACACTGTAATCACTGCTTTTAATTCAAGTACACGTACAATCAATATTCATATAACAGAAATCTGTAAAGCGTTTTCTGTATAATGGATTTTTTTGAGTGTGTTTTTAATGAAATATAGTTTTATATAGGTACTTCATAGTGGGATCAGATGTCCCGTATTTTAATGCTATGTTCCAATTATTATTAATATTATTATCTCTATAAGGTACTGGCACCAGTTATGGCCGCTATAAGAGCAAGGTTTACTGTTTTTGTGATTAACGGGCTTGTTTTTTGTAATTCTCATGAACTCATGTTACTAATAAAACAAGTAACTCTTTATTTAATCAATTTAAGTACCAAAGTCCGCAAAGATAGTTTGTTTTTTACATTATCGCCTTTTATTTTGTTTATGTTTTTTCTCTCCAGTAATGGATAAAGTAAACCCAGTTATGAGCAAGCAGTGATGGACACTTGCTAATGATTACAAAATGCACCATTTTGACTCCTATTGGCCGATTGTCATCAAATCACGCTGTGATAAATGTATACCTATAGAGTAATATTCAAAAATGGTAGTAATCAAATATCTAATTCAGTACATTTCATTAAAAAATAGCCATTACTTGGGTCATATCTCAGACTGGTGCCAGTACCTTATATAAAAATGTATAAGGGTTATAGACTCGGTAGCTACTGAACCGATTTCAATGCGGTTTTCACCAATAGTTAGATAATTTTTCTGTTCAGTATCATAGCTATTAATATTTTATGAAAACCTAAGATTTAACATCAAAAGATTACAAAAATCTCTGCTTTTCAACGATATGTCAATTGTGAAACTTATTTTCAAAAATATTTTTATGTATTTATTAATATTAATATAATATTCTAGGAAATACCATGAATTAAAACTTAATATTACAATTTATTCGTTCACTTCAAAACTTTTCAATTGTTTTTTAATTGAAGGTGAAAATTAAATATTGTTTTATTTGTATTTTTCACTGTTTTTATATTTTCGATACGACTCAATTAAATAACAAAGGTGCAATAAGAAAAAAAATACTTTTATTTATACCATATAGGTAGATTTCTGTATTGTATTAGTAAACATTTTAAAACAAAAAAACAATTTTCAACATATCCATTGTTGAATACAATAACATTGAAAGTTGGGTACTAATTGTATTTATTTTTAATATCTATCGCTACTTTCTCAAAAATTGCAATATTAAAAATTTTTTTATTTGATTTACATAATTTTTGTTTACACAGAAGTAATAGACCTTGCATGTTTTATATTTTTTTTACTTTAGTTGAAAAATTTTTATTTCCATTAATAAAAATTGCTATTGTCATCGCATGAAGCAAATGAAAGTATCAAAATAAATATAATAACATTTAATATAAGTTAATTTAGAAAAAAAAGATGAGACAGTATATCAGAAAGAATTTTGTTTTAAATCACATGTTGTATGATATCCTTAAAATTAAATTTTGGAATCCCATTTAAAAACAAAGCTGCTATTAAAAAAAAACAACATAAAAACACTTTATTTTCCCCTAAATATAATAAAATTTTAAATAAATAAATTTATAAAAAAAGATGAAATAGTCATCAAATCAGAAAGAATGTTATTTTAAATCGCATTTTTTTCAACTTTTTTTTTCACAAAAAAATTGTTTTTACCTTGCATAATATCTTTAAAACTAAATTTTAAAAAAGCTGTCATTAAAAAAAAACATAAAAAACTCTGTATTGTCCCCTTAAAACGATTGTTTAAATTTTTTTTAATATACAAGCAGCTTACTTAATTAATAATTAATTAATAATTACTTTATTACTTACAAAATAAAAATTGGTAAATTTTATTTTTAACACGTGGTATATTACATTATACAATTTATATATTTTCTATAATTCATTCAAACAATAAAATATTAACTTTAGCGATACACAATTAATTCCAATTTTATTACAAAGAACCAATTAATATTTTTACAATAGTTACATTAATTGTTATCATTACAACTACTATCAAGAAATTAATTATAAACTCGTTAAACCACCTGGAATTCTTTACAAATATTTCGTTTATCATAATGGTGGCCATATATAAATGCCAGTTTTATTATCATGCTAGTATATCATGTTTGTAATACATTTAAATAAATATTCTCTAATCAATGCAGGCTGGGTGTGCAACTGACAGCCTATTTTTCGAATAATTAGCTTTTGACAATATGATAATATTATATTGATATTAGGTATTTATTTTGATATTTAAAAGTTATTATTTTGATATTTATATAATTTAACCCATTAACGCCCGCCGTACACACCTCATTTTATAATTCGTGTTGCTTTCTATGGATATTAATTCACAATATTTCCATAAAAATCAGATGCTAGTAGTGCAACAAACAAAATCTGTTAACGTTATTAGTTTCATGAGTGTTTAAACGTGTTTTAATTGCTGCGAATTATTTGTATATGAATAGAGGCATGTGATATGCTAATATATTTTATCCAATTGAAGCATGTGATTTAGAATTTTGTTTAAATCATATGGAATAACTTAAATATACATTGATTTTTAAATGTAATTTATCTAAAAAAAAATTATATCAGAAAAGTAGTCTCTGCCATTTTTACTTTCTTATACCATGTATATGAAATATACATTAGTATAAGTAAGTATAGTGAAGCCGATTTTTTTCGAACTCCGGAGTTTGACGGAATTATCTATTTTGACCTTCCCTGAATCCATTCTGACTATTTTCGCCATGATGTCTGTGTGTCCGTCTATCTGTCTGTCTGTCTGTAAGCGCTGTAACTCAAATACGACAAATCGTAGAAGGCTGATATTTTATATTTAAGATTAATTTTTGGCTGGGAAGAAAACGTCCTATTTTTGAAAACGATCTTTCAACCGGATACGGATGTTTACCTACGTCGATTTTTTAATTTTTCGAATTACTCTGAAACAATGCGAAATAGAGAAAAATGGTCAAGTTAAAAAATGTAGGTAATATCTATATCTATAATTTATGTTCTATTCATTTTTTTGTAAAAACGAATTTTTGAAAAAAAAAATTTATTATAATTCAAATGGTTCATACAGAGAAAAAAATGTATAGGGAATAAATTATAGATAATAACATACTCGACATTTTTTATCTAAAACATTTTTTTCTTATTTCAAAAACAATTCAAAAATCCAAAAATTTACAAGAGTAAACATCCGTTTTCAGTTATTACCTTAAAAAAATCACTTGTTATATAAATATAAAATTATTCATTTTGTCCTTTCTTGTTAGTTTGTTAGAAATGTTTTAATAAACAAAGAATCACGTATACAATTCACTGTTAGGTTAGGTTAGGTTAGGTATAAGAAAGTCCCGTGGTTCCCAAGGCAGATATTTTTAAATATAAAAAAAAGTTTTTGTTGTAATATTTAGTTAAATATATTGTATGTGTACTTATTTTCATTTAAAAAAATCTTCTGTATGTTTTTGTTTTCTTTTGGGCGTTAATGTGTTAATATAATAGGTGGATTCAGATAAATATTCATTGTAATAAACGATACAATATTTAATTTGATGAGTAGTATTGTTATGATGTTTATAAATTGCACATAATAAGCCAATGTTTTCAATTTTGAACAGTTATTTTTTATTATGGTAATAAAATGCATTAAAATGTCAGTTTACTGAATTACATTTTTGCAGATTTACATTCTTTATAATTTATATCCAAAATAGAGTTATTATTTGATACATTTCGGCAATTTCCTATTTAAAAATTTATTTAAAAAATATCAAATGTTCTTTTTTAATACACAATATACATTATTGATTTTATTCAAAGTACTTCTTTGATTTTTCTTTTTATATATTTTTATTATGAAATATCAATTTTCAATTTTCCTTAATACAGACCTGTCCTAGTTTAATTATTAACCTAAACTAGGCTTTAGGCTCTTAGGCGTTCAAACAGTGAAAGTCCCATTAAATTCGGTTGAGTGATTTTCTTTAAGTCATATAAATTAAAAAATGTACATTTTCCAAAAAAATTAATTATATACAGACAGATCTTACAGATTTATATATAAGATACTGGCACCAGTTATGGCCGCTATAACTCATGTTACTAATAAAACAAGTAACTCTTTATTTAATTAAGTTCGCAAATATAGTTTTTTTTTAATTATAACCTTTTATTTTGTTTACGTTTTTTTCTCCAGTAATGGATAAAGTAAAACCAGTAATGAGCTCGCAGTAATACACACTTGTTAATGATTACAAAATGATTTTTTTTACAAAGACACAAAATATATAAAAGAAACAATCGTCAAATTTGAAACAATGTAAAATATAAATAATACTAATAATTAGTTTGAATGTCTACCATTTTGACACCTATTGGCCGATTTTCATCAAATCACGCTGTAAGACAGTTAAACATATAGAGATTAATATTCAGAAATGGTGGTAATCAAATATCAACAAATATTTCTAATTCAGTACTTAATTAAAAAATAGTCATTACTGGGGTCATATCCAAGACTATATTTTTATTAATTAAAATAATAATTGGTACCGGTGTACAATATAATACATTTATTACTTATAACGAAGTGATACCCCGGAAAATATCTATTTCGTTAACCAAAGCACGATATTTCTTAAATCTTGTTCAACATAAATCGCAATGTTATTCACAACTTTGTGCGAAGAATACGAAAATATAAAAAATAAAGATATAAATACTTCATTAAACTTTATGTTCCGTTTGTATGTTTATATTTATATAATACGGAGCAGTTGTCACACCGCAAACTTGAAGATAAGAAGTCACAGAACAATATCGTTTGTAATATGATTATACAACAAACAATACTGTTTGTTGTTTTTGTAGTCCTGTGCTAGTTCAAGTTGGGCAAGTCCATGGAATGATTTTACAAATTTATGCTAATCAAAACGATATTTTTGATATTAATATAAATTTATAATATGAAATAACATAATCATCAAAATCGTGTGTAAGTGAAAGGGGTGACATCTCAAAATATTTATTTTTTCAAGATATCTCAAGAACGACACATGTTACGTGAAAATTTTATAGAATATTTTTTGTAGAGCATTAAATTTCCTATAATATGGGTCTACAACGTTTGTTGTAAAATATTCCCTTACAAAGATTATCTCAATTTCCTTTTAAAACTCGTGTTTTGTTTTTTTAAATTGATGATATATTAAATGTCATTTTGACGTTTGCGTAAATTTAGATTTAGATTAAAATTGTCAAAAAATTAAAAATATACGAAAAAATAATCAGCTGCGTCTTAAGAAAAATTTCGAACTAATATTTTTTAGTAAAATTGTATAAAAATTAAATGGTTAACCAATTCTAAGCAATTTATCGGTTTTTATTTAAATTGTTCAATAATTAACTACCTTTGGTGAATTTAGCACGATGAAGCACTGTTCATTTACTTGGAAAATGTTTTTTTTACGAAACTATAAATTTTTCAGAAACAAAAACCAATCTAACTTTTGAAAAATTGAATCGTAAACCCCGCAACTTCCCCCCCCCCCCCCCCCCGCGTGCCGGCATTGTGCACCGCCACCGCTATTGTTTGTGTTTTTGTGTGTATTGCGCGGGTGGGTGTGTGCATATTTTAAATCTGACCCACATTTGACACGTAAATTCGGTGCTACTGGAATTTTTTGAACATTATTATGCGAGTCGTGAGGCACTGACTGTCGCATTGATGAGACATATCGGCTAATATGTTTTTGTCTGTTTATGAGTAATGAAACAAGTATTTTGTTTTGTACAAGTGTTCGTATTCCTGTCACGGGGTTGTAACAAACAAGGCCGTAACATTAAAATTTTCTGAGTTACGTTTATTTTCTACGATGATATTGAATATTTTAAATTCTTTATATGGGATGGGGTTATTTTATAATAAATGAATATAAAAAAACATCTGCCAAGTAAATGCACAGTGCTTCCTCATG
The DNA here is from genome assembly GCA_961205875.1 of Sialis fuliginosa. Taxonomy (NCBI): domain Eukaryota; kingdom Metazoa; phylum Arthropoda; class Insecta; order Megaloptera; family Sialidae; genus Sialis; species Sialis fuliginosa. Next base: position 39,293,618 of record OY540809.1, on the reverse strand, counting down.
CTAAATTCACTAAAATCGATAGTGTTCAGATAAATTGCCTGGCATTGGTTAGCCATTTAATTTTTATACAAATTTTACTAAAAAATCTTAGTTCGAAATTTTTCTTAAAACGCACCTGAATATTTCTTCATATATTTTTAATTTTTTGACAATTTCAATCTAAATCTAAATTTATGCAAGTGTCAAAATGACATTTAAAACGTCAAAATGACATTTAATATATCCAATCAAATATCAATTCAGAAAAAAAACACGAATTTTTAAATTAAATTGAGATAAATCTTTGTAAGGGAATATTTTACAGCAAACGTAGTAGACCCATATTATAGGAAATTTAATGCTCTACAAAAAATACTCTATAAAATTTTCTCGTAACATGTGTCGTTCTTAAGATATCAAAAAAAAGAAATCTTTTGGGGTGTCACCCCTCCCCCTTACACACGATTTTGATGATTTTGAAATGGGACAGTCCTCAAACCAAACCCAACCATCCAACCAAGTTTCAATAATATCGGTTCAGTGGTTCATGAGTTATGCGTGTGACAAGGATTCAGGGGACGGACGGACGGACAGACAGACAGACACGGAACGAAAAGTGTTTGTCTGGACGTGAAACGGATAAATCAATTTAAAATTTTGAAATTGGAGAACTTTTTTTTTGTCTCAATCTGAAACGATCACATAGCTTCTCGTATCTTCGATATTGCGAGGAAGCAATAAAATATAAATTACCAGATTTCTGGTGTTTATGATATTTTAATAATAATTAATAATTGATTCCTCGCAATATATGTATATCGAAGATACGAGAAGCTTTGTGATCGTTTTAGATTGAGACAAAAAAAATGTTCTCCGATTTCAAAATTTTAAATTGATCTTTCCGTTTCACGTCAGGCTGTCTGTCCGTCCGTGTGTATATCCCCTGAATCCTTGTCACACGCATTACTCATGAACCACTGAACCGATATTATTGAAACTTGGTCGGATTGTTGGATCTGGCTTGAGGACGGTCCCATTTCAAAATCGTGTGTAAGGGGGAGGAGTGACTTCCCAAAATATTAATTTTTTCAAGATATCTCAAAAACGATACATGTTACGTAAAAATTTTATAGGATCTTTTTTGTAGAGCATTTAATTTCCTATAATATAGGTCTACAACGTTTGTTGTAAAATATTCCCTTACAATGATATATCTTAATTTGCTTTTGATATTTACTTTGATATATTAAATGTCATTTTGACGCTTTCATAAATTTAAATTTAGATTGAAATTGTCAAAAAATTAAAAATATACGAAAAAATAATCAGGTGCGTTTTAAGAAAAATTTCTAATTAATATATTTAAGTAAAATTGTATAAAAATTAAATGGTTAACCAATTCTCGGCAATTTATCTGAACACTATCTGTTTTTATTTAAATTGTTCAATAAATTTAGCATGAGGGAGCATTGTGCATTTACTTGGCATATGTTTTTTTATAGTATTAGAAATAATGTGATTTCTAGAACAAGTTAATAAAAATATAGTATTTTTTTGTAAAAATGGTATGAATAACGATGTGGTTCTATTTAAAGTATTAAAACAAATATTCAACATAAGAAACATATGTTATATGTTATATGGTACCTACATATTTATTATTGATAATCAAAAACAATTTATTATTTATAATATGTTTTATTCAGTACAATATACGATGCTAGGATTCAGAACAAAGCCGGTCAATATTTTTGGGCGCAGAAAAACTGCTTTTATGTTTAACATTCGTATGCGTGTGTAGTTTATTTTTAGAAAGCTCTTTTCAGATATATATAATTTAAACAGACACTTTAGTGATTGATATTTTTTTTCCAAATTTATCCTTTTCTACACTACTAAAAACTTTTGTATTTGTATAGTACTATTATATTAGGATAAAACAAATGTATTGGTGTGATTTCACTGTTTTCTAGTGCAGCTTCCACCTAGAAGCTAATATTCATCTTATTGTTAATATCATCGTAAATATTTGTATAAGTAATTAATTTATTAACTTCATATCTGTTAATATATATACAGGGTGTGCGATTTTTTTTTAAATAGCCAGTTCATGTAGGTAATATGGCAGGTTTTTCGAAAGGATATAAATTAGAGCAGTTTTTAAAACCATTTGAACATCTGTAACCTCGGGTTGTATAAAGCAAAATTGACCACAATTAGTTAATCAGTTGTTTTCAAACCATGATTAATGTTAATTCTTAATTTGATCTCAATTTGTAAATGGACAATTCACTAAATATGATAATTTTTTACCTTATAAAATATCATAACCGTGATTGTTTTTTAGAATTGACGTAATAATGGTTTTAAAACAACTGATTAACTAATTGTGATTAATTTTGCTTTGTGCAATCCAAATAAGTGTGCTAGATTTTATAAAATAATTTTATTAAGGTTTCAGTTTTTTAAATGTTTAACTGCAGCAATTTTTTGATTTCGTTATTCATAAATTTTATTTTGATCTGATAGTGTAGCATATACATTTAAGTAATATAAACTTTTGAACTTTATCATTAACATGTATAAATCTGTTTTTTTTTCAAAAATTTACTAAAATGGCCGATATTATTGTATATGTAGGGGTTGGGTATATTTGCTTAAATCATTTCCAAATGACTCATTCTACCCGACTAGAATTTTTCATGGGGGTAACCTAAAGTCGCATGGGGTTCTTAGGAGGTAACGATGGGGTATGCCTAAATTAGGTATGCTCCAATCACTCCTATATTTTCCTTCAAAATATGCGAATCGCCGAACCAAACACCTTGTATAAAAAAGTTTTATTATAAAAAATGATTTTGAATTATGAAAACTCCTTATTTAAATAATTAATTATAAAATACATCTGCCAAGTAAATGCACAGTGCTTCCTCGTGCTAAATTCACTAAAACCGATAGTGTTCAGATAAATTGCCTGGCATTGGTTAACCATTTAATTTTTATACAAATTTTACTAAAAAATCTTTTGAAATTGGAGAACTTTTTTTTTTGTCTCAATCTGAAACGATCACATAGCTTCTCGTATCTTCGATATTGCGAGGAAGCAAAATGATTTTGCATTATGAAAAACCATTATTTAAATAATTAATTATAAAAAGGTGCTACCAAAAATGAAGTTAGGTATATTTATCAAAAATAGAATCAATTTAATAAATACATAGGTATATAAAATTCAAACTGTGTTGTTATTTGTATAGAAAAACGAATCGCTTCTGTTAGAAAACAGAAGAGAGAATAGATAGTTTGACACCGCATTTGAGCATCAAAATATTGGCTGTGAATATATTTTGTTGTTTCTGATATTTTATTGATTCTGGGTATATTTGCATTTTTATTTGCCCCGTTTAAAACATTTACATTGGTTCTGTGTTGACATAAGAGATTCCATGAATGTATTGCGCACAAATGAGGGTGGTATGAATTTTTTTTATGTATCAACTATTTTTGTTATTTCATACAATAAAACATTAATTTGATATAAAGTGTTTTTACTTACTCTAAAGCATTTTTTTTATAGTGTATCATTATTTAATTACTTAATAAGGTAAAGGCACCAGTTATGGCCGCTATAAGAGCAAGTGTTTGGTTTTTTAAGGATTAATGGGCTTGTTTTTTGTAATTTTCATAATAATAAATAAATTATATTAATAATTAGTTTAAATGTCCACCATTTTGACACCTATTGGCCGATTGTCATCAAATCAGGCTGTAAGACAGTTAAAAGTATATAGATTAATATTCAGAAATGGTAGTACTCAAATATCAATACATATTTCTAATTCAGTACATTTAATTAAAACTTTGCCATTACTGGGGTCCTTGCCAATACCTTAATAGATTGACTATATTATTATGGTCAAGAAAAGTTGGTTTATACTCAGAACTAGAGACCAGACTAGTATAGAGAAAATAGATTATCCTGATCACATAATTTATACAATTTTAACTAGCTACATAAATGCCTAATTTAGATATTATTTCGTTAATAAAAAAATTTGGGAGAAATATACACAAAAAAAAAATCATGATTACGTTCCTGAAAATACTTGCAATTGTATGTAATTAACAGTCTACCGATACAAAAATAATAAATGTGTACATTAATGTAGTAATGAGACGATTTATATGGATGGACGTACACTTAAAATTTTTTATATATAAAAAATAAAATTTTTTAGTACTCCTACATGGCTTTTTTGTAATTTAAATTACGTTATTATAGAAAAGTGAACTTTTGCTTTACCAATATATGTTAATGTGACATTTTCAGCATTAACAGTATTTGTTATTATAATTATTATAATTCATTATAATAACACTTCAAAATCAGACAAAAAAATTTTGGCCAAAAATCGACATTTTTTTAAGATATATCCCTTTGTCGATTTTATTAAATATTTTACGTCATTACAGACTGCGGTTTGAAAATTTCAACTTTTCACATTATTTTTCATGGTTTAAATTTCACTTTTGATAGAAATTTCATAGAAAAATGTCAACTTTTCATAGAAATATCAACTCGAATACATACAAACGTTAATTTATAACATGATAATATTAAATTTTGTCACATAAATATTTTGTTTTATGTATCTATTCTGTACGATTATTAGTTTCGGAGATACAAGTTTTCAAAAGGAGACATGCATTTAATGCTCCCGAGGTTACCGGGTTTATAAGTAGTTCTACTTTAAAAAAATGAAGGTGACTAGAAAAATAATTCAATAAGTACAAAATTCGTTCGGAAAAATTATGAGAAAAAAATTTAGAATTATTATTTATGTGCGGCCCTCGAACAATTTTAGGTTGTCTATGCGGCCCGTGGGTTGGCCAGGCTTGATTTAGTATGAAACAAGAGAGCAAATATTTGTATGCATTTGATTTTTCTATACATATATCGTAACATGAACTAATATAATTTATTTTATTTTCCAGATCGATCCTGAATCAAAATGGGAACGTTTGAATCCCAGAGTGAACCAGCGTCATAACAATTGCACTCTGCAATATGTTCCAATCATCTGTAGTCAACTACAGTGGCAGTTGTAGCAAGAACAATTCTATAAGTTCATACAAACCTGTATTCAACACTCCGTTAGTTCGCAAGGCAATGGGCCCACAACCTATCGTCTCTCCTCAAAACGGGGACCTATTCTTTGGCCACCACCGTCCACCAGGGACGCCGATAATCAGTCCCCAAAATGGAGACCTGTTCTTTGGCATTCCAAAAGAACGACATCAAGTGCAGAAATATGAAACAAAATCGAAACTGTCGAAAGTACGAACGGGCGATTTCAGAAATAACACGTACGATTCGATAACGACGTTCGACGCGTCGCATTTTGTTTTCGATCAGAAGAAAGGCCATAAGTTGAAGGAGGATATGTTGATAAAGAAGAAACGTCCAGCTTTATTGAGAAGGTATAACTCCCAAGATTCGCATTCGAATTTTTTTTCGTTGAGTTCGTCGGGCACTTCGGAATCTGCCGATAGTCCGATGTCAACGAATGAGAGAGTTATCCCACAAATTTCTAAAATACCTGATAGTTTGTCGTCGAACTCACCGTCGACGACGCCTAACACAAGTCCGGAGTCGACGGAAGTGAGGTCGAGACGTCCGGAGTACGAGCTTAGGGATTTCCTGGAGAGGTATTCACTACCGAGAGTTGTGAAAGTCGCGGGGGAGGGGAAACCCTTGTTATTGTACAAATTTATTGAAGACTATACAAATGTGATTGTGAGGCCCCTCGTTGGGAAAAAGGGGAAGGAGAAAGTGGATCCGAAGATATTGTATTTTCCCGAAATGTATCCAGGTGAGTCGATAAAACTTTTTATTATAGTTTAGGAAAAAGTACACGGAAAATGTATGAGGTGCCAAATTTAAACAGTGATGTATATTTCCTGAAAACTCCTTGGCAAAGTTTGCTCTGGAACACCCTCAACCAAGTGCCCAAAGTTTTGTTTTACAAGGATTTTGAAAACATTATTAATGTTTAATCAACCCCGTCTTTCGCATTTTAAACAGATAATTAGATTTTCTACAACCTTTCCTATTATTATTTTAACCAAAAATAATTGTATAACTTTCAAAATGGCGGTCAAACTAAAAATTTTACATTAAAAATGTATTTTTACATTACTAAACACTACCATATTTTTATAATATCTACAGGTTGTTTATAGGTGTATAACATAATGACAAAAAACATTTTCTTCTTCATAATTTTCTTATCTGCTAGATTTTTTCCTTCATCCAAGTTCCAAAGTGCGCGAATTGTATGAATATATTTGTATATATTTACTATATTTCTTCATTGTGTAGACGTCTACATAATTAAGCTATTATTATTTATATTTTGAACGTCACTACTATTATATTATTTTATTATATTTCGATATTGTTACTCTGGAACATTTTTTTATCGATAGTAGAGTGGAACTTTTTAAATATCGCTGTACATTTTCATTTTAATTAATTAATTCAGGGGTTGGATTTTGGAAAATCCTTTCTTAAGGATTTCACATTTCTAGGTCTAGCAGTATGAGCTATACGTTGATGAGTCAGTCAATGAGTGAGTGAGGGCATACTTAAAACATTTTTTTTAGAACTACAGAATTAGTTCAGGTTATGTTGTAGATATGTTAAATGCCGAATAACAAAAAAATTGCTTCAATCGGAAAAATTAATATTTGTATAATTTTTATTGCTGAATTAGAACACATCCAACAAACAGAATTAAATAATCAGTGTAGCGCAATAACAGGGCGATAATTAACCGCGGTGAATGGAAAAACAGATACGATAATTCTATTTATCATTCTGTATGTACTGGTTCATGTAATTTCCTGAACAAAAACAATCAGGTAATTGTACTGATAAGCTCGACGCATTAAAAAATATACTAGGTACTGGCACCAGTCTTGGATATGACCCCAGTAATGGCTATTTTTTAATTAAATGTACTGAATTAGAAATATTTGTTGATATTTGATTACTACCATTTCTGAATATTAATCTATATACATTTAACTGTCTTACAGCGTGATTTGATGACAATCTGCCAATAGATGTCAAAATGGTGGACATTTAAACTAATTATTAGTATAATTTATTTATTAATTATTATATTATCATAGCAACTGCTTTACATTGTTTCAAATTTGACGATTCTTTCTTTTATATCTTTTGTGTCGTAGTACTTATCATTTTGTAATCATTAGCAAGTGTCCATCACTGCGTGCTTATTACTGGTTTTACCTTTGCCATTACTGGAGAAAAAACATAAACAAAATGAAAGGCTATAATTTAAAAAACAAACTATATTTGCGGACTTTTGTAATTAAATTGATTAAATAAAGAGTTACTTGTTTTATTAGTAACATGAGTTCATGAGAATTACAAAAAACAAGCCCATTAATCAAAAAAAAAACGAAAACTTGCTCTTATAGCGGCCATAACTGATGCCTTTACCTTATAATCGATTGGCACCACAAAAAAGTCAATTGTTCAATTCTTTGTCAAATGGTAGCACTAAAATCTTAAAAAAACATAAACGAAATAAAAGACTATAATTAAAAAAAAAACTATACTACTACTTTGGTAATTAAATTGATTAAATAAAGAGTTATTTGTTTTATTAGTACCATGGGTTGATGAGAATTACATAAAAGAAGCCAAAAACAGTAAACCTTGCTCTTATAGCGGCCATAAGTGGTGCCAGTACCTTATTCTATATTACCTAATTTTTGAACTGAATATAATATAAAGGCTAACGTGCAAAAAAGGCTTGAATACAAGAACTACTATGCTATGTATGATTCATATACTTTTATGCAGCACTTTAGCATTGTTCTCCATATGAGTATCATTGACTTTGTATAAAAATTCACTTACGCCTCCAGCTTTCTTTATATCAGTTTCACAATAAAATTCGAGCACACGTCTGTTCGCACATATTTACATATATGCATATCCCCCATATGATCAGGTTATATTAATTTCTTTTATTTTATGTAAATTTTTTTGCAAAATGTTTATAAAATATGTAGGTATGTGCATATCATGTATTTGTAAAATATGTGTTTTGAATTTAAATACATGTATTGATTGTGTTATTGGTTCAATGAAGGATAGAATAAGAAAATAAATAGTCAACGGCCTCAGTGGACAGTACCTTGCCAATAATGAAATTATAATTTTTTAACTGTTACCAATAAGAGTTCCATTAAAATATTTCAGCTATATTCGGGTAATTTTTGGGTTTTCGTATTTCAAAATGAAAAATAGAACTCTTAAAGGATCACGAAACGTTATTAAATATAATTTGTTCAAAGGGCAGTTTGGCTAGCCCTGGTGTAGAGAATATATTCTTTTTTTTCAATTCAATTAATTATTATTTACTAGCGAAGTCGTGGAAATACGAAATTTACTTTTTATTGCTTCCTCGCAATGTCGAAGATACGAGAAGCATTGTGATCGTTTCAGGATGAAACAAAAAAAATGTTCTCCGATTTCTAAATTTTAAATTGATCTTTCTGTTTCACGTCAAGAAAACACTTTTCGTTCCGTGTCTGTATGTCTGTGTGCCCGTTTGTCCGTCTGTCCCCTGAATCCTTGTCACACGCATAACTCATGAACCACTGGATCGATATTGTTGAAACTTGGTTGGATGGTTGGGTCTGGTTTGAGGACGGTCCCATTTCAAAATCATTATAATCGTATGTAGGGGGGAGGGGTGGCACCCCAAAATATATATTTTTTTAAGATATCTCAAGAACGACACATGTTACGTGAAAATTTTATAGAATCTTTTTTGTAGAGCATTATATTTTCTATAATATGGATCTACAACGTTTGTTGTAAAATATTCCCTTACAAAGATTTATCTCAATTTATTTTAAAAATTCGTGTTTTGTTTTTTCTAAATTGATATTTGCTTGGACATATTAAATGTCATTTTGACGTTTTAAATGTCATTTTGACATTTGTGAAAAAATTAAAATTATACGAAAAATATACCTACGTGTTTTTTAGTAAAATTGTATAAAAATTAAATGGTTAACCAATTCCAGGCAATTTATCTCAACACAATCGGTCTTTATTTAAATTGTTCAATAATTAACTACCTTTGGTGAATTTAACACGTGGAAGCACCGTGCATTTACTTGGCAGATGTTTTTTTAATCAATTTAAAAAACTTTTTTTGTTGTTGTTTTGAATCAATGTTTTTTATTACAAATAATCAATTTTTTCACTTGTGCTACAACTTCATCAAAATGATTTCATTTTTTCCAGATTCGTAGAATTATATAAAAACATAATGTAACAGAACATATATGTATGTACTATGTACACAGCAATCATTCCTTCACAGAAGAAAGTGAAAATCTATATTGGATTCCTTTTATTACATTTTCTTCATAAAAAGCAGAAATTGATGAGGTCTCTTCAAAGCTATAATATATTTCATTCGCCACTCACCTACGTCATATAACTCGACAATATATGAGTTTTTCAATATTTCTTACCCACATTGAAATATATTTTCAATTGTATTTGGTACAGGTTATAAAAACAGTTTTTTTGAATTTTAAATAACACTGAAAGTATGTACAGTCGAGTTTACATTCAAATTTGCTTATCACAAACTTATAAGGTTCCTCCCATTGGATTATTATAATATTTAAATCATTTCTTCATGTACCAAACAAAGACAGATAATTTGAAACTCATTTGCTAGGTAAAGAAGAAATTTAATGATCTACAAAAAAGATTATATCAAATTTTTACGTAACATGTATCGTTCTTGAGATATCTTGAAAAAATAAATATTTTGGAATGTCACCTCTCCCCCTTACACACGATTTTGAAATGGGACCGTCCTTAAGCCAGACCCAACCATCCAACCAAGTTTCATTAATATCGGTTCAGTGGTTCATGAGTTATACGTGTGACCGGGATTCAGGGGACAGACACACACTCACAGACAGACAGACAGACAAACACGGAACGAAAAGTGTTTGTCTTGACGTGAAACGGAAAGATCATTTTAAAATTTTGAAATCGGAGAACAATTTGTTTTGTCACATTCTAAAACGATCACAAAGCCTCTCTTATCTTCGATATTGCGAGGAAGCAATGAATTATGTAAGTAAAAACTAAATCCAATTTATACAAATGTCTTCATTTGTGGACACCATATGTGATAGGATTAAATTATTTTATTTAAACTATAATGGTTAGTTTACGACGATAAAAATAAGAGCATCTCCAATCATGGAAACTGAATAATATACAAGTAGTAATAAATGATACAATTATGTACATAATATTGCAATGAGTCTTATATAAAGACAAACATCGATAGTGAAACCAGCTGTTGTTATTATTTCTCACAATTATATCTGCAAAATAAAGCACAGACGTTATGAATTTACATTTATTGTCAATAACAAACATAATGTTAATTATATAACTTTTGGTGAGAGAATTCAGATGTTCAATGTCTTACATAATTGTTTTATGCCATTATTTAACATTTCTTTCCTCGTAAGTTAATTAGTATTGTTTTTCTCACGAAGTTATTAATTTGCGCATTATTGCTTAGGTACAATGATTTACCTTGGATTCATAAAACATGGCTACTGGTAAAACAATAATACAGTAGGTATACGTTCATTTGTATAGAACATAAAATATATGAAATATGTAGAATGTAGGTACATTAAATTAGCACAACAAATGTAGCACACATCGATAAAAGAAGAGTACTAAATTAGAGTTTATTTAATGCTAATTTAGTAGGGTCAACTGGGGTAAAAATGAAACAAAATACAAATCTTTCATGTTTTTTGACAGTTAACGATACAAATTCATACATTAATTTTTTCTACTAGATGCGCTTATGAATAACCATTTTAAATACTTACGTCATTTAAACTGTACGATACAACACGGACTTTAAAAATGAAAAAAAGTGTGTTTCATTTTTAACCTCTATTTTGGGAAAAAGTGAAACAGGTAAGGGAAAAAGTGAAACAGGCCTCTAATGGAAAATATTTCTCGAAAAAAAATATTTTCACTTTTACCCCATTTTTTTGGTGTTTCATATTTACCCCGCTGGACCCTACGCAAAAAAATGTATAACTCTTTTATAAAAAAAATTACGAGTAAAATAAGGTCAAATCTTAACAAATCAGATGTCAAACATTTAGTGCTAATTTATAACTCCCGTTAGACAATTCAGAAGCAATTATTTATCAATGTGTTCGAAAATAAGCATGAGTGGGCGCTGATTTAAGACTTAAATTAACAAACATACGTCGAATTGATCGCTCGAAAACGAAATTCGCATAAATATATTTAGTGCTAATTTAATACTACGAAAAAAAACTACCTTTGAGCGATAGGTTGTATTTTAGCTCATATGTGCTAAACTAATTATCAGTATAATTTATTTATTAATTATTATATTATCATAGCAACTGCTTTACATTGTTTTAAATTTGACGATTTTTTCTTTTATATTTTTTGTGTCGTAGTACTTATCATTTTGTAATCATTAGCAAGTGTCCATCACTGCGTGATCATTACTGGAGAAAAAAAACAAAAACAAAATAAAAGGCTATAATTTAAAAAACAAACTTTATTTGTGGACTTTGGTAATTAAATTGATTAAATAAAGAGTTAGTTGTTTTATTAGTAACATGAGTTGATGAGAATTACAAAAAATAAGCCCGTCAATCACAAAAACATTAAACCTTGCTCTTATAGCGGCCATAACTGGTGCCAGAACCTTATATGTTTATTTTTAAAACTTATTATGTGACTTTATTGATTCGATAAATATACAAAAACTATCTGAAATTACTATACAAGGAAGATATTTCCAATACGATCGACAGCTGTTGGTATTATAATATAGTCAATGGATTTTAATAATTAAGTTCTATACATGCTAAATCAAAATCGATTGACTAATACGTAAACCTCGTAAATAATTAAAATACCCTGTAGAAACCGTTTGGTTAAGTTAGAATTACTTAATTAATTATAAGTTCAACTACTAAATATTATATAAATAGTCAAATAATTATTATATCATAAAAAATCATTGTACTGTATAACATGGTGTAAACTTATTTTAATATGAATATATGTATATCTATAAGAGTTCAATCGATTTCTTTATGAAATAGTAATTAGTATAATTATATAGTTTATACAACAACTAAGTGAATATACAAACATATATCAGGGCGAGGTAACAGTCTATAAGTAATTAGTGTGGGAGAAAATAAGAAATAGCATTACAACATATGGAAATAAGCATTCTTATATAGATTTAAATAGAATTATAACAATAATAATGTTCAGTAGCTAATAGTGAATTTCATATAGAATTCTTATGTCACGTATTATAAAGGAGCTTGCAAAATTTGCTAGCTGGTAAGCACTCTCAAAAAGGGGATTAATTCTGTACTAATATCTATGGATTAGCTATGGAATTTAGAGCAGTGATACTTCAACTAATGGTAAAAAAGTTGGTGACTTTGACCGTACAAAATAATTTTCATAGTATCACCACTGTTTTAATACCGTTGGTGTTTACATACAATGCGTGCGCGAAACTTGTCAAAGTTTAAATAATATAATTATTATTTTCTAAAAATATCATTTTATTAAAGATATTTGATTTTTCTAGTCAAAAACAGTAATAACCTCGCACGTATACAAGGGGGGGGGGTCGAGGGGTCATGAGAACCCCCCCCCCCTCCAAGAAATAAAAAAATACACTAGATATTATGAAGAAATCTGAAATTTATTTAAAGTAGTCAGATGAAAATAAATTTTCAACTACTTATAAAATCATTTGAATAAAAAATTTATATTTCGATAATTAGCTCCTTGACACGTAGAAATGAAGATTGGCATACTATTTTTATATTTACAGGAAATTAATTTGACTTCATTTCTAGTTGCCATATTGTGCATCTCTCTCTCTACCGTTTATTGCAGAATTTGTATAATAAACAAATAATTTGCAGTCAAGAAAATGTTTGTTAACTAATATCTCAAATAATCTAAATCTAAATAAATTTTGATTTATCATTTTATTAATCAGTGAATTTTCTGTATACTGTCCTGGAATTATGTATTTTTTACAAAAACTAAACAATAAAATATATTTTAAAAATGATTATACGTTTATTTCAAATATATGTATATGCTGCTATTTAAAAGAAAAAATAATTTTTTTTCTGTATGACCCCCTCCGAGAAGTGAGGCTGTAACATCAAATCGAAAGAGTATTTCGAAACAGAGGGAGTACAATTTATTTTAATCAGGAGAATGTCCATTGAGATTATCTGTTTAAAGTGCAAAGAACTAATACAGCAAATCCAGATAAGCCAAATATTCAATCCATTAATACAGATACACCATATGAGGATTACAATGCAATTAATTTTGCAAATCCAAAGTCGGAAATAATTATACCATCGCTGTTGTCAGTCGAGATTCTGATTGAAACATCAGATGACAGTATTTCCCATACTCACGCGGGGTTTCAATGCATTGTTTATAATTGCCCCTGCTTATGAATTATGCTGCATGACGAGGTTACGTCACGGATGCCGTGGAAATTGTGTCAGGACTGTCGTTCACACTTCCCCATTGTCTGCTAATGTTTAAACCATGCAAAATAATATATATTTCTTCACTAAACGCACTATTTCGTGTATATATGTATGTGTTTGTTTCGTTTGAGATTATAACACAAAAGGTGTTTTAATGTATATGATTATTGTTATTATTATTTGTGTGTTTTCTACTTGGATGTGTTGATCTGTTATGTAATGAATAAAACTGTGAAAGTATAAGGTAAAGGCACCAGTTATGGCCGCTATAAGAGCTAATTTCTTGTAACTCTCATGAACTTATGTTACTAATAAAACAAGTAACTCTTTATTTAATCAATTTAATTACCAAAGTCCACAAATATAGTATGTTTTCTTAAATTATAACCTTTTATTTTGTTTATGTTTTTTCTTCAGTAATGGATAAAGTAATACCAGTAATGAGCACGCAGTGATGGACACTTGCTAATGATAAGTACTATGACACAAAAGATATAAAAGAGTCATATTTGAAACAATGTAAAGCAGTTGCTGTGATAATAAATAAATAATACTAATAATTAGTTTAAATGTCCACGATTTGACACCTATTGGTCGATTGTCATCAAATCACGCTGTAAGATAGTTAAATGTATATACATAGATTAATATTCAGAAATGATAGTAATCAAATCTTAACCAATATTTCTAATTCAGTACCTTTAATTAAAAAATAGTCATTACTGGGGTGATACCCAGCCAGTACCTTATATAAATACCTATACATTTTTATTATTTATGACTATTCAATATTTTAAAATATAAAGTAATGAAAATAAAAAACGATATATAGATAAACATAAGGTCTGCATAAAAATTTTATCATTTGAATTTCAAATCATTTATTTTAAAACGTTATATTTTCATTAAAAAGAGAAAAGCGAGTAAACTCTGATAATGGCTGCCATAAATTTCCACCGTGAACATTGTGGGTAAATTTTGCAGATAAGAAGAAAATAAAAATTATGATTCATTGGAGAGGTTGTAGATAAATACTGTCGTATGAACTTTTGTAAAACAACTAAAATTTAGTCGAAAGGAAACTAATAATTAATTAATTTTTTCTGTTTTTTTTTTTTATAATTATTTTTATTTAAATTTTACTTTGTGTGAATTCATGTATATTCGGAAGAAGAAAAAAACATCTTACATGCATGTGAGTGCACAGTGCTTCCTCGTGCTAAATTCACCAAAGGTAGTTAATTATGGAATAATTTTAATAAATACTAATTAAGTATTCAAATGAACCAAATGGTTAACCATTTAATTTTTATATAATTTTATTAGAAAATATTAATTCGATTATTTATTTAAAAAATTTTTTTTAACGATTGAAAAAAAACAAATGACGATTTTTTAAAGCAAATTGAGATGAATTTTTGTAAGGGAATATTTTACAAAAAAACGTTATTGTGACCTATATTATAGGAAATTGAATGCTCTTCAAAAAAGTTTCTATAAAATTTTCACGTAACATATTTTCGGATGTCACCCCTCCCCCTTACTCAAGATTTTAATGATTTTGAAATGGAACTGTCCTCAGGCCAGACCCAACCAACCAATCTAGGTTCATTAATATCGGTTCAGTGGTTCATAAGTTATGCGAGAACGGGGGACAAACAGATACATAACGTAAAGTGTTTGTCTTGACCTAAAATGGAAAGATCAATTTAAAATTTTTAAATTGGAGACTTTTTTTCTTCTCATTTTGAAACGATCGCAAAGCTTCTCGTATCTTCGTTATTGTGAGGAAGCAAAACTAATAATCTGAAAATACTTTTAAAATTTGGATTTTGTAGAGGTATTAAAACGAGATATTATAAATTAAATAATTTACCCCTTTCAAAGAACACACAGTTGAAATTAACCTGATTTAAGTGAAAATGTTTTCCTCACTTAGGATTTCATTTTTAAAGTAATTACTTATATATACTTTGTTAGGAAGTTCACTTCCGTAGTTATGTAAGGTAAAGGTACCAGTTAAGGCCGCTATAAGAGCAAGTTTTCGGGTTTTTTGGATAAATGGGCTTGTATTTTGTAATTCTCATGAAATCATGTTACAAATAAAACAAGTAACTCTTTATTTAATCAATTTAATTACCAAAGTCCGCAAATATAGTTTGTTTTTTTAATTATAGCCTTTTATTTTGTTTATGTTTTTTCTCCAGTAATGGATAAAGTAAAACCAGTAATGAGACAAAAGATATAAAAGAGTCAAATTTGAAGCAATGTAAAGCAGTTGCTATGATAATAAAAAATTAATAAATAAATTATACTAATAATATAATTAGTTTAAATGTCCACCATTTTGACACCTATTTGCCGATTGTCATCAAATCAGGCTGTAAGACAGTTAAATGTATATAGATTAATATTCAGAAATGGTAGTAATCAAATATCAACACATATGTATTTCTAATTCAATACATTTAATTAAAAATTTACCATTACTGCGGGGATCCTTTCCAAGACTGGTGCCACTACCTTATTATATTTACGAGTAGAAGTATGTACAGTACCTACATACATTATGTTCTTAAACGAATGAAGGTAAAATTAACAACATAACGAAATAAAAATCTGTCCATAACACAACAATAATCCTATTGTACTGTTAATGAAATGTCAACTAACGCAACAAACGAAAAATGTGACGGAAAAACAAAGCATGGGAATATTTTATATAACGTTCATGACAGAGATTTCCTCATAAAATTTTTATTGCGGCATTCTTCGGAATTTTCATCTTATTTTTACGTTTTTTTATATTCCATTTTACCTTTATACTTTTATTTGATCATAGAGGAAAAACATTAGAATTGTATATATTACGTGGCGACATCTATTGTATTATAAATGTGCTCTTTTTGTTGTAAAAATGAAAATTTTAAACTTTAGATGAAATGGTAAAAATTATGTATTTATCCACTGTATAAAAACAATTTTTATTTCCATGTTCCGAAGATAATGACAGATTCTGATTGTACTAACGTAAATAAAAGTTGTTTGTGTGCCTATATGTAGATGTACAATTTTTTTTCGTTCACGATAACTACTGTAAAAATGCACTGATCTGAATTATTTTTGGGGAAAATGTTTGTCTCAGTGAGTACTCCAGACTTATTGATTTTGCTGCTAATCGGTTTTAGAAATATTCAAAATTTTGTAACTTTTATTATCTGAAAAGTGAACGTTGCGAATATTAACTCACTAATTTTGATAATACTTGGTACATTTGTAGTTCAATTTGACGTTAGGGACATTTATTTTAACTTGGAAACAAATACAACTAAAT